>CM024806.1:9842500-11277500 GCA_014281875.1 Nibea albiflora
GCACTGACAATCTCAGAGGAGAAGGTGTCAGGGTTAAGAGCCAGCTGCACGTTGCGCCTGGAGACGACCCGGAAATACAGACCCAGGGAGAAACGGTACAGAGAAATAAGTAATTAAGTCCAGATGATGGCGTGACATGAGTGCAGTGAATGAGCATTATTTGAAGGAAAGAAATGGATCTGGAGAGTAGCATAGAGAGATGAGAACCCACCTAGCACTGTGAAACAACCAATGTGGTATACAGAGGAGTGGAGTGAAGATGAGACAGAAGATGGTGGATGGAAATGTGGCACAAGCCAAACAAAACGAAACAAAGAAAAAGGAAACAACGCAAAGTGAGACAAGGATGCAAGAGCAACTTAAACTTCACAGAGAGTATAAAGCTCGAAAAGAACGGGACATTCTTGCAGATGAAGCAAATTAAACTGCTTGGATAGTTCATCTAATCTATAATGTGTTCTGTCATGTACTTTGTGGTTTACCCTTGTGATAAACTGTATGAAAAACACAAACATCTAAACTGGTCTTGTCCTATTTTAACGTTACATTCCTCTCATTCTGCGCATACCACTGTAACTTAATTTACAGTCCGCGACTGTGTCGAACATTTAACTGTCCACTTTAACAGAGCAAAAGATATATGGGTAGATAAAGTCAATGTCATTCTGAATCATAAAAGGCATTCTTACTCTGCCACTGTCATCTTAAATCACTGTATTAATCTGTTATGTTCAAGAGCTTCATTCCCAAAGTTTGCATCTTAGTAGAGGCTCTAAGACGGTGACTGGTCTTATTATACAGTCAGCCAAACATAAAACAGATATTGGTAGCTTTATTTTTCAAAATAAAATGGCTTCACGAGGTCTCTGTCAAATCTTTCAGTTTGTTATCAAAAGATTTGACAGGAAAACCAGAAAAATGCCAAGAAGAGCTGAATCATTTTCAATCAGTCCTTGACAAAAAAATGTGTCTGTGTGCTTACTGATGCTTGATATGCTGTGTGTTTGCTGTCAGGCCACTAGAAGCAGTTTCTAAATAAAAAGGCAACAGAAATATGCTCACAATTCACCACCTAGGAATCAGATCATTGACCATACCGCTTCTGTTTGACAGTGATTCCTTTCTGCTGCAGGGACTTTTCATTTGTGAGCTGCAGCAGGGTGATCTCCTTTCGGCTGAACAGGCGGATGGAGAAGGCCTTCTCTAGCAGCTTCTCGGGCGTGACGGTGGAGGCGATGCCCTTGATGAAAGCTTGAATGTCCGCCCTAACTTTGTCTGAATCCTGCTGCTGCTGGCCGCCCGGGCTTGCCTGGCCTCCTGCTTTATGCTTGCGGTAGAACTTGAGCAAGGCTATAGCCACACGGTACAGAACCTTGTAGCCCTCTACTAGGTAGACATCCAGGATCCTAACAATGTGGCTGAAGGGCAGGTCACCTAACACCCAGCGCTGCCAGTCTGAGTAGACCTCAAGCACATCCTGGGCCGTGGCCACAATCAGTTTGTGGGCGGCTGGGCAGTACTTGTTGGCCAGGTCGCCGAAAGTCATACAGCTAGACTCATAGGCCAGAAAAGTCTGGTCCAGTAGTCGCTTGCCTGGCTCATTACAGGCCAGTATGCGGCTGATGTGTTCAAAACACTGAGCTTCATCGTTGCTGAAGTGCAGGAGCAACGAAGTAAGAGCTGGTAGTGATGGGCAGTGGGAGATGTCTGGAAACTGTCCAGCCACGCAGTTGATAATCTGATGGGCCGATGCTACTGCGTCTGTCTTCAGGCAGTACCGTGGGACGGGACTTCCATCCACAAAATCTGGTAGTGGGATGTGGGAGGAGGGCTTCTTGGTGGCTGCATTTCCCATTATGTCACGGTACACTTCTGCATCTGGGGTAACGGTACGACAGGGAATGGCTTTGATGAGCTGCTGGTAGACTTGTGCCCGCAGTTTGTGGTTTTTGGCCCAGTAACCCTGCCGAGCCATCTGTTTGAACTCTTTCAGGTCTTTACAGTCTACCTTGGTGGGCCCGCTGCTTTTGGCCAGATCCCCCATCTTGTTCCAGTCCACGAAGCTGCCATATTCTTCTTCAGCCATGGTGCTGGAAACTTGTTGAACTGCCTGACCGAGAAGAGAGGAGGGATGCTCCGGGGGTATAACTAACCTTCTGTCCTCCACACGGCAGACAACTTGCCTATTTTTCTTGACTGTCCATGATGTTTACTGAAAGACAGAGAGGAGAAAAATCAGAAATTGATGCGCATATCATTAAAAACACTGAGATTAAGAAAGATAAATACATCTTAAAATCTTTTGGATCTATTAAAACCCGATGCTTGACTACAAGACCAACTGCTCCTATATAACTGCCTACTTCTTAGACTATGACATGATATGATGATGATGGACTTGAGATAGATAAACATGTTTATTCATATATGTTACTATAACAGGCGATCTGCAACAAATTAGCACTGTGATGTAATACAAAAAGGCCACAGCAAATCTGTACTGTAACGAAACCTCAATCAATTTCACTGATGAGATTTATGCTCCGATGAAGACCTTCAGATGATCAAGAGTGTACATGAAGCATTTCATAGTCTGACGTAAAAACAAATCAGGAAACGCGTAGCTTGTCTGGAATGCAGTGCAAAGCTATTTCAGTGATAGGACATAAAAATAACAACTTCAGACGGTGAAGTTTGGTGCTGAAGCAATAAAACTCCGGCAGATCATTTGCTATCAATGAATGTCCACAGGATGTATGTCCAAGGATCGTTTGCAATATACAGCAACCCGCTGAGAACAGTTGTCATAATCATCAAATAAATTTCACAGCGTTTTTCAACAAGTCACACGGAGATGCATGTCCAAAGGTCACATGCAATATACTGAAAATGACAGCCGTAAAATCATCAGATTGTTTCATACTGCCTTCCAAGCAGTCACATGGAGATGCATACCAATACATCACCGCATGCAAAAAAAGGCCGCCTCCACAGTGAATCTGCAGAGAGAGATGAACTCGCGGGCATGTTTATTCAAACGGTGCCAGTTTACCTTTGACACAGAATGTTATGGGTCAGTGGTAGACTTGAATTGAGGCTAAAAGGCCTCTTATTTATTATTTTATTTATATTTTCATTTTAAGTTCTCCGAAAGAGGCAACGCAGACTCTCTGCACATTGTCGTTAATGACAAATGAACATGCGTGCTCAGCAGGAACGCCTGGGATAAATAAGAAAAGGTCCAAAGGGTGCTGCAGCAGTATCCTGTCAGTGTGTTCCCTCATTCCTGGGTCTACACTATTAGATGCTGTCTGTGCCGTGGTACATACTGAAACCACGAGTTTTTGCATGAGAAGTCAAAGCTGAAATTGTATCCATTTACGTCAGAATCAGACACTTCCTGTGAGTGCTTAACACTGAATGATTAAACCTACTTTACAGCCTCATTCACAGGAGTTACACCGTATCGACAATTATATAGACCAAGTGCTAGACCGAGATATGACATTTTATAATACAATAATATGATTTTGGCCACGTTACTGTACGCTCAACAACATGCACAGATGATAGATGTAGATGAGCTGCCAGCATCAGCATGCATTCATGCATCAAGTCATTTTCATACTTCTAATGCTGCAAAAGATTCACCTAAACATGACTACTCTTAGCCTGAGAGGACAGCTTGCTGAAAGCTGTCACGTTAATAAACGCTACCTCTCCAAAAAAACCGGACATGCAGGGTTCGATAGCACTACTGTAGGCCAATGAAGGATTTAAATGTTCCTGCTGGAGACTCTGGAAATCCAAATATCAGCACAGCTAACGTCTGCTACCTTGTCCCCGAGCTGTGTGCACAGAGCAAAGCTGCATATTTGCACACGAATAACACACGGACGCCAGGGTCTGCCAGCTTTAGCGGTAGTAGGCACGACGTTAGAGCCGACAGCCGGGTCACAGGGTGTTTAACATCACCGCCGAGACTCAACCTGATACACCCTTCTCCATTCACAGAGTTAGCATTGCTAACGCTAGCTAGCCTCGAGCCGCTCCTGTCAGTGGCGCCCGTGCGCGGCTAACGACGGCAGACGTTAACTAGCAGTCTGACAACACAACACAGAAAACACACACACACGCACAGACACAGACACGAAGCAATGCCATTTTTAAACGACACTAAAATAGACAGCAAATATGTTGGCCGAGGCTGCAGCTAGCATTAAGGTTACCAACCGCTCATTAATTTGGTCCGCAGGCGCTCCTGGAGTTTGTTGATATGGAGAGATTTCAGCTTCAAATTGTGTGGAGGGAAAACAATAAGACGATGGATTTAAAAGACAAAACCGGCGGCGGGAGGGAGAATTACCTCCACCACACAAGACCGAAGAGTGGTAAGCATACGATACATGACTGACAGGCAAGTAAACTGGTGATATCCTTACCTGGATATGAGAAGTCTTGAGACGTGAGGCTGCGTTCATATTAAGTTGCTTCGAGCATGCGCAGTGGCGATTGAGTGTCTGTGAACGTGCTGCTGCTGCTGGAGCTGGGGCTGCAGAGAGGGGCTCAGGTGGGAAGGTTAAATATGTGCACACCGTGCACACACGCCTCTTCTCTGTGCACTGTGGTGAATTCCCACGAGTGGATGAACCTCTCAGAAACAGTGAGAACTAGATTATAGGCTAATGCAGCCACTGTAGTTATTATGCTTACAGACACCCACACTCTTCCGTATAATATGCAGATTGGAGTATTAGAGGAAGATATTTAAACCACCAAAAGTATGATAATGTCCTGTATAAGCATATCACTTTTATGGCTTATTTCTAGAAGCCAATTTTCACTTCTCAGGCCATGCAGACGTAGCATGGAAGATCACACAATCTGATTTGTCTTGTTTACTTGGAGACATGCTCGGCCCAACATTAAGATGATGGCAATGGAGACAGGACAGGAAGTACCCTAGGAAGGGAAACAACCCGTGCCTTTGTCCTGTACTCAAAGCAACCGCCCAACTCATGACAGTTATCAGAGATAATTCAATTGTGGAACCATCATTGCCTTCCACAACAACTCAGGGAAAAATGTTCGGCCTCGTCTTGTCCCCCTCGTCTTAAACAAGGATGATGTTTTTCATTACCTCTTTTAGTGTGACCTCCTTAGGGCTGCAAGAGCGAAGAAAGGGTGCGACTTGAATGCAAAATTAGTGACATCAGAAAATCTTGAACAAGTTTATGCCACAGAGTGAAACCCTAAGACACAGGTGTCTGATATTTGATGGTGATTGATGGTTATTGATTTGAGGGTGTAGGTAATCTTTCAGCCACTGCCAAAGATTTGGCAGCATTTAGCATTAGAGTAAGTTTCTATTAGATGATATTGGGATGTGTGATTACTCCATCTACGTCTCTGCTCCCATTACATTCATCACTATCAGACTCTTTTTCCTGATTGTGTGATTGATTGTTGTTGAAAGTGGAGGTCACATGACTGCCTTGTCTCTCTCTTCACGATGCACACATTCCTCACAGACAAAGTGGCGTCCACTGGCGTCTGACTGGTGTTGATCTGTTTGGCACCAAAGTGTGTTGAAAGAAGACAGCGTCTGTGTCACATGAGGTAAGGCATGCTAGGAACACCATGTCATTATGATGATTTCATATTTCATTTGCGTGCAGTGTGTAACATTTGGAACAAACAGAGACATGCTCTGTTAGCACTCCCCAGAAAGTGTGTGTGTTTGTGCATGCAGGTGTTGGTTAGAGTGATTCTGAAAGAAATTGAGGGAAAATGGGTAAAAGAAACGTGAGTATCGAGAAATGTCAGTGAGTTTGTGTGTGTGTGAGTGAAAGAGAGCAAGAGAGACACACACACACACACACACACAGACAGATGGGTGTAAAGCCAGTAAGCCCTCAGGTCTTAGCTTATGGAGGTTTATGCTCATTAAGTCCTTTCGCTCCCACACACTGTGTGACGTCACTCCTGTAACCAGCTCCGCCCCATCCTCCTATCGCACATGTACACACACATACACATCATGCACACACTAGTGCACACAGAGGCACAGAGATGCACACAGACTCAGTATTCACATAATATACAGTATACTCTATATACGGTATATAACACATAAGACTGGGAGAATATACACAACCAGGACCTGAAACATTTCTTTCATATCAGACGTGGCCTGTTGAAAATTTGCTTATTATGCACTATCCCTGTCAAACAAACAAACAAGTGTATGAACAACATTTATACCATTAAACAGATCTACGCGCCCTGAAGAGATTTTTAAAAAATGTGCAGAAAATGTTGACTGGGAAAGTGTTAACAGGCAAAGTAAACGTCACATTGTACTGCACTCGTAGTAACTGTCCTTAAACAACTATTCTAGTTGCACTATGCAGCAGCTGCCAGCCTAAATAAATGTATCCGCTAAAACTGAATGAAACTTAAAAATTGATATAAACAAGCAAGAAATAAGCTAAAACATGATCAGGTTGGCATGTGTTAGATTAATTTATTAGTTTATGAATGAAACATAATCATCTCAGTGAAATCTTAAAGCTCAGTGGAGATGGAAGAGTCTTAATCTGATCTGAATTTTTGTTTTTGGAGCCACACTTGGAAAAGACTTTGTGTAAATTATACTCTTTATATGACACAGTGCTAACTGGCATCTGTCATAACTGGCCATAGGGCCTCAAATGTTTAAAGCTTGTGGTTCCTTTACTGTATTGTGTAATTTCCTGTTTTTAAGACTTTAGTTGTAACTCTACTCCTGGCTCCTCTCTGTAAACTTTAAACGAGCCTCGTAGCTGGAAGGGATGACTTGTCAAACATGATTTGATTAGCAATTGCTGTGTGCGTATGATCTGACATGCCTTCTAGAAAACCTCCACTCCACGCGGACGGTTTAATGACATGAAGGAGCATGGAGGTGCAGTCAGCCAATCAGGTTCAATGTTGTGACTGCTTACCTGTTGAGGTAAAGAAGATATGACATCTGGGCCCTTAAGTCGACTGCTAAGTGTGTTCATGGCCTATTTTTTTTTTTTTTAAAGAAGTTGGTACACTCCTTAGCAGAACTATATGTCAGCTGATTGAGCAAGCGGCATATGTGTCCTGTCTATCTCTGCCAAAATGGGATGTTGTTAATAAGTTAAGTGGGGTGGATACTCTTGGCATGCTGTATGACACTATGACACTGTTCTCATGATCAGAAGCAAAATATTAAAGCGATCACAATGCCATTTTTGTTTCCCTCATCTTCTCCTGAGAATGTATTCCCTCTTTTAGAGTTAATTTGCTTTGAATCATGAGGTTCAAAATTATGTCTGTCTTCCAAACGCAATCTCTCCAGAGCGGGTTCTGGTCTACAAGAACACCCTGGCGTGATGGCGCCCTCTTCAGGTAACCTGGAGCATGTAATCTGATCTATGTTTGGCCTTTGTAGCCTTTCCTTGTTGTCGTTAGAGGGTTTTAGTCCTTTATCATGCCAGACGTTTTTGAGTCATGCATGATGAAATAAAGCAGTAATGGTGAAAGTGCTGAGTCTCAATGAAACACACTTGTCTTTTAAAAATGTGAGACCCTTTAAGAACTTGGTTTCTCTCTTATACATTTCTATTTCTAAGTACTTATACCCAAAATGAAGCCTTGAAATAAATAAATCCAATAACTCCTGTCTGATTGAGTTATATGACAGTTACAATAAGTCACAACTTAACAACTTTTAATTGTTATCTATAAAGTTTCCACTGGGTATTTTCTTGGGTCTATTATTATGCTCAGTATTGTTACTGTCATGAAATTTGTCCTCTCTTTTGTTTGTATTGTGCCATTCAGTGCCAGAGGTTTGCACCATTTGAGCTATTTAAATGAGCTCCCTGCTTGAGTATCAATTCACAGCCGAGGCTTAAGTCTGGCGAGCAAGACTGAAAGAAACTGTGTCACCCAATAGCGTGGGCTTCATTGTATCTGTGAAAGGCCTAAGCAGCACTCTGGGTATTGTTTTCTTTAAAGGGGAGTCAGGTTACCTTGACAACCACAAGATGCCTACCCATAGGCCCTGAGATAGAGAAAAGGCTCAGCCAGAGAAGGAGGGAAAGAAAGCGAAAAAGAGACAAAAAGGAGGCAAGATACTTCCCAGTCTCAACTTTATTTCCTTTTTTTTCAGTTTGTGTGTTTTGAAAACAGGCCTGATGGTTGCCAGTGGGTTGGGACGGAGATCTGAGGAGGTGAGGATGTGTGTAAGTGTGTGTGTGTGTGTAAGTGTGTGTGTGTGTGGTTGTCCTTGTGCTGGTTTGTCTTACATGCTCAACCGTTGACATCTCTCTATCTGTCTCACAAGGACACACAACAACAGCTTTTGTTTTGTTTAGATTCAGTATTTATGCCTGTTTAATTGCACAAAGACCACAGACTGCAAGAACTTTCATGGCCAGTCATGCTGGCAATGATATTACTTTGAAATCTGTTTATGCCTACAGACTTTAATGATGCATTTCTTGTGAAAAAAAAGGGACCCATCCATGTGCGATTTAAAGAAACTACAATGGATCTTTTGAGCTTAAACCCAAATGTGGAAGATGTAATTGTGTAACAATGGTGTTTTTCTTCACAGGAGACATAACTATACGTTTATTACTGAGCATGTCGCACTTACTGGTATTTGCAATCCTTGTTTTGACAGTGAGATCCAACATCCTGTAAACAGAGGGCCATGCATGTTGCACTACGGCCACGCAGGTAGGACTCAGCCACATCTGATCAGTGGCCACCCCAGCAATGCTGCAGCGTGCGCTGATATTATTCAAGTTTTAGCTGGCTGAAAGAGAAACACAACTGTAATTCTCATTTTGACAAGTGGTGACTGTTATGCATGTTGCACCATATAATGCATAGTTGATTATTGTTTTAATCATATACGTGGGGCTGGATCTCCCCAGCATGTGACATCACCCACTGTAGATATCAGGCCAACTATCACAAATTAATCTGTTTTGACATGATTTCTACTGTGCAGCTTTACAGCTGTGCTACTTTTCCATACTGTATGCGCTCTCAACCAGAGACATGTGATGTCGTGATGAGTGCTGTGACAACTTTGATGAAATGCAGATTGATGGAATGAAATGGAAATAGTTTGTCTGGATCTGAATCCGGAGCTTTACAGGCGCTAGGAGAGCCTTGAAACTGTTTGTGCATGTACTTGAGCTTGGCTCTGCCGTGTTTCTTTAGGTAAGGGTTGGTGGCTTTACTGGCCTGATGAAAGTGAGAGCAAAGTGATTGCTCTCTCTGCTCCAGTTAAACCGAAGCCGGGAGCCCATGTGAGCAGGGGGCAAACACATGTTATAATGGCACATCACGCTTCAGATATTTGTTTTGACACACTAGCGTCCTCACTTGAAGTCATGGAAGAATTTAGTTCTCCGCATTCTGAGTGTATTTGATGAAAGGCAAAGTCAGGCTGTACATTTTTATTGCATTAAAGCCGCTCTTAAAATCAAACCTATGAAGTTAAAAAGAGATTTAACTGGCTTGTTATGACAAAAATGATTTAAAAGAGAACTTTTATGTCATGTCCAATATGTGGCCAATAAACACACGAGAAACAAATACAACTGTGACATATCTGGAGATGTTTACTCTATTGCTCATACTGTTGAGTCTGCCCTTATTAAACATTTTGTTAGTGCGGTGAGTCAACCAGAGAAGTTCCCTGTGGGTTCCCCCGAGGGGCCCGTGGAAAGATAACAAGGTAGCTCAACTCATTTGAGAAAATACAAATTATAATTTAATTAAGAATATATACACACAGTTGATTGAGTTGGCATTCACAACTGAAAATGAGTATGTGCAACTAATTATCAAAGCATGGAGGAAAGTCTAGAAAGTTAGCTAATGGATACATGGTTGACTTACATTAGAGGGACAAAGAATTACACACAGAAATTGATAAATGGTTATTTAAAGTTGTTGCAATATATATTGCTTAAAATAATGAATTAAATAAGTAAGGAGTAGATGTTTAAAAACATAGTTTAAAAGGATTAACGGACGACTAAGAGCAAAGGGTTCAAATAGCTAAATGCATAAGAAATGTTATGTAGGACACGCTAATTCATTGCTAAATATAATAAGGACAGTTTATATCATAAGGTAGAAAATGTATTGGAACTGGTTCCAATATTTTTTTTAAACAAAATGCGCATATAAATAGTGTTAAATAACTTTACATTTGACAGGTGGTGTCATTACACTTGAGTTCATCAGTACTTAATGCCATTTGCTGTAGAATTTAAAGAGGTTTCTCTGTGTATTGTGCCCCCTAGTGGTTGCCTGGTGCTTTGTCTGTGCCTGTCTGTGTTCACCCTGCTGCTACAGAGCCTCTGGGTGCCGCCCGAGATGACCAGGGATGAACCTGCTGGGAGGTCACCTGAGGAACAAGGTAATTTACACACACACACACACACACACACGGTTTAGCCTGGGAGTAAAGAAACTGAAACAAAGAGGTTAAAAACATCCATATACTCATGGACCCACGCAGCTGTGGAGCAGCAACACTAATTGTGAATAAAATAAGCATTGATTGGGAAAATAGGGCAGCAGTGTATATTTTGCATGCACTTACTGTCTTCCCTGTGTCAAATGAAGCTTTGTACACACTCCGCGGTGGGTCCCTTCATGTGTCTGATAGTTGTGGGTTTGCGGACAAGACATACCCCTGTTCAATTCAATAGTCTTCAAACTGTTTCCCTAAAGGAGGGTATTTAAGGGGGCAGCAGACAATGTTGTTTGGGCAAAAGTTTCCTTGTGGTGTACAAGGACGAGGCAAATGTTGTCAACAATCTCCTCCAGTGTGTGTTTTTCTGTAAAATCAGCATTTTTCTTCTTATGTACCCGATGAATAAATTAAATTATGTTGTTTTTTGTTGGACCCCAAATGAAAACTTATAATCTGATACAGATGCTGATTTGCGATGCTTTAGAATTTTTTTTTTTTTTTTTACGTTTCTTGATTTGAAGAACTCGATTCACTTCTGTAAATAAAGTAGCCATCTTTTGAAGGTCAATAATCGGATACACAGACAGAACAAACTCACAACATTTGTGAAAGACTTCCCCGATGTGGCTACTGATGAATACGTTTCAAAATGTAATCATGGAAGATTATTTTTTGTTATCTAAACATCCAAAACCTTTTCTTCCTAAATTTGAGGAGTTTTTAGCTGACAATGTAACCCTCTGGTGCATCTCAGCCACAGACCCACAATTGCCCTCTGCTTTGAGGGACCCACCGCGACTTGTGTACAAAGAGCCACCCAGCAATGGCTATGTTGAAAAATGGGCCACGTGGGGGAGGCTGTTGGTCAGCATGCATAGTTAATCCATCTCAAAGTCACTGATAGACAATCACACGAGATACATCAAATTGTGCCTAATGGATATTTGCTTGCTTTAATCAAAAAGGTTGATATCCAAAAATAAGGTTGCCATCACATCACTATAGCTTTAATTATCTTAGAGACAACACCTGAACTGAGCTGAATTTGCATTATTATTTCCATCTATCCATCCATTATCTGTAACCGGGTCATGGTGGAGCTCTGGAGCCTATCCCAGCATCTGTGAGCCAACCCTGTGCAGAAACGGCTTGCATATTTTGTCTAATATGTGATATGACTAGTTAAGTTTGGCCGTATGGTTATCTCACTCAACTGGGCATTAAGTTGTTACAGGGCCACCCCTTTCTCTCCCATTCATCTTTCATATGACTAGTGATATGCTGACAGTCAGCTGAGCAAACATGAAATGAAGTGACATCACCAGTCTGCAGGATTTTACTGTGTATCACAGGTTAGAGCTCTGTCCCCAAGAGAATCCTCATGACCTTAAATCAACCCCAACTCTCCCAGCAAACCCCCGATCTTGATTTAAAAAAAAAAAAAACACACACACACTGTAAGTAGTGTTTCCCAACAACTGTTTCCAACTGTCCCAAAGGACCCCAATATAACACTCAGTACTCCTCATTCGCTGCCAACACAACTCTTAAAATTGAGCACATGCTTCATAGAAATGTTTCAATCATGACATGCTTAATCTACCGTCTGAAATAGCTCATTTAAGCCTCAGCAGCAGTCTTTTAAAACACACACTCACTGTTTTTACAGTTATGGTATGTCTGGTAACTACAGTAGAGCGCCTCGCAGCTAGCTAGGCAGCTAACAGTGTGCTTAATTGTGAAGGACAGTCAGTTAGACTAGATAGCCTATCTAGGAAAACACAAGAAATACTGTGCAGGTTTGATTTAATATTGTTTGTTGACATATATTGACCCACAATTTCTGATCGTGAGACAAAATGTATGTATGAACCAACCAAGTTCCAGGACACGACCCAAATGAAGTCTTAGGGGTCAAAATATGATTTTTAAAAAACAACATATTTCTATTTACAAATTTATGTTCTGCTTTTTTCTTGTCAAATATTGAACACTTCCTCACTTCCTTTGGTTTGAGCTGCTTACAAGTCATTACGATCACTTTCTGTGAGAAGGGTTTTTGAGATGTTGCAACATTTTAAGAGGTCACAAGGTCGGGAACCACGGCACCCTGGTAGATCACCGGGTAGAGTGTGTGCTCCATGTATAAAATCCTTACTGCAGTTTGATTCAAACCCAGGTTAGGTCCTTTGTTGCATGTCGTCCCCTCTCTTTTCTTAAGCTGTCACTGTCCGAAAAAAGCACAAAATGCCCCCAAAAATGTGTACATAAAAAAAGAGGAAAATTGGGAACCACTGGCTGTTTGTGAATAGCTTGACCTCGTTGGTGTATGCGTTGTAATATAACCTAAACAGCATATGAAGTCAGCAATTTGAGTTTAGCCCTTTAACCATGAAGGTGTCTGGAAACATTCTCAAAAAAACATATGTCCCCTTATATGCCTGTGTGTGTGTGTGTGTGTGAGACGGGGGTTATGTGAGATGACCGCAAAGCTTGGGTTACACACACAAATATGTGGTTGTCAGAAATTATGACTCAATACCATCTTTATCTGTCATAAAGTTGTCGTTCAGGAAAATTCACCTCTGTGGAAATGATCAAATGCCATTACCCCCTACATGGAATATGGAAAATACACATAATACACATAATAAGCACTGCTTCACTTGCAGCAGATCAAGTTAAGAAAACAGCATTACATAACCCTGCTGCTTCATGATACACAGAACAAGATTTCCTATGACATAATACCCATTATTACTACTTAAACATTATGATAGGGGGAGCATATGATACTGTACATACATGACATACTGTGTTGTATATGCGTTATGTCATAGGTCAGCGTGGTCTTGGCTTTCGTAGACTGGCTCTTCGCTTGGAGGCTTTGAGTACTCAGGTGCAGAGGCTGAGCAGAGAGCGAGATAACACCCAGCTGACCAGAGATGATCTCAGTCTGTTACTGCAAAGGTATTCAAGAACATCTAGTGTCTTAACATTGGTACAGAATTCATGAAGCATCTCAGTATAGTCAAAGTACAGATGTAGTTTATTGTATTTCACACAGTGGGTGGGTTTCTGTTGCAGCTTTAGACAGGACCAGCAGGGCTTGGCCCACTTGGTAGAGCGGGAGCTGAAGAGAGTGTCTCAGAGGCTTGACCAGCTCAGCCGTCAGCATCATCATCAGTCTGACACACCATCAACACATGATGAACACAGACTGCACACAGGTAAAGACTTTTATCACACAATTTGTCTTATCGATTATTTCCCCAGATTTACTCTTGCTCATCCAAGCTATCATTCATTTTCTTTTCTTAGCTTCCTGCCTTAATGCCCCCCTTTGGTCTATTTACTTCTGACATTATAGCCATTATGTGAGACTGCTAAGCCTGGTTACATTGTTTGCTTGCCTGGCTCCAGTTCTGGCACGACACTGGCAGAATTTGCCAGGCCGTGGACCTGAAAACCTCCAAAACACCTCTGGTACAAACAGTAACACCTTCCAGCGCTCTGAGCTCACAGTCTGGACAGCCCGGCTAACAAACTGAGCTAACATTAGCTAACAGCAGCAATAGTTTAAAGCAGTTTAATGTGCAATGTGCATTACGTTACCAACATTCTTACTTTTTTTGCTAAAACAGTTCATTTACCCAGCTAAAGAGAGTCTTTAGAATATGTTCCAGGTATAATATGATTTAACATTATGATTACACCAAATAAATCCAACCCCCGCCTCCCTGCATGTTGCCAGCTTCAATAATTGGCCAATTGCAATGCTTTTCTGTGGTTTTACTGCTATGGTAGTGTGATACTCTGAGCCAAATGCACGGTTCATAGCCTCAATAGAGGTTAACCACACAGTGAAATTAACAAGCTGTGATAATGGAGGGTGTGAATGGGGGGGTTAAAGGGCAGTGGGTGCAGGTGGTTATGGGGGATGAAGTCCTTGAATAGAAGTTTAACAAGTCCCACAGAGCCAGTGTCGATCAACTGGCCGTGGGGAGGAAAAAAGTTTATGTCTACACTACGACCCTCCTGAGAGGTGTCAGGTGAGAGTCGGGTTACGCACCCTGGTTGGCACGCGAGGGTTCGTGTGTGTGTGTGTGTGGGCAGTAGGGATGAGTGGGTACACGCTTACCTCTCTTCCTGAAAAAGGGAATTCATAAAGCTCGGGCCACACAGACATCATGCCGTGCATATGTAAGGGTACACACTTGTCAACATGCACACACATGCCACCCAAACACACATTTCCCCATCACCAGCCTGTTCACCCCCTACCCTCTTCCTCTCACATTACCTCACACCTATAAAATACGACTGAATTACCCAGGAGTCCTTTCACCAACTTGTCTGCTCATACTGTTTTTGCAGAGGGAGCACTTTTTTTTCTTTTTTTTTTTTGCTGCACTCTTATAGCATATCACTGTTTTTAGGCTTTCACACCTCGGCTCTGCGTACAGGTTTTCTTATCTTTTTTTCCCCTTCACTTTTCCTTTTTACTAGGTTGTTTTACATAGTTAAACACTGTGTATTTTGGCAAGGGCTGGCATTGTAAAAAGGTACGTTTGGTAGGAGGCAGGTGGGTCAGGTGTGTGTGCGTGCGTGCGTTCATTCCAGCTGATTGACATTGGCTGGAGATGGTGGGGGGGCTTACGGGAAAGGGCCTCCGAGAGAACACACTGCCTCTACTCTAATGCCTCTTACACGCATGGCAGCACTATACGTCGCGCTGATGGCTGCTATTCATTGTGAACATTTGGAGTGGAGAGGTTGTATATCAAAGTTATTATCCACTGTTCTTCATTACCTGCAGTGTCGTTAACTCTACAATGTACTTTCTGTTGCTAAAGCCAGGGTTGTGGAATAATTATGTATTCGAAATGGCCACATAAAGAGAAAGTGTGTGACGGCTTAATATCTTACCCACAGGGCCCAGTGAGAAGTGTGAGGTGCCAATGGATCCTGCATATCCGGTGTGTGCGGAGAAAGTGGAGGTGAGAAAGTGGAACTATATGTGGTAGCATGAATTGTATGGCTCTGTGTGGGCACTATTGAAGTGCTTACCTCCACTTAAAGTTTAATATTCAGTTCCAAGTATATGAGCTGGATATGAAAATACCATTGTAGACTAGCTAAGCTAATCTGCATGATGAATAACTGTGCGTAACCAAAATTATGAACTATTTTGACTCATCATTATTTATATATATATACATCTGTCTCTGGCAGTTTCTACGGGCCCGTTGGCAGTCAGACCCCTGTTACGGCTTTTATGGGGTGGATGGTACCACCTGCTCCATACTGACTTACCTCAGCCAAATAGAGGACTTTTGTCCCCCTCGTCTTGGAAGAAACCACTCTGCCCCGCCGTGGCATGAAAAACCGCGTCCTTATACAGAGAAGGTACAGATCTATTATCACCGTACTATAGTTTCTATCACGCTTAGTGATGCCTCACTGTTTCACGCTATTATTGTACACAGGCTGAGATACGTACAACTCTGAGCCCGTTGTATCAGGTCATCAGCAACAGCAGCGGCCCTGCAATAAACTTCATCCGGTCCAGAGTGGAAAGGATGTCCGAACGGTGGATACAGGCTGGTCTGAGGATGAGGCAGAGGAGCAACAAGACAGTCTCGACCCTGATGAGGGTAAAAACCAACAAGTCGGCTCTGCCAGCATTATCCCAACATATGTTTAGAGGTTTATAAAACATACCTGTGCGATTACGTTTATGGAAAGAGCTTCTAGTAGGCAGATACTGACTTCCAAAAATCTGTTTTTCTACACATCATATCTTAGTGGTTATAGTATGAACTGGTTACCCTTTCCTTTTACTTGATTGCCATGTTAGCATCCATTAATCCCTACCTGTCATCATCTAGGTGCTGCTTTATCCTGGTGCCCTAGCTGGGAGCGTTGGCCAGCGTTTTGAATCTATGGTGGAGACAGGGGGTCCTCTAGGGGAGCTGGTCCAGTGGGCTGACCTCAGTGCCTGTCTGACAATCCTGGGCCACAAGCTAACCTTTAGTACCTCACAGCAGCAACTCCAAAGGTTGGAACCACTGTGCGATACCATATGATGTATTCATAGGTGTCTGGTCTATGACAGCTTTACACTGAAGTGATGAGGGTGGTGTGATGTGTGTTTATTGTGATTGGTCCAGCCTGATAGGTGCTGCTCCAGGCCGAGGCAGTTGTCCAATCCAGAGGCCCCTGACCTTTGACCTCATCTATACTGACTACCATGGCCTTGCTCACCTTCAAGGCACCATGGGACTGGCTTTTCTGCACTACCAGTATGACCACAATTTCTTGAAATACAGAATTATGTAGTATATCAGTACTTCTCTGTTCTCTGAATAACATCTTTATTTATTTATTTATTATTTTGGAAATTCTGAGCTGCAAATGTGTTTCGTGGGGATTTAATGTAATAATAAATAGAGAGATAGAGAGATTTACAGTGTAAACCCTGACAGTTACCTAATGACCATATTTAATTCAACAAAAGAATAACTTTGACCCATTTTACACATTTGTAGAAAAACAGGGTGTAATAATGTAAGATATAAGACAGTAAGATGTATTAAATCAAATTTTTTATCATTCTAGGTGTCGCTTCAGGATCCTGGACTCTTTTGGCACTGAACCAGCCTTTAACTTGGGGAGTTATGCACGTGCGCACGGATATAAAACACTATGGGGCAGCTGGGGTCTGCAACCTCTGCAGTACATGACCATGTTCCGTAAGTCTGCATGTGCATGTCTGTAATCATATATATATATATATACATATATTTTATATCTTGCTGCCGCAGCACTGATTCTTCACATACACCCCACTATGCGTCTTCGCAGCGAGAGGATTAATAGCTGAGGTTAAATAAACTTGGTGCCCAGACAGAGCTTTCATTCCAACACCTCTCCCTGTCATCTTTCCCACCCTGCCGGGAGATGGAGACAAGCTGGACGCGCTGGGCCGAGAGCCACCCTTCGTGCCTCAGCTTGGAACACTGTTTATTTGTCCTGCTGAGGGGGAGAGAGGGATGGCTGTTAGCTGATGGCGGGGAAAGGCTAGAAAAAGAGAGAGACAGCAAAACCGAAACAAAGACACAGGAGGGGGAAAGAAAGAACGAAGCTTGAGAAAAGAGCGGGCGAGTGTTTATGCTTCTGTTTTGAAATAGAGGAGAGGAAGATAGTCCGCTGAAGGGTTGCGCTAAACAGACAAGCAGACAAAGCGGAACTGTAAGCAGGCATCAAGGACACTGAAACCAACAAACAAAAGAAACTTCATTCCTTCACAGTTTTTCATTCAACCCCCACATGTTTCATGATCCTGATTATATCAGTGTGGCGATGCATATCTCTGCAGATCTGATCTATGAGTGTGTTAAGCGGTGAACCGAGACACATGTAAGAGACAAGTGGGGACAAATGGAGCTGACAGGGAGCCAGGAAGAAATTCTGTGCTGCTGTAAGGGTGAATGAGAGAAGATTTGGCAAAAGTCTTTTAAACAAGTACCACGAGAACGGCAAGAATGACACACATACACACATTGCTACTTTGCAAATGCTTGCACGCAAGTCCACACACACACACACACACACACACACACACACACACACACACACACACACACACTTTGCTGGCACATTCCTGGTAAAGTAAATACTCATCGTTCACACCTTCCTTTAGTGTGTCGGAGGGCAGCGGGGTGGCAGCTGCCTATCCAAACAGCTAAACGTTAACCTCTCGTATATGTAAAGTTCTCATTTCCTTTCACGGCTGATTTATACTGCACAGTGTGTTCCTCCTCTCTCACAGAAGTCTAGTCTTTGCTGTTATTCACCTGTAATGGTTTTTGTCCCGTGTTGTCAGTAATACCTGTTCAAAAGTTATTATTGATCACTTTTTCCTTTAAGGAAGATGTGTCTTTTATCGTCTTTAATCATCCTTTTTTTGTAGAACAGTCCATCGACATTAAGTACAATGTCTGTGAAGTAGTTTCTTTGCATTTTTACATGTCGTCTAACTCTCTGTTCTGTCACCTCCAGCTCATACGCCCGATAACTCCTTCCTGGGCTTTGTGAGTGAGGAGGCAGTGAAGCAGGAGGCGAGGGAGGAAGAGCTGGAGGCGGACACCTACAGGAAAGACAGGATAGCAGTCGTCTATGGAAAACAGGACTACATGTGGCAGGTATAATGACCAAAGGAGCTAAATCTATGTACGTGAAAAGGCTTTCGAGAACTACAACACCATTTTGCATGAGGGTGAAGATCTCACTGTTGTACATGCTGTATGTGCATGTTTTCTGTATGTGTTGTATATACCAGGGCAAATCTGACTACGTGGAAGTGATCAGTGAGGTGCTGGAGACCCATGCGACAGTGTACCAGACTCCAGGACGCGCCTCTATTCTCCCTGGCTTCATCAGAAACCACGGCTTGCTGACTCAGGAACGCTTCCTACGACTTCTCCGCAGAGCCAAGGTCAGATGAGACTTTGTCTCAGTGTTTGAATTGAGTGCATCTGCTGTATTTACTATCCCCTACGCCTGTTTTGAAATGTTTATAGTGTATGATTAAGATGCAAAATAACGTCTTTCCTCTGCTGCTTCCCTCTCAGGTGTTTGTTGGCCTTGGATTCCCCTATGAAGGTCCAGCTCCCATTGAAGCAATAGCTCTGGGCTGTGTGTTCCTTCAGCCACGATTTGACCCACCACACTCGTCAGACAATAATAATTTCTATAAAGGCAAGCCCACTACGAGACAGGTAGGTCCTCAACTCGAAGAAAATGACAGTTTGAGTTGTATTTCATTTTTAGATGTAAAGAAAATAACTTTCTATCACAGATCTCCTCCCAGCATCCGTATGCTGAAACATTCATAGGAAAACCCCACGTGTGGACTGTAGACGTGACCAACAAGACTGATGTACGGGAGGCAGTCAGAGCTATTCTGCGAGACGAGGTGGGGACCAGAAAACAAACACTTAAATTGTATTTAGATGTGTACAGACACACACCTTCCATCTTGTAAATTTCGGTTAGAGCAGCACTGAATGAATGTGTGTGTATGTGTGTGTGTGTTTTTGCAGGTGAAGCCTTTCACTCCCCGAGAGTTCAGGTGTGAGGGAATGCTGGAGAGGGTTCATGCTTACATCACTCATCAGGTACAGAGACGCGTGCATGCGGCATAGTTCCCACGGGTCCTTGGAATCCCTGAAAGTTTGTAAATAAATCAAGGCCTTGAAAATAGACATGAATAGGCCGAGAGAGGTTGAACTGATATGTTTCGCGTAAGAATATGAATATTTTTAGTCGACATTAGGGAATTTTGATGTCTGCCTGTGTATGAACCTCTCCTACTAATTCTGATATGAAAATTCTCAGTATTGTAACATTAATCAACCTTTATCTGCGTCTCAGAATATGCCATGTCGGGTCCTTTTTTGAGGGATGTAGGCCTGGAAAGTCCTTGAAAAGTCATTGGATTTCATGTTTAAGAAGACGTGAATGAATTTCTTGCTATTTTCCTAATTAGATTCCTGACATGGCCTGATCTCGAAGGGTCACTAACAATGGCCTGTTGTAGGCAATGAATTATGACGTGTAGTGAAAAAAGATAAGTCAAGATGAAGTGGAAACCCTTATGATCCTGTCAGATGATATATTGCTTTAGCAATACATGAGACTGATACAGGCGTTTCATGAAATTATCCACCCATACTATGATGGATGGATGTTCCGCTTGAACTTCATCTTCACTTCCATCTAAATTAACTTTGCAAGGATTACTTCTAAGTCGATTACTTCTTCATATAAAAGGCTAATTTGCTCATAGTGGTGTGACCCCGCACTGAAGTATTTGTCACATATTACAGTCTAAAGACCCCGTTTTATTACCCCACTACAGTCTTTGTTCAATCTCTCCTCCCTTTCTGTCTCTTAAATCCCTCCAGAATTTTTGCAGTAACTCCGTCCCTACTTGGCCACCGGAAAGTGCTTTAAGGGCGCACCTGGGTCCCCTGGGTCAGTCATGTGTAAGTGTGTGTCGTCGATCCTCCCTAGTGTGCGAGCCTGCTCTGTTTCACCACCTAAACAGTCCTGCTGTGTTCACAAGGTAAGAATTCAGCATGTACACACTGTATAGATACAGATTATGTGTTAGGCCGCCTTCTGGCGCTGCATGCAGCTCAAAATCAACTAATTTTTCAGGTCCTAGATCACCGGTATACAAAAATGAATACTTCCATTTCCCATTTTGTAGACTCAGGATAGGCTGCTCCAGCATGGGGCAGGAAGTGAACCACCTGTTTCCTTCCTACAACCCGTGGGGTCGACACTGCGGCCTTCAGCAGGAGCCTCTGCTGTTCAGTTGCGCCGGCTCTGACCCTTCCCACCGCAGACTGTGTCCCTGCAGAGCTCACTTACCTGGACAGGTGGCACTGTGCCCTGACTGCATCTAAACAACGCTGTGCGAAAGAACTCAGGAAATAAGTGGAGGTGAAAGGGATGGAGGCACCAAAGAGCCCAATCTGCACTGCACGCCGCATGGGTAAAGAACTGATCTCGACCAAAGAGAGCCAGCTGTCCTGCCGATGTTGCTGAAAGCTCTGTGGTCTTGTTTGTGGAGCTCATGCTCAGCAGAGCATCTCCACTCTAAAATCTGAAGGGATCGTGGAACGTTGTGCCAAGTGGGTAAAATTTACTTCACTGACATGTGAAATATGGAAGAGTCCATCCACTTGCTAGACTTTGTTTTGTATTTTTCATAACATTCATTACTCAGGAACCAAAACTTAATGATTGTTATTTCATAAGTACTTAAACTGTTGAAGGATGATGAATTCAAGGCCCGGTGTCTCGTAGCACAGAACAAAATCCCTCTTGTTTTTGCAGCTTTTGCTTGATCCCTTAAGCAAATAGTCTTGAAATGAAGGCACGATACTCTTTAGGGGGAAAGTATATTTAAATGAATAGAAAGTGAAAAGTGGTACTTGTGATCTAAAGCCATATAACTCTCAGTGTTTAACTTCTCGTCTCCTGTTCCAGATCACAGTACAGCGCACTTCAATATTATGCTAAATAAGTATCCAATCATTCATTTGCGTACAGTAATGTATCACACCGGTCAGCGTTGCATGGGATTACCGCTCATGTAACCCCTCAATGCATTGCTGGCTGCAAATATTAGCCCGGGCCTCGGAGGAGAGCGTGTGACAGCCTAAGTGATGAGGCTCATTATCTGAGTGAATCATGGATAACCTCTGGATGCCTTTGGGAGGTCACAGCCATATGACCATGATTACACTGTCATATAAACCATTGGTTCCCAACCGTCTTTAAGTTAGGAAACCCCCTCAGCTCTGCTTAAATCCATGCCCCCTGCCACTATAGGCAGAACCTCATTGTTTGTCTTTCAAACATATATTTTGCGTCATTTAGAGCGGGAAAAAGTCACCAAAGGCAGGATTAATTATGTTTTCTTGAATTATTTGACTAGAAATTACATCTTAAATGATTTTGATCATAACAGATGACTCATTTTGCCCAGAGTCCAATATTATTCTTTGACTGCCTCATGACCTCCAGATAGCCCCAAGAGTCTTTTGCACCTCAGGTTGATATGAACGAACACAGAAACCTTACAAACAGTGTGTACAGTGATTTAGCTGCATGACACAGACAGACACACAGATTTTAAATGGCCTCGAATGGTCACACAGACTTATCCCATCATCCCTGCCTGCAAAACAGCTTGTGAAAGAAACAAATGATAACAACTAAAGGCCAAACTACAGCCCGCGATCAGTGTTGTAAGCGATGGGGTGCTGGACTTACATGGCACAGCTGTTAGCAAAGATGGCTCCAACAATGGCAACAAGCTGCTATTTTGAACTGGATCGATGTGAGGTTTTTCTTGGAAGCGACTCACTCGCGAATGTTAACTGGCAGAACTATAGAGAACCTTTTCCACTCCGATACACTCCATGTGACCAGAACATATTGTCACTCAGGGATCAGGCTTGCTCAGGGCTGCGACGACAGAACCGGTTGACAGTGTGATTGACTGGTAAATGCCTGTGAAACGGTCCGTGAAAACAACATGTGTGATGACTTTGGTGGATTCTGGTGAATTGGCTTGGCCCCGTCAAATGTGACTTTCGCTTAATTAGCTGAGCGCTCCAAAGATGATGGAAATTAACCCGTGTTTATGTCAAAAGGCTGTTTGGATTCAAGGAAAATAAAACGTTTCATTTGACGACCCGGTGGGACGTGTTTGAAACGAAATTTTTGGAAAGTGATGTGTCATTTCTGGATGAGTCATGTTAATTCATATCAGTTACATATGTTATGGCATATAAAAGCTGCCCCTCGCCTCCCGGGGGGCTGATAGCACAGGGTTCAAACCGAGGGTTCATAAACAGCACCAAGTAGATACGGAGCAAACGTGTAAATGTGCATGGACAAAGGTTTTAGTGTTCCACATGACTACCCACTGACCTCATAATGAATGGGACTGTATGGGAGAGCAAGACTAACGCCGTTTAGGTAGATAGATAGATAGATAGATAGATAGATAGATAGATAGATAGATAGATAGATAGATAGATAGATAGATAGATAGATAGATAGATAGATAGATAGATAGATAGATAGATAGATAGATAGATAGATAGATAGATAGATAGTGCAAATGTTAACCTATTGATGATGTTTACACTGTTGAGATATTTTTGTATAGGCCAACTGATAGACCAATAGAGTCATGTTGCAAGCATGGCCAAAAATACTGGACTCTTGCGTGCGTCTGCTGCATGCCACCTCCGAACGTTGAAATAACAATTAGACAGTTAGAAAATAAGGGATGATTGATGGAGGAGAAAAAAAAAACCCTTGAGAAACCAAGAGAGGAAACACAAACCTGTGTCGGGGTCGGCCAGACATCATGGAATGTTCATGCTCCAGTAGAGGTTCAATAATGTTTATCTGAGTGCTTTTTAATTTTACATGAGAGACAGGAACTCCTTTAGCCACAGAGGGACTCTTTCTCCTATACCTTTTTAACTGAGGAATGCGGTGGCAAATCAAACTCAACGGCCAAGAAAAATCAGAGATCTTATATAGAGGAAAGCGACACAGGGAGAGTTTCACTTAAGTTCAACTTTCAAGCGGCTCTTGTTTTATATGACAGACAAGATGAATTCAGAGAAAGCTCACACCGCAGAGAGAAGTGAGATAACCATCCACAACTGTTTTTCCACACTATTGTTTCATAGACATTCATTTTACCATGCATGTTTACAGCTCGTCCTAAATTATTGTTCTGTATCAACTTCCAGCTACATAATCAGAGTAATATTATAACTCACCCATGTCTTTTCCTTCCTGAGAGTTACTGGAAAATGTTGCAACTTCCAAAATTTGTAGTTATCACTGTATTATATTCGCGCGGCTGTTTACAATCAATCACGCTGTTTACACTGGATCTTCATGTGTTTCCCAATGTACCTCTCGTGTCCAATCAAACACCACTTCAGAACGAATGCCCCTCTCATTTTCTCATTTTATTTGGTGTCCTGCCTGCTTTTTTTTCCCCTTTCTCTTCCACTTTTCTTCACATCTCTTTTGCTCTCAGTCTCGTCTCCCATTTCCAACTGCGTTCTCCCAAGAGATGATCAATGTTTTGAACTTAAAACAGCGAGAACCCAACTTGGGCAAGATGTACCACTTTTGGTCTTTTTTTTTAATTATTATGAAGTGTTGGTGATGGGAGGGGAAAAGTCTTGGTATAAACAATTCCTTTTGCCAATGTCTGATGTGATGAAGTGCAGATGGATGGGAACAGTGACTAATTGGCTCTAATTTGAAGTATATATTAGTTTAGTTCACTGCAAGTCACTGGATTAGCTCCAGTTTGCAACATGACTTGTTTATCACTGCATGTGTTTGTAAAACGGCATGTGCAACTTAAAAGAGCCAAATGATTTTCACCAAATGATTTTATGGTCTATCTATCCAACAGTCTTTAAGAACCTCCGCCTCTTTGCCTCTCCACCTTTGTTGATGTGCAACAGCAGGTTGTTCCCTAAAGGGGGCAGTACGGTCAAGCTAAACCAGCTAGCACTGTACTCAAACATAGCACACCAAAACCTCGGCAGCAACCTGCTTTGGGTGCGAGTGTCAGAGATGAAAACAGAGAAAGATCATTTTTTTTAAAATGGAGAAATGTTGGACAAGAGAGATAAAGAGAAACAGATACTGCACATGTGTTGGGACCGATGTAGGCACTTCTCCTCTACAGGTAGCTCTCCGTTTATTTCACCCAACGCACTTACAAAAGCGGGGAGGGAGGAGAGCGGCTTAACTACCATAAGAAAGCAGCTGCTTTTATTGAAACCTGTTATTGGCGTGCCAAGATTACACTGAACAACAACAACCCTCCTCCCTGGAAGCCAATAAAATGCCGACAACAAACACTTGGCTTGCCTACAGCTCTGTTAGAAGCCACAGAGGTTGGCCTTAATGATACTTGGTAACTATTACAGACTATTAAACTAAATGAATAAAAGAGGAAAAGAACGAGAGAAAGAGAACGGGGGGAGAGGAGCAAACAGTAATTCCTTAAGATGTTGTTTCCAGACGTAATCTAGGTAGCTGACTCATTGTTGGGCAACCTTAAAGAGATGCACCGCTTTGCTGTGTGCAAACCGTGGAAGTTGGTTTAGCTGTTGAACGAAAATGTGTGTTTTTGTCTCTGCCTGGAGACAGATAAAATAGCAAAAGTGCTCTGCCTGATGTGCTGTTCCATCCGTCAGCAGCACACACTACAGGCCAGAGAGCTGTTGTATATGCTTGAGTGGTTGGGGCATGGCATGGGCCTTACCGTGACCCCCCTACCCCCCAAACGCCTCGTGTCAGTATTCCAGCAAACTCACCACACCTGAGTAACTTTGAGGCAGACGTGATCCGGTCCGTGTCTTCTTGTGGTCCTCTATGTGTATCCAGAATGCTGCTAATCCTTTTGTCTTTATGTATGTATTCAACCGAGAAACATTTTGTGACCTCGAGGTGACAGGAGAGGTCAAGCACTGATGAATTTTCACTAACTGTGAAGTACTAGAAAAACATGCCACAAATCCTACGACAGAATTCAAGAATCATTTTTTTTCGCAGGTTCAATTTGTGCCTATGCCGCTGATTAATTTTCGCCAAGGAAAGCTTGGGAGAAGAGGCGAAACCCTGTCTCGTTTTTGGTTTTTTTTCCTGAATTGGTCCATCACTTCTTCTTAGCACATACGCTACAGAAGAGAAAGTAGTTGTGAGGAAACACAGAGCTACCATCTAGCCCCAAGAAAGCCCTTGTCATCTTTCATCCTACACCTCTGAATTGCCTTCATTTTCTGGGGGCCCATAAATTGGCTCTTATTGTCCCATAAATGGCTCCTTTTGGGGTGGGATTTATAGTGAGGTGTGGCAATGTGTGCGCGCAAGTGTGTGTGTGTGTGTGCGCGCGTTAAAACCCACCTTTTGATGTCCCCTCTGCTTAACAGGCAGCGCAGACGCGCCTGCCCATATGCTGCACGGTGCCTTTGCCACACACTGCTAGCGTGCAACTCTCTCACACACAGGCACATTAAAAGATATTAAACTGCTTTTCTGCTTTCATTCAGAGTCATGGGATGTAACAGCCAAGCAGGGTGGTTCACGTTAAACGGTGCCACTTCCTCGGCTGTAATTAAAGCTGCCCATGCAGGGGGTCTCTAAAAGACTTGTTTTTGCTACACCCGGATCCTGACCTTTTAAAAAAGAGAGGATGAGGCCTTTTTTTGTGGAGGAGGTTGAAATATTATAGAATGGAGAATTTCCGGGTGGTGATGGTAGTCTTTCTGTAGTTAATTCAAAAATTAAAGTCAGGTTAACGGACCAGTGTGTAGGATTTATGGCATCTAGTAGTGTAGTTGCTATTTTGCAACTTCCCGTTGGACAGTTTATGCAGGAGGCAGGTTTATTCCTATTAAGAAGATTAATTATTGTTGACTTTATCGTTGGACAGAACAAGTTCAAGAACAGGAGCTCATTTGGTAGAAAAGTGGTACTCCTGATCTGCACTTCTTTTTCTAATATCTCCTGTTTGGAGCCGCGATTGCAGTCTTTTTGAAACCTTAATTTTACCTCCACTTACTATCACGCCAAGACTTTGAGTCGCATTCCTGCAATATCTTAGTTGAATTTCATTCAGACTGTTGTAGATGATTCGATCGGTTTTTAAATCATTTCAAAAGAAATTTCAGAGATTGCTCCAAGCACCACTACAGGAAGGTTGCGAACCACCAGTGGTACTTGACTAGGAATCCATTTATCCCCTCGGTCTGCCCTCCTTTCTCTCACTCACAAACACCTTCACTCCCTTTTCACCCCGTTCAATCCCCCTTTTCTGCTCTCTCTCTCTCTCGCTGTCTCTCTCCCTCTCTCTCTTTCAGAGGCAGGCAGATGAGCCAGGTGATAGTGACACAGCCAGCTGTATGCCAGTTACCACGGCGATGACAGCTGCCGGCCCAGGTGCACAGGCAGCTGGGAAGGCGAGGAATGTGTGTGTGTGTGTGTGTGTGTGTTTATGTGTGAGCCAGAGAAAGAGGGAAAGAGATGTCTGTGACACCGGTATCTGTGTGTACGCACGCTTCTGTGTGTGTGTGACACAGATAGGGGGGGAAAGTGACCTGGTTGCTAGTGAGGACACAGGTGTGTTAGCGACGGTGGGAGCGTGGGAGAAGGCCGGGAAACAAGAGGAGACCGGGGGGGGATAAACTGACCTTTGACCCTTTTCATCGTCTGGGCAGTTCCCAAGATCCATCTGCGGCAACTCGGATGTGTCTCAACGTCTGCTCGTTGTCTAGACGTTTGTCCATCACTCAGTGTCTCAGCAAGCGTAATTGAGTCAAGACATGAATCATAGCAGGAAACACGCAGCGGGCCTAGTTAGTGCTCGGATGACATCAGCCTGTTAAATTGGAGCCTGTCAAATAAAATGAGGTTATGAGATGAACTAGAAAGATAATGAGTGAAATCCTGACCATTCCCACACTGTTGGAATTATTTTTTCTTTGCTATTTCATTGATGATTCGAGTGCTATTGAGTCATCACAGCAAAGCACATTCCTCCGCGGCGCACCTGTGAGACAAGCGCAGTTGATACAACTGCCATCCCCTCAAACAGCCTTTCTTTTTCTCTCCTTTCTTTCCCTCTCTTTCGCACTCTCTGTCTCTTCTGGGAACATTCCAATCTGCTCCTCCTGTGCACCCTCTCCTCTTCACCTCCTCCTCCTCCCCGTTCCCTCTTCTGAGAGCGGGAGGCCGCGGTGCCATCACTCACCACCTGGTGATAACCGGCACAAAGGGGGCCTTGGTGGCCCCGGCTGTGGCCGCTCGAGGTGCACCGCCACTGGGGAGAGAGTGGAGGAAAGTCCCCCACCTCTCCCGATTCCCTCCAGTCCTCCATCGTCCCCACCTCCTCAGATGATGAAAACTCTGTCATTGCGGATTAGGAAGGAGCGGTGTGCGTCGGCGGAGGGAATAACAATAAAAGCCGTGCCGCCGCACCTCTGGATGTCCATCCCTCTTTCAACTTACTCACTATTTGTCACTTTATACCAATTTTGGGATTCCAAACCTTTTCATGCTCCTTTCACGTTGCCAAACTGTTGTTAAGCCTCCGTTTTTTCTGGGTTTTTTTATTTTTTTATGTGGAGTTAGTTTAATGGGTTCCCATTTAGCCTTGCTAGTCATTTTGGGGATCAAAGGCAAGCTTTTTATTATATACCTAAGTAAGTCTTTGAATTTATACAGGTACTACACACATACAGTTGGCAGTAAAACAGCATGCACGGGGTGAAAATGAAACATAGTTTTACTGGTTCACAGTGTGTGGTCTCAACTATCTGTGTGAGTTACATTTTTATATTTAAATGTAAAATATGCAATTATGTTACGTGTACGGACAAAAATTTGGGATGTATGGTGGACAGATGAGGGCTCTAGAGCCACTTTGAACAGCGGGCGATGTCAGCGAAGGAAGGAAGGGAGACTGGATGACGACGACGGGCGCTACGAGGGCACAGCGCTGAAGGATTCTGGGACGGGGGCATTAAGTTGGGGGTGCGGGTGGGGTGGGGTAGGGGTGGTGGGTGGGGGGGGGGGGTGTACTTATTCTCAGGCTGGCACAGCAACGGTCTCGCTTCATGGTGAGAGAAAATGGGCGCTGAAGAAGGGTGGTGGGAGGGTGCAGGCTCCGAAATTGATTTCATGCCGGAGTCAGACGCAGCCCCAAGGAAGGGATAATATGTTTGTGTGTGTGTGTGTGTGTTTGTCTGTGTGTGTGTGTGAGGAAGAGAGTAAGAGGGTCCAGTGTGAATTCTGAAGGGGCACACAATGGCAGAAGGAGAGAGGGAGCGACAGAAAAAGAGAGGGGCCGACCTGTATCAAAGAGAGTGGATCTGCATGAGAAAAAGCACGATGCTATTTTGCTGTTGACATCGGCGGCAGGCAGTGCCGCAAAAAAAAAAAAAGGGTGTTTGTGGCTCAGTGTTTATTCCTGTTTCGCAGATTCCCAAACTATGCGTCCATTGAACTATGTTACCAAAGAGATTACAAGCGTCATTTTCACCCATTGTGTCAGAAAGCATCAAACAGATGGGAACTGTATATGAACGTTGACAAAATTAAAAGTCACTTGTTGAGGATGGTTTCAACAAAGATTATTAACAGTAACTGTCACATTCGGCAACATGCACCGCATGGAGCGGACAGGGACTGAAAAGCAGCTTCAGCTTGGCGCACGAAAGTCTCATCAGTGCACGTTGCCATTTATGTAAAACACATGCAGCCGACTAGCAGTGATCTCCATACACTGCAAAATAGCGAGACCTTGAGGAATGGATTACGGCATTGGAGATACGTGCCATTTAACAGTCATTTGAAATTCAGCCCGTTTCCTCCTTCTAACGTCTCTCCCACACACACGCACACACACACACACACAATTTCACACTAAATACCATTCCTTTTAAGTATTCTCACACACACGTATGCATACATGCATGTACGCAGACACGCTCACCTTTGAAGAGTGTCTGAGAGTTGGCCTGCTCCACAGACCGCAGACCTACACTGATGCTTTTATTCTCACTCGTTACACCTATCTTGAACCACTTTCTTCCGCTCTTTGCTCACTTTCCGTCGCCCTCTCACTTTTAGTCCATCTTTCCATTGATCTCTCCTTCCTTCCCTCCCTCCGTCCCTCTCCATTCTCTCTCTCTCTCCTCTGTCCTTTCCCCCCTTTCTTGGCATCGGCGGCAGCATCTCTTTTAAGGCACATGTCAAGGGAACTGTCTGCCGCTTTCAAAGGCCTTTGTGTCCGCCCTTTCTTCCCCTTAATTTGGTTTCCCCAAAACACTTTCCCATAGCATGGCCGTCTCGCCCCCCTTTTCTCCCAGCTACCCCTCTCCTCTCATCTCTCCCTCCCTCTTCACTCACTCCTCCAACTGTCCTAAATATGTTTTTTTTTTTTTACTGAAGATGGCGCCTTTAAAGTCAGGGGTATCTCAGACTTTGCTGTAATATGACATCATTTATGAACATGCATGTTAACAAATGTGTTGATAAGGTAAAGCTAAATATAATAAAATGCAACATTGGAGCCACTTTAATCCAAGCATCAGTTGGTTCTTCAAAAGAACATGTATTCTCACAAGGGAATAGGGAGATTAAGAACATATGATTCTGTTCATTGAAAAAAAATCTGGAGGGGGGAAAAGTCCACAGCATGGTAGACATGCTCCGTAATACTGGGCCCTCCGGTGCGTCCTGGGCATCCGGTTTCCCCGCTGCCCTCTTCCCATGACTTCTCCGACCGCATAGGTTTCTTCAGGGAGCTTCTTGTCATGGCAACGCTTTCCAAAGTATTGTTCTGTTAGCAGGCCAAGTAAGAGGGAAGATGACCTTGGAACAAAAGAGTGTATTTATTTATTTGTTTTGCAGTACGAAAGAGAAGAAGCACGCAGCGGAGATGACACATTAAAAGTTTTTTTTTTCGCGAGCAGCAGAAAAATTGGCAGGAGGAATAAACCCTGGAAAGGAGCGCGCGGTGCCCCTGGTGGGTGCAAGTGACGGCATTCTTCCTCGCATGTGTGTGCAGCGTAGCGGTGTGTCCTCACCTCAGGCAGACACATGTGGTTTTAATCCACCATATGTGGACAGACTCCTTCACTCTATCTGCATCTCTTTCTCCCTCCTGAAAAACCTCTCTCGTGTCTCTTCATCTATCCCATCAGCTCTGCCTTCGCTCCCATTCCTGCTCCTTTGACAGCAGTCTTCCTTTCTTTCACGACACATATTTCCTTTTCATATTCCTTATATCCCCTGCCAACATCTTTTTTTTAATACGGTTTCACCTTTTTGATAAAGCCCCCCCCCCTCCCTCCCCTTCTTTGTCTTTCCTGAACACATCAGCTCTTGCTGTACTTGTCATCCACTCTACTCTGACATCTTTGAAATATTTTCCTACAGGAGCATCACAACTGTGTCACTGCAGGATGTATGACTTACTCCTCACATCCCACTGCTTTTGAGAGAGTCGTGCCAAAAAACATCTCTCTTCTCCAGAGACGTGTGATTGTGTGTTTCAGTCGGTTAGACTTGTATCCTAAACCACGAGGGTTCAGAGAAACATGCTGTATGTTTTTATAACCATCCGGGGGCTTAAAAAAAAGTCCAAATCTGGAGTATATCTTTGCTATGAGGCGTGTGTGTATGTGTGTGTGCGTGTGTGGGCGAGTGGGTAAGTAACTGCCTTTCCAAGAGACAGTTTTATAAGCATAATTGTGTCCAAGTGTGAAGGAGACATAGTGTCTTGGTGCTGAGAGCTTTAGCATGATAAAAGGAGATGGCTGAAAGGAAATGTCTTTATTGACCCGTCCACCTCACGGAACTTATTTCATCCCCCGCTGGAGTCCTGAACTGCTGTTTACAGTAATGCTGGATGTTTCCACAGCTCTAAAGGAAAACAATGAAAAGGTTTGTCCATTTTTTTTTTTTTCAAAGTGGTTTCAATTTTGACAGCCAGAAGTGGGCCAAATCAAACTGTCTTCATAAAAAGCAAAATGGGAGGGGGGCTGTGGTTGAGTTGGACTCACGGTATCGCAGAATCAACAACAGGATTGCATTACTGAGTCTATACTAACTCTGTGAGACATAAGATGGGTTTTTAAAAAAGGTTTCCCAATTTTATGGCCTTTTTTTTTTTTTCTTTTTAGATGGATGATGGTTATTGAGAGTGATACGGAGTGAGAGTGATACGGCCAGGGTCAGATCAAGTCCTCCTGCGCACAACAAAACATGAGAGAGGCACACTACAATGGAATGATCATGATGGAGGACATTTGCTTCTAATTGACCTCCACCCTCTCGACTGGGGCCCCCCAGTCAGGCGTGGCCCGTCGCCCTGAGTAACCCCACGCAGCATCTCCACGTCTCAGAGTGGTGAATGGGAACTCGCTCTCCCTCCTTCCATTGACACACACAGCCTTGTACCTTTGGCCCGAGAAGCAGAGGAGAGGTTGTTTTTGCTGTCTGAACTCAACCAACCATCAAACCGCTCACAGCTGGGACCCAGAACCATGACCTGGGACCAGTGCTCTTAGGAAACCTTCTTCGATTTGCTTCCTCTAGAGCAACATCAGATGTGTCAGTGGCGTCGGTGATAAAAGTGATGTAGAACTTCACTGGAGGTTTCTAAAATGTACCGAAAGGCTTCCTTTTCCGTAATAATTTATGCTTTATTGGGTGCGGTCTTTCTGGCAATGATAAGTGTGCAGAAAATAAAAAGAGCCACATGATATGCTATGACAGAATAACTTAATACCGTGGTTCTATTTTCCACAATAACTTAACCTGATGTCAAACAACTCAGTAAAATTGATCATTTATTTGGTTTCCAAATGAGACAGGCCACTGCTTCAAAGAGATTGATTACCTCTGCCAAGCATGCATGAAATCACGAGGCATATTTTCAGTTGCACCTAAATTATTTCAAGCGCTGCATTTTAGAGGTTAGACCCTTCCCGATGGCTCAAGAACAAGGCTGCACACGCACACACTGACGCGCACGCGTGCACACAACAATACAGGCAGCAACGCACATGCTTGGACACACACGCACCAGAGCTCAGACAGCCAGACTGCCCATACAACCCCCCCCCTTTTCTTCCTCTGAGTGTTTGTGTAAGTGAAGTCTCAAAGTGGAAGGAGAACGAGAGGTTGTGTGTGTGTGCGTGTGTGTGTGTGATGGGAGGTGGTGTGGGACCATAACAGGAGAGAAGACACTGAGAGCGTTGGTAATCTGACAGCGTTTTGATGGCCGCAGGCTGGTAACAATTTTGTGGAGGTGGGGGGGACGAATTCAATACAAATTCCTCCCCCAGCGCAGCCATGTGTCCCGGTCGACCTGAGCTGCCCCAGCACACCTCCCTAGAAACTCATACCCTCTGCCTGCCTCCCTCCTCACCCACCTCCAAGCTTTCCAGCATGCTTAGCTGTCACTCACACCTGTCACACTCACCTCACGCTTGATGTGTCCATGTTTGTGTGCATAAGAAATGTGATGTTTGAGGAGAGAAGTATTCTGGGAGTCAATCATCTCGCGGGCCGAGAGTGACAGTCGATGGCCCCGCTGGAGGAATTGAGTTTCACAGTACCTGAAACTGTTTTGTCTCGGCAGACCCCGCCATGCAGGTCTAAGAATTTAATCCCGTGGCGGCCCGGCTGCTGTCATGAGGTGCTTTGACTGATCAAATGATATATTGACTTTAAACAGAGCCCACCAGTACAGAGTAAAAATAAGATATTGTTCAGAGGTAATTATGTAAGTTGTAGTTAACATTCAAAGAGACAGCCTCATACTGTTTCAACCTGTCTGCCATTAGTGCATCATTTGCTGTCCTTTTGATCAAATGGGTCATTTGTGGTGAGGATTAGATAAAGATTATACTTAGTAATCATTGTTCCGAAGCAGAGTGGCCCGCTCCAACTTCATCATCCACTCTTCTTGTAAAAGGATACCCTGCACTTTTCTGCACCATTGGCAAACATGATTGACCGCAATTAGGCCAATTAGAGCCAATTTTAATGACTAGGACAAATTGATGACAGGGTTTATGGGAGCAGCTGTCCTCATTTTCACCGTATTACTCTCATTAGCCTGGACATCACTGAATGAACTGGAGAGGCAGTTGGAGAAGGTGGGGGAAGTTGCGGAGTGGAATGTACCGTATGTGTGTGGAAGCGTAGGCGAGGGCTGGAGTACTTTTTCTGTGTGAATGCAAGTGTTAGGGTGTGTGTGCGCGTTTGTGTGCTCGGGTCGGTGTTGAGTCACGTCCAGGGCTGATCTGTAGTCACCGCTGCGCCAGAGCTGCAGGTGTCCCTGTGCCCCGTCGATCGCGAGCCGCCTCTTTTTCCCAGGAAAATGCTTTCAACCGGAGTTGGGTTACTGCAAGGCAGCACAGACATCTGAGAGACGCCAGGAATGTCCCTCCCCATCAAAGGGCAGCATTTGGCCATTTTTATATCTGCAATTAAAAAGGGAACAATAGGAGGGAAGAGAGGGAGTGAGTGCGAGGATAGACTGAGGAGAGACTGAAAGAGGGTTGGAATAGAGGGAAGAAGTGGAGAAGGAATGTCAGCACCTGCTATGGCTACATGTGCTGCCAAAGAAAAAATAGCTGCAAAAAGAATGATGAAGTATGATTCTACCCCTCCCCCTGTATTATTTTTAATAAACTCTTTAATAAAAGGGAATGACCCCTCTTGACCCCCACTTTGCATCTGGTTGTAATTGTTGGGGGAAGCACCTTGCCAAGTTCAGAGACAGAAAGAGACCTGTGAAGGTAAATGTGTCTCCTGTAGCTTGAAAAAGCTACAATACTACAATCAGTCACTTCAAATGATCACTGCAGCATTGATTTGGAGTCAAATATAATGTTTAAAAACACAAATATACCAGAAACTAGAAACCAAAACTTTGTTGTCTTGCTAAAGAAATTCCCAAACTGACGAATCAGTGAAACTTTGGAAACCCACTTCCCCGACACATTTCCAGCATCGGAAAAGAGGATGCATATCTGCAGCTTTCCAAACTGATCAATTTTATTGATCAGACTCACTTTGTGCAGTGATTGTCCAGATGTACAGAGATGAGAAGAAAGTCAGGATTTGAACCACTTACACTGGAAATTTTCATGTGAACAACTGAATGCAAGTCTATGATTGTCCAGGAGAGACTGTGCGAAAATACTGTATGTACGTTATTCCCACATTTAAACAATCTCCCTTTCAATAACCACTGACTATTCACCTTCAGTGTGGCTGTTCAGAGCAACAAGTAAAACCCAGCCCTTATAGTCTCTTTCAGCACATTGTTTTGGTTTTTTTGGTTAGACTCACACAAAATCAGGCGATCACACCCACATGCGTTAGTAGAAACATATTGCCAGCAAAACCAGTACTTTCTCCCCTTCTTATCCAGTAGCACAACAACACCTAATCGTATTTGATTGCCTGGTTGCGTACGCAACCCCGTTCCACAGGTGCACCAGCTGTTTTGCCCGGAACGCTTTAACAAGGTGTTTTTGAAACTGATCGGGCCCTCAGTGTGCTCGGGATGACCTAAGTTGCTCTCACTTGGAATCGAGGAAACCATCATGGAGTTTTATTTCTAAATGTACTGTAGCCTCCTTTAAAATCTCTGTGCTTCACATATTTTTCTTGAAATAAAAAAGAAGAAAAGAAAAATGTTTTATGATCCAGGAAAACAGTCCAAACACAACCCAGAATGAGACATACAACATAAACCTTGGGGTTTCTAAGGCTTGTAAAAATGTGTGTTCATTGCATTTTCTCGCTCTAAGCCACCTGTGCACACTTGCTTTGTTTTAATCTTTCAGTTTGTGAAATATAAACCGTGATTTTTGACCAAAACAGAGCCGGGTTCTGACAAAATGTTCTCTTGGATTTTCCCCAATCACTCACTTAAATGGAGATTTCAATTTTGATCCATGAAATTAATTTTTCGCAGTTGGCAGCGAACAAGTAGTGGAGCTGACTTGGTCCTTTGAGTTGGGTGTGACTGTGTTTGGCAAAGCCAGACGAGTCACTTAATGGACTTCTTTTTTTTCATACCCGCATACCCTACGTCTAAATCTTTTGTATGCTTCCACTGTTGCTCCCTCCCTCTTTGGCTTCCCCTCTCTCGCTGTGACTTGGGGAGCTTTCAGCCAGCACATTGCGTGCGACAGTGGTGCTACAAGCTGTAAAGGTGCAGTCCAGGAGCAATAACATAACTGATGCATTATAGAGGTGTGTACCTCTGTGTGTGTTTTACTGCATTAGACAGTGGATACACCTGTATCAAGCTGGAATGTTTTTAAATCTACCAGTCTATATACATATTGTATGCATGCTTAGAAGACTTAACCATCTGGCAAACACCACTATAGGTCCAGCAGATCGCAGCTTTGCAAGTGACACGGACTTCCAACGCCAAGCTCCAACAGGCAGCTGTGTTCTGGCGCCACATAAACAGAATTCCTGCCTGATTTTACAGTTCTTTCCTTTTCCTTGTTCCCTTCAACAAAATGTGAATTAGGAGCGGTGCCTCAGCCTATAGGGTTTTAGGCTGGAAAGCATCCCAAGGCGTCTAGCAATTTGAACGGTGCCACTTTGCAAAATATAAAAGATTGACCAATTGCAAAATAGTTCCAGTGACCTGTTCGATTCCAGGTGGCAAATGAGCTACACAGTAGAAACAAAGAAAGAGATGACATATTCCAGCTGAAAACATCCATATCGTGAGAGCAGGTGGGTGAAATATGCCTGCATACTCTGCTGCATTTACACTGACTGAACCACCATCTTTAAATACTGGTGTGAGTAATCTGACAGGCACTACAGGTTTAGGACTCTCTCTGTATTTCTTACATATAAATTAGTCCACATGAACTGAATGGCCCTTAAAAAATCAATCTGGTTAACATGGGATTCATTGATTGGCTGGTGCCCTGCTGTGATGCTACAGAGGTGGCTTTTTATTGGAGGTTCTTTTGGGGGGAAGCAGGAAGTCCCTTCGGACGCAATAAAGCTCGCTCATATAAAGGGGTAATCCCCAGATAATTACAGGTGGGGTGCTCTATATACAGACTCAGACTGAGGAGGAGGCACCACTACCCAAGGTCAAACCCCCCCTTACACCCCCACTCACCCTCCCAACCATACTCCCCTACCTCAAAGCACGGATGATAAAACACTAATAGGCTAAGGCTAGTGCGCACCATTGCCAGCAGTTTATTTCCGTAATATGGTGTGGAAACTAAGCCTTAACAGGTGGATTTACAGTGTTTTCACCAACTGTTTCTGATTAAACATCATCTTAACAAAGTGCAGATAGTCCTTGCATTGGGACCGGCACCGTTGATTGGACAAAAGTCAAACTTTTGTGATTTATTTTGCAGGATTTGGGGTTATGAAAAGGCTTCAGCGGATTGGACTCGATGACTTGATGCTTGTGGTTTGACCCAGAGGCTGTAGATACAGTTTCCACAGCCAGTGGTTTAACCTCTTCCGCTAATGGTAGTGTTTCTCCTTCACTCTCTCATACCAGACATGCTGACATGGTCGCGGCTAGAGTTACAGACCATCCTGCATAAAACAACACAGTCGCTTGATAATTAAAGGTTGGGGGGGGGGCGCGTTACTTTACTTAATAAATTAACACAGAATGTGGTTTATTTTGCCAAGTTGATCAAAATGAGAAAAAAAGGCCAGTTTAATTATTGACTTGAGCGGATCAGAAATGAATAAATAACACAGTGAAAGAGAGTGATGAAAAACAGACAGGCATGTGTGTGCACACGTATGTGTGGAGGGTCCGCGCTTTAAGTGTGCCTCCAGTGCTAGTTGCATTTAATATGTAGACAAAACCAGCTAGAAAGACGGGGGCAAACAGCAAGTACACTCTCACTAACAATATGTCCTGCCATTATTTATGCAGAAAGTCAATATATATATGTTGAACAGTGGACAATATTATGTCTACTCTAATGTCTCAGATATGTGTTCAGTATACAAGTTTGTATGGTAATATGACTGAATCAAACACTGAGTGTGAGAGATGGAGCTTCTCTCTTGTGTCTGCCAGCTGATTTACAGTCAAAATACTACTGCTCTATTATACGCTAGCACAAAATACTAGACAAATACAGTATATAGCTTTCCTGCTCCTGCAGCCGTAGAGGTACTTGCTGCCATGTGGGATGTCTTACTGTGTTATCGAACAACACCTGATATGTATTTCCAACCAGGTTTTTGCTTATAATCTGATAAAGAAGTCTTTGACATGTACCTTTTGGCAAGTTCAGATGGAAACCCGGATGATGAGTGTAACCGCAATGACTGAATATTCAATTGGCTGCACAATAACTGCTGCAATGAAACCTTTCAGAAAGACAAACAAATGGAATTAATCTATTAAGTTTTGGAATAACAATATACAGTATCGGTGGAGATTTGATATTCTGTGAGCAGCATGTTCCATATGCAAAAAAAAAAGAAGAAAACATTGGGGGAAGGAGGCGGCAATTGTGGGAGCACGGTATTCCCTAAAAACACTGGAGGCCAAGTGAAATTGAGCCTAATTCCCTGGAATGCCGCTTCCGTCTGGACATGTCGATAAAAATAAAGCTTATTGTGATAGCGGGGGTTCAGCCCCCAGGTAGGGTAATGAAAAGAAAACTGGCAGAGCTCCCAATGGGAAAAGCTCACCTTCCACCCTGCTGGCCATGAGCTACATATTCATGGACGTATACCTACAGGAGGGAAAGGAGTGGGTGTGCTTCTTTGTGCACAAATTGTGTGTTTGTGCACGTTTATGTCAGCATAGGTTGTTAAGAATGTTAAGCTGTACACAAACGTGCACTTATCTGGTGTCGGTGGACGGAAAAGCTACGGAGGGAAAGTGAATGAGGGGTTTTGAACCACAACAGGTATTTAAGTGCAGGTGTGTGCCGTGGTGAAAGGTGACAGGGGTTGAATCACCGATAAGAAGTTCTTAAATGGAAGTGCACCGGAAACTGACTCACATCAGCATATATCAAAATCAAGAATATGATCACTGAGTGTACATGGCCAGGTTTTAAGTTAGCCGTGAAAGTGAGGGGTGTAACGGGCAGCTAACAGCCACAAAAGACAGGCAGATAGGTGCACAAGCTGCTCCTCCTGGGAGCTTTACGAGTTGGCTCAGGTGTGCCTCTCTAAAGAGCCTTTACAAGAGTGAGTGACTGGGTCTGACATATACACATGTATACTTACACATATGCTCACATAGCAAAACAGTCAGATATGTTACTTGAACAGTTAAACAATATATAATTATGTCACAACTAATCACAAAATTCAGTGATTGGTATTGTTATTAATATTATAATAATAAGCTTAGATTCCAGCTTAAATTGAGGGTCAACCAATGACAGTAGTAAGAATGGACATGGTCATATTGGCTGTCATGTTAGCAGTCCTGCTTCTTCCGCCTCAGCAAAGATCGGTGGACCTGAGGCGAGCTAAATGACACCTTAGTGCTCAAACATGCCGACACCCACCTGTCAGTCCAAGTAACCATGCTGTTAATTATGCATAACTTGGGTGAGTTATATGAAAAAAAGCTCATTAGAATAAGACATGCAAATCAGTCACTATTTGAAGCTGAGTCAGAACCAGGCCTGATAGAAAAGTTCAAAGGACTGTTTTTACTCTGGAAATATGGTTGCAAGGCAACAAACACCTTCGTCTATCTGTGTGTGTGATAAAGAGGGTTGGGGTTGTACGGCACAGGGTTCAGATTGCAAACTTGTTTGGGGTGTTGTGGGATGGGGTTAATAATCTTTCTAAATCACAGCGCTGGTTCTGCTGTCGACACGAGAATGGTCTAACTCTGAACAACATGATTAACCATAATCTCAATCAAACTTTCCAGCTGGCACAACACAAGGTCAAATTTAGTTTCGGATCAGATCACATGATCTCGCCCTGCAAGTGTTATGAAGTTGCAAATTTCAATTTTTCTAAAGATTTAAAGGAATTATCTGCTTTAAAATATATTTTCATATAGTTCATGCAAAAAATGTAGAAACAAATCTGTATGAAAACCGGTTTAGGATGGGAGGATGTATATAAAGGATTGGGCGACCCTGCATGCTGCATTACAATGGCTGCTGCCTGGGCTGCAGCAGCTGTGCTCTCGTCATTTTCAACATCCTCAAACATTATGCTAACATTGCCACAACACTATAGTAGCCTTTCAAAAGTCAGCGGCTGATGCTAAGCAGACTGAGCAGCAGCAGGCACAGGGTGTATAGGAATGCAGTCTTTCTGTATGTTTGTACTGCTGCAGCTGGGCTTGGCCACAGGTATGTATGAGGCTGTGAGGTGGAATACTCAAAATGGGTGGAGGTCCATGCCATCTGCAGCCTGACTGTGGGAGAAAAGCTGAAGGATAGACACAGAGCAGCATGGTGGTAAAAGATGTCAAGATAAATAGACAGAGGGAGAAAGTGAGGGGAATCTTTGTAAAGGCTGAAGGGACGGAGGTGGGAGACCAGCTGTTTGGGGTGTAGGCGAGCTTTAAGGGAAGAATTTTAAACATTAATGCTTTTGGTGTTGACAGGAACACCAAAACTGACATCTGAATATTTGAAGACTGAGGCAAAGTTGGTTACTTAAAACCGTAAGAAATTATTCTTTTGGCCACTTTGGGGTTTGGTAAGCCTGTTAGCAATTAGCTAATGTACAGATATAAAAGAAACACAGAACATAAAGGAATAGGCCAGCACGCCGTATTCTGCATTGCACAGAGATTTCAGGCAGATGCCTTCCCTCAGTGTGCAAACTGGCAGCACTGTGACAACAAACCCCTAATTTTCACCGGGCATGGTTCCGAATGCGCCGCAGCTGGCAGAGCTGACGGTGGCCGTTCTAGTCAATGACTGTGATTCCACCAGAAGCGCCGCAGAGCATCTCAGAAGTGTCTTAGAAGTGTCCCTCTGCAGAGCGGAGAATATGCCACTGTTATGACAAATGCTGCATCAAACAGCACAGAGCAACTCAAGCTTTTAAAAACAGTTTTTTAAACATAAAACTCTGTGCAGGCCTCTGATCATGAAAACAGACAAAAGGGAAACTAACTCATTAACTTTAACTACGTAGCCTACTTACTCATGACAGAAGCACAGAAGCCAAGAAAAAATGACCAAATCTGAGCATGATGACAAAGTCTGGCAGACGAAACGCTTCATTCCTGAAACGGTCTTGGTGGGGTATGAAGCCGTGTAAAGAGTGGACTAAAACGGTGCCCTGAGGAATCCAGTGGTTAGCACAAGTAAGCTGTAAATGAAACACAATACTATAGCAAACGAGAGAGCTTGTATGCTAAACAACACTCACCATCAGCGATTCACCAACTTCAATTTTTCATTTAGAGTTGTGTTTCTAGTCACCTCACAAATGTACCACCATATTCACTCTTCTTTTAGCTCTGTTTTTGGTCTCCACCAACTCCTGAAGAAGATATCCGGCTCGATAGCCGGTGGATTTTTCGAATATTTAAACCAGCTGTGTCGAAAATAACCCTACGTAACAGTGAGAGAGGCTGGTGCACTTTTAGTTACGTCCTCGTCTTCTGGTTGTCCAACCTGAGGATTGGAGACTGCTTATCTGGTGAACCAGCTCCTAATATTGGGATAATGGTAGTGGACGGAAACACCACACTTTTTGCTGAATCATTCAAAATTCAGTTGAAATTTGTGATATGTTTGGATGGACACAGCTATTGTTAAAAAAATACTGACTGTGGCCGTTTAGCCACAAAATATAGTCTACTGAGGACTATGGCTTGATTACTCTTGATTTTCTAGAAAAATGATTCCTGGGTCCAAGGCTATAATGGAGCCTTAACTCCAAAAACCCTCTCTTAACCAGCATGAATGATGCCAATAATCAAAGCAACAGTATGTCTCAGTGTTGTTGGTTTACCAAGGCCACATCCCTCTGTGAAGGATAAAAGCTCGACTCTGTAACTTCAATAACAGAAGCCTGCATATCATTTTTTTTTAAATCCACAAGCCTGATTCATTTCAGTACATTCCTGCTCTGCATCATTGAGAATTCCTTACATCTCTGTCCAAAGAGATGAAACATCTTACCTAAAACAATTCTCTTCTTCACTGTCCAGCCACTGTTCTTTTTGGAAAGAGCTCACCTCTCAGGTATAAAACCTGAGTGCTGCACACATGTCTAACTTTCCATCTTTTTGGGGATGGGGTGGGGTGTATGCAGTGGGGGTATCCAGATGGCCCCTTAATTAAAACCAGATGGTGGCAGTTAAAAAAAAAAAAAAAAAGAATGAGAAAAATGAAAGGATGCGTGTATGTCACCTGGATAACAACATGTGATTATACCGATTTTTTGGGGGGGAATCACAAGTGTGCACCAATAAAAGACAGGAAGTAGTCATAATAAAGTTTAACATATTAAAGCAATGAGTAATAATGACCAGCTGAGTGGTCAATTCTTCTGGGGATCTCATTAATTATGTTAGCAGAAGTGAAGCCATAAGAAAGAATACATGTTGTTAAAGGGAATTCAGATGGGATTTATTCTTAGCACTGCACTATTTTACGCTGAGGGTGTATAAAACATGTTTTCCCACATAACAGTGATAAAAGTAAGATTATCACATTTTCAAACATACTAAACTCTCGTTTTTGGCTAAACCGCACAGCAAAACAAACATGATTTTTTTTAGATGACACATCACAAATCTGCTCCAAATTATCTACCCACAAATAAATATTCAGGTCCACATATTTCTGAGGTACAACACTAATGGTTACAAGTCAGCATTAATTCACTCCAAAGCGCCTGAGTCGATCAAACTCCACAGTAGGCCGAGCTAACCACCGCTGAAAAGTAATAACCACAGTGGTTATTGTAGGGCTGGTGTTAGCCATATTGTAGCTCAACACCTTCTAATGACCGTCAGCCTATTGCAGCTCACTTTAGATGTGTAATGCGATACCGCTGTTCACACCACAAACCAACAGGTCTTCAGGGACTTTTCAAAAGGTGTCTTGTAATTGACTCCCACTGAATGTCGGCCTTAACTGACTGGCTGAGTAGTTAGATTTGTTGAAAGATAAATAAGGAAGGAAGAGGAGCTCTGGTTGGAGAGTAAAAACGGGCGAGAGCTGCCAGAGACCTACGGGTTTCTGGCTTAAAACAAACAGGTTTTTATTATGAAAGCAAGTTTGGCTTGTGCCGTCTGCACTTAACTCCATTATGATGACAAGCTTGGCAATTTGTGAAGGTCAAGTGTTGCGTCTTAGGCAAGAAGAACAAAAACAAAATTCCTCTTTTGCTCTCCTGTGTTTTTTTTCGTTTTTTTATTCTCACTCATTTTAAATCCTACTTTTTTTTTTTATTTTAGCAATCAAACAGAGCTTCAGGAGTCTGTTACATTCCAATGAGCTTACGAAGCCTTCTCACCTGGTTGTTATTATGCATGCTTTTTGTGTGGCACGGTCGCCCCACTCCCTTTTCCCCAATAACCCTCTCCTCACCTCAGCCTTGAAATAATAATGATAACTTTGTCATAGCATCCTGGTACACATAGCCCCCCTGCCTTGTCGAGACCAGGGAGGCCCGAGAGCTTGAACCCCAAAGATAACTGTCATTTGTAGGCTTCTTTTGCTGCAGCAGGGAGGATATAGTTGGATTCAGGAGTTAAGTGGTTCTTCATGACGCTACGTTTGAGTCTGCTGTGTTTTTGATTATGCGCAAAGCTGCTTCATCTGTCTGCGAAATGGCCTGCTTTTGTCAGCGGGCTATGTAAACACCTAAGCCTTCATATATGAACACGGCTGTTGACTTTTCAAAGCATGGGCATGAGAGAAAATGTATATAGAGTTCACATGAAATTGCAAAAATTCAAGAATTTGATGCAGGGAGATGTTGAATAATGATAGCATATAAGATGGCGTCTGTTAGGAGATGAGTTTTTTAAACACATCTGGCTCTGTCACTATCACTCCGTTAGGGTTTTTCCCTGCCCCCCAACCCTATCTCGGGTTTCTGGGATAGCTAGGACAGGTGCACATTCAGGTGGTTCCTTACTCAAAGATCCTCTCTATTGCTCCTTACTGACAGTCCCATATCTCGGAATTGCATTGCTCTTGTATTGTGTGGTGCTAAGGTTTGTACACCTGCATTTCATCTTTTTTTTTTAAAGTATGAAGTGTAGGTCTTGCTGGTGCTTCATTCAGTAACTTCATAGCATTTTCATCTTATCTTGCTTTAGTTTGAATACTGATTCACATTCCACAATCACAAGTTTAACTTCTCCATGGCAGTAAAATGATCTGAATATGACATTCTTTACACGATGGAAACCCTGAGGTGGACATGATCATTAACTGTTTTCAGTGTAAGACGTGATTTAGACAGGTTCACTGAATATTATGATGGAAATAACCTGTGTAATACATTGCAGTCAAGCTTCCCGGATGCAAGGCTGAAGTCTCCCTTATTTAAAAGAGGAAAAGTTTTATGTCTGGTTTTGCAGCCAGTGGTTATGAGTTTCTGGTCTATGGCGCTGGTATGGATTGTTTTTCCAGTCACTCATGTTTGGACAATGAGGTACCTTTTTTTCCCCTGCAACGAGCGCTCAAAAGTAACGATTTACCAACACGCCGCACTACTCCAAAGCTCGTCAGCTTTTTGCCAGCCATGACTCTTTCATTATGCCTGTCAGGAGGAAAAGGAAACGCAAACAGATCATGCCAGGATGGTTCTTGTGCATGTGTCTGGATACCCGTCTAGCATGTCGGGTGTGTTTTTGAGCAACTGGCGGTCTCAGTCAGCGGTGGTAATGCTGGCTTGAGGTTAGGATGCCAAAGTAAACTGTGACGGCTTTCTTATTTTGTGGCCTGCTTCTACTACATTCAGCCACTGCCTGTGCTGCCCTGGCCGTAGCTTGGCTTCAGCCATTGCCGCTCAAGAAACAGGAGTAGAGGACAGGAAGTGTGGTTTCCTCTGGTTTTACAGCACCATGTCAGGCCTTGGGTCCTGCTAGCCACTGAACTGTGACACACACTCATAGGAATTTGCTTTTATTAAAAATGACTGATTGCAGCCTCAGTCACTCATCGTATATGAATTTTGATGTTTTGCAACTGCGGAGGTTGTTCTTCTGTGCGTGACATAGGTGGGTTTCAAGCTTCTTCTTTTTTTTCAGTCTGTCCAGTTTAATAGTCAAACTTTTTTGGCGCCCATTTGTGCTTTTAACCAGTATCCGAATACAGACGCTATTGCACAAATGAAGCCTCTATGCCATGAAAACCAGATCTAGTCCACAGCTCTACCATCACGTTAGTGAGGTGTTTTATTGGCCTGCGGGTGCGGCTGCCGAGTGGCATCTGTCATCAGAGCGTGCCCTCGCTCCACGCCAAGGTGAGTTTATTTGGTTTGATACGTGGTGTGCTGCCCATATTTTCACAGGTGCCTGTGTTGTTGAACCAAGAGCCTGATTCCTGCTTTCCCTGGCAGGCACAAGGGCCTGGTTGTCCAGAACTTCCTCTGGTGGACGGGGGGAGGAACGGTGGCCTTCTACTCCCAGAGGAAGCATTCCCCTTAGAAATGTCCTCTCTCAAAACCTCACCACCCTATCGCCTTGAATCGATTGTTTGTGGTTGAGTTACGTATCTGTAAGTTAACAGGATCTGCGTTCATGAGAAAAGTTATTTGGAATGGATAAGATGCTGCTTCTGTGATGCCGCTGTGGAGCCGCAGTCCACTTATTTTGTTAGATACAGCAGCACAGTTTGACTTTGGTTTTTAATAGTTACCAAGTCTGTAAATGACAAGACTTTATTGGTCCAGTGAGTGATTGAATGTCAAGACTGTCAAAAAAGGAATAGAAAAAGCACTATGGATCAAGTCATTTAATCGCTGACTATTTTTCACACCGCGTGAACATATTTGAGTTCAAATATCCATGTGATGTAGTGAAGGAATAATGATCCAGGAGCTGTCATTAGCTATGATGGGTCTCTGGGCAGAGTCCTCCTGGCAGAACCACGTCCTGGTGAGCAGCTGCAGTCAAGTCACGCCAGGAGCTCTACCACAGCTGGGCTGAGGTTACTGCCTGTGGGGAGCTTTCCTGGCCGTTTTTGTAACCCTATGACAATGGTGATGGTAGGGCAAAGTACATCACATGTTTGTTGACGTCAACATAGGGTCAAAAGCAGATGTACTGTACTGTAGCCCATGTAACATGGGGAAAAAATACTGTCTGTGCGACGCTTAATTCAACTCTGCGATTAGAAGCAGAGTTAAAGCACAATCAAGCTTGAAATGAAGCACTGCATCCCTGAACAGAAACCCTTCAGACTTGTTTGATTGGCTAGGTGTGCAAAGAATGTTAGATTATTATTTGTTTTGAAACATTATATCGCAGGCTATACAGAAATACTGTTGATGTTAGGACTGAGACTTTGCCTCTTTTTTGCCCTCCACTTTGTGTCATGTTTGTCCTGTGTCTGTGTTTGCTGCTGGGTGTGGCTTCCAGTTTCCTCTCACCTGCCAACTTGTCGCATCCACCTCAGTCTTGTTATCCTGTCCTGGGTTGTGTTTGCATATTGGGCCTGCAGCCATTCATTATAACAACTGGTCTACGGATCCCAATTAAGACTGTTATAGGCATCGGATGATATTGTGTGTGTTCAGCTTCTGAATGGCTTACATACTGCACTTAGATTTGGCCACCCAGTCCTTATGCAGAGAGTATGTTTTCAGAGATTGCGCAGACCTATTTAAAGAGACAGATGAATCATTGCTGATTCGTTTTAGATTACCAAGAACGCTGCTTTTATATCTGTGCAACACTCTGGGGCATCAGTATGTATCCATTTATCTTTTCTGCCTTCTGCCTCAGTGTTTTCCCTTGCCATTGTTTCCAAGTGCTCGCTCATGGTGGGAATTGCTGAGTCTCTGTAAATAATATTATATGCAGGGTTTTTTTTCACATGTTTTGCAGCCACTGTAGTTTCACTTATGCTAGGAAGGAGAGGGTGAGGCAACGACATGAATGCTTGACTGTCCACAAGTGGGTGCCGTTATCTCTATATTCTATGGCTGCAGGCTTTTCACCCTGCCTTTGAGTGAAGTATATTTATTGATTTCAGAAGGTCAGATAATGAGTTAGAAATATAGAGCCATGACCAACGGATATAGCCTCTCTTTTATACCATGTCACCTAAACACAGAACACACTCTCCACACACACAAATAGACCAAAAGTAAAAACAACGACAACAACAAAAATGGTAGTAAGGTAAGTAAGTGTCTGTGTTTCGGATGGCATCCTCCACAGCTGAGAGAGAAAAGCCATTAGCGTGTAGTTTAATTCTAGAGGTGATAAAGCTGCGTATTTGCAGGTATCTAAAATGCTTATTCTAAGGGAGATTATATATCTCTCTCAGCTACGCAAAAGACATCCCAACACTGTCTATTAACTGATTACCAAAGTCTCTATACCCTTACTGGACCATGAAGAGAAGGCATGGTCTACCAAGCCCAAGGGGAAGACTGGGTTCAAGACTGGGGGCAAGAGATGAAGATGGGCAGCTTCTACAGTGAGCCATGTAGAATCAGGGCCACCGCTGGACCAATGCCATAAATAACTACAAAGGCATGCAGTTTGGTAGCGTTTAATATTCGGCCACTTCCTCGAAATGGGCATTCTAGGGTGCCCGTTCCTTTTCTTGAGAAGTGGACAAAGAGGAAGTGAAAAAGTCTGAAACGGGATTTGAAAACTTATCTCACAAAACCATCAAAACCACAACCATCAGTTTTTTTTTACATGTTAACTGCTGCCCATTCTTCCCATCTCATCTCCACCCTGTCATGTGGTCTCTGCTCTTTATGTCATTCTCTAATCACTTTCCTTTCCTCCCTTAACCTTTTTTTTCTCTAACCCTGCTTGCCCTCTCTTGTTTAGAACCCCCTCCCTGCTCTTTCTCCCCTGTCCGTCTTCACAGATAAGTAGGCATCCCTCACCTTTCACATAACATCACATGGTAGCAATCAGAGTGGGCTTTGGCAGACAAATTAGGGCAGTTAATGTAGACCGGAGATCAGCGCAGAGGCGGGGAAGCTGGTGCTAAATGCCTACAGATGGGGCCTGAAGTGGATCGGCCCAGCCTAATGCAGTACGGTACAGTATAGCTTGGGGAGTAGAGTTGTAAGAGGGCCTGGGCCTAAAGGAGAAAGGTGAATTTTTACTGAATCTATTTTTTTTTTATTAGTGAGAAATGGAAGACTTCATACATGGAAAACTGTGGAGAGAAAAGATGACACATTTTAGGCTAATTTCACTCCAGAAAGGAAGGAAACCTGGGTCTTATCTGAGATTAAATTCTGTCCAGAGCCAGATTTTTTTTGGAAAACACTTAAAGACATATTGTCAACACCATTACTCTCTGGCTCTAGGACGGCAGCTAAACATGTTTCTCTCTGTCCATTTATAAAGAAACTGAAAATCCATATGTATTCCAAAAAATGAGTCAGACCTCTAGCCCCCTGGTTCACCACTGAATTATGCATATTTAATCAAATGTTTGGCTGAGATGGCCGATGAAACTCAAAGCCAGTTCAGCATGGATACTCGTCAAATGGCACATTTTCACCAATCAGTCTGTCATCGCTTGTAAAATATGAATGAATAATGCTCTCTGAAATCTAATAATTCAGAATACATTTCTCCTCTAAAACGTGGGACTCATCAAACGCTGCTCTCTGAGTGTTTTTCTCATGATTGTTTTCCAGTTAATCTGGTTTCGTGACGTGTATGTTCGAGATGATTAATTGACAGTCTCTTTACACCGGATCTAAGCAGGGAGCGCAAAGTCCTCTGCGCCTGTCATCCGGTCCACCTAAAATGTCTTTTTAAGACTACAAGGAGAGGTATCTTTTTGGCGTTCCTCTATCCACGGGCCATGGTATAATCAAACCCAAAATACTCTCTGACTTCTGTGTTCAACCTTTAGCCCAAATCAAAATGCCAGGCCCGGGCTTGATCCTGAAGAAGCCCACCACGATCAAATGGAGCATTCTTGGCCAAACACAACACTGCAATTAATTCACAGTGTTTCTTCATACATCATTAAAAGTCTTTGTGTTCACACTGAAAAGAAAGTTTTATAAATTCTCAGGCCTGAGGCCAGGATTGCAATTCTTGAAGGAGAGCTATTAAAATGTGCTGTAATAAGTGACACGACTCACATAGGGCTTATGCAAAATGTATCAGTGTAATTTCTATTTGTCCATCTGCGCACAATCCGCTTTTTGTGATCACCTTAATACACGGGCATCACACACACACACCCACACGCGCACACACACACACATTCCTCTTATGTTACAGGCTTTGAAGAGGCAGACTCATCCCCATTTTCAACAGTACCCAATCAAACACAAAGCTGAGGGGCGGATTAGGAGCAGGCTTGTGCTGCACAATGCTCCTATCAGGGACCACACTGGTTTTAAATTACCCCCCTCTATTCCTCACTCATTTTCAATCACTCACTGGCCCAATAAAGTTTGTTTCTCCAATAAAAAAGACCAACAAAGGAACACTGAATCCCAGTTTTGTGCAACAGCAGTCCCTTACAATCCCCAACACTGTGTGTTTGTGTCTGGAAAATTGTCCACGAGTATCATGGATGTGATTGGCCCATTTGCGGGTTTAAAGTTTGGATGGGTTGAAAGTGAGAAGAAGACATTTCCTTTGGATGGATGAAATGTGCTTTTTAAGTTCAATGGAAAAATGGGAAGATGGAAAGATGGAGAGATTGAAGGATGACAGATGTGCGAGTGGAGGTGTGGTCATTGTCACGCATGTTGTCAGTTCCAGAGGGAGTGGTGTCTCTTTAGACGACAGCTGGTTTCACTCAGAGAAAAGACATGCAGCACACAGAGAGAGAGAGAGCGAGAGAGAGAAAGAGATCAGACCTTCACCTCTGAATATTTATGATCTTGGTCCACACAGATTTCTCGCCACATTTTTTGTGGTTTTTAGGAGGGGGGTTAGTACTTTGTGACCCACACACACTCACAGACTCACAGACAAGCATGCATGAGGGTTCACAGATACATTCAGATATTCACACATGCGTTCGCTGTCTCCGCGGGGAACGATATGGGGGGAAAAAGAAATAAAAAAGGGAAATAAGTCATCATTAGAATGGAAAGTCGTGAATGTGGCAAAAAGTAAAAAGAAGTACATTAGGGATAAGAGAAGATTTAAGAAACAGACCTACACTCACACACTCACACACAGACCCCATGCTGGAAAATGCCGTTGTTGAGCTTTGAAGCACAGTGGTAATGAGGCTCCATTTAAAGCCAATGAAGCCGCTTTGGCAGCTTATGAAAGCACGATTGGTAAGCCCCCCTCGTCTGCCGCTGGGTGGTGTGTTTGTGTGGATGTGTGTGTGAGTGTCAGTAGGATAGGGAGGGGGGAAAATGGACAGTATTTGGCCGGATCCACTTTGCGCTTTTCCAGCGCTCTTAGCAGCAGCTTTCTCCGAGGCCAGCTCTCCAGAGCTCCGTTTTCTCTGCAAACACTGAGGAGGTTTAACAAACACATTTAAGAGTTATCATTTTACACAGTTGCATGAAAGGGACAATAATCAATATAACTCTCTTTATTCATTTTATTTATAGCTATAACTGACAACGAACACAAAGAGTGCCCCCTCAGCTCTTTATACATCAGGTTGCCAGCAAATACACATTTATCAAGGTGGAATATGAAGAAAGCGGTTTTTGTTGGCAGACACAGGAAGAGCTAATACAGCCCACTGCCTGACTGTGAAGGTCACAACATTGGGTTAGTGTAAAGAAACAAGTTTGAAATCTGGATTTTGTTTTTGAGATACTGTGATGCAGAGGCATACTCCCAACCAGAGTATGTTGCCATCATTTGGCTGGTGGATGTTATTGTCCCCTAATAATGGCCCTATTCACACAAATCAGGCATAGCAGTGAGTTGCTGCAGGGTTGTCTCTATTTGTGTTGAAGCTAACTGCTATGAAACAATCAGAAAATAATATTTTATTTTGCTTATTCAATGGCTATCTTGATACTGGTGCTCCCTCACTCTCATTCATTGCCTATGTTGCTCGACCACTTGTTGCTTTCTCCCTCTCTCTCTCAAACCAAAGAGAGCTTCTTGGTGTCCCTACTTTGCAGCGTAGACTGTGAGTTAGGCACAAATGTAGCTGGATAAAAGTGTCTGCTAAATGGCTAAATGTAAATGTCATGTAAATGTCATATTTGGTTGAAATCGGGCCATACGGTTAGAAGTTCACAAAAACGTGGATAAATTAGTACTTAAATATAGTGCCACAGAAGGGGACGGGTATGTATTATTTACATCTGCTATGTGGATGTAGCCCCATTGTAAAGTAAGAAGAAAATAACCCAGCAAAGGATGAAGTTTAATATAGAAACAGAAAATGGTGAATTAAGAGATGAATATAGTAGTGAATGAATATAGTAGTCATAAATTACAAATACAAAGTAAATACAAAATAAGCATCAATATTGAAGGCAAACACACGGGTAAATTCAGAAAAGATAAAAAGTCGATTGTGCCTTTAGTTTGAGCTGTTTCGTTTGATTGGTTACTGTGGGTATCAGTCAGTGCCACCTGTGGTAATTGGCCGCAGGTACGGAACGGTAGGGGGCGGGCAGAAAGAAAAAAAAAAAACACGGAAAAGAGACGCATGGAGAGATGAAGGCTAAGAAGGCACACTTTTGTTGCTTAATTACAGCTGATTAGGGAGTTTGTTTTGTGTGAGTCTAAGCTAATGTCAGCGAGTCACCGGACCAGAGGACGCCATTGATGCCCGGAAAGGACTGTTACGTGTTTCCTGACGAGGATTTCACCTCCCTAAGCTGTCTGGTGTCATCTCTTTCATGAACTATGTCTCCACGACTGAAGCTGAACCGTGAGTAGGACTTTATATGTAACTGTTCTTTGTAGAGGATTTTATTGGAAAACACCGCACCTGAACTACACACAGGTGTGAAACTCTTTTACCTTTGTGTGTTTACAGGCCTGCAAGTGTTTGTATGTGGAGGCCTGCTGTGGTGTTTAGAAACTAGCTTAAGAGTTTGGTCTGATCTGAGTCTGCTCAGGTGCCAAATTTTATTGGAAAATATTGGAAATTGGTAATATTGGAAATGTTACCAGCATCTGATTTCTCTGAACCAGGTTGCATGATTTCTATAATGGCATCATGATGGTCTTGATGGTCTCTTATCTTGGTCCAGTGATTTGCATCTGGGTTTTCTAAACAGCGGTACTGGCAGTCTACCTACACCTTCTCTGGCCTGCCCCCTAGTCTTGACTGACTAACTCCTCTGAATTTAATCTTTATGTCATAATGTAACTTAATGTAGTCTGTTATCTAAAATAGAAGTGGTTAGAATATGGATCGATTCAACAGCTATGGTGGGACGCGATAGGCCAGACTTCTGGCACTGCAGTCCTTCAGAAAATCTGTTTGTGATTCTTTGAACCCTACACAGTTTATTAAAGCTCCTATTTGTGGATCAAAATTCCCTGAATGGGCCTCTTGATTTGAACAGATTTCAACTAATGTACATTTTCGAGAATTAATGTTTTCTTCAACAATCTGTGATGGAGTAACCTTTGCATTACCGCTGCTGTCAGAAAACACCAAGGTTCTTAAAACAAAACCATGCTTGGTTTGTACTGTAGGAGAAATCTGAAAAATGTTAACGATTCCAATTGGAGCACAACTGCGTTGATGTTGTTGATGCCTGATGTGATTTTTCATGATGGGTTTTACCCAGATTGTGAATAAACATGGTAACTGTTGGTTTTCCCCGGACGTTTCGCTCGTCATTCCAGAACATAACTTAGCTTGAGCTAGGGCAACGTTGACGGGTTGTAACACTGACTGGCTTGTTTTTGGACAATTTCTCAAAAGTGTGATGACAGTACTCGTTGCGGTCAAGGGACTTTTATATGTTGTCTGTCCCAAATGTTCGAACAGTGATTAGGAAGTGGGATGTTTGGATACTCCGCACCCTCAGACTGGAATGTATTATAGAAAGTTATAAAACTCCATGATCTGAATGCTTTAAAATCCATTTTGAAAGATCTGGAGACAGAATCCTTGGGCTGTCGATGGTTAGAACTGATATAGTTGGATTCATGGCTTGAAGTGCACATTTATTTTCTGGGATGTTCTGTGTTGTAATACTGTCTGATTTGTTTTTAATCTGTTTTCATTTTGTTGTTAGTTTGTGCTGCTGCCTGTCTTAGCCAGGACTCCTTTTGAGAGAGAGATTTTTTAAATCTCATCGGGACTCTTTTTCTAGTTAAATAAACATCAATAAATAAATAAATAAATCTGGGTTTGACATCAGGGGCTTGGCTTCAGTAAGTTGAGCCAATGGCTGTCAGAGACAGGAAGAAATGAAGAGGAAGAACTGAATGCAGGGCAAAGTGCATCATGTACTCAATATCTCAGTCCTGCCACACACAGCAAGGAAGAAAGACGAAGGGCAATGGAAAGAGATATGCAATTCAGAGTAGCAGATTTCAATCAGTTTTGTGAAGTGACGCATCTATCAAAGGGCGAGGAGGCTCAAGAAGTCCTGCAGCTAAAAATCTACAGATTTATGGTGCCATGACAAAGACACATTTAAACTGTTCTGGTGTAATGGGAACTGAACAGGAATGGGAGGCAGATGACAGGATGCCAGGACGTTCCAGGATGGATGTACTTGATGCACAGACATATGTCATGGTGTGTATGTGTGTGTGTGTGTGTGTGTGTATGTATGTGTGTGTCCAGACAATCTCAGCAGCCGCTATTCTCAAAAGCCTTGATGGCCATGCCTGGGGAGAGTGATGATAAATGGTCGCCTTCCTGTAATTTACCTTCAGGAGGATGGATGGAGCTGGCCTGTTTGGTTAGAGGGTGGGGAGACGAGGAGAGAGGAGACTGTAGGTGAGAGAGTTGGGGGGGAGAATGAGAGTAAGGAGTTTCCTGCTTTGGATCTGACTTGGGAGTTGGGTTTCCTCAGAGGTGAGGTACACATTCAAGTGTGTGTGTGTGTGTGTGCACGAGCGCTGAACTGTTTATTTACAGAGCTTGCTCTGTTCATAGAGAAGGGGAGCTGCTCTATCCAGTATTCGTCCCCTTCTCCCCGAGTCTCGCCCCTGTGAGTGGAAACACACCAGAGTAGCCCCCATTGTATGTGAGCATACTTTCCAATGGGAAACCCACACATATCAATTTGATATTATTTCCGCGGCTCAGAGTAATGACTGCAATTAGAGAGACAGATGATCAACACAACACATAGCTCATTAACTAATAATTTATTTTTTTTATCATTTAGATTAAAAAGTCAGTGGTTCATTGCCTCAGAGGAAAATGTACAAGGAAGACTTTGATATAACAGAAGTGAAGAGTAGGACTGAACCGAGGGAAGAATCCCTTTGTTCCCCAAGGTAGGTGCAATTTTTGTGTGAGTGAAGCATAATTCCCAGGACATTAATGTAACAGAAAGTGGTGGGTTGTTGTGTCAGTTCCCGTCAGTACCTTTTATGGGAAAAACAGAGGGTCCGATCAGCCCGTGTCACATTTTTTTTTCTTTTTTTCTTTTACTCGATTCTCCTCAAAGTCATTTACAATTGGGCGGTTGTTGTCTGGAAACAACGAAAAACCAAAAAGGAATACATTCTGTGTAATATCTGAACCACATCTTCTGGTTGTGATCACAAAAGCATATGTTTCTGGTTTCTACATCCATATAACATCATCTGGTTTGTACATCCATACACGTGAGTCATCCCAGGCCAAGTGACGCTTTACAAAAGACAACAAAAATGGCAGAGGCAGTTCAGTACATATTTACAACATTAAAAAAAAAGTGTCAAGACCTATTAAACAAGGCAAGATGGAAGGGAAACAAAAATAAAAAGGGAGTCAGACCAGGAAAAATGTAAATGATAATTCTTCATCGTAGGCTGCTCAAGGAGAACGTTTAACAATGGCAAAACTGAGAAGCTTTGTCACAGCCCAAAAAAATCTGCCTTCAAATGAGAACTCTCTCTCACCTCTCTGCACTTTCAGTTCATGTGCATATCATTTGTTTACTCGGGTAGTGTTAATTACACAGACGCACACACAAACACACACACACACATACATACATACGCACCTACACACACCTGTGAATGCTATAAATGCGGCAAAAGGGGAGGGGGGGAAACAAAGCAAAGCAGTTATGGCCTCAGTTCCACTGCCAAGCTGCTGGGCTTGTTAACGTAAAACAACAGGACGGCTCTCCCTATGAGGCTCACTAAATAGCTTTCACAAGACTACGCTTCCACCCCCCCCAAACAACATCTGGCTCACTTCTTATCTTTATCCCAACATTCAGGGTGGGCGCTTAAGAAAAGGAAAACAGAGAGCCAGTAGACCGAAAAAGAAAAAAGGGGGATTCTGTGCGAATCTACCCTGGCAAATCTAAAGTCCAGATTCAAGGACACTGCAGTCCCTCCACAAGTGTGTTGGACGCTTACAGGGTTGAGCGCCAGAGAGGCCTCAGGGGCACGTAATTTGACCATCCATCATAATGTGTCACACCATACTCGCATACCAGGGTGAGGAGGCTGGTGCTACTGTAACACCACCTGTCTGACAGGCCACTGCAGACAGCCAACACACAAGTAATTGATTGTTTGGTTCTGCATTTTTGTAAAATTTGAAATTCCGACAGTGGGAATCGTACCCTGGGCATAATGCAAATCATGATGGGCGATAACTCATTTTGGTTCCGGGTTGTTTTTGGATTCGAAAATCAAACATTTTCTAACTATGAGACAGCACGAAAATCCACAATCATTTGAGCAACATCCTAACCCTGTTCATAGTTTATAACGGCATCAACTGTCATGGCGTCCACATTCTTAAGCTCTGTGACATTATTTCATAAACACTTACAATCAGACCATACACCTGCGTGAGCGTGTTCTTCACAGTTTGACGTACATTCTCGGAAAGACGTGAAAACAAGAACTACAGTGCAGTACAGTACACCGCCGAGGAGTTTTGGCAGCCTCGTTCTGTGCCGTCACTTATCTAAAAAAACACTGAATACACAACATGCAAAATGGGTTTAAAAAAAAAAAAAAGGAGAGTTTTAGGGGAGGGTGGTGGCTGACACATAGAAGAAAGCGGAGGAGAGACACTTTTGGAAGAATGACAAACCAAACAAACCACTGCAGCCAGAGGAGCATAACCACCGGCTAGCATGACATGCCTGTCGGCACACTCGCTACGCTAGCTTGATGTGCCTCTCAAAACGGTGCGTTTATCTTGTACTCTATTTAAATAAATTGTAATGTGCTTTACAAAATGAAATAACAGCAAAAGGCAGATAAAAAGCTTGAGAGCAACCAGACGGGTCTCTCTGTGGTTTTCGTTGGTCCTGACTTCCATAGTCTCTTAATTGAATTTAAAAACTGACTATGCTTATTTGGCAAAGGATGACAGGGGCTGTGTCAGGGTAGGCAAGTGGGGGGAAGATGACTTGGGAAGTTTTCCTTTGGATCTTGACGTTCATATTGGTTAAGGTCTTGCTCTGCTCACTGTAAGGTTTTGATGGACCAGCAAAAACCACAAACATGCAAACATAACAAAGCACATGAGGAATGAAATATGATCCTCTCATGTCATAATACAATCAGGGAGCACTAAAAACTTTCCAGCCTCATTCATTTTGTCAAAATATGCTAGAGAAAAACACAACTATGTTGTTTATCCGACTTTGTTTTCTTTTTACTGCATGAAAAGGAACTCTCGTTTCAATCTCTTATTTTGGCAAACAAAAGCCTGCCCGTCACTAGACACATCAGGAAAAGGTTCAGACATTTAAATACAAAGAAATGACACCGGCCACACAGAAACATCTGGAAGGCCACTACCCAGCGGAAGACATTATCCATAAAGCAAGAAGTCTCCTCAGAAATATTGGTATTGTTCTGTAATTCCAGCCATTTGTCCACACCGCTTAATCTGTCTTCCAGAAAAAGTGACAAGCAATGAGTCATGATGGTGATGCATGACTTTATAAACCGCTCGTGAGAGGGACTAGTGGTGAAGAGGCACAGCCCCGGAGGCCTGGAATGTGACTCACACATGCTAACAGGGTTTGTTCTGCTTAAAATGAAACAAAAAGATACATCTCAAATAAGGATATGGCCGGGATATGGATGGATGCGATAAAACCGAGCCACACAAAGAATACAAACTATGAGCAGTGGCTTCAAATACTTGCAGATATAACAGCTTGCATGAGCAGTTTATTCTGGTGGCAGCAGCAGCAGCAGTGGTGGCGAGACTGAGGTTTGCTGTGGAAAATGTCCCTGCAAAGGGAGCCCTTGGTTCCTCACGGGGGCAAGAGTTTTATAGTTACAGTCTGTAGAAGTTACTGCAGAGACCTGGAGCAAGTAGGCCCATTTTTTTATGAACATTTTAACTGATAATGTTGAAAGGTTGTCAGGTGGTACAGCTCGCGCTGATCCAAGTTGAGTTTGTTTCAACAATGAAACGTGAGGAGGCCAAGCTGATGATGTGCAGCTTGTCTTGTTGCTGAAATCAGTCAGTTTTTTTTTCTTTCTTTCTGGAGTGAGCAAACACTGTTGAATAAAATCCTCAGAGAAGTATGTGAAGTGTGAGCACTGGTATTATTATATGTCAAAGTAGCAGGAGACAGGAGGAGGAGGAGGAAGGAGGAGGCTGAGGGTCGGGGGGGTGGGTCGCAGTTGGGGGGGACGAGTGGACGTTTCCGCTGTCGTCGAGGGAGGGAATGGCGTCTGCTTTTGTCTACACTTCATACCCTTTTTAATGGTCCCTTTTTAAGGCAAACCAATCGGACAAAAAAAAAAAAAAGACAAAGACAAACTTGAAAAATAAAAAGGAAAATAATTATACAATATACACAAAACGTGGTCCTTAAAACAGGTAGGGTACATGCAGTCTTTCTAATGTGCAGTGTTCCCTTGATGGGGGAAGACAAAGGATTGAGGGGGAGGAGAAGGAGGGTAAGGGTTCATGAAGGTGGGCGGAAGAAGGAAGAGGTAGGGATAAATGCTGCATTCCCCATCACGCTTTGCTGCACTTCCCCTTCTTCTCTTTGCGCTGGAACTTCCTCAGGCGTCTCGTCCAAACGTCCCTCCACTGGATCACCAGGCTGTTCTTATCAGCCATTAGGCCCACGCGCTCCGCCCCTGGGCTGGTGGCTCCAGCCCCAGGCCCAACCCCAGTCCCGGCTCCTGTGCCCGTTCCGCCATCGCTGCCGCCCATCACCAAGAATCGCTTGCTCATCTGGATCTTGGGACATTTGCAGGCGAGGTCCTTCATGTGTACCCACAGGATGTTGTCGCCTCGTTTCAAGGGCTCGCCGCGGCTCTTGTACACCGACACCACATTAACTGAGAACTTAGCCCAGTCCCCCACCGTCTCCATGTCCAGCACGTTCACTTGGACCGCTGAGGACACATGAAAATACACTCAGGTCAAAACTCCCAAACGGTACATTGATTAATTATGATGTACATTAATTCAACTTTCTTACCATAGTCCTTTTTGCAGTATTTCTTCATGTTGATCTTCAGGTTGCCCTTTACTGGTTTACAATAGGACTCACAATCTGCAAAAACAAGAACAGCCACCATTCACTCCTGTGATCCACGCTGGAGCTCTGCAGATCCTTTTTAGCAGTACTCACTGACACTCAAATTACACACATGAAGGGACACTTACACACGTGAAATTTGAATCGTTGCCGTAAGGTTGCACTTTAGGTCTGTTTCACACCATTTCATAGTGCATTATGTGGCACTCTTGTAGCACATAAATAGCGACCAGCACATCTGTAACGCAAAGCTAGTGTGACGAGACACTGTAAACTGTTATGTAGTGTGAAACCACCCATAAACACACTCAACAGCATCAAAATAAATCACCATGCTTGTTTTTGCATATGTACGCAGGCCACGGTCGTTGTGCTTGTGTTGTTTTACAGCCTTGTGGCAAGTATGCTCATAGTCACCCTCATAACTGTAGCAGGTAGGATAATATGGAGCCTGGTTTGTTTTCTGTGAGCTAAAATACAACTTAGACAAATCACACATCAAACCCCTTTGCAGCAGTTGGTGCCGGGAGGCAGGTGAAACATACCAGAGTAGTAAAAGTGCTCAGTTTGACATGTTTTCTGGGATCTTGAGGAAAGACAGAGTGTGGTGGAAGCAGGTCATGGTTGGATGTATGTGAATAGACCTTGGCTGCCAGCGTGATGACTGAGACCACACATTGGACTGATGACCTCCACTGACCACTCGTAGGTGGAGCTGCCAGTGACGAGGTGTCATAATTATGATTGTGACAGTTAAAATGATGAATGACCAATCTCAGATCTTGTCTTGACTGGTTTGGTTTAGTCGTCTGTGTGTGTATGAAGCTTCTTTTTCAGGTCGACCTTTCTTCACACAGTTACACAAATATGGAAACAGCACTGGAAACAATTCTGCTCTGAATTTCTCGATCAGCTACCTGGCTCCAACCTCATGTCTCTTCACTCCAGAACTCCAGTAGGACAGAAAAATTGATAAGTGTAACAATAACTCAATTATTTGTAAAGTGATGTGGAGACATGGCTCTGTCCAGCACTTTCTATGAACCAAGAAAGTTGGAGATAAGTTGAGTCAGACAGAGCACATGCGTGTAATCGTTTCTCCCGGTTTGTTTCTTGTGATCCTGAAATATTTGATTTGCCATCTCGACATTAAAAGCTTATTATGTTTTCCTTGTGCCGAGAGCGGAGGGAATGGGGAACAAAGAAAACAAAATTAAATGAACATTTAAAAACAGACGAAAGCGCTCATGTTAGATAACGTTCAATCCAAGGCTCTGCACTGTGTTTTTAAATTGTGCTCATGGTAACTGCTGCTACTGGAGCTGTGACAAGAAAGAAAGAGACACTGTTGATCATTAGCAAGGCTCTACTGTACTTGACTTGATGCCACTGGAATTTATGAACCATAGAATTTTGGATCCACTTATTTCAATTACAAAACTACGAGAACACAAAGACACAAAGTATGAACATAATGAACTGGAAATGCAGGGAATGCCAAGAAGTTCATTTTCAAACATGGCAATAGTACGTTTTAGTGAAGCGACACAAGAAGCTGCTAGCTTGGAATGTCAGGGTATGAAACTGAAAAAACACATGCTGGTAACTGGGCTGGTATCTGTGGTCAGGGTTCCCATTGCCTTCAAAAGGAAAACCATTCAGTCATGTAGCTTCCCAAAGCAAACCAAATAAAATTGCTGGACATGAAAAAGCCCCACTTAGAAAAAAAAAAGGTTGTGAGAGAGAGAAAGAAATTACGCTTGGGTTGCGTGAAAGTAAGGGGTGTTGCATCGTTCATTTTTTTTGGGGGGGGGGGGGGGAGTACGGATGGAGCAATGGAAGGAGGGAAGAAACAGGGGACCAAGGAGCCCATAAAAATGTCCAGGAGGCTTGGCTGTATATCAGAGCGCTGGAGATTTTATTAGCCAGAGAAAGGAGAGAAAAGGAAAGAAAGGGAGAAAAAGAGAGCAGATGGTAGCTTCCAATAACCTCGAGACAGGGTGATTTAAAAAAAAAAAAAAAAAACGATGAGTGGAGGTGTGGATGTGGACGGGTTCGGGGGTGTACATTGTACATTACTCACAGACGTTGAAAAAATGATGTTAAATATCATAGCTCGCTTAAGGTCTTTTTCATTATAACTGAGCGTGTGGTTTCATGTGCAGATCATTATCATGTAAGTGTGCATGCAACTGTGACAGGCATGCATTTGTATGAGATGTGCATGGATTTCATTAAATCGCTGCCATTGTGTGTGTGGTATACAGTGGCTGGCCTGAAGGTATCAGCGGTGAAACGCTGGCTGGGAGACAGTGTGTGTTTTCCCATGAAGAGTCACTTACTGCTGGCTGTTCACCTGGAAAAGCTCTGGGTGAATCGCCCACTGACCCAGAAGACCGGCCCACTGAAAACTCTCTCAATTGGCTCTGGGGCTCTCGATGCCCTCGTTCCCTTGAGCCCCTCTCACTGTGCCATGACAAGGACAAATTGCATCCACCGCCCCTTACACAAAAACATTTTGAAGTCTTAGGTTTCTGATGGCGTAGCTCGTTCTATGGTAGTTAGGGTTAGGGGGAAATGCTCTGGTGTGTTTGGTAGAGCCTGAGGTGAATTAGCGATCAACAACTCTTGTGTTCTCAGACCCCGTAACATTTTCCCAGGGAAGTAGTAAACACAAGAAAGGGTTGGACTGTGCATTTTTGTTTTCAAAAAAAGGCTCAGAGGCCCGAGTAATGAGAAAACCGAATGAGAGGAGTTGTACACGTGAAAAGAAGCTGCAAACGTGAGAACGTTATTTCTTTAAAGGAAATATTTAGACAATTTGGCAAATACACTAATTTGCCTTCTTAGCGAGAGTCAGATGAGAAGATAAATATACAGCGGGAGCCATACTACCATTAGCTTAGCATCAGCTTAGCACAGCCTAGCCTGGCTCTGTCCAAATGTACCAAAATCTGTTATATCTCAAGTTCAAGTGTAGAAACACCAATATGTAGTTTAACAGGGTTTTGTGTGACAGTTTTTGAGTGGTATAAATCTTCATCTAGTTCTTTCTAAGAAAATAGTAGCTATTCATTAGATTTCATGGAATATTCTTTTAATGTAAACCACTTTATTCATGCTATAGCATCAGGTTTATAGGGGGACAGAAGTGAAGCCAGTATTAGCCATTCTTATTACCCTATAACTCATACCCTCGAACGGTAACTGTATATTTAACCTTTGAAATGTAAGACATACATAAGTCAAAAGTGTAATTTTCGGTCAGCTTTCTGACAAAATATATCATTTGTAGAAGAAAAAGGGGGTATGAAAACAATAAAACTGTATGCTTTGAATAGTGCTGTAAAGTATCAGTGGCACAGTGTGTGTGGGGTACGATCTGTAGCCTGAGTGATGATATATGTTATAAACTGACTAATGAATCAACATTTCCAAATCAACGCCGCCCGCTCAAATCAAACAGCCGCAGAATGAAAAATAAGGGCAGGGTAATTAAGCGGAGCCTAAATTGGACAGTTGGAGGGAGAGACTGAACAAAATTCCCCCCAGTCACTTGCCAACACACTTTTCACGCCTCAAAACTCTCCCTTCCACTATATCACACAGCGAAACTTTAACTAATCACCTGTCTATCGGCTTGGCCTTGCCTTTAAGCTGTGGCTTTATTTTGAGCACAGCATGGCTACCCTAACTTGAGGTTAGTGGCCGGGGAAACTGTGCCAAGGGCACAGGTTTTTAAAGACAATGGAAATATTCTGCAGGTCCCAGTGTGCTCATTCTCTTTGCAGAACTTCAAAAGATGGGACCCGCCCTTCATTAATATTTATTCCACACCTTAAAACTCAAGTCCAGAAATATTAAAAAATATGTTTTTGTTCCTCTCATAAAGCAGTGGTGCTTATGGGCGAGGTGCAGAGAGTGTATACTAACTTGCTGGTTCCTCTGTGCTGCTTACCACAGCTGTGGGATTGACCACTGGGATTTCTGAAACACACAAGAAATAGAAAGTTAATTCACTGGTTGAACGTAAATCCCCACCTTTCAAGTATGATCTAAGTGATTTGGCTGTTTGCCTGCTGAGAGTGCATGTGTGGTCAAAGAAATTAAGGATGTCTGAATTCATTAAAAGTAATTCCAAAGAGTGGGCAGGGGGAGGCTTTGTGAATATATTAATTAAGCCACAAAAGAATACAGAGGGTACACTTATTAAGGAGTCGTAGAAAGTGCTCACCAAGCCCAATGAGAAAAAATGCCAGGGTTGTCGTGCAGGTTTGGATTGCGACATATGTCAACTAGGAAAACACATGGCAGACACACATGCTAGATAAACACTGACAGACTGACAGCGATACTTATTGGGTGGTGAGAGGGAAGACAGGCTCAAATAAACCATGCATTCCACGGGCTAATGCGGTGGTTTCACCGTCATTTTTGAAGGAATACATTGAAAGATCCTGAGTCGTATAAGTGGAAGAAAAAAAAAAAACGAGAGGTCAACGAAATGTATGTTTTGAATGAAACTCGGTAGAAGCACCACGAAATTCACTCGGTAATCCAGTTTGGAGGAGGCAACGCTGGATACATCGGAGACAGAAGTTGATTCTCTGAGACACGCTGATTAAAACGGAAAGGTGGCTGCAGTAGATTAGTCTTGTCCTCCCCTAACAGATGCTGGGTTAACACTGCTGTGTAATCCCCATTGCATGCATGTATAGACAGATGGACAGATGGCAAGGGGATCATTTTGGTTGGATCGTCTTGAGACAGATGCAGCCCTCCCTCGCCGTGCCCGCTGGCTACTCTAAAAAGTGCCTCGTGGAATACCTCCAGGACTTCTCTTCTAATCGTATGCAACTTTCCAATACAAATGCTAATGCTAACAACGGGCCCTCTGCTTTTTACCGTAAGCGGCGTTACTGGAACACTGGCTTAGCATCCACCCAGAGGATCTGCTTTTGATTGGATTTGGAAGTTGGCGGTTTTGAACCGAGCGGTTGGAAGGTACGGGGAGGGGTGCTGGAAAGCTGTTTTGAGGCAAAAGCAGCAGTTGTCTCTCTGAAATTATCGACACCCCGCCAACAAAAACAAACAAGGGCACGCTGCTTTGTGAAGGCAGACGCAGCTGTTGGAAGCCACTTGTGTGCCCTTGTGGCCACATCTTGTGAAGACAGACAGATGATGAAAGGATCATTCAGATGAGGGTTGCTGCCATCATACTAATTGGCTGCTTAATGGGCTTGTCTCTGTCGCTTGGATCCAGGAGCCTCAATAGGAGGTAAGATGCCCACCGTGAGGCCATACTGACACACGCGGTTGTTGTCAACGCCATTCGTTATAGATCCAAATGCACATACGCAATCCTTCTTGTTGTCACTGGATGGTTCAGTGGCACTCAAATGAGTGGGGTCTGCCATCCATGACCACAGTTGTTTTCTCCTCGCCCATCCGCCATCTGCTCCGGAGCTGCATGTGAGAGAAACAACACGGCAGCATGTGGCACAGTGTGGCAGAGCTCGGTACGGCGCTTTCGGTGGAGGCTGTCTTGTGAGAGCGTGTGCGCAATGTGTGCTCGCGCCGCCTGGCACACAGTGTGGTGGAAAGTTGCCCTCTATTACACATGCCTGCATGTGCCCGGGCCACTGGCAAATTTCATAATCCACATGCACACATACACGCTTGTCACAGGAAATTAAAAGCCCGATGTAGCCGACGTGCATGCTACATCAAGAGCACACGCACGCACTATAGAGCGCTGACAGCAAGTGGAACAACAATAAGACCTGAGACGAACACTAGCAGCTCTCTCCGCTGACTTGCGCTTTAACAAAGATCACGTTTCAGTTTAGCCTTATGTTACATCTGAGCCCTTGTTTGCACACATGTTTTGGGCTGTTCTCTATGAAATTATCATTGCATTTTCAGTGGCCATGCAAACCCACAGAACACATGTACTGTATATATGCAGGGCAGAGATCGGGTTGGGTGTGCCTGTCAGAAGGCCAGCATGACTTTAGGCTAGAGGGAAGTGTGCTTTCAATTATGCTCTGTAATCTCCATGGTTGGGAGTATGTACTCCTTCTAGTGCAGTTCACGACTCTGTTGTAACTGCAGATGTATTATGCCTTTTTGTTGTTGTTATGTTCTTCACGATGGAGCTTGTCAGTGTTTTACGGTTTCATGCGGTGACTCACCAGCAAGCTGATGAAATGGCGAGTGAGTTCTGAGTGCTGCGTGTGCAGTGAGTTGCGGTTGTGTGCGCGTCTGTTAGGAGCCACTCACTGATGCAGGGGGCCACAGGGGAGCGGCTCTGCTGGTAGCCCTTGGCGCAGCGGTTGCAGGTAATCCCGGTGACGCCGTCCTTGCAGGGGCACTGGCCTGTGGTCTGGTTGCACGTCTTGCCTGCTGCGCCCACAGGGTGGCAGTCACAGGCTGGGGTGGGGGTCGGGGACAGGTGTGAAGGGGGAGGGAGGGTTAAGAAAGAAGAGAGAGAGAGAGAGAGAGAAAATATATAAGATGTTTATTCATTAAACTTGGACCTGGCAGTCTCTACATTGTGATCTGTTGTTTGTCAGCAGATGATAATCATTAGGGATAAATGTTTGGCTCAGGAGTCCTGTTCCCTGAACACCGCAAATAGACACACTGTATATGCATCTGGGAAAAAGAGGAATTTATGTGTGCATCGTAGAAAACACCAGGTGAATCGACAGGAGGATGGGGTGAGACATCTAGTGCAACACTGTCCGGAAACCCAGAAAAGCACACTTGCGATCTGGTGCCGGCCTGGTGACACAAGCTACGCTGTTTCATAACTTCTCGAAAGTTCAGCCGATGCCTAGCGAATGCCAACAGCAACAAGCAGCGCTCCGGTCACCTCGCTTTGGCAAAGCTCTCATGAGTTTCGCTGGTTATTCAAAGAAACATGAGGCTTTTTCTGGTTTAAAGAGCTGTTAAATACAAGAGCTGGCGTGCCGGTCCGAAGCCTTCTGAGAGCTTTACAAGATGTTCGAGGGGAAGCAACATATCGGAGAGAGAGAAGAGGAGGGAGAGGACTGGAAAGAGAACAGGGAGAGAGTGAAAGATACTGCGTTTCTGTGTAGTCCAAACAGAGCCTCTGGTGTCTTCAGCAGCATAAACAGCAGCGAATATAAGCAAACTGCGGCTACTCTGATGCGACTAAAAAAAAAAAACACACACATTTGTTCTTTAAGTAATAAACACATACTTGACATTTCACAGCAATGCAGCCAGACAAACACATCAGCCGTCTCAAAACAAATGTAAGACGCTTGCATCTTCTTCAGGGATTGGTTTCACTTCAGATCTGCCATGATCTGTCCAAAATGAATAAATTAACACAACAGTGCTGAGTTGCAAAGTTTCCTTTCCTGTCTTATCTACTGACATGTTGCCAAAAATGCAACAAACAAAGAAATGCAAGGTGAACATTCAGCCTTCTCTTCTTATTTACAATGTCATTCTTTGGGGGAAAACAGGCGCAGGCTAGTGCAAAATTACTAAAGCAAACTTAAAGAATGACTCGACTGTAACATGATAGCTGTAATTGTCCAAGCTTATCAAGAAAAAAAACAAGAAAGGCCAAAATTACACTTTGGGGAAAAACCCTGTAACCCAACAGTTTGTTCCAGTTTGTGCCAGAGACAGGCAGCTGCTAACATGTCATGGTTTCTTCCCACCGCTGAACGGAACTGTGAATGTGTTTATTTGCGCCGGACATTTTTTAGCTGCTACACCAGAGGGGAGCCTGAGCACCCTACCACCTGTTGACTTGGGGGTTTAAATGGTTGAAACTGACCCAAGAACGATTGTGTGTGTGTCTGGCAGCAGGGGTTGTGAGGGATTAACTGCAGCTCAGATCTTGAGAAACGCGTTTGCCTTTTTTCCGGCATGGCCAACCGGTCTGCAGGTGTCAGAGTGGCCGCGCTCTGTTTGAAGCTGCGCGCAGAGATGTAAATCTGATGCTTCAGCGTCCGTGCAAAATCCCCACCATTTGGGTCACACGGGCCCGACCAGGAAACTCTAGCTTTGATGACACTTGGTAAGAGTTTCTGGCTGACCTAGAGGGAACACACATCTGCATATGGCAGGGTAAGATGCGGGCTTGAATCACGGATGAACCTCGTAACTAATATCCTCACCTCTGTACGCCCTCATTCATCAGCCAGAGCCTGAGCTCCTGCCATTTTTGCTGGGTTACAGTGTCCACAGACCTTTTGTGAATCTTGTGACGTTCCTGGAGTTTGCGCCCTCAGACGTGAAAATGAAACGCAGTCGATTAGTGCACAAACACACTGATATTAAACTCTCATCTATAGAAGGTATGTATCGTTTTCATGGATTAACTAAGATGATGATTGATGATTGTTTTGACTTTCAGCTGAAAAGTAATCAAGTTTTATCAACATAAAATATCTACAAAGGTTTATTCTTGCTTGTGAAATGATGCATCCACAGCACATGTGGGATAACCCCCCCCCCCCGTTACATGATCTGTCTGATGCAAGTCTGGAGTCGGTCTGTCATGCCTGCTGAGACATGTGGCCATTGTTTCCCGGCTGATCACCGAACAGCGCAAGCTATCGACTCGATCCGGTCACTATGAATAAGACGCGAGTAATGTTAGACGTTCTCACTTCCCTTCTAAACAATCACAGGCTGTTAAGACATCAGAGTTTACTGCCAATGTCCACATAGTTCACTAAACAACCAGCAACTGCCAGATCTGAATGGCCTGCAAGAGGCAGGATGGGGGTGGTGGTGTCAATCTCCACCCCCCATCTCTCCTCCTTGAACTGTTTTTTTCTGAAGTTTTATGTGCAGGGGCTCGGGCCAGTTAAGAAGCAGTAAAAACGTCCTCAGAGGTTGATGACTTTTCAAGCCTTTGCGCCTGCAGACGTGACAGGCACTGTGTTGGGATTTGTAGTCCTTTGACAGGCGTTTGCTCCGTTTAACTGATTCGCGTTGCTCCGTGCATGTGTGTGCATACGGGAGGGCTGCTCTTTGTCTGCAGTTATTGGCAGTCGGCACATTTGGAGAGGGTGCTGTTATTTGTACCCTCGGTTTGGGGAATATGTTTTTTAACAGTCAGTTATGTTCTGTTGGCTACTTCCTCGGAAAAATAAATTAAAGTGTTAAAATGTATGCATTTCTCCAAAGCCCAGGAGGTGTCATGGAGACGAAAAAAAGCGTTTATGTGCATGTTTTAGCCATTCATTTTCTCAAATTAATAATTAGATTTAGCATAATTTATTACCTCCATGTCTGTTTGTATTATTAACAGTCATGTTAGAGGTCACATGGCTTTATTTTGATCTTAGATATGTGGATGTACCTTTTTGTTTTGGCAACACTGCTACACTGGAGATCCCATAAATATATTTTACTGGATAGCACATTTGCTGCCCTCTACAAGAGGTAAAGGCAAAATATATAATATGCTATTTAGTCATTATTAAGAGGGATTGAATGAAGTAATTCATATGCACAAAGCGATTAAATCAAGAACTCTTTTTTAAGAGGTGTTAACATTATTTTAGCCTTTAAAGTTGTAACACGGTGTCGAAGGACTGTCGATGTCAGCGATAACTGATATTAAAATCCTCTCTGGCTTTACTGTGTTCCTCTTCACAGGTACTGGCTAAACTTGATACAGATGATACAAAAAAAAATGGTGCTTTTTACCATCAAAGATCACATTTTCATGCTGCCAGGTGCTTCATCACTACCCTCAAATTACTTTTAGAATTAGATTGCGTAACTATTTTTCTGGCCGCGGTGTTTGTATTTGAAAATATCCTCATACTGTGCTTCAGGAAGATATTTGAGACAGACGGCCAATGTGGTTTATGTTGGCTGGCGTTGCTTCACATGGACTGTGGCCTCATTTTCAATGCCTTTTATCAATGTTCCTTGTGGTCAACGGATACCAGCTGTACGGCTTGGATTCACATAAAAACCTTGTATTTTGAAGACCTCGTATACTGCAGCCAGGCCATGTGGTGATTGCCATGTTTCTTCCATTTTGCTGACTGTTTTAATGCTTGTGACACTATAAAGGGGCGAGAGAGGCTGACGTCGAGGCATTTGAAGTGCAGCGCTGGAGCCCTGCAGATTCGCTTTAAATTGGGACCTTACTACTTAACAAGGAAGGGCGTGTATTATGTGCTTGTGGGAGGTAAGCGGTGATGGTGATGGAGGCAGGAGAACTCCTCCTCCCGCACTCCTCAGATTGTGTACAGACACCTATCTGCAGAGCAGGTCTTATTAGAAACAGACATGGCCTGTTTGTCCTCTGTGCTGCCCCCCCCCCCCCCCCCCGAGCCCTCCCCACTCCTGTCTTTGCCTTTTAGAAAACACCTGTATTTTATTGTTGTAACTCCATTTCAGACGTGACACCCCCCCCCCCCTCCATTCTGCCATGCCTCACCTCTGACCTCTGCCGCGACCCCGACACATGGAGAGAAACCATGAAAATCGGGGCTGAAAAATAAAATCAGGGACGGCACAGTAAAAGACGCGCGCTTTAAAGGTTTGTAGTTAGTCATGGAGGGAGAAATCAGAAGTTGGAGTGGAGGAGGGAGATGGTGGTTAGAAACAATCATGGGAGACGGAGATGAAAAATAAAGTGAGCAAGGGCTGAGGCAAGGGAAAACGACGGCTCCTAGAAGGCTGCGGAATTGCTCTGATCAATCACAGAGCCTGCCGCTCAGCAGAGGCTCTTTCGTACGTTAACTTTCATTTCCGTCACATCTGGGGCCTTTGTGAGGGAGTGAGATAAACTGTTTACCACCTGATCATTAGACTTTGATAAAAAACAAATTGCAGTGTCGGGCCGCTTGAGTGTGTGTTTGAGAACATCACACTTTCAGGTATTGGAGGAAATGGAAGATGAGGGAACAGTTTGCACATGGGGGAACACATCTGAGGACTGACCTCCCGTCAGGAGCGAGGCAGATCTCTTTCTGTCAGTGTTTTGGTGCAGTAACAGGTCAAATGACTTAAGTTTTAAGGTATGTGACCAAGTCACTGCGGACTTTTTGCCATTGCCGTGATGAATGGCTCGACTTCCCAGCGCAACTAATATCATGCCATTTCTAACCTCCCGGTGTTCAGTTACAGTTTGGGTCGGCTGCCGAAAGGAAAACTGAGCGGAAGCCAGTGGGAGATTCTCGCCATGAAATTTCAACCAAAAGATCTTCACGGCTATGAGCATTGGCAGCTCTCACCGATGCTGTTCTTTTTTCTTAATGTTCTGGAAGTGATTCTATACCTTCATCAGGATCAACAGAATCAAAAACACTGCTCTCTGTTATTGATTTGAATATTTTCCTGAACAACAAGTACAGGAAACTTGTGTTGTTTTTGCAACGAGTCCAGTAAAAGGAGAGAAATGCTCCCAGCGTATCAACCTGAAAAATATTCACTGCAAATTTGAAATAATAAAGGGGTGAAATACATGTTTCCATGAGGAATGCCTTGGTCAAGTGATAATGTTATGCGGTATGTGGTATGGGGAAACATTTGGGGTGACGGCCAGAAAAGCTTCGGGCATAGTGTCAATTAGTTTCTCTCTGCTACGGTGCGGCAAGTCAGACGTGCTGATATTTTCTTATTTTTTGAAAGTTACCATGACTGTGCATGTTTCCAGTCATAACTTGTTACTCCTTTTATTACTTTTATTCTATGATTACACAAGCATTATTAGGGTTAGAACATCTCAATCAGCTTTTGTTTGAACATTTCGTAAACATTTAGCGCAGCTTGCTGCCAAGTTAAAAGTCAAACTGAGCTTAAAGTAATAATCCGTTACATTTTCATATAAATAAATATTCATTTTGCCACTCTGTTACTGATTGATGTGACACAAAAGTGATCCTTGTTCATGAAAACTTTCACATTAGTTATTGTAAACATAGAGTGGTGGGTGATTATTTTCCACAAAAATACTTTTGACCGCGGAAGAAGAACTTAGAAGAGTATTTAGTGCTGTATGTGTGAATAGACAGAGAAATGAGTGACTTATGAAACCTTATCGACATGCATATGTAAGGAAAAATAGATCAGAGTTGTTGCTATAAGCACTTATAGCACCATGGAGTCCAGAATCTCATGAACACCACTTGGAATAACGACGACTACTGACAAACTCACAAACTCGGCGTTCTCTTACCTTTACACGCTCGTCTGTGAGTGATCGGCCTGACCATGTCTCTGTAAAAGCCCTCCTTGCAGTAGTGGCAGTGGCGGCCTGCAGTGTTGTGGCGGCAGTTCATGCAGACTCCTCCGCTCTTCCTCCCCGACAGCTTGTACAGCTCCATGTTGAATCGACAGCGGCGGGCGTGCAGGTTGCAGTTACACGCTGCGGGGGGAAGAGGAAAGTTAACATTGTCAGTTGCGGTGATTGCATCAGCGAGCGTGAGTAGGATAAATGCAAAAGTTTACAATATCTTCACAGTATTTACCCTCGCGGAGTCTAAGTGTAAGTTGAGAGTGTACATTGCAGTGCAGCATATATCGTGCATAACACAAGAGAGCCGGGAGAGATTTTCCAGTAAGGCAGTAGTGAGTGGTTTATAATCTACACTGCGGCTGTGTGCTTGGCTGCTATTCCAGAGCTCATCAATCAAAAGTGATATTTGCAGGGCTCATTTTCTCCATTTCATAATTAATGAATTCGGCTTCTCTCAGCCCATTAGTTATTAATCACTGGAAAGAGAGACATTAATTTCATGAATCACTGATGAGTAAAGACTCCTGAGATCTATTAAAAGCGGGGCCGATTCAGATAAAAGAATGGGCTCGAGCTAGCTGTCTTCTAAATGAGGCGCGCCACAATATATGGGACATGTGAAGTGAGGTTATATCTCTTCGGTCTCTCCCAGTTCCACTTCAAATCCATCTGATTCCTTTATGTCTCTTCGCCTCACAAGTCTTTCCATTGATTCCTCCCATATTAGACCACACTCACCAGCTCTCTGACATTATTCAGAAACTCCGTCCGCTCTCTACATGTGGGGTTTGCATTTGAGAAGCCTAATGAGAAACCTGCCCTTCTTGTTTGTGTAACAGAGTCTGATCCAGACCCTCTGCTGGTTAAATCAGAGTCAGACCTGGGACCTGAAGACTTGGCCATGGCTTCAAAGACAATCGCTGCAGAGCTTAGCTCCAGTTCAAAGTTGCCCACAGATAAATTAGAAAGGGGTAAACAACAGCAGAGCTGTTTGACCAAAAACGTCAACAGTTATGGCAGAGGAGGATTATTAGGGGATCACAACAGAAGGTGATATTAATTAACTTTAATCTGCTGTTTGAGAAAAATACACTAACAATGGATTTTTGGAAGACACAACAATGGGGAGTAAGTAAACCGGCCGGGAGGCTTTTATGTTTGTGTCTGTATGTGTGGCTGTTCGTGCAATAGAGGGACTTGTGAGTGGGCAGCTACAGAAAACATTTCTGTAACTTTCCGAAACAGACGGTCCAACAAGCATGCACTCCCACTTCACACAGTGATTGGCCGATTGTGCAGAGGTGAGAGAGAAGCCAGGGTTTGAGCTTCTCTCTCTCTCTCTCTCTCTCTCTCTGTAGATCTCATTCTTGACATTACTATTTCCTTTGGAAAAAATGCTCTACAAACTAGTTGTAGTGGATTGTATCCTGGCCCTTAGTGCTCGGCTTTCTAGTCGCGATGAACTGAACTTAATACCTTTTTATTTAGCATTTTGCTACATACTTTTTAAAGGAATAGTTCATTTTGTCTGTATGGTACAGCCAGCAGCCACTTATCTTAGCAAAGCATAAAGAGTAGCCTGACGAGACGAATGAACACATTACATTACATTTTTAGTGTAAAAACTGCGGCATGCTAATTTCATGAGGGACTATTTCTTGACCAGGTGCAATCATCTAGTTGTTTCTGCCAGACACGAGTGATATCAAACTCTTGTGAGTGAATAAACGTATTTCTTCTAAAGGTCAAACATTTTTTAACAGCAATACTACAACACTCCTCAAATCCTGGTGATATTTGTGTCGTAAATTCCAAGAGTTGCCGATAAACCGACTAAAGAAATGCTGCTGAAAAGATATTCATTTTAAAAAGTTCATCACTTGCTGACACGTGCATTGCTGCTGCAGCCAAGGTCGGCCCTACAGTTATATTGAGCTCAACGATCTGTGCAATGTTAGATGAGCTAAAATGACTTAATGACACCGGTGGCTCTTTCATGGGTGGAGAATCACTTGAATAAGAGAAGTAATAAGTATTATGTGAGCAGCGAACGATATGAATCTCCATCCACAGCGAGAAGGACGCCTGGCACCAGGTTGGGAAAGAGGCCCAGTTTTCCCTGGTTGCAGACCCTGGAAAAAAAGGGGGAGCACATTCCCAGACTGTTTCCCAATTCCATCTGGTTATTATGTGGCCCAATTTGTATGGAATTCTGCAGTTAATGAAATACTGTTTCATTTATGGATCCATATCGAGGCGGCGCTGTTTTATGTTGTGACACTGCTGGATCTTTTGGTGTGATCTCATGACGTGGTTAGCCCAGAATGAAGGTTGACCGCTGATCCTCGAGCATCGGCATTGCGGGGCACCGAGGAAAGCAAATCGGGCGAGTTCAAAACTATTTATCTTCAGTGCTATAATCCCTGTTTTAACAGGGAAAACACACTAAATCAATAACATTTTGGCACTGTAATTGATTCTTTCTGTGTGCGTGCGTGTGTGTGCGTGTCTCGCAGCGCCTGTATCTAGCGTGTGTGCATGTGAACAACTAAACAGCCTGTCCAACTTCTTCTGAGGGGGAATGTGACAAAGAACACACCAGCTCCAGTGAGTGGCTGGAGCTGCTGCTGTGGTGGTGGTGGTGGGGGGAGGTGACGAGGTGGGGGGGGGGGGCTTTGATTATGATCAAGCGTCTCAAACACACACACAGCTGTGAGCACTTGCGTCCATTAACACCTTGTAGCAGAACATGAAAGCGATGGGTCACATTTTCTCCCGGGCTGAAGTACCGACGGCCCTCTTATGGCATCTTCTCGATTTACCGCCGCGCAACAAGATCGGCCGACAAAAGTCTGAAGTAAGAGAGGATGTGTTCAAGTGTGGAAAATGCACAGAAAGCACCAGAATTGAACCTTTTTAAATGATTTAGCATGTGTAGCAGCGATGGCTGGAAACGGCTTTAACAGCGGCCAGATTTTTTTCTGTGACTGACAGAGAAGGAGAGGATTAGTGTCTGTCAGAAATAATATTTTAGTATCTGACTTAGAAACAAAAACATGAATGAAAATGTGATCCAAGGGCAACGACAGAGGAAACTAAATAAGCAAAAAAAAAAATCATCGATGGCCCCAAGTAGGTGTTTGTGTGTGGACCTGTGTGTGTTTTCTATGGTGTGCATGCTGGGTGCTGTTAAGTTCAGCTCGGAGCTGCAGCTGGCCAAAGATCCTGGAATGTTTATGGGTTTGTTTTGAAGTTCTTGTGCGCACACACACACACACGCACACACACACATGCTGACACCCCCACCTCCCCCCTCAACCTGCCACCCCCAACCACCAAAGAAACCCCCCCCCCCTTGCCCAAATTAGGCTCAGCGGGTATAACTGAACACTGTTGAAGGCCATTTTTCAATTCATTAACACATCAAAGCCTCACTGGTGCTTCGCAGAAACACTCACTTATTCTTATCTGTTGGGAGGAAAAAAAAACAGACGCTTGGGCACAGAGTGGAGTTCTGTGGGTGGCGGAAAGCGAGCGGAGAAACGATGATCCTCCAGTCAACGCGCCTCCTTTACGGGTCCAATTCAAGGATGTGTAAATCTGGTTGCTCATGTTGTCGTGGAAATCGAACAACAAACACAGGCTGCAGGCTTGGCAAACGGAGGGATGCTGAGACCAAAATAAAGGAGGCGATGGAGGGAGAGGAGCAGGAAACCCCTTTGGAAAATATTAGAGTGGGAGAAGGGTTGCATCACTTTGTCATCAAAATGAACAGCACCAAATGCAAACGTTGGTGTTTTTAAACAGATGTTTTGCTTTTTTTGCGCAGATCTCAAGTTTGTGATCTCGGTGGTGCATACTAGGGAAGATTTCAGGTAAGATAAATCGACAAAAGAACGGCTCGCTGTCGCGTTCCTGCGTTCATAACAGGTGCCTCAACAAGTAAATGTGCCCTGAACAAGCTCATAGACTGGTCTGTCAAGTGTGCTTTGACAAATTGCCCCGTAAAGACTGCGCTCAACAAATAAAATGCAAGTGTGTTTGTGGAGCGCACCGCCTCTCTGTTCCCCTCCATATGTCAGGGATAAATCTAACCTCATTTTTCCTTCAGCTCGACCAAAGCCAAGCCGGTAAGCACAGCCAATTGATTTTGGATGCCTGTGCAAAACCCAAATCCCATGGCTAAAATTGGTCCTTGAAAATTGGAGGACCGCTCTCCCACCACCACCACCTCTCCCCTCTTGGCCCAGGCCACAGTCCAGACCTGCTGCAGCCCCCCCCCCTTGGGTGCCCTTCCCGCCTGGCCAAACAGGCTCTGCTATATGGGCTCCTGCCATCGTGTGTGCGCGCCTGTGTGTATGTCTGTGTCTGTGTGTTTGGACTGAGTTCCGCCTGGCTGCTCTAGCCACCTGCTCAGGGCACCGGGGGTAACACCCGGTTAATTAGCTCCTCATTAGAGCCAAGGCTGTGTACAGTGTGGACACGCACACACATATACACACACACACAGCTTCAAAAGGTAGCAACTGTTTACGAAATGACATGGGTCGAGCAAAAAAAAAAAAAGATACAAAAAAAGTCAAACAGAAGTGAGAATTAAACCGATGTAAACACCGTTGGGTCTGTAGACTCTAATGAGCTGTGAACAACAAGCTGAGACAAAGATTTAAGAGCTGAGGACTAACAGGAAACTACAACTCCTGTAACCCTGCAGCGTGCATTACATGGACCGTGCTATGATGTACTCAGGAGCTTCTACCTCTTTGTAACAAAACCACTTCAGCTCCACTTGCTCTTTCCTTCTCTTCCACATAGACATATCTTTCACTTCTAGCTTTGACACCATGTCTCAGCCCCCCCCCCTCTTCCCTCTGCTGGTTTCTGCGGTTAGCCTCACGCCGTGGGCTTAAGAGCCGGCTCTTGGGAGCCCTTTTGAACTAAGAGTCCCCTTAATTCCTCTCCTACCCCTCCCCGAAGCCTCCCTCCCTCCCTCTCTCTCTCTCTCTCGCTCTCTGTCTCTCTCCCACTTTCATGAGACCCCATCTCAAATCTCACTGGTTGCCTTTCCCTCTTCTTCTTACTTGTTTCTCTTCTCCTGTCCATCCTTTCCTCCATCTCCCCTTTCTCTCTCTCTCTGGATGGCATCAGTCAGGGAAAGATTTTAACGAGATTAGGCTGGAGGGTTGCCAGGTTGGGGGGCCTGGTGTCAGTGGAGAGTTGAGTCCTTAGCTCTGTTCCCTCTCTGGTCCACTTCACTTCCCCACATCTAAACATTGTTATCTCTGTCCTGCCTTTGGCTTCGCTCTCTGTCTCGGTTGCTCTTTTTTTTTTTTTCCTTTTTTTCTTTCCACAGGCAATATCCTGCAGTCCTGATCACAGGGGCTGAAGTAGACGACTGTTTTGCAATCAAATTATCATGTTGAATCAGTAAAAACTGAGATAAAAACAGATTTATTTTGCCATGACTCTTGGCATGCACAACCGTGAGGTCCACAATGGGGGATGCGTGTGATGCCTGGGCTGGTTTAGAAATAGAAAGTGACAGATGGAACCTGTGGTGGAAATTCACCACTGTGGCCAGAGAAGACAGTAGAAATGGTGAGAGAAAAATAAAAAGTGTTTAAGGTTCTTTCTCTGATCAGGTTCTAGCACAGGCAAGTATGTGAACACAGACAGTAAAGAGTCCTAGGTTGTTGACTGGTAACTGAGCAGTAAAAGCAGAGGTCAAAGGTTAAGCTGAGGAAAAAAGATAAGAAGCTGGAGGTGTCTGTTAAATCTTGATGAAATACAACAACAAGTAACACGTAGCTTCAAGGAGGTTTTAGTTTACTTGCCATGTAACCGGCATTTTGTACCTGAGAAGAAGAAGAACCTAGTTTGTCTCCAAAAACTATGGATCCTTCAGTTCCCACAATGCAATTCACTCTAACTTCCTGGTAAATGCCCTACTCAAAATCCACCCCCACGGCTTTCTGTTAGAGTCTCCAAGACTAATTCAAGATTACCCTGATGACAGCACCAGAGTCTTTTTCTCAGACCTTAGAAAAACTCTCCCCAGAGCCACTTTAGACATCATACATCTGTTTTCATGGGCTGAGCGGTAATCTTCTTGACACGTTAACTGATCTTCATCTGCAAAAAAAAAACAGCTGAGTGCCTCATAATTTGTCAGTGATCTGCAGATGAGTCTTATTAATCAAAGCCAAACTTGTATACAAACATAGAATGACCAGGGTAATATTTAAATTTGAACATAATGGTACAATACACTGCACAAATATTATTTTTGCACCTCCAAACCCACTAATAGCTGCATATTTCAGACTGCTTTGCAGATGTAATGGTTAAACCTGTGAAATGAAAAGCAGAACTTGGTTGGCGACTCCTATTAGAGCTGGTCCATAAGAAAATGATGTGACAGAGTTGCTTAAACTACTCACACCAGACCTGTATTCACACACAGCAACAGAAATCCATTTCATATGTACAAACACACACACACACAGAGTATATAACTGCCATTTCATACACAGCGACAAAACCACACTTAACGGGAGCCAGGAGATAGTCATGCACTCATTGTTTTCAGACATATTTTTTTCTTTACAGCCTCTGAATCTTGCATCAGCAGTGAAAAACCGCATAGTTTCTCAGGCAATAGAGCACAAAGGCCTGCGACTGCATGAAAAGAGGCAAAATGTTAACCAAACAATTCAGGGAGGGAAGGGGGGGGGGGGGAGGACTGATTTCTGCAACAGAGAAATATGAAATAAAAGAAGAGGTCGTAGACAAGAGAATGTCCAGGCAGAGAGTTAATCTTTGACAAGAGTCAATTACACGAGGATAGAGAGGAAGAGAGTGCCGGCGGAGACGGGCACCTCAGGAGGTGATTGCTACCATCTGTGGGGGAGAGTTGACGGAGGCCTGGGAGAGCAGGGTGGGCACACTGCAGCTCCACCAGTTTGCTTTGGCACAGGGATAAAACGCTACAGTGCACTACTAGATTACATGTGGCTCTCACACATGCACAAATGCAAGGAGATGCATTATGCACACACACACGCAGATCTGGCCTGAGGCAGTCGCAGAGCTTTTCCTAAGGATCCAGCGTTTTAACCTGACATTAACACTGTTATTTGACACTTTGCTGTCCTTAACATTTGTTTCACCATGCTCACTGCTTGCCAGAGAACCTTTATGGGTGGCTTCATAAGACGAGAAAAGTATCAATCCTCTGTGGGTTGGCCGAGGACCAAAGTTGCAATACTGGCAGAGGGAATAAAAGCAAAGAGCAAAGTACAAACCAATCAAACTGACCAAATCCTGTTGTCTCAGCCAGATAAAGGAAGTTGGTCTTACTTCAACCCCTTTAAAAACACATGCACACACGCACACACACACACACACACACACCACCAAAACAAAACACACAACGCATGTTTGTTGGCCTTGCTGTGCCGTAGCCCCCGCGTCTCACGCTAACCACCCCAGAGGCATCATTTCATAGGGCTGTTGATTTTAGAACAACATTCCATGGCTGTGTAATTATTTGAAAGCACAGGAGGTTTCTTTTTCAAAATCACTTTCTTTCGACCCCCCCTCCCAACATACACACAAACATCTCCTGCTCATTTGTGTGTCGCGCTGTAAGTAATTGAAGTGTCGGTTCCCTGTTAGCCCCCAGCGACAGGCGGCGGAGGTGGGAGGGGTGCGAGGGTCTTTAAGTCAATTAGCAGAAGTAGGAACATGGCACATACGCGCAGTAATATCACAGCAGCTCTGGCTTTTTTCATTCTTAGCCGTCTATATTTGGCATCTCACTGAGTTTCATATCATGTTGCCCTCTAGGGACAGACAGCAAAATTTCAGTGGGCCATGCCGTGTGCTGCAAGGCTGGATTCTTTGGGTTCAGTGTGGCAATTCAAAGCAATCCAGTGAGGTTAACTTTGTTCCTCCCCGTGACCAAACAACATTCTGTTGCAAGAACAAAAGCACACGAAACCGGCCCCTCTCCATGCTGTGATTGAGAAACTATAAAATGTGGTGATGTTCATGTTATCCGAATCATGCAAACTAACACACTGTGCCATGGCTGCATGAATGTCTTTCTTTCATGTGTATGAGAATGAGGTCATTTCTCAATCACCGGGCCTAAAAAGTGCCTTGTCGAATCGGCGCTACGACTGGAACACGGGCCTGACCTCTCCTTGCCCTTGCTAGGAGATGTGGAGGGGGGGAAAACGGTGTGAAAGGATGGAGGCCTATTTTGAAATTCTAATCAGCATCAAATAACCATCTGTCCCTTGACGGTGAGGGAAATGAAGAGAGAGAGAGAGAGAGAGGGAGAAACAGAGAAATAAAGTTGTGCTTCTGTGGTCTTCAGAGTTTCCACAGCTCCGTACAGATCTGAGGGCTTATTCTGAGCCCTGTTCCTGAGCATGTGTTCCTGGCTGGCCTCTTCCTCTGACACACACACACACACACACACACACACACACACACACACACACACACACACACACACACACACACACACACACACCTCTGCTGGATCACACTGCTTTCCCTAAGAAACCCATCTGTCAAATTCCTCCTAAATCCAGCTAATAGTTTCCAAAAAACAGAGGCTGATCCCACCAAAAACCACAAGCCCCCACAAAAAGTTTGAGCGGGCTTGTGACATGACTCGCAACTTCAATATCTCTCTGTTCTGCTTCTCCTTCTTCCGCTGTAAAATTCACATTTAAATGCAACCCCTCATTAATTGGTGTGGTAGACATGATCTAATAACATCTATTATATAACAGGTAATAACTTTTTTAGAGGTAATAACTAATTTGTGGGAATTTCCTTTAGGTGCTGACATGAACTGATGTATAATGAGCCTAAGAGTGAATACTTATTTGGCTGATTGATTTAATTTCCGAGGAAACTCCCCTTGTTCAGAAAACAGAATACCATATCACTCACTGGACTCAATATGTCAAAATTTACAATTACAATATTCCGTAGAGAGCGGGAACACCCAGCTCTGCTACCAACCACAGCTCACCTGCATTTCTGGCACATCAGCCCAAATGGCAATTTAAGTAGCCTTCATGTGACCCCTGTATTTAATGCTATGAATGCATAACACTGTGTCTGGCGCAACACTGGAAACAGACCTGGCTTGGCTGCTCCATTACGGATGGATGTGTCTGGCCCTGGGCTCGTAGTGTCCCAGAGTAGTACTCTGGACTTCCTGCAGGCCGAGTCCAAATGAGGGAAAGGAACGGCTGGAGAATAGAACAGCTTGGTGCCGCAGCCAAACAGGTCCAAGATGGCTGCAGACATGGCCAAGAGTAGAGAACTCCGACACCACCATAAATTATCATCTACTCAGGATGTCACAATGTCGTCGACTCCACGAGAGGCCTCTTCATCTTCTACAGTGACTTTGGCAGACTCTATTATAGCATGATACACAGTCTCACGTTTTTAAGTCAACATAAAAGTATTTACATTACGGCATCGACCATGCCAGCAGAAAAGCCAATACTCCATCACAACCAGTAACCAAATAGCCCTTATCCATCTGTTTCCTCATTCTATCCTGTGGTTCAAACCCTGGGTAGATAAATCACAGCTTTTTCCATCATGTCTCCCTCAATACAAACAGACACGCTCCTTTACGAGGCTGCCCTCTCTGACTACTAGAGCAGGGATTTGTAAACCAATGTCTTGAGGCAGGATTCATAGCGAGGGAGGCGGCAGATGGGCGTGTGTGTGCATGGTTTGTGTCTGGAGACAGTATGAGCCTGCCAAGACAGTAATCTTGGTGCAGTGCGTGTCAAACATTTAGTTAGACAAGCGAACAATCAAACCAGCCAGGGACAATGTTCTTGTTATGCTGGGTAAAGATTTAAGTCAAGACTGCTAAGAGTGAAAGCATAGCCTTCATCAAATTGGCTAGTAGCCACATCATTTCTCAAGGACTGACAGATTCAGAGGTTGGGTGTGAAAAAACTATTGATTTGGCTCTACATCTGCTCACTCTGAATTCCACATTACCCACAAGCCATCTCCCCGTCAACTTAACCTTGTCACCACCCCACAAAAGGATCATGACCTCAGCCCAGCCCCCTCAGACCCAACCTCCAACCCAAACACCGACAGGGCCTCATGAAGGCTCTGGTAACACCTAAGGGACTCCTTGGCTCTGTAACTTGCCACTCTTACACACTTGCCCAGTCTAAATACTTACACCTCGCTGCCACAGTGGTGTGCCTCAGGGCTCAAGCTGCAGCCCGCCACCATTTGTGCACCATGTCAGAAAGAAAAGCAAGTAGTGAAATCAACAAGGGGCGGGTACATTTTCAGAATGGGCTTTAATATACACAGGAGGGACTTTTTAAAAGCTTTCTTGCTACTCTGAGGATATTTTGGAACCATGTCTACCGGAATAAGTTGTAAAGAGGCTTTTGGAACATGAAATCCGGACATCTGGGACTGACTTTTTGGCGTGTCCGGATGTGTGATCAGGTATAGCGTGCAACTAGCAACAGGGTTTAACTGCCCTGTATCAACACTGGGATTAGGTCATCAGACTTGGCCAGTCCAGCCAGGCTGTTTAGTCCAGAAATCATGGACAGAAGTGACATATCAATCCCGCTGAGAAGAAATCTACGGGAAGCGGGTGTAACATTTCGGAAACAGCAACAGGACATTTGAAAAAGGGTGTGTGCAAAAGTGTGAGCGAGAACACACTGAGGGATTTACAGGATATTGTTGTAGAAGGGGCTAGGTGTATATGTGCATGAGTGTGTGCCTGTATCTGTGACTTGAGTAAGTGAGGGTGTCAAGGAGAGACGAGAAGCCAAAGTAAGGTAGTGCTGGCATGGGAGGTTTGGGAGTGCAGCATGAGGGAAGGCTGGATTTGTTGGCCGATGTAATGCTAAAATGGCCTCGCTCCTCTGGCTCTGTCACTCTCTGTCCCCTTTAAACAGATCTGGCACTGTTCAATGCTAAACATGATCTCAGGCCAGCTCACTGGGCAATTATAACATGTTAGAAAAATAGACACTGTTTTTCAATGTTCTGCTCCTGTTTTTTTTCCTCTCTGGCTGTAATTTTATTTCATTATAGGGAAAGGTTAAAATGAGGACAGTGGTTTCTAATATGGTTTTATTTTCCTACACTAACAAATTTTTATGACAAGCAAAATTGACCTGAATTAAGTTCCACCTATGTCTATTTATACTAACAGAGAAATACTGTAAAAATGACCACCAAAGAAACATCCACACAAATTCCTGCTAAAAACACACAGCTAACATGGCATGTGTCTAAAGGCTTTGTTCAGCCATGTAATGAATATATGTGCTAAATATCCTGTCATATTGACCATAAAAAAAAATTAAAGCCTAATTCAATACAAATGTAATCCATTTACATTAACAAAAATTGCCACAGAAATTGCTATAATTTTACTTGGCATGCTTTCAGAGTACGTCTGGATGACTTTTACACAGCATGTCTTGGGGTAAAAGCAAACACTGCCAAATAACATTCTTGGATGACTTAGCTGTAGCAGTGTGCCAATGACTCGAGCTGTTGTCATCCACTGTTTAGACTTGCTTGTGAAAAAGAGAGTATTTTCATAGACATGTCCAGAAAACATGATTCTCTTGAAAGTAAGCCTGTTTCCCCCGTAGAGGGTCAGTAAACAGAGCAGGCTGATGGGAAATGCAAGGAAAAAGGATGGGCTCGTGTTTTGAGAGATGTTGCCAAAGTTGCAAGCTCAACCACTATGTGCTACCAGGACTCCTCACCTGTATAAACACAAACCCATCCGGTATGTTCTGGAAACGTTCTTAATTACCTCTGTGACAGTCAAACACAGGTCACACAAACTCCTCTTTTGAACCTCCGTCTCTCTCTTTCCCTCTGTGTGTGAGTGTAAATTCAATTTGTTGGCCTGAATTTACAGAGCTGTCCTGAAAACGGGTGGTGAAAAGGTCAGGACTAATCCAAAGAAATCAATAATAAACTGGATGTTTAAATATTTCCTCATTTTCGTGCACTGCTTGAACTAAGAATAGGATATTTGTATTGCATATATGGCGGTGGTCAAATTCATCAACATACCAGAAAGTTATAGAGCCGCTGTGTTAGGTCTTCTTTCATAAAATATGCTGTGCTTAATGTAGTCTCTCTGTATTGTTTCCAGGCAAAGGGAGACATACAGTATGTTCCACCACAGATGAACTGAAACATGTTAAAGGCACATAAAGAATGACAGATAGAGGGAAAGACTTACGCAGACACTCATTGGCCTCGCGAGCATTGGCCCTCTGCCACGGCCTGTCGTAGTGAAAGGGCTTGCAGCGGTCACATTCAGGGCCCTCTGTGTTGTGCTTGCAGTCACACACCAGTTTGCCTTCCTTGTCTTTCAGACAGCGTGAGCCGTGTCCGTTGCATTTACACCTCCCGCCCACCTGGAAGTCTCCCACTGCATAGAAATAAGTTGGCAGCGTCGAGGTCACTGCCGTGGGGTCATCGTCCCTCCCTCCGCTGTTGCTTCCAGCCCCCAGCCCCAGCTCCCGAGGTAGCTGTGGCCGGCTGAAGACCACACGGATATCTGTGACAGTCACCCAGTCCTGAAGTACCGGGCTGTTGTCAAAGTCTTTGCCAGAGGGCCGTCCATCCAGAGTGCTGAACGCAATGAGCCCTCCAGAAAGCGGGTAGAGGTCAGTGTGGCCATCTGTGCATAGAGCTTCCTGTTCATTCTGCTTGGTAATGGTTGCTTTGTTGGGCCGATTGTACATACGCCGGCACTGTGAGGAGTAGAACTGATAGGGCATCCAGGTCTTGCCATAGTCCATGCTCTTGTATATGGCCAGGGACTCGGGTCGTGGTGAACAGAACTGCAGGCTGACATAGGTGATCTCAAACTTTTTACCCAGTGAAAGGGTGAGAGTCACGTTGTGCGGTGAGGTGTTCAGATTCTCTGACTGCCAGCAGGTGAGGTTGTGGGCAGAGTTGAGGTCAGTGAGGTAGGAAGCAGGGTGGGCACGTCGAGGGTCAGCTGCATCGCAGAGTTGGCAAGAGCGCACGGAAGGCCGATCATCTCCCCGCTCCACCACGCTGCAGGAGCGGGAAGGAGGCCGGCCGCAGACACTGGACACCGCCACCTCCTTGCCGAAGGCAGCATTGATAAACTCAGGGATACAGCGCCGGGCTGCGCCTGTGTCGTCGTAGCAAGGGTCTGGAGGGGTCTGCTGCCCTGCAAAGGGATTCGTGGCACTGTGTGTGGACGCTGAGCATGCCAGGAGGCACAGGCCCAGCAAGCACCTCCAGGGTTCCCTCATCCTGCTCAGAGGGCCTGTGTGTGAATGTGTGTCTGCGTTTATGCACAGATGAGTCTCTGTGTGTGTGTGCCCAAAAGTCTGTGTGTATAAATGTGGATGTGTGTGTCCTGCGGACGTGTCTGTGTGTGTGTGTGTGACTTTCCCTTATGTCTGTATAATTGTGAGTCAATGGAGGGAGAGTGTCTGAGCTCAGTGACCCTTCACTTCAGGCTGACCAGAGCCCTTCCTGTAAGAGAGAGAAACAAACATGAAGGTCAGTGTCAGAGAGATATTTTTACCATAATAGGATATGAAGTAGAAAGTGATGCTGATTAAGCTCTACTGTATAAAAAACAAGTTTGCGCTTCTTTAATTCATTTGCTCTTATAAGGAAATTAAATGGAATCTATTGTACTGTACAATTACAAGTCAATGTTTCCATTGACTAAAAGCCTGTCAAAAGGATAAGACAGTTAGACGGGGGGGGCCAAGAGAAAGGATGTGACCATTTAAAGAGAGACATTAGTGGCTGCAAGTGACTGCATCCTGAATTTCAATGCCGGCCTCTCATTCAGTACTTCCATTCAAGTCAAAACTGGCCAAGCCTTCTGGTCATGCTTGAGCAGCATGGCAGAAGTTACCCTATAATCCCTGGTGATGCTGCAAAGCAGTGGACCGGGTATGACCCCGGTCAAACCTCTGCTTCAAGAGGGTGTCCTGGGAAAAAAAAAAAAGGAAACTATATCATACCCGAGGACACGGCTCTACTTTTGCGATCTTACTGATGTTTGCGCGAATTTGACAGGAAATCAACCGTTGCAACACTATTGTTACACGGTGCTGAACCAAGAGAAGGCTGCATTATGTTCATTCACTGAACCAGAAAATTCACCAAAAGTGATAGCTACTTGAGGATTATACTCTGCATCAGAAGCACTAAGGCCATGAGACTCCATTCAGGCCTTTCTAAATCTCTAGGTCAAGATAGGTACCTGGATGACATCATTCATACGTTCACAGCTTGGCGAGGGGCCTCTCGGTCCCAAAGAGAGAAAGATTGAGGGGCGCAGTGAGAGAAGGCTTTGGGGCAAAGAAAAAGACGGAGAAAGAGATGTATATGGCCTGAGGCTTTCCCTTCGCTAATCCCCTTTTTACTTCCCTGGGTGTCAGATCCAGAAGAGCCCCATTTCAAAACAGACAGCCGAGGGGTTGAGAAGGCACCCCAACCCTCTTTGCGAGGTATTTATTAAATTACAATGAATCACACCCACCTCCTCTTACCCTCACTCTCCCTCTTAGACTACAGCATCCCTCTTCATCTTGGTAGAACAAAAGGCCGCCTCTGTGTCCACTTCAGTCAAGCGGGGAAGGCAGACAGACGGATTTAAGGGGAGTCAGAAAAACAAAAGTTTCGTTCTTTTCTTATGTGAGGGGTCCAAAGCTAGCAACCTTCAAAAAGAGCCCAGTGGCCTGGTAAATAGGACCACTCGTCTGTGCTCAAGTGCTTAAACCCTGCCATTTGGCCTCTTCTCAAGCGCAGATTGGGCGTTAGAGGAAAATAGTGTGAGGGAATTATACAGAGCAGAAAGAAGAAAATGTCACAAAGTGGAAGTACAACTGCTTCTTATATCAATCATAGAAATGGGTAACTACATATAATTTAAAATGCCTTTTCTACTTCTCTTTGAGCAGTATTTGTAATATAAATAAGTATATATTTCCCCGACATGCTGAGCTCTGAAGTAGCCACTCCAAGAAATTTAAAGTATGAAAACATTATGCAAAAAAAATCCCCTGCTATTACAATATTCAACATATGAAAAATGGATTGCAGGGAATGGGCCTGCTCATGAATGATTGGGATAAGAGTGGGCCTTGCCAGGATGGATAAGGACATTGATCAATGACATGTGTCTGAGGACGAGGAGGTTAAAGTGGGCACGCAGGCGGGAGTTCATCAGCCAAGGCACTCCATCAAAAGGCTGGCCGTGGCAAAGCTGGCGGGCCCCGACACCCACTGGGGAGGGCATGGAGAGACGGCTGATAGAATTAGCAACTCATTAGCATCCAGGCCCAGCTTCCATCAGCAGCATGTTCATCCAAGAAAAGAGACAGTGGGGTGGCTCTGAGAGAGAAGAAGGGGTGGAGGGGTGGGGGGGGACAGGAAGGAGCAGGAAATAGGGGTAGAAATTATGACAGGTGAGGGGGAAAAAGAAAAAAAAAGGATGGAAAGGGGGAATTATTCAGACTTGGAATCTGATGGGCATGTTGTTGAGGGAGCGAGAGGAAGTTAGAAAAGTTTTTCAAAAATAAAAACCAGGCCGGAAAATACTTGACAGGCTCAAGAGAGTAGAAAAGAGGACAAACAGGCACGGGGAAAGAAGAGTTTCAGTAGGTAAGAAGGAAAAGAGGGACACATGAGGGGGAGAGAAACAGCGAGGGGCACGACAGTGATAAAGCAGAAATGACTCGAGGGAGGGCGAGCGAGGACAGATATGAATGGAAGCAGTAGGAGAGAGGGAAAGTGACAGAGATGGAAGGAGGGGGTTAGGGGAAGGACATAAAAAATGAAAGGGGGAGAGATGGAGAGAGAAACAGAGGGGAGACAGATTAAGGTGGAGGACCGCATTGGCCTGTGTCTGGACTTGGGATGACTAAATATGGTGCGGTCCGCGTGCCGCCGGGCCTGCTGGGAGATTCTTCCAGGGTCTGGTGCTGTCAGGCGCGTCTGGCAGATGAGCGTGTAGGTTAAACAGAGAGAGAACAGTGACAAGGCTGTTTAATTCCACTCTGTACGCCCTCTGAAATAGATGCTAGCCTTGCAGCAAGTGTTAACGGCGCTCTGAGACGGCCTGCTCTGGCAAAGGGCTGGTCTTTATTAAAAACGTATACTTTATAAGTCTACATAAGACGGATTCTGCATTGCCGTAAAACCTGCACAATGTGAACCAGCTCCACAAAATCTCTCCGGATCCGAAAGCTTTGCCAGGATGTCAGCACAGTGGTGTAGTCGGTTGACCTTTGAAATACTAAGAATCCGTTTCAGCAAGAAAATTCTCTGCTTTCAGCATCGACAGTGTGTTTAACAAGCCACAAGTTCCCCTCACTGGGGGCAGACATTGTCTTTCATTAAATGTGGTTGAAGTAGCAACAGCTGCAGGCCCATGTCTCCGTCTGTTTGAAGAAGACAATGAATACCACACAGAAATGCTGCTGCTTCATATTTAGCGTGCAGACATGAGGGCTGTATTGATCTTCTCATCTAACTCTTAGCACAAAAGCGAATAAGCGCGTTAAATGCGGAACTGTTGCTCTAATAAATGCTGCATGAATCTGTGCATTATAAGACATGTCGGCCAGTTCTGATTCAGGTATTGGCTATCCCCTTTGTTTACATTTAGAACACAGATTGCGCCTTTTTAAAAGTTGGATCTGACCCCCAGCGCACAAACCTACCACCATCTGGTTTGTTAAAAGACAAACTGTTCCTGTGGCAGCTCAGCCATTTCCAAGTGAATGGCTGCTTGGAGTGCAGTGACAAATACAAACGGCATAGCCAATTCATCACTGCAACATTCCTCTGTGGATTAATGGCAAGGAAAATGCACCGGCGCGCTACAGTCCCCAGTGGCAAAGCTACTGCCGTGTTAAATAATTTGCCCATTAGTATTATGGACACAGTATGAATGGATGATAAAATATGGGGCTTTTAGAGTGAAAGCCCCCCCGCACAAAAAAGTTGTGCATCATCACAAAGACGACGCAGGCCATTTCGCCACTGGAACAGTTTCAGTGGTTTTAATCAACCGGTGACAGCCCAATTAGAGAAGGTAGATGATGGAGGGTAAAAGGAAATGAGATTGAAAAGAGGTGAGTAAGGAATAGAGGGAGCGAAAGAGAGAGAGAGACAGGCAGAGTGAGAGAAAGACGGGGACAGGAAGATGACCGGGTGGTCTGGTGGTTTGAGCAACGTTTTTTCAGCTTCTCCCTGTCACCGGGAGATCATCTCATGTTGAGTTGTCTCTCTTTCAAGCGTGGGCGCCTCTGTCAGAGTTCACAGATTAGGAAAACAGAAGTCGCTGAGAGGCTTTATTTGGCTTGGGTGTAGAGGAGGACGCCGTGGGAGGTGAAGATAGGAGAGGGACAGCTGAGCCACTTTGTATCCCAAGTGGGAGCTTTTCACGCTGCTCTAGAGAGTTGGCGTGGTGGCCCCCACTACGACTGGGGCTGAATGGAGGTCTACAGGGTTGCTTCTCTTGGATGACAGCAAGCTGAGGCCCAAACTGGTGCCCTGCTGTCCCTCCAGCCTGCTGTACAGTAATCCCTGGTGGGGTTATTAGTGGCTGCCCAGAACCATGGAGGACTTTTTAATTGGCTAACAACAGGCCACCTCTATTCTCATTCATTATGGAGAAACGCATTGTGTGAACACAAAAGAACTGTGAGAGCAGCAACAAAGTCAGGAATCTAAAAGTAATACAACTTTGGTACTTTTGTGATGTTTAAAGTGTAAAACCTTAAAACCAGTTTTAACAAGTTTTAAGGAAAGTAATCTACAATCAGGACGACGACATTTGCGCTTGATTAACTGGTCAACAGTTTCCACTTCGCTCTCTTCCTCCTGTGCAGTTTACTGATCACACAGCAACAGCGAAAGAGAGACTTTATCGGGTATTACGTTAACGACGTGAACACCGCCGCCATTTTACAACCACGTGGCAGGTAAAGCAACAGCGAACGCACCTGGTTGGCGGCGATGTCGGCCGGTAGCACGTTGGTTTTGATCGCCTGTGTCACAAACAACAAGCCTCATCCACACGCGGCTCACCTGCTGCTGTAGAAACAGGATCACGGGTGAAAGAAAAGCCCAAATATTTTTGGTTTTTGGGTGACTATGGAAGTACTGCTGACAGAGGAGAGAAAAACAAAGAGATGTGGGGCGAGCAGATGTGCGTGCAGTGAAGTAGATGTAGGTGTATGCATGTGTGTGGAAGAGGGAAGGAAAAGGCGAGCAGATTAGAGTTTAGGAGTAAACACGAAAATATGGTGGAAAATTACAATGGTGACATAAGAAATACCTTACTATGGTATGGTACCTGATATGGTAATGTATTCAAATAAAATATATAAAACATGATTCACCTGAATAACAGAACATCACATCCAGGATTATGTCAATTATTAATTAATTTATTGTGAAACCTGCAGATTTTTGCCATTTTTTTCTAGACTTAATAATATCCATTAATTAAATAAGTAATTAATTGATGTTTTAATGAATTTTAGATTTTAAGCTTTGGGGGTTCTGTCAGTGGACTAACAAATTAATTGACTAATTGGTTCTGCACTAATCACATCCTTACCATCTGTGTCCACACCCTCACCTAATAGGTAAATAAACCTGTCCAGATGAATCAACATGACTGACAGGCCTCAGGTAACAGGGGTCAGATATTAGAGGCCTGAATTCCACTTGATGATAGCCGCCTCTGCTGTGGTGACGACGATCCTGCTGTTTGTGCAAGTGTGTGTGTGTGTGTGTGTGTGTGTGTGTGTGTGTGTGTGTGTGGCTGGGTGGTGGGTTGGGGGGGTGCTTAGAGGGTAGTCGGGAGTTCCTCGCTGGCATTCATTAGGGACTGAGGAGGAGGGGGAGGAGGGGCAGGGAGGGCTGAGGGCAGGAGGGGGTCAGCTCTCACAGCTGAGTGTGTCATTAGCAGGGGGATCGCTGACAAATTTTTAAAGCCTGCATATGTCTGCTCCGTATGTGTCTCTGGAAGGTTTCATATGAAAACTTTCCGCAGATCTTTTTTTTTGGCTTTATTATAATATCGAGAACAAACCACCGCACCTGAACTAGTGACCCTACCTGAGCGAGTTGGATGTCTGTCACTGGGTTACATCTGAATCTCTCGAGTGCTTGTGAAGCTAAAGACAGACGAGGTAAGGGGATCCGAAAAAGTATCATTAAACATATAAGTGAAATAATCTCTGCCTTTCCATCTCGGCGTCTGGCAGAATAAGACGCTGCAGGGAGAAAGACTGAACGCCCAGCAGAGGAATGCAGCAGCTTCTGTGGCCCAGCCCACACGGCTGGCCCCGAGTCCGACGGCGGTTCTTTGAATCAACAGAACCTGATCCAGAACCGAACAGGAGGAGAGAAGACAGACAGCGCGAGGTGGAATATGAGGTCAGGCTAGTTCTCACAGATTCACAGGCAGGAAGTTGTCCTAAGCTACTGCTCTCTGTAATTGTGCACACATACACTTCAGTATAAAAGTGGGAGAAAAACGCTGATAGGACAAGTTGTGGTGTATTTTTCTGTTAATGAAGTGTTCTGTGAGGTCAGTGTTTTTGGTGAGAAAATGGGAGGCGTAGGGAGGGGAAAGGACATGAGCAGGCAGAAAGTTTTGGGTAACAGTGACTCACTGGAGACCCGGGGTTAAACAGGGTTAATTTGTGAGAAACAAGACAGGGGAAAAAAAATACAGATATTTAGAATAAGGGGGGCTCTTTGTTTCATTTTCGGATTTACGGAATTTCATGTCCAAACAAGTCCAAACATTGTTCTGTTTTTCTGCCGCAACATGAAACTGTTAACTGCAGTTTATAGTAACTTCGTTTGTTTCACTAGTACGATGAATCGAAGAGGAAAATGGAGACAAAGTACAAATGTGACGTTGATTACGAGCCAGATTTTTTTTCCACAGTAAATCAAAAACACTAAACAGTTCAAATATGAGGTGGCTGAACTTCAAGTGACATTTTAAAAATCTGAGTTTCAAATTTATGGATTTTTCTTAACACCCAATCAGAATAAAAAGTTCTGTGACAATTACAAATATTATTAAACTTAAATAAAAACCATGGACCAGAGGACATCCGCGAACCCATTTGACTTGAGTCACATCTAAGGGATTAAGAAGTGATAGATGTTGAGTGTCACTGAAAATAATGAGAGGGACAGCAACTAATCCACGAATGAAAAATGTAGCTGTGAACTTGAGAGTGAGGGAGGAAAAAGTCGCTCTCCGCTGTGCTGTATTTTTAACTGACAGAGCGATAGACTTTGGGAGTGAAGGGACGAGAGTTCAACAATTTATAGCCTCCTATGTCGAACTGTGATCTGCTTTTATATACAAGAAATATTTCCCCTACATGTGCCGTCAAGATGCGCCTGAGAAAGGGGGTGACACCCACAGCCCTGCGATAGCAGACAGAGCCACAGATCCTCGCTGGACGAAGGCCATGCAGCGAGGTTAAAGAGATGATAAAGACATGCAAAAAATGCGGCGAGGTTAAAGTTCCCAGAGTGCACTGTTTTGAGTGTGTGTGTGTGGGTGGACTGAGGGCTCCTTGATTGAACATTTCCCATGGACCTGAGCATAACCCTGACCGCAGCTTGCAGCAGTGTGGTTGGACGGTGGTGGTCGGGGAGAGGCAGGTGAGGTGTTCCTGGATATGAGAGGAAGTAGCTCGTTTGGAGGGATGGAAGGGTTTAAGGAAAGGAGAGGTGAGGACTCCTTCAAAGGCCTTTGAAGGCTGGCTGCGGTAGGCAGAGCCGCGGTTTTCCCAAAAAGCCCCCCTAACAGGAAAACCGTCTCTTTTTTTCCATTGCACAAGAGCAACCTCTACCCCACAGCCGAAAGCAAAGACCCGCTTTGAACTCACGGGGGGAAAAACCACAAATCATTTTATTAAGTGCTTGGAATACTCACACGGTTGCGTACATTACACTTAAGCACACACGTTGTTGATGGACAAACACATGCTCTCCAGTAGTTTTTACTCCCAGTACGTGCGCACACACACACACTCACGCATGAAGACACATTGTGAAGGATGCCAAAGCTTGTGATTCATCAGACAACTCCCTTTCCTTGTTTTCTTTCCTCCCTATCGCCACCTCCGCTCAATCTCCTCAGCAGCATCGTGCACTGGGTGACCTTGCCAAAAGGTCAGAGTCAGCGGGCTCTCAGAGAAAGAACTAAAATCCAAACAAAGATGACAAAAATGTAATTTGCCGTGCCTTGATTGGATGCCTACATTGGCAGTTAAGGGTTAGTTGAATTTAGGGGCAAACATATGGAGCCCCCGAGGGCCTTACGGTGGGAACCAGTTGAGGGAAGGGTGTGACACGTTACATTATGAATCCGTTGCTCACGACTCTTAAAATGGCCCTGCTCTGACAGTACACAACCACCAGCTGTAGCCACAGCCGGAGCTCTTCTGCGCCCTGTAAGTTCGTGGTTGGAGCTGTGGCTGTGGAGATGGTTACTGCTTAGAACTACGACTCCATTTGTGGTTGAATCCACGATGCTACAGATATGGCTATGTTAGCAGTGCTGTTACTCGTACGTTGCTAAGAAAGCATCTCAGTCCTAACTTGGTCCACCGTCCAAATGTGCAGCATACTACACAATGCATAATACTTGATCGCACAATAGGTGACTCAACAAAATCTCTCTGAGCCACTAACCCAAAGCAGGAATATCTAACAACCTGGGAGCACAAATGCCTTCTTTTGTGTTGTGTGGCTTGCTTCGAGCCATGCCGGCGTTTGACAACATGGGAATGAGACCTAATACTCTTTCTTCAGTATAACTGACCCCACCTCTTAAGGTTAGGGAGCCATTGTGGTTTGAGGTTAAAAAAAAATGCAAAACAAAATAACAAAAACCACTGTAAAGTGTCGGTTTGAAACAGGAAACCAACAGAGATCTCCCGTGATAAAGTCCAATGTTTTGTTGACCCATCTTTCCACCTTGGCCGTCTTCTCATGTGGAATTTGTCGCTCTGTAACAACATCACCTCACTTCCTCTTTAGCTCACCTTCTTATTTATTTGTTTTTTTTTGTAACTAAGGCCTCCAGAGGTCTTTGCATAGACTTGAATATAAACACATGCCACTGGGCCACTTGCTGAAAGGATTGATGCTGTCGTTCTTCATGGGAGGACGAGAAGGTATAGCAAACGATCTGGCCAAACTTTATGGCATCGCGTGTGTGGTTGTCACTGTGAGAGTCAAACATGCGTCAAGCCTGTTGTCAATCTAATAACTGGTGAGAAAATAAATAGATGTAGTTCCTTTGGAGAAGTAAGTCTACTGTATGCATCCAAACGATAAAGGCATACTGATCGGTACTAAATGGGCAGAGACACAAACGCAGACCTCACACACACACACACGCACACACACATATCTCCTCTGCATCTGGTGGAAATGTGTGGCTGACACATGCAGGCCTAGCAGGGTGCAGGGAGTGGCAGGATGAAGCATGTGAATCTTTGCCCCTGGATTCTCTTCCCACAGCGAGAGACATCTTGGGTGTCACGCTGACGAATGACAGGTATTTTAAGAGGAAAGGCAAACACACACACACACACACACACACACACACACACACACACACACACACATTTGTTTTCACTCAAAGGAAGAAAAAAAAAAAAACAGCACGTCAACTTTGCACCTCTAAAGTGGAGACAATAAACCTTCTTTGTCACAGCACATCCATCTCCAGGAAGTCAAATCAACAATATTAATCTGTTGTATTCACAGCAGGTACCAGAGCTTCTGCTGTAGAGCTGTAATCTGAAAGTTCATGGACAGCTTCACCAGCAGGATCAGGGTGCAGACAAAAAAATTCAAAACATCGGCTCGAGGTTATTTGTTCAATATGACAAAAAATTTGACTGAAGGGGGGGGGGTTTGGATAAACCCAGCAAAAACGGAAAAGAAGGGACTGACAGAAAGAGAGGTCTAGCATTTCGCTTTGCCTTGTCAAGCTGTTGAAGCCGTAAAAGAAAAATATATTGGATGTGTTGACTTTACTCGCTCAGGTGGACAGAGCCAAGAGTTCTGAGGAATCCTGCCTTTCAAAGCGGGAGAAAACGATCTACTTATGTTACTGCAGCTCTCTCCATCTCCATCCGTCCGCCTTTCTCCGGGGTTCATAAATACCACATACAAGTGCTTGCACACACACACACGCTCATTCCTCCCAGGAGTGAATAAAATCTGCACTATGTTGCTTTGGATTAGCTTCCACATCATGTGCCTTCAGCTGCTCCTCACTCTACCTCCCTCCCTTTGTTATTGATGGAAGCAGGTTGATGCAATTAAATAATGATGATTAATTTGCCAAAAAAGAGAGAGAGAGGTGCTCCGGATGGGCAGGCACCTCTCTTCACCGGACACATTGGACTCAAACGTTTCCTCTAGTTCACACTCTAACATTCTCTCTGACCTCCGTCAGAGAACACTAAGCATTCAGAGGCCTTCTTCGTGGACTCATTCCAGTCATTTGCGGTGAGAGTGAGAAGTAGGTCAAGTGGCTGACACTGTTTCAGTGTGCAATAGGGGCATACTTTAAGTCTATTGAAGCAGTTAAGATAAGCAATCTGTACGGGACTCTCGCTTTCACTTCCAGGCTTGTTGCTGCTTGTGAGCGGAGAGCAGATGAGCTTAAAGAGGGGTGGAGCTCATCATCATTGTCGAAGCCATTGTTTCCTCTCACACCTTGGGCCACAATGGGCTTCAGTGTCTTAACGTCACATCACTCAGTTTAACATCACTTTAATCCCCAAATGAACCACAGAGCGGGTTATAACATTGTCCCACTACTTTTCTATTTAAACCTTCTGAATTTTAAGAATCCACCGAGAGCAAATCTTCAAATCTGATTTTTCTCTTTTTGCTCAAACGCTTTTCAATATGCACGTGGTGGCGTCAAAGCAAAAGGGGAAATATTAGAAGTGACAAACGCATTGGGAGACTTGGCGTGGGCAGTGCCGAGGAAGACGGGAACCGAGAAGCGCGCTGCTTGCTTTGGCATCCGCACTTGGCTCTGATTCCAAGTCGCTATTAAAGCTCACTGGCTCTGTATAACCCACTTCTTCTACCTCGTATTAAATCCTCGGCACATGGGCTGTTTTTCTCGCCTTTCTCTCTCTCTCTCTCTCTCTCTCTCTCTCTCTCTCTCTCTCTCTCTCTCTCTCTCTCTCTCTCTCTTTTCTTTTTGCTGCGACCCACGGTCCAGTTGTAAACCGAGGAGGCTGACACCTGTCTGTGGTGTCCGCCGCTGTGATCCAGCGCGCCCCGCTGATTCAGCGACCCAAACACCTACTTACAGCCACACGACCTAAGCCTGTAATAAAATAATGACAGTCATTGCCTTCATTTAAAACAAATGGCAGGTAACGGACAGACAGTCGCGGGGAGCGCCGTGAGTCACCCACTCCTTTGCTCGGAGAATAAGCCGTGCGTAAAAATGAAATCCGCTCTCCACAACAACGCGAACATGCCGGATGTGATATATACAGTCACGCTGACCCGCAAGGTATAAACTTACCCCAGTGTCAAGCCGTGGATGTTGCTGTCTTTTAATTTAAAAAAAAGGACGTCCCCTGAGATCCACGCCAATTAGCCTTCAGGTTCTCTTTTATCAGAAACCGTCCACTCCAACCGCCTCGCGTCTCTCACACTCGCCTCGCTAAAATGTTAAAAGGATGAGAGAAACCCGCGCTTCATAGTCAAAAGTGACGGGACGCCGAAAGGAAGTAGACTAGTGCACCCATCCGCGCCCGAAGCTCGAACCAACTGAAAACCGTCCAGTACATCCATAGGTTGTAAAGCGAGCCGGGGTAGGCTACTCCCCATTAAAATCAAACCCAGATTTCCCCAGCCGTGTGCGCGCGAGAGAGGAGGAGGAGGAGGAGAGAGAGGGGGAGAAGGGGAGAGAGAGAGAGAGGCAGAGAGAGATTTAAATATTCCATAAGTCCACTGTGTGTTTTGTTAGCGTGACTTTCATTTAATTTTTCATTTTCATTTCATTTTGGTGATGCGTATCATTTGCAGCCAAAATAAAATAAACATTTGACCAAACTGCCACTTGGTTCAAGACCCCCCCCCCTTCAAACAACACAACTGGTCTCACTTTTACGACAAATACCTCCGCCGCTTTACGGACTAATTCTTACTGTGCCGCCTGCTCTAAATGCCCCATGGCTCGCTGTGTTCACAGGCAGCCATATGGAGGTCGTAATGAGAACACAACGTTGAACCTGTTGAAACAGAGTAGGCCTAGCGGGGCTCCGGGGCCCACAGAAACAAGAGGCAGATGCAAAATGTTCTAACTTATTAATCCTAATAATACTCCCAACACATGTTGGATTTATTAGAGTGCGTCAAGGTACTAAAATGTTGACGTTTTGATGGTTTTATTAAATAACAAATAAATAAATAAAAGTATCATCGAATTAAATATATTATAGTATTGGCTCGTGGTTGCATCATGAGGATGATCTATTGTGTGTGTGTGTGTGGGTAGCGAGAGAGGTTCGTTTTTGGCACAGAAAACGCAGCCCTGAGCCCCTTGGCCATGACAGCGTCACATTAACTCATTAACTACATTCATATGGCCCTCTCTTAGTTTGTAGGTGAAAGAGCCACGGCTAAATGTGGTCTGTCATGATGAGTGTTTGCAATTTTATACAGCCTGGGGTGTGTGGAGTGTGTGCGTAAAAGCGCATTGGAGAGGTCACTGGTTCAGCGGTTCGAATTAAAATAGCTATTTCATGTGTGGTCAGTAGCGATGAATTCTATCATCACTGACATGTATCTACACACAGCGGTCCAAGAACATAAATGGTGACTTCGCTTTGACACATTAATGTGTTTCTTTGGTTTGCCTGTTACAACTTCCAAATTGTCTCAGCCAATCACGTCTGAGCACCGGTAATAATCGTTTTGTAAACGCGCGTTGGATAACGTGTCACATTTGTAAAATCCAGCCCAGCAGAACCGCGAGGACGGCCGCTTCATAATTCCCGTTAATTTACTGGCGACAGGCCGCGTGTTGCTCTCTGCTCTCTGTGTTGTTGCAGGTGCAGCCTGCCCAACCGGCGGGTCATTATTCGAGCATCACGGCCCGATCAAATCCCGAGCACCTCCCGGCTCCGCTGTAAGCTGATCAACATTCCTCTTGTATTTACTGTACCATCCTCTTGGGGGAACAGCCCGGCCCGACCCGGCTCGACCCGACTCGGCCTGATCCTGAACCGAGCCGCGCTGCGCTTTGTTACCTTTTTTATTCCAACAATTCAAGCCACAAACAAAAGAATCTTTAAATATGTATGCAAATCTGCGGACGATTTCAAATAATAAGCATTAACCCCAATCCGCGTGTGCGCGTGCGTGCGCGTGGAGCACATCAGAGCGCGCACACACCTGCAGCCAGTACTAATTAACGATGTCACTGAAGCAATATGAGGCGGAGAAAAAAATTAATAAGACGCTGCCAATTAATGAGTTTAAACACCGGGGGGAAAACTGGTGCCAGCTTCATCAGAAATGAGCTCAAATCAATTAAATCCAATCAAACTCCAGCCAGGATAAATGACTAATTGTTGTGCACCATATTAAGAATTACAGCTTTTTCTTTCTTTTTTTTTTTGCGCGTAAAAACTGAATGCATTTTCTCACAGGAAACTCGCGGCGTGCATTTCTTCTTATTACTCCTTCTGCTCCTCTGGCCTCCTGTCAAATGACTTATTCTTTATTTGTCTAAGCTCAATTTTTCATTTGAAATTCTCCTCTCCATGACGATTTTCTCACGTGAATCATATCCTAAAATAATTTCCATCGGCCTAACAGGAGTCTAAATTAGTTTTGATCATGAATCTTCATTATTTTTTTCCCCCCGTTGCCCGGTCTTTAATTTTATTCTCTCTTAGTGTAGGAATGACGCTGTCGACGCACTTTTATCATTGGCTTTCCTGTGTTTTCAATTAAAATGCTTGAGTTTAAATTGAAACATTTAAGAAAATAGGCCAGTAAAATGGGAAAATTGGAGGAATCGCAGCGGGCTTTCAATAATTTGGTTCAACAGAGTTTCTTGGAATTGAACAAACATACTGTAAATCTTAGTAACAAGACAACAAACTGAACAATCCTGCTGTCAGCTATGACCCACTGTTTCCAGTACAGACATACAGTACTGTGTGGTGTTTTTTTTTTTCTTACGCACTGCCAGTACAGTCCATGTTCACGCATTTTTCCATAAAGGGCCAATTTTGACGCATTTCTGTGACATAAAGGAGCCCCGCCAGCCAGGCACTAATCTCGGTAGATTATCTCTCCAATTACAACTGGGAGAGACTGGACTGCGTTACAGACAGAATGAAAGAAAGCAAGACTAACAACAGGCACCACACTCACTTGCTGTCAGATGGGATTCAAGCGGGGAGCTCTCCTCGGTCCTTTTTAGAGTTGCTGCACTTGGATCAGTCTCCAGATTTTGTCTGCAAAACAAGCCTCAGTGGTCTCTCTGTTCAAAGCCCGGGGCTCTAGGTTCCCTGCGGCGGACACCCTGGAGAAAATGTCAGCCTCCGGCTTTTTTCCTCGCTTCATTTTTTGGCACCCCTGCTGATGGGCGCCCCTGCTGTTGGGCGCAAGGAGAGATGCTTACCTTGTCCAGAGGGAATCCCCCCCTCCACCCCCGACATGGTTTTCAGTGGAAAGAGAGCGCCCTCTTGTGGTTGAATACATGTAAAGCTATACCCACACAGCTTTCCTGTTACATCACGTTACCAGAAGTCATATCTGAGTGATATAATAGACTTTTCTTAAGATTTAGATTTGTCATAGCAAGAAAGATAAAAGCACACGTGTTACTAATAACATTTATGATACTCTCTCTCATTTAGTTGTCCTGGTAAGACCTGCAAGTGAGCCGGCATACGCTTAAATGGGATGCAGCCATCATTAATGTCATTAGTTACATCTGTGTTTGATGAGTCATAATCTTTGCTTCGAGAAAGGTCTGTAACCCAGTGATAACATGAAGTAAGGAGGTCATTCTTGGCCGAAGTCCCGTCGACACTGTAATTTTCTGACTTAAAACTTCAAATCATGGCACTAATAAAAAGCTTCCTTTAACCAGTGCGAGAACCGAGTGACTATCAGTCCCTTCACTGGTGAATCAGGGAGATCTCTTCAAACGTGTCTCATCTGGTAGCTTCAAACGCAGCTTCAAAACATTTTCACACTTTACAGGCTTGCATTTATGAGAATATTAAGACCATGTTTTTATGGCCCGGTTGTTCAGATCAGATGGAAACAATCTTGACGTGTGATGAATCACTTTATGGATGTTTTTTTTTTTTTACACCAGACTGTAGCACAGTGTTTCTTTTAACAATGCTCGTCTGCACATGATTCACTTATAATGGCACACTCACTGGTGGTTAACCAGTTAACACTTTTTAACATCTTTGGGTGGGGTGGGGTGTCTGACCTCTCAGCAGAGATCATATGAAGCTTTGGCATGTGGTTAACATCACTATCATGCTGTTCAACCACTACGTAACCACACATACCTCATACTGTATGTCGGGGAGCAATTAGCTCAGCCGTATGGAAGCAAATGGACAACAACATTAAACATGAAACATACCAACCGTGCCATTATCAGGGCAGACAAGAAACGAACAACGTTGTCAGGACAATGTTACTGGCATAGACACGGACTATTTAATTGCAGGACGTTTTTGTCAAACGCAACTTAACCACATTGGTCCCACTTTGTAATAACTGCACTGTTAGTGGTTTATAAATTGCAAATAATCGATTTATTAATGGTTAATATATAATACTCTATAGATTAGTTATAAGCTATTGAACTGCAGTTTATGAATGTTGCGTGTTAAACAATAGATAAATACTCACGAGTTTCTCACTTTCCAAGAAAGTAAAGTAAATCTACAACAATACATGTTAATAGGAAATTAGTAACAAATTCATACAACAGTCCATTGAGTCTATACTAAACTAATCTAGTGTGCATTAGTAAACGTTCAAATATATTAATCGTGAATAAGGCCTTTTCTCACTGTATGAAACCTTAATATAAAGGTTGCCCTGTTAGTAAGCAGAACTGTTATACTAACCCAACTACAAGTGCACAGTGGACGTATTTTTCAAACCCATACACCTGACATTGCTCCCACTGTGAGGGAGAGCTATTGCTCGAAAGGCACCTTCGCTACTCTGCAGACTCCTGCTGATGTCCTCCAGTTCAGCACCAGAACTCTGTCACTGCACAGAAAAAACGTAGCGAGCACACTGCATATCCATATGCCTTTACCGTCAGTGGTAGAGAAGTGGGCCAAACACGGGGGCAGGGTGGAACCCAACCGACTGATAATTAGTTAGCTGCTGGCGAGAGCCCCAGAGAGGACGGGTGGGTTGCGATAGGGGTGGGGTTAGGGATAGGGAAGGCTATGGCAGGGTTTCTTTTTTTTTTTTTTTTTTTGAGGGGGTGATGAAAAAAGGAGGTTTAAAAAAAAAGAGAAAGGGAGAGTGAGAGATCACCGAGGGCACTTCAAATGATATCCCATGTAAAAATAAACAGCTTGAGCCCCTCTCAGCACACCCCCTGTTTATAACGACAGCCGCTTGGGGAACCCCGCCTGTTTACTTTCCCTCTGCCGACTCATCTCAAGTCAGGATGGCATGTTGGCGTTATTGTATACATCCTCTCACACACTCACTCGCTCAGGGCTCAGCTGCCACTCCACTTCAAAGAACACGGGCCCTGAGTGGGAACGGAAGAGATATTAATGGGTATAATACCAGCATGTCCTTTTGCAATGTGTGTGTGTGTGTGTGTGTGCAGGGCTAGAGTCTCTCTAAGTCTCTCTGCGTGTCTCACACACACACACACATACTTCCATTGCTTGGGGTGTGCGGTATCAACATGTCAACATTAAGGAAAGAGAGCTATCAATAGCTCTTCTGCCAGTATTATTGTCCCATCCATCATTTTGACATCACACCACTGAAGGTGGTCTCTTCCCAGCTCACACTGATGACTCCCGCAGAGAGTTTTTAAATGAGGATACCTTGAGGCCGCAGCTAGGAATCTGCAGTAACCCAATCTGCACTCCTGAAGCTCGGAGGATGTGCTGGCCTCAGTGTGTGTGTGTGTGTGTGTGTGTGTATTGGAGGAGGGGGTACTGTTGACTTGCTGTGGGATTATTTTTGGGTTAGCTGCTTACATTTGACAGCAGCGACTGTCCAGGATGACGGTGGGAAATTGGTTTTCCCACTTGGTGCGCAGCGCATGTGTGATTAACCCACAGAGAAAAAAAAAAGATTACTCGGAATTATGTGTGTGAGTCTGTGTGTGTGTGTGTTTTTACATATATGTATGCATGCCTCTGCATTGAGGAGGGGGTTCAGGTACCTCTCTGGTGGTATTTAGACCCTTCATTTGTGTGGAATCCAGCATCATTATCCCAAAGTGTTGCCAGCTGGAAGCGCTTGGGAGTTCCCATTTGAACTCTATGTGTGTTCTGAAGATGTAGAAAGAGTAAGAGAGCCGAAACGCCCTAATGAAAGCTCACGTTCTGGTTCTCATTCCGCCTTGATATTCATGAGCGGCAGAATCTGGCACTGTCTTGTCGATTAGCTAATAAATTGTACGGCCACAACAATGCCACCCAAGGCTACAGAGCCTCTCGATGAATTACTTTTAATCCACTGAGCTGGAAGTGGATGATGGTGGAGGTTCAAGTGAAGCACACTGATAGTAAATAATGGCAAAAAAATAAAATAAAATCTGCAATCAGTTAGAAGAAAACTTTAAATGTTTCAGTATTTGCCTCTTGCCTAAGTCCATCAACATCAGAAATGGTAATTATTACCGTTTTGATTGATGCATGATAATTCAGTTAATCAGCGAGAGTGAATACACTACACTGAGGTCTCTAGATGTTCATACTGATCAAAATATATGTCTTGCATTGTTGCAGTTAACCCCAAGGCCAACACAGGACCAACATTTCTGTTCTATTCCTTGTCACCTGTCACCTTTTTAGCCAGGCTGGCGACATAGCTTTTAGGATGGCAATGTCATTTGGTCAATGGTCCATGACTTTGGTCTAGACAACTTCATGATACCCAGAGGGTAAATTCTAATGGCTTTGTTGATCCCATGACTTTTTGAGCCACCACTGATTGCTGTGAACTGTAGTACAGGTTGGTCCTCCTTTACTTTTTTAATCTAGAGCCACCAAGAGGTCAAAATTGTCCTCTACTTCACCAAAAATACTTGTAGATCATATGACTTTCCCATTGGCTTCAACTGTGCTCGTGTTTAGTGCAAATTAGCTAACGTTGGCACGCTAACAAGCTGAGCTAATAGTGTGACCATGATGTACGCATCACAAATACTGCAAAACGAAGCCTCTGCTGAGGCAGGCGGGAAAGGCAGAAGAAAGAGTGTGGCCATGGTTAACGTAACATTTATCATATAATACATTATATAATGTTAGCAATGTCATTGTCATTGTAGCTCAAAGCATCGTTGCACCTAGTCACAGTCTCGCACAGCTGCTAAAATGGTTGTGGATTCTTAGCCTTGTTCAGCTACTACAACCAGTTTACATGCTGAACACAAGGCAGTTTTCTAGGTTATCCACCCTGAATGAAACACTGTTGAATAGTTGAGGATGGGTTAACATATTTGGAATTGAGGAAGATAACAGTCAGTTTCGGTCGGATTAAAAAGCACCATTTGATCCCTGACAGATCAACTCCGTGCAAGTCAATAATCCTTTAAACTGGTTCAGAACTTCAAAAGGACCTCAAAAGGTCAGCCTCTCACTGCTTATCTGGGATAACCACAGTGTGGTCACACAGCTTTACAAGCCTACCCGCATTTACCCTCAGAGATAACACAATATTTTTGCCACTAGATGGCTGTGTTGGTCTAGTTTGATGTGCTCCTCCACCTGTTTCAGGGTTTCCTAAGCAGGTCAAAATAGACAACCATTGACCAAGGCTATGAGCAGACACTAAGAATGGTATAAATTTACATCAGACTACTACAGAAAAACTGGCAGTGATAAAGTGTATGCTATGACTAAGGGTGCCTATCCTCAATGTGGCACTCTGCAGGTGTAAGTAAGATATATAGCTGTCTCTTTGGATTGACCAGGAAAAGTATTTTTTGTGTGCGTAAACCTGTAAATGTGTTAATGCCGATCATAAAAAAGTAATGGTGGTCTAAAAATATGCCTTGGGCAGATTCCAAAGTGAGTTTTACATGCAGCTTCAGCAGTTGCTGAATATCAGTATTTTCGAAATCAGTAACCTTGATATATATTCTTCAGGCGATGAGGTGTTGATGTCTGTCGTAGGGTTTAAGTCTCAAGTATCTATGTGGAAAAATCGGCCCAGTGGTCAACTTTCTGTAGTCATTTCCGTTCACAAAAGAGGTATTTACCCTCAATATGGTTTGCATAAGCTGTAAGGAGGCTCAGGGTGGGTCAGTAATTACAATGCAATTCAAAACCAGTCCTCCCATTACTGAAAGGATGTTTCTTCTCACCATTTGAAAAATATTAAATGGGCATAATGTGTGGTATGTCTCACACCTTTTCCAGGAAAATGCTAAAACCTCTGATGTAAAATAACACAAACCGACTTTTTTTGACTTTTTTTTATTATTATTATTTTGTTTTGTTTGGGATTAAAGTGATATTATAAATTAATTTCATTCCGTTTCACTCAACGGGACAGTGTAACGTAGTGTAGTGTGACACATACAAAGTTTAGGGTAACACTATGGGAAATTCACTTCACAATTGTCCGGCCAATTACGAGAGTATTACATTGTCTTGTTCGTTGCGGTTTCTTTCAGTGTAACATGAACCATTCCTAAATGAGACTAAATGCCCTCTGATTCAAACAAGTTCATAGCAGTGTTCCCATGGGGTCAACCCTCGTGCAATCTGAGCTGAAAAGCATCCCATTTGGCTCTCTCTTTACATTCAGATCCTATTGACAAGTGCATGCAGGCAGGCATGCAACAACACACAAATGCACACACACACACACACACACACACACACACACACACACACACACACAAACCTGCCCCCTTTGAGTCTAAACCTCTATAGCCGTATATGTCCATTCCCTAATTGGTGGTTCTTCTTTCAAAGGAGTGATTATGTGTGTATGTGTTTAGAGGCGTCCTCTCTGTGCAAGGCGTCTCGATTCAGTCCATCTCCAACGCCAGAGGGGACAAAAGAGGCACCCGTTCCTCCTCTTGGGGCGAGGGGCCGTTGACACCAATAAATCCCCCCTTCCACTTCCTCCCCGGTGTGTTGGGGTTATGTCAGGAATGTCCTGGGTCCCATTGTCCCCCGGTGCTCTGTTTTTGGTAACCCATCACCAAGCATTCTCTACTGCTCACAGTGCCTCCTCCCTCCCCCTTACACACCAACACACATACATGAACACACACAGACACACACACACACACACACGTCCACACCCCCTGGGCTGTGTGTCCCCTGGTCCCTCACTCTGAATAGACCACCTCGGCTGAATACGACAGACAGGCAGGCGTCAGGACATCAGGTTCAGCAGCCCAAGTCGTGCATGGCGGCCCAGTGGGGAAAATACAGCCAGTTATTTTCACCTGTTTGGTTCCCTCGCACTCTTTGTCTTATGGGAGAAAGAAAATAAAACAATGGCCTGAGTGTTTTAGACTCCACTCTTAATCCCTACCCTGTCCTTTCAGTGGGATCGAGTACACTGCCCTCTTCACCCCTTTTATAGTGATCAGTGTTAAAGGACGCATCAATTTGATACTTGTGCATTGTTATCTATCACTAATCTGTCAGGTATACGCTGATCTAGAAGTTATTTTGTGATCGTTTCTATTGTACACAACCTGTACGCAACCTGTGGCATTTGCTCATACTTGAACACGTGACTTCTTACACATCCCACAATGCCTCTCCGAAGGAGAGCTTGTTTGTATTCAGCTGTGGGTTATATATGAATATAGAGAGAGATAGCACATAGTTTCTCAGCAAAACATTAAAGCCGCAGCCCGTGCAATTTGACAAACAAGCATAGATTTAATGTGCTGAAAGCGACAAACAGAGCGTGCCAATTTACCTCGTTTCTGCACTACTGGCAACAACACAAAGTCTTATTGACTGCTACAGATTCTGATCAGCGCCACCCGCACAAACAGAGGCATTACTGGAGCTACTGTACGACAGCGTAGCCGCACGGATGCACATATAACCCCGGATGACAAAGTACAGAAATGTTTTGCAGGATCAACCTTTCCTCCGCTACCGTGTGTGTACGTAATGTAGGCATGCAGGGATGAACACTTGATTTTCAGTTTCTATTCCCATGTAAACATATCTTATCGTGTAGCTCATCTGACCGAGATCCATGTAAACGAGACTGGAATGAACATTTATTACCTCTAACTTTAGACGATACAGAAACAGGATATATATATATATAATTAAAAAAAACACACACACACACAAAGACATATTAAGAATAAACTGTTTAATTCGCTGTTTAAGCACTACCTTGTTGATTACTTATTGCACAGAGGACAACGTTTTCTGACTGCTTATATAGAACCAGCTATGAAAAGACTGAGAAGAATTACAAAGGATTGACTTTCTTAAATTAAAGAAACAAAAAGTGCAGTGCTTTTAAATGAAACGTTACACTTAACTGCTTGTTTCAGCATCCAGTTTTTCCTCTTTATTTTGTTTCAAATCAATGTTTCCTTTGTCTAGAATTGAATAACCATGAAGAATCGCTCAGTTAATAGGTCCCCCGTTTATTTTGCAAATGTGACCGGCAAGGAATTATCATGCCATCCGAAATCCCATCTGCATAATCTGTTTAATCCAAGTACAGTTCATCATCTCCCTCACAAACGTGCTCACACATAGTGCACACACATTCACAAATCTCTTTGGTTGCCACATGTCACGCATAACCATTCAAGACATCATGTGTCCATTCATTGCAAGCCCTTCGTGCATTCATTCAACCTCTAATAGCACACATACTCTCTTCTCCGGGCCTTATTTTTAGCTTCATCTGATCCGTTCACTCCGATCGCACCAGAGGTAACATCGCATTCTGATGTTGCTGCTTCCTCGTGTCACCTGGCCGCATTAGAACTCGCACCTCTGCCAAACCCCAAATACCAGAGGTTTGATTTGTTGTTTGGTGGGGGCGATGTATGTTTTCTGTGAGTGTGTGTGTGTGTGTGTGTGTGTGAGAGAGAGAGAGGGAGTAAGAGGGAGTAGGTGGGTTGTACACATGTTACGAAGCGAGGCGCCATTGCGGCCTAAAAAACTATTAGGCTCTGTAAATACACACTGTGGCGAAAGTAAACATTCTCAGCATGCCATCTAGGCGCACAGAGGGGTACTGGGAGACAGCCGCCGGACAGGCTGTGAGGGGGAGGTGTATATGTGAGTGTGTGTGTGTGTGTGTGTGTGTGTGTGTTGGGAGTACAGCAGCAATCAGTGAACTGAGATGAGCTGGATATGGAAAATATAGATTTTAATTGGGGTAAAACACAAGTGTGTGTGTATATAATTGAGCCGGAGTAATCATGATCAGGTTGAGTACTCAAGTAAACAACTTAAAGATAGTTTACCTGCGTGTGTCGTTATGACAACCAGGGGCCCATTATGTATCAGGAGCAATCTGGGAACACCTAGTGTTTGTGTGGGCTGGTGATGAGTGCTGTCCAATTCTAATGTCTATCCTGAGGTTGTGTGTGTGTGTGTGTGTGTGTGCGTAAAGAGGGAAAAGTTTGTCTTGCAAGTTGTTGTGCTCACTTTGCAGGGGGGAGGGGTTCAATGGGCTTAAAACAGTCTCCATTTTGTGTCCCATTTGACAGACAAGCCTGGTTTCTGATTTTAGTTTGATGAGGTAAAGATGGTAAAGTCAGTAGTGGTTAATGGCGTATTTGTGTCCATACATTTTTAGCCCCGGGCCTAACACTTTCACAATTCACAGTCTGTGACACTGGCATGTACCAAACACGCTCCACAAACTTTAACACACGTTTCCTGTGAGGAAAAAACACGATATAAAAGTAAAATTAGGCTGTTCTTAAAGGGATAAAAACAGCAGCCATTGATGCAAAGGGACTATTTTCTGAATTCGAGACCCATGCTGGCAATGGGAGAAAGCACAAGTAACCATGGAAACAGAGCTTAGAATATGCACTATTCCCAGCCCTGCAAGTGCCACGCCACCCACAGCTCTATTTTTAGGCCTTACTTTGGGCTTACAATATCTGTTACATCTAACAAGAGTTAAACTGAGTAATCAGTAAGCATGACTACAGAAATGTGACTCTGACACTATGCGTCTGATTAAAAAGGGTAGCAGCATAGGAGCATATAGGGCAACCGCGCTCTTACTTGCAGGCTTTTGACTGCTGCGTGTTTCACTGGAGCTCCGAGGACACAAAACAGACATCATTTAGCTGATTATTACTTTTCAAATCTCTCGTGTAAAGAGATCAAGAGTGTAAAAGATTAATAAAATAAACTGGGCTCAAGAGGATTACCGCCACAACAGCAAACACATAAACTAATTGTGTGCATGGAAAAACATGCAGGAAGGAGTCTGTCTGGATTTTGAAGGCCTGGTCAGCCTTGGCCTTCTGTCTGCACTTAAAGCAGGAAAGACCTGCTTGGCATCACAAGCTGCTCTTCAGACTCGCAGCCAGACTTTTCCACATGTGACAAATAATCCCTGAAAAAAAAAAAAACGTACTCGCCAAGCAGTGTTGAGAAACTCAGATTGAAGTAATGCAGCGCTGCGAGTGATGGATGCACTCATGACTCTTTGTGGCATTGCGTGCATTTCCAGTCTGCTTAATTGTCATAAGCGCCGCTTGTTGGCGATGGCTGGAGTTTGATTACAATCACCTGTTATTTGACTGCGGTCACCTGTTGTTTGCCGGCAAAGATGGCTGCTGTGTTGATGTAACGGCATGTTATGAATCCTGTGCCCGCCGCTGCTGACTCCAGGTCGGGCTTGGGAGCTCTTGTAGTGATGGATGGTCGACATCAAGACGGTTGGCCCATCTTGGATCAGTCTCAAAGCACTGTAAGTGTGTCTAAAGGCATATTCATTGAAGAAGACATCCAGTCTTAAACGCTCACACAGAATAACCCACATGCATTTCAGGCATAACCTTGGTGAGAGTAGACTGTATTTAACCAATCAGGTCCTTGTGGTAATTTAAAAAGTAACCAATCAGCTAAAGACCACCAGGAAGACTGGAAAGGATCTGTGAAAACACACTTCACAGCACACACGTTTCTTGCTTCTTATACATGAACAAATACTTGACACACACACACACACACACCTCCAGACACCACAAGTTGGGGTTGGTGGTCTGACTGAATACCGGGTATCATCTGCGGTGACTTCATTTATGTGTGCGCGTGTGTGTGTGTGTGTGTCTGTACCCTCCCTCCCCTCGGTGCTCCATCTAATACCCTGTCATCATCAATAACCTCAGCAGTGCTGACTCACTGGCTTTTACAACCATGGGGTTTGGGCCTTACTTACAGCCACAGACCCTTGTCTCCGTCTCTGTCTGTCTGTCAGGCCTCTGCACACACACACACACACACACCGGAGATGTGTGTGTGTGTGTGTGTGTGTGTGCACGCCTGTGGCTGATTGTGTGCATGCGTGCAATCAGCATATATGCTTATTCCCCAGTGTGGATGTGTCCACACAGGTACGGATGTGTCTTGCGCTCGAATGAAAGTCACCGTTTCAGACCTTTCTACCACCCACCCACTGACACACCCCAATCATTCCCAATCAACCCGCAATCCATCATAATAATTCACTCTCATCAAGAGACAGAGCCTCATCATCTACACCGCAAACCCCCCCCCCCCCCCCCCCCCCCCCCCCCCCCCCCAACCATCCCCCCCCCCAACCATCCCCATCCTAATTGTCTCCAGGCCTTTATTTAATCTCCTTACAGGCAGCAAATATGTGCTTTATCTTACATTAAACGCATACGAAGCTCCCAAACACGCCATAAAGTGTAGCGCAGAGGGGCCTGTATGCTGATGAACGCGGAGGCCGTGTCAGTCTATCATGACACAGAGCATCTGACGGGGTAAAGGCCACCGCTGTCTTGACGTTTTTATGAACAGTATGCGAATGCAGGCTGCTCTGATGTGTCAACGCTTCACATGTGGTGCTCTGATGGTGTTAATGGGGAGACATCTTCTAATTTTTCCCCGCGTAGCGCGTCAATCAAACGTCTGCCTGCAGCCATAAGGGCCGTAAATTTGCATCGGCTGGATTTTATGATGACATTTTGTGATTTGTTGATGAATGAAGGTATAGATTTTATGAATGGTGTGAAGCTGTGATATAGTCAACATGGACGTGAAGACAGGAGTCTCTGACAGTTACTCATTTGCGGATTGGCATTTTTCCCTGGGTGTAAGAAGAAAAAAAAAAAACCACACGGTCCGTATTTAACCTACAACCGTGTTAGATGCTTCTATATTAACTGTGTGTTCAAAAGGCTTCTATTTGTAGGATGGGATTCATTTAGTGGATGTACAGTGGATTTGAAGCTGGGGCTGGATTTGGAGCAAAATAGCCAGGAGAAGAAATGTGAGCTTATCTAATCAGAGAAGACTTTCAGGACGGCGATGGGCTCGAAAATAGACACTCCAGAATATATATTTTAAGATGTGTGTCCTGATCATACATATCTAACATTTTGTTTGTTTGATTCAACCACAAAGGGACAACCTTCTGAGAAGTTCTGAGTTGTTTATGTAGCATCTGGCACTCTCAGGGAGGAGATGGTAATGATTAGTGACGCGTGATTAATGCTGTAACGAGCACACGCAGTCAAAATCTGGTGAATGAAGCACTTTGCTGAAATTTAACTGTTCCTCATTTTGCCGAGGACCCCATGGACTCCCCTTAAGGACCACCTGGAGGTCCCCGGACCCCACTTTGAGAACCACTGATCTGACTGGCTGGCAGGGTCTGTTTCTAAAAGGTGCGCACCTAACTGGCTGGAGCCAGGGCGGCGTATTGCCTTTCACACGCTTCTAAAATACTCTCCGGGCAGAGCCTGAAAGGGTTACTGTTTCCCAAAGTGCCTCATTCTGCGCAGTCGAGAGGGGGCGGCTGAGTGGCGCCGTCGAGTCAGAGACGCAGTTTCTAAAAACCCGAGACATCATCAAGAAAGAAGCTGACAGTAAGGAAAGCAGCCCCCCTCCTGCTCCTTCTCCTCTTCTTCCTCCTCCTCCTCCTCCTCCTCCTCCTCCTCCTCTTACTGGCATGCTGCCGTTCTTCTCCTCTGCTTACCAAATCCCCTCAGTGGTTCTGTCACAATAACCGGGCGGCAAGTGTCAAATCCAACTCTGGCCGCAAAAACACAAATCACTTTAACGCACACAACATGCGCTCAGTGGAAATACTACACAAGCCGCTTTTAGCTTTCAGACATTTAGTCATAGCTCTGTTTAAGTCGTTGATTGTATTTAAAGAATAATATAAACACTACAACCCCCCCACTTACACAAAATGACTCCTCGCTTTGATTTCATTGGACTTAATTTCCTTGCGCGTCTCCAGCGCGTTTAATTGGCCATATCTCTTTAACTCGCAGACAGCGCACTGCAGCTCTCCAATTAATAGTCTGCTAACGTCAAAAACAGTTGACCATTGTTTTATGGGCTTTGTGTTTTTTTGTGTTTTTTTTTCTTTTTCTCTCTCTCTCTCTCTCTCTCTCTCTCCAGGGCGGTCAGACTTGAATAGGCGCCGGTCTGCTCCAGTCCACCTCTATACAAATACCTCAGTGGAACTTGTGTGGAGCTTCCAGAGTAAAAAGCACAGACCCCAGACGCCCCTGGCTTGCGCGTATACGCTCGCCATTTCATCATCTGACACTGTTTGAAATGTCTGAATCATATTTTACCCATTATGTTAACACCTCGGAGTCCTGAAACGAGCATGTGCGTAGACAGGGCAGATGAATGTGCTGGCCTCGCTCTCTCTCTCTCTCCTCGCTCTCTCTCTCTCTCTCTCTCTCTGGCTGAGACAAATGAATGCCAGTTCTGTGGAGGCGCTTGAGGTATGTGTTGCGCATTACACAGCGTAGTAAATCAGCCCTTTCTAAAATCACTGTGACGGCGTGGAGCGTCAGGCAGTCCACACAGAATCACTGAAGCTTGGACTTACTGTGCAGTTAGTAACTCCACTCCACCTCGGAGGAGCCCGACTGGCTCCACTGCAAAAAATATCAGTCTGGCATCGTCTTAAACATTTTCATTACAAAAAAAAAAAAAAAAAATGTGGCTCAATTTCACTTGTTTACAACACAACACAACTTTTTTTTAATCAAGTGACATTACCGTGACTCTTATTTATATAAGATCCTCCAGATGGAAGTCTCAAGTGAAACCAAGTCCAGACTTTTCTCTCCAGGAAAGAATTTAAGAGCGACTGAGACACCATATTCAGATGATATTTTTTACAGTGTACACGCCCCCCTGGATATAGACACTCGTTGTAAGCAACATGGCTTGACACTAATACACGTTGAAAAGATAGACTTTATTGCTAAAACGTGTAAACATAACATGTACACTGATATGTTTTACTTTTTTATTTATTTTATTAAATTTTTTTTTATTATTTTTAGAAATATTCAAGTAGACATCTCCCATATTTTTTTCTGGTATACTCTGCTATTCTCTTTCCTTATGCTCTATACTCACAATCGTTAAAATAATAAATAAAACGTACAGATTTGTTTATTTCTACAATACTATGTATTCCCAAAAAAAAGCTGAGTTCACGCCTTTATATATATCTTTAACCTCAACTTTTTTCTTTTTTTTTTTTTTTTTTTTTTTTTTACAATTTAATTATTATTGATATTAATATTATACAAAAAACTCTAGGCAGCATTGCAGTGAAATAACAGTCAGCATCAATGTTCAGTCTGAAGAAAAAAAAAAGTTCACCTCTTGGAGAAGTGTAGCATATGCATTCCATCTTCAATGTCTCATAAAAATATCAAGAAAAAAAGAAAAAAAAAAAGAAAAAAGCTCTTCCTTATGAAGTGCTCGTGTTTCCCCCCAAAAAACACGTCTCAGGGCTGAGAATAAAATATGGTCCTGGTTCAATTAGAAAAAATAGCTGCATTTTTCTTAAATATGTACAATGTTGGTATTTCACTTAAAATGCTATATAAAAAAATAGATTTGCTATGGTGCCCACCTCTGTAGAGAGTTAACAGTGCAATAGAAACCGTATTTCCAGTCCACTCCCCCCTCGACCACCACCACTTCCTTAGAGAAAATCAGCACGAACACTTGCACTCTGAGATGATTGGGTATTGCACCTGTATCCACGTACAGTATTTCTGTCTTAGAAAGCCTTGACAATACCACCGGAGGAAAATCTTGTTGATTGACTTGACGGGTTTGCAAGACATCCCCTCGGGGAAGGAGCACGAGCGCTCAGAGAAACAGTTTCCCTCCTTGATGTAACGTGGCCAGAACCTCACGCCCAAATCCTTCCAGGTGTACACCACTGGGCAGTGCGTATAGGTCCACAGCCACTGCAGAAATTTCCTACGGGCCTTCTTGCCCACTTTTACCCGCTTTCCATAGGGGGTCTCTGTGAGGTCCAGCTTTTTAATCTCGTTAGGCATGGGCCCCTGCAGCTTCACCTGGTTGTCTGATGCGGAGAGGTTCACCAGCATGGGCGAGCTGATGGACATGAAGTTGGGGTCAAACAGACTGCCGAGCTTTTTCCTCAGAGTCCTCTCGGCCAAGTCCTGTTCCCGGGGGTCGTACTCCGGGTCTGGGTCCTCCTTAAGGTCGGGCACGGGGAGGTGATCACTGGGCGAAGGACGGAGGCGAAGGTAATGCTGGGAAACTCCAAGGTGAACGCACAACAGCACGTAAAAGAGTAGCGTTTGTGAGAGGCCCATTATTCCTCTTGTTTTACGCACCGGCTCTTCACGCGTAAATGATATTCAATTCTTTTCCCGGTTACTGTATTCTCTGCAACGGCTAGCCTGGGGCTTCATAAATAGTAGAAGTTCAGTCACCAGCAAGGCGATACTTTTAATAGACCACGTCGGGTTTGAATGACATGGAGCGGAGTGCTTTGCTTTTTAGGGCTCCTTCAACTTTGCAATTTGCCCGCTGATGCAACCCTGCAGCGCGGAGCGGTGCCCCTGTTTTGCAGAAAAGTGTTTAGTCTAAACAAAAAAAAAAAAAAAGAAGCACAAAACAAAATGGGGAAAACTCTATTCACGCTCTCTCCGGCCTCACCCCGCTCCCTTTGGATTCACTTTGGGTTTCTTTCGGTTGTCATGGTTACCCCGGGGACTCGAAGCCACGACGAACTGTCTACACTGGATGACAGCGGCCGAGGCGAGAGCTGCATGGAATGAAGTGTTTTCTAAAGAGACAGAATAGATCCGGAGCGTCCCGCGAGAGAAGGGCGCACAAAAGAGTACTTCACCAAGTTTTAAATGTCACGCGCCCGGCAATGAGGGCTGCCTTGGCCAATGTTATTTTTACGCACGGCTTTTATAAACGTGGCTTCTCTTAACGTCGCCTGACGCTCTCAGGTTTGACAAGGTCCCAGGGCGCACTATCCATGGACAGAGGAAATGGGTCTATGCAGCCAGTCCCCTTGTGGTATTCCAGCCGTCGATGTGCACCTCAACTGAAAAAAAAAATGTCCAAAAAAACTTTGAGGAAAAATGCGCCGCAGTGGGATGTAATCTCAACTTATGAAATAACAGCCATTTATCTTTCCAGAGGATGTTCCAAACTGCAGAGCAGCTCTTTACAGAAAAGTCTCAGGCTGTAGTATTCCCACAAAAAAAGAAAAAGAAAAACCTCTCGGTTGTGCATGTAATAAAAGCAACGGTGAAAAAGCGACGTTACAGCAAAATGCAGTGTCAGTGCATATCAAATGGAAACTGCAGAAAGCCAGTAAACGTTAGTTCAGAGTTCCTTTCACTGTTGCATTGCTGAATCCTTTCAAAAAAGCTCCGGGTCCCACTGTCGCTGCATGACGAGACAGTCCATATTCTGGAGCCTTTTTGCCCGGTCGATGCAAGCGGTCAATTCCTGAGGGAGCGTCTCTACTCCTTTGATAACTGGTACAGAAGCTCCTACTGAGTCGCTCCTACTTCAGGAGTCTGAGAGACTTGGCGCTGGAGCGTTTCTTTGCTTAGGCACACTGTGTGTGAGTGTGTCTGTAGCGAGTGGTGCTCAGTCCCAAGTTAAATATCCCCCTCCGACGGTACAAAGTGTCAGAGGGGCCTGCCCACCCCGGCCACTTTCACTATGATTGACAGCCCCCCCTCCGGGCCACCACCCCCCTCCCCTCACAACGTGGAAAATATCAGCCACAATCACAACGATCAACTGGGTCCTAAAGAACCGGTTTTATCCTGTAATATAATGTAATATTCCACAACATGAACAGTTTTTTTTTGCGCACGAGAGAATATTCAAAATCTCACACACACGCTTTTCGGTGCCGTGGACGCAGTTGTTTTTTTTTTTTTTCTTCTCTCCTGTGCCTTTCCATCAGCAGAGTGTGTGTGATGCAGTAATGGGTTCAATACGCTGTCAATACTCAGCTGAAGCGTTTTCGAGATTTTCCCTGGCTTGAACTTTCCCATGAAATTGATGGGAAACGTTTAGTAGCTTGTCTACGGAAAAGGGGCATCACATTCCACCTTTGTTCGTCAGCATTTGGGTCTACACAGGAATTGGCCCGTTGAACTTAGGGGTCACAAAATAGGCGCGTAATTAAAGGCTATAAATGGCCACGGATAACTAAGCGGTACCTTTCCCATGCTAAGCAGTCATTAGGCCATGTTGAACTTTTTACTTTAGCTTGAACTATGTTGGTCGTCCACTTAAAAAAATGATTCAGGCAAGTTTAATTTATTGACTCTCAAGTTAATGTATTTAAAGATTTTGTTTAGCCATAATTACCCATAATTAAGCCAAATTAAGCTGGTATTTTAAAAAAAAAGTCATTATAATGCTTAATGGTGAAGTTGGCCTCCAGTCTGATTACACAGCAATAAATTCAATCAAAATATTTAAACCTTTTTAATCAAAAGCATAAATAATACATCATTTTACATGAAAATCGGCCACAAAAGTTGTTCAGCTTAGTTTGGCTGTGTTTACACAGTCAATTTGAACCTGGCTTTAGGCTGCTGTATTTATCCTTCACAGTTTGGACAGGCTGACAAGGGTTATTGGATGTTTCGACTTGTCATTGTGCTTCTTGTCTTTTGTAGTGGTCACTAGAGGGCGTCGATCCAGCACGGTGTGGACCTGCAGCCAGGGGCTCCCCAGACTCTCTCTCTCTCTCTCCCTCCACTGTTTGACTACTCATGTTTGAGTGCATGGGGAAGGAATGTGCACTCATAGTTATGGTGCAGATCAAGTGAAATTGCTCACCCAGCTTTGCAATCAGAGTTCAATGCCGGAGCCATTGTGCCAAAATGAAGTAATTAAAAGGAACCATCCTCAGTGTGAGTGTAATATAACAACTCTCCTGTCGGAGGATGGAAGAAGTGCTATGATTTTAGAGACAGCGACTAATCCTGACTGCTTTAACCGCGTCTAAAAGAGCTGCCAGCAGTCTTTTGCATCCTATGAGTAAAGTCCTGTTGACCTCTCCGACATGCATGCGGTCACACAAAGTCATAATCTGGTTAATGATTAGGCTGCCAGTGTAGACGGAGCTCAGCGGGCAGCGGGGACAGTAAGGCTGAGCTGGTTACTGTAGAATTGGCCATTTCCATTGTCTTCCTCCACAGGTCTTGGGGTGGTGGACTCAGAGAGAAAACCCCATGCAGGGAGAGACACTTCCCTTCCTCCTAGTCTCAAGCACTAAGGCTGTCGAGCAACCCGAGCAATGAGTCCACCCCCATCCCCTGGCTAATTACTGGAGATAAAGACAAGGAGAGGAGAGAGGAGGGGACCGGCGAGCACAGTGGGGAGGGGTGGTGGTGGTGGTGGTGATGATGTTAGTAAGTGGGGGTGAAGGCAGAAGTGGAGGTGGTGGTAGGGATGAAGATGGTGGTGGTTCCAGCAAAAAGAAGTGGATGGAGGGGAGGGGGTGGGGGTGGCGGTGGCGGCAGTGGTGGTGCCGGATGGCAGTTTGCTGTGGAATGGCTAATTAAATAACGCCATAAAAGGACCCCGGCTCGCTTTAACGAAGCCCGTCAACCTCTGACGAGCGGGGCTGGGGTGCTGTGATGGGGGGTGGGACGCACCATGGAGGAGAGAGGTGGGGCTGGTGCTGAAAATTGGGCTTGTATAACAAGGGGACTTAGCTCTTTGGTTTTGCAGTGATTGTTCACGCTCCCTTAGGTCTCAATAGGGCGCATGGTGAGGGTGCGTTGGGGGGCAGCCCTTAGGCAAAGATAGGACCCCCTTCTCCCCTTCTGCTGTGAATGCTATACACACACACACACATACACACCAACACGTAACACATACACAAACACATACACACACTAACACCCCCACGGCTCTATACAAAGGCATCTACCCAAGGTCCAGGCAGGAGCTTATCCAGTGCAGGGGCACAGCAAGGGGCAGGCCTGGCCAGACTGGCTGACTGTGCCCACTGGGGGACTGGTAGAATGGCACAGGGGGGGTGGATGGAGACGGAAAACTTGGAGAGATGAGAGGGGAGTAAACGGGAGAGACTCAGAGACCAAGACAAAAAAAACATCACCGAGCAGAGCAACATTTGGTTTTTTGTTTCATATCTTTCTCTTGCTGCATTCGATGAACTAATGTCAGAAGATAAGGGGATTTGAGCAATTCAGCAAGGTGCTGCGGCCATTTGGAAACAGTCTTGAGTGGCAGAGACAGCGCAAGCAAGACCCCCCTCCCTTCAAATCAACAGATACGCCTGGAGCACATCTCCTAATTAGTTTTGTGTTGTGGCGTCTCCGGCAGAACACTCTCTGTTGGATCTTTGGCAGGCTGACACATTTCAGAACCAACCAGAGCCTTCACAGAATTTTCTTTTTTTAGGGCAGAAACATTTCTAACGAAATATTTCCAAGAAGCCTGAGATTTGAACCACAGCATATCTCTTTCTATTGTAAAACCCACTGTGATGGCCCACTTAAATATTTTTGTATGAACAAGATCGATTTATTATATCTTTGGATGGGTTTGGATAGATATCTCTTGTTTTGCATACACACACACACAACCCCATGCCACAACAATTCAAAACAAAGAGGTCCACAATGCAAATAAATAGCTTTCCTCCATTGCCTGTCAACATTGCATTCCCTCTATTCCCTGCTGCCCTCGCCATCTTCCCCAGTCTCACTCCCCTCTTCTCTCTCCTCCATATTTGACTCTGTCTCCGAGCCTTAACCCAAAGCAGATGGCTTGGGAAGCATGTCAAAAATCTGTCTCCCGTTAACGCTACTTTTGAAGCCCCCTCTACATTTTTTCCCTCCCTTAAAATTCATCATAAAGTTATTTTTGCAAAATACCCAGTAAACAGCATCAAAGTGATATGTTTCCCCTTTCCTCTGATGACAAGGAGAAGAAAGGAATACAGCACTAAGTGTATAGCTTGTCCCTGTTATTGAAAGAATGCTACACCACACTGATGTGCAATCTGAAGCCAATCTGGGCATGGCCCCGCATCCTTTGTTTCTACTACGGCATTCCAGTTGTGATGGAGAAAATGCTGCTCAATGCTTGATCACAAGCTGTGATTAATGGTGATCATATCGTAGACGGCTCGGTGGCTTTGTGATGTGATGGCGGGGCCCACTTTGAACTCGGGGACTGATGAACTCAAGCAACGCCAGAAAAACATTACCGTGACACACACACACACACACACACACACACAGTCTGGATATAAATGTTTTGCTTTGGGTTTTTTATACATTCAGTGTATGCAAAGACCAAAGGGTCAAATGAAAACATTCTACTGAGATAGAAGTCCAGTTACTTGACATAAAGGATCATTCTGGTGAGCTACAACTTGGAACTGATCTTTGTAGTAGTAGTTTTGACAACAGTTCCTACATGATACATAATTGCTGAGATCAGCTGGGACAAGGAAAAGGAGCAGTCGGACCATCAGGTTGGCTTTAAACTAACTTCAACGTTAGCTTAACTTATTTGGAAAGATAATGGAGCTTGTTGCCCAAGCTGTCTACAGTTTACAGACTGTCTTCTTGGTTCAGCTTTGACCGGCCATACTTGCCTAGTAAAGTGCAGTCCTGTTCTTTGCAAAGAAGGATTAAGGTTTTACCCACAAACAAAGGCTGAGTACTTAAGTTGAAGTGCAAAAGTGCCTCTTTCAAAGATGAACAAAGTGACAGCACTGTAGTTACATTTGTGAAAAGTGTATGTGTCTGCTAAGAATGAATGTCTCGGGCTGGCGGGGTTACTTGGAGTTAGGGACTGTTAGTTTCCGTAAGCCATTCCCCCTCTTTCTTCATGAATCACTGCTTTTCTTCTGTAATGATGCCCGGCAACTTTTAATTGGAGAGGCTGGTGTGACCTCACAGCATTCCTGGGTGGTTATCCTCGTTCACATCGCATAAAGTTAAAGTGAAAAAGGTTATCTCAACAGCTGGCACCATCCCGTTCTATCTTTTCTCCTCTCCTTTCATTGTATTTGTTGCATCCCATTTTGGAAGAGTGAGCGAGTGCCCCATCCTTTTTCTATTCTCCCGCATCTCCTCCTCCTCTTTTGCCCGCCCTCCCTTCTTCGCCCCCCGAGAGCATGGAGTGATGAGGATGGAATTAAATTGATCACCGCCTTCCGGAAAACAACAGGAAAAAATAGTGCATTCCGAACGCCAGGAGGGCGTTCCCCCTGGTCTTCCCTATGGCAGGATGACATCATTGGCCTGCTGCCCAATTCCCACCGTTCACAATAGGGTCACTGTTGCCTTCTCCACGGTGGCACAACAGCCAAGAGAGGAAGAGAGACAGAGAGAGCAAGACCGAGAGACAGAGAGAGACGGAGAGAGATAGAGAAAGAAAGAGGAGGGGGGGAAGATGCCAGCAATGTTAAGACCTAAGGGCCTGCACTTTACACACTAGAACACAAACAGACAAACGTCTTGAGACAACCATGCTGACCAGCGCTCCACATTCCTCCGGACAGACTTGGCCGGTTTGAAGACATCAAGCTGCGTTTTGAACGGATGCCACAGCGGAGATATGAGGGCTGTGATAGTGGAACATACAGAATATCGCAGTCATATGTTTTCACTACTCACGACGCCTCAAGATCCAATCTGTCATTCTAATCTGGTTTCTCATCAGTGAAATCATCGCTGGCGTGCAGTGTCGATCACACTCTTCATGCTTGTTGTTATGAAATAACTTCCTGGGCTCTTGGTTTACACGAGATGACAAATGGAAAAGTAACGACAATGGAATAAAGACTTCAGACAAAACATTATTTGGAATGAATAGGTTACAGTTCCCTTTTAAAGATCGCATTTTAAAACTCAATTGCGTCAAGACGCTGTCATTATCCTTTTTATATATCACTAACTAAGAGTGATTTGATGTAAAATGTCTTTCAGAAGCTCTGTCCAACTTAGGTAAACCCTCGCCACAAGTACTGGCAATTCGGTCTTTCTCCCAACCACTAAGCCATTGTGTTGCCACAGGCCATCTTGTCGAAATGAAACAGTTTGCCCACAGCCACTGACCACAACAGATGTTCCCTTGCCTGACACTCTCCTCAGCATGTGTGTTCTGTTGAGTCTAGAGCCAAGATACTTTCATAGACTGGCACTGCGTAACAAAAACAAAGGGAGGGAAATTCTACGATGGCGTCTTCATTGGTCTGTGACAGGATTCAGATTGAGGTAGCCCTGTTTAAACCTGGCAGCCTGTTAAACTGCATTTAAAAACTCCTGCGTCCTGGGTGGAATGCAGTCAAATAATCACCACAGGTTGCACAGACATGATGGACCGCATCAGTGTCGCGACCTGAACGAGTACCGCCGCCCCTAACCCCAATCAAGCATGTCGACAAACGGACAGCGCTGGCCCCTGCTGCCCTTTGGCCCTCTGGTATGTTTGTGGAACACGCAGGAGGGTAAGAAGGTGATAGCCTGCCGAGATGCCAGGAGGACTGGGAAGGCTTTGGGAAATGTCTCGCCGATGTGTGAGCGCGCACTGCCGCCCAGGGGGTGCCTGCCTGCTTGGGAACCGGACGGAAAGGGACGGGGGTTTGACAACAGGCTGAGTGTGCGCTTAGAGAGATAGTTTGTCCAAGGGATGTACCAGATGTTGACTCACACTGGTTTGCTAATCGGGAGCCACAAGCCCCTGGAGCCATGAGTAAACAGGAGCGTCTGCCTTTTTCTGTCACCACAGGGAAATGGAACTGAGCTTGCGTGGGTGGGGGGGTACAAAAACTGAAGGGGAGTAATGAAGCGACAAAGTCACGAGACGCTGAAGTGGTGCTGTGGTAAAGAACGGCCGAACAATAAAGACTTAAAGCATCCGTAGACCTCAACCTCAAACTGTTTATGTCTCAGTCAAGGATTAAGGTGTTTTTTTTTGTTGTTTTTTTTTGAAACTGGGAACTCAGTTGGAACAGGGAACACCCATTCCCACCCACCTGTCACTGTGAATAAGAATCTCAACTTAATTAACTGCTTGCCGAAATAAATGTTAGCGAGGGAGCAGCAACAGACAGCGCAATTAAAATGACTGAAAGGGTTCTACAAAGCTGAACAACAGGGCTGCATTATGAATTAAGAAAAATATCCATGGAAGATCGTCCCCATCGAGGCATTCTCCAAGCGTTCCCGTCTCCTTTCATGAGTCAATCTTTTATTCAATTAGATTGATCAGATTATTATAATTGAACTACTCACTTCCCACTCGTTGGCAGGCATTGCTTTTCTGACTGACCTGGAAACCTTCATCTGCTGGCACAAATAACCAAAAAGCAGGAAGCAGACAACAGATAGCACTCTACGTACGCAGAGCAGCAGACAGAGGCTGTTAAACGCATTTACACTCCAATAACTTTCACAAGTCAGAGGGCTCATGGAGAGAGAGAGAGAGGGAGGGCGAGAGAGAGAGACGGCAAACTGCCTGGCCAAGTAGATCAACAAGGAGCTATTGATACCAGAGATCTGTGCTGGTGTCAGTCTGAGAGCCAAACAGGATCACAATTGTGGTTTGTGCCAATAACCTTGTTGACCTTATTTAACCTTGGATTTGGCCGGTTGAGTGTGTCCATTCACAAAGAAAATTGGGAAATCCATGTTTGTGCGAGAGCACGATGAATCTAACTATTGAGATGCATTATATGGCCAAAAAGACACCGTTCTGTGTGCACGGTGAACGCTCGGGCCTCTTAGTTCCATTTAAGGGAACTCTTAAGGCCGTTGTATACGACGAAAGTTGCCTTTTCAGAGTTTGTGGCAACTGTTTGGGGAAAGCCCTTTCTTTTTCAACATGATAATTCCCACAAAGCCCAGGAAGAGGAGCTTGGTGTGGAAGAACTTGACTGGCCTGCACAGAACCCCCCCCCCACCCGCCTTCAGGATGAACTGGAACTGACGTTATCATCCAACATCAGTGCCCGACTTCACCAATGTGGCTGAGTCAGCCCAGTATCCCAGGGATTTACTTTCATACTGGAAGACTCCACACTCCACACAAGTGGCAATACAGGAAGTCACGCAAGACCCGAGACCGGAATTCACAGCTCGTCACAGACCTGCAAATAATATTTTCCTTTTTATTAGCTGTAACCGATATCATTCCTTCCTTCCTTAAGTGTTTTAGCTGCATAACCTGAACCACAGCTTTTGTCTCCAATAACCGTGATCTTTTCCCAAATTAACTATACCATAGTTGGCGTGCGCAGACATTGTAGACACTGTTGGACCGAATGGAAGCAAATTCCTGCAGCCAGGGATCCGAACTCTGGTTTTCAAATGAGGAGTTCATCAATCACACGTGTCCACATACTTTTTACATGCAACCGATGTATCACAGGTCTGTGTTTTAGGTTACTTCTCTCAAACTGCTCGTAAATGTAGTTCTGACCCTGTTCAGGTGCGTGATAGAGGATGTCACGGCGGACATAAAACTATAATGAGACAGGGAGACAGAAAGAGAGAGGCAGAATTCAGGAGCCGGGCACCTTTCTCAGTCTGTCTGGTAACAGTGTGTGTGCATATGCATGACTATGTCTGTGCGTGTGTGTGTGTGTGTGCGTGGTGTAATTACAGCCAGGTCCCCGGCGTGGAGCCCAGTAGAAGTATCGTCAGTCTGTCTGTGGCATGCGGTGGTGCTGACCTTCCCTCTCTCCTCTTCTCTCCTCTCTCCTCTCCTCTCCTCTCCTCGGGCCTGGTGACTCTCTGACTGGCTCTCGCTCCACCAGACACCCCACCCCACAGCACCACTCACACACAGGTGCTAGCGGTACAACTGGCCGCTCTGCTATGCACGTAACATGTCCGGTAAAGTCTTCCCTATGAATATATCAGTCATTAATCATTCTGAATTGTGTGTGTGTGTGTGTGTGTGTGTGTGTGTGTGTGTGCGCTGATACTTTATTTTCATTGGATATCGATGCAACAGGCTAAATAGAGTAGCTGCTACCGTCACTGGGCTGATATGTCTTCCTAAAATAGTTCAAATATCACAATATGAACATTTTGTGGGTGTGTGTGAGAGAAAGAAAGACACGATTTGACCTGTTTGTCTAATATTTGGTCAGCTGATCCAACTATCCAGCTCTTACATCTTCATGCTGGGCTGTGCGTGCACACACACACACACACGCAGAATTATAATGAGTGAGCCTGACATTAATCCAAAAGGGTTCGGTCCTCAGCAGGGTAGAGCTCAGGACCTTGAAGATGAAGCCGAGATGGACAAGTGTGATATAACACCAGAGGGGGGGGCATGATGGTGGCATGTTCATCAAACAATCGGGTCAGTGTGTGAGTCATGAAGGTCCCCTGAGGAAGTCCATGGCTTTCAGTCAAATCCGAATTCTTCACAGCTCTGTTGTCAATGTATTTGACTGAGCGCTTATTTATTTGCACGTGCGAGCCCGTTGCTAACGGCGCTCAGAGTGCGTCTGTCAAAGAGTGCGTCTGTACAGTTTTTGCGTGCCTTTGTTTGTGTATTCAGTGAGTGTGTGTGTGTGTGTGTGTAATCAGTGAGTCTGGAATGTATCAAGACATTGTGAATCCTGACGATCAACATTGTGATGCTGTGTTACATGTGCTGCGCGCTCGGGGCGCGACTTAGGCCGATTCTGTGGCGGTGAGACGAGGGTCTCTTTCAAGTCAGACGCTGCATTGAAGTTAGATGAAAGTAATAATGTGAGGTAGCAGCGCCTACAGTTTGCTTCACTGACAACATTTGAATCAGCTTAAATGTCTGAAAGTGTCGGTTCTTCTGCATCTGTGTTGATGTTTGAGGCCCCTGCAGACAGACATGGCATGAGTATCGCTGCCTCTAGGGCACGCATTTGTTTTAGAAGCAACTTATTGTTCAGACTGTTTTTCTTTTCGAACACAGCTGTTGGCAGGACGCACAGAGCTCGCCGTCGACTCTGTGTTGTGTGAAGGTGTCTTCGTGTCGCTTTCATCTGCTAGCAAACAATGTACAAATGTCTAAAAGCTGCTGTGTGGTGAGATGGATTACCAGCAGGTTAAAGAACCCAGAGCTTAGTTTTTATAAGCTGAAAAACTGAGCCTTTAAGAAGACAAAAGTGGATACAGACATGAGGCATCAGTGGGAAGAATGGGAAAGTCCTAACACTGAAGTGTGCAAGATTTTTTTTGCTCTCAAACAAAGTTCAAGCTAACTAAACTATGCAAGGCCTGGTTTTAATCTTTGCTGAGGATAAATCAGCGTTTCTCAAACTCTGTCTGCCTTCAGAAGCTGAACAAGTTCCCACAAACATTTTTATCAATCATATCAATAAGAAAGAAAGATCCAATTTGAGTTTTAGTGCAATAAAGGTCAGCAGGGTTACATTTGAGCTTGTTCGTTTATTTTCCCCACATTAGTTATATTCATTCAACTTAGCATCAACTAATATTTTGCCCCACCTGCAGTGGTTGTATGCCCCATCAGCAGGGCCCGTACCACAGTTTGAGAAACACTGGGCTAAATTATGACCTTACCTGGTAACTTACTGAAATCTTTCAGCTAGCTGCAGGCATTTCGTTAGTTTCGGTCCTGTGGCACCGATTCTTTTCCCTTCCAGTGGGTGTGACGTGTTGCACTCTGTCCCTATAGTGATGATGTAATGTATCTATTTGTGGCTATGTAAGATTAATAACTGTTAAATGACAACAGGTTTGGTTGCTTAGTAATAGTAATTTTGTTTGCGAAAGCTAAAGTCATCAACATTTTCCAGCGGTGAGATATAGCTCGGTAACAAGGTCAACATAACATAAATATATATAATATATGAGTTATTGTTTTACAGCGTGACCTTTACCTCCATTCCTTGTGTAGAAATGTGTTTCATAAATAAAAAAGTAGACACATTGTGTACCTGTTGAGGAGGAAAGGGGCAAATTCAGGGTCGGTTTTAAATCCTTCTCCATCTGTTGGATGACCAACCAAAGTTTACTCGCTGTCCCTTTTTCGCTTCGTCAGTCCTGCCACAGTATCATCCATAACCACAAAATATAATGTCAAAATGAAATCCTCTGATAATCTTTTCTACTGGCCAGTATACTACTCACTGTACCTTTGCCTGGGGAAATGTACACACAAGTCTCTTCCGGTCTGCATACTGTAAATCTTGATTTCAATCGTCTGTTTTCGAGGGTAATCAGAGCCAGGAAGAGGCATTAATACAAATAGCCAATCTTCTCAGTGACGGTCCTGTTTGCTTTTGTAGGTCATATACAGGCACTAGTGTTGAACTGGCTCTGTTTCGTAACGAGTTTAAAACTCCTCGTAGTGACTTTAAAGAGAATCAGTGTTGTAGCTGAAGTTAAAGTATTGAGGCAGATTAAAGGTCCGGTGTTGTAAGATTTAGTGGCGTCTCTAGTGACGTGGTTGCTGATTGCAAACACCTCACCTCACTCCTTCCTTCCTAACGTGAAGCAGAAGATATGGCAGGCCATGAAAAAAAAACACCCCAAAAGGCCCAATCTAGAGCCACTGTTTAGTTTGTCCATTCGGGGCTATGGACTACGGACTCTGTGGAAGAGTAGGTGTAGTGTGAACACATTATTGCTCAGGTAAACATGCTCAGAGTTTGTGTGTGTGTGTGTGTGTGTGTGTGTGTGTGTGCGCGCCCGCATGTAAGCTTGCACCCCCCCCCCCCTCCCCCTCCTCCTCACTGCATCCAGGGGGATTTATTTGACCCCTTATTGCCAGCGGTGAGCCTGTGGTGGAGATGAAAGCATGCCTTCCCAGTGTGGCCCCAGTTTCTATAGCTATGGACACAGACTCACACTGGTCGGGGACAATAGAGGGGCCCTGCCACTCGCCCCTGCCAGAGCCCTCTCCTCTCCCCACCCCATCCGTCACCGCAATCATATTTTCAAAACAATAACACAGCCGGAGGGGGGCGGGGGGCATGATTGAAGTGTGTGTGCGTGTTTGATCTGTTGGTATGCGAGTGTGCGTACGTCTTTTGTGCGCGTGTGTGTGCGTGCGTGTGTATCGTTATTTTTAGGCGTGCGTTTGTTTCATCGGAGTGTGAACACGCTGGTTTGGTTCTGTAGGTCCGTACATGCATGTCTGGAAGCAACTGTGTGCGTGCATACTTTTGTGTGTGCAGATGCGAGTGTGTGTGCCCGCGCGCGCATGTGTGTGTGTGTGTGTCTGCGTGCGCGCTGTGATCCGGGCCTTTGATGGCGTGGCCGGAGCGTGCCTAATGTGACTGCTTGCTGGGGTGGGGTGAGTTGGAGAGGGGGGGTGGCAGCGTTGAGCCTCCTGCCCTCGTACTGTCTACCCTGCCGTGGCCCAAGGCTCCCCCTGCAAACTTGAAAGGACCAAAGGAATCCCCCCCTAAACCCCCCGACGCCGCCCCCCCACATGTTTTCAGAAGGCATGACATCATCTTTTGCACAAAGGGGGCTGGAGCTGGGGTTAATATGGATGTATGTGTGAATGTGTGTGTGTGTGTGTGTGTGTGTGTGGGTAGGGTACAAACCCATCGGTCACAGCATTTGGCCCGAAAAGCAAGATTTGGCCTTTCTCTTTTTTCCCTCATGTTTTCTGGATTCAAAATAGCAGTCCGACTTTTTTTTTTTTTTTTTTTTTGTATTTCAAAGCATGTCTTTATTCCGAGGTACTGGAATCATCCAAATCCCCGCTCACATGCACACACACACACACACACGCACACACACATCACAAGTTGGTGTTTTTCTCTTTCCTTTCTCTGTGAGATCCTTTTATGTCAATGACTAACATGGGATTGATCCTAAAATGTCTTGGGAAAGAAAATAAATTGCTTTCAGGTTGTTTGCCAGGCACAGGATACTGAAACTGAGCACAGAGTACCCTCGGCTGCCCCTTCCTTCTCTCGTTTTTGTTTTTTTTTACTCATCAGGGTTGGCTCTCTTCGGACCCACCCTCTGGCTCCTCTGCGTGCACCCAACTTTCACTGCAGACCCAAGCTGTTGTTTTCCCCAGCGCTCAAACACAGGGGTAGGTCGCGGGGTGAAGGAAGTTTGGAGCACTTTCAAACAAATCAGTGTGATTCATAACTGTGCAGAAGATGACAAATGGTTGACACGGGAAGCATCCGGGGTTGCAGTTAGACTCTGCGAGGATGTTGAATTGTTTTGGGTTTTTTTTTTTTCTCTCTCTTTGACTTCCAACGGTTTTATGCCAAGATGTTTCCATTTTGTGTAGCCTTGTTTTTTGGGGTAACAGGAGGCACCGAACTCGTATAGAAACCACACGTTAACTGGAGAGCCAATTCGACGTAGGTGATTAGTTAATGATCAGATGTTCCTGTGGTGTAAGAATGTACGTAAACGTGCATACTTGTTAAAAAAACGGGCCCTTCGTCGAATTGTGATCAATTATCTCCTCGCTTTTCACGAGCTAGTTTGGCCAGTTATGTTTAAAACACATTTAATGACAAAAGCAGCTGGAATTAATAGACAAAAGAGAGATTTAATCAGATCCCATTTACTACCTTCTACTCAAGCAAGTAATCAAACTGGATTACCAAATGAGGGCCAGATGACTGAGGGCATTTTAAGACGAGAAGACATTTTTTTTTTTTCTTCTTCTGTTAATGCCTTCATTAGAAGGTGGGAATACACACCTTTGTGACAGCGGGGGTTGTGGAGGGCAAAGGCACAGTCAAAGCCACCAGCATGGCTAATGTCATGGCCACTGAGTTGTAACAGCCACTCCCAACACACACACACACACACACACACACAGAAATCCACACTCGCAAATTCTTAGGAGTTCAGAAGCAGTCAGGTTTTGCATTTTCGAGACCTACACACACACACACACACACACACACACACACACACACTTCTTGATTACTTTTATCTCCTTCCCCTCTCTCTCCCTCTCTCTCTCTCTCTCTGCCTGTGCCGCACACTCTCTCTGCTCTTACAAGTGTTGCTTAGAGGTGAGGGCTCGTCGCCCTTGCCTGTTTAATGGGCCGTCCGTTTGCCAACTGTTCCTTTGAGGGGGCCGGTGCGTCGGGCGTCGGAGCCGGGATTTGGGGAGGGAGGGCCGGTGCCGCTGGATCAGACAGATGGAGGGGGGTCCGGCTCCATTCATTTAGCTCTATGAGAACAACAGAGCCCCACTTCAAACAACAAGGACGCAACCTGCTGGCCCCCATCGTCTGCTAACGCGTACGCAGGCATACGCAGACGCGCACACATGCTGCAACACATGCATGCTTGCGTTCAGACGCACATGTGCTTTTATTAGAGCTTTGCTTGTTTGATTTGATGTGTCCTAAATCTTAAAAATCTACCTCAAGGACACAGGGCTCAACAAGCAAGCACAAAATGATCAGTGTGGCCGCATCTGCAGCTCATCTGCCACCCTGACGCATGCGCGCGCGCGCACCCGCATGCATGTACCAAACACATATGCACCACACGCTCCACACGTATGCGCGGGGGGGCATAAAAACACAGGCTCGGCCGCCGCGCGGTGCCCACCCCCCCATTCCCGGGCCCTTCTTTCCCTGGGACTCCCTCTTCTCTTCTGCTACCACCCAGCCCCACTCCTCCCCCCTCCTCCTCCTCCTCCCCCCCACCTCCCCACCCTCCTGAATTCACTGGCACTTCAGAAAGCTCCGAGGCGCCAGCGGAGCGGGGCTCATCTCTTGGGAACAATAAAGCCAGATCTTCATAAAAACTTCAAAAAGGCCTTGCCAAGTGTTTTATAGGTGCTTTAAAGGTTTATGGGCCCTGGGGAGGGAGGGAGGGAGGGAGAGAGAGAGAGAGAGAGAGAGAAGGGAGAATGAGAGAGAGAAATGAGTGATGCAGTGGTGGCAGGCTTCACTTTTCCCACCCACTGCACACACACACACACATACAGAAACACACACATGCCAGCGTACGCATACATATATACGTCGCCGCCGCTAATCCGTCGGTAAGTGCCAGGCTGAAATCGGCTGGTGGTAGGCAGGGTGGGGCAGGGGCTGCTGGTGGATGAGAGGAACCTGGGAGGGCGGGGGGAGGGGGTGAGAGGGAAACAGGTGATCAGTCGGTGCAGAAAATGGAATAGATGAAGAGGAAGGAGGGATGTCACCGCCACATAGTTTGATCTTTGACAGATTCTGGCATCCTCCTCGCCTGCACCCACCCAGCCTCACACGTTTAAGCATCCACCGACCCGAGAAAGCTGCTGCATGTTGGGTAAGCGTGTCTGCCTCTGATTCTTACAAAATAAGCTACGGGGTCGCGTGTGTGAGTGCGTTTTTGATGTTACCTAACCAAGGTGGGGACAAACCCAACGGCCCCGTAATCCTAAACGACCTCACAAAAAGGGTCAAGTTGAAAAGTGCGGAGGTGGGGAGACGGAGGAGGCCGGAAGCCTGCTGCTCACTTACAAGATGCGTCGGTTGCTGTTTTGCAGGTGGATCGCTTTAGCCGCACACACACGCACACACACTGGAGCTCATACGCAAGTGGCAGGCTGGACTCTGAATTTCTTCTCCTCTGCCAGGGGAGGTGCTGACGAAATCACCTATCAAGTGATTCTCCCGGATACGTGCACAACTCGCTTTGCTCGCTTTGACGCTGCAAATATTTCGATGAGTCACGGGTCGGAGCGCCCGAGCTAAGCACACGCCACTTTGAATCTCTTTTATGAGCATGAATAGCCACTATTCAGGGTGTTTTTGGAATGTTTTCTTTGTAGGCATTCAGATATATGCCAGGGGTTATATTTAGCTCGGGTCCTCCTGGAGTCAGAAGGTTTAAAATTAGGAGGTGTCAGAATTCCAGTACAATTCTTAAGTTACTGTCAATAAACGGTAAAGGGTTGCTCTTAAAGGCGTAGTGTGTTGGCAAGGATGCTTCATGGCATGATTTGTGTGTGATAAGCTGCTCGGGAAAGCGTGTGTGAATTTTTTCTCCGTATGGCACGAAAGTGTAAATCCTCTACGCGGTACACATGTGCATTTACACGTTGAAATCCCGAGCCTTCCCCGAGTGCGTGCCGCTTCTGTGCACCGATGTGTGTTTTCTTGCGTGTGTTCGTGTGTCCATCTGCACATTAGTGTTTGTGGGATCTGTTGACAGGGAAGCATGCAGCATTTTATTTGCTCAGGGGCTGAAAAAACACATGGCGCTAGCGAGGGGAGCGCTGTGATATGAGCCTGCTGAAAGCAACCTGGCCAGCCAGAATTCAGCCCTGGGATCATGATTCCACTAAACATTTTAACACACTGTATAATAACCGCGCTGTGCAACATAAAGCTTTACTAATGCATGTGCAAAAATGCATTCAAAAGTTTCTTTTTTAGTTACATTAGTTTGAAGCTTTGTAAAAAATATGTCTTTGTACCAGTTAGCACCTAGCGTCTAACAGTGTGTAAGCAGATATCTATGCGAATGGGCCGGGACATGAATCACGGTTCATCTGGATTAAAGTCAGAAACTGGACATTTTTATCAATCCATCCATCCATTTCCATCCGCTTATCCAGGAGTGGGTTGTGGTGGCAGCAGGTTTAGCAGGTTTTACGTAGTCCCTCCAGTGGGTCAGTTGGATTTGCCCGGAACACCTCCAAAAGAAGGCGCCCAGGGGGGATCCTAACCAGATGCCTAAACCACCTCAGCTGGCTCCTTTCGACGTAAAGGAGAAGCGGCTCTACTCTGAGCTCCCTCTGGATGTCTCCAAGGCTGAGCCCAACCACCCGATGGAGGAAACTTATTTCGGCTGCTTGTATCCGCGGTCTCATTCGTTCGGGTGTACTCCAGTACGGCGTGACATCACTGCCGGGTGTGCAACAAGGTTAAATCTTTAAAAAGAAAGTTTAATCAGGCTGGAAGGAGGCCGCAGGCTCCCTGAAGTTGAACATCTAGAACATTTTGTGGATAATATCTCGAGATGATTTGCAGGCAGATTGTCAACAAATATATATTTTTCTATCCGTCACTTTAAAGAGTGGAACCCCCGTTCCCAGGGTTTTACGTGTAGTTATTGATTCTCTTCATCGACATCTATAGTCTCTAAAAAGCCTCCAAATTGTATTGTTAGTTGTTATATGAATAAAAATGTAATGCTTGCAGATTAGTATTCAATGAGGGCGTGATAAACACTATTTCAGTATAAGTCTGCACGTGTAGTTCCACAAATATGCGTATCTCATCTCTACAGTAGTGCATTGAGAGCGTAACGTTGACGTAATGCACATCACTGTCATTATGTCAGGCATTTTCCTAATGCTAAGCCTAAACTCTATTCAAACCTGTTCGAAAATTGACGGTAAAAACACTACCTCAACACAGGCAATAGTAGCATCATTGTTCATCCCTGGCGAGCGCTCGCTTGCAGGCTTCACGTGGCCATGCCCACCACTTACACTGTGAGATTCTGTCTGCAGCTGCCCTCCATTCAGTTTTCATCAACTGGGTGGCAAACACTGATGAGGTCATTGCCCTATAGCATCTGTAGGAACAAGTGCCCTCTATTTGTCGTTCGCTCTCATTCATATCAGATGAATGAATAGCTTTTGGGAGTGTATCATACATGTGGATGAAACTCCAAACTAAAAGATTAAGCCCCAAAGAAAATCCGATCTGCCGACACTTGAAACACAAGCTTGTTGCGTACCGTATGGCTGATGAGATGTGCCAAAGTATATATATCACGGATACTAGAGGAATTTTCGGCTCCCAGACTAAGTCAGTGTAGTTTGGTCAATGTGTAAAGTCCTATAATTGGTCTATCTCTCATACAGGAAGTATAAAAAGGTCAGGTTGCTCAGCGGGTTACACACGAAGGTTAGAAAACTTCCTACACTCGTGCGCAGAGATCCGTTTAAAAGAGAAAGAAACCCACATAAACAAGCAGGGGTTTTATTTTGTAATATTCATTTATTGTTCAATAAAAATAGATTTTAAAAAAAGTGACGTGATGTCTCCTTCATGACTTCGCCTGATGGATCTGCCAACAGCTCCTTGTAAACATGGGGCTTTATTTTATTTTTTAATTTTTTTGACTGGAAAGGGAATTTAAACCCCCCTCTTCCCCTTCAGTATAATCTTAAGACAAGCTCCTGCCTAGAACTTCACTGACCTTTGACGTCCCGCAGTGATGACAGCCCCGCATTTTACTCACATTCACATTTAGGGCAGATACAGTACATTCATCCCCTGGTCTCCTCTGTCTACCGACTGGTTTCTGGTTTGTGTGATTTGTTTTTGCAGTTGGCCCTCGTAAAACCGCTTTTAACAACGCGAATAAAGAAGACATCTAAGCGCTAACACAAGAGTTCAAGCCATTAGTAAAACCAATTACAACTTATAACATCAGTTTGCCTAAAGACATCTTTATACAGTAGTTATACAGAAACACATCTCTGAAGGTGTAAGGAAACTAAACTCTGTAAACACTTGGAGAGACACACCGCTCTGAACTCCCCCCCCCCTGTGACAGGTTCCACAGCGTCCTGTGGAACCTGTGATGCTACAGTAACTGAGGCCTGGTCCACTGTCTTCACCCGTCAAACTCTCCTCTTTTGGACCTTTCTGGTGCTACATTTGCAAATGCTGCAGGTTATTATGTCGGTATGATGTTTGAGAGCAGGAAAACGAACCAAAAAAAAAAGATTCATCGTATGCTGAAAAAACGGTTCATATAAAAAAAAAAAAAACACAACAGCCTGCAGTTTCTGTGAGAGGTGGAGTTTGATGTAAACAATGCGCAGACTGCTCTGTTTCAAATGTGTTGTCGTGAGGTTTCATAGACTGTATACCGCAAACAGAGAAACCAAAACTTGGCACAGGTTCCCAAAACATAGCTAAAAAGGATGTTTTAAATTCTCAAGAGGCCTTATTTGTTAATGTGGTTCATCCCAAAAGTACAATACCTGCATCAGTGTTTTGGTAATTGAGGTAATTGACATATTAAAGGCTCTCCACTCATTGCTATGACTTGCGAGCCGTGGCTCACGTGACCAATTTAAAAAAAAAACAAAAAAACAGACCACATGACGTGATGCGTGTTGAGTTAGTTCATGTTTTGATAACTGAAGGGGACCACAGATGTTTTTTTAAAAATTCTGATTAAGTCTGATTAAATCCCACTCCAGAACACCACGCATTATTCACCGGCTATTTATTCAGCTTTCTTTTGGTGTTTTTAATTTGGATGGAAGCTGGGCATTGAAGCTGCATAATTTTATCCATTTTTATTGTATATTTTTTTTGCCGTTTTCTGCTTTTATTAGATAGCAACAGATGGACAAGACCCAGGCTGGAATCGGACCTGGGTCGCTGAGGTAAGGACTTCAAGTGAGCCACCGGTGCGCCCTTGAAGCTCCATCGTAATGCGTGTACATTTTCAAAGTAAGAAGTGGTTGCATAATAGATGTAATGTCACGTTTTGGAGGGGAGGCTGACTTGCCACAAGTTTGTAGATTGTTTTGATCTAAACAGAGCTGATCAACAAGCTCAACTGGGTCACTTCCTTTCTAGTAACTTCCAAGGATAGTTATCTTCACTGTTCCTTTCTACTGCAAGGTACCTAAGTGACTGAAAACTCGCCTACTGACGCCTTCAGTATTCTCCTTCGGCCACATAACCCCTCCGTGTGCAGGTCATAGCAGTTTGTCGAGAGTCCTTTCATATAAAAATGATTTTCAAACAGTTTAGGAGACAGTCTGGACTACACATTGTTACTTTGTTAACAAATACGAAGCCTCTTAACAATTTCAGTCATCCCTTTCATGCTGCAATCCCTTTGGGAGAGCCTGCTCTAGACTGAAGGGCACCACTTTCTGATGCGCCTGGGAATACCACTGAAGCAAACACAACAAAACACTGAACTGGTTCACTTTTAGCACAACAGTACTTTAGATGTACTCAGCACAATTCTGGAAGGTTTACATGCTTTTTTTCTCCATCGATTAGAAAAAGAAAAAAAAAAGGAGTCAAGTATTGCTTGTTTTTTTCTCTGTTGTGAAAATCCAAATTTGCTGTTTTTTTTTTGTTGGTTTTTTAAAAATTGTATGATGATCGTATTTGTTAGCTACACTACAACTGAGTCTGCTATACAGAGGAATCGCTGCAAAAAAAGTGCCCAGAGCCCGTGCCAAAATCTGAAGGATGCAGCCTCCACCCTCCTCCTCCTCCTCCTCCTCCTCCTCTCTCTCACTCTCCATCAAGCTCCCTCTCCTTTGCTTGGCTGCTTTCGCTACCAGACAGTACAGTGGCCAAGAGCAGTTGAGTGACAGGCTGACGGGCCAAATCGTCGGGCCGATTGCGTCCCCAAGCGGAGACGCCAGCCCCCCTCTGTACTTCTCCCTTCCTTCCTGCCTTCTGGGCCGGGTCCAGAGCCCACATCCTGGGAACATGGTGCCGGGCGGCTGCAGCCGACAGCTCTTTGGGAATGACACAATGAGAGAGTTCATAGGAAAAGCCGTGTCCGCGTGTGGCTGGGGAGGAGATGATGCTGCCCAATGTCGTTTTGGCAACGTGCGCGGCCCGATGTGCCGGCGTCAATCATGCCAGAAGTCAAAGTGACGCTCCATTAATCTTGCTCTGTATCACAATCTTTCTCCCAATGATTTCTGACAGCACATGAAACTCTGTTCTCTTTGTTCCACTTTGTTATTGTTCATTTGGTGTCCATATGAGGTTCTCTGATGTTCATAAAAAAAGGTCCCGCGTACGGGAGAACGCATTTCATGGAAACAGAAGCCTTTCAGATAACAAGAACACAGCAGAAAATATGCCAGTATGTTGTACTTGCAGTTGTGGACGGCAACACCACAGTGAAAGAGAAAACCGTGTAAAGTTTGTACAAATGTGACAGTTCCTTTCTTTTAAAATGCTCTTTTTTATTTCATCATCCCTCCTGGAAGTATCACACTGTGGTGGCTCGGCTGTGTTTGAGCGCTAGTGGTGAGTACTCCTTAATGCGAACACACAGTTTGCCCCTCAGCCACGGGTTCTGGAGCTCCAGGGGACAGAAATCATCCTGGAGCCACTTTTCTCTATTGTCCACGACCAGCACGAGGCCAAAGTGCTTCAACTGTTCGGGGCTGTAGTACACGCACTGCTCTTGCTCGCTGCCGCTGCCGCTGCCGAGCATACGCCGGGATACCACGTTCATCTCCTGCACCACCAGCTGGATCATCTCCTGCGCCGATGTTCCTGGGGTTACACAAAGCTGAAAGACGGGAGAAGACATCGTGTCACAAACACAACAAGCGTTTAAAGGTTAATAATGTCGGCGTGTCAAAATGTATCTATACCTTAACGCTGATCTCCTTTGGCAGGCCTGTGTGGTATTGTGGGTACACTCTGAGCGTGGCATGGCAGCCCTTCCTGAGGGCAGCGCGCGATGGTGAGGAGAGTCTCTGTGTGCCGCTGTCCTCCGATAACGTGCGTGCTGGTGGAAGCTGCGGTAGGCAGCGCTCGGCAGAGCAACAGCGGTCCACCGACGAGGGCCTGTGCCATCTTCGCTGTGGCGAGGTGGAGGGCGAGGTGCAAGTGGTGTGGTAACAGTAAGGCTGGTGGTGGGCTGAGGTGGTGGAAGGGAACTCTAGGCTGCTTGTTCTCACACAGAAGGCCTGTCTCTTCTCTGTGATGTGCAAGAGCTCGATCTGCCTGCTGGGCAGGATGAAGTCACTGTCAAACAGCTCCGGGGCCCCCCTTCGCCTTTCCCCGCTGCATCGGACTCCGCCCCCACCGCCGCACCGCTCACCTTCCCTCCCGTGTTGCGGCTCCGAGGCCTGGAGGACGTCTGGCGTGGAATCCCTCAGCGCTCCCCCTCCGCGTCCACCCCCGCACATCCCTCCTCCCGAGCTGCTCCCGTCGCTGCGCAGAAAACTGCGGGGCTCCAGGGGCGCGGAGCACGAGAGGGGTGAAGGGGGCAGCAGGTCCAGCTCGCGGGGACTCTGGGCGCGGCTGGAGTCGTAGTCACTGTCGGTGGTGAGGAAGACCTCGGAGGAGCCCTCCTCGTCTGACAGTCCAGCGAAATCTGCAGAGCATGACAAAAAACGTAATGTCATTTTTAGAAGTTGCATATTATTCTATATTTCTAACAATATCATATAACCACAGGGTCACACGGTCAGCTATGAAGGTTGACTCTGACCTGAGTGCTTGCGGCAGGGTTCGGGCGAAGGCATCGGGGAGGGCATGAAGTCTGGCTGAGAGGAGGTGGAGGGAGGCTTGTCCGGCAGCACCTCCTTGGAGAAGTCGATTATCCAGGTTACGGAGATGCCTCCCGTTGGCTGCTTGTAACGGGCGTACTGCAAGGCGTCCATGATCCACCTCGCATCACGCCACACCTCCTCCATTTGCTGTTGTACAGTAACATTCAAATGTCTTACTGCACACAAATAGCAGCCTGTCTGACCCAGATGTTGCAGCGGTATGGGTGTCTGAGGCCGAGTGAATGATCTTACCTGGATGTGTTCCTGGACCTGCTGGTGTTTCTTCTTAGCGGTGAGCAGCTCGGCCTCAGAGAAGGCTTCCCTCAGTGCCTGCTGAGACATGAGGGACTCCAGCTCCAGCAAAGCTGATACTCTGCAGTATTGGCCGATGAAACTGGGGCAATAGGCGTTAAAGTGGACTGTGGGGGGAATCCAACAAGAAAAAAAAAAGAAATTTCAAATGGTGGTCCAGTAAATACAGAAACAGCAGTTGCAGAGCATACGTGATTATATAAACGTTTCAGCCGAAAATTTGATACGCTCACCCAGTTCAAAGATCTGCAGAGGAAGGGTGAGGAAGCCGGAGCGCGGGGAGTACGGGTTATTCTGACCAGGAGCAGTGCACACTTCATCTGACGGAGGCAGGAGGAGCAGGAAGGACACTTTCTCCCCAAACTCCAACACTTCCTGGCTGTAGATACGGAAGTCTTGTGCCTAGACACACAGACACAAGTGATCTCAGGGGGCCTTTGGAACCACAGAAACCTATGCACATCTTTTTTTTTTTTCTTCCCAATTTGAAGCTTTTATTGGATAGAGGTCACAGTTACAGGGATAGATCATAGACTGCTAGGCCACCATGAAGTCGGTTTTCACTCATGTAAGTCTCTTGAAAGCAGAACCAGAGGCTCCAACTCTAATAGCGGAATGAGAAGTAAGGAATAAGGCAACTGCATGGTTTCCTGTAATTATGGGTTATTGCATATCACTAATACACTGCCATGTTTGTTGTTATAAACCTTTTTTTTTTTTTTCAAACAACCATCCCCTCTGGAAATCTCCTGATGACAGGCTAATCTATCAGTATTTTTATGAATAAACAGTATACGTATCCGCGTTCGTATTCATGCAACTTTTCATAGCGTGTCGTAGCAGTCTGTAAAGTTTTTATAGCTCCAGTTGGAAGAGTGGGTGGTAAAAGGTTAAAGCCAAAAGGACAATGATTGCCATTGTGCAGGAATTCAAACCATGTTCTTTTACAGAAATCATGGAGAATTAGTGGTCTAACCAGAACTGGCTGATCACCCACTGGAATCATTTTCTTTGCTTTGAGCTATTGCTACTGCCTGCCTCTGGAACTTGGCTGGATCTCTCCTGAGGAGTTTCTACTGGTTCCATGATCAGTCCGAGTCATACACAAAATGCTATTTCTTTTGCATTTGGTGAAAGAAATCGCCGCGAATCAAACATTTAACGTACGGACAAGGTTTCACATCGACTCCGGGCCTAACTCCTGACCTGATTGCCGGGGACATTTATGTGTGCCATCAGGTCCTTGAGGGCGCTGCGCAGGTCCTGTAGGAGGCGATGTGGAGCACTCTGTACTTCATGGTCCATTTCCAACGACTCCTCCAGTGAGCTGAGGGCCTGCAGCCACTGCCACTCCTCCCTGAAACAACACGTCAATCACACGGGTCAATCCACGTGCCTTTGTCGTTATTTTGCCAGTATATATCCGTGCGCCCGGTCAAAAGTGGCCCGTGATCCCCACCTGGACACGTTACTGTTGTCCCGAATTTTGGTGTGACAGAGCACATTGGGGAGTTTCTGGGGCACCAGCGCTCTGATCTGCTCCACTGATGTGCACAGCTTCAGGTAGCCCAGGTATAAGCCGGGAGACAACAGCTTCCTGCTCCGCCTGTGATACACCAGCTTCTCCTGGGAACAGCAGGTGGACAGAAACCGAGTAAGGCGAGGGTATGGCAGTGTTGACTGGGGTTTGTTTGTGTGGTGACACTGATTCTAATTTTGTTTCTATCCTCACGTTAATTTAAATGTTGTTGTTTTCATGTTTTTGCTATTGTTAGTCCTTGAGAGACTCCAGTTTAAAGTTGTTCCAACATGTTTAAAGTGGAAGTAAGCACTTCAAAATAGCCCATCAGCACATTTTTATGTATTTCATCATACAATTTGTTCATAACTGGCCACAAAACAAATATTTCAGTGAAATGTGGTTTTGCCAAAGGGAGTCTCCACCATTGTTTTGGAACCACAAGGCCAAACCAGCTTACACTGGAGACAAAACAGCTTTGCAACAATGGTATCAAGTTTACCGGGCTATATAGACAAAATCAACTTGTGGTTTTGTTCCAGATTGTGGTCGCTCTGAACAAAACAGCCACACAGCATTAGTTACAAAACACAAAACAACAACAATTATGTAGATTATCATCATCACGCCCACAACGCTCAAATTCAAATGTAACAATTTCCACAGCCCGACTGAGCCACTGATTAACTTTTATGTCGGGGCTGGCACAGATCCAAGACTTGACCTGACATCTGGCATTTGAATTCATGTAATGGCAAGTCCGTTCAATGTTGTGTCCTTAGAAAGGAGGCGACAAATGGAAGAGGAGAGTCATGATGATTAATGTTTATCTAAATAAAGAGTGTCTGCACAAGCAGCACTCATAATTGGAAGCACATTTCAATTTACAGTCCTATTGTTTCAGCCTCGTGTTTACTGGTTTTCTGTGAATGAGAGTTTAATAACATTAAAGCGTACCAATAACAAAAAATAAATGTTTTCCAGTGATTTGGAGGCATTTTGTTGTTGACAAAGTGCCTTACACTACAGCGTTTCATCTTGCTAAATCTCCGGGTAACAAAAAAATGCAAAGAATGAGCCTGATAAAAACCACAACCACTGCTGACAAACCCTCCTGCCATTCCTAAATGCTGTGGAAGCAGTCTGTCTCCAAAACAAAAGCAAAAAATAACAAATCGTCCAATCTTCCAATCACCGGCCGTCTATTCCTGCAGGACTCACATGGAGCGTGATGAGAAGCATGTCCAAGGCAGTGGGCTCTTCAGGGGACGAGATGGACTTGCGTTGGAGCTGGAGTTTGCAGAGCTGCGTCCAGCGAACCCCATCCAGGTTGGGACAGGCACTCATGTCCTTCAGGAGCACCAGCAGGGCGTTGCCGTGTTTGTCTTTGATTGGTTCAAAATACACCTGACCGAGGTCCTGGGTCCCCAGCATACCCTGAGGAAACACATCAGATAGTAATGGCCTGTTTGCGCCGCGATTTTGAATTTTGAATTGATTCAAGTCGACTCGTGCTACCTGAAGCTGGGAGACGGCCTGCAGCATCTTGAGGCGTGTCTGCAGAGTACAAGAGCAGGACGACTGGGAGGGATTAAGACACTGCTGCAGCCAGGGAATCTCCTCCCATAGATAAGACACCTGCCACATGGAACGGATGATCAGCTTTCTGTCTACTTTTGTTTCTTTGGATGATGTAATAATCAGTTAAAATGTGTTCATGTAAATTACAAAGTGTACATTAACCCATTGACCCTTTTTCATTTTAATATCCGTAATAAGTTATTAAATACTGAGAAATCCATTGTTGTACGTTTCTGTCTCTTCCTTTCTGTCTACCTTCGTAAACCAGAGGAAGTCCTGCATGAGGGAGCTGGAGTAGGAATCTTCCACCTCTACAATCGGAATCTGGTCCTCTGGAGTTACCAACACGTTGTCATCTCTGTAGAATATGGATGTCAGATAGAGGCCTCTGGAAAGGAACACGGGAAAGTGCACGGGTTACAGAAGACACACTGAACGGCGACATCTCAAAATGACGCCATAAGTTTACTTTGGTGAATAAAGCATGGAGGAGTTGTACAAGATGTTTTGCTTGATAGATTAAGTGTATCTGCTCAAAACTTTATTGATTAATCTCTTCCAAACATGTCACAGTGAAAATAAAACCACAACAAACAAAACATTTTTTCCAACTTCATGGGCAACGGTGTATGAATTCACTACATGTAAACTGACAAATTACACACTGCGTTTGCTACACACATAAAAGTTACAATTCCTTTACATCACATTCAGCCATCGTCTACCTTTTCAAGCTTTTAACAAATTTGCTGGTGGTTTGGAAGAGGTGGCGCAGGCTTTTGGATACCGAGTGCTTCCTCCCTTGTGGCGGAGCTTTGCACTGCTCTGTGGGGACAGGACGGAGAAGAGAAAAAAGGATTTTGTTAATTCCAACGAAACTGAATAACTGAGTCCGATTTTTTTCTTTTTTTTTTTTTAAATTCTGATGCTCGTGAGGCTTCAGTGTCAGGGCACATGTGAGAAACTGTGACATGATTGGCTGTCTGGTTTCCTTGCTAACACCGATGAATACCTCAGAGCTGACAAACTCTAGAAACATCTCTTCCAGTGGCAGGTCGTTACCTAATTGACATCCAACCTGACACGTCCAACAACACGGTCGGAGTGGAATGTTTTTCGACATTTCATGCACTCCAGTGGCGCGGCACCGTTTGACAGTCGTGCTGGCTGCCAACAGCAGACTATGGGCCTTGAGGGAACCACTAGCTCTCCGATCCCAGAGGGACACTAACCGTGTGTATATGCATGTGTGTGTGTGTGTGTTTACCTGCATATACTATAGCTGCTGGAGCATGGCATGTCTTGAGCTACCGCCATATGAGTGGAGCCAAGGAGCTGTAGTAATTTTTGTGTGTGTGTGTGTGTGTGTGTGTGTGTCTGTATGTGTCTTAACCCTTTGCCACTCACTGACAGGGAGGTCAGTTAAGTCTGTGGGGACATGTTTATTTTTAGTGGGCCTGGAGGGGGTGGGAGGCGAGAGAGGGAGGTGTGTGTATATATGTATGTGTGTGTGTGTTTGTGTGGGCGCCTGTTGGTGAGATAACGCACCAACCCAACTCATTAGAAACCCTGAGTCCCAAACCCTTCACAGATTCCCTCTCCTCCCCTCCCAGGTGATCTTACTCCAGCCCCAGGCCACTTAAAGTCAATAAATCCCCCCATTCAGGACCCGAAAAGAACTAATTTTCTCTTCAGGTGGACGAGTCGAGGTGGAGTAACAAGAAAAAACAGCGCCCCTCGACCCCTCTCACCTCCCCAGATTTCTCTTTACTCGCGAGTCTGTTCAGCTCCAGTCCTCCTGGCCTCAGTCCCTGTTTGACACTGAGTAAGACAGACAAGTAGGGCCCGACTGCTGGGGTGCCTGTGTTAGTCAAGGCCTCTTTTCACAGTTTAATTAATAGTGTTTGGACAAGAGAGAGAATGTGGCGTGGGCCATAAGCTAGGCTGTGACGGGGGTGCGTACATGGACGTGTGGGAGAGAGTCAGAGTTGAAAGAGGGAGCATGCACTTGAATATTTGTGTCTGTTCATGTACATGTGTATCTATGTGTGCGCCCGTCTATCTTTATGTGTGCGTGTATGTATGGACAGTAGACAGAACGACTGGCGGGCTGTGGGGGGGTGGTGAAGGGCGGGTGGGTGGCGGGGGGGCGCAGCAGTAGTCAGTGTTAATTTATGCCCTCTCCCGACTCCAGCCCAGGACTCGTCTCTTACAGGAATAACAAACATGACCCCGGGACACGCCACCTTGGCTACCGTGCCTGAACTCTCAAGCTCAATCAGTCGCCGTCTGAAGAACCAAGAGCCACTCAATACTGACTATTATATTGCGTCTCGCACTATTGCAAATACGGTCTGGCCTACAGTGGACAATAGTAAGTGGGTGAGTGTGTTTGGGCATGTGAGTGTGCGAGAAAAAAAAAAAAAGAGAGCGAGAGAGACAACTTGCTCAATGCTAAATGCAGTTTGCCGTCATGTAAAAGAGTCAGTGTGGACAGGTTTTGACACTTATGGGACCAGCTTACAGCCAGCAGTGTTTGGGGATATAAACAGCCTGAGTGTGAGAGAAGTTGATCTGCATTTTGTCACAGAGAGAGAGGTATTCAGCAGAGGAAGGGCTGAGTCATGGAAAGACGCATAAAGGGGTGGGGTGTGTGTGTGTGTGTGTGTGTGTGTGTGTCTGTGTGGGGGGGTTGTTGAGACAGAGGAGGGGGGTATTATTTTTGAGGTGGCATGCCGTCTTAGGGTGTTCGGCCCCCCGAAGTACTTGTCGTGCCTGAGATTGTAAAGTGTCTGTCAAGGTGAGATGAAACACAGCAATTGGTGAGACGTGCTACACCTGCAAGCTGAAGCGTCCATTCCTCATGTTTGTTTACGCCGAGAATATTTTCTGAAACACGAGCTAGACGGTGGCTAAAAATTCAGATGTATTTGTTTAAAATGTGACGGGGCGTAGTGAAAACGACAGAAGCTCGGGTTAATGTCACGGGCTCATACCAGAACTCAGGGTGCATTTCACTTCGACTTCTGCACTTTGCTTCAACTGATATCCGAGCTAAAAACGGATCTTAAGATTGTGGTCAAGCATTTTTGTGGTTGTGTAGTTTCGAGTTGTTATTCTACCGAAGAATCTGCTGCATGTAATTTCCAACTCGATGGCAGAGTCTCGTATGATATAACGTGTACTCGTGTGTACTTCAGTGAGTACACTAAGTCACTATCACTACCAGGTTTAGGGTTTTGGGTTTCACCAGGGGTCAACCATGCAAACCGTTAAAGCTCTCGTGTTACTGTTCCGTCTTTTAGGTAAACACGCCCACCAAATCGATCAAAAAGTTGTTGATACCATGGCAGACACAGTGGCGGTGAGCTTCTTTTATCTGTCCAAGTAGCTGGTCTAGTGCCTCCTTCTGGCCTCTCTGACGTGGAGCACGGCCATCGATATCCCTCCAACCTGCAGACAGAAGAGAAGAAGGAAAAAATGAAAAATGTGACCACGCAATGTTCTGTCCCAAGACTCACTGTACTGATTTGGGATATTTAGACTGGTCTCTTAAAGCTATACTGTGAATTAATGATGGTGAAGCAAAATATTATGAATTAATATATCTCAACACCTATTGGTTGGATTGTCAAACAACTTATACAGACATTTGTGGTCCCCCGGGGCATAAATCCTACTGCCCTTGGTGATCAGCGGACTTCTCTTGCGCCACCATGAGGTCGACGACTATTGGACCCAATGTCATGAAACCTGGTACAGACATTCATGTTTCCCTGATGTTGACTTGTACCGGATTCCAGCTTTGCAAATGTAACATTCCCCTTAGCCTCAGCTGTACATGTCAGTATGCTAAACTTCACAGAGCCACGGGCACTACTTTACTTTAATGGCTTGATTTCTACTTCATAATCTACAGTAGCCAGGATTTATGCAATATAACACTGCACTAATATGCAGTGTATAAAAGGCATGACATAACATAAATGACATACAGCTTGTATGTTTGATCCTGCAAAAAAGGTTAGGTTCTACATATTTTCTCAGAGGAGTGATGAGTAGTGTTTGATTGTTGATCAGTCCAGATATTTATTCTTTCTCTATGAGCAAAGAGGCATCAGCCGACGTTGACTACTGTCAACCGGTTCATTGCTCTTGGTGTGCAAGCCTTGTGAGATTTTTTATTATGGACAGGTTGCTAGTGGGAAAGCACACCGATTGTTTTCACAGTGGAAAGTTTGAATGCATCAGCATTATTTGGTTTATTTGAAATTGGTGAACCCAGATCTATGGACTATGGAGCAATAACTTTGGTTAGAAGAAAATAAACTGGACTATGCGTTTGAACTTTTATGGAAAACTTGTTCTTTGAAGCGTGCCTCCGAATCACACTTCTCAGCAACAGGCTCACAAAGACTTTTAGGGTGAAGGGATGAAATACTCCAAAAACAGGTTAACGTTGTACATTTTCCTTCTTTTAGTGATTTTAACTGTAGTAAAAAGTAATCTAGATTGTACTTGGATGACTTGATATGAGACTTTTAATAGTGAAAGTGAGCATACAGTGCTGACATCAGTGGGACTTTAGGTGAGCTTAGTTTGAGGACTGGGAGAGGGGGGCTAATCAAATTCTTCTTGGGACCCCAAAACTTGTTGGTCTGGCTCTGTTCCTTTGGCTTCCAATAGTAGGAGTGAGAGGTGTTTGAGACGGCTTACTTCTCAAACAGATCTAGTGTGTGCATGATAGGAAACAGCACCCACCCCAGTGTGAGAAAGCTGTGGTTGGCTGACAGACAGACCTACTGAGCACCGCTGCGACTGACTGCTCTGCACATATTTGGGCTCAGAACAGACGCACAAACATATTGTGGCTGCTCCAGTGATAGAAAGCGAGGAAGGTTATGCACATCACCCATCAGTCATAAAAACACTGATACTTTCTGTACACTTTCCGAACACACACACACGTTCGCGTCCTTCTTCACGGATGACTAGCTCTGCAGAAAACGATCCTTCAGCAGCTTCTGCCTACTGTGCTAGTCAGCCAGCATCCCTGCTTGCTCACTGGAGGATGTGTCAGTGATAACCCACCCCTCCCCACCTCCACCATCGACCGCCACCCGCCCCACCCCCCATCACCCCACCCCGACTCCCTCTCCAGGAGCCCCCCGGAGGGCGCGTGGGGCTGAAACACGGTGAGCTCTATTCCCGGAAAGGTGCCTGTCCCGACAGGACAAGCGGGCCCTTTAATGGGCGTCCACGGCCCGGTATAAGGCCCCCACTGTTGGGGCCGCGCCGCGTGCTACAGCACAGACATGCAAATATTTCCAGTGGTAGGCCCAAATGGAAAACACAAACACGCAACATCGAAATTAGCTCTGGGAGAAGGAGGGGAGGGGAGGTGGACAGTAGAAAAAAAAAAAAAGAGAGGGAAAGCCCAGTCTCCTAAAATGAAGACGCACACACACACACACACACACACGCTGAAAAACACGGCGTGCTGATGAGGACAAACATGTTCATGTGTTCCCCAGATGTGCCCTAAGTGTGCCAACATGCACACAATCACAGTACCTATGTTCGCTCTCATACAGTAGGTGTGTACAAACTGTGCAGACTCTACATGCTGCACACAAACAGCAGTCAGGAAACTCATCTCATAAATCAATGCACTTACTTTTAATGAATTACTTTGCATCAATGATTTAAGTTACATATGCTACTTAGACTACAAACAATATAGAAAAACCTATGCATAGATAGATAGATAGATAGATAGATAGATAGATAGATAGATAGATAGATAGATAGATAGATAGATAGATAGATAGATAGATAGATAGATGAAGAAAGGGAGAAAGAGTGTCAGAGCTGCTGTGGTGAGTCAACACCTCAGCTGTTGCACATGACTTCACGGTTAACTTCTTGGCTGAACCCGGGCAGCTTCTTCTGCCAGCCAGCCCCAAACACCATCCTGAGGCTATGGTTACACACACTGACGTCCGCAGAGGGGGTCCCAAAACCCTCCCAGCCTGCTGGCTGAGGAGGGTCCAGCTGTCACCCCCCTAATGATGTCAAAGCAACGCTGGAATGACGTTGGAATAACCAAATCGATTGACTGGACGTGAAATGATGCGTTGTGTAGGTTCCTTTTATGTGTGGGAAAGCTCTGAGAGATGGTATCATTCAGTCAGGACACACACACACACACACACGCACACACTGTGTGAAAACTATTTCGCAGTTAATTTAGAGAGGCCACCCAAAACCCTTCAGGCGTCTTGTTTGGTTGTTAACGTGGAACTTTTTTTTTGTTTTGTTTTTGAACACACGATGGAGACTTACTGGAAGGTGCAGCGCAGCCAGGGGTGGAGACTACTGGAGGTCCCCAGCCCTTCATGTTGTAGGCAGACACCTGGACATAGTAATATGTCCCCTGTAAGGACAGGACACATGACAGTTAAGCACTAAAGCCATATACATATGTATGCGTGCGGTTCAGTGCATCTGTCTGTCTCTTGCTAGGTCCCTGTCTGTCTTCATTTCAATGTGTGTGTGTGTGTGTGGGTGTGTGTGGAGGGTGAATCTAGAAGCTCTGTCTGTCTCTGTGCCCAGTGTGCAGACAGCAGCCCTCTGTCTCTCCTTTCTCAGCCAGATCAATCAAAGCAGCCGCCGACACTTCCTGACCTCGCCTTGACCCCTGTCATGTGACAGGAGTGAGCTTTGGCTGGCAGCGGGGGTCTTAAAGGGGGGTGGGGGGGCTCTCCCACACAATAACAAACAACCAGTGGAGCGTCCATTTGTCTACATGCATGCTTAAAAATGCCAACATAAATCAGGTTCCAGGCTACCAAGCTGCTCTTTTTATCATTTTGGAGGCTGTTTTGCAACTGCTGCTTATGAATGGTCAAAAGCCAAGACTAACAAATAAGTAATAAACTCTTTTCCCATCACTGCCCCCCCGTCATGTGGGACTGACAGGGGCTACAACTCGCGTGTGGAGTCTGATGTATGTAATAAAGAAGAGTCACTTGGGAAATGCCTTCAGATGTCACCTAAGCAAACGCCTCACATGTAAATAATATCGGGCGCCTTCGTGTGGGGGAATAGCTTCTAAATTTTTTATCGGTCAGCACCAACAGCTGGAGAAGCCAGAGCTTAGCGGCCCTTTGTGTTTCTCATGCACCCATAAACTACGAGGTAATGCGTCCTTTTTATCTGGTGGTTCTGAGGTGGGGACCGAGAACTGCTTCACTAGGTTTTTGTGAAAAGTGTAGGATAGAGTGGAGACGATGTTCGATCCAGGAAACCTTCAGAACAAGTGTAAAATTTATAGTCCGTGGAGCAGCTCCTGGTGTTACCTTTTGACAGATTCCCATATGAGAGATTTAGCTCTGTTATTCTGGATCCTGCAGAGGATTCTTATTGATTCCTGCTGATTGAGTGATCATACTGGTTCAACAGACCATCAGTAATAAGGTGCAGGCTGACATTCTGGCAGCACTTACAGAAGCGAGTCCCGTGATGTTGCACTGTAGCAAAGTGGTGTCCTCCACCACCATCTCACCCAGCAAAGGAACGAATGAAGGAGCAGTGCTCCAGCTCACTGCAGACACACAAACAAAACCACCTTTTTTTAAAAAGAGTTTATATCAAGACAAAGACAAAATGGTATTGAATACATAAAATGCCCGTTTTTTTTAATACTTTAAAAAGTTTTGGCATTTAGCTTCAGAGCTTCACATATAGAGCGCAGTTGCTTCTAAATGAAGCAGTGGGATGTGCACGGTGGCTGACCTTTGTACTTGGTAACCACAGCAGAGTTGACACAGAGAGGTTCCTGGAAGTCCACCCTTAGACTGGTGCTGCTGCTGACAGACAGGCGAACTACAGTGGGAGCGTCTGGAGGGTCTGGTAAGTAGGACAGACACACAGACAGGCAGATGGTAAGTAAATAAGAAGACAGACAAACACAAGCAGACTAAGACCCTGCACATTATAACCATTATAACGGAGCGCGCACATGGAATTGGCAGCGTACTCTAATGACATCATTTAGTCTTCCTGGTCTGTTGCACAATGCATTGCTCAGTTTCAGAAGTGGGAAATGTTTAAAGTGTCAAGTAATGGATGCTTGTGAAATTGAAGCAATTTACAGTCAGTAATGGATGGAAAAGACAACAACGCCGCATCTACCATCTTCACAAATTAACGTCAACTCAGTCGTTGCTGAGAAGACGTGATGATGTCATTGATTGCGATTGCACGAAAACATCATCTTGACATGTGGCGTATAATTTCCATCAATGTTCACACAATTTACCCATGAAGCTACACGAGTAAGTGGAATTACATTAAAGAGGGGAACAATCTTTTTTTTTTTTTTTTTTTTGCATCAAAGTCCAGATTGGTTTGTGTGGAAGGGAGGAGTGTGTGCGTGTGAGTGTGTCTGCTTTTTGGGGGGTGGCTGTCTACTCTGCCACTAAGCGTGTCATGAAATGCCTATAAAAAATTAAAGCAGGAATACAGACAGTGTTATGTTTGCGCAGACACACAGAGCCGTGTGCTACGCTTCCCAGTGTGGAAGCCATTAACTCGGCCCAGACAGAATGCCGGCAGAGAAAAAGGGTGCAAGCCTTACTCGCATGCTCGAATCCCGTCTGCATGCGTTGGAAGAGCCGGAGCCTCCACTCCCAGGCCTTTAGCTGCCTCTCCCGGTCAGACACGTCACGCTCACCGGGACCCTCGCTTCCAACCTGGGTCTGAAGCTCCGACACCCGCTGCTCAGCCTCCTGCACCAAGGTGACCAAATGCACCGCTCGGCCCTCCAGGCTCACGACTAAGAAACGCATGAGAGAGACAGCGAGAGAAAGAAAAGTCAGTGCATGCATGCTGTATTAAAAGACGAGTTTCATTACCCTTAGGCACATGTTAAAGTGACTCCATTATTTCAAAACTGCTTTGACATTCATAAAAAACGCTTTTATATTCACACATAAAAAAAAGGCAGTTGGTAAATACAGCTCAAAGCTGAGCAATGCTGGACCATAAATTTGTGTGAGCTGTTTTTCCAACCAAAATTCAAAGAGTGAATGCAAAGTTCTGTGATCCAACGATAATGAAAAATCCTAATTAAAAGAAAATTCTCCTCTACATGCATCATTTTTTGGATTAGTGCTGTAAAATTCGGTAGAACTATACCATTGTTCATCAAGTTATTTACCTTACTTAAAGGAGACAGTAATGTGTTGGTTTTACTTTTATCAAGTGCACACATCTACACTGATACTGCAAGAAAAAAAAGACTCTGCCTGCAATGTTGCAGATTGCTTTTGCAGGCCACTCTTTTTTATGTCTTTGTTTGCCAAAATGCTGTGGCAGATTCCTCAATAAACTTCATTTAACTAAGCAGTCCCTCTTTAAGGATGACATCATCCCGAAAATGACACAGAAAATGTGGTAATGAAAGCGAGAGGGGCAGGAGAGGGAGGAGTGTTCTTCATATGCGGTTATAAGGGAACACAAAATGGTGGGAACGTGCATAGGCATCATTTTAAACTGCCGCTGTAAAACTATTTTTCTGCAAAACTTGTGGAAAAAATTGTACAACCGATCTATTTTTGTCGTATATAACCACAGCCTCACGGAGACTCCATCGGAGGAATGTTTTTCTGGGTGTTACTAAAACAATGAGCATTGATGTTTGCTTAAACAAAACACACATCGCTATAGTAGATGAGATATAACACCCAGTGAAACTATTCAAATCATGGCTGTGCGGTTAGCGATAGCGGCTCGTGGCAGCGTAACACAAAGATTAAAGATTCAAAATCCAGTTACACTCGCAGTTGCCAAACGTGCGCAGATCAATCTAACTAAAAAGCACCCGACAGGTAATGTAAAGCTGTTAAGGTCACAAAGGACAGTAGCTGTACTGTACTTCTTCTTTGGTGGCTGGTCATTCCTGGAGTGTTTGGGACTGGTGTGTGTCTGTGTTTAGTCTGTGTGGTCTGTGTTTGTTCATTGTAGATTCCACTGTTGAGCGTTAGATTCCACTGTTGACAGTAAGTTTAAAGCTCCGTGTCAAAATGTCCATCTGGGTGTTTAATTCTGCGGCTCTCTCCATGTCTCCGCAGTGGCTGTGAGCTTCTCTTTGAATCTGAGTGTCTCTTCTGGGTGTTAGCTTTGTGTGTTGTTCTCTTCAGCCACTTGTGTGAAGACTTAAAGGCCACTTGTCACGTTTTAAAACAGGTAGCGCGAGGGGTCGGAGTGGAGTTTTAAGGTTAGGGCTAGAATTACTGCAGAGGATCCTTGGACTTGGACTCTCGGATGGATGAGAGTAACTGTTGAAAGTCTATTTTGATTTACATTTTATATTCCAGCCCTTCCAGGCCTAGAAACCAGTCCAGATGCTGTCACCATTGTGTACGTGTGTCTTGATTTGTCCTTATTTCACATCAAGGCTGGGCTCTTCCACAGCACATTAAAGTGGCTTTGTCCTACTGAGAGCCACCGAGGGATTTATAATGTGAATATGAAGTTGCTTTAGAGAATTTGTTTGATTGTCTTTGTCTGCCCTTTGTCTGTCTCTCTGGTAACCGCACAAAATTAAGTCAAGCATGGCAATATCAATGCGCATCGGAATCAATTCCTTTCAAAGCTCGAGAAAACGTCTGCAGCCTCTTTGATGTCAATTCCCTTCAGATGGAGTTTGATTAGTACATGCTTATAGAAATAAAAGGCGAGCCGTTACTTTCCTTATGTGCTGTTGTTCTCTGCCTTTCTTTCTCTGTTTCAGTCTTTTGTACACACACACACACACACACGCACGCACACACCTCTCTCATGAGTTATTTGAGCTCTGGAGTGAGAGCACAATCAAAGAGCAAACTTCAGTAAACATCACTTTCCATTCAAGTGTTTTCAATTTAATGATACCTTTATAAGACGTCTGGCTCAGCTCTGGAGAAGCGTGCGTGTGTGTATGCATGCATGTGTGCGCACAAGTACAAACACAAACAGCCTAGGAGCCTCACTGGCGAGTTCTAATCATTAACAGAGGAGAGGGAGCAGAGGCTCAGCAGATCACAGACAGTGAAAAGTGCTTACGAAGATGACTAATATTGCATCATGATTACCAGCCCTTCATCGCCTTTAATATGTTTTCACTGCCAGCAGAAAACAGAGTGGGATGTGCGAGTTTGTCAATAGTGTGCGGACGAATACGATACCGGGAAGCGTGATAAGACATTGTGTTATGAGTTATGTGCGCGTTGTTGCTTTGGGCAACACCTGCGGTTGCTTTGGTGGCAGCTGATGTTGTCGTGACAGCGGCTTTGGCTTCCACAGCGACAGTTGTTGATTCGTCAGAGAGTGACTATTGAAACCAAAACAAACCCTGTCTGGTATCAGTTCTGATCGAAAGAAGATTTACACAGAAAAAACAATGAATTACAGACCTGTCAGTAAGCGACAGATGTGGTTTTTGGCCTTCTCACATCATTAGCTTGTAAAAGATACATGTTGTGATTGGCAGAGGTCAACGAATGTTGACTTTTCCACATATCATGCGCGATTTGATTGGCTTAAAGGTCAGGCAAATCAACTTGCTTCCCCCTCAAAGCCAAAGTAGCATTTGCTATGGTGTGATTCACCAGTAGGCAAGCCAAGTTCTACTAACAAAAGTGAAGAGCTGTTGAATTTTACAAGGAGCAGTATGATTAATTACAAGTGACTGAATGTATGAGAGAAGCATTGCTCTTATTAGGGAAGAGACATTGTGGTGACCCCAGACGAGGTTTTGGATCATTTCTACAGAAAACAGGAATGAATAGAACGACTAGACTCAATTTTGTGTAATGATTATTTTGGTGTGGTTGTACGGTCTGTAACAACAGGCTTAATAGTGGCTTTTACCAACTTTGCGTGACCTCCCTTTAAAATATGTTCTGGGTTTTCACTGTATTGGGTTAAAGTAGCCACAGAAAATGAACACGCTCCAGCACGTGGGTGATATTAACTGTAAGTAAAAAGGAGTATTCTTGACGTCGCCGTACGACACCTACAGTAGGTGTTGTCCAATGCGCCCCAGAAGCTGCGGTTTTGATTTGACCTATTAACCTTCAAAACAATCCTTAAGCCGCGACGGGCTCGTCCCCCCTGTGACTCAGTAGATGCGTGTACGTTGTGTTCCTCTACTCACAGTGTGGGCTCTCCTTGGCACCGGCACGCAGTAGCAGCTTGGCCATGGGCACGTTGTTGGTCATGATAGCGATATCGAGGGGTAGGAGGCCCTCGCTGTTTGGTGTGTTGAGATCCAGCTCCTCAAGACTGTACTGGGACAGAAGCAGCTGCACCAAGTCCAACTCCTGGTGCTCCACTGCCTCAAACAACGCTTCGTTACTCTGAAACTGTGATACGGAGAGAGTTTACAGAAAGTGTCCACGTGCATAATGTTTCTCACGATATATTTTTTTGCCTTGCTATACAATAGTTAGATGGGTGGGTATACAAATCTACAATGTTACTACCTCAGGTTCTCTTGCTATCCAACTTTACATGTTTTCCCTGACTATTTTTAGACTACAATGTTCCTGGGCTTATTATTTTTTCCTTCTCTTTCTCTCTCTGACTTACTATGGTGGTTTTGCGCAGCCTCTCCTTGTCTCCTCCCCGTCCTGACACCACACTGTCCTCCAGGGCAGGGGGGTTTGTGCCCACACGGAACTTTCCAGACAAGTTGCGGTACAGGCGGCGAGCAGCGCTTGGCGAAGACAGGCTGGCCGACTTGCGGGCCGGGGCCGGCTGGTGGGCCTGGTCCCCCCTCATGGGCTGCGTCATCTTGGCAGAGTCAGCCCTGGAGGAGAGACACAGATGGGGGAAACGAGACGAATATGATATTTGATTCAGCGCACGTACTCGGTGAAGATTGGTTTTTGAATCCGTTGAAAGAGATTACATCTCCAAAGGTAATCACTGCTCTCGCAGATAAATGCTAAGGTGCGGCGAGGCCAAAAGAACAGAGGAAGACTCTGCACACTCAAGCTCCAAAAAGCATTAAGAAATCTTGTACTATTCTCTTCTAGCCAGTTTATCTCCATAAAACAAACACTAAACATCAAATTCTGTTACTGTCACAAACCATTTCTGTTGTATGACAGCGAAAGGACAAAGAAAAAGAACCTGAAAGGAAGGAAGGCCGACTGTTTGGACACCTTTACCTATAACATGTGGTTAAAATCAGCGTTGGTCTGGTCTACTGCTCTGCAGGTTTTTAGCAAACAAGTTCAGATTCTGGCCCTGCAAAACAGCACCAGACATTCACGAGGGCTGAGTGTGGAAATACTGTGTTAAGCGCCAAGGCATCGTGACTCACATTGCACTATCAATTGTTGAAATACATTTAATGCGTAGTGTTGATGTAACAGTATGTATGGCACTGCCTGTCGAGATTTTTGGATTGCGACCCCTTAAAGCAAAGAAATGTAAACCCGTGACCTCCTGTCACAGGCTGCATACGTAGGAAGGCGAACAGCTGATCTACGACTTATTTTGCATTTTTAGCTTTTTTAGGATAAAGAAAAAACAAACATGAACCCCCCACCCCCCAAAAAAAAAAAATTATATTCAACCCTCCGTAATGGTTAAATACACCTGGTAGAGAACCACTGATATATGGCATGGTGATAAATTACACCGATCTGCCAGATGGGCACCATGTTGGCATTATCAGTCCTCAGTCACTGGTGCCATATGAGTCATCCGGCGCTGGCAAAGCCTGTCTGGTAGCCACTTTGCCAGTGCCGCTCTGTAACGTCATCACTTTCTTATGAATTTCAAAAGATCGGCACCTCTTGCCGCTGGGCTCCTGGCATCACTGGTATGACGGTTATGCCGCCCCTCTCCATTCTGCCATGGGAACGGTGCAGATGACATTGTGTTTCTAGGGTGAGTCTGGTACAGGGTGTTCACACACACTCAGCCGCTGAAGGAAATGTCAGCAGGACTCTACAGGCGATGGTGACAGACTCCGTGACGGGTCCCACCAAAGAGATGCAGAGAGATAAATGAATTCCTCAAGGACGCACTTTCAGCAGCGTTCTCTCCTTGTGTTCCCCCCTCCTCTTCTAACATCTCATGAACTTGTTTCTCCTCTTATCTGTGGTTTTCTGCCCCCCACCCCCCTACATCTCCCTCTCCTCTTCCACCGCTTCCTGACGCATTTCTTCTTGCCCCGATTCAAATCTGAATGCCCCTTTGATTTTCATGTGACTACAATCAAACAATCTTCCTGAAACATACTTTATTATGATGATAACCATATTTGATTTGAACAGAAGCAGTTGCACCTTTTGGTATTTGCTGATCTAACCATTAAATTACATTTCAGTGACCAAAAGATCATAATTTGAATCCCTGCAGCGTGTTTGTCTTCGTGCGTCTAGTTCAAGTCGTTTAGAAATGCTCATTATCAGTCTCTCTGGAAAACAGCTTCAGTTAAATACCGCAAATGTAAATATTGTTCTTAAAAAGCAATGGTTTGAACAGGGGCAGGGAGAGGTTGAGGAAAGTAAATAAAGGTTGAGTTACGTTGGGCCATCACGCCATATGCCAAGAAGTATTAAACAGGCCAAGAACAGATTTGTCAAGGTGAGAACATCTGTAGGAAAAATGTTATTTATACTCCTGCTCCGCTACTGACGTGTGAGCCCACACGAACATGCATACACACACGCGCGCGCGCACACACACATACACACAAATCGTCCCCCAACACATGCAGTTTATACAACAGCTGACAGTGGCCCACATAGTAGACTTTAAAGCAGCTCCAAGCCCCCGCAACAAGCCCTTTTTCACAGGGCCGAAACACCTAAAATACCCTCGATCCCCGTCCCTTCCCGCTCTGTCCCATCCATCTCCACTCCATCCCGTAATAGAGGCCTTATTTTAGACATCCTCGTGTTCCCGGCTGGGCCTAACCTATTCCAGGGTTCCAGATAAAGCGCGGCAGGTATTTGGAATAATTTTTCCATGGGCCTGGCCCGGAAGATAAAACAAGAGATATATTTGTAATGCGTGTGCCGGTATCCCATTTCAAAGAGAAAGCCCTTCGGAATCCGGCCCCAGGCTTATTGTTATTTGCCTGAGATGGAACAGCAACTTTTTTCTGTCGGCAGGATGGTGCCCCATCACTCTCTGACGACATTAGGGAGTGTATAGCGCGGTGTAGGGTGTGTTTGCGCGCGCTTGTGCGTGCGTGCATGTGTCGCCGATTTCAAAGGGACGCTGCATCCTACACGTGAGATCGGGACGACATGTCTCCTGTGCTAGAGAAAGATAAAAGACAATCACAAAAAGACCACACGCGAAACACGGAAAAAAAAGAAAAAAAGGCAACTTAGAAGTGTCAAATGTGTAGGAACAAATGTGTGGTGTTAAGAAATGAACGAATTTCAACGCTGCTTGTCAAAAAAACATGTTTGCAGACTATAAGCTGATGAATGTCTTGTGTTACGCATATTTGATTAACAACCTAGTGCTTACATGAGGGAAAAACACCTTGTGTTTTATGCGACTGCTTCACAATAAAAGCCAGCCCGCGTTTGACCAATTCAGTGTTTAGCAGCGGCAGGAAATGTGGCGTTCGCATTTGTGGTAATACAACTCTTTATATAGATTGTACATTGTTAAGGAGACCGAACAGTCGAGAGTCAGGCTAATATCAATGAGATAAAATTACAAATGTCAACGCTAGATTACATGCATGCGTCGTTTCCTTTCCCTTGTGCTTAGGTAGGCAATTTGAAACCGAAGCGGGAATGGCGGACTCCGCCACTAATAATAAATATTACTATATGCAGAAGTAATTACAGAATGAAGGTAACTTGAATGGCTATCTTTCAGAAATGGAGTCTGATTTAATGTACAAAAGTGTTTCACCATAACGGTGACACATACCAGACATGTCTACCATATCATCAACGCCTTCACCATCTTGAAGACATTGCTTTTGGACTAACCCTGCCACAATAATCTGAATAATTGACCAGAGATCAAAGCTGAAAGGCATCACACACACACACTGATATACACACGTACCCACACACACAAACATGCGTGCACAGTCGATGTCACACAATTTCCTACACTTTTACCAGGTTTGGGAAACAGGAAGCAGTTGTTCTGGGAAACCAAAGTCTCAAGCAAAAACCAGACTCCATGTTTGGCCCCCGATCAATCCCACATCAAATACACCCAGCCGGCTATAGTGAGACTGCATCAGCCCGACAAACAATCAACACCCCCAAGCTACAAACACGCATTCACACAGCATCCGCTTTATTAGTTATATCAGCCTGTTTACACAAACAGTTTAGTCCTCCAGACAGTGAGTCACATGTAAACAAAGACTACATATAAAATCTGCAGACAGGGTCTAGACAATTACTTAGTGTTTGATTAAAAGTCAAGATGCGAGGGGGGAAAAAAAAAAACTGTATTTGAAGAAAATGTTAAAGAAAATTGCTGGTGCCGGCGTTGCAGAATAACTGAGATTTTTGCACAAGCTAAAACGCAGCCACAAGTATGAACATAATGGTGTGCAGGGGGAAATCTCGGAAACACACAAAGCAAATCTGCAAAGTGACAGCGGAGTGGAAAATGTTGCTTTTGTCTGACGACTCCCAGTTTGTTACGACGTACAAAAGACACAGTCAGAACCCTTAGAGAGCACGAACCCATCCAATCTGTTGTCAACAGTACGGGAGTAAGCGCACACGCTCACATACGCACGTCTAACTCGACTGTCAATAGGATTAGACTGCCAAACTTAAATCTGAGCTTGGTGAGCAATCAATGAAATCATCCATTGCTAACAGACACCTGTCCTCTGTTGGTGGTTCGGTTTTGTCAGAATCTGGACTGGATAACTATTTTCCTCCTTCTCACCATCAGCAGTTGAGTTTCGTTGACTCTGACTCACTTTCTGTCTCATTTTTGTTGTCCCTCCCGTTTTTCTTTTTGTCTTCCCTTTTTCTTCTCACTCTCACACACACAATTTGTCTTACTTTCTACCACCCTTATGTGGCGTTACGCATTCTTGACTTTGATTTGTTGATGCAAAACGAGGGGGAAATCACTATTTTAAAATAATTAATACTTCAGCCCCGCCGAGTAACATAGAAATGGCTAAGATAAATGGGAGCTTGAATGTGAGCAGAAAAAATGTTCTTGGCCAGAGGCCCCACCTTCTATAAATACAGATAACGTTCATCTAAACTATAAGCACTGGAAAAAATTCTTCCACATACACACACAAAGTCTAAAACTACACATTTTGTTGCATAGTGCGGTACCTAGAGGCATGTGTTTATGTGTCTGAGTGCATATGTGCATGAGCATGTAGGTGCCAGAGAAACGCATTATACAGGGACTGCTTCCCAAATTAGCTACAGAAAGATATTTTGATATTGAGGAACAAAAATAGAATTGTATAAACGTGACAAAAGACACAGTGCCACCTTATATGGACGCCTACATAGCCACGGTTGGCCTCAAAGAGCTTCAGAGCATAGAAAGATTCTACAACGAGGCTCTTTGTGCGGCCAAAATCTGTTACATTTCTTCTTTAACACCTTCTGCCTCCCTCTCATTTCGATTTTTTTAAAAGAAAGTTTCTAATCTTTTCGTCTCATCTGCTTCCCCGACACCTTTCTCCTTCAGCTCCACATCGCGCCCCGTCTCAGTCCCGAGCCATCGCAGCGGTGTCACAAGGTCTCCTGGGTCAGCTGTGTGCTGACAGGAGCCCCCCTTTTTCCAAACTCCTCACAAGGGCTACTTTACTGCCACGAGAACGCATAAATCTCTGCTGCATGTTAGTGTGTGTGTCTAATCGTGTTTATTACACACGGGCACAAATGACCATTCATATTAGCTGACATGCATTGCATTGGTTGTCTGCTTAGGTCAATTCCCATAAAATAAACAAAGAACTGGAGGTTGGTAAATGGATAGAGAGAGAGAGAGAGAGAGAGAGAGAGAGAGAGAGAGAGAGAGAGAGAGAAGGCAAAGAGCGGCACCAGAAGGACAGTGCTCACTGAAAGCAGGGAGGTGGGGGTCAGAGAGGCAGACAGTGAGAGGAGAAAGTTGCACACACACACGCACACACACACACATATACACACACACACACACACAGAGTACGCTGGCTGCTCTAAATGTGGCTTGTAGAAGGAAATTCTGAAATCTGAGTCTTGGCACCAGACAGGCTGGAAGCAGGCAGGCTGCTGGACGCACAGAGGGAGAGAGAGGGGGAGAGAGAGAGAGAGAGAGAGGGGGAGAGAGGGAGAGAATTCATATATCCGTCCCCTCTGTTTGGCTCTTATCAGCTTATAGGCAACATGAGGCCACGCCAACACTGTGACCTGCAGCACCTCATGCACACCAAGTTGGCATGGCAACACAACACATGCAGACATACACACTGGCGCTCGCATATTAAACCGTATGCATGCATACATGCACGCCCGTGCAGAGATTTCGCATGATTTTATGGCCAGGAAGACAATCAGAGTGACTCTTAGGGCTCTTTTGGGCCACATTTTATGGATGAGGATTTTATTGAAGGATGTATCGGGTGTGTGCATGAGCGTGTTAATGTTTTAGTGGTACACGTTTGCTAAAAACATCCCCATTCACTTTATCCCCGAGGTATCTACACAGCGAGATGCGGGTGGATTACCCTACCAGATGTGCATTGGAAAAGTGGTCGACTGGCCTGGGAGCAGTGTACCTGATCAGCCAGATTATTAACACAGGCTGTGGTATTCAAATGATGTTCTTTTGATAACGAGCAGCCTCTTAAACGCTGAGAAAACATTACCGAGCGTGTTGCCCCACAGGCAGCAGACGGCACGACCGATGCGAGACAGGATAAAGCCATGGCTTCTTCTGTTTACACTACATTTACACCATCTCAACAATATTTTTCCACGGTGGAGTCATCCAGTTTTGGTAATACACTTCCTCTTCTTGATAAGCGGCGTGCGCTGGGATGGTTACCCTGCACATCGCAGCTGCTCTAAAGGGATGTTTATTTGAGTGAGCCCGACTACTCTCGTGAAATCAACTGTGTGTGAAAGTCCCAGATCATTGCTTGATTGTGATACGCCATTAAGGATCAATCATCCAGCATCCAACGGTGCAACAGAAAAGCATCCGCAAACTCAAATCTGTGAGGAAATCTTCATTTTTCTAGTCTTAGTTTTGATAAGTTAAAATCTAAGATCGCTGGCAGCCCGGTTGATTCTTTCACATCTGCTGTTAGCCACAGTTAGTCAAGAGGTAAGTGAACTGGAAAACCCTGTAGGCATTCTGTTTTTACTTATGCGACTCACTTTGAAGTGTGAGCTGTGTGCATAATTGGGGAGCGAGAGCAAACTGTGGGCACCAGGTACACACTATACCATACTGCGTGCTCCCACATGAACGCGCTTACAATGCCCTTTATCTCCCTCTTCTATTTGCGCAGTTTTTTTTCTTCTTCTGTCTCTCCTTTTATCTTGTCCTCTTCTTCTCACTTTCTCTCGCTCTCTCCCTTGGGAGAACGACAGAGAAAGAGTGGGCGGTCCGCTGTATGTTTAACCTTTGAAGTGGGCCTGCTGTGCCGAGCAAGGCCTGCCACCTGTTGGCTCTGTGTGTGTGCATGTGTTGTGTGTGTGTGCGCAGAGGTAAATCTCTCTAATTTTGATGAGCAGAGACAACAGCGGAGTCACCATGGGGATGTGGTGGCGGGCAGCGGCCGACGTTCTCAGGAAGGGGGGGGGGGGGAAGGGGTTGGGCGGTGGGTGCTTCCAAGGTGGGATCACACACACACACACACACACCCACACACACACACACACCCCTCCTCTGTCAGAGGCTTGGTGACACCATGTCTCCCACGGCGATCGTGGGCCCAGCCTGGGTGGCTCCAGGCCTTCTGTGTGTCTCTCAGTGTGTGTGTGTGTGTGTGTGTGTGTGTGTGTGTGTGTGTGTGTGTGTGTGTGTGTGTCACACCAAAGGGGTCCCTGCCTGGGCCGCCATATGCCACCCACCCAGCCAGGGATAGCAGAGGGGCGGGGGCGACCCCTGGCCACTGAAGCCACCAGTTGGCCCATTCTCTCAGTCACACGCCGGCCGGGCGCCATGTTTAAAGTCCCACGGCTGTTTATCTGTGATGGAGGGAGGTGGCTGGGTGGAGGGGTTAGATCCTTTGTAAAAAAGGATAACGCGTATGCTCACACACAAATATATACACACCCCTGATTGGATGCATAGCTGGATGGATGGATGGACAGAGAATGGAAAGGGACATCAATTTAAACAAACATTATATCTCACACCCATAACCTATAAAATTAATCTACAATCCACTGAGCATTGACTTCAGTCAGGAGCAGAATTCAAAGAAAGGGAACATAGAACATAGATACTTGTAGTGAAAACATTCCTCTCCTAGAGGACAGGAGAGGAATAAAAAATCAAAACACATGGTTGAGCCACTCCAAACTTCAGAATTCATTTAGCCGATCAGGACACAGATCCATTAGTCGACAGGTCAAATGATGCTTCTCAGCCCATCGTCGTGGTACGGGTGGGTACACACGAGGCCCTACGGGTAACACTCCTGGACACACTCTGGAGCCTGCTATGATTAAAACTGGAGGCGGACAGGTGGAGGTGTGTCAGCTGGACACTGAAGTGACAGCTGACAGCAACTCAGAAAGGAACCGTTTTAAATCCTGACAGCAACAAGACGACTGATGGACATAGGTTGTGGCATAATCAGACTGAGTGAGGTAAGTGGTGGAAACATGGTCAGCTGAAAAGAAAAGAAAAAAAAATCATAAATAAGAGAAGAATTCCTGCGGATTGACAAAAACTGTTTACTGGCTCTCGCAGTGCTTCTGTTCCATTGTACGTGGGTGTGGAGGTCTGTACTACCTGAGCTTCCTATCTCAATCTGTAAACCATTTTCCAAGACTAGTTTCAAACCGCAAGCCTCTTGGGTCCCCAGCTGATTTTCTTTCTGCCTCTGACCCTGAAAACAACCCTCGCATGCTCACAGAAAGTAGGCAGAGGGGTGCAGTTTCCCCAGCCTTGCTTGTCTTTTATCAGCTTATAAGCAACACATGGAGCCACGCTAACCCTCTGACCCCACTGGCTGTCTGTCTCTGCGCACACAAACAGGAACAAACACACACAGACACACTGCATTAACTGTTTTTTTTTCCCCCCGTCCCGTGCTCTTTATTTTGTAAGATCTCCCTCTCCTCCTCTCTTTCCAACACTCCAGTCCAGTTCTCAGGGCTCTTTGTCACTCACTCCTGCTGTCTCTCTCCATCATCTTTTCAATCTACCTTTTCGTCCACTTCAGTCTCAATCATTCTCACTCTCCCCTCCGCCGCCCCTCCTTGTCTTCTTACCTATTTCAGTCTTCTCTCACCCCTTTACTTCTCTCTTTCTGTCTACATCCCTCTCACTACCCTCCATCCCCACCCCCTGTCTCTCTGTGTCTGTGTGCTGAGTTGAGGTTTGGAGTGGAAACCAGAGTATCAAGTCAGAGACACACAGGACAAGAGGGAGCCAGCCTCATAAATCTCCCTTAGCGCAGCCCACAGCATCCAGAGTCAAGAACAGTGTGTGAGTGTGTGTAAATATTTGAGTGCATATATTTGCGTGCGTGCGCGTGCATGTCTGGAGCCACGCATGTTCATTTATGTGCACACGTGCATGTGTGCCTAATTCGCTTAATCTGGTTCGTTTGTGTGAGCGCATGTATTTGTGAATGGGCATGCATGTGAGTGGGTTTATGTGCGTGTATCTGTGTGTGTGTGTCTAAGGAATAATAGCCCAGAGCTTGTCCAAAAGTAGAGAGGTAAGCAGAAATTCTGCTCCCTGATGTGGACTGGAATCTATAGTCTCTCATCTCGCCAACAGCCCAGTCTCAACAAATGAATACTGCTGGCCAAGAAGCAATTGAAATACAAACTGAACAGGACACCTGAAACAGCGTGAATAAATTGTTTTGTTCTGGTGAAAATGATTCCCGTGCCCTCAAGAGTTTGTCAATAAAAACAAAATTGATTTCCATTAGTGCCATCAAGCAGCACATTTTTTACATTTTATTTCTGCTGGAGGCACGAAAAAAATAATTCAGAAAACAATCTGATACTTTTGATCATATAACACGATGTTCATCAGTTTATCTGTGTGCTCTGGTCTCATGGAGTTATGGTTGCTCAGTTTGTTTTTCTGAGCACTTCTCTTCTTCTATGTTGGCTTGAAAAATAAAAGCGAGATGAAAATGAACCTAAAATACTATTTAAAGGTCCAGTGTGTAAGATTTAGGGGGGTCCATTTATGTCACATGGCAGACAATGAATATGACAACTATGTTTTTATTAGTGCACAATAACCTAAAAATAAGAATGCTTGTTCTTGTGTTACCTTAGTATAAATCTGTGGGTTCTCTTCCATGGAGTACACCATGTTTCTACAGTAGCCCAGAGCAGAAAAACTTAACACTGGCTCCAAAAAGGCTTTTTGTGCCTACCTTAGTTTCTACGTCAGAGTAGGAAGAGGACACGGGAGATGATTCCAATCAGCTAAAACACGACAAGATGCCACTAAATCCTGAACACTGGCCCTTTAAGGTCACTGATACAAAATAATGATATATATTTTCCAGATGTTTTGATTCCAGTCAGATTAATATTGTTTACATTGATTCTCATTTCCAGTTTCCTTGCTCCTACATGTGGTTTACGTATACCGACGCCATCTCTAATGTATGTTCAGCGAAACCATGGAGAAAAGAAAAAAAAATCTTTTATCATCTTGGACTTCTCTCTAACTCAAATAGCGTTTTAAAACATTATGTGTGTCAAAGTGTTTTACTGTTTCGTACATTCAACAGCGCAATAATATGATATTAATGCAGCCACAAAGCAGAAGTAAAATGTCTGACATTCCAGCGGGAATCAGTCCCATTCTGTAGTGATCTTTAACAGTATGTTCTGATCAGAATTTCTAAAGAGAAAAATTATAGAGATCTATAACCTCCTCATTTGTCCGTCTCGTTTGAACTGGCAGCTCGCAGCCGCAGAAGAAAGGAGAAAAATCTACAGAGGGGATGAAAAAGAAAGAGCGGGGGAATATTAAATCAAATTAGAACCAAATGAGGCGAGTGGCACACTGTCCAAAACCACTTTACACCCGGGCCCCTTGAGCATTGCCCTTCTTTTTCCACTAAGACTTTGGTGATTTTCTCTATGTTCTTTTTTTATTCCCTTTGTGCACAGTTCATAAGGATTAGCACTTGCTAACCCCCACTCCCACATACACACCCGACTCAACACAATGCTAACTATTACAATGTGTGTTTGCTCATGTGCGTGTGTGAGCATGAATATCGAGGAGGGAAAATCAGACACGCAGACGTGAGTTTCTACTACTCTGAGCGTGTGTGCACGTGTGAGTTTTGGGTGTGCGTTAATATTGACTGCGAAAAAGAGGAGGCTGGTTTCCCTCGTGACACTGAAGTTAAGACGTCATCTTATGACTGTCAGCTCTGAGTTATCCCTGAAGACAGGGTGGCACCAGACGGAGTAGCGGGGCCTTCAGAGGATGGAGAGGGTTTAAACCCTGTGCAGCGTGTACTGCGCAAACCACACACGTCACAATCAGACGCTTAATAGTGTGGTACCCACTGCACTCCTTCAAATTTAAACCGTCTTTATGAAGTAGATATGCTGCGAGTGTTGACTGCTACATTACTTGTTGATGTTTAAGTACTTATGTATAGAGTTTCCTCTCCAGGCGTACTGTGGGGGAACGGTGATGGGAAATAAAAACTGCTTGGCCGACACACATGGCTGCCTCTCCATTGTACTCAGGGGTTTTGGCAAAGCGCTGGATCTGCCTCTCTGTCACCATGAGAGGATATGGAAATAAAGACTTATTTACTGGCCCTATACTGGAACAGAACCAGTGTCCCTTTACAGCCCAAGTATTGACGCTCACACTCTACTGGATGTCCCCCGTGTCCACGTCATGCACAGGAAACAAGGCAGCAAATATACGTGCCAGAGGGAAACAGGCCTATGTTAGGCTGCGTGTGTTAGTTCAGATATTGAAGTCCTGTTCTCATAATGCAAAGAATTCCCTTAGTGACACGCAGTATGAGCAGCAGGCTGAGGTAAAATCAAGCGACTTTTAGAGAACAAGAAGGAAAATTGATTTTTATTCAGAATTCTCCCGAGAGAGCCCTCCGTTTCTTACTCCAAGACGCCAAAGATGTACGTTATAATTATTAATGCTAATGGTTTCCTGGGGGAAAAAAAAAGGGTAAATATTTTTTCAGCAATCTGAACAGGCAGCATATACCCTCTTATTTCCCCTTTAACACTCTCCGCCCCCCTCCTTCTACTCCTTTCTCCACCCATACCCTAGAGCCCATTTACTATGATTACCAATAACAATAACACTGCCATTATCTTTTATTATCGCATTTTCCCAAGGCCCTGCCAGCTCTCACAGACTTTGATAAAGCTACAAAACGGCTTCTGTTTCAGGCTTGTATAGGGGCCGCCTTGGCTCCGAATTCCCTTAATAGTCACAGCTTGTTTGAGTATCTGACTCGAATCGACATTAAAGGCAACGGTCCACTAAATAGATAGTAAAGTGTTAAGCCATCTGAGACTGCTTTACTTCAGAGGGCTGCTGAGAAGTTTCTAGTTTGGTATTTAATACAATCCTTGTGTCACTTTATGGTTTATGGATTTAAAGAGTGAGAGGACACACAAATATAATTAAACCTTAATTTAGAATCAGTGGATAACCCTACGTGTCACTTTCCTTGCAGGCAGACACATTATAGTGTTTTCTTTCTTACCTGTTTCACCGCATCTGTCTCGAGACAAAAGATATACTAAAGCGTCCAACAGCTCTTGGTGACATTGTGGCTGCGATGGCGTTTGGTCCGTTCTCCACATAGATTCATGCCCCACCAGGAGCGTATCCGAGGTGGAGCAACTTTCTCAGATTTGGTCCTTTTATTTCTTAGTTTGTCTCGTACAATAGGTAAGTAGATCACGTAGTTAAATTGTTTAATTTTTGTCTGTTCTTATAATGGGGAATGTCTAACATCCGGTCAGCTTGATCTCCTCTCTCGGCTCGACTATCTCTGACGGAAGCCGCAACAAGCTGCATCAAGAGTGGAGATTGGGCAAACAAATTAAATTGGAAATCACTCGCATGTAATTTTCATACTTAATGTAAGATGAAAAAAAGCCTAGCTTTGGGAGATCTATCATGACTCATTGCAACACTATGCAACTTTTAGCAGCACACTGAGCCAGGCATGATTTAAAAATCACCTTCCAATAAAATATATTTTACAAGTGCACTACCTAGAAAAATATAGCTCTGTGGTAACAATTACTTCCGAAAAACTTCTCACAGATAACAGTAACAGACTACAGGAAGTGCTATAAATGCTGAACAATTCCAAAAATGCGACTCATGGGATGTTTGCGATGGATGCTACAAGCTACACGTGTTTTCTTCCCGACCACGTTGATGACTGTGCATTCCAGAGGAGCTGTGCTGGTCTTGTCAAAAGCTGGACCGACCTTGTTTCACCTCCCACTAGCATGACTCAGCCCTCAACCTAGAGTCTCTCCTCCTGGGGTCCCTTGTTTATTATGTCACAAAAGGCCTGTCACACTCCTGTAACGGTGGCTCGCCCCGGAGAAAGTCAGAATCCAGCTGCAGCCGAACCCCCCTCATCCTTCTCGTAAATGAGCATGTCCAATCTACCCACTGTGTTTCATTAAAACCAGACTACATCAATCAGGGCCTGAACTTTAAAGGCCAGGTCCCCTTCTCCAGCAACATGAGAGAAAAACACGGAGCTGTTAAAGTAAAGGACCTCACACTGCACATACACTCCAACGCTCATACATTTAACACCACATTTCTGCTGGCGGACCACACATCGCAACCTCAGTCCGAGACCACACAGTAGGTCTCATAAGGCTGACAAAAGACCTGGTAAGACCTCACACCGGGTCGTAGCATGATTAGATGGGACCTCAGAGAGCCCCACACCTGTAAGTCCACAAACCGCAAAGTAACTCTACTGAATAGCTACTGTAGTCCCCGCACAGCAATTAGAAACCTGGAAACTCTTTAGACCCGTGACTGCTTGGACATTTTTTACTTGACAAAATTAAGTGCAAAGGAAGTGTAAGATCCGCTTTAACCCGGGGCTATTTTCCCAATGGTGAGAGAAATATGAAAGAAGAGCCAAGAATACATAGCAGGAAGCTCAAGGGGGATGCCAGATGGACGGACGGCAGGATGGATGGGTAGATAAACGAGCGGAGGCCAGGCAACAAGAGGGGAGACTGGGAAGGAGTCCCATGGGTGGGGACGGGAAGGCAGACTCGTGATGGAAAGCTTTCAAACTCCTTTCATCGGCTGCCTGAGGACTGGAGCTTTACAAGAGCAAGATGAGCCGGCGCCACTGGAGCTGCTTGGCGCTCTTCAACGAAACCCAGACGCAGAGACAGAGCAGGACCCTATCACCACCCCGCCCCTACTCTCTGCCCCCACCCCTCATCGACCTCAGCCTCGACACAGACGCATCACAGCAAGACGCAGTTTCAGTTGTCACTGTCTTATTAGAAGTTGCTTTTCGAACTTCACTTGTGATAATTCTCCACTTTTGGTATCAGTTTATTAAGTCTTATTTCTCCAGATAATCTTCACTGAGAAGCCTAAAAGCCTGAAGCTGGGTCTTCTAGGTATTACTGAGTTATTGCTTCTGTCATTTTTCATCATTTGCAAGAGGAAGCAGTGAAGGTACACTCTTACAAACTTTGATTATTTGGGGATCAAGAAAGAATGCGATTAAACAGATTATTTAGTCTCTTTAGTCTTACCAGTCCACACTGAGAGATCGTCTTCTGTAGGATAAAGGTCTCTCCGAGGAAGTCTTTTCTGCTTTGGCCACTCGCTCTTTGAGGGACAGACGATGGGTAAATTTGGAGATCCCCGACTCTGACCTTGGAGACAGAAGAAGAATACATGAATCAGAATAAGACCTGTAAAACTTACTGGATTAGACAATCTTCAAGAAACCTTCTGTTTTCCACTTTGTCATACATTAACGTTTTTAAGATAGGAATTCAAGAGCAGTTAACACCCAGTGGATTTCGTGGAAGTGTCTTTTTTTTTTGCTTGGCTCTCAGTATATAAATAAATATATCAATAATTGGTAATAGGAAAAAACACAGAGGGACTGATGTTTGGAGCATGGGCTTATCACCTACGGCTCTGTAAAATCTCCCTATGCCAAAAGTTAAAATGTTAAGCCAAAGTTAAATATCGCTGGAGAACATGAATGTTTTTCTCTTATGTCTAAAAACCAAACTCAGTTATGCAGAAATCACAATACTCAGTGGAAACGTAGTCCATGAAGTTGATAAACAGTGTAACAATGCTGCAGTTCCCACAGGAAACATTAGGTTTCAGGGAAAGCCGCATACTTCCTGTCTAATTTTCTCCAAATCTTTTTCACAGAATAAAAAAATGTGAAGTCACACACATTTTAATCTCCTCTACTGGGCTGCCAATGTCCCAGTTCAACTTTTTGCTCAAAATTAAAAACAGGAAATGTAATATTTCTTCCATTCCAGCCCGGGACACATTTGATGAGACTCAGCATTGCAATATTGCTGTGGTAACAGTGGGGACTAATCAAAATGTAATAATATTCTCTATCAAAGAGCCAGGCTCACGGAGGAACATTGCCGTATGTGATGTAAAAATTCTCAAGACTTATTAAGGAAAGGTTTATACAAATGTGGCCAAAGTGAATAAAAATCTGTGGATAACATTAAGGTAAGTCAGAGCACTGTACAAAAACAAAAAAATTATGCATAATTGAAGGAATTTCCTTCTAGTCTTGCCATGACCACTTTGTTTCTCTAAACGAAGGAAGATTACACGAAATGATGCCCGAGCATTGTGCGGCATTCTTCGCTCACCTAATCTCACGCACATGCTGTTCCCATTTCATTATGAAATGATAAAACATTCCTAATAATGACTCATACATAGGCGCACACATACATAGATCTCCTCTCAACGTGAGCCAAAAAGCGTTTTAGTCTCCATGGTGAGCTCATTTGGAGACAAACTACAGGGATGGTTGGATTGAGGGGAGCACAGACTACCGGGGTGCACCCTGTCACTCAAAAACAACCCTTTCTGCGAGATGCTGCAGAAATAACAGTTCACATAAGGCTTTGATAAAACAGGATTGATGAAATCGTACACAAGGTCATGCCGTACTGAGCAGTGACATGGATGAATGACAGTGTGGTGATTCGTCCAGTTGCACCTAATTCAATTGCCAAATTGGCATCATGTCACACGCTCATTTTTTTTGGCATCCCGACGCCGAGGTCTGACAGGACCTTAAATGAGTAATTCAAACGCTCTTGTCCAAGAGACTGCTTTACTTCAGGGGGAGGACAAAAGGTCTGAGAGTGTCTTGTCAAGTCTAATGCCTCAACGAGAGGCTGATCAGATCTGAGAGGATGATTACTCAAAAAGATTAAACTGGATCAAGACCTTTCTTGCATCATGGACTTGATAAACGTTCCCATAGGTGTGAACAAAAGAGTGAAACCCTTTTTCTAAAATATCTTGCTTGGAACACACTCTCCTCTGTTTTAAATCTAAATAAATAAAAATGTCTGTTCACGTATCTCTCAAAACAGGCAGACATTCACATGCTTGACAGGCTTCATAAATCCACACTGTGTGAACACCAGCTTAAAAAACAAAGAGAGACAGGAAGAAATGATGCTAGTGGACATGAAATCGGAGCATCTGGATCATGAACTACAAATAGACCTGCAATATGATTATACTTATGATACATGTTTCTAAGAAAAGATTTTCATGATTATACTTGTAATAAATGTTTCTAAGAAAAGATTTTCTCTCAATCCAATATTGGGAAACAAACAGAGAAACGAAACTCTGAAAATATTCTCTCATGCTCTTCAACAGATTCCGCTTAAGAGCAGCTGTTTCACTATAAAGACGTTGCCATAAGCTGAGATGAAAATACACGAGTTCTCATTCAAAATGACCTCATGCTATGGCTTATCTAGTAGAACAACCCCCGGCCCTACTGCCTTTCGTTCCCACTCCTACACCCTCAACTACTGTTTCCTGACCCTACGCCAGCTTCTCCAAAGAGTTGGTTGACCTCGAAGACAAAGAGGCATATTTTCCTGTATGAATCACCCAAATGGGGTGTGGGATTTTAGTCAGATGGCAAAGCAACCCCTAATTGATGGTATTAAGTTAGGCTGGGCTTCTTTTTTCTTCAAGGGCTTTTAATTAAATTAGTAGCACTGCCCTATGCTTGCCAGCTACTGCCAGCCATTGACGCTGATGTCCCTTTACATAAACTGTAGATTTCTGATTTGTAAATTGACTTTGGGAGCGCTTGGTTTGGATCATCATTGGTTGTTAATAATTGCAGTGGTTTATATAGATCTAATATGTTTGGCCCGTGACCAATAGTTACATTAAGAGTTCCCTGCAAAACTTCAAACAAACTTTTGGATCAAATGCATGACATGACACAACCGAAGGATAATGACTTCAATGCCATGAAAACACATAGGATCATGACTTCAAAGACACGGGGGCCAGTGGACATAGAAGAGGACTCAGGGAATCCCTTTGAGGGGTTTAGAGGCAAAATGGACATGTGAAGCAGGTGGGTCTCGGTGGAGGGGATCTGCTGGCAACTGGTTGACTCTTGGCTCCCTGAGAGCCTCAACGCTGGCTCCGCCCCATGCAGCTGTCCCTGATAACATCATCACAGCAGGCACACTGTGATGATGCAATCCCCTTGGAGGCCCACTCAGGATATCCCGGTCGATTATCCTCTCATCAGAATTGTATTTTCTCTTTCATTTCTCCTGGTGTTGATTACTGTTTAAGAGATCTGCCGTTTGATTGATTGTTTTTCCTCGTAGAACAGAGGCTGGCAGAGGATGCGTCGTGTAACTTTAAATAAGAAAAATGATCTGACCTTGAAGCCACGTGATCCTAAACAAACATTCGCAATTACCGCCGGGAAAGTGCGTACATAGGAGCCAGGCAGTGCTTAGACACCTGCCAGGCTGCCCTGTCCTCTTAGAAGAAAAATCCTTTCGACCTACAGAGGCAATGTAGACACACATGTGTCAGTCCCTTGTCATTCCCCATCTCACACCTCAGCCGCTTTGCTCCGCTCTCAATGAACACAGACAAAGGGTATTAAATCATTTTAGACCACATGCAGAACGGATTCAGATCACTCGCTGAGCGAAGCTGCACAGCATGTGTGCTCAATGGACAGCAGCTCTGCAGTGGAGGCTTTCTTTTCCATCTCTTTTCTGTTTTACTAGGATCTGTTTTTATTCTGTTCCAGTTTGTGTCTTTTATTTATTTATAAGTGCTTAACAGTGTGGCTAGCGAGAGGTAGCTATGTCAGTCTCTCAGAAAAACAGTTGAGTCACCATTTCATGGATAGCCATAAAATTTTTTTGGGTCCTGAGGTGATGAAGTCTCCCGATTTTGGTGATCCGCTGACTTTTCCTCTAGCGGCACCATGAGGTTGACATTTTTGTTCCTTAATAAAATGTCTCAACAGCTATTGGATGGATTGCCATGAAATCCAGTACAGAAATCCACGATGCCCAGAGGACGAATCCTGACAACTTTGGTAATCTCCACTTATCCGTGAAAATATCTAAACTTGTGATGGATTGGCATAACGTTTTGTACAGGAATGGTTCATGGTTGCCAGACGTTGCGTAATAAAGAGTTTGGTGATTGCATGACCTTTCCTGTAGCCCCACCATGAGGTTGACGTCTGTGGTTCCAAATAGTGGTTGATTACCATGAAATCTGGTACACGCTCATGTTCCCCTCGGGATGAACTGCAAAAACCTTTCATGTGGCACCAACACCAGGTTAGAATTTTGTTTTTCTGGCCAAAGACTTGCAAAACTTCAAACACTCCCACCTCTGCTAACACGCACTGTAAGCATTGTTAGCTGACATTAGCCTTTAAATCATAACACTACCCAAGCACAGCCTGACAGAGCTATTTATAACTGTTTTTATTATGACTGGAAGACTGGATAGTATTTTTTTCCTGTGGTTTATTAGACATTAAAGTCCAATCTCCTGAATTTTCATAACTTATATTTTGTTTCATTTATCATAAAATCTCTTGTCCTCACTTTTATAGTCCCAGTGACTACAAGATACGATAGCTGATACATTTGTATATCCCTCCAATGTGAAAGCCCACCACTGCCTCGCTGCAATGTGACTTAGATTATGATCGTGCCAGCATTAGTAACTTTCCCCAATCCTGCAGCACAAGAGTGCTTTTGTCAGCACTGAATGGCTTGTGTGGTGATACGGAGAAAATGTTGACCTACGCTCCCGTACACACTTGAAGACCCCGGCACACACGTTCACACTGTCACTGCGAGGGATCGCTTTCTCGCAAACAACTCACCTAATGTCACTTTCCCCTCTCTGTTCTGTTGCCATGGCAGCAATTAACTGTTCAGAGGTATTCATGTGCAGAACAAATTTCTGCTTAAGAGCTGATTGTTCTTGCTCACAATACACAAAGCTATCGACCGTGCACTTTGACCCCCCGTTCATAGCCTCTGTAACCCGCTGCCATTTGAGAGCGGAGTTAAGACTGCGTGGAATTCAAACCACAGAGCCACCGCAGCTCAAAGACGTTTAACAGTGAGACGCAGGGAGAGGCTTATTTACACTGTAGACGATATGCATCATTTTTATTATACTATTGCAACTGAACTGTCATTATTTTTAAGTTAGCTCAAATTCTTGCCGATTTCTTAGCACTACATTTACATTTTTATATTTTCGTCATTTGATTCTAAACGACTGACAGAGCTATACATTTTTTTCTAAGCAAGGCACAACTATTCTACTCTTTAACACTACGTCCTGGGTGATACATTTTGTTTGCTGATTTGATCAATGAGAAAAGAATACGGCAAACGCACTGTGCAAAACTGCTCAGATCATACAGAGGGTTTTGTGTGAGACGTGTTTATAAAGGGATCCCACTGAAACCAGCAGAACGCTATGCATTACACAATCTATGTGGTCTGTCTGAGGTTGGGCTGGCCTTAACCACAGATCTTATTTCAGATTACTAAGGCACAGACACTATAGTAAATCATAAGCAGGACAGACAAATACCTGACCCTGTTTCAGCAATTATGGGCAATGGCTGCCTACCTAAAACAACTATTTTGGAAAGGAGGGAAAACAAAGCGCTAGGATTTCTTTCATCTCTCGCTCTTGCTATGGCTTCTTCTCCCTGCCAATGGAAGTCTAATACGCCAACAAGAATGTGGGCACCCGCCCATATAGCAGATACATGCAAATGAAATGGATGCAAGCGCATATGCATGCTAGCGTGCGCACGGACACGTAAACAAACCCAGTTGAATTCAGGAACATACCCCTCAATGTGTTTCATTAGGCAAACAAAAAGGCTTTCAGCGGTCCAATCATAAAAGAACGCAGCCAAGCTATGAACATTGCTAATTAAAATCTGCTCAAAGAAAGCCTTGTTTTCCACTCACCATCTCCATCCAAACCCATGTCTGTGTGTACGTCTCTCTACATGGTGGAGGGCGCTTTTATTTCACTTGGACCGCGGTCTCACCAATAAAACGTACTGATATTTCTTCAAGCTAACAAGCTTTTCCTTCAGTTGTCACATGATTACATTATCTGAATTGCTCAAAGTGTAATATTTAATTGTCGGTAGCAGTGGGGGTCACTAAATGAGATTCAATATCACAGCAGTCTGTTGCATAATCCCTGATCCATTCTGGAGTCTGATGAATTTGGCTCGCTTCTCATTACTATAAAGTTGTCTGAAATGAATCGGCATATATTAAACAACGCACGGCTTAAAAACAAGTCAATGCAGAGAAAATATGTTGAAGAGAAAGATGATTCTTCTGGTTCCAAGGGCGAAGAGAGACATTTAACAGCCAGCTCATTGCCTTGATAAATAAATCTTTAACAATAACTGCTTCAACTTCAAGTGCTAATGATCTAATCATAACGCTACGTGCCAAAGAAAGGGATTCTGCTATCACCCCAAGCACATCTCCTCATATGCTGCCCGGTAAACAGAGATATTTCCAACCTGGCTCCCTTCCCTCCTTTGCTTAATTTGCACGTTGGAGTCACACTCATCGTTCCTCAGCTTCTTCTTCTTCTCTTTTATTACTTTACTCTCTCTCACTTCTGTTTTCCACGGAATCGGCACATACGGCGCAGAATTTGTCGGGGGAGACAAAAATGAGGGAAGAATTCAACGCCTTTTTTCTTTTCACTTTGGTTGCCTCCCTGTGGTGTTGGGTTTGATACCCTTCCCTATGTGTCCCCCCTCTGCGTTTGATGTGTGGCATAAGGCTGACTCAACACAGTGAGATACACCGATGATGGATCTGCAGTCAAATTAATCGTGAATTGAGCTGACAAGCGCGTGGAAGCCAGCAAATTATTAGAGACTGTAGCTGGTGAGCACCACACCGCTAAGAGGGAAGGGGCAAAGCTAGCCACAGACAGTTTTCTCTTTCCACTCGCTTTAGGTTAGGCGGGATAATAATGAATGTGATTTGGATGAAACTGATCAGGGGTAATTTAATAGCTATCACATTGGGGAGATGTGGTAACACCCGACTGAACATACAGCGGCAGACATGCTCGAGCGCATAACACACCTACAGCCGGCAGACACACACTCTATAATGTTACTTCCCGAGATGAGAAGAGGCACTGACTCCAGAAAAGACATACGCTAACGTAATAACCTTTAAGTGTCTGGTGAACTGGACTGATCAAACCTGAAAGCGGCCACAGCAAAACAGATTACCTCACATGATATTGTAGACGCTTATAATTTTGCACAGAATCTCATAATTCTCCACATAAAACTCCAGTTGGTCTCCTCGAGGACACTGATAAAAACCTTCTGGAGCACGGATGCTAACCCCCTGCATCAGTATGGCAGGGCTGCTGCCGCCCCGTGAGAGTTCACGGCTCGCTTGTGAATAAAGAGTGAATAAAAGAGTACATCTCTTTGCAATTTGCAGTAAATATGTTATCATTTAAGTGATCCGTGTGCCAGCCTTCGTTCTAAACCGAGGTTTTAGGGGGCTTGGTCTGACGGAGGTGGACACCCCTCTGGTATTATGTTTATGGCCTTGAAACAGCTTTAAACATAGACACACACACGCACAGGGCACCCCGCTTTCCCCCATCAACCCACAATTGAGCACGGCGTCGAGATTCCAATCAGGGTTGAGCCAGCAGACTGAGGGGATTATTTATGCTGGAAGGGAGAAGGGAATCTCGAGGAGGGAGAGAGACGTGTGCGTGTTTCTTGCATCTCTATACTTGTGAGAACCAAAGGTCTATCTTAAGGACTGAAAGTTAAGCAAAATCCACCAAAGTCAACATTTTTTCCACTAACAATCTAAAGTGGTAATTCACAGTTAAATCTTGGGTTTACGGTTTAAGTTACTGGGATTAAGTTCAGGTTTGGGAAAGAGTTAAGTTTAAGCATTAAGCGGAGTGTTGGGCATAGGGGCAGGGAAACACACACACACACACACACACACACACACACAAACAAATACCTCTTTCAGACAGAAGACATGACGTGGTTCAAACCCGCGTTGGCGGTTGTTTTGAATGAGTCAATGTGCATCATCCACCTTGGCTGCGTGACCGTCCTTTTGACCGGGCTCGACACGGCTCAACTTTGGTGAGCAGGCGTTTATATTAGAGGAGAGAATCCAATTTAATGTTGCTGAGGTCTGAAAACTAATGAGACAAAAATGTTTCTTTGTACTGGCAGCCTTGGACCTGAACACAGACATTACGAGGAATGTCTGGGGATTCTCTACGGCCTTTCTCAGATTAAGGGCAGGAAGGAACGATGATGCTACGGTGAATCCTCGGTGAGATTTGTGTGGAGAGGTAGCCACCAGTCTTACAACTTCATAGGGCGCGTGGGTGCCTGTGATGGGAATTCAAAAATGTAGAGAACGCCGAACCTTCAGCGGGCCACCGATACGCTTCTGACCGAGCAGTGCCGGTAAAAAATGTTTAAGGTTAAGTGAAGGACAATGCTGTGGAGTGGCCCGGTGAGAAAAAACAGCAAACTTGAATTCAAAATGACCTTCAAATGGTTATCGTGGTCTAAATGCTGAGTTGGCTTGTTTGTACCAAAAGGAGTTTAATCCTGAAATCATATTTGTACAATTGTAAGCCAGCGAACTGTGAGTATCCAAAGTGTTGATATGTTTTTGGGAGAGCTGATCAAATTCTGATGTGTGGTTTCGAACTGGAGGGAGAGGTTTGGTGAAGGATTCAACTTGTTGTGCAACATAATAGAAAGACATTTTCCCTGAGAATTCCCTCAGCTAATGTGGTTGTGAGGATGGAGTGTTTGTATGTTATGTTGTTACTTTGTGTGTGTCTGTGTGAGTAGGTGTGTGTGTGTGCATGCTTTTGTATTTAAAGCCAGAATGGAAAAGGCTATGCACCGCTGCTGTTCAAGTACTCCAAATTAAGCTTTCTTTCTCCCTTTGGTTCTCTCTCTCTCTCTCTCTCTCTCTCTCTCTCTCTCTCTCTCTCTCTCTCTCTCTCGCTCTCTCTCGCTCTCCCGCTCTCTCACACACACACACACATTTATGGCCAAGATGCCTTACCAAAACAATGGCTGTCTCTGCCTGCTCAGTTCTTTGGCCTGGCAGCTTGCTCTTGGGAAGTTCTCAAACAACCCAACATTGCTTCAGCCAAGCCACATCAAATAAGCACCCGCACCACACACACACACACACACACACACACAGATACAGGGATAAATGCTGCTAACACAAGTACACGCTCTTCAAAATTTGTGATACACACACTGGATCAATAGTATATGCACACAAACACACTTTCTGACGAGAACATGTGTGCGCACATACAGTACAGCACACACTAGATCAACTGTACAAATAGTCACACACACACACGCAGATAGTCAGCCAGCGGCAGTCTCCTCCGGCCCGCTGAGTTAGCTCCCTCTCCTACCACCATTACCACTATTGTAAATACTCCTCAATATGTATTTACACTGGGATTTCAAAACCCTGGAAAAAAAAAATGAGGTGAAAAGAAAAAAAAAAAAAGGCTGGAAAAATGAAAGAATGTGTTTCACGTCGGTCAGACAGCGGGAACCCTCAGTCCTTATTATCTTTCTGCTAGAATTTGCTTTGGATTGTCCCAGTGGGAGATGAGATGAGAGTAATGCGGTGGGTCTTCTCTCCCTGCGTGTGTGTGTGTGTGTGTGTGTGCGTGCGCGCGCGCACTCTTCTCTCTCCATTTGTCACTTTCTGCTCTCCGCTTATTTCCAACTGATGCAAAGAGCAGGGCTATGAAGACATGAGGCCAAGACAACTCACTAAATTCAGTGACAGGCAGAGATATTGACAGATCATTAAACTATAATTTCTTCAGTGAATATGACTGTTTTCAATTTCTATTTTTATACTGGCATGCAAAGGACATTTTTCCTGTGGTAATGCATCTTTACTGGATAAGATAAGCTGCATCTCATTGGCCTATGCGTTCTAGATATTCATACTTTTTCTCTCTCATCTCCTACCCTCTGATGTGATGCAAAAAAAACCCAAACAAAAACACTGCGTTTGACTAGTCCCATTCAGGATGTCGTGTACCGTATGCTGAACGAAATTCACAAAAACTTGTACTGTCACAAACGTTGTGCCGCAATTTAAATGCTGTAAGGCCTTCGCTCCTGTGTCATCTGTAACCACGGCAACAAGCAGCTACTGCCGTGAAGAAAAGTCCTATAACCGCGGGGAGCGTGGCTGTAAAACAGCCGCAGGATTCGAGGCGCAGTGTCTTCAGAGGTAAACGAGTGAGAGGAATCAAGACTGTGTGACGGTTATCTCAGCGACGGAGAGGTCATGAAATATCAGGGCGATCACCCAAACTTTGAAGAGAGAAAAAACAGAGAGGTAATAAGATGTCAGCAATATTTTCCATGTGCCTATGAGAGGAGCTCTACAGTTATTTTGAAGCAGAGTATGGTTTTATTTTCTCAACGAGACATCAGGCACACTGCTGAAAAACAAATCTCCCTTCTTACTCACCTTAAGTTATACACCATTTCACACACGCACACACACACACACCGACGTCAGCCCCATATGAGAACAATTACATGGCCTGCTCCCGTGAATAAATTAGTCTAATCAACTTCTCTCTTCCCTGACATCCGCACCTAAATCCCTTACTCCATGAAAAAACCAGAGCATCCCCCAGCCTGCAAGACAACCCCTGTACCCTATCCTTGCATTATTCCTTCCTTCCTGTACTGTCTGCACCGAGCATAAGAGAAGGGAAGACAAGTTAAGTTCAGAAAATGTTTTCTCATGTAAGTGCAAGCTTTCATAAGCCCAAAAGTGCTTCGCGATTATAAGTGCATAAGACGCAGTATGACCATAAGCGTTTGTAATACAATTTTGCTAATGAAAACTGTGATGAAATAAATTCATCAACAACAGAAAAGGGGATAAAAAGTATTTTTGAAAATAAAAACTGCACGTGTGCATCATGTTAACTGATTTTTCCCCCCGTGTGTTTGTGCGTCTTTCCTTCCGCTTTGTATGGGAATTTTCTGTGCATAGTTGATGGGCATAAAGATATCAGAATAGGTGTAACGTGAGACCTTTTAGAACACCTGGTAATAAGCCTTACAGAGGCAGTCTGAACCACTTGCAAATGATCCAGTGATTACCTGCTAAGGCACGTAAAGAGAGTTACAGTGATCCAAGTGGGACAAAATAAAGGCATGAATGAGATTCATCACCATCTGGAGGAACGATGAGACAGGGTTTAGCAATATTCCGGGAACAGCTCGAATCCTCGACACAAGAGTAAAACAATGAATGAACAAAAGATAGCCAAGACATTCCTTCACCTTGTGCGAAAGCCTGTCAGGACAGACATAAGCTCATTTTGAGGCTAAATGTTACTGACACGGTGTTGACAGAATATATTCAAAACTGCTAATCATCTTTGCAATAGATATGAGAAGAGAAGGAAGAATATTAGCCAGAGCAGAGAGGACATTATTGTTAATGTTTGTGGTGGTGGAGGAGATAACACAGACAAGATTTTAAAGAATTCCGCCTGTGTGTTGTCCTTCAGGTTAATGATGATTTTGAGATGAAAAGCATGTACTGTATGTGCGTGCATACGTTTACCCTCCTGTATACGTTCATTTACGCTCATTTCACTGTTCCCGCTGGGACTAATAAATGTATGGCACAGTAAAATGAACACTCGTCCCCGCATGTCCGGAAAAGACTCCTGTTACTTGACATTCCTTGATGATTCTACTGGTTCATGAAAACAGCTGCTTGTCTCCTGGCAACAGATGTCTCCCACTTTGGCACACTGAGTACTCGCTGTGCCAGCACACCTGGCACATTAGACACAATGGATATTACAAAAAAAAAAAAAGTATACATTACGTCTACGATGCAGCACACGCCTCACTGTCAGTGACTTATTGACCAAAGAAAGTTCAGCCTCATACAGTCAGAGCATGCACTTAGACACAGACAACAGTCATTCAGTTTCTTTGATTCAGCCTGATTATCTCCATTTTTTGTTGTATAAGATCCATGTAAAATGTAACTGGATGTCTTTGGGACATCACACACACACACACATGCAATCCTTGCTGTTTAGATGACCTGTTGCTATGAAACCATACATAGACGGCTCAAATGTGCGGCTGAAAATCGTATTTGAGAAAGATAATCAAGATATAATCAACGGTTTCAAGAGTAGCACGCCGCCCGAGCCCGAACGTTTCACTCACTGGAGCTTCAAAGTAAAACTTTCAAAGAAGGACGGCTAGCAGAACGTCCTCATTTAAGTCTGTTGCTTTAAAGTAAGGCCTCCGGAAACGTCTTCGACTGGAGGAAAGAGAAGAAAAATTGTATAACCACCTCTTTGGTCATTGTAAGTATGCATTCGCATGGAGACCAAGCTGGCTGCACCGCTGATAGAAAAGAACAGACAGGAGAGAGATATGTTGTGGAGATAAGTATGTCCATGGCTTTGGTTGCTGGGCAACAAAAACATACAGCTAATTTTGATTTAAGTTCCCCGCCCTGCTTGTCTTTCACTATGTGCTCACTGTCGTGTGACTTAATCTGCCTCACGTGTTGGGTTAGTTTCTATATTTTGATCTAAGACGATTTCTATTTAAATGCTCTTGTTTGTCCTTTTATTAGCCGAATATAGTACAGTAGGAAACATTATTGCAAATAACAAAGCCAGTAGTTACTGAGTGACTGAGTGATATTAACAATAGTAGTTAGCCTGTTCAGATAGAGTCAGTGTGAGTTTGTATTGATGACAAATAGCAGTAATGGGCAAACTGAATGGTAGCAGATCAGAAACAGAGTGGCTTCTCACTGAATAATAATATGATATCAAACTGAGAAAATAAATCAGCTCCTGCTGTTATGTTGATTCAACAACATTCATCTTATCGTGTTGATACCAGCTAAGACAAAAGGCTCCAGTGGTTAACAGTGCTGTCTCACAGCAGAAAGGTGCAAGGTGTGAGTCACAAACCCACACAAGATGTCACAGATGTCAAGATATCACTTGGCAGAGGCATACCCAGTGACTGAAAAACACGGCGTAATTGTCACACACTGGATTTTATCTTTTTATCTTCTCATCTTTTAAACAGACAAATCAGGTCAGCGTCTTTAGGAATTGGGTTACCTTGAAAAAAGGAGTTAAGATTGAGCTGCCTCACATTCTCCGTTAACCAGGATGACATCATTAGTTATGCTAATTGAAACGGTAAAACAATGAATGTGTTCATGGCAACACGTCTGTGTCACACAACTCAAGATTAGTACTATTAGAAAACATACAACACAGAACTACAACCAATCTTGTTTGATTTCTTTTCTGAACTAAAAATAGGGGGAGGGGAAATCAGGGGCTTACTTTTTATGTTGATTCTCCTTCCGGTCAGCCGAACCCAGGCTCTGGAAATAAGAGAAGAAAAACAAACATTAAAATGACGTATATTGAGGTTCTCTATCCTTTAGAGAGTGTTCCGATACATGCTGTAAAACCATGGGGTGGGTGATATTTGGGCATATTGAGCTAGTCTCCTTGATTTTTGTAGGCTTGGGTGTCCTGACCCCGTAGCGTCACATAGTTGATGGCAGTAATATATATGTAAACAGTAACAAAGTGATTAGTTCTGCAGAAATGTACCGTGTTCAATCAAAGCATGAAAGTCAATCCAGCTTAAAACGAAAACAATTCAATTACACAAACACAAAGTCCGAGATGCTTTGTCCCTTAATGGAGTTTGTTTTTTTTACAGTCGAGGTGACCTATAGTTAATGTAAGTCCCACTAATCTAGAACCTTCACCCTCAAGGCAACACCGATCAAATGATCAATGTTGCCCCTGTAAGAGCTAATTACACGGGTAATGGCCTTCTCTTCGGTGAGAAATAATTACCTCGTCTACGAAAAAACTAGATGTACTTTATTCACACGCAATAATCAAAATGTGGTGTGGCGAGAAAAGGTAAGTGTGAGAGGAGGCAGGATGAGAGAGTGTGTTTAAAAGCCATTTCCCTCATGATGAAGTCAACTCAGAAACTCTGAGTGCAATAAGTATACTTCCTGCCAGCTCCACTCAACAGGGGACGCTTCAATACATCCCTCCAGCAAAGCCAATTCATTAGGCACGCGTGCACGGCACGCACACGATGACACCTATACACGCAAAGGTGCAGGCACACACGTAGCATCCCCCTGCCGACTGCATCTTCTGGAGGTGTATAGCTCTCAGTGGTGACTCGTGCTGAGACAGCCAGAAGCGTGCACACAACACACACAGGCGGCTCATTGCGTACCCGCACACAGAACTGGCCCTAAGGCTGGAGACATTTTTTTGGAGTGAAATTCTGTCGCTGTTTTGAATTTTCATTTTTGGCAAAGAGGCCAATTCAGGCTCAAATGAACAGGCAAAGTGAATTTCAAGGTCGAGAAAATACCAAAACAGTCAGAGTGCTGCTTGCGCTCATCCTCGCACTGCCACGAAAACAAGGCCTAACGTCTCCATTCAGAACACATTAATGGACACCAACTGATGTCTTTAGTGCAAGCTCCTTTTCTATGGCCATCTGTTAAAATGTCTGAGTGGTATAGTGCTGTGAGTGTATGCTTTAAAAAGGCATCCACCACCTTTGAAGCTCAACCTGAACGTCAGAAGAGTTTCTTCCAAATTGTCCAAATTGAGTATGTGTGCGCGGACGCTTTTATGTGTGCACTGCATTGACATTTTGATCAGCGAGTGTCTCCTCTACTCTGGTGTTTTGAGCGTGCCTGTGTTGGTCTATGTGTGTGTCTTATGTGTGTGTGTGTGTTTATGTGCAGTTATGCGCAGTGCAGTGACATTTTGACCAGCGAATGACTTCTCTGTGCGAAGTCTGGATACGAGTTTCATCCTCCTGGTGGGGATAGGATAGGCCATACAGAGGGGCTGACCTTTCCCCTCATAGCTCCCCCACGGTGCCCTCAGGTAGCGTCAGTCTGCCATGAGGATGAGGGCAGGTGGGTGTCCATCATTTGAAAGATAGGTCTGTGGGGGGTGATGGAGGACTATTTTAGAGCCACCTTTAGGGCTGAATTAATTACTGCATCAGAGCGTGAATGAGAAGGCTGTGACACAAGAATACCATTACTCCAGAATTACAAGCAACTGCTGTTTTAAGGTTCATTGTGATTGCCGTATTCCATTGACAAATTTCTACATTATTCAAGGTTTCAGCAGAATTAAAATCTATAGATACTGCATCTTGGGGGCAGGACAAACGGGTTGCATATTTTCACATTTGAAGTACAGTATGGCGAACTTGTTAGCATACCGTTGCTTAGTTACACACCCATCAGTATCGGAGCTGAAGCGCTACAATATGAAGTTCCGTAAAGCAGAACAAAGCTGCAGAAGTTTTTTTTAAATCTAGAAATATCAATTAAGCGACTGGAGAAAGTACTTCAGCGAAACTTCAATTTGAAAAGTATTTTTTCGAGTTCATAGTGCACCAATTTGTGCAAGTGTTATCACTGAGTTTCAAGCAATTACAGTCTCTGTCCCACTCATCATTTAAAATGAACAACTTCATAGTTTTCAAAATCCTGATTAACAGCATTGTTGAGTAAATTTATGAGAATTATCTGGTTATTCACTGTGGAAAAAAAACAACTCTTTAAATCATGCAATAAAAGCATCTTCCAGCGCAACTGCACTCTTGAGGCTGATTAGGATTTATTTTGGAGAGCCTGAAATTTGACCAGTAAAAAAAAAAAAAGTACCAAACAAGCATATCAAAGCGAGTCATGGACGCCATCCTCTGTTTCATATATTGCATGTGAAGTTATGGAATTAAGCTTCAATTAAAATGCTGTTGCCCTGTGGATGTCATCATCCACCTATCAGCCTGCCTACATGTGATCATTCATCAGGCTGACATTAATCGAATGATGTCATCAAATGACATTTTACCCATGTGTGCACCAGCCTCTCACAAACCTGATTCACAAATGAACCCTCTCACCTCCGTCCACCGGTGCCCGCGGAAAGCATCACTAATGATAATCCAAAAATAAGAGCAAATCAGGAGTGACAGCTCGTGTGCAATCTCAGCAGCTCATACAAATCCTTTCCCTGTCGTTGCATCTTGTATCATTTCTGTCACTACATAAATTCCCCTGAGCCATTTTTCCATAGACGACGGTAGCAGGCAGACAGCACACCTGACAACTAATGGAGCTACTTTTAACACATTAGTCAATTATCTTAATGACACAGGGGGACTGGGTACTGGTACTGATACTGGGTCCACTACTGGGAAGACAAAGACCAAGTTGTGGACATATTGTCAACAGATGTGCAGACAAATCTTTAAAAAAAAAAAAAGTGACCGTATGCTTCCAGTCCTCCAGTAATTTATTAGAGTACAGTTTTACCCACAGACTTAACTTCCCATCTTTGTGTGTGTGTGTGTGGGAGCAGGTGTGTGAATGCATACCTTTACAGCAGTTGCTAAAAGATCTTGGCATTCCACCACAGCTGTGAAATTCCACAGACAATATATGGTGTATTCTTTCCAAATGCGTCAAAAGCATAATCTGCTTCACATGGCTTTCTTCAAACACTGACTCACAAGCAAACAAAGATACACAAGCAGTAACACACACACACACAAACACACAAACACACCATGTTACCGGCAGAATACCTTCACTTCGCATCCATTAATTCCAGCACACACACACACACACATACCTGTCGAGTCCAACCAAGTGAACCCAGTCGGGGAAACGTTACTCCACTCACCCTGTCTTTTTTTTCTCTCTCTTGTTTTCAAAACCCAAAGTCCTCACTGTTCCAGTGGTGGCTGTAATTGCCGTTCACCTGTCCAACTTCAACTCTTTAGCTCCGGTTCCCTCCCGCCCTATCTAACTCTCCCCGTTTCCCTCTTTTTCTGTCTAAAGCCGTTGGTCACACGGAGGTTTGTGAAGCTTGCTCCGATGGTGGCTGCTACCTCCACTGACTTGTTGTACTTTAATTGTGGTTGCTAGGCGATAAGCTTCTCCAATTCTGCACACAGTGAGAAGGGGAGGACAGGAGAGGAGGGGGGAGAAAGTGAGAGAATAGTTGACGGAGGGGGGGAGGTGAAGGGGTTTAGAGGAAATGCTCATTACCGACACAGTAGCCTGAAGAGAATGATCGACGGGGAGGAGGGGAAAGGTTTACCGGAGGGGATGAAGTTGTGGATGGATGGATGGATGGATGGAGATGAGCAGGTGCACTTCCTTGTTTTTACTCTGGGGCCACCTTGTGCAACCAGGAACATTTCATACAGAGCAACAGCACATTTGGAGGACTGACCATAGGTCTTTAAATGAACAAACACGCATTTACTCAACGTGCTGTCATTTTTTGTGCTTGCACATCAAATACTTTGTTGGTGCTGGTTTTCCACTCATTAAATCCAGGAAAATTGAGACTACAGCATTGTTTTCCAATTATGTTTGGAGACACAACTTAGATCTAGTCAGCAGTAAATAAACAATTAGCTAATTATCTATTTGGAGCACTTTGCCACAACTCCCCGCTGCTAATTATTGTCTTTGGTGTGCACAGGTGTCTAAAGCTGAGAAACAGCTCAAATAGCATTATTTTTGTGTGTGTATAATGCATGCCTCTTTGCTATAAGATTTACTTTGAATGAAACCAATACCATTGTTGCAGATGTCAGAATGATGAAAGCTTTATATGAATTCGTGATTTTTTCTTTGGCAGGAATAGCAGATCATCATCAGCGTACAGTGTACAGTGATTGATGATAAAAGCAGAAATGGTGACCACCAAAAAAACATACATTTTTAAAGCTTAAATCCAGATTTTTATATATATATAGGAACTTACATATTTTTTAGAAAATTCTATGAGCAGTGGCTCACAACAGATGCTGTATATTTTCTTTTACCAAGTGTCTGTTGTCAGGAAATGACCTTGAGGTGCATCAACTATGCTTGCTGCTGGACATGTACCAATGAATTCTTGACGTACAGGCTGAGTATCAGCTTAAGAAGGACTATCAGACACATGAAAATCAGCAAGCAGAGAGCACATATGAAGAGTGTGGTAATAATCAGTAGGCAAATCATGCTCCCTCTTACAGTACCAGCCCACCCGCTCCGACTTTTAGCTCTGGTGAACGTCAATACAAATCAATTTAGTCATGAAATCTATATTGTGCTTAGTGTCTACTGACCTTTAGTGCGACTGTGGGTAACTGCTGTGGGTGAGTCCCTGTTTGTCTATGTGTATGAGGGACAGTATGTGTGCGTATCGTGCTGGCATGGTGTATTCTGACTCAGTGTGTGTTTTCGGTGTCTGGCTGTGGGCACATACAAATCTCTGCCACATCATTGTCCACTGAGGGACAGAGCATAGAATAGTATAGGGAACATTAGTCATAGCCGGTGGAAAATGTCAAACACGTTGGTATTACTCTGAAAGGATATACAGGAAATGCTGCCTTTTTTGTGTCCGTCCATCCATCCATCCATCCATCCATCCATCCATCCATCCATCCATCCATCCATCCAGCCAGCCAGCCAGCCAGCCAGCCAGCTGCCCTTACTTGCTGCATCAATAAAATCCACCTGCCAATTTCTGGAACTGAGACTACAGGAGATGCAAGCACCCAGCATGTACCACTGAGGGGCCGCAGCAGGTTGCCCCAACACCTGTCAGTCAGGAGGAGCTTTTCTAATTATAACTCACAGACAATTACGTGCACGGCCCAGTACATCCATAAACACACGCCACTTATTCTCGTACGTGCACATGATCAACACACACATTTAGGAGACTTCCTTGAAGGGCTCTCAGTGGGTTACTGGTGGCCTTTTAGTGTATCCTTCCTATACGGACTCCTGGGAAGACAGTGTAACAGCTGACTTCAGGATACACACGCACACACACACACACACACACACACACACAGCAAAGCCTCCCAACAACAACAATCTAATAATACTGCAGCTGACAATAATAACCACAACTTATGAAGGTGCAGTTATATATAAGAGCATTAAACTATTGTAAAACTAACAGACTGTAAATTTACTGTAATAGAAAATGTTTCAATGACTTGCTCGACAAATATATTTTGGTGTCAATGGAGGTGTAAAGCAACATAAGCAATAAAAATATGCTATTCTGTCTCCACGTATAGCTAATAGAAAAGAAACTTTGAGAGACAACTCTTCCACCACTGTGACCTAGCACCAACTGGCCAGTAAATTAACCAAACTGTGATTTTCATGACATTTCCAGCTACCTGCAGACCTTCTTGCTAGGTGTTACATCATTGGTGCTAGTACATTTTCACTGCTTAATCGATTGCCAGATATGTTTGGACTGAGGGCAACACTCTGCACTGGCTATGGCAACAAAGCACAGCCCAATTATAAACAAGCAGCTCATGGCAGTCAACTGGGGGCCTCCTACACGTCTAGGGTGGCAGAGAGAAAAGGGGGTGAGGAGGTGAAAAAGAGAAGGGATGAAAAGAAAAGGAAACCATTTCAGTATAATAAAGAAACTGAAGAGAAAGATGGTAAAAGAGAGACAAATAAGCTAAAAGCGTGTATGCATGCACAGTGATTCTTGGTAGTTCTTGTTATTCTATAAGTTGACAAACATTTGGAAAGAAAAGTAGTGAGTGTTGGGCAAACACTTCACCACAAGGTGTTTCTGGTTCATGCAAAGTTTTCATAAGCTCAAGAGTTAAAATAAAGAATACTGTGCAATGTTTTTAACAGAATACAAACAGTAATATGCTCAGTGGATATAGAAAACAAATGTGAGGAACAGTTATTTCTTTCTTGCTTTCTTGTGCTAATCCATTTTCCACTGTGGTGTTAAAACAGAATTAATAGGGCTCTTAAAAACTCAAACACTTCTGAGGCAAAGACAAAATAAGGAAAGAAGCCGTATGACAGATAGGAAAACAAGTGGACAAAAAGGCTGGATGGCAGGAACGAGGAAGGCGGAGGCAAAGGGAAGACAGACAGGTACATATTTGCAGGTGCATGCACAGAGGGAAAACTACGAGATGACTGACAGAGAAAATTACAGTTGGCATCACACATGCATGCGCTGTGCTTCCTGATTTCACTGACCAATCACAACATGTCAACAGCAGTGGGTGATGAGAGAGTGACAGGGCGGGTCTTCTCTCCCTCTGTCTCACTGTCTCCACTTTTACAATGTCATTATTTGTACAGGATTCCCCCTCCCAAGTCTTGTGGTCTGGGGACCAAAGGGACCAAAACATGGCTCATAAATCAACACAGCAGAGAGAGAGACTATGGATATTTACCCATAAATCACTGCGGCGGAGCCACCTACAATCAGACTAATAGGGCTGGAAGACGTGCTGTCATCCAAGCCATGATGTCACCGAGCCTGAGCCTGTGGGTGTTGATGTTGGTGGTGGGTCTCTGGTTCTATGTGTGTGTGTGTGTGTATGGGGGGATGCCTGCATATGTGGCTGTGGGTCTCTAGCTACGCTTGTGTGTGCGCGTGTGTGTGTAAGAGGGTGTCTGGGTATGTGGTGGTAGGTCTACGGCTCTGCTTGTGTAAGTGTCTGTGGTAAGTGTGTGTGTGGTGTATGTGGGAGGCGGGATGTCTGTTTATATGGGTTTGTGTGTACTGGGGTGGCCGATATGTGTGTGTGTGTGTGTGTGTCTGTCAGTATGTACTTTCATCACGTCTCCGCATTTATGTACATGTTACATTGGGCTATACGCACTCACGTAAACACACACACACTGGTACTGAACATCTTAGACTGGACTTGTACACACATGTAAAACACACACACTTACATACAGACACACACATTCACACACACACACACACACACACACACACACACACACACATTGGTCTTGTGGTTAGTGCTGGCTTACAATGGGTGTGGGATTCCATAGAGAAAATCTAAACAAGTCGAGCGGTTAGCACGGGTCTGCCACGTTTCCACACAATGGCGCTCATTGACATAAATAACTGGGGACTTTGTGAAATGGGACACCCATTAACTTCTCCTCCACAGATAATTGCCCATTAGATCTTGGAAGAGCACTGGATTGAGAAATAACTCAACTCTGACACTAAATGCAACTTGTAATAATAAAAAAGTCACATTGTGAAAGGGGCCTGGAATCCGTTAAGATGGGTTGGCTTTTCGTACTATCATCCAGCCAAGCACTTGGATTATCAACAAAGAAAACCGTGGCTTGTTGTAGAAGCTCGGCGAGTCTGTGCCTTTGCCTAAGCTGTGCTTTGAACATGGAAAAGATGATGACAACAAGGAAAAAAAGAAGACAAAGAAGAAGAGAACTGCAAATTAGAAAATAAGACGAAAGGCAAGAATCAATTACTGCAGAAGAAAGTGAAAAATGAAGTCGAGAAACAGAAGCAGAATAGAAATAATAATAAAAAAGGTAGATTGGTTGAGGAATTGAAGAAAAGTGAGAATCAGAAATATAAGTTGATAACACGAGCTTGAGTTACAGTTTTAAAAAGTAAACGTAGGCAATTACGATGACTAAGAAACACCTACATTGCTTCCAGTACTGATGTCACTCATGACGTACAGAATTTACTTATAGACACCAGCAACAACAACCTTCACCTCTGGTGAATCAGAACATATGGTTTTGTTGTCGGCCCCTCAGATTCTCTGCAAATTGATGTGCCCGTGTCAGCACTTCACTTCCACTTATTGTCACCCGCCTGACTCGCGTGCACTTGTTCCTGTTTGTGCGTGTGTCACAGCGGCGGGCGGAAAGGACAAATGATCCGGAGTAACATGACTCATTCATAAAAATCAAATGCCTCCTACAGTCTGTGTACCACACACACACACACACACACAGTACTATAAACAGTCACTTACAGCGGCACAGGGTGAGTCAATTTTGATGTAAAATATGACGACAGTAATTACCGGTGTGTGACTACACAGATCGATTCTCGGGTTAAGAATAGATTTACCGGCAGTGACACATCAGGGAGGATAGTCAGACTGCCATACACACAGACAGACACATATATATATGCATAGACACATACACACAGATTGTATATGTGCATACACATTCATATATAATCACTCCACCTACACATGCCAATGGCCATGGCTCTATTTATTTTCCCTCATTAGTTTTAAATTCCCATCCAGACGTTAGCGTGGTCCCTGCTTTTAATCATTGGAGAGCGCTCAGCTCGGCGCTGGCTTCGCCCTCTTTGATGTCTCTCGGCCCACCAACCAGCAAGCCAATGTCTCTCCTCCCTTCCCTCTCTGCTACTGCAAACAACTGCCCGCTCTGCCGCACTTTGCAAAGCTCTCCTCAGATTGACTCGTGCATCTATCAGAATACTGTAATAAGTGTCGCAGAGATCTGTTTAATTACTGGTGCATTGATGGAAAGGCCCAGCGATATTCACACAAAAGTGTGTGTGTCTACTGACAGAGAGATACCAGAAGCGAGGCTGTAGCAGTGTGTGTGATTACAGTACTGCTATTTGAAAGGAAATGCTTCACTGACGTGCAGGTGGAATAAAAAAAATGTACAAGACAGCGCGGTTTAAGGAGCCAAAAGTATTTTAGTAGTTTTAGTAGGTGTCTTATGTTTTATGTGTTAGCTGTTGCTGATGGACAGCCCAAGAGGAAGGATCTTCAGTATGACTTAGAGAGTAACAAGAGAAAGTTCTCATCGGCTTCTCATTTGCCAACGCCGGCCTCTCATCTGAGACGAGCTGGTTTATCAGTTGCGAGATTAGTTGCCTCTCAGCAGTCTTATTTTTAGGACTTCCGCTATGCAAGAACATTATTAAATTATGGAGACTCGGCCATCAATACGGTTATCATCTAACGGCAAAGGACGTCATAGAAGAGAGGTCAAAGGTCAAGATGGATTAGGCTAGGTCAGACAGATTTTTTTTTGGTTATTCCTGAACCACAATTATCCAACTCACAGTTATTAAACTGTATCGGAATTACAGATGGCCAGATTACAGCATATTTTTGGAAGTCCATGGCTTTATGATTCATCAATGAGGTCAAGGTCATGGTCATAGATACAGAGACCATTGACACCACAAAAGTGTACTAAAGTAATAAATTAAAGGCTAAAATGGTATTGTGAACTCCAAATGAAGTTTCACATCTACTCAGGCTTTAGCTTTAAATGCTGAAAGTATCATATTTGAAAATGAAACTTGCACACATTGGCTTTGATTTCAGCTACATCAGCTTTGATGATTTGTTTTGAGCTTCTCATAAGTGTAAGCTAAACTACAATAAATGGGATAAATTCTTGGAAATGTTTCACGACTTACTTTGAAAATCATGAAACTATCGAGGCATTACAAAAATGTGTTTCTAGTCCTAAATGTGTAACTCCAATTACAGCACCCCCCCAAAAAAAATCTCCACTAGTCTGGCTGGATGGACCAAAACCCCACAAGTATTAGATTTAGACAGCAAGTCGACACTGAAACAACGAAAAAGACAATCACAAAGTGTCCTCATGAGTATAGCAAAACCACCAGCGTAAGTGAGCGCGCGCGTGCTCCACATGATAGCGGGGGGTCAACTAATAAGAAAAGTTAAGAAGAAAAACAAGCCTTTGATATGAATGACATCACCAGAGCCTGACCTGCTTTGAATTTCTGACTGGAGGCCTAAACACACACTGTTAGCAAGGCTCGCACTTCATTGTGGTGCATGGCTGGACTCGTGCCTCTATTCATTACGAGCGAGACGTCGCAATAAAGAGAAACAACTGGTGACTAATGGGAAATTACGGTCAAAACGGTCTGAATAGAAGTAACAATTCATTTCAATTTAGCTTTATGTCATCACCAGATTTACTTTGGTCCTCAAGTGCGCAGAGAAAGAGAAAATATTTTTTCTAGCGCACCTCAGTGAGGTCTGACCTGTCTTTTTGAATCAGGTGTTGAGAAATATAGAGTAGAGAGCGCTAGCGTTAAAACAGCAGGTACATTCGTTGTGATACTACTGGGTGGTACAGTGTTGTACCAGAGAGAGTGTGTTCTCCCCTGATCCCAAAGTGATTTATTTCATTTTAATACGGCGTGTTTGCTTTGGAGCATGATATGTATTTGGTCATGAGACATTAATAGAGTAGAAAACATGTTGAAAAATGAGCTCGCTGACGTGTGTTTGAGTACTGTATGTGCTTGAGTGTGTGTGTGTGCGCCTGTGTGTGTGTATGTGTGTGTGTACTGCAAGAGTCTTGAGGCCCATGCTGTCACTCAGCCCAGCTCACAGGGTGGTCCAAACACTGAGCCCTCTTTACTCGGTCACACACACACACAAGCACATGCACACAAACAAACAAACACTCACTGGTGTACATGTAATGACATACATAACAAAGTATACATAAATATATGGCCATATATATGACCATAATGAAGCAATCAAATAACCTCAGCGCTTCCCCTCTTCCTGTCCCAAACCGTACACCTAAATATACTGCCGCAGACTTCATCGCACAGCAACAAAAATGGAGCGTCCAGAGGAAAGGAACCGCGACTACACAGCAACCCTTTCATGCTTCACATTTGGTGTAGATACACTGGAAGGATGCTGAGTTTGACAGCGCGGCATATTAGCCAGTAAGTGACACTGTCATTTACTCCGTAGGGCAAATTAGCTGTGCTGACGTAGACGTAGAGGTAGACGTAGAGGTAGACGTAGAGGTAGAGGTAGGAGTTTGCTGACTTGCCCTGCTGGAATTTCATAATGTCAATTTCCAATCTGAAAACTGCCCCACAAAAGCAGCCGCCGGCCGCTTGTCGCCTGATAAAGCTTCTTAATATGAGAGGAAACGACGAAGTTTTCGTCAGTGGAAGAAATCCATCTCAAAACCTCTTGGTAACCAACTTTCCAAAAGCCACTTAACGCTTACGCTTAGGCTGTTTTTGTTTTCCAGTAAATTGGACCAGAGTGACATTGACTTTGGCCTGCTTGCGCAAAGCTGGGCAAGCAATAAAGCCAGTCTCTGCAGCCAGATATTTAATATTTGATTATTCAGCAATATGATTGGTGTAAAGATTTCACAAATAAATAAAAAATAATATCTAGGATGACAGCATTTCTTGTGTAAATAGCGCAACAGCCAAGTCAGCTTAAAATTTAAATATTGACCTCATTTAGCCTCACCACACACCACTACAAAGACGCACAGCACCATGATTACTAACAGAATTACTGAACTAAAAAAAAAAAAGAATCAGAGGTGAAAGGGTCTTTCGAGCATGTGTGTATAATTGCAGCGAAGGAACATGGAATACAAATTGTGCCAAAGGAATGCGACACAAAAGTTGATGAGGTGGAGTTTGTTGACATGCTACGAACTGAACCGTCCTGCGAGATATCTAATCAGAGTATATGCTCCGCAGCAACAAATAGATACTTTAAAAGAAGTTCAAACATAAGAAAATTATCCTCCTTTTATGAGTACCAGACCATGGCTTGATTTTCCATATCTGTTCCTTCAAAAGACAACAAGCCGCAAAGTGAGCTCACAAGTGATTTATTTGGGCTATTAGCGCTGATGTATCTGGATTAGCTCCACTTTCGTCTTCCAGGTGAGGGGGAAATGAGTCGTTAATATTTGTGCTACGCTACAGTTCTCCTGCAGCATCACAGCTCGCACAGCAGGAAGCACGAGGCACCCTCCCCTTCCCGCTATTAGACATTCACTGAACAAATACTGCAAATGAGCCCCGCTTCCCCCACAAAATGGTAATAAGCCATAATTGCCTGTAATCTGAATACATTAGTCCTAAGAGGGTCCTGTTGCTTTTGTGTGCAATCACGGCAGAGCTCGACGACTAAAATATGACGGTGAGGAAGGTGTATGACTCTCCGCGAGCCACCGAGGGCTTTGATTTTGGCTCGGGTTTATGAATTATACATCATATGTTGCAATACACAAAACAATCACACTGCACATACAATTTTAATCTATGTTTATGTTGCCTAATTAGATTCTCATGGCCTCCTGTCTCATATGATAAAGTGTTTAAGACCGCAGCCAAGCCAATACGACTGCGGCGCGTAGTGAAGAGTCAAAATGCACCGAAATCAAATTTTTTTAAAAAATGGGCGGAAAGTAAAATAATAGGTTGCACGAAATGTGATTTCCTGGATATATTAAATTGGACTAACTTGTAATGGTATGTCTAAATAGTAAAAGGACACTAGACAATCTGAGACTGAAGGTGGCTGTTAGCTAAAAGCAGAGCCACTGATGTGATCTTGACAGACTCAACTTAGAGATAAGGGTCGGGATAATTTATAATCCTTCCACAAGCCTCTGGACAAATTCCTTTATTTTTTTTTATTCTCTTTTTGCTAAGTGCGTTCCCCTCATCAGCGCATCAGTCTTGAGGTTGGTATGCCTTCTTTCGGTCACCCTTTTCCTCTTTTCTTTTCTCATTGCACCAATTGCTTTCTTTCTCTAGAGTTGGAGGCGCCATTGTGTGCTTGTGGCTTGTTTACGAGGAACACTGATTCACCCAGTGAGGTTTGGCTTGCGCATACACGGAGGGGGAGAAATATGAATGAATCTGCAACACCCCGACCCTCCGTTTCCCCCCTCGATTCCCAAATTCTCCCATCATCTTTCTCCCTCTCTAACATACTCCTCAGGCACCTCCAGTCACACTTTTCCACTGGTGTGTGCGTGTGTCAGTGAGAGTGTATTTGTGTAAAGCCAGAGGGGCGGCCAACACTGGCCAGAGGCTCATTTTTGTGGCCAGGCCAGTGTGTATCCCGACGGCTTGCAGGCGTCTCGGGGGCCAGCTCCTCCTTCCAGCTCCATTCCCTCACCCTAGGGCCTCTCCAGAGAGACTTTGCAACCAGCCATTGCTTAGTCATTTCAAGATCCTCCAGGACAAAAACCAGTGCTTAGTTTCAAGCATTTATTAAAAATGACAAGCTGTGTTTGTGAGACCTGTCGAGGAGAGGAGGATGAGGAGGAGGGGGAAAAAAGACATGTATCCAAAACTGGAAAGAACATTGAGAGTGGGTTTCATGGCTGGTTTGGCGATGGGAAATCTTGGACTAACTTGTAATGGTATCTCTCCAAAAATGTCAAGGTTAAAAATGCCTGCCTGCCCGCCTTGCTGCTGATGGCTATGTTCTCTATCTCTCGTGTGCAATGCCTGTGGTTGCCATAGAGATGGGCAATACTGCCTATTCTGGTACATTGGTTTATTACTAAAAGAGTAAACTAGCTGGAAAGCTCAAACTCAAACATGCTGAACTGAGGAGAGAAAACTATATTTATCCCCACCAGGGAAGGAAACATTAAAAAGTATGGGACAGTGAAACTACTATATTAGTTATTAATAACCATGAACCATTAGGAATGGCAAGCAGGAATTGGATCTTTTTGAGTCGTTAATGAGCCCCTGACGTGAAGAGTCGTTTTGAGAGTTTCTTTGAGGCACGAGAAGCTCAGCTCCAGGTTTTGGCTCACCTCAATAGTTCACGTGGCAAATAAATAAAACGGCACATGGTTTTCAGAAAGTTCATGAGTTCAGGACATCAGTGAAGGAAGGGGGTGGTATTTGATTTCTCGCTGACACAAGAGGAAAAAGTCGGGGGTTGATGAGTGAGAGCAAGACGGAGGGAGAGACAGGGCATGGAGACAGCAGCATCCTCTGCTTCACACCTCATCTTTCCCACGGTATTTGGTTTGTTTACAAGCAGTGGAGTCAGTGACAGGTTCATTCCTTGTCCTGGCTCCAACCAGCACCAGGTAGGAGGCATCCAGGCAGGACTCTGAGGCCTTCCTGCCGCTCAAAGCCCCACACAGGCCAGCATGACCAACAGGCTGGGATTTCCATGTCATAACATACCCCTCCCCAACCCCCGACTGACGCCAAGGCTTTCTCCTTCCTCTTTGCTGTCTCATTCTCCAGCCCCCCTTCCTTGCCCTTTTTGCCATGTCTTCATCTCTCCAGGGGGCTACAGTAGCCGTGAAACAGCGTGACCCACACAGGAGGTCTCTCCTTCTCTCCCTTTCGTCTAATCGTTTCTCCAGTTTGTGCTGTTTTGGCGTCGGTGTCCGGATGCTGATACCCAAGACAGCAAACCTGACCCCTGCTGACTCCACACTGCCTCGCACTCCCTAGAAACAACCCCCACCCCACAGCAAGCCTCAAATCCCATCAACCCCTCTCCCTCCCAACCACGGTGTCCCCCCACCTCATTTCCTTCGCAGCCCTTTTTGCCACTTGCCGGCCTCTAATTTACAGTGTTTGTGCGTACTGAGATATCCGTGAACGGCTGGCTATTCTGGGCATGTGGAACACGGCATCAATGCCGGATCGCATCTATGCGATTTCCCCTATCTGCACCCCACTACCATACCACACTCGCCATCCCCTTGCTGAAGCATTTATGCAGGCTGGCTCAGGTGTCTTGCCCAGTAGCAGTCACAGAGTCTGGGGAACATTTTGCTTCGTCATAAAAGGCGCTTTGGGAGTAAGGTGGTCAAGACGAGCGATTGATATGATCGATATGTTTCGGAGACGCAAGTCTGCAGAAAGCGCGGTATCTGGCCACACACCGCAAACGCTGGAACATGCTTCCACTTAAGTCTCAAAACATAAATTGTTTAGTTGTAATTGCGCGGTCAAATACAAAGCATAAGAGTGTTTTTGCATTATTACAAGCATGTGGTGCTGCATGAGTGACTCAGACTGTGCCAGTGCGACGAGTCTTCCGACTCTGCAAAAAACAGCGCGAGGGACAGAAAGAAGGAATAGAAAGAGTCGAGAGAGTGAGAGAGAGAGAGAGAGAGAGAGAGAGAGAGAGAGTAGAGATTCTGTGTTCCCCATAACATGCCTTTCCATCCCAGGCATTTGAAAGAAGAAATACCACAGTCTCTGCAGCGCTACAGCTCTTGTAAATAATCCGAGTCTGGGCGCCACCTCAGAATCCCCAGTCCCCGGCCTGGTGGGTGCCATGTCAGTTCAGAAGGAGGGGTTTAGTGTAGGGGGTGGGTGGGTGGGGGTGTTGTTGAGAGAGGAAAGAGTGAGGCGAGGAAAGGGAGGGGAGAAGAGGGAAAGGGGCATCCAAAGCCTGCTCTTGCATCATCACTTGAGTACTACTTGGTGCATACTGCCTGGGAGAGTGAGTGGGGTACATGTGCAAAGGCAGAGGTAAAGAGGAACTGAATCAGTGTTGGGTTTTTTTCACTTTTACCTGCTTCACCCACCAACGCCACCGTCATCTATTGCAGAACTTCATTCAATAAACATCCCGATAGCTTGTCTTTTTTCCGACGCGGCTCTCCTGACATAAATCCACGTCTACTGTATGTTTTAATATGATACAGACACTTGTGTTTCCATGCAAATAATTACACTTCACTTTCCAGGTCCTCTCAGTTTAAGGTTTTGGAGCAAATGAAAGAATTGCAAGACACTGACTGTAATAGCTGGGAGTTTTTTCCCATTACATGGGATACAAGTCCGGTCCATGGCTTCCAAAACAAGGAATGTTTATGGGCGAGACAAGGGTCTAGCTGACTATGACTATGGAAAACAGCTCCTGGTTTAAAATGGTCTGGCACAATGGAAAGAGAGAGAAGACAGACAGACAGAGGGAGAGAGATACATATTATACTGTACAGTACAAAAACAAACTAATTTACAGTTAGAGAAGACTTGAACTCAGTGACACAAGCTTGTGTCCTGTGATAGGGATGTCACGCACACACACACACACACGCACACACAGTTACATGTCCCCATCAAATACAGCTTCTGGAATGAGACTGCAATGACAACTGTGTATAAGTGCTCTACATTCCACAGGGCTTGCAGCAGCAATCAGAAAGGCCAGACAAATACAGTACATAATACGGGAGGGGGGCTAAATGAGCTCCAAGCTGCAAAGGCCAGGAAAGCTAAACTTGACCTGCCCCTTGGCCCCAACATGAACACAGCTGCCAGGCATCCTGATTTCCACCACATGAGCGGGGGCAAAATTGTCTCTCGCTGTGGGATACATCCCCCACAAACTCATCAAAATTGATAAACGGTGCCAAATGTACTGTACTTGTTACTGATTCTACTATTCCTTTATGGCAGCATTGCAAAGATGTCAACTCGAACGGTCTTATAATATACTGACAGTGATGACGTCCAAATATGTGGATTTCAACATGGACAGGAAAGCAAAACAGACGTGGATAAAGCCAGCAGCTTAACTACTTCTGTCTTCAAGTTAAAGTTAAAGACACGGATTGGATGCAAAGAAGAAGAAGAAGAAGAAGAAGAAGAAGACGAAGATGAAGAAGAAGTAGAAGAAGAAGAAGAAGAAGATGAAGAAGAAGTAGTAGAAGAAGAAGAAGTCGAAGAAGAAGATGAAGAAGATGAAGAAGAAGACAAAGTATACTGCCAGTCTATAAAATTTCAGGTCCATATCTAAGTCAGTTAAACAAGCTGTTTGGGTTCACTTCTTGAGTATTACTTAATAATTTCCCCAAATCATTGACAGTATAGTGTGTGTTCCATGACTATGAAGTGACTAAAAAGACATAAATAGGCAGCTTTTAAAGAAAGCCAGTTGTCCTTTATCTCTTAAGTAGCTTGCTGTGTTCTCTAATGCTTCTCTAATTAAACTAAGTTCACAGTGAAGGGAGCAGGAGGACTGGTAGAAGCGATAACTCTGGGACTTTGTTATGTTTGTAAAAGACGTTTTGAAATCTGCGCACCATCTCTACTTGGCAAAAACCACATTCGCTAAGCTGGATGGAAATATTTTTAATCTTAATTGTGCGTCTGTGCAAAAAAAAAAAAAAACGCTATCGGTCGCACAAACATGTTTACTAAAAAGCAGGAAACAATAAATAGAGAGTTCCTCTCTGTTTAATTGACATCTAAACCACAGAGGAAATCAAAAACAGGTTTCTTGCACCTTGGTAGTTGGAAATGAGAATGGCTGAATTGTTCCAGGCAGCTGGCCCCAGTACCTCAGGCCCCTAACGTACAGATCTGCTGCTTGGCTCATGGGCAGGATGGCAGGTGAAAGCCCCAGATGGTTGGCATTGCCACTGTTCCCTGCGCTGCATCCAGCTTCTCAAATTCCATATTGGGCAAGAGGTAGACACAACAACAATTATCCATTCATACTGGCATAATACTGGCACTTCGTTGGCAACACAGACATGAATGGAAAGAGGAAACTGAACAGAGTTGAGTTCCTTCTTCTGGCAGGTACCAAGGATAAGTAGCTTGATTTGATGAATACAATCACCTTACATCATCCCCTTTTACGTATACAGGAAATCCTGTTAATTGTGGTGAGCAGAGTACTGAAAGGAAGTGAAATGAACTCAGTTCCTGAGCCATACAACTATACACGTGTACCTGTGAGTGTATCTTGTCATCCTAACAAATGAATAGAAGGACAAGGACGCTGTGAATACAAACAGACTGCCAGTCAAGCCGGAAATTGCTTCAGAGTGGAAACAAAAAAATCCTCCTCATTGCATCCTGCTCGAGGTTGGTGAGGAGTTTGCTTGTACGAGAGAGGATGCTGAATATTAATATGGGTATTATTTGACTCTTTGCTTTTAATTTGTGAGGCATTGCAACACAGTAGTCAGTTGCCGTGGCAAGCTGTGGCCGGTCACAGCTGTTTGTCAGCCTCTAGTGGCCACCTGGAGAACTATCAGCTCTCTGCAACAGTTACAGCTGTAGCAGCGTGCATTAACTATCGTTTCTACTTCTGGAAATAGCACACTAGTGCTAACGCAATTGACTTACAATTGCTACGCTGCACAACGACACATTTGAAGACCTGCACCAGGAATGACTGGTCAATGATGGTGAGGCAAGCAGAGATGGTTAGACCAGTGATTCTGTATCTTTTAACTGAAGCTCTGCGGCCCAGATGGGTTTCTTTTATATGAGCTATTTAACACGGTTGTTTAACTTGAGTCATTACATAGAGATGCCCAGAAAAGCCCCAATAACACTGAGGAGCGTAACGACCGGGACAGGGAACCTCTGAGTTCAGTGACATTCTTTCCTGACGCCTACTTCTAAGTGAAAATGTGTTATCGATTAACACAATACTCACTGAGGTACATGAAATCTGAGTCAATGATGAAAGGCTGAAATGGTGAGATGCTGTTGCCTTTCAAATTGTTTCATACATCAACTTCCATTCATCAAGCCATTCATCTTTCACACTCATCCCTCCTTCTGTTTCATACTTCTGTGTCACTGTCCCCAGTGGGTTCGTGTCTCGAAGTTCCATCTGTCAGCGCCATCCAGGGGGGGGGGGGGGGGGGGGGGGGGGGGGGGTGACAGAGCGGATGAGGCCCAGGGGAGAGACATCAAACGTGGGATGCTGGCCTTGGTTCTCCCCCATCCCATCTCTATTTGAGTTGCTGGCCCCTCCATCTGTCTGCGCATGATTTGGAGCTGGCTGTCGCAGGAGAGAAAGAAAGGCCCTCCACCAATGACAAATGACAATCTCAGAATAAACACACAAGTGAGGGAGGGGAGGAGAAAAAGAGCTGAATCACTCTTTCATCATCCATCAGCCTCTGTTGGTCTTCTCATTAACCTCTGATCTCTGCCCCTCACTCTCTTCTGGTGCCTGTCACTCATTTTCTTTCTTTTCGCACATTCTCCAACTTTTGTTGGATATGAGGCAATTTGTCCTTACGTGTAAGAAATGATATCTCCCTAGAAGTTCCAGTCAGGTTTCCGCTTTGGATACAACCTAATAACATGGCCGAGTGCTTGTCAAGCAGAGGTAAGAATGTGGCTCTCCTGAGCTGCAAGTGAAACCACAACATGCATGCATGTTAATGCTGGAGACATGTATGCCACCAGCAGAGCAAATTATGAGGTGCATACCAAAAGTACGCCGACTCATTCTCTACTCTAGCTCTCAGCACCAGCTAAAACCTGCAGCCAACATGCCGAGCCCCCCTGATCCCAGTGCCGGCTCAACCAAACACACATATGACAGATGCCTCCTCTGCTGCAGCGCAGGCATTCAGAGCATCTCCTCCGCCACCAAAGGCATATTCCTTTTATAACCAGCAGGGATTAGGGCCCATTGGAGGAAGCTAGCATGTGCGCTGGCCTTAGGCGGCTTGCAGATAAAAAAGCATCTCAAATTGAATCAATAACCACCAGCCGCCAACTAATCCTGGCTAGCCCCCATAAACACAGCTACAGCAAACCCCTGCCAATGCCCTAGTCCAGCCCCACCCGACTCAAGCTCCAGACCCCTTCATCTTTTTATAACTGCACCCCAGGGCCATGCAGGGGTGCTCAGGTGAGGGCTTTCAGGCAGGGCAGGGTGGGCTGTATATTCGGAGCAAAAGGGGATGAAGGGGTACACTCGTTCGTCCAGGTAATCCATCAGCAGACAGGCCAGCTTTGGACTGCACGGCGACTGGCAGCCGGAGAAAAGTGGACAGCTGATGTGGGTCGAGCCCAGCCGCAGCAAGCCAGACGGGATAAAGAGATATAAGCCCCCCCAATGCTCTGTGCTCCCCCTCGTCCCCCAACCATAGACCCATGTCATCCCAAAGCTCTTTCATCTTCTAACCCAGCGGGTGCTAAAGCAAACTTTCCACTTTGGCTCTCTAGGGGCTGGGCATTGTGGAATTGCAGAGAGACCTGCTCTCTTTGCTCGGTGCCTCAAAGAGGGGTGCCACACCCCTTGACTGATTGGTGGATTCAGAGACCAGTGATGGCTTAGCAGCATCAACAGAAGGTTGGAAGATCCATCCTATATGATGACTGTATAACAGACAGAATTCAAAATGGCGCTATCGAGAGTATGGAAATGTATCATTGACAGGCTTATGACAGGACGGTGGAACTTTGGAAATAGTTATAACAGAGAATCGTTCGCCGCCAGTCCCTCTTATGACTCCCTGGTGTGTGCTACGTACCGAAAAAAACATCAGAATTATTCATGTGTTTTTACAGTGAAATCAAGTTGTCAACTGGTCCCATGGCCTCCAAGTCCTTGACGTATCTGGAGCTCACACAAATTCCTCACAGCCCTCTTCTGTCTCTCCTCTAAATTAATATCATTTTCGATCTTTAAATTTCGGGTTGGGACAGAAGATGCAAACTGAGACGAGGATCAAGGCGTGGAGTGGCTGGATTTCCAAGCTGTCAGGAAAACTGAGCAAATCCTATCCCCAGGCCACTGGCTCCACACAGGAATGCGGGGCGTCCACTTTAATTGTGCTTTTCTCCCAATCCCCATCTCACAAAATCAAATTTCCCTTTTCCCACTTGTGGATTCCCCGAAGAGCTTGGAGTAACATCTTTTAAATGCAACTCAAGGCCACATATAAAAGTCACAGTGAGTAAAAGAGGAGGCTTCGATGGTTAGATAACTGAAAGCTTCAAAGTCAAAAGGACTATAAGAGACAGCCGGACAGTAAATCAGGGAGACACTTCAAAGCAGGCTATGGAGACAGCCGTGCAGATAGACGGACGGCGGAGAGAGGCAGACATTCAGAAGCAAAGAGAAAAGGATCACGGAGCAATTCAAGACGGGCAGACAAAACAAACAAACATCACCACGCGAGGACAAAACAGACTAACAATAAGCTCCATAAACAAACTATCAAAGTAGACAAAATATGACCACCGGTCACACACACACACACACACACAGCTGTTGTTAGCAGCCAGCCAGGCAGGCTGACAGAAAGGCAGACAGACAAATAGAGTGAGAGATCCCCGTGTGAAAGACAAAGGAGGGTACAGTAGTGGGTAGCAGCAGCCAAGGGAGACTTCATTAGTGAGGTCAGTGCCCCGGGGTACTTAGTGTAACACTGGAGGCCTATGCAACCACCCCCCCGGCCCTATGCCGAGGTGGATATTGCATCTTTGCGATAACATCTCCCTACATAGGAGGGGGCCCCAGCATCACAGCATAAAGACCCCTGTTTTCGGCAAGTTTGAAATAAGGCTTTGTTCCCCCAAGGCCTCGGTCCCCTCCCCCCCACCACCTCCTCCTCCTACTCTTTCCTCTTGGGTGGGCCAGAGACTTTCCAAAAAACTGAGCAACTTGTGTCTGGGGATAGACCCCCCTTCTGCGCATACACTCACTCAAAAATACACTCACACGCACGCATACAGGCACGTGCACACCAGCGCACACACAAATGCGGAGACACACATATCTTCCACCACCCTCAACCCCTGATCCCGACAGTGGCGTCCCCTGGCTTTTGGCCACGTCTGTGTGGAGCGGTTGGTAAGAGAGAGGTGGAGATCCAGGGCTGCTGGGGGAACAGCTCCAGGAGGGGCCTTGGTGGGCTCATCTCACCCCAGGGAGAGTGAGGGGCCCACAGAGAGGTGTGTGTGTGTGTGTATGTGTGTGTGTGTGTGTGTGCCTGTGTGTGCGTAGGCCTGAGGGGGCCTAGTCCTGGTCAAAGGTGCCTGGCTGCCTGGGCACTCCAGGGAGCTCCAGAGACAGGCAACCTTTACATGGAGCCTCCCTCGGTACAGACGCTCCACAGTCAGTTACATACGGTTTACTGTAAAAGCACCTCGCCACTCATCAATAGCCATACTCACACTCCAACACGCAGACAATAATAGTAACATTCATGAATCAGCGCATGAATTTTTACCGACAAACGCCTCCGTATCAAACTGACAAAGAAGCAAGAGCTTGGAAAGTAAAGGTCGCTATAAAAGTAGGAAAAAGGCGACGGATGCTAATTTCCTTGTCCATTCCTGACATGTGAGGGGTTTGTCAAGGTCTTAGGATGGACAGTATAAATATCCCTGTTGTGATGCTGAGATGGGTTGCCAGGTAGGAAAGACATGCATGCCCCCATTTATACCCACATCAGCTGGTGGATTTATAGGACCCTTAAAACGGATCAATCATTTTCCACTCCCAGGTCTCTACACCTCTCATCCCCTCTCTCCACACTTTCCTTTTTGATTCTACAGTCGGAGCGTATATGGAAGAGTGGGGGGAGTGGGGCTGTGTGTGCACACGTCGCCGATGTGTACGAGTGCACCTGTGTTACACAAGTGTGTGCCCTTAATGTATCTCCGTGCGCGCACATACATGTGCGTAACACTGACGGCGTACGCGTGTATGCACACGGCTGCATGTGCTTAGCGGCTCAGTCAACTACCAGCGCTGGGTGCTTTTCATGTTCATTATCACTTGTTTTATAGTGGAATATTTAAGTCGGGGGGCCTTGGCACGGCTGCGGCTATAGTTAGAGAACAAAGGAGAGCGCTGGGGGTGTCGGGAGGGTGTGGCATGCCGGAGCGCAGTGCGGAGCTTTTCAGTAAGTGTTGCGCCCCACACTTCATGGAAAGCCAGGGGGGCTGGCCAGGCCAGCCGTGCAGGCAGACGGAGCTAAATTCAACTCATTCCTGTATTAATGGGAGCTTATGTGCCATTCCACCTCACTGAAGAGGGCATTAGCCAGAGCCAGACAGCCAGGATGCACCTCAAAATATCTCCTCTCTCTGGCCTTCTCTGTCTCTCTTGCATTGTGTATTTTTTTTCTTAGATGAGGGTTTGGCAGTACAGCTGGTTAGGCTAAGGTTGTGTCTGTGTGGGGAGGCTATCCGATAGACTGCGCTGTCTAAAATGCAGCAATTCCTTTCAGTTGTTCGTATACCTTATACGTAAACCAAATAAGTAAAAGGTCTGCTTGCTATGTAAGACGAATAACTTTATTGTAGTGGTTTGGCATGAACATTCATGCCACTAAATACATTAAATTACATAATAAACGGAAGGGAGGTTTGGTTTCTCAAGTGGAGTGGATTTACTTCCACCTGCTGAACAGTATAATAATATCTTAAACACAAGTTACCCTGGCCCCTGAGATTTACAAACCGAGGATCATTTTTACAATCCAAGCAAGATTACAGTTTGTTCGAGCAAATGATGGGGCTCGTCAGGGCCACGTATTAGAAAAGGTGTATTTGAGACAACAGGAAGGGGAGAAGAAAGACCGAGCACATCCAAAGTTGAAGAAAGGGACAAAATAATGGTTATATTTATAGCAACGGTAAGCCGTAATGGAAGCGGGGGAATAGTATTTCCTTTAACCGCTGTTTAAAAAGGGCCACCCACACTCCCGGGTGCAAATGTTACTATGCTGCAAACCCACACAAATAAAATTAGATAAAGTAACAGCACAGTGAGTGTAGGAGAAGTTCAGGATTTGATCGTTTGATCTATGGCGCTGCTAACCTCAAGGGACGCGTCATAAAACATGTTATGGACAGTCAATATAAAACACTTTCTTTTGTACAAGCCCCAAGTGTAGCGCTTTTCAGTGGTGATAATTGATTATATAACGGTATAACAATCATAACTCTGTTATTGGAAGCAAATTGCACTATCCCAATGTACTGCTGTAAAATTGTTCACCGCAGTCGCTTTGCACTGAAGGGTATTGTTCTGCTGTGGATTGTTCCGATTTAAATTGGTTTGTTTTGTTGGCTGCCTTCTCGCTTGGGATTTCTGTGTGCCCTGAAGACTTGTGTGTCTGTATGCGCGCGTGTTTAAAGAGATACAAGTATGCACACGGAAAGGCATTCATTGTATAACAGGGAATTTTGTGTGTGTGTGTGTGTGTGTGTGTGTGTGTGTGTGTGTGTGTGCTCTGCAATGGAACGAGCTTAGCAGTTATTAGCTGGCAGGGATAATTGGACTCTATGTAGGTGGCATGACCCAGCTGTCTGCAGCAGGAAGGCCCAGAGCTGAGCGTGACCTCAACCGCTGACCTTACAAATGCAATACAGTGACCTTTGACCCTGCCCACATTAAAGAGACACAGTTGTCTTTCTGCAGTCAGCCAGTAAATTAGAGCACAAGGGGCCAAAGAATCTTCACCTATTCTTTTTGTTCAGATTGGTGTTGCATCCTGTTGTATTGTCATTAAATTGTTACAAGAAATATCACCGGGGCGCCTCATGACTCATGACTCATGGCAGGAAGCCGTGAGGTCCATTTTAAAAATGTCCTCCCTCACAACTGTCGCATAGACCCACTCTTTTATTCAGGGATTTTCACACAGTTTTTTGTCCTGGGTCAGTACAGTAAAAGTCCCTGCGGTACATACCCAGGGTATATAACCATATATAAGATTGCAAAATTCTGTGAATTTTCAAAGTTGGAAGCTTTCCATTGCAGCTAATGGTAATTAATGATAATTTATGGGAATAAACCTGAATTTACAAAACTGAAGGTTGGCCCTAAACAGGTAACTTAAATATATTTTAGCATAACCTTAACTAAAATAACCAGATTTCATGCCCCCCCCTACATGCACAGTGCATCCGTCCATCACATGCACAGATCATTTCTCCAGTTTACTGGAAATTTTCAACTGCTTTGCGACCCTAGTACATACTGTACATCTACAGATTTCTTTTCAGCCTTATGTGGCGTGACGCGGCACCACTTCTCCAAAAGTTTGCGTAGCCCAATATTGTGTTTAATAAAAACTTACTACTGTAAATGGGACGCTCTTTATTTCAGGTGAGGCCACTATAAAAACACTGGAAACCCTGACATAACCTGCTATCCTGACTCACCGACATCCTTAATGTGTACAGAGACAGTGACTTTCAGTAACTACTGTGCATATTTGTAAAAAACGTCTATGCCTACATGTTTTGTTTCAGGGGAAAAACACAGAAATTTCATTCCCGCTATCGTTAAATCATTGCAGACAGATTATTTAGTATTACAGTATTTTGTAATGGAACACTAAACTAAACATGACTGCTTCTCAGGGATCAAACTGTGTGAGTGTGCTGTTAACCGAAGTGTGACTCAACTGCAAGTCATGGATACACACAAAGACAGGAGGATACACTTACAAAGTATACCGGCATCTTGAATTTAAGGTACAACCGCCCCCACCTTCCTTCCCATGTCCCTCTTGTCTCCCTCTGTGCATCAGTCACCAAGGAGGCATGTAGGCCTCTCTTGGGGGACATTAGAGGAGAGATATCTGTCAAGATGGAAATGGCACTCCCTTAGGCTGCCACTGAGCGACAAGCGTGTCCCCTTGCCTGCTCTCCTGTATCACAATGCTGCTGTTGAGTGACTGCAAAGCCCTAATGGATGCAGGTATCTGCTGTTAGTCTGATCTTCTATAAAAGCCTTTGGCAAAAAAAAAAAAGGATGGGATAAACTAAGGGGAGGGAGAGAAAGTGTGCGGCAGGTTTATGTGTTTATATGTAGGAGCTCCTTTGATGGGGAACATCGTCCTATTTGGTAGCACGTACGCTGGTGTGAAGGAAAATATAATGAGGTAATGGGGGCGTGCGTTTTCGAGCAAACAGTGAAAAGTGCGCACACGCATAAGTAAGTACAGGTGTGTGTGTTGTTGCGAGTGTCCAGCTTACAAGAATATGTGTGTTAGGTCGTTAGTGCAGCTTTAAAGGCTTGGCATCCCTGCTGCAATCGGCAATAAACCAGAGGAATTCAACAACGCACAAATTCATCAGGGAAAAAAAAAAAAAGAGTTTACCAGCCAATCCATCATCTCGATGAGTGTTTCTCAACCTTTTCAGCACGCACCCCCCCAAAAAAACCCCACGTTTTGTTTCAGGCAATAACACAAGAGTGGTGAACTTTCACACCGAAGGATGGATTTTATTTCCTTTACTCCAGGATATTTCACATACTTACCTATTGCACAATGCTGGCTAAAAGCGCAGACTACAAACAGAATGTTTTAAAATCATCTCTGAATATATTTTCTGTGACACAAATTGCCGCCATTGTCATGTCGCTGTCCTAAATCTTCTCTGTGTCCCACAAATACCACCAAAGAGATTAGTCTCTGGAACCAAATAAACCATTGAACATTTGAGCTAAATATTCTTGTTTATTTTGTCCATGGTTTACCACCAAGTCAATCATCAGGAGATGTCAGGGGCTTAGTCAATTAAACTGTTTTTGCAAGAGTTTCCATTGCGTGGAGATCTTGTGAGGAGTGTACAGAGAGGTGCGGCAGCGCCAGACAAGGCGAACAGAGAAACATGCCGCTTTCTCTTAAAAAAGAACTCCGTTTATCCGACGTTTAACAACACCTCCAAAACTATCTCACGTTCTGGGTCTCACATGCTCGCTCACGTGGACCACCCCGATTCATCCCCACACCATCTTTCATTTCACAACCCAAATCCCTCTTTCCTCTTCATTTCATCCTCTCCATATCCTCCCCTCATCCCCGCGCTCTTCTCTTCTCTAGCCTGGCATTTTCCCCTAACCTCTCCCTGCTCTCTTTCACTCACCTCCTCCGGTACCTGTTGTCTTTTTCTTGTTTACTCGACTCATCCGCCTGGCTTCTTGACCCGCGCTGCTGTCTGCTGACTGAATGAGATATTGCCTAGCAACACTACAGAGCATTTTACATAAAGTGAAGGAAAACGTAGAAGCTGATTGACTGTTTAACGTGAATGAAGTTAAATAATGGCGTAAAAGATGCTGTTGTTGAGGTTTGAAATGTGATATACTGTAAGAGGAGTAGATAAGACTAACAGAATAGAGACAAAATAGAGTTCTATAATGGGAAATGTCAATACATCTTCTGTAAGTCCTCCAACTTTATGGAAGTGCGATGTGAAACCACCAGAGTACTCCAGTCATCTTAAGACATTGCTTGTGTATATGCACTCTTGCATAATCAATACCAACAGGGGTGTTTGGAGGTGGAGGTAGAGATAGAGAGAAGGACAGGACACGTGGAGATGAGATTAGAAAGCATGAATAGGAAATGGAGGGAGACAGAAAGCTGGCTGAGAAAAGAAAAGCAAAGGTGGTGAGACGACAAACGGCAGACAGAGAGAGCGAGAGAGAGATACAGTGGAAACAAAAAGAAGTCGAGGGACGCAGAGAATTGACAGATTGCAGACAGGGACAGAGTGGATGGCTTGGCCCTATTGTTTCAGGCTAATTTCGTGGGATCAAACCAAAGCACAGCCCCAGACACAGACGGAGCTGCAGCAATCTGTTGGGAAATCTTCCCTCTAATTGGCCCCGTAGAAAAGGCCACCGCCAGCGCGCTGCAACTTTCCCTTGATTGCTTGCTTTACCTCCCCACATAACCGGCCATATGAGCAGCCAGGCCTGCCAATCAGTCAACGGAGTGACAGTCTGCTGCGCACGGGGGTTAACCGTAAGTGATTATTTCATGGTGCCGGAACAGTGTGTGTGTCAGTTTTAGAATAGAAGATAAGCAATAAACAGAGTTTTCACTGTCAATCAGTCAAGTCGGGGAGCCGGTCTGAAGGATGAAAACTTGAGGGGTGGACTACGCGCGTGTTGGTGTGTGTTTGTGTGTACATGTGTGTTTGAGTGGGACGATAAGAGAGAGAGGGGGGGGCTTTGTTTTGAAATGCTTCATAATGAGAGAGTGCAGCAGCTGAAGGAGGAGAGAACAGACAACTCCATACAATGGGCTCACAAGCATCTTCCCTCTTTGTTCGACTCCCACCTGTCCGTCTATACATCAGTGGCTGTCACTGCAGCGCACTCCACCTCTCCACACCTTAAGCTCCCATCTCCACAAACACACACACACACACACACACACACACACACACACACACACACACCACAACACACACACACACACACACACACACACACACACACACACACACACACACACACACACACTGCGGGCAATCTCTATCAGTGTCCCATGTGATGAGGTCATGGCTAGAGTAGCTCTCCCGTGGCGACGCCGGAGGACAATGCAGCTTACCCCAAACGGTTACAGAGATCAGCGTGTTTTACGCCGTATACCTGTAAGGGCGCACTGTTTGTCCGGCATCGCCACATTCTGCCAAGCATCAGTGAGTTCACCGCCACCGGAGCCGCGCCGTCCAAGAGGCAGCAGAGGGTGGGAAGCCGGCGAAAAGTCACCCAATCACAGGGGAGAAGTCAGTGTCCAAATGAGAAGCGCCGACATAATCGCCTCGCACTGAGAGAAAGAGAGAGCCTGCTCGGGCCCGATAGTGGCGACAGTCCCATTGTGGGGTGACTCATTGTTTCCGAGGCCTCTCATATGTGTCGCATTAGGAGGAGACGACAGACAAAGCGGAGCTCTCCCCCCTCGTCTCCTCCTTCGACCGCTCCTCTTTTCTACTCCTCCTCTGTCCTCTGTTCCCTCTGCTGCTGTCATTTTGTTTTTGCTCTCCGGGTTCACACGTGTCCATCACTTCCTCTTTTATCTCCAACGCTCCACTCTCATTGATGTTCCGCATTTTCTGTTATTTACATGTCACTGGCCTCCTTTCCCTTCCCGTCACCCCTCCGTCCTACCCTCCTAACTGCCTATACATGAACCTGACGGCGAAACATGGTAAGAAATGTCACCTCATCCTATCTTTTCTCTCCTTTCTCACGTTCTCGTTTTCTTATCTGCCATCCCAAATATTTTCTCTGCATCGTTCACTCAGTGTGTTGTTACTATTTTGGCAGCAAACAGATTTTTGCCTGGTATCTGCTTACCCCTATCTTGTTAATAATAGGGCTCAGGTAGCCCCGTTATCAGATCACTAAAACTTTCCCAGTCTGCGGGACACACATTTCGTTGTCACATCTCGCTTTATCTCTTTTGGTCCATGCCAAGACATAGTGCGCCGTTTAAAACCTTGTCACTGGAACCGCGGGTATTCCTGATCAAATCCGTTACTTTCCCATCAACTCAAATAAAAAAATACAGGTTTAGAAAAAATGAAAAGGGAGCAGTGAGGAGAGGAAGTGGCTGACGGGACGGGGAAAAGTCCTGCCTGAGCTTGGACGGCCAATAACAAGGAGCTTTCCAACAAGTCTGCCCCAGTGTGTGTGTGTGTGTGTGTGTGTGTGTGTGTGTGTGTAATGATGCGTGTGTCCCTGGTGACAGGCACTCTTAGCGACTTACAGTATGTGTATGTGCGTGTTATGAGAGTGTACGGGAGATGGGAGGAGAAGGAGGGGTAGGTCCTTCTAAATATGCATCTTAATGGCCGCTCTGTTCCCACCATTCACATCGAGTGATGGAGAGAGAGAGAGAGAGCGAGGGCAGAGACAGACAGAGAGAGAGAGAGAGAGAGAGAGTGTGTGAGAGTGTGTGAGGGGCAGGGGACGAGGAGAAGTGGTGCTGCGTGTTTTCGAGTGGCAGCCAAGACAGGGACGCGGACAGAGAGACAGCGAGTTGAAAAGACAGAATGGTGCAAGCAAACGTCAACGAGAGGAAAAGCTATGTAAGGAGCCGCCATACCTGACTCCTTCAACCGTGGCCCCATTCCACAGACACACACACACACGCACACACACACACACACAGGCCTCAGCAGCAGTAGTATTGAGGAGCAGAGTGGAGAACTAGCCTCCTCAGGCAGTAGCTGTTTGTCGCTAAATGAAGGCCGGCATTCTTTGGTTTCCCAGGGAGCTGGGTGCCTGCCAGTCCCCCGGCCACTGAGTGCCATTTTATTAAGAACAAAATGGAGCCCCTATGAAAGGAGCCCAGCACTGAGCCTGCACAGGTCTCACTGAGCTGAGCCTCGGCATAAACAAACACCACCTTAAAGAGACAGGCTGGCAGAAAATGAGGGACGGCAGGGCCCCTCAAGAGCCCTCTAAGAGATACAAACTACTTTGGGATTGGCAGTGGCTGGTACTGATGAGCAAGAATCACCTCACGGAAGGTAAAGCGAGGGGTGAGCTGAAGACTGCCATGATAAACTAAGCTCGATCCGCCTTTAAAAACTAATTTATCACGTTCTTTTTTTCTTCTCCGACGGTAGATCGTGGTCAGACACTATAGACAAGATAATGACACACGAGCTTTAAGTCCAGCTTAAACAGGCCAGACCTGACAAATCGAAGCCCCCCCTTAGGAAGCGTAGCAACTATTTGCACACCGGGGTACACTGCAGTCTATAATCAACACGTCATTACAGGCCGTGGACGGACACGCTGAAAAAAGCCTGGTCTTTTTATACCGTCGCCTCATCCCTCCACTCCTGTCCCTTTTCATGATAAACACCATATTTCACACGGTGGCGGATTTGGGCTCTGGCATCTCATTAGACGAGATATTTATTAGAGATTAGTGTAAATATACATGTGTGGTGCCAAGTGTTCAATTCACCGTGCAACCAGGAGGGGTCAGTAACAGAAAATATCTCCTGAGGCTCACTGTCAGTGTGTGTGTGTGTGTGTGTGTGTGTGTGTATGAGTGAGTGTGTGTGAACGTGAGAGGGAGAGTGAACCTCTGGTTTGTACACATGCAGACGTATGTGTGCGTATGTGTGTGTTTAAATGCCCTGCTCATAATGTATATCGCGATAAAAGTATCATCTTTACCAAACTAAAACAATATATATACATGAGCATAGCAGCTGACTGACATCTAAAATAAGTATTGCTATTTGTGTGAAATGAATGAAATGCTTAGCTGAAGCTGAGAAGCTGGAGGACATTTTTGACCCAATCTTTGTCTTTCTTTTGACGGGATTCACGGGAAGCGACGTGACTTAAATTGTCAAAACCGCTCACTTCACCGTCCAAAACAAACGAAGCACGCACGCATATCAAATGTATCCAATTGTTTTCACAGGAAAACACGTGGGCTGAAATAATATATGGAGACAGTTCGAGGCAATCATTCAATGAACTGATGCTCACCGTTTGTACGGGACAAGCATTACAAATAGTACCATTATTTATTTATGTCTAAATAATCTGTATTTATCTTTATTAAACATTTTATTTCTCAGTGAATCACCCTTTTTTTTAACCTTTTATCATCTGTGTTGACACAGAGAAAGAAAGAGTAACATAGTGTGATGAGAGTGTCAACCACATACAAAAAGGAACCTACGCCCCGTTTTAATGAAGAAAAACACATTTTTTAAAGGAAATATTTATTTCAGTTCAATGATGAAACAGTCGAGGCTCGACTTATCTGTATTTCGCGTTCATTTCTTGATGCCACAAATAAATGACAGTCATCTACAGACATGTAATAATTTCCAAGGAAACATGTGTTCCCAAGATCTGCGTATCAGTACTCCTCTTTTTTTTCTCTCCCCCCCCCAATCACACACACACACACGCACCATAAACACACACACACTTACAAAGTATGATGGGACCGGAGCCAACATCTGTCTTTGATATTATTTAACTAACCGCTTATTGTGGGAGCCCACCAGCACCACGGATGGCGTCTAGTGCTGTGTGTGTGTTAGTCTACGAGTGCGCTTCGGCGTCCATTCAGACACTTTGGCAAGCCGCTGTTGTGTTGTTACATCCTTCAGGGGTCGAGCTGTGTGTGTGTGTGTGTGTGTGTGTGTGTGTGCTGAGTATGTGCGTCGGCATTTCTGAGAATGTGACTGCATACCAGCGTGCAATGTGTGTTTCCACAGACATGTGAGAACAGTGTGAGTGTGTGCGGTGGCTATCCCCCTCCATAGTGAAAGCCACAGCCTCAAACCACATCAGAGAGCGTGTGGGAGACAGAATGACAAGGCCAGGAACCAGCCAGCGTCTGCCTGCAGCCACACACAGACACAGACACATGCTCACACACTGACACACACGCACACACACACGCAGTCATACTTACACACACATTTATCACACTTACCCATCTACAGTACTTATTGACACACACTGTCTCTTACACTCACCGTCGCTCTTCCTCCCTCCCTCCCTCTCTCTCTCCCGCTCACACTCACACACACACACACACACACACACACATGTTTAACACCAACCGTCATCACACCACAAGTCCTATCCAGTGGTCACCCTTTAGGCCAAGGATGCAGTCTGCAGCAGAGGGAGATGTTTGTGTTTGCATACTTTCTCACAGACAGACATTGACTGAGCGGAGGGCAAAATAGGCTTTCTACTGTGGATTTGTTTTAGCATTTTGACGTGGTGCAACTGTCACTCACTGGTGTGTGGGATGAATGAAAATGAAAATATTTGAATTATTTATTTATGTCCACCTCGCTGGGCACAGAAATAAATGGCGCACACGCAATAAATAGGCTAACAAAAGCTCTGAAAACAAGATAATTACAGACGTGTACGCGTGCGCGCAGCACACGCAGGTACACATACCAGCGGCAGAGAGACGAGCGTGATGCGTGCTTGCCTTCTCACACACACACACACACAAGCACGCCGCTATTGCCAACGAAAGACCATTCATGCAATTTCTCACGCTCACACACACACGCGCGCGCGCACGCACACACGCGGACAAAGCCACAGTGCGTGTGTAGATCATCCATGGGTCAGTGAAAGCTAGAAGCAGTGTTTTTCCTTGCGGTGGACACACATCAATTTCAAGGAAATTGCTCGCCCCATTATTGGAAAGTGTTACCGGAATGTCAATTAAGGGGGAAGTTTTTAACCTCGCACCGCACAAATAAACAGTGCACCCCACTCCCCCTTATTAAAGGCGGTGTCAGCGCAGACAGAGAGTCTGGAGGGGGTAGAGGGGAAGGGAAAGGAGGGATCGAGGGAGAAGAGAGGGAGGTAGGGATGGAGGAAGGGGAGGCCCGGGGAAAGGGAGAAGAGGAGACAGGAGATTTGGTGCTCTCAAAGAAAATGCTTTTGGCCCTCCTTTTGTGCCCGAGGCCCTAGACCCTGAGAACCACTCAAAACCCGGGCTCTGGCCCCGACTCAGGCCCACTTAAGGTTAACCTCAACAGGCAGGGATCTGTTTGACAGCTGGTTGGATCCCGTAGGTGCAACTGCAGCAGACCAATTAAGGGCAGGTCAGCGGAGAGAAAGAGGGGGCCCGCGGAGATAGAGGTGGGAGATGGGAGAGCGAGAGAGGGGAGGGGACGGGAGGATGGTATGGGCAGATGGCAAGAGAGTAGAAGGGGTGTGGCGAAGGGGAGGGTCGACGGAGATGAGGGGAAGAGATGTAAACGAGGGAGGGAAAGACGGAAAGAGAGATGAGGAGGAAGGAGAGATCGATAGTGTTTGCTTAGTGCTGGCTTACTTTAAAAACACGGTGGGTACTAAGTCAAATAAACACTGTGGGGAAAAGCAGGACGAGATAGAACAAATCCAAGCAAACGTGTACAGTGAAATAGGTGAATATACATGTTGGGACCAGGAGAATGATACATCTCCCTGTGCTGGCCTTCTATCCAGGAAACACTACAACACCTGACCACCAGGGAGCACTTCAGCAGCCCAAAAAGTATTCCAGCAAAATACATCCCAGTGGTCCACGGTGTGACAACTGAGCAGAAAGATCCAGGGGGCAGATCAAAAGGGCGAGCCGGAGACCGGCTTCAAACAGGCAGCGTCTGCTGATGCTTTACTGAACAGAACCTCCAAAGATGGGTGGAGTGTGCTCACATGGCTCCGGGGGTCTAAGTCTGTGAGCTCATAGGCATGTGAAATGCCTTCGCATAGCCAGTGTGTGAGCCTCTGTTTGGAAAAGGGCTTGCCAAGGGCCCCATCGCCATAACAGACGAACAGCTGCTGAGTGGCTGCGTGTGCTGTATAGTTTGCTAGCGCACACATACAGTAGAAGCACAGCCGATTCCCTCCGATCGCCCTGCATGGGTGGAAAAAGCTATCGAGGAAAAAAGTTGAAATAGCACGCTACATCAAATTTCCACTTGACATAGCGGCGCTAAACACACGGCCTCTTGGATTATAATAATTCACACGATGTAAGCATTGAAGTTTTATATACAGCGTGTGTATAAATCTCCTCTGTGGTTTAAAACAGGGCTCCAGAGAGAGAGCTTTGAGCACCACTGAGAGGCCTCGGCCACCTCACGCACTCCATGTAGCATTTAAGGAGAGAGTGATCGGTCGAGTGGCGAGGTGAGACGGCGTCTCGCTCCCTCCATCCAGGTCATCCGCACCTGGAGCGAGAGGCATCATCAAGTTCGTCATCCAAGCGCAATCGGATCACGGAAAGGCTAGGTGCAATTCCGGGACGGTCGAGTAGGTTCATGCAAATTTCAGTGCGTTTCTCTGCAGGGGAGAACGTGCAGTCTGTAAGGGGAGGACGAGGCCAGGGTAAACAGAACAGGAGAATTCAAAGCTAGTAAGTACAGCGTGTAATTCGACTGCCCCAAATATGTCCTGCGGTTAAGAAGTCTGATTTCTCCGCTGAAACAGTCAACGTGGAGAGCAGAAAGTAAAGGAGGGGAGATTATTATACATCATCATTAGTGAACTACTGACTCCACAGTAATCCTCTGCAAGAGCTCCCATGTCAATATAAAAACCAAACCCCAGCCCGGGCTGCAGGGAGAAAAGACGCAAAGAGTGGGGAAAGAAAGGGGAAAGGGAGGAGGAGGAGGGGGGAGTGATGGAGAGCTAGAAAAGGAGACAGATCAGGAGAGGAGCAATTCTGAATCTACATAGTTAATGAACGCCGTTTCACCGGTTACCAGCGGCAACCAAAGTGGCTGCAGAAAACATTCCCATGCCATTCTTGCTCTGTTTCGGGCGAGAGCGTGTGTGTGCGCGCACGCGTGTCAAAGAGAGGTCTCACTGAACAAGGACATTCAAATGAGTGGTATTTTTCTCTGTGAAATAGCCGAACTGCGGTTCTCCTCTTTGACCAAACTCACATCCATTAAACCGGAGCTACAGGCTTTTTAGAAACACAAGGAGGAAAGAACAGGGAGAGCGAGAGAGAGAGAGAGAGGGGGGGGGGGGCCCGATGGAAAAACAGCAAAGAAGAGGGAGAGGACGGCTGAAAAATGGTGATGAATTACGTGTGATGATGTGAGTTGTGTGTACGGCAATCCGAGTGTGTAGAGAGAGAAAAAAAAAAAAAAAAAGCGACCGTAACCAACTTAACCATAAATGCACTTTTCCACGCCAGACCATGAGGGCTGAGCATTTTTTTCTGAACCTAACTCTGAGTCTGAACTACAAAAAACTTTCACCACTAACTCCGGAGCCCTAAATTAACTTTAGGCACCGATGCAGTTAATGAAAAATGATGTGTTGAAATCAGTTTACATCGGGAGACACACCAGAAAATCCCATTTTAGTGCGGTCGCCTTTGTTTGTTTATTCCCATTAATTATTTTTTTACAGCGTTATTCGTATTACTCATCAGTCTGAAGTCTGTGCATTACACAGGAAGGAGACAGAAAAGATGGGCAGGAGCTTGCGAGCCGGACTCAGAGCCGTGACTTCATTGCTTCACGGGTCTCGGCCTGCTGAGCCACCAGTTCACAGCTCTGATTGTCAAGCCGGTGTTCGGCATTGGAATGCTGACCAAACAAAAACACCACTGTTTTATTTTCACAAAGTAGCCAAGGGTCTGGCTTCTCTCTGCTGTTTTTTTTTTTTTTTTCTCTCTTCGCCTGCTGCTGTGCATTCCAATAAAAGTCTCCATAGATAATGAATGTTAGTAGGCCGTCCGCAGCCAAACCTTGGCTCCGATGGCGGTTATGACTGTCCACTGTGGTGTCTGTGTGTTAGTCATCTCAGGATGAATGAGTCACCAGAGAGAAACCTCAAGCACCACCCAGGTAACAGTTCAGCCACACACACACACACACACACACTCACACACACATGGCACTGAGATGAGTGAGGTGAGGGATTGTGAGGCCAGGGCTCGTATTGCGCGGCATTATGCTGCCACCTTGTGGCCCGAGTGAAGATGATGGGGGGGGGGGCTGGCAGAGACAGAGGAGGTAGAGCAAGAGAATATTATGGAGGAGTTTATGAGAAAAATGATATGACTGACAGCTCTGTGTGCAGAACATATAATCAAAATCCAGGTGACAGACTGTAGGCTGGACTGCAACTGGTAAATGAGCAGCTATACTGGTATGAATATGCACATTATTATTAAGGCACCTACATACCCTTTTGTACACCCATACAGGTGCTCTCACTCGTTTCGGTTAATTACATCTCTTCTCTGGACTGTGGGATTGCACGCCGCCTGATTTCACTGCCTCGCTCATAGAGTAGGACAACGTCTAGCTTTAACGTTTGCATTAGGTGTGTTTTGTTGCTATATAGCCAAATTCAAACTGAGCAGCTGGCTAATGAGCCAGAATGAGAGGGAAGACCTGTGTGGATGTGCAAAGTCTTTAAGGGTTTGTCGGTTTGTCAACAAGGACATGAAATCCTTGAATAGCTTAATAACTCACGCAGATGTCAGACATCTACCTTAATGCATACGGTATTCGCGTTACGGCTAGATGATACAAACTAGGAAAACAGAATACTGCTCCTGGAATCCGCTGGACATGGTGACAGATATTATACACCAGACAAAGAAGAAGCCCAGGTGTTCAGATGTGACTGCATCTTCTGTCTGGCTCTTTCTTTTTCACCCGACACATTATCAGGACTGACAGAGCACATGCGATTGCAATTCCAGTTAAGTTCGTCTGTGTGTCGTACAGACTCGAAGTTGCAGTGGGTAAGTAAAGCAGAGCGCGTCTGTTGATCTCAGACAGCGGAGGCTGGATTTGCTAGCTAAAGACAAGAGAACATGTGAAGCTAATTCAACGGCGGTTATACCGTAGTCTTACGTAGAGTACCAATGTTACAAATGAGAGCCTTTCAAAGAGGCGATATCCATCTAAGCTGTGATCAAATTAGCACCGTGGCAAGCCAGCAGGGATATATACATACTTCTCTACTTTGGCACTAGCTCTATAGAGTTAATCAAACTAATTAGGAGTGATTAGCCAAGCGACCACAGGACTATTCAGCACTAAAACACTTCTCATTATCTTTATGGAGAGTGAGAATGATGGTGAGAGTTTCTAAATGAAAACGAGGGGTGAAGATATAAATAAAGGCCGTGAGGATGATATCGCAGTGAGGGGGGGAAAAAAAAGCTTGGAAGAGTTCCCATCGTCATGCCTTTCTTTCGACTCCACATGGGCCACATCATCAGACTAATTACCCCAGCATTAACTGTGCTAATGCCGCAAAGGCCTCGAGGCATCCTGTTCTGATTGAGGCTACTGGAAGCAAGGCAACTCGAGGGAGCAGCGGAGCCCTCCAACCGCCTGCCAGCGCGCCGTCCGACATCTGTCATCTCTGGCCTTTCGTGAGACGCGTCCGAGTGTGTGCTCGTTGGTGTCTGAGAGGTGGATACTGTACAAAAACAATGACATTTTTCATGACAACGCTCAAGAGGACCACTCGCACCTACCCCCGGACCCTTAGGTGGTATTATACTGTGGTGTCGCCGGCAACAACCACTTCACCTTTTAATGACTGTAATCAGAGAATTAAGTGGCTGCGCACACTGAGACCCTCCACTCCTATCTACCCGCTGTTATCGAACATCATCTCAACAACCAACGCTAACGCACGCTGCCCTCTGGAAGAATATTCATCAGAGCCGAGGGTCCAATTTCAAGTGGCAGCGGGCGCTCGCGATTCAAAATCTAACGCTCATAATGCAGGCAGCATTTATTATCATTAATCATTCATTTAAGATGGACGGGGGTAAAAAAAAAGACTTCATCACCTGAGAGGAAGAGAGGAATAGACCTGCGGTCATTTCATTTCAATTAACATCCTCAGTTAAGAACAGGCCCTTCACCTTTTGTTCCGGCACAAACCAGAGACGCTGTTCCATTATGTAACTGTACTCATATTCAATCAAATAACTTCCTGTGATCCGAAAGGGCTGCTAGTATGGCCAATCCGCAGAGAATAAACATCCCTGCTTTGCAGAGACGCAGTTATTCTGTGGACAGTATGTCAGTGGGATGTTGCTCTATATTGTTCGGATACATGTTGGCTTGTTTTGTTTTGTTTTAGTCGACTCTCTGCCCTCTGGTGGATAAAGATCTCGCACTACAGAAAATAAAGTCACGGTTCGTGCGCCTATTTTGTCTGACTCTATCTTCCGAGACGCTCTCATCGCACTTCATTGCGCTTGAGCTTAAGAAAGCCGCCCGTTTGGATCTCCTATGGCGTACATGGGGGGTTTAAATGCCATCTGAGGATGTATCAGATGGTGTCTTAGCCAATGGAAACAAACAGAAAGCCCCATGATTCATTGCAACACAAACAACACGTCGCATCCAAAAAAAGGTTTAGTCTGTAGCACGAAACTGGTTTTAACAGATGGGAAACAAACAACTTAACTGCTGTCAAGCGCTGAGCTCATCTCAAACTGTAAAGAAAGTCCTCTTTCTTCGCATGGAGACTAAATTGTGTACGCTTGGATTTCAGAATCATTTAAGGCACTTTGCGAGCAGATGGTCAGGCTGGATATCATTTTTTAATATAAAGCAATTGCTTTGCAGAAGCATTAGCGCCGCTGATGGAAATCTTTGAATAGGTCTCCGCAGCCCCTACCTCAGGTGAATGCTTTTTGTTCCAGGCAAATGTGCTGATTTAAAAACAGATCATGTCGTGAGGCGGTCCGCGGAACTCACAGGAGTGTATTACTTCTAAGCTCCCCGTTAAAAAAAAAAACGGGCCAATGCCATTTCAATATCCGATAACGCAAGATGCTCTCTGGCTACGTTTCGCGTGAGGTGTGTGTGCCCATGAATGATAATGTCTGAGCACACACTGTGCCCGTTTCCCGAATCCAGAAAAGAAACACAGCTCAACCACAGGGAACAGGGACATATCTCTTAAACCAATCTGGACGACCACCGGCCTTTTGACCAAAGCAACACGCTGAATATCATTCGCCTCGTTGGACAAACTGTGCACCAATGAGTTTCCTGCCAGTACTGTATAAAGAGGCCCGCATGTGTGTGAGTATGTATCTGTGTACATGATCAGTCTGAGATCCGTCTTGCGGCGTTTCCTGTGGATTTTCCAGCGAATCGGGAAATTGTAACAAGCAACTATTTGCATCTCTGCATTATGAATAAATTGAAAGAAAATGGACTTTGTGAGTCATTGTGCGAACGGAGAGCTGAGTCAGGCTGGAGTGCTGCAAACAAGCACGAACAAAGTTATTATGTAGCTACAGCCATTCAATCAACTGAAATGATACGGTCTGTACTTTGATTACGTGGTTACTCAGCCCCTTAGTTTGCTGCTGTTACGCTTTGAGTGCATTTGTACACTTAGACGCGTTTATACAGAAATAAAACTCTCATCACACACACGCGCACACACAGATATTTAGAGACAGAGCAAACTCATTTCAAATAAATCCAACACGATTAAACTTAATTGTGTCAAGAGATTACATTATGATTGATGAAAACAATAAACTTTGAACATATTTCGGCTGTTTATTTTTGGTAAATTGCTACAATCATCTCCTTCCAGACATTCAGGACTACAGCAGGTGATAAGCTATGTCTAGTTTTTTTACGACACGGATACAATTTGTCATCATCTCAAGATGCTTCCGGGAGTGTGAAGGTGACTTCAGATCATTGCACAAACCAATACTGTGCAGCAGTATGAGGAATGAGGTGTGACTCGGTCTGAAGCGAGCGAGAGACGTTATCGGGTGACGAATTCTGGCTGTTCTGCAGGCTGCATCGTTTACAGGGTCACAGCAGGAGACGGCAGCGGGCTAGATATACCTGATAGTGAAGTCACATTCGTCAGCAAACATACTGTACTGTACACACACACATACAGGCAGACACCACAAAAACCAGCATTCAATCCTAATATGTGACATAGGAGTTGATTCACTCTCATGTTTCCAGTTAGGAAGAGTTAGACAGGAGAGTTCACAGGTTAAGAGTTTCTGCTTTTAGCTATCCACAGCACAGCACAGCTTTATCATGGTCAAGAAGAGCACCGGCAAGGTGACGGACTCTGTCAACTTGGTAGAGATTAAAGAAGGTCCTGCAAAGTCACGAGCTCCTTCCTTCCTGTGTGTATTTTGCAGGGAATGACTGCTATTCTAACCTAAAAGGAAAAGGTTTTGCTGTACGCTCCACGAGTAGAAGGGTGTGACCTTGAGCGCGGATAGATATGCGGCCCTCCGTGCGCGATACTTGGAGGGAAAGTTGCCGGAGAGTAGATCGGGGGGATAATTAACTTTCACAGTAATGCACAGTTTGGCAGCCGTACAAACGCGAGGTTACGTTCCCTCTCTCTCCTTGTACTTTGCTAGACAAATCATTACGCACACAAACACACACACACTTTGTACCTCCAGCTGCCCTTTCTTCATCAAAATTACACTCATACGTGAATACATCATACTTCCACACACAAAACCTTGTAAACTGGGGCACGTTTTTTAAGTAGTATTTTTGGGGGTAGATGGCGATATTTGGGAGCAGAAAAATCTGATATATTGATACATCAGCCAGTATTCTTCATATGTATAAATAGACACACTTTTTCTGTGTTTGACAACTCAAATGTGGTCGCCAAACACACAAAAACCACAACAATAATCAGCCTACTTGTATATAAGTCAGGCTTTACACCCTCCGAATATTACCTAGTCTTGCGATGCAATATATCTAAATTTGGGTCTTTGGAATATACAGCAGATGTGCATTTAACACACACCGGCCCACAAATATTCATTAGAACTCGTAGTATGTTCCGCTGCCTCCGTGCTCTGATATTAAGGCATTGTTGCTCTGCTGTGTCACTGTCAGCCTCCAGAGTAACACGCCTCCGAGCCATAACAGTGCAGCACAACTGCTGTTTGCAGAAGCCGGCGGGCTGAGCCGAAATTTGTTTTTGTCACTGTAATTTTCATGAGGCGCGAGCATATAAGTGACGAGCAACAACGAGACCGCTCTAAATGTATTCTCTTTGCGTCCGCGGACCGAGGCGAGCCGACGCTGCTGCTTTTGTGCAGAGACGGCAAACAGAAAAGTTCTGATGAACACACTTCCTACAGAGCTGCATAAAAGCATCCACCAAATGCAATATGATGCTGAATTTTGATATTACAACTCAGGAATAACGCATTAATAAGACACTTCTAATACTGCCTCCAATGCTGTTTGCTGTTACAAGACAAGATTGTGAGCTCTCACCCCGAAACACAGGCGACAGGTCATCAGGTCCATTGCTGTCCCCATTACCAACAGACAGACTTCGGGTCAAGAGGCTGAACAGCGATAAAGGTTCATACAAGGAGCGTCTTTCCTTCTTTTCAGTTCAGTGATGGCTCTCCAGATCTGACTTTGGTCTTTGGTCGTACCCACAAAGTTCTCCAACTCCAACCAGCAAGGTCTGATCCACGGTATCGTGATGATGATTGAAAATTTACCATTTAAAATCCAGATGATTCTTTTAAATGTGTCCATAGATTAGATTTAAATATTATACCCTCATCAGCGCAGGATCTAATTTTAGCTAGCACCCACCCACATCCAGCGCTATACTACAAAAAGACACTTTTCCCCACCAGGCTGTCCCCCTACCACCTATGCTGGTGTCCCGTTGCACCTGTGATACTGGAGAATCAATTACAAAGCTCAGGCTGGTAATGAGGTCTCCGGTTACCTGATCCTGTGACCAAGTGACAATACAGAGGTCATCAATCTTTAATGTATATTCAAAGAGCCTGTAGTCCATGTCTGGCATCAATGCCCCCAGAAGATCCAATGAAAGACACAAGTAGAAATTATAACTTCACATATAAACAAGTGGAAATGAAAAAAAACAGATTCAAAGTGCTCAGAAGCAGGACAGTTAATAATAAACAGAACTTGGTCTGGCCTCAGTAGTTTTAGAAGCTGGAAAGTAGCCGCTGGCTTTGCATAGCGAGCGCTGACAGGTTGATTGAAAATATTTTAATTGTTGAAACTTTATAATTAGAGCGATAATGTTCTTGTGTAATTATACCCTCTGTTTCAGTGTTATTAATTATATCAACTTGACATAGCAGAAGTTCTCTCCCTGCTGCTCTCTCTCTGTCTCTGCCTCACCTGCACACACTCGCGTAGAAGCAGCTAAAATATAAAATGGATTTTTACACGGGGCTTGGTTTCACTAATTAGGGAGAATACATTTAGAATGAAAAATGAATATATTCAGTCTGTAACTGGAAGAACGTTAGCATACTGCCTTTAGACACACACTTTTCTAACTGCGGCCCTCTTTATCAGCCACGCTTAAACCCAGTGTTGTCATCTTCTATGTATCGTGCTCTGCTTCAGTTCTGTGTTACAGAGACACGTGAGAGAAAAACCTAACTTTGCAAATACAGTCAAAGGTTTCGCATTCTGTGACTTTGTAACTTTTCCTCTGCGCTGCGTTGTGGTAAAATTGTTTGCTCCCTCGGCATGAAAAGGGAGATTTATATTGCAATGTCACAGGATCAGATAATAGGTGCCGAGCGGCAAGTCGGGCAGATAATTTGAAATTGTAAAGATAAAGGGAAGTGCGAGAGATTGGGGAAAGAAAAACAAACAAATGTGGAGAGCAGAGAGTCATGCTGTCTTCATTTGACAGCTGTCGTGAATGTCTGCATGTGCGCTCACTCACGCAGTGAGTAGGAAAACTCTGAACCTCCAGTTGCGTTGCGTTTCAGCCGCGTGACAGAAAAGTGTGTTCAACTTTGTAAACGAAAAGCAGGAAGCAAGGGATCAAACTTACAAACTTCCTCTTCAGCTTGCCCTTATTGCTACGGGTTGGTTTGCCCTCGACTGCAGTCCCAGAGCCGTAGTCCGAGCCCATGTCCAGGTGGTCGTCTGCGGAGACGCTCTTGCGGAGATAGGCAGCTCGCGCCCTGAAGTGGGAAAAGGGCGACTGGGAGCGAGGGCGGGCCTCGGAGCACCCGCCATGCCCTGACTCTTCTTCACCCTCCATGTCATCCTCCAAACGCCACAGCTCCCCTGGAGGAAGTTAGATGGGAGGAACAGAGAGGACAAATGATGGGATTAGGGTACCGCCAGGAAGAAAACAAGAGAAGAAGAAGGGCTGGGCGCAGACGGAGATATATTAGACAAAGACAGATTAGACAGATAATGAATGTTTGTTTCTGTAGCACAATTATTGTCCACCGTCATCCACCGGTGACATTCATAAAGTAAAATCTGAGTCTAATTAAGCTTTGTTTTCAGGTGAAATGTTTTACACTTCAAACATTATTCTACGCCTGCATCCCTGACAAGTCGATTATGATTCTGTTCGCTGGATAGAAATAACAGCTCATGCAAAATTCAGAGGAACAAATCTGCAGCGACAGTGGCATTTTTCTCTAGCCCTGACAGGACAGCTAAGCGTCCACAGTCGCACAACAGAGACGGATGCGTGCTGTCAGGAAAGGAGTTCAGCTGCACTAACCGCGGCTGACTTCCATCACTCTGCATTTCGTGTTTGTCAGACGTCCTGTCAGCACCTGGCTAACAGCATTCATAAAAAAAAAAAAGAGAGAAAAACCTCACTGGTCTTTCAGTTACTTACAGCACCTGATGCATGCTGGGTAACCTAGCATGCATCAGGTGCATCAGTTTGCAGCTCATAATGGTTCATGCTCACTCACTATTCAAATAGATCCAGTCATTACAGAGTTTGAGTTATGGATGATATATCAACGTTGTCTTCTCATACATAACAAAATTAAGCTAAGTAGAATGTGAATGCAGGAAACAACATGAAAACAATCATTTATACATAAATTAGAAATTAAGCTTTCTGTTTGCTGATAACGTGTAGGTGTGGTATGTTCATCTCTTATGGTATTTAATCTGTTGTGGTTTAGGTATCTCATACTTAAAATATACTTAAGTATTTTTTCATTCATGACGTTTTTTTGTATGTTCTGCTGAGCTCGATCTGATGGCATCATTAAAAAAACCCAAAACATTACTGATGTAAGCAAAGGACACAAAAACATGACAGGGTTAGCTGTTGCTTTGTAAAAGTTTGATCTGTCAATCACTTTGAAACTGATGTATGGCTACTTTTTTTTTTGCTCTTTTACAGTTGGATCCTAGAAGTTGACACGGAGTAATCATCACAAAAGGATGCTGTCATCTCAGTTTTTAGTATTTTGATTTCATTTCGTCAAGCCTCTGAATTTCCTTGTGATGACATACTTTATTAAGCCGTTTCGGCAGCAGGTCTTTAGGCAGCAGCTGCTTTTGTGTGCGCGCACAATGACTTCCAGAGTGTGAAATATTACAGTATCAGTTCCAGTGTCTGAGCAGCAGCCAAAACGCATCTGGCTTTCAAAGCTGAGCTAAATAACACGGCAAACAAAATGACTGTGGAGCAACTCCCAAAGCGAGCTCTGAGCCATACCTGTCACTGTTAGGGCTGTTTAAATGTGTGAATGAGGCGTACCTGAGTTATTTAACAACTTGAATTATACAGCGACTGATACAGAGGTAGACGGAGGGGCAGCATCATGGTCGATGACAGCGGTTGCTATGCAACAAGGAGCCACATGAGAGCGAAGTCTGTCTCAATTTGATTTGCAACAGAGCGGCAATAGGGCGAGGGAAAACAGGCAAACAGAGTCAGCTAGGTGAAGCCGGGACATAAAGCGGGAACACTTGGGCTAAACAAGATCACAGGCGATGTCATGAAGTCCACCGTCATTACAAGCAGTAACGATGCAGGTTTATTGGATTGGAGTAGCGAGGGCTGTGGTTGGCTCTGCGCTCTACCGCCAAAGTAGGACGTCACAATCTCAAAGTTCAAACAAGAGAGCTGGTGGGACTGTGAAAGGTGAAGAAAGTATCCTGCAGAGAGATTTTATTCATCTTTCATGTTTCTGTATTTAACTTTTATTCAATAACCGGAATAGCTGTTCAAGGAAAGGACAAACTAATCTGAATCTAAACAAAAGACAAATTCCCCAAATTATTCCCCACAAATTATTCCTCATTTGCCCCTGTTGTGTTGGACAATTTGCTCTGAGGTCACTTCATCTGATAACTTATTGTTATAAAGATTATATTACAGTTTGTTCCTGGTAAAGTATTTAAGGGCTGCATGGTAGCTCTGATGTTAGCGCGCAAAGAAGGATCTGAGTGTTGCCGTATTATGCTGTGATAACTTTTTGCTTGTTTGAGTTTATTTCCGTAGCCAGTGCCGGATCTGTTGCTGCCTGTCTCTCTGTGAATCCAGTGGGACTTTGGTTTACTTCAAGTGAAAGACTTTGCTATATTTTAATAAGATCCCTTTCTCTGATGTTTGCCGTTTCTTTCCTGTCTTTGTAGAGTTGCGCAATTATTCTCTCTCAAAAGCTACACAGACGACTGAGTGCGGTTTCGGGAAGCGCAGGGCTGAGGGTGTGTGTGCCTCCTGTGTGTGAAAGCGTCTTTTGTATTAAACATCACAAATAACGATGATAATAACACAGCATTTTCTCTTATCCCATGACAATTCTCATCCATCTGGCGGTGGTCGGGAGCTTTGATCAAGCTGAGTCGATGCAATGTGAATGAGCAGTTAGAGACCACTGTTGTTTATGACTTGTCAGCATGTGAATGAGGAGGAGGAGTATGTTGAGGATGTTTAAGGCGAGGCATGGCCTGCTCTGACTCTACATCTGCGCATGACTTGCTGACATATGTGTAGTCTGCCCATGTCTCAGATGTGGTGTTAAAGGGTTGGAGATACTTCACATGACCCACTTTGGAAAATTATGAGAGCTGCGAGAAAACAGAATCCAAGTTATTACCCACTGAGAAATGATGAATGTGTTTAAGCAAACGGTATGTAGGTCACTTTTAAAACTCTGTAAAAGCAAGCGCAAGTTTTCATATCCTTAAGAAAATGTTCAGATGAATATTCTACACCGATTTGTGGTTCTAATATTTTACTTTTATTAGTAACTTAAAGGGCCAGTGCGTACGGTTTGTGGCACCTAGCAGCAGTAGCAGCAGACTGCAACCAAATGAAGACTCTCCCCTCTCCTTTCAAGCATGTAGGAAAAACTCTGGCAAATGAATAAAAAGCAAAAGGCCGTATCTACATTAGTGACTGGAATATTCCAAGTTGGAAACTTTCCATGGGAATTAATGGGAAATTATGGGAATAAACTGTGAATTAAAGTTAACTGTTTTACGAATCAATAATTAATTATTAATGTTTAACTTAAATTAGCTAAAGCTAGAATAATTTCATTTACCATTTATGATGCCAGCTTACCCCCAGTTTCCAGTTAATTCCCAATTATTCCCATTAATTTCCCAAATTTCCATGGAAGTTTCCAATTTAGAAATTGGTGGTGCAGAAAGTGATAGGTTTGTCTTTTCTGGGTTACTATAGATCTAAAGAGTCATTTTGAGACAATAAATACACAACAGTTCTTATTTTCAGGTTTAGCATTTCAGGATTATATCTTACTCACTGGATCTTTAATGCATGTTCATTCATTAATGCAATTTAATTACATTTATTAAGAGATTTCATGGACTTCTGCGGGGTTTTACTTTCACATGAAATCTTCAACACCTACAAATGTTTTCATCCTTAAGGGGGAAAAAAAGAACACCTCAACCCTCCATTAGATGAAAGTACTCTCTGCCAGCAGGCCACAGCTTCAGGATTCACGATGACAGTCTCCCCTTTCAGGTGAATGGTGTTTGATTTATAGCAAGCTGCTGTGTGCTATCCATCAGGTGAGACAAATATCAAAGAGGCAAAGCATTTGGTGAAGTTTGTAAGGAAAAAGAAACAGGCCGTGTTCGACATATCTAAGAACACTTTAGTCTGAGCTTTTTCCTCTTCTGTCTCCAGCCTGATGTTTTACCATAATTGTGTATTAAAGTGCATTTGGGGCAGATTCAGGGAGAATTTATTCAGGCTTTGTCAAAATCAGATTAGTGATTTTAGTACGATATCGTGAACAAATGCACAAATAAACAAGCAGAGGAGATTAAAGAATCACACAGCTGTAGTCAATTCTACAAAGTCAAACTGTGTTGGTGATGCGCATTCCCAAAGCAACGATAACAGAAAAAATTCAGATTCAGCTTTACCTGCGGGTGGCAGCGTGCACGCCTTTAGGTGGCTGGTGGCAGCGGGCGGGTTCTTCCTGCGAGGAGGACTCCCACCAATGAGATCAGAATGATGGACCCTGGAGACTGTAGGAGACTGGGGGATGCTGGGAAGAGTGCGGGACTTAGCCAGTAGAGGTCTCTGCAGCTTCCTTTCCAGCGACCTGATTGGATAGCATAGATAGGTCATTCAATTTCCGCACTTTGGTGCATCTAACAAAAAAAAAAAAAACATGCTATTGGTTGCGCAATGGACGACGTTGGATAAATGTTGCCTCGGATAAACTTTGGAAGAACATGTACGCATGCACACACTGATAAACACACACTGTTAATAGGCAACAAGAGAGCAGCTGTACTGATCAATAGTGAAATTACTTGCACCTCAGCATAATAAAGCTGGGGGCAATTTGGAAACCAACCAATATAACAATATAGTTGTCTTTCGCAGCAGTTGATACCGCAAGCTCTCCAGTGGGGACTCCAATCAATAGCCACAATCACAATCACAAGGTTTAATAGCAATTTGTGACAAGCACAACGCCTTCAAATAATCTGCATATATTAATAATGAGACGTGATGCAAATGTTAAATAGCTATCTAATTGTTCTGAGGTGGCTTTTGTACGTAAATGTGTTTTCCAAGAGGACAAACACCCCTCGTTTTCAGCAGAAGAAAACATATCCTTAAAACCGTTTAGGCAAGTAGCTGACACAAAAACAATTACTACATTTCCGAAATTACATTACAGCAGATGTGATTAGTATTACATAAGCAACCCCCCCCCCCCCCCCCCCCTTTTTCAATGCCAGCTGTGATTAAGCTTGATGTGATCAAACTCAGTGAAACGTGGCCAGCATTACAGACATCAGAGCTGGTAGACAATGTCTGACCTCCAGACTCTCGCGTGACAAGTTTGGGCACAGAACACATGATCCCCGGCTGAAAATCAGTGGAGGACATGCAGGCTGAGTTCCCCCAGGCTAACGTGTACTGATGGTCTCAGTGAGCTGGGTTTTAGACTGCGATTTATTTTAGGAAATAAATGTAATGGGCTGGTGTTAAGAGACTTATTTCTCTAGGATTAGGACACTGCAAACAAAGTCAATCAAGTTAATATACCGACGGTACGGACAGAAGGATGCAGCTGTGTCTGAATTTTCCAATATCTCTCTCTTGATGTGCTATTGTTTTTTGTTCTATCACACACGGTGCACGGCCATTTGACAAAGCAGCACCTGTATTTTCTAAAACCGTTCATGTTTTGCTCTAATTTTAAAGGAACAGTTTAACATTTTGGGAAATATGCTCCTTCGCTTTTTTTGGCCGAACTTCAGATGAGAGGATTCATCTGTCCATTAAATATGAAGTTGGCGTTAGAAGACAATCAGCTTATCTTAGCTTAGCACAAAGGCTGGAAACATTTTAATCCGTAACAAAAATCAAAATGAAAAAACAAGTTTTACAGGGAATTATGCGCTACATTACTATTTCATGGCCAGAAGCGCAGACTTCCTGGAATCTCTGCTAGTTGCCTGGCAACCTCATGACGATGACAAGACTCCGGTTTCTCCATTTTCCACTTTTTATGCTAAGCTAAACTCCTTCGTGGCAGTGAGATCATCTAATTCCCTACATGAAGGCAAATACGCATTTTCCCTTAAGGTCTAATGTTAAAGAATGTTGGCATGTACAACTGGCAATACAAATTTGCATATCAACATCATCAACATGTTGATGTAAGCTAGCTAATTATATATCCTTTGATCCAGGCACACGGTCGCATCTAATCCGTTAATTGCTTGGCTTTACAATAGAAGATCATTGATCAATGAATTAATTCCTGAATCAAATGTTGCAGCATCAGTCGGTTGTATTACACATTGAACAGCGGCCAGCATGCTTTTAATCTTCAGTAAAACTCTTATGCGCCCACGTTTGAGTGAAATATTTTCAACTCTCTTGGATGTCTGGCTCAGGATGTATTTTTAGGCAGGCATGGGGCTATTTATCACCAGGGAGCTATCAGGTAAACTGACAGCCAGTTCAGTCAGCACATCCGTAGGCTAGAGAAGTATAGCACTGACATACAGTATGCCCGCTGTCAGGTAGTAAACTACTCCCCTGGTAGAGGAAGGTGGGTGTTGCTGCTGTGAATATTTGACCTGGGATCAGTAAATCCCTGAATGAGGTTCAAAGCACAGGCATCGAGGAGCAGGGCCAGTCTGATGATGAATAATGCTTTTGTATTGCTGAATATCAGAGGAAGAGCTGGCAGTGACTGTAACACACACACACACACACTTTGATGGTAATAAAAACAGGCAGGTGTCTCGCTCCTCAACAATCCATACTGACTTGCACGAGCATTTGTCTGAAGCGAACATACATGCACACACTCACCAATCGTTGGCATAAGATGAAATAACTCAGGGTCCATCGGTAAACACACACACACATACACACACACACAGTTGGTGGCCTCCCACCAGCACACCATGATGATAACACACTGGGCTGAACAGCCGGCCCAGGCCACTCCGACAATTTGGGTCTCACTCATCCTACAAACCTGTTGCTAAGCGACTCTGTCTACAAAAAAACAGGAGGAGAAGAGAGGAGAAGGGAGGAGAGGGGAAGAGAGGAGAGGCTAATTTTTGCCTCCCAGCAGCAATATGCATTTTCACAAAAACAATGACTTGCCCTGAGTTGTAAGCATCAAGTGTACAGCATGTTTTCTGTTGCCAAGTGTATTATCTCTGGCGCTGCAGTCAAGCGGGAAGGCTGACTTTCTTTGCTGGAGTCTGTGTGTGGCCAAGTGTTTAGTGCGAGGGAAAAATACTTTTATACTCAGTGTCACACAGAAGATTAAACTTGAAATATTATACTTTTGTACAAGAATGACAAGCAATCAGATACCACAGAGTAGAAAGGAGGAGAGATATGGCAAAAGAATTATGAGATGATGAAGTGATGGCGCGTAAAGCCAGTGACAACCTCCGTGGCTGTGAAGTGATGACAAGGTGGAAAAACTGCAGTTCTTCAACAAGCACTTGAAGCTGGTTGCAAATCAAGTCATGTCATCTCCATAAGCCCCCATATTAAAACTTCACAGCGAGAATAAACATATTTACAGCCTGGTACAAAAAACAGTCTTTATTGCTAATTTCCCCGTTTGTGATGACTGTTCTTGGGATATTTTTTTTATATAACTCACATGTTTGAATTATATTATGGCTTAAAGCGCTGCATAATTGAGAGCATGGCTGCTTTGATTGACACTTGGGTACCATCACAGGTTGAGAAACCAGACTTTTCAGCTACGGTGCATGTCTTTGCCAATTTTTTAATCAGTGGGACAGCAAGACGGGTAAGAGTCCCACACTTATGAACACAGTAAACCTATGAGTGCATACTATATGTATATTTTATGCAGTCTATGGAGTAAATACACTTACAACACTTCCAACACTTCCTTTTTTTTTTGAGGAAATGCACATGTGAGCAAAACAGGGTTCTGAACATGCGCACTCATCCAGTGGCTCTTTGGTTTCTTCCCTCTATCTTGTTCCGCGCTTGATTGATAAAGAGAGCTCAGACTGCAGGCTAAAGCACTTTGCTTCTACAAGAACAGATTTATGGCAACAGATGTACAGCAATTTGTATTAGTGACCTATTTTACTGCTAAAAGTAGCGCATGAAACCCCTTGACTGTGGAACTGCAACTGCTGATGTATTTTCCCATCCCTGACACTAAAACCTATTTCTACACAGTTAAGAAGCGTGATTCATTATGGGTTTATGACCTCAACCTTAACTCAAGCTGCAGCAGTGGTTGTCGTCGTCGTCGTCATCATCAAGGCTGGACCAAATGGGAATCCGTTTCTAGTAGCTTCTTGTTGGACGCGGCTGTAGTGAGAACTATCCATGGTGCTGAATCTACTTGCAATACACGCACACACACACACACACACAGTTGCACACACACACACGTCCTCATCAAAGTATCTTTGTTGCAAGAGATTTCAGTTCTTCTTGTGATTAAACCATTTTAAGATTTAACACAGACTAAAACAATTCACACCAAGGAGAACTATATAACTTTTTTATCTTTCTATGAATCTCTAATGAATGTTCCATTTATTAATGTAATGCTCTTCTGTAGCCGGTTAAATAATACATGGTTACCAAGCTAATAAGCCTAACATACTGTTTGCTACTCGGCCATTCATCAAAAGTCCTGTTCGGTATTATTGTGTTTGACTGCAGATGTGTATTTTGGGAGTTGCTGTGCTTCTTTTTCCCTCTTTATACTCCTTTCATCTTAACTCCTGATAATCCCCAGATTATCTGAGGCCACTTCAGTGCATTTCTCTTCATTTTAGTCATGCATCATCTTTTTTCCTACCCGTCTTGACATCAACGTCTTCACAAAGATGGATATTCATAAAGTTGTAATCTACCACCTGCGCAGGGGCTTATCAATAATAAATGCCCGAATGCCCCGGGAAGCTAAGAGGCCACGTTAGACTATTACATTTTTCTTACTCACTTAGCCTAATTGGGCAATTAGTAAAAAATAATTCATGTTTTCTCGCTTACTTCTCAACTCTGGTGAGAGTCGCACATCCACAGCAAAAGGCAAAGTTTAGGAGCACTGCCACAAGTCTGAGAGCAAGGTGGAAAAAACAGCACGAGGGCCAACATCCTCTTCATTACTTGTATAAGGACAAGTAAAAGTTGACTTTGGGTAAGTCATTTTCTGTGAATGTGAAAAGAAAGCACGTTGAAACCTGCACTGATGGAGGCCTTTAGATGTCTGAGTAGGGAAGAATTGGACCATTCTCAAGAGTTTGAGAGAAACAGGACTGACCCTCAGAGACAAAGGGAGACGGACAGATTAACCCCTGTCTTTATCTTTCTGTGACTCAGTAGACACTGGTCTAGAAGTCATCAGACCGAATAGATAGAATGAAGTAGCTTTGGGCAGACAAGAGCAAAAGGCCAGCTATTGTCAGCTTGAAATTTATGCCTCTACGTTACAGAATGATGGACATTAATGTGTTCATTACATGACTAATTTGTCATCCCTCATCGTGAATCACGGGCTGCATAACTTGTCACCATTCATTATGGCTGTATCTCGGGGAGAGGGCAGAGCATTTGCCTACTCTGTGCAGAAAAAAAAAATGCTGAAACTACATTATTTGTCGTTTGGAAGTTATGTGCATGTGATTTATAATCATGATCCTTCACAGCGAAAAGCCGTGAGACGTGAAGATGATGATGTTAATACGTGAAATAATTTGCACAGCTGGGGCTGCTAAAAGCAAATTATGAGAGCACATCCAACAGTAATCAAACCGAAAATAATGGCCGGGTTGTTCTAGCTTTTAAATAACATTTAGTTCAGATTAAAAGGTTCCAAACATCTCACTGCAATCTGACAGGTGTGGAGGTTTGACAGCTTTAAGGCCAGCGGGGCAGGTACACTGTACGATGTGAGCTCTTGGCGAAGCTAAATTTAGAGACAAGGTCATTTGTTAGTCTCCGTAAATGGTGGCAGGTGTCATGGGTGCTTGCAAGACAATGCTAGAATGTTGGAGAGAGGTGATTACAAGGCCATGAAACTGTTTTATAGTCAGTCACACACTTTCTATGTACATAAGACATACATGCGTCTCAGCAAAACACAAATATCTAAGCCTATATCTACAGTAAGTGGTGACTTTTCTTTGCTTTTTTTCCCCCCTGCTCCAATTCAGTCAGAGACAAAGAAGGCAGAGTTCAGCTGCCCTGGGCCAACATCTACAAAGAGACTTACTGCAACTCTGATCCCTTAACCCCCTCCAGCCCCTTCATGGTGGATGTCAAAGCACAGAGAGGAGAGGCATGAGTGAGGGAATGACAACGCTGAAAACAAAACACCAAGCAGGAACGACTAAAGTCTGAAGCAAGAAAAGATGGAGGGGTGTGGGAAGAGTGTGCCTTGTGTGTGAGCGAGACAGTGAGTGGGAGAGGCCGAGACAAAGACACTGCGGGGATGAGAGAGATGCTGGATTTGTAATAGCAGGGAATCAGAGAGCTTTTTTTGGTACCACATGTCCACCCACGTTCACACTTGTACTGTGAGTGAATGATATGAGGTTTGATGGACATTATTTCAAAGTCTAGAGTAGTGGCAGCAGTGGGAGTTCATTACACTATTGTGATTTGTACTTTTCATCCTGGTTATATAATTTAGCATCGGCTCGCGGGCGACGTAATGGAATTATAAAACTTGAAGGTTCATTTGTCGAAGGTCACTCTGACCAATTATAAGAACAGAGAGGCAAAAAAGAGAAACGCAGGACTTCTGTGAAGGTTGTTTTTGCTGGCAAAGCAAATTCCATTTTCTTTCTGAATTTAGGATGCTGACTGTGCTGTAAGGGAGCTTGCTAGAACTTAGTAAAGCCATGCAAATTAAGTTTGCAGGGCGTGAAGAGCCTCCGGGTGTGTTGGAGTGGAAGTAAAATTTCAAAATCCATCCGAGAAAAAGGTGCATGACGAGACGCCATCAGGAAGGGACAGGTCCAGGGTTCGGTAAAACCACAGAGGAAATTTACAATCACACAGCATCTCGTTCAGCGACTGTGATTTAGGAATGTGGGTTCGGGTCAAGAGGAGGCAGGAAATGAAACAAGTCACACGCGTACTTCAAAAGTAATTTTAAATATGACTGCTCTGGCGGTAGAGTTGCCCGTGGACTCACTGCCGCTGCTCCAAATCCCCAGATTGTCTGGGAAATAGGGAGTGTAAAAACCTGAAGCATTCTCCCATCTTCAACACCCGCTGCTCAGTCTGCCCTTGAGCAACGCACTCGCAGAGACCCTTAGATTCTCTGCCGCTCAACAATCAACAGTGGAGAGTTGTGGCCGTCGCTGGGAAGCTCCCACTGTGAATGAGTGGGACAGTATGAAAGGTGGACTTCCTGCCTGCCCTTCTCTCGTCTACATGCAGAATGTCGATCCTCTCTGTTTCTATCTATAGAAAAGCCTCCGTATTCAACGATGCATCGGTGGGAAGAATCCATAGTAGCCAGCGTCATGCCTGACAGCACACATCTACTGCACCTCCAACACTTATGTAACACAATGTTTGCAGACACATGCACGCAGGCGAGCTCATGTATACAAACACCTGTACGCCTGACAGTCCGGTCCGTGTGAGGGCGGCACGCAGGAAAGCACTGATTGACTTTTTTCTGAACATCAAACCGGCTTTGATTAATACATTTAACAAGTAAACACGATTAAACATTAATCATCTTCTCGGGCATCTCGCAGCATGAAAACGGGACAGAAGGAGACGTATGGGGACGTGGCGTGACGTTCACAGCCGCCCGTGTGCCTAAGCATACCTGTGCACAGACGCAGACACACACACACACACACACACACAAACACAAAGGTTACCTGGCCTCTACCACGGTGCAGCAGTAACTCCCACTGCGCTGTGAGCTCCTGCCCACTCGCAGCTCCTCTTGAGACTTGCGCCGATTAAAGTAGTCTGTGAGTTTCCCAAAACTCGCCATCTTCCCTCTGTCCTCACCTCCACCTTAGTGTCCTTTAGTCTTTCTTCTTCCCTTTGACCCTCTTGAAATTTAAAAAAATAAAATGTTTCTGGGTCTGTTCTCCAGAGCTCCTTGGCAGACGACCTCCTGACTCACGGTCTACCTTCTACCTGGATTCGGTAGCGTGGCTCAAAGTCACCCGCGGGTCCGAGTCTCCCCGTGCTCCCTCATCACTCTTGTTGCTCAGCACTTAATGTGCGGAGGAACGAGCTGAACCACACTCCTGCCTTTCCTTTGCCTCTCTCCCCTTTCGATCGGTCGCCGCTGAGCGTGGCACGCACGCACGGACGCACACACGGAGTCTCTCAAAATAGTAACGTTTGTAACTGCCTACCAATCGACACAGCAGGGGGAGAGACCCCTCACTGGAGACCAAACAAGAAGGAGGAGAGAGAGAGAGAGAGAGAGGAAGAGAGAGAGAGGTGGCGGCTGAGCGTCGGTCTTCTTGTGAGCTGGTGGGAGAATATGAGCTGCTATGATGGTTGTATCTAAGCCCACCCCCCCTCTTCTCTCTCTGTGTCTCTCTCTGTTTTTTTAGCGCATATTGTCTGTGTTGCTCTCGCTCCCCCCTCGCCTCTCTCTCTCTCTCTCTCTGTCTCTCTCTCTCTCTCTGTCTCTCTCTCTCTCTCTCTCTCTCTCGTACGTGAATTCTTTCACACGAGCGTTAGAGCCCTCTGTGAGCACACACACAAGCTTCGATCAAAGCTGGAGAGCAGGTGGCAATGGATGTGCTTTATGTGTGCATCACCCTGTCTCTCTCTCTCTCTCTCTCTCTCGCTCTTCACATCACACACGCGCACAAATTCGCACACAGGCTCACATTCAACCTGAAGTGCACCTGCTCCTCAAACCTTAACTTCCCGCCGCTTGTGTGTCTGTGTGTGTGTTGTGCAGACGGATGGCGCTCTCTCTCTCTCTCTCTCTTTAACTCTAATTTCATCAATAATGAAAAACAAGCAGAGAGGTTTGGCCAGAATGACCGGCTGGTGGCCCCTGTGAAGTGAATCCACTCCACAGAATAAAGGAGGACGATGGGAGGACGGAGGCAGTGAGGGAATGAGGGGAGAACAGGAGGGAAGCGCATGAGGAAGGAGGGAAAGGAGGTATGAAGGGAGGGCTCTTTGTGAAGAGCTCATTAGTGAGTGAGTGAGTGTGTGTGTGTGTGTGTGTGTGTGTGTGTGTGTGTGTGGCTCCCTCCCACACATCCAGAGACCATACATACAGGCATTCCTCTGTCTACTCGCTGTCTCGTCTCGTTTTTTTTATATATATATTTAGAAACAGGTGACCATGCCTTCTTCTTCTTCTTCTCCTCTCTCGCTTCCTGCTTTCACTGTCAAAATCTCTTCCACCCTCCGTTTACCCCTCCATCCCCTCCAGCTGCCTGCTCCTCCTCCCTTTCATCTGTCTCCCTCCATATGCTCCCCCTTTTTCTATACGCTCTCGCTCTCCATGCAAACGGGCAGAGGGCGGCTTCTGAATCGTGTACATCGCGCTGATTTGAAAAGGTAAGCGCCAAAGCCCAGATGTGAAATGAAGCACACCATATGCATGCATGGGCCCTCGTACATGCAGCAGCTAGGACCCACATTTCAAGAAATAACTTCCCACTGCAGCTCTCACCGCACTTTGACCATTTCCGTATCCACCGACAAGAAAATATAGCTTTGATGGAAGCAACCGTGCCCGTGCGCAGTATTCATTTGAGGACTTATCTGGGGCAGTGCCAATTCACTGCTGTCATTGGCTGTGAATGGTAAATGGACTCTACTTATATGGCGTCTTATGACCACTCACCCATTCACACACTGATGGCACTGGCTGCCGTGCAAGGTTCGCACACCGGTGGTGCAGCATCGGGAGCAATACGGGGTTCAATGTCTTGCCCGAGGACATTTGGACATGCACACTGGAAGAGACAGGGATTGAACCGCTCTACCTCCTGAGCCTCGGCCGCCCTGCCGCGTGCGTCACAGTCCGTGAAGGGCAGCCAATGCTAAGCGTCTTAAACCTGCATTCTTTCTAATGGCCTGCAGGGAGCAGCACACTTGGCTGCAAAAATAAGGCCGCTTGTATAGAGCCTTATGGAGAAATGAAGCTATGTTTATTAGTTCGTTACCTCATTAAACAGCTTCCTCGTGGGTTTACGGCCCTTTTCAGTTTTTGTAAAAATGAAATAGAAATAATAAATAAATTAAAATGGAAGTTGAGGCATCAGTCATGCATGTGTTACGCCTTTCATGTGATTACATGCTGTCTTAAGACCAGCTCTTAACTCGCGTCACTTTGTTGATTGTAAGTGACAGAAAGCTGACATTTTAAACCACAGTGAATGATGCAATCAATTAATCGCCGCATCCCTGGACTAGACACTGACAGTACATGTTAAATGGCACAGCTATCACGCTGTGATTACAGGTTTTGATGGCTGCGTGTTACAGCCACGTACTAGAGACAGGTAGAAAAATATTCATCAAGACGCGATTACACAAGATAAAAAACACATTCAAGTTAAAAGTTGGGCTAGTGCATGTGAAGGAATTCATCTCTGTGGGTAATTTACAGATTATTTGTCTGCGTGTGTGTGTGTGTGTGTGTGTGTGTGCGTGTGTTTGTGCTCCTGCGATCCCACGCTGCAGCTAATGTTGTGTGAAAGGTGTGGGCTGTGCGAGCTTTGCAGGTTCCTGCGCTAAAGAGTTCAGTGTATTGATCAGCCTCTCCCCGTCTCTCCCTCCTCCCTCCTTCAAAATTCTCTTCACCCCCCCACTCCCCCAACTGCCCATTGATCGGAGATGCAGCACGGTTTGACTATATTACCCAGGAGGCATCGTAATAGTTTGAGTTCCTGGGTAGAAAGAGCGAGAGAGCGAGAGAGAGAGAGAGAGAGCGAGAGAGAGAGAGAGAGAGAGAGAGAGCACCGAAGAACAGATAGAGACAAATTAGGTGAGCACAGTGTAATATTAATGACTCTTCGAGCCTCTGCTTTCCTTCTCCTTGCTGACGCTACAATATTATTCTTCGGTAAACCTGCAGTGTTTACAGCAGTACGCATTCGCAGAACAGATTCATCAGTATTATGTATGCGCTCCTGCATTTTGATGCTCTGCACTGTTCCCGCACATTTACTGCGCTGCAGATTAATTTTCGAAAAACAATTTGGAAACTTTATCAACGGACCCACATTCTCCCCTTTTCCTCAGCCGCGTAGTGAACATAATGCGAATGCTTGAGAGGAATGTTTCTGTTCTCTTACCACTGGGATAAAAAAAAAATAATAATACAATGTTTTGTATGCCACACTGCTGTTCCTGCAATAGAGGCTGATAGAAAAATATTGCATTGTATAAAAAAAGACATTCTGGAGTGTTTGTACTCCTTACACCTAGGATGAAAAGCCTGTGGTTATGCATAACGCTGGGGTAAAAATACACCTTGAATATTCCTAGTCTTGTTTCGAAACGCTTTCATCAACCCGGAGATCCTCGTGTGAGAGAAAAGTCTTACCTCACACCTTTGACTGATAAATGAGGCAGCCTGGAGAGATGGAAGAGGAAGAGTCGGGGAGACAGCGAGAGATGGAGTTCAGAGGGTGGAGGGAGACAGTGAAAGAGTGAACAACAACAACAAAACAAAAAAAAGGATATAGCAGCAAATAGAGTACCCGACAAGCCTCTGAGGGGACTATTAACTATTGACAGGCCGTGCCTCTTTTTAACTTTATTCTGCATTTGGCTCTAAAATGTTTTGGGTTTTTTTTTGCGTATGAATAAATCATATACCGCTATCTATTTTCATTCAGACACAAAACATCCACAGTACTTGGCTTGAGGAAGCTGCTGACACTGAACTGAAAATGGAGACGAGATCATCTGTGGACGGTCCCCAGAAAGCAAGAGGCTGAGTAATTCAATCGGGATAATTATGATCTATGACTTATTTATCAAATCGGCTGTCAAAACACACAGCATGCCGTAGCGCATTCCGTTCAGGAGTATCACCACAACAATCTGACAAACAATAAGCTGTCGCACACTTTTTTTTTTTCTCTCTCCACACTTTAGCCACATGTGTAACGATCCCTGTCACTGCTGACCCCTGTGTTGGTCTGGGAAGGATAAAGTGTTCATCCTCTTCACGTGACACCAGCTGCTGCTTCACGGGCGTTTCACAGAGCTACAGAAGTGGAGCTGTTCGCCAGAACATGATGTTCTACCAGCGTTCGACAAACAGATGCTGCCGAGGCACAGCTGCCAGGAACTGAAATGGGTCCCTCCAGTGGTGGGCAAGTGTTTTACGCCTAAGCATTCGTACCTTTGTATTGGTACTGCAATATAAGTTGCCCATTAAGCAACCAAACATTTGCGACTTGCGGCAGACTGACAGCGGCGGGAGACCTTCGCTGTTTTGTGCTCGATCTGCAGACACCTTGATACGTTTATTCCACTGCACAGCTCATTTGGCAAGGAGAGAAACAGCCAGCCATGGAGAAAGTGAGAGACAGTTTAAGAAAGCTTCTTCCTGTAATTACTGCCTCAGCACTCAGCTGCTTTCCCCTGCTGGGATTAGGCAGACAGGACACACACACACACACACACACACACACACACACACACACACACAGAAACTCAGCTATTCACAGTAAAATGAACACCGTCATTTTGGAGCACACCGGAAGAAATCTTTTACATCCTCGTGAAACGATAAGCGCCCTCCAAAGAACCAGACACACACTCAGACGCGCCGCACGCTGAGGATGAACACAGGTCTTTATGAGTCATCGTCAGCAAAGGCCTCAGGATAATCTCTCCCTCTCCCTCCGCGCAGATGTGTGTGAGGCTTTGACGTCCCTGCCTCTCCTCCTGCCTGTGACCATGTCGTCACCTCGTTTTACTTTTTTTCCCCCTCTTTTATTACTCATCTCCAGTCATTTGCTGCTTTAGCTCTAGGTCTCTGCTCTCTGTTGTCTGTGACTTCAGTCTGCCATCAGCACCTCTTTGATCATAATCCCATACACACCTGGTATTACTTCCGCTCTTGGTGTTGCGTATAGCTGCAAACAGTACGTAAAGTAACGCAGAAAGGTTACATTGGTACAACGCAGCAATTTGACTCTACAACTAACTACGCCTGTTGTGGGAATAAAATCACTTGTTACACCTGTTAGGCCGTCGGCTCTCAATCTTTTTCTGTTATGACTTTTTGGATGAAAGAACTAGCAGTGGAGGAACTTTAAACCTTTCAGCGGCTTTTCAATTCAGGTTCACAGAGAATTGTTAAGAATTCCTGACATGTGTCTATGCATGTGTGTGTGTGTGTGTGTGTGTGTGTGTGTGTGCACGCGCAGTACATTTTGCATCCAGCTCAAGGGGTGATCAGAGAGAGAACGAACAACAGCTGGGTTTCACATGATGGCGTATTTTTATCAGTAACGAGAAATTCACTTTTACGTACGCCTAACTAACTAAAAACTAATGCTAGTGTGTTCTTAGAAAAGAAACAAAAATTGGAGGCCTGTGCGTGTGTGTATGTGTGTACGCTGACTGAGATTGAGGCATGTCTACATGACTAGGAGTTAAATACCCTCAATATCATAATACATTTTTTAAAAAAAAACAACCAAGACTAATAAAAACTAAACTGAGGCTAAAAGTTTTTCCCACAATAAAAAAATTCAACCGTAACCCGCAAACACACTCAAAGGGTGTGTGACTTTACAACTGCTGCTTCACGAGAAGCCTTTCAGGTGGCATAAAAACGGACACATTACAGCAGGTAGAATTCATTAACGATGGCTGTAGTCCATGGTCAGAAAGCTCGCATTGTTAATGTTATTAGTTACACCTGCACTTTTCCTGCAATAACGAGCTAAAACGCCCCGTATGAAAAAGGCCAAAATGTCAACACCCAGAAAATGTCAATTAAATCCACTCTGCATTCGGCGGAATAAATTTAGGTATTTATAGAGGAGTGGGTGTCTGCTGTAGTTCATAGTGAAGAATTACGGTCAAATGATCTTTTCAAGTGTTGCATAATTTTGCTGAAAACAGCTGTCAAGTGACACGCATGCTGTATTATGAAGCGGTGGCAGGAGATGCTGATGGTTGGAGAGAGAAGGAGCTTTTTCACAACCAAGCGCAGCCAAAGACTCACAAGTGATGATATGAGCTGCCACTTCCTTTCAGCTGTGTCCTTTGTGTCTCGTCCGCGTTGCTTTGTCACTTTTCACACATAATATGTAAAGACGCTCCGTTTCTTCGCTCGTCAAAGGTGTTACATCATGTTGAATTCCATTTTCTTTCTATTAGCACTTTCTATGCATCCTGCGGTGGCTTTATAAGCACTGCATTACCACTCACAGTAGTAATGTAACACTGAATAAGAGCCTGCTCTCATGAAAATTATGTTAGAAAAAAGTGGTGTGTGAATCTGTATGGGTGTATGTATGTCCTATTTTTTTATTGTTGTCTTGTTTATTCAGATATTTATCTAACTGCCTTATATCATCATGTTTTTTTTAAATGCTTATTGCTATTACCATGTTTTTATCTTGCTTTTGTTTGGCTTTCTGTTGCTATTTTGTTGAGTTGGGTTGAGTTGAGTTCTCTGTATACCCTTGTCTGTTGTACCCTTTGAAAACTATTATTATTAATAATACTATATAAAGCATGTATTTTGTTTTGTTTCTGTTTTATTCTGACTCAAGCTTTTTAGTTAAAATGTAGGTACCATAAGGTACCATAATCTCTGCTAATGTTATATCAATGTTCAAAATTGTTAACGTTTTTTTTTTTTTTTTTTAGAAAGCTGAAAGAATGTGAGTTTCAAGGGAAACTGTGGTCCATCATCAGCTGTGTGTCAACTTTCTCTACAACAGTTTGCTTCAGTAGACTGACCCCTGCTGAAAACAGTGCATGAGAAACATTTCGACATTTAGCATCTAAAGTTACGGGCATCCCCTCAATCTCTCTCTCCAATTTATGAATTTCAGCGTCACAGAAAGGCTCTGGCTATCGTTAGGGATGATTCACATCCAGCACCTTGAGAAGAAATGCCCTCAGGGAGAAGATACGGAACGCTTTGTCTTAAATGTGGGAGCTTCAAAAGAAGATCATTGCCTCAGGCTGTCCAGCACCTTTGGCACTTTAAGGTACCTGTGTGTCGAGCTTGTTGTTTGAACTTATATACGGTGCTTTCTTAAAACTTTTGCTGTAACGGCAACAAAGTGATCTCAGCTCAACATAAGCTACAGTCGTAAAGCGTACGGCAGTGCTCTTTAAGAGAGTGCCGTTCTATAAATACCTTCACGCTCTGACACACACAGGTAAGCACTCGCCACAGCGGAATAGCCTTATTTCTATAAATTAATCATCTTCAAAGAGAAAAAAATGGAAACGTTCTGCATGTGGGACTTGGAACCGTATGGCTTTGTTTCTCTTTCTCTTCCTCCATTACTCCCCACCACCACCACCTTTCCTACCTGTGTGTCCACCTCTCCCTCCCTCACTCTGTAACATCACCCTGCCATGACCCATCTGTTTAATGCCAGTCAGATATACTGCTTCTGGTCCTGAGGGTTGGACTGAATAAAAGATTAAGAGTAAGTACTGGCCACTGAATATGAGCTCGTCTTTAACTCCCTTTACCTCCAAAAAAAACTCCCCGACCTCTAAAGATCCTGAGGAGTCGTTCATTCCCGTATGCGAGGTGAAACTGTTCGGCTAAGGCTAATTAAAAAGTCAAGCATATAAATATGCAATTCATGCGGTACATGATGAGACTTGAAGGGTTTGGTGAATGTGAATCTTCCCCCATCCTTCTCTTGAAAGCTCCTCTTCTCATAGTGGTTTTACAGTTTAATCCCTAGCGATTGGAGAGCTAATCAGTTCCTCTCGGAGGTGGGGGTCACTCCGGTGTTGAGGTGTTGCGCGCACAAACTACAGCTCCAAGTTGGTTTAATTAGTGGAAAAGATCGTCCTTCGCTGCGCTCAAGCTAGCGTGTCGCATGCGGGGTGTGTATAAGTGTCCTTGAGCAGCAGCGACTGTTTTTTTTTTACTGAACTTTTACTACAATTTCATAAATTAACATCACAGCTAATACATATTTTATACAAAGCATGCAGAAGTGTCTTTTTAATTATTTTTCCGCCTCCCAGGCAGGTTGCAGGGTTTCACTCATTTCGCCATGCAGAGAAATGAACTTGCAACGATGATGAAAGTCACGTCAGCCACCGAGCATATCTGGTAAAGTAATGCAACTATATGCTGCCACGCGTCATCGTCTGTCACCTCGGATGGGAAAATCCAGTACATCTCTGAGAGATGAACCACTAGAGGGCAACTATTCCTTCCCCAGAATGCAACTGTCTTTCTTATTTCTGCCTCTCTCTGTCAATCAAGTGACTGGCACTCCACACCGCTTTCACTGCTCGTCTTCCTTTTTCTCTCCCGTGAGCATCTCACAAGATCATTTGACGCACTCCAGTGTTGTCCTCACACACACACACACACACACACCCTGTTTAGATGAAAGCCGACCACTGTTTCTGTTTTTGCTCTTGTCTGATGTCCAGCCGATGGCCCTCCATGATTCATTATGCAGCGGCTCAGTTCGATTTGAGCTGCGCTGTGTGTCGTTCCTCATTGTCATCATTGTCTGGAGAGTGATGAGGCTGCTGCTGCTGCTGCTGTATGTATTTGTGTGTGCGTACATATGGAGGCGGTTCTCCAGTGGTGGTGGCAAAGTGTGTCGTTTGAACGAGGGTCCACACAAACACTGACGCACCAGGAGGCACAGTGCGACGATAACAGGAGAACAATACGGCCGATGTGTTCTTCTGCAGGCGCGCGATCACAAGTGAGTGTTTGTAGGTTTTGACAAAGATCGCGTCTGTCCGCTGGTGCAGATATGACACCTTCCAGCTATGCCCGAAGAATCAGGCCGCACGCGCACGCCATTCCTCGTGAGGCGGCGATCATCTGTCTTCACAACCCAGAATGCATGCGGCAGCCTTCCACTCAGCGTGAATGCATAGTGATGAGCTCGACACAAACAGGCGCCTCGTGGGCCGAACTGTGACACGGATCAGGAGAATAAACGGGCCAGGAGCGGGAAAACAAGCAGTGCAGATGTCACTGCCATTAGTCAAAAAGTCTTGAACCTCTGGCTTTGACAAGAAAGCATCAAGTGTTCCCTCAGATATTTGCTACTTTGAATGATATGTTCATTTCACGTGGAGTCTGCGTGTTTCGCAGGACTAGGACTTTGGTTACAAGGAGAACGTGTACTGTGTTATTGTTACACTGATAGCTGGAACACTCATGGATCAGCTTCCGCATGAAATCCACATAAACTGCTGCAGCGAAAAGGGCTACAAGAACTAATATCAACTTATTTGTGCACCCTGGCATTCTCTCAGCCTGACAGCTCAGCCCCAAATGACCAATTAGGGCCCCTCTAGTTACCTGCTCACTGCGACAGATAGCATTTACTCAGCTCATCAAAGTGAAGATTAAGAAATAAGCACTTGCACAACATGACTAACACACACACACACACAGAGACACAAAGCATGCAAGAGACTAATGATATCGTACAGTCAGTGACTCCTCGTGCCCCACGTGGAAGCGTCTGCGTTTGTATTAATGTTTCATTTGTCGCATTCTGACTTGCAGATAACAGCTCTCTAACTTCAACCCCCCCGCATCTGGTTTCCTTGAAACGCTGATATACTGTGTAAAGTCTCCTAATAGACTGTGGCCATTACCTCTTCAAATGGCTTAGACCTCAATTTCCCTACACTGATTTCTTTGTACGCGGTGTGAATAAATCTAATGTCAGAGCCCTTGATCAGATTGCTGCCAGCTTAACCTCGGTGGAAGTAATTCAATCCGTAGAGAAAAAAAAAGGGACTGGGGAATTTGCTGTGGCCAGCTGTTCCAGACAAATGATACTGATGTGAGCAGAGACAAAGAGGGAAACTAACAAGCCATTAAAAGCTTCCAAACAGAGCAGCACCATCCTTTATTTGTCGCCCAAGGCGGCCATATTTAAACCTTAGATTAAGCTGCGCAAACAGGCTTCGCATCGGTTTATAGACAGTACATAAAACTCATCGACTGGCGCTACAGTATTCAGTGAACGATGACACAACAGCGCCATCAGTCACATGAAATCTAGCACTGCTTAAGTCCCTGACACCATGATGATGATGATGACACTTTTATTTTCCCCAATGGGGACATAAATCATCAATCTAACACGCTTTTAGGAATCCTAGTACAAAACCCACCAGCTTAAAGAAAAATCCACAATACTTGAATCAAAGGTTTGCAAAAACTAAAAGATTGTTTGATTTTAAACGAAAAGAAGGGGGGAAAAAAAAGGAGAACTTTTGTTCCAGGCCATGTACAGTATGTCTTAATGCAAACCCTACTATGAACAAGTATCTTTATATTTGGCATTCAGAGTGCACATGATGAACTCCGATGCTGAATATTGTTGATAATCGATTGTTAGATTGACAGAAAATTAATGGGAAACCATTTAGATAGTCAATCATTTAAATCATTCCACTGGTTCCACAGCATCAAATGTGAGGATTTGCTTTACTTTCTGTGTTTTGACATCGTTCTTTGAATATTATTGGGTTCTGGGTCAATAAAACATCAATATTTTATTCCTTGCCATTTTTGGCATCACGTGAGGCTCTCAGTCAGAACTTTGGGAGGTATTTATCTCTTTTTTTCTGCGTTTCTGATGAAAATATTTATTATCTACTGGACTAGATGACTTGTGTTAACTTTCATCCGATTTTGTTGTCAGTTTTGGTAGAAATAATTCCAACTATAGTCAATATGAATCTCCTTTAATATTTTGATTACATGTCACTCATTATTCCAGTTTTTGTTGATAGGAATGATTTTGTTTTTTTTAACAAGCAGCATTCTTGGAAAACATGTAAGGAACCATTAAGGTGCTATATTTAACTGTAAATTAACGTCAACCTGAAAATCAGTTGCAATGCATCCCATAGGAATAACTGATTGACATTTCCTTTGTATTACATGACCTTCTCGTAGTCCCCTTTACGTAATTGCTGCAACAATGCTGTGGCAACCCCTGGATTTAAATATCAAGCCGGATGCGTCATGCGATATTAAGCAGTGCAATCTAATACTGAGCCACACTTCCTGATTTCATTATGCAAGTTCTATTTTTATGGGTGTCTGTGTCTCCGGAGTTTATGTGATGTGAAAAGATGTGATGCGGCACAAGCATCCTCACGCACTGCATCAAATTTAGATGTTTACGATATACAAAATAGTGCTGCAATCACTTTTTGAGTAACATCAATCAAATACTAAACATACACAACAACACTGAATTCACATGAAGATAATAATATAATAACATTCACTGTGAACTCAACCTTTCATGTTCGAAAACCAATGCTTGTGTCTCCCTCTAGTGGTCGAATACGTACCACCCTGAACTCAACTGACCACAAATGTCAGAACTGTCCTCATCATTATGCTTGGCTTCGCCTTTCCGAGGCTGCGTCGACAGAGCGGTAATTGGAATGCATCGGGTGTCAAACAATTACAGATTGTGCTTTTTTCGCTCTTTATCTGAAAGAAAGGCAAACTCCAATTCCAATTATGTCGACGGTTATAAATAATGGTGTGTGTCTGCGTGTGTGAGCGCGCGTGCCTGAACACAAAAAGGAGGGAGTAAGGACAGGTAGACAGAGTTTGTCCAACGGCAGAGAACATCTGTACTTGTGTGCGCATGTGTATAACTACTACTGAGTGTGTGTGTGTGCGTGTGTACTTGCTTGGGGGTGCATTTATAGCCCCTTTCCTTGTTGCTATGACTCACCAGTGAGTCACAGGCCAGAGAGGAGAGTGGACTTGCGCAAGTCAGGAACCCCTCTCTGCCACTTCACTGTTCGACGCGGTGCGCGGCAGGTCGGCGGCGTAACCTCATCATTAAGAGAAAGCTATTCACGTTGGCATAGGAGCCAGAGGGTGTCGGATAATGAGAAGGATGATTCAAGCTCACTGATGTGTCACGGCCAATATGAGACATAAGGGGCGGATGGGTGGGGGTAGTACTGATATACAGTTAATGAATGGTTTCACCTGACAGGCTGAGGTGTAGCAAGTAGGAGGGCAAGCGTGTAGGCACGCATCCCTTCCTAGGCACAGTCACAGGTATGAATTATACATGTTGCGCCTACTCGTGCCGCTGAGAGATGGAATGAAGTGACAAGTGAGGAGTGTGTGATTCACACACGCACGCCGCGACTGCGCACACAACCCGGGGAAACACAACGCCGATTCTGTTTCTGCTATCTGCGGGACTTGCAGCAGAGCCAAGAAGATACAACTCGCTGGCTCTTATCACACTCTGCCCGAGCCACAGCAGCCCCCGACAAAGAGGGGAAGGGGAATATGTTTGCAAGGGAAGCTACTAGGTGTAGAGAGAAGAAAAGCAGGTTTTGCATGAGGATAGCAGCACAGAATCAAAGCAAAAGATAGATGGATAGATGGACATAATATAGAATATATCAGCAGCCCAGCGATGAGAAAAGTCCCTCCACAAAGGAGGACTGGAGGTATGTGGGGTATAAGATAAATCAGCTCCCCATCCCCCAGCAGAGTGAGGTCGTATCATACAGACAGTTTGATTATCACTCCTCTGTGGCAGTCCCGGGCTGTTTTTTTTTCTCCTCCCTTTCTGCTGACGCACGGCTTTAAAAGAAGACACAGAACAGGAATGTTTGTTTTTGTGTGTGCAAAGTTTACATGTAATTGTGTGCCTCCAAGGATTTGTGTGTTCGCAACTGCTTCCAAAAGTAGTTTTATTCGTGTTTACGCGTGGGTGTCTTCGCAATTCCCTGCTTCAGTGCGAGACAGCGTACCTAAACCCTTAAAAAAAACCTCTACCCATCAAACCGAAATGCAATTTTTTTTTTTTGTTTGTTTTGCATTCCGGATGATGAGAAGTTTTGCAGAAAACAGAAAATAACAGGCTTTTCAAAATGCCCAGGCATGTTTGGCTGTAAACGTTCAAACGCCTCATCAACCCGTTTCACAAAAACAGCGAGGAGCAGGTCGGAGAAACGTGAAGCATCTGTTTGGATGGCACCAGCTGCCAAAGGAGCTGTCCATGAAGAACAGTGCGACTGAGCTTGTTTTTAATTTCTGTGACGCGAGATGTTTTATTTCAAAACAGGCGGAAAGTCCCTTTTAAAATGTCCTCACCTCGCCTTTAGGCCAGTGCTGTATAAAGGCCTTTAAAAGCCTCTGCTTTCATGCTTTTATAAAAGAAATGGTTTTAGGTTGAGTTATATATATATATATAAATATAAAAAGTTGAAACTACAGGGTAGAAAGGCCTGCAACGTTTCTGCAAGTCATATTTTTTAAAATATCCAAGGGACCCAGTGGGCTGAAGTAATCTGCAATCTGCTGGTAAATATAGCTGAGATCATTCTCCAGTGGGCAACAACAGTTCCAGGAAGCCCCGAAATAGAGACAGGAAGTTCATTTAGTAAACACAATGAGTTAACAAACCGTGTAAAGACTACTGTGGAATAAGAGAAACGCGGGCGTAATCTGTCTTACTCTATGAGTTGCTCCATTCCAGCACCCCGGGGCTCCAGTGGCTCCCCAGGTTTGGGTCTGTAGTCCTCGTCTTACAGTGTGACTCCTGGTTTCTGCCTGAGAACACACACAACACACACACACACACAGATACTTAGTTAGCACACACCTACAACTATGTGAAAGAAGGGGAAATGATGAATAAGCAGGTGGGGGTGCGCTATCTTTCTCTCATTCATCGAAACCATCAGTCATTTTAAAAACCGGAGGTCTGTGGAAACATACGGGACGTACAATCACTCAAACCACAGCCTTGTCTTTTGTCCGTCTCTCTGCGTCTGTCACTCTCTGTCTGTCTCTTTAAGGGCCTCCGCAGGCCTCTCAGATCTTGAGGTGTTGAGTTTCAAAGTTGTCTCCATACTGTGTGATTTATGACAGAAACAGAGCTAGCCTTGGTTTCCCTGCTGTCTCTCACTTCCCTGTATGTATTCAAAAGGACTATCCAGGATCCCGTCCCTCTACTTAGACATGTAAAGAATTTAAAGAAGCACCGGAGCAAATAAATGTTGCTAGATTTTTCAAGTTCTTGACGTCTTTGTCAGCTCATCCAGACAAATTCCATTGGTTTGTGTACACTTGAACAGCTGTGACACTGATTGATTTTTCAAATGTGCTTCGTGGCATAGATTTATTATCTTCTTCACACACACACACACACACACACAGATATACTTCATTCATTCTGTGCATGAAAGCTGCTCTCGGCTTAAGAACACATTCAACACATGAGAAACACTTAATCGTCGCCACGGACCTTTCGCTACACCAAAGACACTGACCTATTTCTCACTCAAGGAAAACGCACCATGAATCTAATTAATATTATTCATGTTAATGTGGAGCAATTATGCAGAGCTGCGGCACCTGGATAAACTGTGTACGGGCGGTGACACCTCTCTCGCCCCGAGCCTGCATGTTAATTAAGCGAAACATCTGCCGAGAACGGAAACATGCTGTCGGGTTGAACCGACGGGACGCTCCCTTGATCCAAAGTGCTGAATGCTTTGGAAGGTGAAATTCAGTTACATTTGGGATGCGCGTATCTCTTTGAGCCAAGATTTGCCGCAGTCAGAATTGATAAGCAGCCAATCCCGGCTTTCAGTGATTTGATGGAGAAACCCTGGCAAAGCAGAGACAGCGGATGTTGACAGAGTGTGCTGCACTGTGCTGCAAGGTCAACGCGAGCTAAGTGCATTTCACTTGATGTGTTCTGTGCTGCGCAAGAACACTGGCTGATTAGGCTGATGAAGCGTTGGTTGTTGGGTTTTTTATCAGAATGAAATGACAAACACGACTCCTGTTGAAACGATTAGCTCATTAATGGATTGAAAGGAAACTAATCTGACATTTTCTCTATTTAATGTCTTTGTAAATATAATTAGTTGGTGCTTTAAGACTCAAATAGGCAATTTTCAGGACATCAGTGATTAAATATTTTGCATAAACAATCGGTGAATTAATGGTGCGGAAAACATCATTCTCACACTGATAAGACTTGGAAAGGAGCTTAAAGATTACAAAATATAGACAAAGATACAATGAGAAACATTCATTGAAATTTCCTTGGACCGGGCTTAATCCTTGTCTGGGAAACTGTCTGATACAGATTTTGTAGCTGTGTCCCAGAAAGAAAGTTTGGAGCCGCCGACTCACAAGCAGACAAAGGGACTCGTACCAGCTGCTCAAAGCTGAAAAGGCCAACAATACATCAAACAGCAGAGACAAAGCACAACTGCACAAGAGAGGAAAAGAGTTATTGACTCACTGGTGTCTCAGCTTTATGATATGCTGGCTACAGTTTGGTCATCATATGATTAGTAGCGGAGCCAAAAGGTCATCGAACTGTCATTTAAAAGCAGATTCATGAAAAACAGACAAGACGCAAATACGCAATACATTCCTCATGTTTCATTCCTCTCTCCACATATCTGTACTGTATCTTTCTCTCACAAAAGTCCTTCACATTCACGGCTCGGCTTCCACCTAGTCATGCATACTAATCTCTGCTGTAACTTGGAGCAGTGGCCAGCCGCTGCCTGCCTGCCTGTCCCATCATCAAACATGCATAAGAAACAGATGTATCTTTGATGTAGGCTTGTTCATGTTGCCCCGTGTGCATGAGTGTGTGAATGAGAGTGTGTGGGTGGGTGTGTGTGGTGTGTGTGTGTGTGTGTGTGTATGTGTCTTTGTCAGTGTGCTCCCAGGCCCTGCGGGTGCAAGCCAGACTAGGGAGATGCGTCTGCATGCCCAAACACACAAGGAGAGAGAGAAGGCTGACACAGATCTTTGGCAGGACAAATAATCGATGCAGAAATTTGTTGCCATAAATTAGCTTTAAATGTATAATTCATATGATTGGAAGCAATCTTGTGACTGTAATTCATAGCTTTTTGTGATCAAACATTGGATGTGGATCTGATTTGGCTCGAGGTTCTGGAATAATTCACTAGTTTGAGGCGTCTTCGGCTCTGATTGGAAAGAATATCACAAATGCTGTATATTCTTTTACTCTTACCGGAACAACTATAGAATTAGCTGCTTTAAACTGGTACACATAATGTATGCTACTGTTTTGCACATTGGTTTAAAAGGATTTAATGCACTTCATGCTACATATTTTGGCACGTGCCCAGATTAAAACAGATAATTTACCACAGTATTGCGATCTTCAGTTATATAGTGTACTGATGCCCAATAGACCACGTAATTTTCTGTATTATGACACCATTGTTATTGTGGACAAGACACTGTAATAAATGTGTCACGCGGCGGTTCACACCTCCAAAAGCTATCAAAGCTGAAACGATGAGTCAATTAATCAGAATGATTCACCAGATTGAAATCCATTCACCGTTTAGGTATTTTTTTGAATGAAAGATGCCAAACATTCCCTCATACCGCCTTCTAAATTGTGAGTATGTGTTGCTTTTCTTCGCGTTACGTGATAGCAAAATGAACATCTTTAGATTTTGGACTGTTCCTCGGACAAAACGTGCAAACTGAAGAGTTCATGTTGGGCTTTAGAAGATTGCAATGGGCATTAAAAAGTTCAAAATGATTTCCTCTTTATCTAACAGCCAGGTGCTACTGAATGGAACGACTAAGCTTCTACGTTTCATAGTAATTAAAGATGTCGGGCAGAATTAGAGACAGCTAGATTTACAAAATATGTGGATCACAATAATTAAATATAGGAAGCTTCCTGGCTTTGTTGCATTGCAGTCATCCTAGTGTTTTGACCGCCCGGTGTTTTATGCATGAGCAGCAGAGGCGGATGCTGATGTTAAGATATTTTGCTGGCATTGCACTAAACGACAAGCGTGGCACTCGTCCACCAGACTGTCATCTGTTAGCATCTGGAGTTGTGAAAACTTCCCTTGCACAAGGCTGTAAACAGGTACAATCATGAGTCATCAGAGGGGAGAGCTTATCCTGCCTTGTCATTCGCATTCATGCCCGAGGCTGCCTGATCTGCACCGGGTGGTTGTGTGTGTGTGTGTGTGTGTGTGTGTGTGTACTGTATGCGCTGGTAACATCTGTAGTGTTGTGCACCACCCTTGTGCCTCTGACCCCACCTTCCTACCATCTACTCCCACACACGAAACACACGGCGACACATTTTTCTGTCCCCTGTGGAAGTGTGTGTCGCCCACACGGACACACACACACACACATCTTTTTCCTTTTCCCCTAAGACAATTGTGTTATTCACTCTCTATTGTGGAAGCCAGTCATTTCCACATGTGTGTTGGCCGTAAAAAAAAAAAAAAAAAGAGGCACAGAGCAGACTAAAAGCATCCCTTTCCTGGCTAGCAGGGTCACAATTTGCCTCATATAAACACAGGACACACCTTAGCCCAACAGTTTTCACATATCCTTGTGACCCCCTTACCTCCCAATGTGCTCTTCTTTCCACTGACACAGGATACCACTGGCTGAAAGTTAGTCAGGCTGACTGACTGCCTTTGATATCTTCAGGCAGGAGTGTAAAAGGAGAATAACCTTACACTCCTTGTGGTGTTTTTAGAGTTTCGACTTTTAAGGGGAGTTTTTTTTTGTGGGGAGAGAGAGAGAAAGCTCCAACACTGGAGCTGGTGTCTTTTGTCTCCCAACGTGCCTCGCGCTGGGTTTCCCTAGCATTGTCATGACAACAGTGTGTACGCACCGACACTAGCCGCAGAAAACAATACAAGCGCTGAGTGAAGTGAAGCTAGCTAGCAACTTTAAGTCGTGTGTGGAAAGTTAGCTCAGTTCCCCCTCCAACGAATAATAATAAAAAAAAACACTGAAGAAAAGCCGCGGGAGAAATGATCGTATTTGTCTCTAGAGAAGGACAAGTGCACAAGTGTCTAATGGAGGCACACAAAAAAGTGTAGTGTACAAAGATGCATTCAATCGCATACCTTCTTGACGAAGAAGAAATCTTTTCCTTTCCTTTCCGGGCCGTGTCGAGGTTAGCTACCGGCAATTCCTTAACTTTAGTCGGTCTGCTTAAGAGATTAAGTTTGTTAGGCCGGTGCTAACATTTTCTAAGCGCTTGTATCCTGTAAACAGTGAAGACTCCACGAAATGTGTGGAACGACGTCCAGCGGTAACTTTCTCCGCCCAGACTCATTCTCAACTCTTCTGTCTGCCTCTATCAAAGGATGCTTTGCTCCGCCTCACTCGAGCCTGGAGATAAATCACTATAATCCAACAGAGTTATAGTTTGTGTCTCTTAACCGGTGGCAGGCTGTATTTTCTCCCCTAGTGATTTTCAAGCATATCACTTATACTTATACTTAGGCTGTTATTAATTTCTGAGCTTCCATTAGTTTAATTCGCATTGAATCACTCACAGCTAACACAAAGCTTGGGTTTTATTTTCTCCAACGGTTCAAACACAATCAAAGTTCATTTTAACATTTGATTGAGCACAGGGCAATTATCTTAATAATAAGACATTAATAGCTTTTTAGATCTGCCATCTCTGTACTGAAGTATACTGACCCAATTGGTCTAATCCTTTGAACAACCCTAGTTCAAACAATCCGGGTGACACAGGATTTAACAATAATCCAGACTCACTTAAAGTTTCACATGCTATTCTTTATCCGAATGAAATTTAAATGTCACTCATGGTTTTAAAGGAATAGCAGGCAATGCGACTGGAAATGCAAAACAGTGTGGTCAAATGCACTTCTCAAATGTAGTTTAAATTAGGGAAGTTCTCTTTTAAAATGTGTTATGATTTGTCTTTTAATTTTAGACTACTGAAATATGAAATATAAATTTAGATATAGATTTAGGAGGCACTAAATATGGCAGAAATGCAACATAACATGCAAAACGATGTATAATCACAAAATTCTTATGTTTCTGACATCTTAGAATGCGCCTTTTATATCTAGTCTCATTGTTGCACCGCAAATCTTCCCACAGTAGTTCAGAAAAGAAAACATTCGCAACCACCATAGTTTCTTCTAGCAAGGAGAGAGTGAAATGAGGCAGTTGCAATCAGCAATTACACCTCTAGATGGCACTAAAGCCTACTCACAGCTCCTTTAAACATAACAGGTCAACATAAACTCAGAAAAACAAAAGTCCTTTCGAAAATTAGAAGCATATTTTAACGTCTGATTTCTATTATTATGATGTCAAGGTTCATTCATTCATTCATTCATTCATTCAAGAAGCCTTTGATATAGCCTCTATGCATAGTAGTGTAGAAGATAATGCATGACCTGCAGTTACAGTTGCTAAAGTATAGGCTATTAGAGTGCATGCAGTATGAACAGAACTTTATTTTTCCCTTGATGTCATTCTGCAGGAGCTTCAAAGCAGACAGATGGACAGACAGACAATGAATAGACCATCAGAGGATTGTAGGGGCTAATGAGAGCAGTGGTAAAGCTGGGGGCCATAAGTGAGTAGTCGTAGTAATAGAGCAATAATAGTATCCAGTGATTAGTGGTTTAGTGACCACAGAGGTAATATACTACAATATGTCCAACTTAATATTTCCTCAGGGCCAGGCATCTTATGCTGCAATTGAAATGCTTCAAAGCAGTCACATAGGATCAATACAAAAAACTAATGGTGGTTGTAGTAGCAGCAACAACAATCTTTTGGTAAATACACTATTTCTAGTAATATGATATGCAATGTCAAATTCAACATATGCACTTATGCACAAAATACATTCAATTTCATATACATACAGAATGCCATATTGCACATAATTACAACATGCACTAATACCAATATTATGTACCAATGTTATATTATACAAGCAGAAACATAGTAGTAATAATAATACAAGCACTTTACAGGCAATCAAAGGGACTTCTTTGTGAGTCCAGATTTGACTTTTTGTTCTGTCCCAGTCCTACCATTTACATAAATCCTCTTTGCATATGATCCCTGTGACCAAAGTGATTTTACATACTACAGTAAGCCAGTGTTGACTCTGCCTTCATCCACTGGCACCACCACCGTTGGATGCTTTAAATAAATACATTTACAAACATATTTAATGAAGGTTGAACATGATCAGTTTTATTGCATTTAAATGCCAACTGTTCACACGGTTCAAATTTAGAGCCACTAGATGACACCAGAGTGCCAATATCTGACAGTGGGCTGTAAGTAGGAGGGGGAGCCTGCTCTGAGATTTGAATATTTAGCTTTATATAAAGCCATAATAAGGATATTTGCACACTATATGCCAACGAAATAAAAGGAAGAGACGAAATCATATATTTCATTTAAAATATATTTTAATTGAGCATTATAAATGTATGTATTTGATTATTTATGTTGGTCAACGGGGACGGTTTCGTACCCGGATATCCTAGTTGCAAATACCCGCCGTCATCATGGGAAATTGAGTCTTCTACGCACGCATTCTTGACTGGATTTTACGCACGTTTACGTCGTACGCAAGCAGAAGCTAGCGTCGAGCTACGCATTTCACGTATGTACGCTCCTCTCTGTGCTCCTTGGAGATTCCCCTTCCTTCCTGGGCTGTTTGAGGTAAACCTACGCGGTCGCATCAGTCTCACTAATACCAGACCGAGTGAAAATAAACTACACATTAACGTGTTTGTCACAGATGTGAGAAACATGCAGCGACGGCGGAGCCCGCGAAGCTAACGGCTGGAAAGGTTACGGAGGCTAAAGTACAACCCGGGAACAACTTATCGTCTCGATGGCTGTGAAAAGTTAACGCACAGCCGACCGAAAAACAGGAATAATTCCCCCTCCAACCGACTTGAGGTAAGAATAACCGACGTGTGAGTGGACTTGGCGACCTATACAGCTGTCGGCCAGCGTCGGTAACGTCGACCAAACGGCTGAATAAGAGTGTCTTTGTTTACAACGTCCCCGGCGTCCTCAGCTCGCTGTCTCAATGGGATTGTTGAGAGTTTTCATCTGGCTGCCGCTGCGCTCTATAGCTAATGTTAGTGTCGGTGACAGGGCTCACAGGCTTACAGTTTGTCCACAAATAGATTGATTATGTGACAGTGCCTCGTATTGGACCGCGGTTTCACATTGTGCAGTACGTTTTTTTTTTATCACCGCTCACAACAGGCGAATACAATAACAACACGGACATTTCTGCTGTAGGTGTATGTTTAGGGGGTCAGGTAGATGAACTGCTTCTGAGCTGCTCATGGACACACTTCACCGGGGTGAGTGATATGTGACCCTGAGTCCTGAGCTTCTTCTCATCCGGAATCCAGAGGTTTTGTCTGCAGAATAAGCATGATAATAAGCTCCAAAGTGTTTACATGATCTGGTTTGGTGTGAGCGTGCAAAGTGTGATTAGACTCCTCAGACTGGCTTTCTTGAGCATGTCCACTGGGGAGAAGCAACAACAACAAAAAAAGGTTTGTGACTCGGACATATTGGTTGATGTGGAAATGACAACCCACAATGTGCCGTGAAATCAGCTCACATCCTCCCTTTCCCCTCTTCCCCTTCAGCGTCCCCGGAGAATAAAAATGTAATCCAATCTCTCTTCCCCTCTCTCTCTCTCTTTCTCTCTCTCTCTGGCACTTCAGCTGCTGGGTCTCTGGGTGCTGACTCGCAGAGAGACAGGTGGCCCTCGGACAGGTGCACCCTTAACAAAGGGTTGTAGTCCTTCACTTCTCTGATTTATGTGCAGTTTTTGTTGTTATTTGTTACACGTCGGTGTTGTTTTTTCTTGTCCGGTGGTCACACTTTCCGCAAGCTGCTTTAGTAATTCAGTTATTTCCGCGCCGTGATTGTGAGTGCGCTGTCACTGCACCCAAATACAACTGCACATGGCACACATGCTTTGGTTTAGTTTATAACTAACTAACCAGGTTTTTATTATTGATTCCATATGTTGATCATTTTCTCAAATAATTGATGAGATATTTGGTTCAGAAAATAGTGATTAAAGTTGATCGCTTTTTCCAGAAGCCTAAAGTGGTATCCTCAAATGGGCTGTTTTGTACACAATGTGAAGATATTCAATTTAATGTCATGGAGGACTAAAGAGACCAGAAAATATTCTCATTTGGAATAAAAGAATCTTTCTTGAAAACGATGACTCAGATCAATTAAACTGACTAATCGCTCATTGAATAATAAGCTGTTTGTGTGTCGCTCTCTCTATGACACAGGAATTCTTAAGAACTCAACAATGCACCCGGGTAAGCAGGGTTGGACAAATCTATATCAGCAACTGTGTTACATTTGAAGCAGTAAATGTTCTCTGGAATTCAAGCGGAAGCCGAGCTCACCAGACAAACCGCTTTCAGTGCAAACACATTCAACAAGAGCAACAGGAGTCACACTCGGAGCCGTGCATAAAGAACACACCCTTTCGCAGCCACCGGGACTTCCAGACAAACGACTCGCCACGCAGCCACACACAGGCTTGGGCTTCACTGGTAGACTTTGGGGTAATGGTTAACCGGCGGCTTTCAATGGAACAAAGAATGCACTGAAATATGTGCTGTGTGAATCTTCATCCTATGGTCAGACCTGCGCTTTCTGCTGGGGACTGCAGAGAGGCAGGGAATGAGAGCTCTGAAAAGAGGTCAGCAAAGTGATGGGGAGGAGAGGGGAAAGTTTGAAGGCTTCTCTCAGTAATGTGCAGAGACAGCTGAGCAACGATGAGTGTTGCAGTCACCATTGTCTTCCTGCTTAACCTTTCGCTACCACCTCCTCCTCCTCCTCCTCCTCCTGCTCCTCCCTGGCTATTAAGACTGAGGTAACCTTCTTTCTCGGGCAACCACTAGAGACAAACACTTGTGTAAGTGTAACGTGATGTGCAGAAGTGTCTTTACTGCCAAGTGTTTTTCCCAGAATGAACATGGCTGGCCCTGCCCTGACTGGATCTGACATCCGCCACTGGTCATGATTACTCTGACTGTCCTGCTCTCATTAATGTGTAAGATCTCCACAGCTCTGTTTCTATTGAGGTTTATTTAAATCTCTTGAACGCAGCCCTCCGGTTCCCCCACTCCCCCACCCCCCTCTCTGCTCGCCCGGCCAGTGCGCCTGCGCTCTGCTGACACTCCGGTAATCCGCTGTTAGGAGGTGGATGCATCCTCGTCCGCTGCGCTCGTGCCATCAGTGAGGGAGAATTGAAGCCCGTGGAAGGATATCAAACATATAACGGGACCACGAGAGCCTATCATGGGAGCGTTAAATGCCGGCGTGCTGGGATGGAGCAGTTTTCCACTATGAGCAGGCGACAAGCGGGACTGGAGCGAGGATGCTTCCCGAAGGCTCAGCATCTACAGCCCCCCAAAAACGCTGGAAATATTAGATGAACGCAGGCTGGGATGGAGCCGGCGGAAGACAGTGAAATGTGCGATTGAGTGCTCCCTCCTGGACGAGACCTCCTCGGCTATTTGAACGGCCGTGTGTCGCCTCCTGGCACGGCAGTCTTCCTGGCCTCTGTACCCGCTGTGTGGACACCGACAGAGACCACCTTTTTATATATATATATATATCACAACTAACCGCTCCGCAGTGCTGTTGATAGGCGAGCCACACGCGCTGTTGTTATCAGTGATTAATGATCACGCAACGTCCACTTATTATGGAAAGTATACATTGAAACCCACGTGATCTCTGCGTTTTTTTTATATATATAAGCTGTCGATACTCGTCAGGATCCACGCCGTGTCTCCTCCCTGACAGCTTCGCTGGAATGATACTTGTTTCCTTTCAGCTGCTCCGCCGGTAGAGACTTGCTATGACAGACCGGCAAGTCCGCATAAATCCCAGGGCAAGTTGATGAACTGGACTGACCGGCCTCGGCGGTGGGATCAGACAGAAATTAAGCCGCCTATCTCAACCCAGCGGAAACTAGGATCATCTCCCCGTCCTTGAGTTGGCAGAGCACCGCAGCCTGAAACGGAACATTCCTCTCTCGGGTATTTTGTCGGATATTACGCTCAAAACTTGAAGCGGAGCCGTGGACGTTTTTGGAGTTTGAAAGAGGAGCTCCTTTTTTTTATAAAATCACGGTCAAATTCTGAACGTCATGCTTCCCACCTCATGTGAAAAAATCCCCGGAGTGAGTAGTCTTATCTGTGCGAGAAAGGGTTTCAGACATGTCGTTTTATCCAGTGGGAGAAATGCAGCTGGGCTGTTTCTACTGGTAAACTTTCACAGCAGCTGTTAGTCAGGCTGAATGTCTGAAAGATGAGACTCCCGATTTTAGCATACTTGTAGTTTTGCCAACACCCTTCCCGGGAAATGCAATTCATTGATTTCCTCCAGTACCCGCATTGTAAAAAACCCTGCAGATATATTTTGTATGACTTTCAATTCACTATCGATCACTCTAACCCGTCCTGGATGGTTTCCCCCCCACTTCTTGAACCTTTTTGGATTTTCTAGAGGTGTGCTGTTTGGCTGCTGAGATGCTGAAGGACAGTGAACACATTTGCCTTTTTCCTGATTTGATTTCCGAAGCACAGTGAAGAGGAACCAGGCATGAGACTGCACAGACTGAGGAAATGTGTCTCAAGGAACGCAGGAGGAATTATGAGTGGCACTGTGGAAGATGTGGCGCAGGGTGTTACGAGCTTAAATTCTACAAAAGAGAGAATTACAAACCTTCGCTGTGAGAAAATTGTATTTTCACCTCTCTGAGAGCGACTGCTGGAATTGGAATTGGCACGCCACGCATCAAATTACTGTTTGAATTGAGAACTTCCTCCCCCGTGCACTGTGGGATATCCACCCTGATCTGCATACTTGGCCACCTGCAAGATACTCTCATTTTTTTTGCGTACCCTTATCCCTCACTCCCTGCTGCTGTGGTTTTTATTTGTTTTCACTCTTGCACCCTCAGAGTTCTTTTGCAGGAGTAAATTCTTCCATTTTCAAGCAGAAAGTTGTCAACAGGACGTGTGCATCGAATACACAAGCACCTGATGAGGGTCGCTGTTGTAGTCCAAATAACCTCTTCAGTTTATCTCAGTATGTCCCGCTGAAAACAACTCTGGATCCCTCGTCAGACTTTGCGCTCTCGAAGAGAAACAAAACAAACACTCTTGCCCAATCAGAGCGCATTCAGAGACTGATTTCCTATCGCTGTGGTGATGGGGAGCTCAGCCTCGTCTCTCACTGCAGAGACCGAGTCAGACCATGGCTTCCGCAGCACCCCGTATCCATCGTCACCCCCTGTGGGTTGGCTCAGGAACAGCCACAGCAGCCCGGTGTGGGGCACCACCTTCATCACACGGCAGCAGCAGCACCCGCTGCCTCACCGAGAGCGCAGGTAAGCGCCAACGGCTTGTCTGCCCAGCCGGGTGCCAAGACATTTCTCAGACGAGTGCACCTGGGGCACAGAGCAGCGGGTGTTGGCCCTGGCTTGGCTCATTGTTGGGGAAGTCGCAGGAGAGGGATGAGACGTGGGGTTGTATTACACGGGAATGCTGTCATTCAAAGCTGTGAGCGTAAGCGTACTGAGTGGCATCGTTTTTAAGGTTCTCGTGCTGATGTGCGCCTAAATACTTGGCTTCAGTATTTAGGTGATATGCACTTTAATATCGTAAACTGACACTGTTTACCTGAGGACCTTACTATTTTCTGTTTCACAGGCTTTTAGAGATGCTTACTGAGGATTCAATAACCTCACTGCGATGGATCAAATCCTCTGTTTCATCGGCGCTTATCCAATCAAAGCCTGCATTTTGATGTTTTTCTATCATGCACCCAAAATCTGGCTAAGCCGGATTTGTAAACAGAAATCCCACCCCATTGGTTTTTTCGGCGCACAGCTGTACAGTGTGTGTCACACTTAACGCGGCGTTTAGTGGATTGCCTGGTCAGATAGATTGACCTGACCTCTTTGAGCCCAATGAAAACCAGCCCATGGGTAATTAGAAAATTAGTTTTGCTGTCATGCTTTTTATCCGGCTTCAAGGCGAGCTTTGATTCAGCTGTTTTAATTTAGGAAATGATTTAAAAACAGAGAGTGCATCTAAGTAAGTGTGGCTAGACTGAGATATTGTTTCACTCATCTATTTGTCCACCCACAGAAAAACTGAATAGAGGCTCCTTGGTTTGATTGTCTGAAATTGTTGGAACACCTATTAAGTGTTTTTCCAAGAACACTATTGAGCGGTGTTTACGTCTAACAGAGCCAAGTCTTTGTTGAAGAGACGTGCCATTCATATAGCCTGTTTTGTCCCTATTGACAGCATGAAAAAGATACATCCAGTTGCTGTATCTACAAGAAAGATTGCTGCAATAATCCATTGTTTCAGTCGGGGCCCTCTGTCAACACAGTGAAAGGCCTATCAGCAGCGTGTAAGAGGCTCAGTTTGGATGTGCATCTCATCCAGCAGTTCTGAGTGACTTTCTTCCAGAAGATGATCTTCTCATCCGCCCTCACACAAACTTGTTTAGAAGTATTTCCAGTTTTTCCTTCAGCTTTTTGGGTCATGTCTCCCGGAACGAGAACAGGCAGCTGATATCGACCGCCTGTAGTGTATTGAAGTTGTTGCTGAGTCACTCAGGGCATCATGGTCCGGTTGTTAGTTATTGATTTTCAGAGAGCCCGATCACATTTCCCCACAATGGATGTCATTATTTATTCAGCATCGGTCTCCTGTTGGGCTTTCATCTTTCTTGATTCCTGCCCGCCGCTGTCAATGCTTTCTTTGCAGTTGTCTACGTTTAACAGCTATGGCTGACGTGGCTCCCATTGCTTACGCTTCTAAGAGTTTTAAAATATAGACGGAGCCGGTTTTAGCCCACGCTTAAACAGGATTCCATCAGCCATAGCCCCATGCATGAATGAAGCTCCAGCATAGGTCATTCTGTCAGTGCAGCTTTGCATCATACAGTCCACTTGTTTTTTTTTTATTCAACAGACTCTTGCACTGCATTCGTGCATCTCTGTAGCAACGAGCCTGTGCCTCCCTCCCGATCAGTCTCCACCCTCAGTCAATCACATAAGCATATACAGGCATGCACGGATATACAGCAGGCACCTTTCGGCATGCTGTTGGTAGGCAGAGAGGGACGCGCACACACACACATACCCTGACAATAAATGCTTTAGAAACACTGTGCGGTAGCACTCGGAACATGCCCTCTTATCTACCCCCACTCCCTCTCTGGCTCACATGCACTCGCTCAGTCTTATGCACACATACACGCCGCTGTGTGAGCCTAACGACGTTAGGCAAGCTTTGCCGAGCTGTGACAGAGCATGAAATATAGAAACAACAGAACACTATGAGCCCAGCTTAACTTCAGCCTTCCTCATACACTTTATTCCCTAATATATTGTCCTACAAAACGCTTTCTTTCCCTTGTTTTTCTTGGCCTGCATGAACAGTCGCGTCCTTGGGTAATTTTCAATTTGTTTTTATCCAGCAGCGTCCTATTGACTTTGGGGAAGTGTTTGTGTGCGCTGAATCGGTTACCTCGACTGTGAAGATTCACTGTTGACAACGACCCGCTCAGCAGACAAAGATGTGCCACAGTGTAGTAGTTATTTTCTCTATTTAGATAGCCACAGTGCCATTTTTGTCCCAGTGTTATTAAAGGTAATAATGTCACTACAGTTCATTTTATCTTAGCCCCATACTGCTAGCGTGTTGCAGAGCACATGGCCTTTAGAGCCCTGAGCCCTTAAAGTGAGTGTCGGCTCTCTCCTGAGTCGATCCCAGTGTCTCTGTTGCCCCCAGCATGATGGATGACGGTGTTTATCGCAGCTCCGTTCCACTGGCTCTCCCTCCCTTTAATTGGATTAAAACGGGTCCACTTGGATTCGACCAGCATGGTCACTGGCCGTGTTTATGTCTGAATTATTTCAGCGCGTCCTTCCTGGCTATAGCCTGTCTGATGAAGACGGGGCTGAGTCAGGACAGTCCCCGAGCTTCCAGAATAGATTTGGCACCCAGGCTTTGTCTCACAGTGTGGCTTTCTTTGGAAAACAGAGCACTGATGCAGCAAGGAGCCTACTGGCACTGCAACTGACATGATTCCAGATTCCCCCACTCTTGTTGCCATGGAAATGTGTAGCATATGTTCAGTAACCTAATTCACTCAGCCCTAGATAGGACCACACATGGTAACCTGCCAGTCTCACACATAGAAAGAAACCCGTACCTGCAAATTGCATCTCTGGAGGAATACCGTTTTCACCCGCTGATAATTCATGTAAATGTTTAGTGATGGCTGTGACCTAAGGAAACCTCATGGCAAGTGTTTTTTCTTTCTTTTTTTTCGCTCTGCCTTGGTAAAAGGAAGCAAACCTCGACTTTGTGCTACTTGTCTGTGAAGTTCCCCTCTGGCTGAAGGCAGCACTGTGTCAGCAGCGCTCCTGCCCTCCAGGTCTCGGTTCCCCCTAGGATCTCCTCCAGTTAAGCACAGCGACAGCAGCGCCGTGCCCCTGCCATTTCTTCCCCGTCTCCCTTTTCTGATTCTGGAGCTTCCTGCCGACTTCCTGCTTGCTCTCGCTTTGCTCTGCGCTACTGATGTCTACTGAAACCCAGTCAGACAGTTTCCTCTGTTTAAAGATTCAAATGTCTAAAGCTGTCTCCACTGTTGACAGATTCACTCGTCAAAAATGAGCACTGGTCGTGAAATATTCACCAAGGGCACAGCTAGAGAGGTCAGAAGCTACTGTTATTCTTTCTCTTTTTGTTCCTTCTCCTTTTCCCCTCCGGTATTTGCATTATTAGTATCTCCAGTCAGAAGATCTGTTTGTCGGCCCCAACTTACTTTAACAATAGTTCCCGTTTATGAGGTCTTGACCATAAGATGTGTGATTATCTGGGTCAGGCTTACGTAAAGACAACAACAGCAATGAACTGTCTTGAACTTTACGTCATTCTCGGGCATGGCATCTGACAAATAACATTTACACAACGTCAGCCTTGTTTCTGCAGCATCACACCCTTGTCGTAATGTTCTTTTTTCAAAAGAAGGGAACACTTATTCTGTTTGTAAAATTGCTCCTAGTATATGGCCTCTCTGGTGCTTATTGGAGGAATGTTCTGGCCTAAGGACGCTTTCTCAAAAGACCTTTTGTCCAACTCGTTCTGTTAGGAGTCTTTATGCCGTAACATTTCGTATACCTACTCTGTCTTCATTTTCAAAATGTTGCTCATCTGATTAAAAAGTGTCCCACTCCGTGTCACTTCATCAAGACTTCCCCAATTATCTTGTGGCGCTGTCCCCTGTGACTACGGCTTGACTGTCACCAATCCCTTGTATCACGTCACCAAGTCTCAGCATGTCACAGTAGAAACTCTTTATCTGCGGATAAAGTCTGGGCTCTAGATACTTGCCTAAGTATCAGCCGGCGGCTCAGCTCCATAATGTTTATCGTGACGAATGAATTCTGGAGACCTGTCAGGTTTGAGTAATGAGTCATATTCATGCCACAACATATTACTTGGCAGGTAAGGAGGCGGCTCTCGCAGTTAATCTTCAAGTCTCTGACCCTGACTCTTCAGCTCTCCTGAAAGACAAGGAGGAATGCCTGCTAGGTGAAAAGATTTCAAGTGAGGAAGGTTTGCTTTGAACTTTTAATTGGAAGAAAAGCCCACAATGAAGGGACAAGCAAACCGCTTTTTCTTGCTAGTAAATCAGCTGCAAACAGACTGAATTCATTACGAAGGAGGTAAAATAAATTCTCAGCTGGATTTCTCAAGTGCGCTAAAGAATGTGTGAAAGTGCTGATCTAATCCCTGTCGCTGAAGTTTCCTGGGTGTGTTCAGATGCAGCAGAATGTTTTAACATCCATTATCCTTTTTTTAAAGCTTGCTTGATCCCGGAGCACATCAGCCTCTGATAAGTCTCATTTCTTTATAACAAGCTCTGCTCTGTTAAACAAGAACACCACTCAGCTGGCATCAGTTTGCTGTCAGCCGGAGTTTGCGAGGATGAATGTTAAAAAAAAAAAAAACATTAAAAAAAAAAAGCACAAGCAGTAATGTCAGCGCTCTGAGAACCCTGGGTAATGCCCTTGCAGCTGCTAGGAATGAAAATAGCTCCCTGTATCCTTGTCACTTCAAGTTTTGCTGCTATTAAACAGGTTCATCATCAAGTGCACCGTAACAAAATATTTTTCCTAACATAAACATTTTATAAGCGGTAGTATCTACATCTCCAGTCTCCACTCTCCCTGCGTTCACACAAAACCGCGCCTGTAAATATTTACCACAGGGATGACTCACTTGATTTGAGTGCGCTCGCGTGGGGGCTACATCTGCTACCACACAGTCAGGCTACCTAAAGTTAGCCATCATCGCACACACACACACACACAGCATATTAGCGATTGCTAATAAGCGATGTTGCAAAGCCCGTTATCAACTTTAAAAAACCCAAGGGAGCGCTTCCATTAAACGAGGTGAGGGTCACGGTAAATGACATTATCCACAGATCAAGTGCAGCGTGTTTAATGTGAGATGAAACCGTTCACTCCTTCGAGGAAATCAGTTTTGGAGTTGTAAAAAGCAATAAGAGAAAAAGCTGAATAAGAGAGAACTATTGATAAGTTATCAGGCTTAACTGAGTGTCTTAAAATTTCTTTTAACCTGCAGCCCAAATGTTCAGCTGTTAACGATGTTAAACTACGACTCTTTCACCCAACACTGTGGTTGGAGGCATCCACGTCCGCCCACCGCTGAGTTAGTCAGCTAAGTTGAATTTTCCTGGAAAAAGATTCCAGATTATGCCGATACTCCCTTTTCCCTTTGTGCTTCGGCTCGCGGCTAATGAATCACTGAGTTGTAACATGTGAACAAGCAACACATGTTCAGCTTGTCAGCCCAGTACGTTGCCGTACCAGGAAATTAATTTACTGTCAGATACACGTGGCATGTGTATTCACAGCATCCGAGAAGTGTGGAAGTGTAATTTATTCATTAGTTTTCAGTTTTATAAGCACTCAGAGTAAACAATGTAATAGGATCAAGGCCTTCCATGTGGTTACTGCAGTTTTACAGTCGAGCCTTTGAGAGACCTTTTAAACGCAGTCACAAGATGAACTGCCATAGCAACCCTGTGTCACACTTGCTGTATGCTGACTGACGGGCCATGTGTTACATAAATCTGAAGCGCTGACTGACTCCTTTTGTGTAATGGCTGACACTGATGTCAGGATTAATTCATTAGACAACTTGAACTAGTGATAAACAATTAAAAGTCTGACATCTTTCCCTGAGTACTTTGGACGTACTTTCTTTTTTTAATCATATTTTTGTTTTTAGGTTAGAATGGAAACGGACATGTCTGTTGCATACAGCGCAGTACATCAGACACAATATCATCTGATGATAATGTAGCAAAACATCAGCATTATCGTCTAAAAAGAGCGTGAATGTGAACATTAGAGCATGTTTGCTCATCAAGGGATCAGCACCAGCAGCCTCCATGGCTACGGCTGCCCTGCTAACAGTCAGATTGCTTGTGATGCCTGTTTATGTGTTGAATGAGTCTAAAGCAGATATGCTCTGCCTCCAATGGCCAAGGAAGGTACCACGCTTTCCCCTCAGGCCCTGGGCTCAGGGCCAACCTTGGAAAGGCAGTGCTAATGACTGTCGCACAAAGGCCAAATGTCTCACAGCGAGGCAGGGAGAAGCTGGCGAGACTGGGCTCACTTGATCTCGCAACAGAGTTCAGCATGTGGAATGAATCCAAGTAGCCAGCAATAGGTGGCCTGCACACGATCAACAGAGCTTTTGTAGACTTCCTCTAGCCTTAGCATCGGCTTCTTAAAACCTCACTGATATATCTTAACATCCAGCATATCTTCTCCCTCCAGCCTGGAGTTGTCCTTGCTGGATTCTCAGCTGGTGAAGTTTTCCTCACATCATGATGTGTCTAGAGAGCGCTCAGTCCCTGTAATAGTCCAGTGAAGTGCCCTATGATTGTCTTCCACCCAATGAAGCCTTGAGAAATTGTCCAGAGGTCATTGATACTCATCCTTGAGAGAATTTAGACCAGGACCAGGTATTTTATGGACAGAAGGCTGCATTGAGGACCTCGTTGTAAAAAGATGGGTGTTGAGGAGGTGAGGGTCTCTCTCCCTCGGCTTCTCTTGTCTTCTCTCTCTCTCGTTCACTTCCCACTGTAAGCTATTGGCTACGGGCCCAGGTCTGCGACACTGAGGAACTGAGGAGCTGAAGTGGGCACTTTTAGAGCAGCTCTACTGAACACAAGGCCAAGGACAAAGAGTGTGTGCGCGTGTACACACTCCTGTGAGTGAGTCCTTTTAAGAAAGGTCCAAGGATCGCCAGCAATAGTGGTTTGTCATCTGCTGCAGGCGTGTACTGTACATACAAAGGTGCGTGCTTGTTTGCGCTCACAGTGCCTCCTTTGAATTGATGGGTAGAATCGTGGCTGTAGTTGTTCGTCATCACGTGTTTCTTACATCTGATAGGTGTGATGCTTACAACGGATCATAATGAGATCATTAAGCTAGATATTAAAACATCCTTTCAAGGCCGATCACTCTGATGAAAAGCTAAACCTGCGTCGGCTGCCACAGACAGAAACATAATGAACTTGCAATCCTCGCGCTCTATCAAAAAGCAAATCAATTTCTTTGACGGAGTCTCCATATGGCTGACACTGTGACTTTGCTCCCTCGCTGGAGATAAAAGAGGCCTGACAGTTATGAAAATGGCCACGGGGAAGAACCTGTCATCAGACACGAGGCGTTGACGTGCGTCGTTGTTGTTGTTGCCATTGCTGTTCTCAGCCCGCAGATAGGCTCAGACTTTGGAGAGCCGAAGCACGGTGTGAACACTTGCCATCAGTGTTAGCATGGGGTGGCCACTTAAATTAACCACATTTAACTGAGTTGCAGAGGCGGGGTAGGTGGATGTGTTGCGGTCTGAGGACACGGCACAGGTTCTTTGGGGACACATTGAATAGCATATTAAAGAATGATTTTATGCAAATGATCTTTATGCCTGTTAAAATTCTCCTGACTGATACAGCATTAGCACTTTATGCTTAAGGCCAAGAATTAAGGTCAAGTACACTTAATATTGCATAGCTACCAGGAGGACACAGGAGATGGTACAGTGGCAAGGAGTAAGTAAAAGAGAGAGTTGGCACTGATTTCTCAGTGTTGGTGTGTCTTCAAAAAGTTTGTTTTCCTTGTATGCTTATTATTGTCATGGCTGAGTTTACTCCTCACTCAGTGGGTCCCGGTTTATGTTGGACTGCTGATTTTACCCTGGGAGAATGAACGCAGTGCAAATAGCTCCTGACATAAAGCACCGGGACTTCTGCTTCCATACTTTTGCTGCCCTGGGGCTGAGGACACACACACACACACACAGACTAAAGCACAAATATAGTTGGACAACAAAACAAGCAACTCTGCTATCTGTACAGATAAATATAGCTACATGCCTGCATGTGTGCGCACACCCAGCGGCAAGGACCCGTACACACAAAGACACCCAAAGAGACACATTAGTATCCTTCCCTGCTGTCATTCTCCTCCTTACCTTAGAGAGCAGAGCTGAGGAGGGAGTAGGACGGTGTGCCGGAGAGGAGAGGACGGTGTGCAGGGAGCGAGAGGTTGTCTTTAAGAGGTTCCCCTGGGTTCTGAGGATTCACCTACTTTGAAAAGGTCTAATGGAATTGAACTAAGGGCAATTAGCCATCCAGGACACATGGTGCCGCAGTGGTGAAGAGCACTACCTATGCCGGCCCAACTAGCAGTCACCTTTACGAGACTCTTCTTCATCAGTGGCATAAAAATGTCACACCTACAATGAAGTTGTCGTTTTTTTCCTTTTCCTACTGTGAAACAACAAAGCATTGTCAGAATATGTTCTTCATAGGAAAATAAGCCATTTCCGCAGGGACTACAGACATTTATACAAACAGCAATACAAACCAATGTTTCCCCATAAAAGTGTTCAAAGTGTCAAAGCAGCCTTAGATTTTCCAACCAAAATATATTTTTTTAAAAAGATGGATAAACGTGACCAGATTCACGTTTTCACGTTTGCCATCGGGGTCAATGTGAAGAGCGTTGCAGTGTTCTAACTCTTAGCACCTTACCCTCCGCCATCCTGCTATCCCCACATTACCTTCCCCATGCTGGGTGTTCACACATGAGCAGCTTGAGTGACAGTGACATTTATGGGCTTGTCCAGACAGCAACCACGTCCGTCCCTCGGGGGGCCAGCCCTCTCCAAACATCCCTCTCTGGAGGTACCCAACTGTGACACCCCCCCCTCCCTCAAACGCCCTAATCTACCCACCATCAATACATTAGATTGACTGAACTGTTTTGACTGAATTGTACATGCAAGTCAATGTGTAACAACACACTACTTTAGATTATTATACCTCGGAAGTGAAAATCAACCAAGTGGACTGACTAGATAGATGAGTTGCTCCCTCTGCTCCAGACTCAAAACTCACTTAAATTGATTTGTTTTCTTCTCCTCATATTTCCCTCCGCACTGTTTACGCTGTTGAAGTTAGCGATGTTGATAGTAGTCGCTGCTTTAATTCCGGCAGTATGGACAATTTTTGTCTCCAACATGCCAGTCAGTGCTCTCCGAATGAATAGACTCATACATTCAGCATTAATTTGAAAATTCATTTTGGATAGGAAGGTGACGTGACCTCAAGTTGCCCCCGTCTGCCCTGCATTTGCATTCACTGGGTAAAAGAGAAGAGAAGTGCTAATATAAAGTGGAAGATATCCCATGTGTTTTTTTTTTCTGTTCTAATAAGTGTCAGCCAGGAAGAAGCTTTCCTTAGTATGCTGAGGCAATAGCAGCCTCTCCTCTCCTCTCCTCTCCTCTCAGCTTCTCCTCTCCCCTCAGCTCCTCTCTCTGTGCTGTCTTCCTGGCTCTAATCATGTGGCCATTGTGTATGGATTTACTGCCCTGTGAGCCCCCAGGAGGGAGATTTGATTTTTCCCCTGCACTGGCTAATCTTTCCCTCTCAGTCTCTATTTTTCTTTTCTAATTCTGTCTGCCTCTCCTCTTGCAGTCTCAGATGTTTTCGGTGTTCTCTCTTCCTTTTTAGATAATCACCCTAAGTTGACTGGAAGCATAATCTTATTCTCTGTTTCCATCTTATTTCTGACTTTGTCTTGCTTCCGTCTTCTCCTGTCCTTCAACTTTACTTAACTCACATTTTCTCAGCTTAAGCAATGAAACTTATGTATTATTTCTCAGCAATTGCAGTTATATGTATGACTAGGCATTCGGTATTTGAATTAGTTTTGACTCATTGTCTTACTGTTTTCCAGCCACTCTCACTCTCCTGGCTCCATGGCAGCGGCGGTGCGAGGCAGTGAGTGGTCATGTGGACGCTGCACCTTCTTAAATGCCGGTGCAGCACCCCGCTGTTCCATCTGTGAGGCACCACGCCAGAAACCTGACCTTAATCAGATCCTACGGCTGAGCAGCACTGAGGAGCATCGCTGGGCCTGTCCCCGGTGTACACTCAACAACCCCCAGGGTTCTGGCGCCTGCTCCGTCTGCGGCTTCGGACCATCCCCTGCAACTCACACACCTCCTACAACCACCATAGCTGCTACTGCCAATGGCCTCCCGCCTGCTCCGGCCGAACCCCCAGCGCCTACCGTCACCCCTACAGTTTTACTTGAACCCCATGGACAGCATCCAGCTAAGGAGGAAGTGCTGCGACGGTCTGAGAGCAACGGAGAAGTGGTTAGCTTGGAGGGGCATCACGCTGGCTGGGCCTGCCCTCGCTGCACACTTCACAATACACCCGTGGCGCTGTCGTGCTCAGCCTGCGGCGGTCCCAGGAAACTGTCTTTGCCTAAAATCCCCCCTGAAGCACTGGTGGTGCCTGAGGTACGCACACCTGTGCTGGGGTTTCCTGTTCACACAGCAGGCACTGCCCCCCTACTCATAGACCTAACAGATGACTCTCCCCCGGCCCCACCTTGTGACCCCCAAGAACCACCTCATGTGTCCTCACAGGCCCTTTCCTCCCCTTTTACCGCTTTCTCTTCCTCCCTCCAAAACAACCCTGTGCCCCGCAGCAGGAGAGAGGTGCCCCCTCCAGGGCGCCCACCAAACCCAGGCACCAACACTCCCAGCCCCACATCACCTTCAGCAGCCATTGTTCCACCCCAGCCAGGCCCACAGCGTCCAGCCAAGCCCAAACATGCCCAACCACAGGAACCTTCATACCCCAGCAAGCGCCTCAGTATCTTAGAGGAAGAAGACCCTCAGCACCATCCACTGACCCCCCACCTCCCTGCTGCTTCCTCAGCTGCCCCCACCTGGAAGTGCCCTAGCTGCTCGTTGCCCAACCCCGGCAACTCATCTAAGTGTGAGGCCTGCCGATCATCACGGGCCGGTGCTGACCTCATTGACCTGGTAGGCTGTGAGACGGTACGATTTACCCCGGCCAGTCCCTCCAGCCCAGACTTTAGCACCTGGGCCTGCTCCAAGTGCACGCTGCGCAACCCAACAGGTGCACCCAAGTGCTCAGCCTGTGGTTCTTCCAAGCTGCATGGCTTTCAAGAGCAGCAGGTGCCACTACCACGCTGCTGTACACACTGTGGCCTCCCATCAGGGGCTGGCACTGCATCATGCTCCTGTACACCTTCCTCCTCTTCATCCTCCTTGGGTCATAAAACACGCAAACAGGCCCGGGGCTTCCCTTCCTCCTCTTCTGCTATTGCTTCTAGTTCCTCCTCTGCCTCCACCTCAACTAGCCTTCAGGAGAAGGTAGGACAGTGGAGCTGCCCAGCATGTACGCTGCTCAATGACATCAAGGCCAAGAACTGTGCAGCATGCCACACACCCCAGCAGTACCTCACCCTTCGCAAGGTGGTTAAGCCTCTGAAGAGGAGGGAAAGCATGCATGTAGAAGCCCGTCGACGAAATGATGAGGGCGAGGCCAAGGAGCTTTGGGAGAACATAGTCAGCTTCTGCAGAGAGGTAAGAGAAAAATTGAGTTGTAGCTGGGGAAACCCAAGTAACCATCGATGGTTTGCTGAGGCACAGTCACTTTGTGTGTCATTCATAAAACTGATTTATCAAGCAATGATTCTGTAGTCTTGAATGAGTGAACAAGTAAAGTAAAGCCTTGTCCAAGTAGCACCTTTTCATCCACAGGCAACTGACATTGGCCCAGCAACAGTAAGTTAATCATATGTGGCCCTTTTTCCTCTTCTTGCTTTTACATTTTGTTACACTTCTTTGAGAAGTCCATTTCTGCTTATTTCTGTGTGTAATGCATCACAGGGTGCGCATTGCCTTTCAGTGCACAGTTCCCTCATTGTAATTCCTCTTTTTGTTGTGGCTCTGGCATTGTTCCCACTCCTTCAATCTCTCTAATTTCAGAGAAATGCTAATAGGCTTTGTCATTGCCTCTGTTTTGCACTCGCTTCGTTAGCAGAGTTTTAAACTACCAGCGGGTGAATGTTGGCCACCTAAATGAGCTGCAGATACAGTGTGACTCATTTTTATACCCAGACTGGAACCTGCCCTCAGTCACAGAGAAGTCACTTCACAAAATTCGGAGTCTGAATTTTAAAAGTCTGCGGTCAGGGCTGTAACTCTTGCATTGGGAGGCTTTAACGGGTCCAGTTTTTTAGTTTGTTATGATTAGATTCGGCTGGGGATTGTTTTTTGCTGACAGCCTAGTTTGAGTAGGATTCTCTACTTCCTGTCCTTAGTTGACACCAAATACAACACAACATTTTTTATCATATAATGAAATACCATTTTTCTTTATTGTGAACTTCACCGAATCAATTCAAAGAGTATTAAAGGATCAGAACTTTAATTCTTGTTAAACAGACAGCACACACGTCTTTCTACATCAGTGTATGCCGTTAAACAGAACATTTTCATTAAGCTGCATAAATGTTCACCATTAAAACGTGTCTGCTGAATGTGCTGATGCCACGCCCACTCGTGGGAGCAGTCAGGCAGCAATTTTGAAGCAGCTGAAGTCGGATGAGTTCAGAAAATGACATGACTAACTTTGAAACACTCTGAGCGAGATGAATTAATCTCTCTGCTAGGGGTGCAGGGTTACGCTCTGGGTGGCCTCACTGTGTCATCGAGCCACTGTTTTGGACCGCCCAAAAAACCCACGACTGAAAACTGGTGAAAAAACTGTTTTAACTTCCAACTCCACATTTCAGTAATATATCGTTCACAAGTCTTTTCACACGTTTTGAGCAACTATTTTCCAACATATCAACGTATTTTGATCTCAGAATTGCCTTTACACAGACTTTTAAGTGGTTTTTTTTGTTGTTGTTGTTTGTTTCTGAAGCGGCGGAATCCTAATTATGGTTTTGTAATTATTTTGTCATAAAGCCAAATTATGATGTATTTTACCCGTTCCTGCGTTCAAAGATCAAGAATTGTCATTGATGAGCCATGATTGGTCTGATTCATGGTGTCGCAGTTGTTTGGAGACACGAAGATGTCTTCCGTAGCAACTATAACTATGATGTGACGACCTTTATGTTGTCTCTTTAAGACCTTTTGATAAGCCTGCATTATGTTGTCATGGATATGCTTATTCAGGGCTGTCAGAGGGGCTCATTTGAGACCTTTTAAGATCGCCAACACCTACACTAACGAGACAGATCTAATTAGACTAATTAGACTTCACAGAATGCAGAACTGATCAGATTCAGGTCATTATTTGGGACAGGCTTAGTTTCTCTCAATGTATTTGGGTGTCTGATGCATGCCCATTTACTACATCGGCATGGCACCCATCATGCCATGTTTACAATAGCATAGCAGAGAAATTTAGCATGCATTATTAATGGCTTCTCTGAAAGTCACAGGGCCCGCTGCTGCAAGCGTGGGAGGGAAGTTGGCTCAGTCGGAAGGAAGGATATCAGAGATACCTCATACCTACCTTCGCTTCCTCGTTTTCCAATTTAAGATCGACATTTAAGCTTGTCTTTCTTTTATCATCTCCTTTTTTCCTACAAATATTTTAGGCCTCCTTCTCTCCGGCGTTGCCCCTCTGCGCTCTTCAAAGTACTTCCCCCACTTCATCTCCTTTTTATCCCGTCCCCTCTCCATCACATCCATCCCCACACGCTCATCCTGTTATTTTTTTTTCTTCTCCTCCACTCTGCTAATATCTCAAAATATGCTTTCCCCTTGCCACCAACCGCACCCCATCCACCTCCATCCCACCCTCTCCACACGACTGCACTCAATTCCCCCGTGTAGCAGTCAATGCTGTGTGTGTGTGTGTGTGTGTGTGTACGTGCTAAGGTGAACACAGGGCTGGCCTATTTATAGTAGCAGAGCTAGAGAGAAGAGGAGCAGAAATTATCTGCTTCCCTATAGTGAGTGTAATCACTAACAGCATCAACCACTGCAGCTCAGTTTTAAGGGTCAGGGAGCTGAAGTGGGATAGAAATGGTAAGCAAGGGGTGCTAGTCTCCGTAATCCATCTCTGTCAAGGCATTAACACTTGGCAAGCACCAAAACACCAGTGGTGAAAATTGAATAACGGTAAAAGCTTTTGGTTTACGCTCTGAAGGTGTGTGTTTGTGCAGTCTGACCACACAAATACAGCCTTTTTTTATATGTTGTATTTGTTCGTTCTATGCTGCTGTTACTTATCAAATATTCTGTACAAGTTGTTGGGGACTGTATTATTCTCACAATGAGAAATATTCCTTCCTCACCTGGGCGGAGTGTGTTTCTCTTGCCGTCTTGCTTTTCTACTCTCCTTGATTGGTTTGGAGAGCAAGAAGTGTGTGTGTGTGTGTGTATGTGTGTTTGATGCCAGTGCCCCAGAGCGTGTCCGCTTACTCACTGTGCCAAACGAGTAAATGCTACTAACAGCCATCAGCGCCGCTTGTGAACTGTAAAACCCAGCATGGCTGGAACCGGTTCCTCTGTTCCCTCTCCATGTCACCCTCTGGGGGAGCAACAAAAAGATGCTACACGGCAACAGATTGACTTTGATTTGTTTTATTTGGTTTTTATTTTCATTCTTTAGACCGCTCTTTATACCACTTGGATTTTTGCCACACTTTGGGATTTTGTCTCCTTTGGTTTCCATGTTGGATCCTAAGTTGTGACTGCCTGCAGTGACAGGTTTTCACTGTCTGTGACAGTCTTGCGCGTACCAGGCTGTTCTGGGATGCTTTTGTTTTGGGTTTAATAAGCGTGGCACTATGAAATCCAGCTCTTATAGTTCCTTGTCACCGCATTTTCAGAGATCAATAGGTTGTCTGTAACATGAAGATATCTAACAACAAGCTCGCCTGCCTCAAAAGAAGCCTGCCAGGCTCTGTGTAGTCTGGGAGATGGCAGGAAGGCAGCAGGTTTTCTTAGCTCAGCACTGAACTGGCTGATCGCGGTCTACTTTGCACGCTGGCACGCGCCCAACGATAGAATCAGAGACAGCAGCACCGGGTTCACTCGACGAGGACAGTCAGCTAGACTTACACTGGCAGACGTCACAACACTGCAGCCTGAATAGAAGGGAAATGTATGTATATTATGTATGTGTTATTCACACTATATATACAATTCAGAAAAGGTTCCACTTTACTACACATATCTTATTAAATATTATTTTGTTTCAGGCAGGCAATTTATGTTTATTTAAGGCATATCCCATTTTGCACACTTGGTTGAATTATTATTCACAGATTCTGATTATTCATCATACGACCAGAACAGAGTTTCATATGATTTCTTTGGTGTCAAAAGGTCTTGAAACAATAAGCAAATAAGCTAATGGTAGCAATGTGCAGCACGGTCTTTCCCTTATGGACAGACTGCAGCATGATGGAGGTGAGTGCAACATGATCCTCCGAACAGCAGTACCATCTGGAAGTGAAAGGATGGATTAAAATATGTTGAAGCACACGGCACATGGCTTGCTAGCACATACTGGGAGATATACCATACACTAACGTCACCGGGCCCTCTTGATTTATTTATCAACTGAAGTTCCCTTTAACCTGCAGATAAGAGAGTGTGAAAATGAGCCTCAAGCTGCCGCGCCGTCAAGTATTTCTCCGAGTAATGAATTAATCCTGAAAACACACTGGAATGTAGAAGTCTAGCACAGGCGATCGTGTGAACTGAAATGCCCACCACAGGTAAAGTTTGAAGCGGCAAACAGTCAAATTTGTGGCTGGTTTTAAATCGTGGAAGCAGCCATCGGACCAGATTGAGCCAATAAAAGAATGTCCTTGGATGTCAGAGGCTTGGTGGCAAGCAGCTTGGTATGCTAATTTATTGTTGCAGCTAACATTTATCATCTATTCATTAGAACCAGCAGGCTTTTAATTTATCTCAGCTTCCCAAATGATGCTTGTGTAACATTTTAGATTAGAGTCCACTATAAGTACTTCTGTGCTGGTTGAGACACAGAATAACTGATACCTTCTGTATGAGCACCTTTACCATGAAAGAGAAGTCACTCAAGCAACTACCTTTCAGCCAGTAGCTGGCGCTCTACCAGATGCACTCGTTTACCCGGCGCTCACAGTTTCGCCCCTCTCTTAGTGTTGTTTATGTATGGAGAATGCTCTGTGAGTTTGAAATTAGAGGCCTTCTCCCCCACCTCTGTGGTGAATCCACATCAGCCCCTAAGCCCATACAATAAAAGCCAGCACAAGGGTCACGCATAAGCCTTTGAACTCCGGAATCCGTAAGCTACACGGAGACCTCGGATGGCCGGGGCTGTGAGGCGGTGCTGAAGTGATTCTGTCTGGTAGCTAATGCTGCATCGAGGCGACAGAACGGGATTGTGTGGGATGGAGACGAATCAATTCGCTTCACTGTGAGCCTCCAGTAGGGTGCCCGCATTACATCCCCCATCTGCTTCGTGACACGACGGGCCAAGCCCACTTCTGACACCACAAACAGGGAACCGGATAGGGTTGCGTGTGTGTCTGTTGGCCCTCTCGGGTTTGTACAGGAGAGTTTTAGATGGGCAGATAGTGTGACATATTGGGTGTCTTGATCTGTTAATGTATCATGTAGTCCCAGTCCTGCGTACAGTAGAGAGGCAGCTACATTTCAGAGTGTTTAAATCTAGTGTGTCGTCCTAAATGCTCCGGTGCTCTGCAGGAAATATGTCGAAAAACTAACGCGTTTGAAATGTTCAAACGTGATTTGCATATGTGTCCCGTATCCCGGCTGGTACACCGTGGCATATTTCATCTCCCGCCGTGCGCGTGTGTGATTCCACACTAACTGTGGAAGTAATTCCACATGACACATGACTAAATGTGGAAGCCAGCAATTTGTCCTTGTTCCCCTGAGAATCCCGGGCTCATGTGGCACCCTGTAGCGTCCTCCATTAATCACCATCCACCTGCAAACTATGTCATTTTGGAAGTGCAAGATAGAGATTAACAATTAGTTCTCAAAAGCTTCAAGTGTCCTTCAGGTTTGCATCCGTGGTTTGAAAATCTTTATTTATGTGTGCTCACCAACTCCTTTCAGTGTGATTTTAAAAATGGATTTTCAGGTTTTTTGATAAGATGGTCTTTCTAACAATCAAGTGCTTTTTCAAAATCTATTTCATCTATGCTCTCCCTCCTCACCCTCCACTATCTCCGTCTTGTCCCTCTTCAGAACTCTGTGAACTTCGTGGATGACAGTTTCCCCCCGGGACCTCGCTCCGTGGGCTTCCCCGAGGGCGACAGCGTCCAACAGCGAATCAAAAAGTGGCTCCGCCCCCACGAGATCAACTGCAGCAACTTCAAAGACCGAGGCGTCAAGTGGTCCGTCTTCAGCACGCCAAGGCCGTCTGACATCCTGCAAGGCCTGCTCGGGAACTGCTGGTGAGCTGTCGCAAACTGAACACCGACAACAACCGAGGACACACCGGACTGTCACCTGTTCGATGACTTTAAACAACCTAGAGGCCGATCATTTATTTAGAAAAACGCTGGGAAAAACAAGGAAGAGGTTGTCCTGATTAATGTCTAACCCAGGACAAACAAAAATAGCCATAGATCCCCAAAGTAAAAAGACGTTTTTCATTCCGCTCAGTCTCTGTGAAAGTTCAGAGTAATATAAAACAGACAGCAGGTAATGTTTCACGTCTGTGTGGTTTTAGTCGGAGTCTGCTTTAGATGAACACCGCAGCCTGAAGCTAGCAGAGAGAGCGGGAGTGAGACAGTGACGGAGAGGCAGTGAAACAGTAAGTAAAGAGCGAGAAACTGAAAAATTGGGAGGCAGTGAGGGGAAAAAAAAGGAAGAAGGCAAGCATTAAATGAAGGAGGGAGCGGAGTGTAGTTGGACAGATGCACAGATACACCTGACAGTGAGATTATTCACGGGAATGTGAGTTTGGACACATGCTTTATCTCTCTGCCCTTGTTCTGTGTGTCCTTTGGGGTGTATATATATATATATATATATATATATATATATATACACACACATATATACTGTGTGTTGCCATCCCCCATCTTCCTCAACTGACGCACACTACAGAAAACAGTCGCTCACAAAGTTGTCCCAATACAACTTGCTCGCCTCATCACCAGAGCACACAGCTTATCAAAAATAACCCTCCCCAGAGCCGAACCCTCTCGTTCGCATCAGGATGTAACCCTAATTCATCTCTCTCGCTCTTTCACTCACACGCGCGCACACTTGACCTAATAAACGAGCAAACAACCCAGCCTCCCCACAGTCGGCCAATGACAGCAGAAGAAAGCGGTGTCCTTGAGAGTACAGCTGCAATACAAGCTGACGTTACAGCCACATTATGACACAGCTAATTGGATTTTCATTTGATTCCTTTTTTTTTGATGGGTTTTTCAGCAGCCACGCTCAGCTGTCGCTCGAACAGATGGAATATAGCTCCGACAATACACACTTCCAACCCCACACACAGGCGTGTTTTCAGTCTTTGCCGCCGCGATAAAGCACACACTGACGGCCGGACTGAAGGGGATATTACTTTTATCTCTGGGTACACCGACAGTAATGCCAGTGGTAAAAGTAGCTAATCAGTTTGGTGAACTTGGAGTTATGTCATCAGGGGGTTGGTATACTGTAAAAAAAAAAGCTGTGAGTCAGCAGCACACGAAGACACATATTTTTTAGCTCGTTCTCCCAAAACTTGCAACGGTTTGTAGCCATTTCATCAGCGTCGTATGATCTCTTTCTACATTTTCAGATGAGCTAATGCTCCCTTTTAAAATATATTCCTCTTTAGCGGGATCCCTGTATCCCCAGACGCGTTTCTCTTCTTTGAAGAATTAGCATTTTCTGATATATTCAGATTTTTGATTAACTAATTTCTCTTGCAAACTAATTAGCGGAGGCGAGACAGTTTGTCTTTGCTACAGGGTGAATTAACAGTAATGGGGAGGTAACCAGAAGGCATAGATGCCTGAATCATGAAATGCGATTGATTTTCAATGAATCTTTGGTGCCTTGCAGAAAAGAATCTCCTTAATTGCACATCTACAGTCTTATAGCTGCTTATCCGGCTGTCTCTGCTTGTTCTTTTCTCCGATCGCATCTATCAGTCAGGATTCCTGATCCATTCAGCCATCCACCTGTCCATCACAAGCAGTTGATTATTTATGTCTCTGCATCTCCATATGTTTTACCGCCTAATTCACATAGTCTTTTCCACGTTTCCATCGCAATCCTCTCCTCCTCCCATCTGTCCGTCCTAATCCGACGTGTTGTTTTCCGATTCATTGAGTTTTATCCCTCCGCAGGTTCCTGAGCGCGCTGGCGGTGCTGGCGGAGCGTCCGGAGCTGGTGGAGAGGGTGATGATCACCAGGACCATCTGCCAGGAGGGGGCCTACCAGGTTCGCTTGTGTAAAGACGGGACGTGGACGACGGTACTGGTGGACGACATGCTGCCCTGCGACGACTACGGCTACCTCCTCTTCTCCCAGGTCAGGAACAGGGAGAGGAGAGGGAGGCATGTGAGAAGCCCCCGGAGGGAGAGATTTAGGGGTAGAAGTAACGGATGAGAAAATGGTGAAACCAGGGGAAGCTGTAGACAGGTAGACTCATAGATAATCAGTGAACAATACTTGGTATTAATGTCAAGGACACTGAAAAATAGCTAGGGGGAATAAAGATTGAAGTATACTGTATTCTGCTCATACAGTGTCTGTCCTCTTCCAGGTCACTGAGGTTAGAGAAGATGGATAGTGAGTACATATAGAGGACCAAAGCAACATGCAGACTGTGCAGTGTATGTGCCCTCTGACATGCTGCTGCTATTCACTCACACCCTATTGTGACTCTTAAAGAGGAACACCACCAATTCTACGCGTGTTTACAAGTGAAAAGAAAAGCCGTATTAAGCTTTTTGCGGCTCCAGAGTGGGCTGTGCAAAGTCTGATAAATTACCTTAATGTCACTTGAGTAAGCATCGGGGAGGTTGAAGACTGACTACAACTTTTGGAAATGAAAGAACCTGTGGGTGTGAAGTTGGAAAGAAGCAAACTTACCAGACCAGTCTGTATTCCTCTCCTTATCTCCGCTCGAGGTTATGGGCTCCAGGCTATGTTAGCTGCTGTTAGCATAACACACCCAAATCAGTACTGTCTGTACCGTTGGTGGTCGAGCTGTGTAGTGGGTAGTGTAGGTGTCAGGTTTTGACAAGGAAGAAGAGTGCGTGGAATAAAAAAAACGATGATATCTCCGGCTGTGCTGCATCAAATTTAATCCCTTTTTTTTAAAAACTGTCCATCATGAGTCTGACAGCGTTTAAGAAGGGCAGCGCTAAATTGGTATGAGTACTCAGCAAGAAGCGATGTAGCAACATTACGGGCTACTGGACACGATCTGTCAGAGTCGCTCGGTGTTTCTTTAGAGAAATCATAATCGCCTCGTTGAAGGAGTTGCAGCCTAACATCAACGTGAAATTAACATCTCAATATAAGTTCAATATGAGCTCGTTAACCAGCTTTTCATCGCATGTCTCAGTGGATGCCACAGAGGAACATTGTACCCCGAGGGCTAATTAATCAACAATCAATTACAGGACAGACTGTATTGCAGTGCAAATAAAGTACGGGGAGACAGACTCGGGCACTCACATGCTGGAGAGGCATACTGTAAAACCTATTATACCTTACCTACATTGTTGTGTTAGGAGTGATTGGCACCAGCAGCATAGATTCTCAAAGAAGGAAGTGAATTCCTTCACGACTATGACTAAGCATTTTTGGAATCAACACATTCATGTTTATGGTTCTAAGATAAGAAAGAATAACTAACACGTTTTTTTAGGTTATCATGTTCAGAGACCTTTGACACTCCCAGACTCCCAGCCAACAGGTTTAGAGCCAACACCTTAAAACACAACATCCTGTTATAAATGTACCTCCGTCAGTGAAGGTTGCTCTTGACGGAGACATGACTAAATAGTTCCCTCTTCTGCTTCCCATAATTCCAGGCTCAGAGGAAACAGCTCTGGGTGGCGCTGATAGAGAAGGCCCTGGCCAAACTCCATGGTTCCTACTTTGCCCTGCAGGCAGGGCGCGCCATCGAAGGCCTGGCCACACTGACGGGGGCTCCCTGCGACTCTCTGATGCTCCAAGTCAGCTCCACCAACCCTCGGGAGGAACCCATCGATACAGACCTCATCTGGGCCAAGATGCTCAGCTCCAAGGAGGCCGGGTAAGAGAGGAGGAGAGCAGTGCAGGCAGCACTGTCTTTGGCTTTGCCTTTCACGTATTCATTCTTTCCCACTGTGTTCGCGTTACAGAATAGTTGCAGTTCTCTGAATAGGTATAGAACAAATAGTAAACATCTCATTGTAAAAACACTGAATCAACATTCTGCAATCCCAACTACAAACACTGAGGTGTTACAAAGCTGCAAAGGTGCTGAATGCCAATTTGTGGTGTGTGTCAGTAATAAAAGAAAAAGGGGCTAGTAATCAGCACATTGATATGTGAGCTTTCAAAGCTACATAAGAAAACTAACTTGAACACCAAAGGGGCCAAATCGTCTGTGGCCAGACTGCAGGTCCGTCTGTCAGACAACAAACAAGTGTTTTTCAATGTGTCAAAGGGAGACGACCTGGAACAGGATTATAAGACTCACTTTTACTCTTTTTTTTAGTGTGCTAAAAAGAGGCAAGCTGCGTCAGCAAAGACAGAGCAATGACACATGGGACATATTAGGCATATATATAAAACTGACATTTGTTTTTGTTTTGTTTGTTTTTTTTGGTTATTGCTTGCTTACTTGGAGAAAAGTTTTTTTTCTGTTGTATTAAGGATTAAGTAAGTCAAGAAACAATTAACATAAATTAGCTGTGCAAAGCAGAAAGGAAGCGTTGAAAATAGTTTGCTCCGACTTCTGTCACAGAAGACATTGGACATATTTGTGATTGCAGCGTTCATGTTTGTGATTATCGAATGTCTTGCACTTGGCAGGTTTCTAATGGGCGCATCCTGTGGGGGAGGCAACATGAAGGTAGATGACGTTGTCTATGAGTCTCTGGGTCTGCGGCCTCGACATGCCTATTCTGTGCTGGATGTACGAGATGTTCAAGGTTACAGGTACGAACGGATAAAAGACAGACGGTGAACTACAGTTCCTGCCTTTCTTTGCTCTTTGTTGCTCCCCACCCCGATCACTCGACGTTGTTCGTCCGTCTGTCTGCTCCGTCTCTCACCTTATTCGTGTTTTATCTCTGTCGCATAAATTACAGTAGACATTTAAGGGAAAGAGACTGTGTACATAACACATAAGGTGAGAAGTTAACTATGGCTCCCGCAGGGCATTTCGGCAAGAAACATCAAATCACACAGCTTCAAATCCTGTTACATGCGCCACTAACCGCCAGTGGAAACAGAATATTATACTGTTGAGGAAAGTGATAATAAAATCTGCAGCTTAAATCACTTCACTTTTTATTCCGGGACGATAATGGATGGATTCAGCAACTACGGGATCATATTTTGTTTTTCAACTGCACCAACGGAGGATTTTGAATTCACTCTGGCTCGTGAGTCATGCCTCTGTCTGGTTTCTTCTGTCTAGCCAAATGTGGCCAAGGCTAATGGGTGCTGTAATAAGAGGCTTACCATACCAAAATTAAACTTTGTTTAAACTGTTAAAACTGGCGGCTATAACACAAACATAGAGTCCCTGTGTTTCTATGTTTAAGTGAGAGCGAGGATATGATTAAAAGACTGGAGCAAAAGAATGAGGGGAAAAACACATCCGACACTAGCTGCTTCTCCTGCTTTGTGACTGTAAAGCCATTTCCTTCAGCTACATTTCTCATTCATGGCTGTCGTAGAATTCATAGTGGAAACCAGTGAGTCATAGAGAGCGTTTCACTGGCACGGGCCTGGAAAGAAACCAGCTCTTTTTGTTTACTCATTAAAAAAAACGTATTCATAAACTTGTCTTCCTGCAGATTTATATCATGCATCATAGATATTTATGAAAATGTATCCCCAGTTTACGATTGATTAAACAGACGCGTACTTTGTGAAGCTATTTCTTGAATGATTTATACGTAAATGGTGGGGGGAGGGGAGGGGGCCTCGATGCCAAAAGCGAACAGGTGCACATCAGTTCAGTTTGATGACTTTGATCATGATAGCATTGTGAGTCAACACAATGGAGGCTTCCTCCGTCCCACCTGTGAGAGGGAAGTTGAGAGTAGCCGTAAATCCCAGATGTAATTTGCTCAAGAGCCTCACACAGCCACTTTAATTTACTGCCATAAAGCAATCGGAGTGGAAGATTGGGTCGCAGCGCTTGATCTAAAATGGGTTGAGTCCTCCCTCTAGGAGCCAAAGGAGATGAAAAGCAGCTTGGAAACAGTGATTCACCTGGCCTTCTTTTTTGGGGGGGGGAAAGTTGGGACTGTCCAATATGGCTTTCCATTATACCTCCTAAGTTTTTCACTGTGGGGAGCAGGCAGTAAAATGAAATGAGTTGTTAAAAAGTAAGCAATCGGCCATAAGAGGAGCATTATGAGCCTGCAAAGGATTAGAATATTGTGTTGACTGAAATCTGTAGACGATTTAAGCGGATCCTGTTTTGGGCTCTTGCTCCCCGCGAATCACCTCCCTGTCACTCTTTGCCCATGCTTCAGGCTATTGCGGCTGCGCAACCCGTGGGGCCGCTTCTCGTGGAACGGCAGCTGGTCGGACGAGTGGACGGACTGGCCGCAGCACCTGCGTCACGAGCTGATGGCTCATGGCAGCAGCGCGGGCGTCTTCTGGATGGAGTACACGGACTTTATAAAGTAAGAGCCATGTTGAGAGAGGTCTTTAGTCGTGTGTATCTAAACCGTTTGTTGTTTGCTCAGCTCAGGAAACTGTGGGCTTCTTTTGACTAGGATAGATGCAACCACAGTGACATCACACGCTCTCTCGCAATCTACCATTTCTTCATTTGTAGATAAGTATCTTGTCATGAAGTTACTCACTCTTTCAGACTGTACATTCACAGCTGACCTTTCTTCCCCCTGGTGGCCTCCAGGGGGAATGGCAGCACCTAAATCTTGTCAACATCTTTGGTGATAAGTCATCGTCGCTGTGATTTTATTTATGCACTTTTTTTTCCTCTTTTTTTTTCTTTCGCATTTCTCAGCAAAGACTTCACAGTCGATCACTGTGCCCATATGCTGGATGCACAGATTCCTCTCCTGTTAATTAATTAGAGCCGTAGCTGCGAACACCAAACACACCACTGTTAGAAGGGTTTAGATTTAGATCTACACCAGCACCAGCTGTTCAGATAATGTCAGCGCTTTTGTGAACCGAGTGCCGGTGAAAATGACAAAAGATGTCTTTGGATGCTAAAATTGATGGATGGCTTTGTAATCGTATGAAGGTAGAGTTTGCTGACCATCCGCTTGAGTGACAGTGTTTTTGTTGCTTCTTGTCAATTGTGTTTGTGAATGAATCATGAATTCAGGAATTATGTTGTGGTTGCTCTGGTTGCCAGGGGTTTTTGCAGGATTAGACTTGTCGTGGCTGTCGGTGTGTTTTGTCCTGTTAGGTTAATCTTGTCATTCCATCACCCACAGCACCAAATATATCTCTCACACAGTTGTACTAAGTTTACTTACTTAGTTGCTTTTCTGTATCTTTTCCCGCTTGCCAAATATCCCACTTTAATTGGGCGGTGACCTCGTGGAGGTCGGTAAACACGTTGGCCCCGCAACCGTTTCATTGAAAACAAAACCAAAAGTAATCTGCAGCATAATAAGGAGCGGTTGCCGGGGAGTAAAACATCACTGGCTGGAGTCACAATGTTAGCCATGGCCAAAAACAACAGACACACCGAAACTGAATTACCGCCCTAAAATCAATTAAGACCGAAAAATCTAATAAAGCTCGAAGAGAAATCTGTGTGGCTTTCAGCAAAAACATGTCCGTGTCAAGTGTTTAGAGTTTGTGTGCATAACACGATGGTGCATTCGCACAAAAATGAGGCCAACGACAAAAAAAAAAAAAAAAAAAAGGTTTTCTTCTAGTCCACCAAGTTAGTAGGCTCACTTAAACATGACTTGTGTGTGCGCGCGTCTGTGGAGGTCTGCTGTTCACGTCCCCTGTCTCCAACAAAATAAGAGTTGCAATAAGTCCAGAAGGATCAATGCGGCTGTGCTCCTGAACGACTCAAACCTGAAAAATGTATTCGGCCTAGGCGAGAATCTCATCTGTCTTCGGACTGTTTATTGTTTTCTCTGACAGAAAAATAATCTCAGTGTTGTGCCACACGACAAACGTACAGCCCGGTCTTGCTTTGGTATTTGAAGAAGTGGTCAGCTTGGTGTGAGGAATACCAAGGTGCTCGTATTGACTCATGTGCATCAAGTGGACAAATATTTTTTTTTATTGAGTTTTTCAACCCCTAAAAGTAAGAGGACATATTTATCTCCAGGGATCAAAACCCACTGTAAAACCTCTGCATGCCCGCCTTCTCTTCCTCTCTGTCTCTCTCTCTCTCTTCATTCTGATTGTCAAGGAGACAAAAGTAAGACGTAAGATTGTTGTCGGCGCGAGGTTAGGAAGCGATGAAACAATGGGAAAACAGACGGAAAGTGAGGAGGAGACTGTCTCTGGGGGCTCTGTCTTTGAAGCAGGAGGTCTGATATGTTAGCAAGGTAAAACGCTGTTTGTACAGCAGCACCCTCAGAGGGTATGCTAATGTTAAAGAGCCGCGTTTGATGCATACAAATAGACTTGGCAGGGGGAAACAACCGGTCAAATCGCTGGTGTCTCAGAAGAACAGGTCTTTCTGCACGTCACGAAACATGCAGGCCCGATGCTATATATATATATATATATATATATATATATATATATATATATATATATATATATATATATACACTAAAGAAAGCTCTGTCCTCTCCTCCCACAGGTATTTCGACTCAGTAGATATCTGCAAGATCCACTCAGACTGGCAGGAGGTGAGACTACAAGGCTGCTTTCCCAGCAAGGCAAGCGGTCCGGTCACAGTCACATCCCTCACGGTGCTGGAGAGAACAGCATTGGAGTTTGCTCTCTTCCAGGAGGGAAGCAGGTAAATGGGACATTATTTTTTATTTTTTTAAGTCCCTCCTTCCTCCTCACCTTATGTGCACACTAAACCATTCATCCTCTCTCCCTATGCAGGCGTTCAGACACAGCCGACAGCCACCTGCTGGACCTGTGCATCATGGTGTTCCGTGCCTCCTTCGGTAGCGGCAACAAGCTAACCCTGGGCCGCCTGTTGGCCCACAGCAAGCGGGCCGTGAAAAAGTTTGTCGGCTGCGACGTTATGCTGGAGCCGGGAGAGTACGCCGTTGTCTGCTGCGCCTTCAACCACTGGCAGATGAATGTCAGCGGGACGGGAGGTCCACCCACTCCCAGTAGGTGTACGCACGCAGCGTGCAAAAGCAGCGCGCTTAGCGTTTGCGAATATTTACTTGACATTAACAGGAGCAGTCGGTCGGCTCTTAGCAGGCAGCAGCTGTTATTTTTGACACTTCCTCTAAAGCGAACAACCGTCTTCTTCCAGTCTCGAGTCCCACGAGTGGAGCAGCGCGGCGGCCCAGCCAGGACTTCCCCGGCTACATCCTCGCCATCTACAGCTCCAGACAGGTGATGGTGGAGCAGGTGGAGGCGACCGCCACCACGCTGGCCGACGCCATCATCCTCCTCACGGAAAACAAAGGCGAGAGACACGAGGTGAGACGCGGTCGAGGGAGAACAAGCGTATGCGTTGTTACCTCACTCCCCATCTCTCTGTCCTCGCATGTCCCTGTCTCACACTAGCGCACGCACACACACACACACAGCTTGTTCATCTTTTAATATAATATATCTGCTTGTGAAGACGGAGAACGCTTTCAACTCTGTAAGCCACTTTCAGATAACACTTTTAGATTTCCTCTGCAGTGTCCCGAATCCTGTTCTGCTTTTACACATGTACATGCACCTTATCTGTCCTGCACACACACACACCACGCACACACACAGTCCTACACCAGTGGAAAAAATATATATATATCCTGGCTGAACTGAGCTTTCCTGAAAGTGCTGTCATACTGGCTGTTCTTCAAGAGGATGCCAGAGCCTTTTTAAACACTTGAAATCATCTTTGTTAAATCATTCAGCTCCACAGGACTTCACCACTCAAGCTAGCTCGGCCGAGCGCGCGGGAATGCGCGGCAGCCGCAAGCGCTACAGAGGCAGCGTCCGTACACGACTCGAGCAGCAGAGTCACGAAACGAGAGTGATGTACGAGCACATACGTGCGTTGTTGACAGGCGTTTCTTTAGATACTGGAAGTGACATGACAGCCGCTGCAGAGCAGTTTAGCTACACTTGTATTCACTTTATTACAGCTCCAGCTCCCAGAAGAGAGCGTTCAGCCAGCCACTGTCATCTCACCTTCTGAGAGCGTTGCTATTGTGAATGCAGATGCAACCCAAAAGCTTCTCGCAGACAGTAAAGCAGAATGCCGTGCAGCCACAAGCCATGTCGTATTACTGAAAAACCTCTTTAGTCTTTGTTATGCTATCAGAAGAAATATCCCCTCTCTACGCTTACACCAGCCTCGGGCATATATGCGCATATGCGAGGTTTGTTTATGGAATACAAATTGGAGGGAGAGCAGCAAAATCACACACTGTCATATCTCTAACACTAGATGATCCATATACAGACTTAGCATTCATTTTTATCTGCGCGCACCATCAACCAGGACTGCATCCTTGCCTTCTAGACACCAGCCAGCTTTCAGTAACTCCTTGTGCACTACGAATGTGTACATTTTAAATATGTCTTCATTTTCATGGGTGGAGTTTATTGGAGGTGGAATCATGACAATAGCACATGTGCTGTGCTGGATTTGTACTCACACAAAGGCGCGTTTTCTCCTTCTTCCATGCTCTCAGGGCCGCGAGGGCATGACGTGCTACTACCTGACCCACGGCTGGGCAGGGCTCATCGTGGTGGTGGAGAACCGCCACCCCAAATACTACCTCCACGTGTCCTGTGACTGCACTGACAGCTTCAATGTGGTGTCGACGCGCGGCAGCCTCAAGACCATCGACAGCGTGCCGCCTTTGCACAGGTAAACACACGTACACCTTGTCTCCTCTCTCTCTCTCTCCCTCTTTTTTTTTCCCACTCGCATACACATAACCCTGAAAATCGTTTTGTTTTTTTTTCTTCCATCAAGCTATATTTCACCTTGAAAGAAATAACCCGAATAGATAACAAGTAAAGAGATTAACTACGCTCTGGGAACATTTAGCACAGGTGCAGCAAACATCCGCCCATTTAAACGATTATATCTGCACACATTTCTGTAAACGCAGTGATCCCCGAGGATTAGTGCTCTATATTTCTTAATAATGCACTTTAGGCTGGTCTCAGCACAATAGTAGCTGCCTTTGTTTTCTGTTGCCCCCCCCCCCCCATTTTTCTCTGCCCATTAGAGCCGATGCTTTACAGACCTGTAAAATATAGTAGGCTCGGAAACACCTGCGAAAACGCGGCACAGTGCGGCCGTTCACGCATCATTAGGGTCTCTCTGAATTTAGATTCTTTGGACATGTGCTGCGAGTGTTTTCACTCGCACAGACACATTACAGCAGACATTAGCGTAAATTTACGATCTTATCCCCTTGAAGTTATGTCCCACGTAATGTGAAACTGTAAAAAGTTACCATGCATGAGGACCATGTCTTTTTATGTCATTGTCTCTCATCTAACAAGAACATCGTGGCAGCTCACCGTTTGCCGCAACGCCACAGTCTTATTCTCGGCTGTTCTTCTCTCATACAGTCAGTTCATAGGCTGAAGGCATTTAGCAGCTAGGTAATTATATTCAGGGCAACATTCAACTGAGTGTACTCTTTTAGATGATGAAAGTGTGAAGAAGTCTTTTCCTGTCACCACATTTCCTCCCAGAAATCGCCGGAAAAAAAACAAACCACGCTACCGCAGAGTGCTGATTAATCAACTTCCTCCAAACTTAGCTTGAACTTCGCTGACTATCGAATAAACAGTTCCAAGATCAGTGGCATATTTAGGGACTGTATGAAAATGATGTGCGGGGAGGATGGAAAATGAAACTAATATGTAATTATTTTGATTGATCGGACCCTGACGCGCTGCAGTGGTGTGTCTAAGTCCGTTAGGTGCCTGTTCGCTCTCTAGCTAACTTCAGTCATTTATTTATCACTGTCTTGCAGAAAAACATGATTTGACATATTTGGGGCATGGCAGCAGCCGTTTTTCAGGTTTTTCCACAGAAAATATGAATCACGTAGGGAAGCTCTTTTTCTTTTTCTGAAATGAAATTGAAGATTTAGCCACTTTCTTCATCCCAGTAATTTCCACCCAGTCCCTCATTCACTACATCATAAGCAATGAACAAGAAGCTGCTCTCTCTCTCTCATCTGCTCCACGTTGTTTTTGTCTCCCTCTGCAGGCAGGTGCTGGTGGTCCTTTCACAGCTGGAGGGAAACGCCGGTTTCTCCATCACGCACCGCCTGGCTCACCGCAAGGCCGCCCAGGCCTCCCTGGGAGACTGGACCCCCACCAAGGCCACCCACAGCCCCCAGCTCACACCAGACATCGACGGACTGCACCGGCCCAGGCCACTATGACCACCGCCCACTATCTCACACGCACACAGACTATATAATCCAACGAACTGTCAGACCACTGGAAAACCAGGCAAGGGAGGGCGAGCGGTGTGTGCGGCCCTAAAACACAGAGAAGGACGCACGTTTGTGCGTCTTTCGCTCGACGAACACACACCTGAATGTAAAGCATGAATGGGCAGCGTTTATGCGCCGTCCTCCTAGTGCTCCATAAAAGTCTCCATCCAGCTTGCGCTCTCTCCCTTGCCAAGTGGATGTGCCATGTCAGGATGAAATGAGGGAAAGCGGGCAACGTGGGGTGACCGGGACTTACTCACAAAACAGTTTTTCACCCAGGCACCTAACAGGAATCTGGATGTTTTTGTTTAGTTTTTTTTCCTTTTGTACATGCGCTGTACGTGAAACAGATGTCACCCCTGAGTTTCATATGCTTGGAGACGACCCTAAGCGAGCTTGACGGGAGTCGGGGTGGAGTGCTGTAACTACTGAGCCATTTGCAGGCCCACAACCTCTGAGCCAATCACCCGCGGAGATCAGACACTTACCCCTATGTCGTCCATGACGACCGCTAACAGAGCAGAGACTTCAGGGGGGGGGGGCGTGAGTTTGTCTCACTCGGCCCTCAGTACGGTACTAAATGAGCCAAACCCAACTTCTAGTTTTACACAGTCATACATGTTTGCTGTCTTTTTTTTTTTTTATTTGAGAATATACACATCGGTCTTACTAGTTTTATACACGACTCTTGTTGCCGTCTCGTCCATATTTGTGTTTTTGAGGTCGCAGAAAAAGCCATCATTCATACAGTACTGTCTGTCCCCACTCTCCACCATCACCACAGTGCTGTCTAGCGCTCTCTCTAGCTCAGGACCAAACCCATGATTTGTACAGTAGGCTGGAGTCAAGCAAAAAACCTCAAGATGATGTGTGCGACGGGTGTATGGTGGCCGGATAGCTGGAGCAGCGTCTTTCTGTATCTCTGGTGGCCGTCCCTTAGAAACGCTTACCAGCCAAGCTGTGGTTTCCAGAGCAGTGTTGCAACAGGAGGTTCAGCCTTGCGAAACACTGACACGTAATAGAATTCCCACCCTCATGCTTCAGTGGACTAACATACATTTTTTTTCTCTTTTCCCTGCACAGTAACAACCATTTAAACTTTTACCTTTTTACCTTTCTTTTCCCAACTTTAATTCATTTTCGCGCCGTCTCAGTTTGGGGTCTAAACGCTGGAGGCGAGTCATTACATGACTAGCTTTGTAGTTTTCCCCTCAGGCACGCTGACTTTTCTCATCCAGTCCAGCAGTCAGTTTATATCTCTGCACATAAATTCACAGCTGGGGAGCAACTCCGCTCTCTAGACCTTTTATACAGAGTGAATTAATGCTGCATCTTGCACTCTTGGATTATGACACTCCCAAAATGTGTGTCTGATCTTTTCTTTTCTTTTTTCGGTACGGGAGGTCAGCGAGTATTTGCTTCTTTTGCGAACATCAACAGTTCGCCAGTGTGTTGATTTACACTTTTGTGGGGAGTAATAGAGGAGCCAGTGGCTGTTTGAACAGTCAGTTTGCCATAGGGGAGCTCTTAAGAGGAGCTGCCGAGTTTACTTTGGGAGGTCAGGGACCATTTTTGTTTGCTTGGGTGCAGCGCGAGCATCTGGGCCGTCCTCCCACAAGAATACACCAACGGCACATTAGCGACAGCACAGCGTCCTAGTGTAATAACAAATTACCATTATGTCACATAACAAGGGAGAGAAGGGGACCCCGGAGATGTGTTGTGACACAGAAAATAGTTTAGTTCTCCGACTGCTTTGTCTCAAAAAAAAGATGACTCTTTCAAGGCTCAAGGATCTTTCCAGCGTTGTCCCGTGTCAAAGCCATTACTCCTGTTTCACAAAGGATCGCTCAGTCCTCACCATGGCAACATAGATGTTTTATCAGAGAGAGGGGAAAGACTAATGCGGTACTATAGTAACAGGACGGAGCGGGGGGACGTTTTGTCAAGTCAAAGTCGGTGTCTTACTATTATGTAGTGAAATGGAGATAAACTTGAACGCTCGCGAGCAAAAAGCACCCTGGTTAAAAAAAAAAAAATAATGCAAATTTTATTGTCGAGATCATTTTGAGCCTGAACGTTCCCACGCAAGACGATTCAGCACAGGACATAAGCTCGGCAACCTCGAGTTAGACAAGCGCCGGAATATACATCATGTCATGAGCGTCATCGCTTTTGTTTGCATTGCCAGCGCTGATGACAAATAGCAGGGGGGCTATAGTAGCATCGTGTCCCGAATGCTTTTGCAGCCTCACTTGCTCTGCGCAAACACGTCTGCCCGAGCCGGCAGGCTGCGCTTCACGACATCTTCGGGACTAGTCTGTGAGAAAACTACTACAGCAGCGTAATGTCTCTTTGATGAAGCGTGAAGCTCGAGTAACTGTAAATATGTTCTCTTTTTGTTTTGTTTTTTCCAAAGATGACCACTTTCAGATGTCTGTCTGCCCCTGTGTGAGTGTGTGCGTGCTCGCAGCCGAGTAGCTGCCTTAATTTATTTGTGTAAGTGATTTGCAGGCCCGCTGTCGAAATGAACATTGCTGAATACTGAGCTGATGAATGACAGATTAAAGGAATGTGATAGTTTACGGCTTTGGCTTGAGCCCAGAGGGATTTTTCTCGACATGAAATCAACCTGCACTGAAACACCTGCAACGATGAGGCACCTCAAAATTCAGTCACTGAGTTTTACATTTTACATGTACATGGGATTGATTGATTGATTTTTTTTTTTTTTTTTTTCATACTTTGTTATTATTTTGTCATATTTGTCATTTTGGCTCTCTCCTGGTGTCCTTTTGAATCTCTTCTGTGAAGTTGCGGTGATGACTCTTCTGTGCGTCATGGGTGCCCCCTGCTGTTGAAGAGGCTGCAGCCAGAGGAAAACACAACGCCTTTTCTCTCCTCTCCTTCGTCTGGTTTCCCCTCCGTGTAAATTGTACAGACTGCAAACCTAAGCCACACAAAAGATTTTAAAAAAAACAACAACTTTAAAACAAGAAAATGAACTGACCCTTTTAAACTTGTAAAAAAAAAAAAAGTAAATAAAAGTATGATAGTAGAAACAAAAAAATGAAACCTAATGCTGAACAAAATGGAACTCTGATGAATGTGATATATATTTTATTGATCTTTTCTGGGAGGGGGAATATGAATATATGTGTACAAATATGTATGTTTAATTTTCAATCTCAGGTTCCAATGGACCAAATAAATTTTTTTAAATTAAAATGCAACATTTGTCATTATTGCAAACAAAGTGTTTTCCACGTATACAGTATAACAAAGAGGCTCTCTCTTAGTTTGCGATTCATAGGAGCAACCTGAACTGTCAGAGCAGGCAGTTACGTGATGAATAAAGAGGAAGTCAAAGCTTTCAAGCTGCAAATATGAAAGGAAAAAAAAAAAATATATATATATATATATATATCAAAGAGTCTTTTGCGCTTACACGCACACTTATTTACTGCCCTATTATTGATCCCTGAAGTCTGATTTATGTGTTTGTCATCATTGATTTCTCTTTGCTCTTCATTTCCTGCACTGCGAAGCGCCTCTCCTCATCTCTGAGCTCTCTCTCTTCCCGACAGATTTTAGTTTGCTTTTGCAGAATCTATATCTCTCTGCATGTGTCCACTCTCTCTGCTTCAGTCTGCACGTCTTCTCCCAGACCCCACCCTTCTTTTTCCAAAGATGTACCTCTCTTCTCTGGTCCCCTATCTTTCCCCAAGGCAAGCCTCCTCCCCAATCCATCATACTCCCTCTCCCACTCATTAGTTCCCGCCTTGCATCTCTGTCGCTCTGTAGTGTTAAGTTTTACTGGAGGAGGCACTGCTTGGTGACAGCATAAGGAGCTGTCAGTCACTTTTTTTTTCTCTTCTGTACTGAGAACTCAAAAAAGGCACTCTGCTCCATCTGGAACCAAAGGTATGACACGCTCATATATCTGCTCATGTCTTGGTGTTGTAACAAACCCATGTTATCTTAGTTCTTTGGTGCATGGTAAGGCAAGGTGAAAATTTGATAATGCTCTGGCCGGCTAGTCAGTGGAAGGTCTGCATGCTAAAGACTTCACGCTATCACAGGCAGTCAGCTATGTGAGCAGAGAAAGGCGAGAGACCTGCCCTCTCGTGGGAAATCTGTTCATTTCAAACCCCGTGCATCCCTGGTGCTCTGTAGATATGAAGGAACTAATTAGATATAGGCCTTTCAATTTGGTCTGCAGACATGATAAGGCTAAATCATTCCACGGCAACACTTAAGAACTTAAAAGATACGAAGTGAAGAGAAGTTCCTGAAAGTAGAGGAAAAGTTGTTTTCATGTTGGAGAGAACAGCGTTGTGGGTGGAAAATAGTGCCTCAGAGTGATAAAAAGAGGCGATTATTGTACAGTTACTTTGAGAGTTTCATTGCTGCAAACTGCAAGGAAATTTCAAGGCCACATTAAGTACTGCTGTACTTTAGAGACAGGTTGATATAATCATAATAAACAGATTTTTTAAAAATAATAAATAATGAATTAGCAATTTTAATAATTAGAAAAATAACTTCTTGGGCAGTTTCCAGTAAAAATCCAAAGAAGGCCTGAAGGAGGCACGTGACTTTCTTTTGCACAACAACCCCCCGATATCACATTTCTCTCCCATCTTATTTTCTCCACCATGTCCTGCCAACCAAATAAATCACGTGACATGAAAGTGTCCAAACAAGGGGTTGTGTTGGCGATGTATTTCTGAGGCATGATAATGTAACTCGAAGAACGTGCCAGGCTAAGGTTCGGGTGATCCTCCCAGGTCATGAGCATTTGCTGTTGCACACTGCACACTGGAAAAGTCACACTTGAGAGCATCAAGGAGCTGCTTTTTTTTTTTTTTTTTTTATGCCGTCATTGCTTTTGAAATAGCCTTTGTGGGTGCTGGCAGCAGTGATACATTATCAAGGGCAACATTTCAATCCCTGTCTGGAGTTCACTAATCGCAGTGAAAATCTTCGTTGTGACAGTGCGGTGTGTTACGTGGGGTGCTTAGAACAAATACCTCTGTGTGGCTTGGAACTGTATGTACTTCCGCCACATTCCACATTTCCAGCCTTGCCTCTTCTCATTTGTCAGTCTGAGCCGGTGGGGGGTCTATCCCTCACGCCACCCCCCCCAACTCTGCTTTGAGTCTGTCAGTAAGCACACAGCATGCACTGATAAACTGATGGATCTGATGTAGAATGTTGGATGGGGGGGGGCGTGCGTTGTTTAGGGTTCCAGTGTGGCAATGAAATCTGATCAAGGTGCAGTGTAAGTGACAGATGCAGACAGACAGAGGCAGACTCCAGACGGAGTTTAAAGGCTTATCAGACACCAAAACACTGCATAGCATTTCATGATACTCAGTGACATTTTACAACACTGGAAAGTTACAACCAGAGCAAAACATCGATTAGTTTATCCTCAGTTGTGACGAACACACGGTGAACTGTAAAAACATGCCACTCGTGTCGACTTTTGTCTTTTTTTTTTTTTTAAAGCTCTGATTCAGCATCACTAACGGGTCGGTCGGAGGTTTTCTCGGTTGCGCCGATAAACACGCCCAACAATGATGTCACAGTGTCCTAGGGTACATTATGTACATCGCTACAGCAAGATGACAAGTTCAAGCGCCGGAGTTTGCATTTTCAGGGGGGTGTTAAGTCAAATTCATTCAGATGTCCGCTTTTGAAATGGGCCAAACATTAAGAGAGAGACGTTCAGTCTAGTCTGAAGGTTCTTATATTTTTGCTTCCTTCCTCTCCTGTTCAATATCGAAGGCCACAACATGGCATCCGAGATCCCAGCGCTCCCACAGTCCTACGCTCCAGGTACTGACAGTGTCTTTTCTGACCGCTCTGGCTTTTACTCTCTGGACACCAATGTTCCTGGACTATCTAAGGTGATTCTCAACAAGCTCAACATGAAGGACTACGGAGAATACAGGTGCAAACTACTGATACTAACCAGTGTTCAAACTGATATGTTCAGCCCACCGCTCTTGTTTCTCCTTGGCATAAATGGTTCATAGAGTTGATTGCATAGACTGTCGCATGAGCAGATTCTTGAACATATTGCGCTTGCCATAATGTGTCTGATTCTAAAAAAGGGCTGCCGTCGAGGGAAAGGCTAAAGGAATCTTGTTCCGCAACTACAAGGAGTTGTTCCAGAAGATGGAGGAGACCTTCAAGTTCTGCACCAGCTGCAACAAACTCCCAGAGCATCTCGCCGAGGGACAGACCCTGAAGCGCTGTGTCAAGTGAGTGCAAAGACTCAGCCGAAGGATGACACTTGAGAATGACTGCCGAGATGTGTTGATGCGCTGTCCGTGGTGCACGCTTTGGAAGTATTCTAGCCTCAGCGGTGATTAACACTGATCATTGTTGACAATCAGAATATTTTAGGCAATTGAAAGCTACACCGTTGTCTGGTAAGCCCCTATTATCACCCAGTCAGGACAATGTTTGGACATTGTTGTCCAATAGTTGTCATTTATGAAGCATTACCAGTTGTTGTTGTATCAACAGCAGAATGATAGCCCGCTAAGGTGTGGACAGCTCTACAGAAGTGGACAATGGCCAATGGCAAATATAGCAAAGTCCCCTGACTGTGATTCATCTCTCTGCAACTTGGCAGCTTATTAAGAGCAGCTAAAAGCAGTTCATAATATCACAACATCCCAGCAAGTTCCTCAAGGAGTGTGTGGAGAGTAAGGAATACATTATGCTGCTTATTCACAAGTGCCTCGTTGTTTTTGTGCCTCGTTTTTCTTCTGGCTCTCTGTTTCCTCTCTCTCTCTCTCTGTCTCTCTCTGTGGTTCACACATATGCGCAGTCGCTTAAAAAAATACTCAGCTGCTACTGCCTGTCTCCGAAAAGTTACTATCAGCAGAAGTTAAGGCAAAAAAAAAAAAATAGCTGACAAGTAAAACTCAGAAGAACTGTGATATCTGAGAATTACCGCAAATGTACCAAAAGTACCTACTTGTGACTTCCCATCACCTTCTTTGTTCTCATTCTTATTCACGTTGGCCCGTTTGTTAACCGTTAAGGCTGAGGTATCTCTGCAGAAGTGCTTCACACATTACCTTTCAAGGGCACCTGTGTTTCCCATTGTCTCGTCTCACTTTGTCCACTTGCGAGCCTGTTTCGGTAGGATTAGCACGCCCAAAGTGTGCTGTGACAGAACACGTAGGCTGATAGATGATTTTATGGAAATGCGGGTGCCTCTGAGGCTGCAAATGATTGCAAAGTAAAGTAATATAGTCTCCCAAGGCACCAACTGGCACTGGCTGTCAGACCTCTAATTCAGTGCGTTACCTCACCACCTTAACAGTGTGACAACACAAAAGCCATACAAAGAGGTTGTGTAATAAATTCCATCTTCTACCTACCACGGCTGCCAGCTGTTGTCTAAAACAGGACAGAATTCATCTACAGTCTGAATGAGGGGGTCTTTATGGGTGTAAAATGCTATTTATGTCCCGGCAAGAAGCATTCTAGGTATTAGTCTAATAATACATCCTGATATGCAGTGCAAGTGGTGCGCCCATAAATAATTTTCTTATGGCCCACAGGTGGTTAAATAATTACTAAGAGCACTTTAGTTGGCACCAGATATATAAAGAGTTAAGTATTATTCAATTAAGACTCCTTCTCATTCAATGGTTTCATCTTAAGTTTGATTAGTTTCTACATCTTAGATTCACTATGAGGAGTTATGTGGTACACACATTGTTCAAATTCTTGAAACTAACCACCTTTTGCTTTGCTGACAGCTTTGCACACTCTCAGGATTATCAGCTTCACAAAGTCGTCACCTGGAATGATTTTCAGTTAGCAGGTGTTTGAGACCATCAGTTGTTTTCTCTGAGGTATTCGTGGCAAGAAAAATGACAGTCCGTCTTTAATTTAAGGTATCAGTCTGTCAATCCTAAAAATCCTTAAGTGCATTTGCAAAAACCATCAAAAGCTATGATGGAACTGGCTCTCATGGGAGCTGCCCCAGGAAAGGAAGGCCAAAAGTTACTCCGAAATGTGCTGTGCTGCAGAGGAGTTAATTACAATTAGCAACCTCAGAAATTGCCAATTAATGGCACCTCAGATTAGAGCCCACATAAATACTTCACAGAGGTTAACTAGTGAACCATTTCAACATTAACTGTTCAGAGGACACTGTGTGAATCAGGTCTTCATGGATGAATTGCTGCAAAGAAATCACGACTGGGGGAGGGCAACAAGATAATTGTTTGGGGCTAAGGAACAGACATTAGACCAGAGGAAATCAGAACTTCCTGAATGTGAGACTTTTGGTTCCAACTGCCATGTTTGTATGAGATGTGGAGAAGGTGAACAGATGGAATCTGCATGTGTGGTTCCCATGCATGTATGGTGTGATGGTGAGGGGTGCTGTGATGGTGACTCTGTTGGCAATTTATTCAAAATTCAAGACACCGGCATAGCTAGCAGACTGTTATCATACTATACTATCTGGTCTGACCTTAGTGGGACCATTATTTGTTTTTAAACAGGTCAATAATACAAAATACTCCATGAAAGAGCTCTTTGGTCAAGATGGGGTGTGATGGAGTGGCACATGAGATGACTTGGCCTTGACAATCGCCCAGGGTAAACTCACTTGATACTGAGAATGGTTTAGTATGAGTTGGACTGCAGAGTGGAAGAAAAACAGCCAACAAGTGCTCAGCATATAAAGGAACTCCTTCAACTGTTGGCAAAGCATTCCAGGTTACGACCTCATAAAACTGATTGAGAGAATGCCAAGAGTGTGCAAAGCTGTCGTTCAAGGGACTAAGTGAAGGTGGCTACTCTGAAGAATCTGAAATCTTAAATTGCTTGCCTCCTTGTTGTTTTATGTACCACATAATTTGACTCTTTTTTGTTTAACTTCCAAACCCTGCATTTTCTTTCCATTTAATTCCTCTGCGTTGCTTTTTACCTCACCTTTCTGTCACAGGTGCTTAAATGTGTACTACTGCACCAAGGACTGTCAGAAAAAGGACTGGCCTCAGCATAAAAAGGTCTGCAAGATGCTGCGTCTGGTTGCCATTGACAGACTAGTGGAGTGGCTGATGTTCACTGGTGAGAAATGAAAAGGCACTGCAGTCGAAATACAAAATGCCTTAATAGCTGTTTGAGTTCACAAAACAGAGAAATCACATTAATGAGATGGCATATTTTAAAGCCGAGCTGCAGAAATTAAATGCCTGAGAGTCAAAAAACTGGCACTGTGACTGGAAGTCACAGAGCAATACTGAAGTTTTGATTAAAGTTTCTTTAGAGCGCTCTGATTGCTTTTCAAACACCGTGTAAGAAGCGGAAGAAACACTAATCTGTGTCCTCAGTTTCGTGGCACAAAACTCTATTTTAAATGTTCTACCATCCATGCAGGGGACCTCCCATTCTCCACTGAGAAGTGGTCTAAGTCAGCTGCCGAGGTGAAGAATTGGGAGGACTGGCTTCCCATGCAGGGGGACCTCACGTCATGCCTGGATGCCATCCTGTCTGGTGCCAACATGACAACCCTTTGGAAGAACGCCAGCAGGCCAAGACCAGATGACTCTGACCTGCGACAGTCTTTATGGCGGATTCAGAGCGAGTTCCTCTCTCGGGTTCTGACAGTTGGGATGGCCATTCGACACTTCAGCCTTGACCCCTACGCTAAGCCACTCACCATTCACCTAGCAGGGGCATCTCACAATGAGACCATGGGAGCCAGACTGACTGACTATGATGAGCTGAACAAGATGTTCCCTGCACACCAGGGTATCGAGATAGTCATGGTTGGACCAGAGGTGGTGGATGGCCCCATCATGAGGCCTCCTCTCAGGGCATTTGGCCCCAGGCAGAGGGTCTACATCAGTGCCTACAAGGGCCTCTATCACCAGTTCTGGGAAGATGTGGTGGAGAAAGAGGAAGGAGCCAAACCAGATTTGGTGGTCGGATTTCATCCTGGTATGTACATCAATATCCAGCCAATCAGATACAAACAAAAAGCAAGAGGGTAAGAGTGGGGTTACACAACCGCAAAAATCTTAGATATAGGTCTGGTTGAAAGGAGACTTTCACCTCAAAATACTGTTAAATCAACCAGTAAGGAATGAATACCGTATCCATAAATAGAAACTGCTCAGCTTAAGTGGTCAGCTGTCTTGCAGAACCAGTGGCTCGTCTCCTTTTATGCTCGTTTGACAACTGCCTCTTTCAGAGAACAGAGCAAGTAGGAGACGTGTAACTCACTAGATCTGGCCTATTCATTAGCCCCAGACTTTTATTGGGGATTTGGGTGATTAATGGGAGCAGCTGGGAAAGAGTTTGGCTTCTGATTGCTGGGCTCAGCATAATGTCAGTAAGCTGCCCTTTTGAAAGCAGAGTCTCGATTCCCCCCAGTTTCACCCTGACAAACATCGCAAGCCTGTGCAAACTCGCTCTTTTTAAATCAATCTTGCCATCCCTGTCCCCATTTTCAGTCTGAAGACATCCAACAAAAGCTTCTTCCCGAATTCTATAGTTCATACTTCAAAATTCAAAAGACAACTGCAACTTTTTCACTTTTCGACAAACAGCATGTTCGACTGAAAGGCTTGACACCTACTGCCTAACCCTTTGTTCACTTCCACAGACAACCGCCTCATAAAAGTGGCACGATACCGCTACACCTCCTAATCTCTTGCACCGAATCGGTTCACCGACCTTTTAACCTGCAACGCAGCAAAGCCCTAACCCAACCACATTCATAACCCTTAGCTCAGTTATGACTGCGAGCTCCAGCGGAGCTAAATATACAGGAATCAGTCATCCTGCAAGTAAACTGCCTGAGTGCCTGGCTGCCTGTCATGCCGCAAAGCTGGCAGAGCGCTGCATTATGACACTGTTTAAGTGATAGAGGAGAAAGCTGCATGACGAAAGGCGTAACAAGGAAGGTGTGTATGTGTTAAATGACACAGAGCGAGAGAGAGAGAGAGAGAGAGAGGGAGAGAGAAATGGTGCTAGAAAAGCAGTGAAAAACAGACACTGGCCTTTGTGAGTGAGGGAAGGAGCGGGGTGATATCAACCGTCAGTCCTCACAAAGGAAATGGATGTGGGGAATGTCATCCGTACTAAGATAGAGCACTGAAAATAGACACTTCACATACACAACATCCAGATAGTTATCCTTGAAATAAACTGGATATTCATCATCCTCAAACATATTTTTCAAACATATTTTCAGACCAGGAAATAACGTAAGTCTATTATCATTTTCAGCAACTTTATCCACCATATGGCCCAAATTCACACTGGAGCCAGGAAATTATTGCAGTCATTAACAGTCAGACTGTAACATCGCTTTGTCACCTTATCTCCTGGGGGTCTAAACGCCTAAACACGTACTCCCTGTTAAATGTTTTATCATGATGAGCGTAAGTGTAACCTCGGGGACGTTGGTATCATGGCATGCATTAGACAAATTAAAATCCTCTCTTTCTGCAGTTGGGGTTCTCCGCTGAAGATATGGCAGGCGGTTGGATAATATGATGCCATCTGTGCGCCAGTATCAGAAGCCTTACAATACTCTGCCCCTGTGGCACGCTCTGAGCCCCCCGACGCACCTAACCAGTAAAAAAACAGCTGAAGCTTGAATTCATGGCTCACTTCTGTAGCTATGTAGCTATATACCTCACATGCTTTTTCCTAGATGCTGGTTAAAATGTTATCTCTCTTGGACAAACTAATAATGTGAGATTCTGTTGCTCGGTGCAGGGAAATTCTCTGCTTGCTGCCTCTCCCGGTTTTGTCTCACTCAAGGACACTTAAGCTGGATGGATTTACAGTATTTGCTGCCACAGTGGCTTGAACCTCAGTCATCTGGTTGAAGGTCGAGCCATTCACCACAATACCCTGCTGGTCAGAGGAAAGAACACACACTGATATAAACCAGAGTCAGTGGAAAGTGACATCTGTCAGTTAATATGCTGCAGGATTATGTACCCCACCCCAGTATAGATATAAATATAGCCAGACTTCTGCACTGAAATATTGTGAATTTCTAGCTGGTGTGGTGCAAAGGGAAGTTAGAGCAAGCTTTCTCCAGTCAGGCTGAAGTTTCTAAATGGGGTCAGCTTGTTTGGAGCAAGATTAACTTTGTCATATTGACTGATAATTAGGCTGACACGTTCAGAGAGAAATATATTGTAGCTAACAAGAGAAAGACACGGGATGCTGGAGTGTCTAATCACACAGTTATCTGTTCGGCTTTCGCCTCACCGGGGTCACTCTGTCACTCTGCGAAAACCTGTGGTGGCGAGAAACAGACAGCTCAATAAGGGATTTCTTGTGTTGTTGTCATTCAGCTGAGTCACTCGGGGAGGTGTGTATGTTGCAAGACTGGCTTATTTTAAATTGAAGCCCCTTTTCAAGCAACTTCTTACTATGATTGATGGCCTCCTACATAAAGCAGGTTTCTGCCAAAGTAAGAACAATTTTTGGATACTTCACATTAAAGATTTCTGCATTTATTTATTTTATTTTTTTTGGTGTTCTCGGCGGGTTTTAGTCAGCAGGACTAAGTTGGAAAATAAATGGTGATGTAACATACATCAACTTAGATTTCTGCCTGTATAGTCAAGAAAATGCATACAGACTGATGCTAAAATGTAAAGTTTTTTAGGCGTTTTAATAGTGCAATCAGTGATACTGATTATTTTATTATATTAACACGCTGGTTTTACAACTTCGGCAATGGAGAACTGGTTGTCTTGTTGGGATTTCACAACATATTCAGGTTGACATTTGATGTTCTTTTATCTGGTCTTGTATCTGAGGTCTTTGTTATGGATCTTTATGTGTCTTCATCTTTTTAACACAGGGTTCCATGCTAACCAGGGTCTGGTACAAGGCTGGCTGCCCACACTCCTGCTACTCAGAGATTATAACATCCCTTCCCTCTTCACTATGTACAGGTTAGTCACATTATAGTTACTCTGATTCATTTGCCATTTCAAGTTCATCCCATCTGCTATCCAAAACTCTTTGAAAAAAACGAATGTTGAATCCGTCCACCACCTCCTACATCCTTCTGATACTACCTGATCTCATCACCTCAGTCTCAACACAGTTGTCGCAGCCCAAAACCCAGATCCCACCTCTCCTTCCACACTTCCCTCTGATGGCAAATACCAGTTTCTTGTTTGTACAAAGGCCAGGTTGAAGAAAAGATTTATTTCTTCTGCTGCAGGCGCTCACAGCAAAGTCCCCCTGTGGACTCTAACATGATGATATAGTAAAGTTATTGATGTTGTTCTCTTTTTCGTCTGTTGTTGCTGTTCTTATATAATTGTTTTTTTTTTGTGGACGGATGTTAAAATAAGTCTTTGAGGTGTTTAATTTCTTTCACTCCCTCGTGAGGACCATAAAACTAAACTTACTCCATTCATTGATTCCTTGGCTGTCTCTTTGTCTCTGCAGCGAGATGGAGCTCAAGTACTCCCTCGAGATCCTGTTGGAGTTGGAGGTGCACATCAGGGACAGCGGACCCAATCCATTCACCTCACAGAAACCTGAGCAGGTCCAGGCCTGCCCCAACAAAACCCCAGTCTACTGCAACTCTCATTACATCTGTTTCCAGGGGCTGATGCCTCAAGAAGACGTAGAGGAGCCTGGGCCAGACAATTAAGAGGCCATCATAAGGAAAACCCTGTTCTTGTTGTGCTACGAGTCCTCCGCTTTAAGGGTGTGGTTTTCAAAATAGGTTTTGGGGACTTTCCTGAGGTCCTTCGGGGCTTTCCTATAGCCTTTCTTAGCTGTGCTATGACTTGGCACATGATGATGAAGCTTGGATTCTCAATTGGGGCAGGGACGGAGAAGAAAATCATACTGAACACTGCCCTTTCAATTCAGAAACGATTTATTAATAACTATAGAAATCACCCAAACTCATTATTTAGGACGATGGCACCTGAGGACATCAGTTGGACACAAAGTTTTGTACTCTCTCTGTGCCCTGAGGTGGCGTGCTGATTGGAAATAAAGGGTCGTGGATGTACATAGGTGATGAGACCAAAATGAGTTCAGTCATCATCTGATGGCTCCCTGTAAATTGTCATGGTTAGATCTCGCAATCGCGGCATGAAATCAGATCACATGCATACTAATGTAACGCATGCTGTAAAAGTACACGTAAATAAATCATGCAGTGCCACAGTGCCTGAATATGACTAAACCATGTTTTAATTTTTTGCGATTCTGCCTCCCGTTTGTAGCTGTTGCAGGACTTTAAATGGTGAGTCTGTGCTCCGGAGTATGAGGTGTCGTCCACGGTGCATGTCCTCCTCATGCTTCAAACGTGTCATCACCATTCGTCTTCTCTAATAGACAATATAATAGCTCCGCAGACAATTCCAGCCTTTTCCCCCAACTGTTAATAATAATAATAAAAAAAAAAGGCAGAAAAAGCCAGGCAGCATTTGTTTGACATCTGTTTTCAGTTTTATTCAGGCTTGATAACAGTAACACCAGACAATACAATGCAATCTGAAAAACAGCATGAGTCACAGGCTTAAAAATTGCCCTAAGATAAATCATTGTCTGTCTCACACAGTCTCAATAAAATTGAATACCTATTGCAGGCCTATTGTAAGGAATTGCATTATATTACAAGGCACAAACAAATCACAGGATGTTTACCTCTGTAGCTTTAAAAAAAAAAAAAGCCACTTCATGACTACAAACTAGACCTACTTTCCGCAAACATTTCAGATAATGCTTTGTGTGTGATCTCTTCCCACGTAGGGGCACATTCAGAATTTCCAGGCAAGAGTGTGACAGTAGTCAACTGGCACATTAGGCCAATTAGGGAGCATGCCAAAGTAATTTATTAATTATTCAATCTTCAATCACTGTGATCTCCTCGTGTGCAGTGAATAATGAATAATGAAAACAGCTTCATGTGGGTGAGTCCACAACACAAATATTATTAACCTAAATGGAGTGTGTGACACTCAGTGCTCTGTGTATGACATCCTGCTTCAGGAAACAAACACACCGCCGCTTCTCTGTCTGCATGTGTTTCTTGTCTTGCTTCATAAGAAGAGGACATGTTTTGATACTGCTGGTACAGCCTTCACAGTGTGACACTGCCCTCTACTGGGAGGAAGTGATAAAAGCAAACAGAAACAGTAGTTCAGTGGCGTCATAAGCAATGTCTTGGTGATTTAGCATTCGGATTGATTAAGTTAACTTATATTTTAATTGAAAATAATTCTGGTCTGACTCTCATCCGACAGTAATGGATAGGTTTTGCGGCGCTGTCTTGCATCGAAAGTGATGCACAGACATGATATACGTAGTTTTACATGTCACTGTGCCCCCATGTTCTAAAATAAACATTGCAAAAGTGCCCTCTTGGAATTCCCATGGGGTAAAACATGATAAAGTACCCTTACAGTGCCCTTTCAGCATCTAAATAGCTAAAGGTCCAGTATGTAAGATACAGGGGGGCTCTATTTACAGAACATGGCAGAAATGTGTGTGATGTGTAAAGAGTACTAGATACAGGTAGGTGGGACTCAATACTCAGTAGTGCATGAAGTCAAAAAGTTTAATTTCCCCGGGCATAAACTGCTTATGCTTACACATCGTGTGGCCCATGGAGCAAGCGCACTAGAGGCTAATGCTGGCCGAGCCGTTTACTTCTGGTTTAACCCTCCACAAACTTGAATGGGGATTTGAAAAAAATGATTTAAATGTGCTGTTGTTTTATTTCTGATGCTCCTAACTCACAGTCCAGCTAATAAACCTGGCTAACATTACGCTAACAACGGCTATAGTTGCAGCACCTTAATTTACTGCCCATCAGTACACTGTGTAAAGGACAAAGCCAAAGGCACAGAGGGAAAGCAGAAAACATTTTCTGCGTAAAATATGACCCAGTTTCACCAAAGAAAAGGGAAATACTTGGTTGTGTGTGATTGTACCAGGAGCCCAAAGTTACATAGTGCAGACACAGACTCACCATTACACATTAGTGTAGCATCACAGTGTAGCGTTACAGCGTAGCAGCAAACTGATTTACTTTTATTAACATATTCATTTTTTTATTGAATTTCCTGGTAGAAAAGTTACAGCTGCATGTTGGTGTCCACCTCATGCGGCCGGTGCCCTTCTCACTTTGCCCCTGCCTCTGACCCTCAGACGGCTTGAGTCTGCCACTGCTTGTAGCTCTCATGAAGTCAAGAATTTTCTAGACGGGACAGCACAGGTGCTATATCTGGCACCAGCAGAGCCCAGCAGGCCTTTCACACACACACACACACACACACACACACACAAACCTACAGGAGCAAGAGGAAGAAACAGTGGACAACGTTTGAGTGACATTCATTTACAAAATGACAGAAGCTCAGAGGTAAGTAGGTCTTGTCCCAATTATTAAAACTTATTTTACCATGAACTTTTATCATTATTATTATTATTGCGGAGCTATATTTACTATATTTACATTTCCACCACGCGACGACATAAAACCTTGGAGCCACGCGCGCGCAGGAGCGGACACCGCCCGGTGCTCGTTAAGAATGACAGCTCGACATTGGGATGACATTTAGTCATGTTAACATGCCACCGCGGCCCGTTTCATAGTTTCAGCCCTCCATATTGGGGCAACATTTCTACATGTAGACTCGTTATGTATATGTAATATGCGCATGCAGCCCCCCACTGCCCCCCTCACACAAATGTTCCAGCCTAAGAATAGAAAAGGCCACAGTGGTTTTCCGGTGAGCTGCGTTACTACTGGACATGTAGTGGTGTCACCTTACCTCTTGTCTAAATTAATAATGAGTTACTGTTTGATAATTGTATTGCGTTTTGTTATTTCTAAGAATGTTTTTGCATTTGTCTCTGCAGAGCCGGTCAAGAGACCAAAGCTAAACCCATGACCTTCCAGTCTCCAAAGCAGATGTTTGAGAAGATGGAGGAGTCTTTTAAAATATGTGCACATTGTGAGAAGCGACCAAGTCAGCTTCCAAACCCACAGAGTCTTAAGCGCTGTGCAAGGTAAAATAAATACTTTTTAAAAGACCCCAACACGCTGTGCGGCTGATATATTACTTGATCAAAGCTAGTGATTTGACAACCATCTCTCACTTCTGTCTTTGCGCAGATGTCTAAACGTTTACTACTGTTGCAAAGAATGTCAGAAGGAAGACTGGAACAAACACAAGAAGTTCTGCTCACAGCTGCGCCTAGCTGCCATTGACAGAGTTGTGGAATGGCTTTTGTTCAAAGGTAAAAATGTATATGGAAGACAACGAGTGAAGCTGTTTGAATTAATCTTCCTCTATGAAAGGAATGAAGGAATGTGCAAGACATTATCCATCCCCAGAACTAATGAATAGGACATAACTGATACTGGATTTTTGTTGCTGATGCCAATATTAAAACATTGCAATGATGTGATGATGTGTTTATCGTAAACTTGTGACAAAAATATGTATTTAGGCAGGATACACTACACACTACAGTTTACCAATAACATTTATTGTCCAGTGACATCTGTTCACTGATAAACTTCACTGTTAAGTTAATAATCATAAATTACTATACATAAAAACATAATTAATAGATCTAAATTACTCCAAACATACTTTTCTGTATACGCAGATATATCGATCAGGCTATATCCTTATACTGTCTTTACTTCTATTAAGCTACTAAACTAATTTAATTGTTTTTCTATCATCAGAAGACCTTCCGTTCCCTACAGAAAAATGGTCAAAGCCCCAGTCGGCGGTCAAAGGCTGGGACGACTGGCTCTTGATGCAGGGCAACCTCACAGCTCGTCTCGATCCCATTTTAAATGGAGCAAACATGAATGACTTGTGGGCCAACGCTGGCAGGCCGAGACCTGATGATGAGGACCTGAAGCAGTCCATCTGGAGGGTTTGCAGTGAGTTCTTCTCCAGGCCGATGACTATAGCCTGGGGGATGAGACTGTTTGGCCTTAAGCCTGATTCCAAACCACTCACCATTCACCTGGTGGGAGCAGGACAAAGTGAGACACTGGGAGCCAGACTGACAGACTATGATGAGCTGAACAAGATGTTCCCCGGACACCAGGGTATTGAGATAGTCATGGTGGGACCAGAGGTGTTGGATGGCCCCATCGTGAGGCCTCCTCTCAGGGCGTTTGGGCCCAAAGAGAGGGTCTACATCAGTGCCTACAAGGGCCTCTACCACGAGTTCTGGGAAGATGTGGTGGAGAAAGAGGAAGCAGCCAAACCAGACCTGGTGGTTGGCTTTCATCCTGGTGAGAACATATATCCCATTACACAAAAATATTATACCAAACTCACTTTTACACTGTAAAATCTGAGCAGCTAGCTACACTAGCTACAGAGGAAGAGATTCTTGTTCATGGTGAACTGTTTTCCATCTTTTCGTGTCAAGGATTTGATGCCAGTCAGGGACTGGAAGAGGGCTGGCTTCCAACACTTCTGCTCCTCAGGGATTACGAGATACCTTCTCTTTTCACTGCTCTCAAGTAAGTTAGCCAAAAATTAGCGCCATAAGAAACAGCACTAACAGATTGCTTACTTGTTAGTTCATTAATAATGTTAATCCAATAATACAATACTGACAGGAGCTATTTTGCATAATGAGTACCTATACTTTTCCACCTTAAGTACATTTTGGAGTAATGTTATAGTACTGCTTCATTTGTGAAGTAAAGTACTAGATATTGTTTAGTATGCAGTACTGGGCCACTGATTTCTACATTTAAATCAGGTAATATATGATCAATAATCTGTAATTTGATTATAACTACAAACAGTCTTCCATTCAGTCCACATGCCGTTAATGTCATTTAAATAGGGATCGTGTACAAATGGGCTCAGAGACGTGGATTACATTATTTGCATTACTGCTCTGTATGTTACACAACTGCATACGAGTATGCAAATACAAAGGCAATGCTGATAATGTGTTAATTAATGTTAATCTCCTTACTGCTCTCTTATCACTCACATGAACTCTAGTCTGTGACGTGATGTGTAACAGCCGCTGTCTTGTCCTCCGTCCACAGTGAGACAGAGATGACCTACTCCCTGCAGATCCTGCTGGAGTTGGAGATGGACTTGCAGGGAAGTGGAGCCAACCCCTTTGCGTCGCTGAAACCAGAAGTGGTGGGCTGGTGTCTCAACAAGACTCCCGTCTACTGCAACTCCCATTACTTCTGTTTTCATGGTCTAAAGGAGACTGTGGATTTTGAAGAATCGGAGGAAGCCTGAAGGAGCTGAGTTTTTGAATTCTTGTGTTTCGATGAAATCATGTAACAATGTCTTTAAAGTAGCGCGCAAGTGCTTGATGATGCAGGCAAAGATGCACGGCTGTGTTATTACTGTCAAGAATTCATTTGCATTCACTATCTCAGTTTCACATTTGAATATACTGTCTTTGAATTATTGCTGTGCTTAGCGGAGAGACAATAGATGAAATATTAAATACTGTTTTAATTATCCACTCTGGCATTTTAATTTGAAGAAATGCACCAAAAATAAAAAGGCATGTTTTCAAAATGATTTATATGTTAATAACTTTTGACAATTACGTACTAAAAACAAGGCGCCAAAACAACCTTTATATACAGTATATCATCTTGTATTGATTTAAGGTTATTTCTAATAAGGTAAAAAAAAAGAAGTTCAAGCAATATATAGTACAGCCTGCAACAATTGAGTGCTCACATATCTATGTACATGTCATGTCCAGATTTCTAGCGAGATTTGAAGGACAAAACCAGGTCCACAATGTAAAAGACAAGATTGACACTGGCTCCTATGACCACAGTATTCATGTCTACAAAGGGACACTTTTCACAGATGTAAGGGTTGTACTTAGCGCGTTTGTATCCAAAAACACACCAAAGAATGATGGCGAGCAGGTACAGCAGCACTGCCACAATGTTGAACACAAGCTCCATGATGTTCAGTCCAAATGAGAGTAGACACTGCAGTAGTTTAAGCAGATGGAGGACCATGATGACCACAGTGACCAAGAGGCAAGCAGCAAACACGATGATGCTGCATATCATCCCAAAAGGGCGAAAGGCCCATTCACCCTTTACAAAGTGGTCGGTGGCGGCAGCGAGAATGATACAGGCTAGAAACGCCTCCGTCGTGCGGAGACCTCCTCTCAGGCTGCACAGGTAGCCGCTTGGAAGCATCTTTCTTTGCATTACGGTGTCAATCAGGAAGAACAAGGTGGCAACCAGGGAGCAGATGAAACACAGTATGTTGACGATGCAAGAGAGGCAGACAAACACAGCTGCGTAGATGATAGTGGCTGAGGTGATCGTCACGGCACACAGGGTGGTCAGCCCGCAGGTCAGGTCGGCCCAGTTAGGGAGGAAGACGGCCAGGAGGATGTGCAGCATTTTGGCCTCCATCACGGTAATGACCACGGGCATAGTGATGCAGAAAAACCAGACAAATTCACACCAGACACCCCACGGACTCACCATCTTGCCTCGGAAGATGACAATGATGAAAGCTAGAGCGGAAAAGATTATCTCCAGGAGGCGCAAAATGCCCTGACATCCCTTGAATGGCCCGCACATGATGCTGAAATTAGGAGATGTTGGAGTCAAACAAAAAAAAAAAAACTAGAAGCAAAAGTCTCTCTCTCAAAAACACTGCGAGAGGAACCGTACCTGTTGTGACCTATTCATTAACTGTGAACGGCATGTTGCTCACCTTGAGCTAAATCCTTATCCCTTATACTGCACGAGATTATATTCAAATTTCCTATTTTATGAGTTGATCTTTAGACTGTCAGTGTGCTTCCCATGAATGTCTGAAGTGGAAGAAAACTTTTTCTAATATACAGTATGTTGATTTACTGCCTTAAATTTTTTGAATGCATGTCTATATTTGTTCATTCAGTAATTTATTCATAATACAACATCAGAAAATAACATTTACTCCCTTTATGTGGTTAAAATCAGCACAACCAAAATGAACACAACATCTTTTCATCTCTGTTATCTTTGTCTTCTAAGAAGCTTTGACGTGAAAGGAAAATGAATTGAGCTGAAATTGATTTCTTTTGCTTTAACTGCATTAAATTTTTCTAAAGGGATTTGTCCTTGAATTTCAATTGACAATTCTTTATGACTTGCTCTGATATAAACAGACACACACACACACACACACACACACACTAACTCTCATTTTAAGCCCTTTTTTCTAGAACTGAAAAAAAATGGAGTCACAAACGAGCCTTTATTGGAGTGTTGTCTTTATTCCGTTATTCTTCAATCACTTTTGGTTTTCTGGTTCTCGTCTGTCTGTGGCTGACAGATCCCAGGAAACGCAGGCGTGCTCGTTCATGTGTGATCACATTTCAAGCAGACGTAATGCAACACATCTTGAATCTATAATATTCACTGGTGACATACGCAGTTCATATTTCATATCCACAGGCACACAACAACAAGAAAAATGGACAGAAATCAGATAGAACATAGAGCTGAATTATAATTGTATACTCAAACATTAAACTTTACATTAAAAACCAACAGATTGATATTAAAATGAAGGTGTTTTTTTTTTTAATATTCGTTGTTCATGCTAATGTAATATGCTGAACATACATAAACGAATGCAATCAGAAACATTGTTGCTCAAAACACTGTTTTCTTTTCTCAGAGTCAATGTGGTATTTTTTTTATTTCCGTTTAAAGCCACAGATGCCAAGCAGGGTAAAAACGAGGTCGATTGTGAAAATAATGAGATTCACATAGGTGAAAAAGGCAACCATAAACTGTATGGCCCAGATACAGAACTTGGGTGGACACTCACTGGGACGAGGGTTCTTCCTGAACATGAAAATGGGCCACATAATAGCATTAAATATATACAGCACAACAGAGATCACCAGAAAAATAAACACAAACTTGTCCAGGTTAAACGGCAAACACATCCTCAGTTTCTTGAGGATGTTGGTGGCTATGATTAAAGGCAGGATGGGGAAAGGAATGATATAACATATAACACACACGATTAGAATTGGCCTCTCTCTGTAACCAGTCAGTGATATAAAAATCATGCAGCTCACAAACGCCTCCAGAACTTTCCAGAATCCAGGCAGGGCAGCCAGGTAGGACGATTTCCTCCTGTCGCAGATTTTGTCCTTCACCACTTCGAGTGTGTAGACAAGGCCACACAAGATGGCAAATATAGTCACTATCCAGCCGTACAGGCATTTCAGGCAGGCGTAGAAGTTGGCATAGGTGATAGCGACAGACACAGTCATCAGTGTGGAGGACATGGCCATCCCCGTTGTAAAGTCATGCCAGTCCATGCAAAACATATTGAGTATGATATCGAGCTTGAACAGCTCAATGATGGTGATGATGAGGGTCATGATTGGGCAGAAGGCCCAGGTGAACATAGCATAGATCCAGTAGGTATGGCTGCTGCCTCCTCTGAAAGCACCCAGGAGAAAGGTGACCAGAGACAGGATGATCTGAGCCATGTGCAGCCCGCCTCGGCCAGATAACAGAGTAGAAGGACTGAACACTGCCTTGGACACAGTGTCCTTAATATCCCCAATTATCCCCATCTTCAAATGAGCCGGAGAGCTGATGGAAGTCCTTTATTTTGTACGTCCTCCCTGAAGGCTGCTACAGGTGCGTTTGACGTGTGTTTTCCGTTACTGTTTCACTTCCTATGGAGTCCTTAACTGCCTTTCTGGTTTGCATAATATGCATAAAAAAATGTGTGTCGTGATAAAGGGCTGCTCCAGCAGATATGAAACAACCACTGTACTACTACTACTGTATAAAGTCATTATTTTAACAGAGACAGGAACGCAATCATACATTTACACCAAGACATTTTTGAACAAACTTGAAAAAAACGTATCATCTGTGTAACCTCTTGTTCTCATCAGCCGACGTTGGGTGAGAGGCGGGCACATAGAGAAAAACCAACCATTCACACTCACGGCAATTCACCTATTCCTTTTCTCTTCCCAGTGCAAGGTGAGGAGTGGTTTTCTGCAGGGGAGAGGAAGATTTCCAATAGCTGTCAGGTCCCTCTCTGCCGTTCAGCCAACACTCCAATTATCTTGGTCTACACTCTCTGTTTGACATTTCAGGTACATCCTTAGATGTGCCTAGGATGCTTTGCGTCCATTGCTCCCTGCTATCAAGCGCCATTTTAGAAATACATAAATATACACTACCTTTATGTTGTGCTGACAGATGACTTTCAGTCCAAACCTCCTTTTCTGAGGGAGTCCACCACACGCTGCAAAGCTTCATAGTTCAGCTGTTGTCCCTTCTTCCAGTCCACCCTTAAAATCACAATTACAATGTACTTTAACATAATACATTTACATCTATATTTAGTATTAGTTTATACTTGACCAGATTACAGTGGGAAACAAGTTATCTTTGGCTGGTTTAATTATTGCTGTTTTGGATATATAATACGTCAAATCAAGTGCAACTTAATTTTTTTTACCATTTCTGGTTGAGTGCCTGGTTTGTATGATTGCCTCAAGAGGGGAAGCAGAGTGTTTATATTCATGCTGCAGACATATTTAATGATGTAAACAATAAGATGTACACTCAAACGTAACTTCAGTGATCTAAAACATTTGTTAGAACATGACTGGGGGCGTTGCAAAGCCTGACAGACAACTAATGAGTCTCAATAATGAGCTACAGTGCAAAACACGTTTCTACACGGATATACTTTTTTGTGACACTCCTTCAAGCTAACCGCTTTATGTTTTCCTTTTTGCTGTTTTTCATGGTCAAGCGTGATATGCCTCAATTTAACAATATGAAATGCAGGCAGCGTTTTATTGGGGAATGTTCTTCGTCCCGCTGATAAGATTTTATTCAGCAGGTCAGTTTGTTGTCGCTGGCGCTTGTTTCCTGGGGAAGGTAAATAGACAGCACAAAGAGGAAGTTGTTGTCAAGTGTCAGTAGCAGTGCCAACATTGGAAACATGTCTCCACTTTTCTCCTTTAAAGCCGTGGACATTTAAAAAATAACTCTGGAGGAAGCCGTCGCCTTGCTGGAACTATACTTAGTTGTAATGATAATTTCATTTTCGTGGGCGATTTATTTTATATTCGTGTCGAAGCCATTGTTTGGGAAGAACTAGCTAACGCTAGCCATGGGTCGATGACACAGACTGCACTGCAGCAGCACAGCACTTGGACTCAAAGCCGCCCGGCTACTTTTGCATCAGTGAAGTGAGGAGTGAAGGGGGGCCAGATGGATTTCTCCAAGTTCCTGGACGATGATTTCGACGTGAAGGACTGGGTGAACGGCGCCTTCAAGGTGGTGCAGAAGGACGCGCCGGGGAAGGCGGATACACACGCAGCGACACTGGTGATGAAGCTGCAGCTGTTCATCCAGGAAGTCAACAATGCCATTGAAGGTGAGTGCTTCAGATAAACTAGTGATTGTTTGAACAGGATGCCAAGGATGGACAAAGTGTCTCTTGCATGTGTGTGTCCTGTTACACCTACCTACCTGCAGTGCTGCACCTTGACTGTTCCCTTCTCTGGAAGTCGATTTGGATGAGCTAAATGACTGAGTGTAATTAGAAATGTAACGCAGCAGCTCTGCAACTCCTATTTACTGTTTTGTATCCACTCCGATGAGGGTTGTTTATAAGTTTAAAGGTCTAGTGTGTAAGATTTAGGAGTATTTGTCGCCAGGAATGGATTACAGTATAGTGAGAATCATCGTGTTTTCATTGTCTTTAGCGAGAGCAGGTCGCCTTCCACGAAATCCGCCATTTTTGTACAGTAGCCCTGAACAGACAAACCAAACTCTGGTCTAGATATGGACTTTTTATGCTCTTTATGTGAATTTGGCATCCACAGTTTCTTTTTTTTTTACATGTTTGGAAGAAGAGGGTGAGGTGTGTGAGAGCGTTCATTTGGCTGCAATCTGCAAACACACCGGACCTTTAATACAAACTTCCATCAATATTTGAATGGAGACTTTTCGGATAAAAACCTTGTACATAAATTGATTTTGATTTTGAAAAACTGCTGCATCAGACTGTAGTAGCTCAAACGCTGGCGACTAATGTGTGTTGTTGTTCTGATTTATACTTTATACTACACAATATAGTTTGTTGTAATCTACACTAGAGGCCTGTGTGTCTACAACAGCTACCTGTCATCACTGACTAGAATGTGAAATGTTATCTTAGTGAGTGGTTTTTATTCCTCGTCATGAATTTCATTCAAATTACACAATGAAACAAACGACACACCCGTTTGTTAGCAGGGATCATTTACTTAAGTGAATACTTGTGAAGGTTTATTAGGTACACTCAGCTAAAGTTATTTACTGCAGTAAAACCTGCTGTAATGAAGGTTATAATGTCCGATGTTTGCTGTAGCTCTTTTAGAGAGGTGGTAATTCAGCTGTACTGCATTATACAGAGAGGTGCCTCTGATAAGCTCATTGATGTAAATGAGTTGGACAAGACAGATGCAAACAGTGTCAACAAACATTGATAATAGTATTTATTTAGGAAAGGGTGGCAATAATTGACATAATGTTATTAGTGTTATACTTTTCTTGTCATACTCCTCATTAACTTAAAGTCTGCTTCATTCCTGTGTATAGAGAGCAGCAACCAGGCCCTCCAAAATATGCCCCGAGTTCTGCGGGACGTGGAGGCTTTGAAACAGGAGGCTTCCTTCCTCAAGGAGCAAATGGTTCTGGTCAAAGAGGACATCAAGAAGTTTGAGCAAGACACTGTGCAGTCTATGCAGGTGTGCATACGTTCCATCACTGTGCCATTAGTACATAAATAGCGCACGTGATGTACATTCATGGTTCACAAGACAGAATTTGAAAAACTTCATCCGATGTATTTATTTAATGATGAGCAGTTTTAATAGTCACAGTCAAACAGTGGCATAAAGGGTACTTCTCAGGTTTGACTCTTATATTTTGTGGTTTCTGTTCACCAGGTCTTGGTGGAAATTGATCAAGTGAAGAGCCGCATGCATCTGGCAGCCGACGCCCTGCAGGAGGCAGACAAATGGAGCACGCTGAGTGCAGACATTGAGGAGACCTTCAAAACACAGGTATCAATGAAAGACATCGCCGCAGGACTTCACTTGTGAAGATTTTGTCTGGGTTGCTGCTCAATGCTACTCATCGTTATAAGTGACCATCACAATGTTCAAGGAATAGTTCAAGTTCACCCAGGTGTACAAGACAAGTATTTAGGCCAGGAAGTGGGCAGTGAAATAATAAATTTCTGATCCATAACAGTATTTTCGAATATGTTGTCTTTTTTTTATCCAGGACTTTGCAGTCATTTCCTCCAAGCTGACCAGCATGCAAAACAGCCTGGCCATGTTGGTGGACACACCAGACTACTCTGAAAAGTGTGTCCACCTAGAGGCTCTGAAAAACAGACTGGAGGCCCTGGCCAGTCCACAAATAGTCGCAACCTTTAATTCCATGTCTATAGGTAAGAACCTGTGAGGGGCGCTGTTGTCTTCACCGCCAGCCAAGAAGGCTCATGTTTACATGTCGTTTCTCTGCAGACCAAGCCAAGCTGTTTGTTAAAGTCTTCACAGAGATCGATCGAATGCCACAGCTCCTTGCCTATTACTACAAGTGTCACAAGGTAGGAGCCATCGCAAAAATAATATCCTCCTGTGTGTGTGTTGCCTGTTTTTGCGTTGGCCTGCTTTGATGTCTGTCTATGTTGGCGTCTCCAGGGCCAGTTGGTGAGCATGTGGCAGGAGCTCTCTCAGAGTGAGCTCAGTCTGAATCAGCAGCTGTCGGAATTCTACGACACTTTGCTGTCCTCGTGGCACTCTCAGCTACAGTGGAGCAGCCAGGTGAGACACGCGGTTTGAAATGGCGGCTAGAGATCAATCATAATAAGTGAAATGCGAAACTATGGGTGGTAACTTTATTATAAACCTTGTGTTATCTAACAGGTGTTCAAGAACCCGTACGAGGTGGTGACGGTATTGTTGATCCAAACTCTGGGGGCCATGGTCCCATCCATCCCCGTGTGCTTGAGCACGGCTGTGGAGCGGGCAGCCCAAGAGCAGCGTCTGGACACCCTGCTGGAGCTCCATCACACCACGTTCACCTTCGGGCACAGCCTGGAGGCCGCCATGCTGCCGCACCTCGGTCTGTATATATATATATATATATATATATATATATATATGACGTGGATATATATACAGACGCGGGGTGAAGTTACGTCCTCACGTCCTCATGTTCCGTCTTGTGTTTTTCCTCCGCAGGTGAGAATAATCTGCTGAAAGTGAACGAGCTGGTGTGCGCTCTGTATGACCCCTACAAACCTTACAAGCTACAGTATGGAGATCTGGAGGAAGCTCACCTCCTTATCCAGATCAGTGCTGTACCTCTGGTTAGACACCACACCACACGACACACACACATATATTTATTATTTATTTTGTCTGATTCACTCCCTGTTTGCTCCATATTCTCCTCTCTTCTGTTTAGGAACATGGGGAAGTTATTGATTGTGTGGAAGAATTGAGCCACTCTGTTGGCAAGTTGTTTGGCCTGGCCAGCGCTGCTGTGGACCGCTGCGTCAAACTGACTGATGGACTCGCCGTGTGTGGCCTCCTTAAAGCCCTCAAAGCCCTCTTCACCAAGTAAAGATCCTTTTTATTATCACAGCCACAAGCCGTATACAACGTACTGACCCCTTGTTTTATTCATCGAAATAATTGTAGTATGTGTGTACTGTGTACCATACGCTTCAGAGATTTATATGACCAGCTTTAACACTGAACTCGTTCTAGGTATGTGTCCGACTTCTCCACAACGCTGCAGTCAATCAGGAAGAAGTGTAAGCTGGAGGATACTCCAAGTTCATCTGTTTTCGAAGAGGACTGGACAGCCTTCCAAAACTCTGTCAGGTTAATGTCTTTTTTTTACATTTGAGACTTAAGTACATCATTAAAAAAAAAAAAAAAGACTATTTTAATTAACATTTTTTTGTGTTGTGTCTTTCAGAATTATTGCCACTTGTGGTGAATTACTTCGGCAGTGTGGAGCCTTTGAGCAGCAGCTGTCAAACAAGTACGAAAAATGCTGGACTTTATATCACGTGTTGTTCTAGTTGTGCCCTTTTGCCTCAGGCCATTCATCTCTATGAAACTGATATAAGTCATGGGGCACGCCGTCAACAAGGCACCATGTCAGATTTTAAGGAATCGCACGCGTCCTCTAAACACAATCGGTCTTTTCCCCAAAGGATCCTGGGCACGGCGGGGAAGTACTTGTCGGAGTCGTACAGCCCACGCAGCCTGGCAGGCATCCAAGAGGCCAGCTCCACAGAAAGGAAGAGCGCTACCAAGAATCCCTGGCAGGAATATAACTACCTTCAGAGAGGAAACATGGCTGAATACAACAGCCTGATGGAGGTCCTCTACTCCCTGAAGGTATGAGAGTATGGCAGTGTGTCAGACTGAGGATGGATTCAGCTGATGTTGACTGAGGACTGAGAATTTTGTTTTGTTCATCAAGGACCCGAGTCTTTTTATGCATCTCTTTCTCCTTGTCTCACAGGAGAAGGGCACAGGTAACTCCAGCCTGTTGGCAGAGCCCAGATCTGCTCTGACCAGACTCAACCAGCAGGCCAACCAGCTGGCCTTCGACTCCGTCTTCCTGCAGATCAAACACCAGCTCTGCCTCGTCTCCAAGATGGAGGTTATTAAGTCTCAAGTTTCTACGTGATTCGATTTGATATACTGATTGACACCATCCGAGTGCGTTGCCGAGAGCTTTCTGGATTGCCTGCGTGCATTCCAGTGTTCGGCGTGCGCGCCCCGTCTATTTTAATCTCACCTCATACTGTCGGATTCTTGTGCAGAGACAAGAGGCACCTGGTTTGGGAGAGAGCTACACGGAGGACCTGCCTACTTTCAGCCTGTCACCGCAGGAGTACATTACAAATGTAAGTCAGGTTTGACTGGAATATGCATCGTGACATTTCTTTGAAAAATAATTCCTAAATCAGTCAGACCAGTGGTCTTTTTTTTTTTTGCACACACTCACGGCTAACACGGTTACAGTACTTATGATACTGCAGCTCCAAGACAAACAAGTTGTCTGCGTTCCCCTTCCAGATCGGGCAGTACCTCATGTCTCTGCCACTCCACTTGGAGCCATTTGTGACTCAGGAGGACCCGGCACTCGAGATGGCCCTACACGCTGGGAAGCTACCTTTCCCTCCAGAGCAAGGTAAATTGGTATATGTGAAGAAATAGAACTCTGGCTTCTCCATCTCTAAGTCATTTCTGTGATTATATAGATCTATCCGACACAGCTGTGACAAAGTGTTTGTATACGTAATACAAAAATGTGAAGGGAAAAAAAAATCAATCCTTTTGAACTGCAGCCATGGGTTAGAAAATGGAAACACCAATTTGTAATGTGACTCCCGAAGAACACACCACGCTGACCCGTGTCCCTGTCTGCTTGGTAGATGAGCAGTTTTATTTGATAGGAGGGTCAGTCCCAAATCTGTTATTGTATTTATCATAATGTCCTCTGTGCTGGAAGTGCAGGATGCAGCATTAAAACAGAAAGTCAGGATATCTCATATTGATGTTGAAGTAGATCACTTTTTGATTTGTGTAGTGTTAGGGACATTTTATTCTCCAAGACAGCTGATATACCATGAAGTCAAAGATCAAGTACAGATGGGACTGTGCTTTTTGTTCTTTGTTTTTCTCGACTAGCTTTGTTTTCGACACGGCTTTGACCTTTGTTGCCTCCAGCTCCTTCTCTTTCTCTGACACCACATCATAAATCCCAATCTCCTGACCTCGCAGCACTCTTTACACCTTGTGAATGACGCACTTTGGAGACATCAGTTTCCTTCTGTCTTTAGGCGATGACCTTCCCGAGCTGGACAACACAGCAGACTACTGGCTGGGCTCCATCGCTCGGGCAACCATGCAGACCTACTGTGATGCCATCCTGCTCATCCCCCAACTGGGCCCCCATTCCACCAAACAGCTGGCCACAGATATCGGTACAGTCGCCAGAAATTCCTCGCGATGGCCGAACAGAAACAATGTGCTCTCCCGGTGAAGTGAACTGTGTGTGTCTCTTTCACAGACTATCTGAGCAACGTGATGGACGCTCTGGGCCTGCAGCCCTCCCGTTCCCTGCAGCACATCGTCACCCTGCTGAGGGCCAAACCAGAAGACTACAGACAGACCGCTAAACTCCTGCCCCGTCGTCTGGCCTCCACCATCGCCGCCCTCCGCTGCTCGACTACTGACAGCAGAGAGAGGCAGGGAGATAGACTCTGTAGGTATGGTAGGCCCTCAGAGCGGCACCAGGGAGTCGCAGGCATGTTTGACCCCATTCCCAGGTTGTAATAAATAATATGAAGAAGAATGCGATATCAAAAATGGTTGGTTTACATGTTACAGCTCATTAAGTTTCGAATTTGGGGCTGCAGCATTTTAGAGTTATAGTCCTGTCTTAATGGGAGCTATGGGAATGTTAAGAGATTGAAATCAGGGTGGTTTAGACTTTTTTTTTATACTGATTAATGTTGCGTGTGTCTCTGAACGATGTCTCACCGGTGGTGATGCCTTCAAGTCAAGCCAAAGGGTGAAAGTGTCTTGACCGTACATCATTGATTTCCGCATTTTTCTTTTAGTTGCCGAAGCGTCTAAGGATGTAACAAAATGTACATCAGGGAACGTGTGAGAGCATTTGAAATCTATACAGTAGATCTATGTTTGTAGTTAATTATTTGTCATACTAATATAAATCATCTATGATTATTTAATTATATTCAAGCAGTCTTTATGAGCTTCACATTCAGCGGGTTGATGTAAAGACGACGGTGTAGTTGGAGCTGGAGTGGTGATATGGATAGTCATTTCCCCATATTTCTCCATGCAGGATCGTGAAAGTCTGTACATAAAACACTGACATCGACACTAAAACGGAGCCTATTGTGTTACTTTTCATGGAACTATTTTTATTCCTTAGATGAATGAGTGTAATGTAATCAGTCTAGTTTAATAAACATACAGCGTTTTCTGCTAAATCCTTTAATCATCTCACATTGTGCGTCCATCTTTTTTTGGTTGAATGCATTTGCACCCTCAGGTCATAAAAAATCAGCACGTCTGTCACAGGGGAGCACGCAGGTAAGACTCGACTGAGGCGAACGGTATGAATGAAATCGGCGCTGAAACAAGTCGGCGTAAGATGGAGTGGAACTATTTTGATAAGCTATTAATCACTTGAGTCAGTTTTGACAAACATCAGCTTTTTAAATGTGGAAATTTGCTGCCTTTCTTTGTCTTTGTCGTTTTCTTTTGGATTTCAGGCTTACAGAAATGTTTTAGAAACTACGAATGAATAAACCAATTTGAAGATGCCACCTTTAGGTTAAGAGTGATGGGTAGTTTTCACCATTTGTTGAACCATATGTTACACACTGAATTGTTACAGGCACAGGATTTAGTGGCATCAAGCGGTCCGTTGCAGTCTCCTCACATCACCCTGAAGGGAGAAACAACACTTGAAATGTCTAGGGTCAGTATTTACTTATATTTACAAGGCGGTTTCCGTGGAAGAGTGGATTGTGGATAGAAAATTATTTTTAAGTGATAAAAACAAAAAAAATCTTATTTTCAGGTCATTATACATGCTTATGAATATTATATTTCATGTGTGCCTTTTTTTTCTGAAAATAGAGGGGACCGTCACACCGCACCTTTAATAAAATACAATAAAATGTATTGAATTGACTTATTAAATGTAATGATTTCATTGAATTACAAACAGACTTAATGATAATGAGCTCAATTAATCACACGTCATGTTTGGCACGAACCTCTAGAAACAAGCGGAGCAATTTTATAAGGACAAAAACAAACTAAGCTCCTCTGGATGCAGATGTGTGTCATGCATGGACATGATGTGATCAACTGGCGCTCGTCGGTGTGTCCATGCCGTCCGGAGACGAGCATCACACAGCATCACATGCCGCTGTACGTACCTGCTCTCCTCCAACATGGACCAGTGTTTGGCCCTGACGTCAGCCGTTACCGCCCTGCCTGCAGTATATCGGTGCCTACAGATGATGATGGTGACGGGAGAGACGGCGGCCTCGCCGTGAATCCCATCCGGAGGAGGAATTCAAGCGCACGAAGAGTGAGACAAGTATCTAAAATAACTTTCCGGACCCGGTAGTGGAGGGAGGGGGAGGGCACCTCTTTTTTTTTTGTTTCCTCCCACACATCTGGCACACGGAGGAGATGCTCCGCGGCGGACGAACGCGAGGGAGCGGCGGGCTGTGCCGCTCCGCTCGGGGTGATCCTCAGTTTGGCGGAGCTCCTGCGAGCGCACCGAGCGTGGAGGCGATTTAGCGGGGGAAGGAGCCATCCACCGGTAAATCTCACCGAGCCGCTATTCTCTACCACATCACCGGGGATGTGATGACCGGAGGTGAAGAAATTACCTTTTTTTTTTTTTGTTGTTGAACGGGGTGGAGCTGTGTTTAATAAATGATGAGGGATCCCGCGCGTCAACCCGAGCCTCTATAATTGTGAATGAATTTGATGCTTAGCAGACATCGTGTCCACCGATACCGTAACCATCGGCTTGTTTTTGTGTCCAAACGATGACACAGGTGATGTTATGTCGCCGGACCGACCGCTAGAGATGATGGCTGCTGGCTGGTGCGGGACTACCCCGAGCCGCCCTGATAGAGACTCACCATGGAGGCTGTTTATGCAATCCGACGCAGTGTTGCAAGTGGGCTGATTCAATGCTACCGTCTCCATATGATCCCCCAGAACTGCCAGGCCTTTATGTTTCTGTGAAATATGCCCGGGCCTTGTGTGAAAACAAGCGGACGCGCCGCTGTCCCTGCGCGGGGATGAGGCTGGGATGAATAAAACCCTTAACTGGAATTAACGCGTAAAAACATCCGGACAGGGGTGTGTGGGGGGGGACAAGCCATCATGTCGAAAGTTGTCAGTAACAAGGAGAAGAAATCCTTCAGTAAAAAACTCTTCCGGAGGAGCTCGGTCCGCTCCGTTGGGAGCTTTATGAACAGAGTTCTCCGGACTCTGTCCACTTTGTCTCATTTCGGTACCGACGAGCAGGCCGCCGAGGATGAGAAGGACGACTCGAGTTTGATCCCGACCACCACCGGGGGGTCTCTCCCGTCGGACGACAGCGACTGCGGGGGGTTCGCCTTCGGGGACAAGGTGCCGGGTGTAGCCGGGCTCAAGAACCACGGCAACACCTGCTTCATGAACGCTATCTTGCAGTGCCTGAGCAACACGGAGCTCTTTGCAGAGTACCTGGCTTTGGAGCAGTTTAAAGGGGGGGAGACGAGCAGCAGCAGCAACGACAAGGCCAAGTCCAACGGGGTGCTGGTGGGGCAGAAGAAAGGGAGCCAGCAGCAGCAGCAGCAGCAGCAGCAGCAAGAGTCAGGAGAGGTGACCGAGCAGCTGTCCGGTCTCGTTCGGGCTCTGTGGACCTTTGAGTACACGCCTCAGCACAGCAGAGACTTCAAGGTAGGATGTGCATCATGCAGGGGTCCTAACAACTGCAGGAAACACACACACACACACACACAATGTGCATGCATGTGTGCACCTTTACAGAGCCCAAAATTAGACATCACTAGGCTAGAATAAAGTTTGCAGATACCTTCAGTGCTCCTGGTCTATTTTAAAACTAGCAGAGGAACTTGTGACAAAAAGTCAGAAACTGAGGCTATCAGGAGGCAGCACAACTTTCAGTCACTTCCTCAGTTGGTCCATGTGAGCATCTTATGTTTCATCCTTAAAAAGGAGAGTAAAGTCACGAGCGTTGTCAGAGATTATTGGAGAACCAGCAGCCTCGGGCCCAGTCTGTGCTTCCCATTAAGGAAAATGCATGATAAGTGGGGCCATTAGCACCTCAGTGAACTGCGTTTCACCACCCTACTTCTTCTGTGTTCTGTCAATACCCAACGCAGACGCTTCAGCCCCATTAGTGAGTCTGAAAATGTGAATTCCAGTTTGTCCAATCAGGAGATTCCTCAATTTGTCAGACAGGGTGCAGATGCTGTGACTATGGCCTCGAATGACTGGGCTCGGTTGTCTCTGGAGCAGCCCAGTTTGAGTCTGTTCTCTAATGCAAAACTGTTTCTTTCATTTCATTTCTGTGTTTCATCAAATATCAGATCCCATACTAGAGATAGCACGGTTATGATTACACTTTATTTGCAACAATCAGCCTTTTTATAGGAGAATAAGTGAAGTGAGTGTCCCTGACTAACACTTCTTTCTTTAAAAGGCTGTTTGAGTCTTAGATCAGCACTGTAATAAAACTCTAAAAAGGATTTTTGAATCACTTTATTGTCTGTCCCACACCTCGCCTGCTATTTCCATCGCTTCACCTCATCAACCCCGCATCCCGGCGCTGAAAAGTTTGCCTGTCACAATCACAAAGGTTTGTTCTTTTGCGGCAGGGACACTTCATGTTCTGTCTTTTTTTCCCTCTGTCTGATAATCTATTTTTCTGATTTCAAAAAGCTCCAAACACGTAACAGAGAGGGACTATATTGAACAGGGCCACACAACACACTGCTCATTCTTGACAGCGTTACTATTTCTGTCCATTTTTTTTCTACATCGGTTGCTGGCCAGAGAACAAACTGTCGGATTGGATATAGATTGTTCTCTTCGGAGTGAGAGGCCTTGAATATGTTTAGCTTGATAGAGAATATCTGGTATATATAATTAATGAGAAGCTAAAAATCCCAAATTATTCGTTTTTGGGTATACCATCCCAAACTACAGGGTGGGCACACAGCAGAGATGTCAGTATTTGGATGAATTAAGACTTGGCAGCAAGCGCTACAAACCTGTGTCTAATTGAACTTCAGCAAAACATGCTGTTTTTGTGGTTAGTGTACATTACAGCTCAGCATGCACATGTGATGCTTTTTTTTTTGTGTGCCTCTTGTCTCAGACCACAATCGGATCCTAAACTGAGAGCACTTAAAGATCATTAGGAAGACATCCGTAATAACAGCGCAGGGGGAATTATCAGTGTCCATTTTACTCTCAGAAGCAATTGGTTTGAGGATTATGTTGTTGTACACCATCCAAACTGCCCAAGAGCACGATCTATCTGCACGCACACGCACTCTCATAAATGATTACATTCGCCATTTGTGATACTTAATTTGACAACGTGATTGATGGTAAAACAAATCCAACAAATGGCGGTAGCCTGTAAACAACACAAGGTAATGAAAGCAAACTTTCTCACAGATTACGTAAGTCTTCTGTTTCGTAGGGATGATACATGAGAAACTTCAAGCAGTTACTTCATTAATTACTGCTTCTTAGCAATTACGGCTTCATATTATCCATGCCATAAAATAAATCATGTGATCACAGACTCGAGAATAATCTGTAGCTTCTCACGTCTCAAAAGATCCATGTTAGACAGATGGCATTTTTTCGCGTGGTTTCACTGTGATAATGATACATTTCCTTCCCTACCCTGGTTTTTAGACTCAAAACATTTACCTTTTCACGGATACTTGATAGGAAATACTAGAATACAAGGATATGAGCTCCCACATTCTTGAAAACTGCGGCTCAATCCCCAGAAATAATAATCCTATAAACACACGCTTCCTCGTAACATAAGAGGACTTCAGTGTCTTCTGATTTACAGTATTACAGGCTTTACTGGTAACACTGGTTGTTGGAGCCATGCATTATATTATGTTTGTTTGTTGTTGTGGTTTATTGTGGTGGTGTGGGCTGGACCGGAAAGAATCCTTACTTATTTATTCACTTGTTCGCCTGCTTGGCAGAGAAAGAGAGCGGGGTTGAGTTTTGGGTTTTCACATTTCCTGCCGCGAATGCGAAATGCAGATTTAGTTTTTGCCTTAGTTCGTTTGTTACTTTAAACACGCATCAGTTCACTGGAACTGGATTGTTCAGTGACGCATCAGCCTCTCAGCGATTTTATTGCAAACCTACACGTGACCTATTCGCAGTGCGTAATAACATGGAAGTTGTGAATGAAGGAACATTTATTTAACCACAATGGTCTAAAATATGAAATGTTTCTTGACCGTGTTCTTTCCAGTACATCACATTACATATAACAGTGTTCATAATCATTCATCTTTGCACTGTTGCATTTATCAATCATAAAAATGGGATGCTGAAAACTGAACGTGTCCAATTCAGAATGAGTGTATGAAAAAATAGGTTTGTATGAACATTAAATATCTTGTCTTTACACCATATTCAAAGGAATACAGGATTTGCAAATCATTCTGTTTTCATTTTTTACGCTGTCGCAACTTTTTTGGAATCAGGGTTGAGTGGCCATTGCACACTATTGTTGTCGAGGTGTGTTGTTTACTTATAAGAGATACAGATATTTAAAACAATGCGTCATTAATATCCAATCTGCATTTCACTCTCCGTCTAAATCTTTAAACTGCTTTTGTTTTCAAGTCTACCGATGCTAGCTTGGGATCTACTTTCATCAACAGAGCTTTACTTACAGACAACCTTTGTGGCCACAGAAAGAAGGCTAGCTCTATTTGTACAAACTGCTGACGCTGCCTTGGTAATGCTTCAAAATGAGGACGGATGTCCCAGGGGACGGGCCGAGAAGACACACAGGGCACAGTCCCCTCATATCTTTGACCTTGCGTGACATTTGATAGCAAGTAGAGGTGACTTTGTAGCTGCCAGCCTGTGTGGCTCTTTAGAGTGCATACTGTTGTAATCTCCTGTAGCTAATTGTCGGTGAGGTTAGGCTGTCGATTTTCCGCCTGTGTCCTGGTTTTAAAAAGCTTCTCCACGCCTGCGTCTCACCAACACCCGCACCTCTGCTGACCTTTAGGATTGTGCTGATCATCATCCTGGTCAAATGCACTGAATATTTTATGAAGTAAAAAAAAAACAACAAACAGAAACGGCCCTCAGTGCATTACAAAATCATTTCTGTCCATTTAAAGCAGTCCATTTAAATCAGAATTTGTTTGTCCTGCTTGTCGTGCTGCAGAATGTGGTCTCGAAGAGCGCCCTTCAGTTCAAGGGTAACTCCCAGCACGATGCCCAGGAGTTCCTCCTCTGGTTGCTGGATAGAGTTCATGAAGACCTCAACCATATCGTCCACCCTGACGTCAGACCTCCTAGAAAGGTAAACAGGGCTAAACTGTGTTAGATTTACAGTATATTGTGTGAATATCTGAACAATGTTTCGACTGAATGTTTCCAAGATGATCAACATTGTAATAAACTGATAAATAATGCTATAATCTGTACTACAGATGTTATTTAACATGCATTCTGTTATACTTCATTGTTCATTTTGTTTTCCAGCCTCCAGTTGAAGAAGAAAATCCCCCTGAAGGATCTCCACTACCAGCACCTGGCTCTTTTGTACAGGAGTTGTTTCAGGCACAATACAGGTGAACAATTCAATTGTTGGCATATAGTCTATTAAGTCGTGTATTGATTTACTGCCAGCTCATGTTAATATTAACTGTAAATCAGTGAGGAACATGTGTCAAGGGCAACCATCTGGAAAATTCATATGCCGGACACGCCTCTTTGTGATAAAATATTCCAAAGTCAAGGTTCACGTGCAAGCTTTTTACCATATCCCATGACTCAGGTGTCTTCACACGCGTACAGAATTTCAATCGCTTGATAACAAGTGACTCGAGTCATGTATATACTATACAAAAGGAAACAGTGATTATGGCATTTTCATGAAGTGTGTATGTCATATTTGCCTAATTTCTGTACTTCTTTTATGAGAGCAATATTCAGCACTGATGTTTAAAATGATAATATTACATCTTTATATGCACCAGCAGTCTTTGTAGCGCTCTGGATGTTCGGTTTTTAATCCATGTATTTGGACTAGTTGGAGATTTTGGTAAATACCTCTGAGAGTTACACAAGAAGATTGACACCTCTCTTGTGACTGTACGGTAAATACGAAGCTATAGCCAACAGCTAGTTAGCTTAGCACAAAAACTGGAAACAGCTAGCCTGGCGTGGAGTTTGTAGGAAGCAAATAACTCTTGTAAAACTATAATAAGTTGTTTTTACGCTCTGGTTTTTGTACTGTTTTCCTTTATTTCCAGCTTGTATGCTAAGCTAACTCAACCTGCTGCTCATATTTACCGTAGTGTGACAGACGTGAGAGTGGTTTCAATCTCATTTACCCCAGCAAGAAAATGGATAAGAATGTTTCCCAAAGCCTTGAACTATTTCTTTAAAATGATACGCTGTTGCAGCGCTGTTTCATTGTTCTCGTCATGTCTCTGTGAAGGTCCTCCCTGACCTGCCCTCACTGCCAGAAACAGAGCAACACCTTTGATCCTTTCCTCTGCATCTCACTGCCAATCCCGGTACCTCATACACGGTAAGGTGACTCTGTATTTAGTCTATGAGTAAGACAATATCTATCAGACAAAAAAGGTCCTTGTATCCGAAAATGCAACGTGACAAGATACAGTGTGAACCTGGCATTAAAGACACCGTCGATGCCAGCCCAGACAAACACCATGAAAGATCTGACAAGAGAAAGCTAAAATTAGAAGACACCATCTCATCCTTGAAGCGTCGGCCCTGCCACGGTTACGAAACAGCCAATTAATTTCAGTCCTTCTGTGTTTCAGGCCCCTCTACGTGACAGTGGTGTACCAAGGAAAGTGCTCCCACTGTATGAGAGTCGGGGTGGCCGTGCCACTTTCTGGCACCGTGTCCAGACTGAGACAAGCTGTGGCCCAAGAGACCAAAATCCCTGCTCAACAGGTGCTGTCTTATTAGAAACTTCCCTGTTTTAAGGCCATTAATGTATCAAAATGGAGAGGATTAAAGATAGTGTGTGCTACTTAGAGGAGACTGGATAGTGAAGGAGTATTTCCAGTGAGCCATGAGAGAATTTGGTGGTTAAGTTTTATCATTAGTGCCTTATAAATATTTATATCTATAGACAGTATTTCAGAATATAAAATGAATTTTGATATTTGGTGGCAACTCCTTTTAATTGCTAACTTCATTTATTTTCAAAATAATATGGTTATTTAGTTCAGCACCCTTCACAGACCCTAGACCTAGACCTAACCCTAGACCTAGACTTAGTACTGATATAAGGATGGAGCAGCTCTTAGACGTATTCTGATACACCTTCGAATGAATCCTGGACTTGAAACCTGGACTTGGGATATAAGCGAAACAGTCTTACAGCAGCGTTCTGGACCATTTGTTTGTAAAGTGGAAGAAACATGAACGTGTCAGTGATTTTATAAGTTGTTCGAAGTACAAAGACCGATCAAGATTTCTGAGACTTTGCAGATGTAAAAAGGGAGCCAATGTGCTTCATCAAGCCCGTGCTTTTGTTCTCTGCCTCTGCTCAGATCGTCCTCACTGAGATGTACTACGACGGCTTTCATCGCTCCTTCTGCGACGACGATGACGACCTTGAGATCATTCAGGAGAGCGACTCCATCTTTGCCTTTGAGACACCTGAGCTATTCAGACCAGACCAGATCCGCTCCAAGCGAGGCAGTACGACTTCCTGTTTATCCCCCAGAAATTAGTTTAGCCCGTTGTCTTATTATGCCAGTAGGAGTTGAGATTAGATTAGAAATGGACTAATATTGCACAAGTGCTGTATTCAGGGAGCCGCTGCAGACACTGACCAGCATGTTAGAATGATTTTCAAAACAGCTTACAAGCCTATTGCTCTGTTTTTTTAAAAATTTCACTTTTGCAACTCGTTTACAGGCAGCCCACATGCAAATCTCAACCAGAACAACCTAAAGTATGGCACAGATAATAACAGGATATCCACACAAATACAAGAGCCTACAACACCACCTCAGAGTCCCAACAAGAACAGCGGGCAGGCCGAGAAGATTGTCCTGTTGGTGTGTAACAGAGCCTGCGCTGGACAGCAAGGACGCAGGTACTGGACGACACGCGTAAACGTTTAAGTGGTTGTCTCAAAGGACTCTTTCACCTGGTGCGGGTCAGACTGTTTCGTTTTTGTAATCCCCGCAGGTTCGGCAATCCGTTCATTCTGTATTTGGAGCGTACGGTGACGTGGGATGTGCTTCAGAAGGAGATCTTGGAGAAGATGCGGCATCTTCTGCGCCCTGGAGTCTTTGTGCAGGTACACGCGAATCACATGCCTCCCTTTATTTCTGATTTTAATAATTGTTTAATCACCCTCGCGCGTGATCTGTTTTAATGTCTCATCCCTGATGATTTGTAGGTAGGGCCCTTTACTTTGCGTGTGGTAGGAGTGGTTGGAATCACGTATCTCTTGCCTCAGGAGGAGCAGCCGCTCTGCCATCCCTCCGTGGAGAGGTAATGTCACCTATCGCCACCAGGGGGGAGTGTTACCACACGTGAATAGTCACGCAAGCCCTGCAGTGTGTGTGTTTAATTCACTTGAAGTTGATTGAAGAGCTACAAGTATGTAGGCCGACTCTTCAGTGGTATTGATGTTAAAATATCTCCCAAGATGCTTAATAGCTTGTCTGCTTTTATGGATTTTTCTCTAAGAGGGTGTTGACCTCTGTGGGAGTTACATGGATTTTTTTGTAAATGGGAGGAATGAGGAAAAATGACATTTGTTCTTTTACAAGTGTGTAAAAAAACACACGAGAAGAAAGATTCAACGTTATTTAAGCTCAAGTTTGGCTCAATGTAGTGTTTAAATTTCCATGTATTGTGTCTCAGTTGGCTCTATGACCTGTGTAAAGACTATCTAGAATATACAATCTACAAGGTCTGTAAAGGCTCATCAAGGGTGTCGAGAATGCAGTGTGAAAAAAGTACATTTGCCTCTTTACAGCCTTATGAATAAGACAAATTAAACCTTCAAATAAACCTTATTTAAATTGAAATTCAGCTCAACAAAATGCTTGTTTGCTTTGCCAGAACTTAAAATTTAAATTTACATTCATTGTGTTTCAGCTGGCTCTATGGCCATTTCAAATATATACCTATAAGGTCTATAAATACCATCCAGTGTGCAATTAAAAAAATATGATGATCTCTGATGCTATGTTTATCCCTTCTTTATAGTGATCGCGGTAGCGATCTAAATTTGAATCTTTCTCTTGTGCAGCTTCTAATCATTCTGTAATTCTGCATACTAGCTAAATGACTCAAATGAAAAATATAACGTGAGGTTCTCTTAATCTAATTTTCAACAGGGCATTCAAGTCTTGCGGCCCCGGAGGGCCACCTCATGTCAAGATTGTTGTTGAATGGGACAAAGAAACGAAAGACTAGTAAGTGAGCTCTGGCAGGGGCCGAAGCACCGATCAACACACTTTCTAAAGCTCGTGGTAGATGTGTGATATCTCCTTTCGGGGGGTGTGCGTTTGAACACAAATACATAAGGGTCTTTTGAAGTTCTCTGCGATCCCTCTGTGACTTGTGCCATGCTCTGCCCACAGTCTGTTCAAAAGAACTGAGGATGAATACATCCCAGATGCTGAAAGTGTGCGTCAAGTGAAGGAGCAGCACCTGCAGCCTCAGACCTGCTCACTTGCCCAGTGCTTTCAACTCTACACCAAAGAGGAACAGGTAGGCTCAGACATGGTATCGTGTAGGCAGCAGAGAGTGCTGAGAATATCACTGATACCGGATACGTATTTGGATAAAAGAAGTGTGTTGCGACCCGGCCTCGAGGAAACCCTGGCACGACATGAAAACTGAGACTATTCCCAGCTCCCAAGAACTGCCAGCAACAAAGAATTTGCAGCTCTTTTAAAGGTTTATTTAAAATCTTTCGGCTTCGGGGTGGGTTAGCAGCAAGACAATAAATAAAAAAGAAAGTGCTGCAACCTAAACTTGCCTACTCAAATAAAAAAAACTAGAAACCTCCTGCTGAAGTCAGAAAAAAGGAGAACAAAGGGTTAAACACAAATGCTACCCATCACTACTGAATTTGTGCTGTTACATCAGTTAGCACTTAGCTGAGCTATTGCATTTCACACAGAAACGCGTTGGCTGGAAGAGGAGCTCCGGGAAAGCTGGCCTTTTAATACCACGAGCTTGGAGGATGATACCAACCAGCTCCCCGGAACGACTTTTACATTCGCACACTCGATCAGCCAACTCACCTGTCACACACGGCAGAGAGAGAGAAATCCACAGCGCAGGCACGGCGGAGATTAAAGTGCATACACACGTGCATAGTAAATCTTCATATGACCCCAGGGTTGTGTTGTTTCAGCCTGTCTCCCCTTTATACCGAGTTTAAAAAATGCTGGCTGGAGTAAGGAAGGGGAAACTGCCGAGGATGATTATATTTCTACCCGCTGAATCTCAGTTTTAATCCAAGATAAGTAAAAATTACAAACACTAGATGGCAGTACGACCTTTTTTAAATTGTTCACAAAATGTTTAAAAATGGCATAAATTCATGTCTTTATTATGCAGAAAATAGACAATAGTTAAAAAACAAGGCCTTTTTTTCCACATTCATTTCAGCTCGCTCCTGATGATGCATGGCGATGTCCACACTGTAAGCAGCTTCAGCAGGGCAGCATCAAGCTCAGTCTGTGGACGCTGCCGGACATCCTCATACTTCACCTGAAACGCTTCAGACAGGTACTGATGTGTATACAGTGTTGTGAATGAAGGCGCCAAAACTCTCGAATCCCCTAAAACTAGCGAGAGATGATACGTGTTTTCATGTGACGGCGTATGAACCATGGTGTCACTCTAACTTGTCAAATGAAATGCCGTGAATGTGTTTGCGCATCTTCAGGATGGCGATCGACGCATGAAGATGCAGAACATGGTGAAGTTCCCGCTCACCGGTATGGACATGGCACCTCACATGGTGAAGAGGAGCCAGAGCAGCTGGAGTCTCCCATCCCATTGGTCACCATGGAGACGGCCTTATGGGATGGGCCGTGACCCGGAGGACTACCTGTATGACCTGTACGCAGTGTGTAATCATCATGGGACCATGCAGGGGGGACACTACACAGGTAACAAACCGGCATCAACTAACCAGCGACCGATCGAATCGATGAATATCTCCGAGATATTTATAATATTTGATTGTGTTGTGTGTCTTAGCTCACTGTAAGAACTCCATCGATGGACAGTGGTACTGCTTTGACGATAGCGATGTTCATCCTATATCTGAAGATGACGTCTGCAAGCAGACTGGTTACATCTTGTTTTATCAAAGACGTGCCACAATTCCATCGTGGTCTGCCAACAGTTCTGTGGGAGGTAATTTTTGTTGATATTTGCTCATACAATGTACGATCTCTGATCATGGAATGTATTGTACATGTTCAACCGCTGTCTGTTTTTGGACATTAGGATCCACCAGTTCTTCTCTGTGTGAGCACTGGATTAGCCGGCTGATGGGTAGCCGTCCACCCAGCCAAGCCTCGTCTGGTTCCTCCAGACGCACGTCATTGGCCTCCCTCTCTGAGTCGGCTGAGTTTGCTGGTGAACGGAGCGAGGATGATGGTGAGAGACTCATCCAAGCGCACAGTTTCTGGTGACGACTATGAAAGCTTTGTTGATGTGTGTCTTTCCTCATGCAGGCTTATCGAGCCGGTCAGCAGTGAGGGGCATGCAAAGACAAACCTTCTCCTCGAGATCTTCCATTGCCAGCCCTCTGGTGCTCAGTGAAAATGGCACTAAGCCATCCTGGTCCCACTCCGCTAAGCTCCAACTCCGATCCAACTCCCCTTCGCGCTTCTCCCTGGAATCCCACTCCTCTTCCCCGACACTGGAGAGGATAGGAGAGGTGGTGGATAGCAAAGTGTCAACCTCCTGTTTCACTGGGTCACCCAAGCCAGAAAGATTGTCAGGCAAGTCGGCCCTTGCAGCTTCGGAGAGTAATACAGGCAGTAAGAAGCTGATAGAGCAGGTTCACTCCAAAGCTGTGGCCCAAGCAGAACAGAGGAGCTCCATCCAGCCTGCGGATAACAACAATGTAGTCGCTGCTGCTGAACCGGTCAGCCCTCGACATGGGGCAGCTACAAAGGAGCCGAAACAAAGAAATGGGGCTGCAGAAAGCGCTGGTGTGAAAAGGACCTCAGCAAAGACCGGATTAGAGAGTGAAAGGAGTCCCAAGAAGCGTCCTGCCATCTCCTCAACGTCATCAAGCTCTTTGTCCCCCGCGTCCCCTGCCCTTGACAAGTTATCGTCTCGAACGCAAACCAAGAGTGCAGCGTCGGTGTCAAACCCCAAGGATAAAAGCGATGGACCGTCTAAAACTAGCAAGGCTGCTTCCTCAAGAACAGCAACCCCCTCCAAGAAAGCGTCATCCCAAACCCCAGAGGTATTACATCCTGACTCTGCCCAGCAGAGAAAGAGCGGTTCTCCAGGATCACAAAGCTCACACCCTCCGAGGAGGACGTCACCCAGAGGGGGAGGCGAGAAAAGCTCAGCCTCAGCAAGGACTAGAGTAGCAGACAGGAGCACTAGCCGTGAATCCTCACAGGCCAACGGGGTCCCAGAGAGGAAGGTTAACCCTGGAGGTCCTCCCTCCAGGTCGAGCGCTGCAAGTAGAGCGGAGGGCAGGCCGAGCCGCGCTGCGGACAACAAGGCTGCAGGCCGAAGCTCAAGCAGTAGCTCCTCCATGACTAGCCTCCGGTCCTCAAGTGTGGGTGTTTCCTCTGCAAGCGCAGCCCCGCCGTCAAGGGGACCTCAAAGGAACAGCAAGACGGAGGAAAAAGGTTTGTCCTTCTTCAAAACGGCTCTGAGGCCCAAAGAGACCCGTAAGTCAACTGATAGTGGGAAAGCGGGCGTGGGGGAAGCTAAAGGAAGTCCAGAGGATGGTGGTGGGGATGCAGCTAAAGAAGGAATCCCTCATGGAGCGGGTAAGAAAGCCCAGAATGTGGCCTCAGAGGCCCAGACTAATGTGACCACAGCCAAAGACAAGGAGTCTTCTAAGGCGTCTGCTACAGCTAAGCATTCACTGCTGCCATCCACAAAGTCTAAGCTTTCTGGGGCAGAAACAGCCACACAGCCCTCTGCCAATGCAAAAGACCCTTCAAAGAAAGAGCCTGCTAAAAAGACAATGCAGTCAAGGAAGATCCCCATCAACTCTACACAAACTAGCCAGAGGGCCAAGTGACGTTATTTTAAAGGCCTGTTAACAGTCTCTCTAGTGCAGCTCTGAGGTGCTTTAACATCAAGCTAGACTGAGTGTCTGACAAACATCTTTAAAGCACCTGTAGCTCTTCAGTAGTTACTGAATACCAGCTGCCATACCGGACACTTACTGTCCACGTTGTTAAATAGTCATTTAGGAATGGATTTTAACGAAGCACTTTGTATGGATTGCATTGATTTTGAAGAATATTATAATGTATTGTAAATAAGCATGGACTGCACATGTATTGAAATTATTGCCTTGTTCTGTCTGTAGCATAGATGAGAAAAGTGCATCTCGGTAGGAGGTGAAAACAAAAGTGACTTTGCACAGGATGGAAAGCCGACATGACGGGGCAGAGAAACTCTTGACATGCCATCAAACACGGACTACTCAGTCACCAAAGGAAGTTTACTGGCAATTTTTAACATGCTGATGCAGTGAAACACTGAATTCTTTCCAAAAATCTTGATGTACCGCTCTCCGTCAGTATCGAGAGTCACGCGTCAACAACAAACATCAGTGCCTCAGATAATCAACGTATTTAATCTAAATTGTATAACTGCAGGTGTTGGTAAATTTATAATTCAATTTTAATATTTATTAAGCACTGAAAATGTCATTTCAAGTAAAACACAATTTAAGCCTATTTAACCCGAACTGCTGTTTACATATGCTCCTTGGTATAGTAATTGTGCAACAGCCTTTAAGAAGTATTTTTGTGCAGCCAAAATCAAAGACTGTCATCGAGAGGCCGGGGAGAAGTGCAGGATTGAAGCATGTGTCGTTGGTGTTAAATGTCTGGAGACCTTGGTTTGTAAAGGTTCTTAAATGTTTGTGTTTTATTTACCTGTAATAACCCCCTCCCCCCCCCACACCCCCTCCCGTCGCCCCTCAAACAACCCCCCTAACCCGTCACCACCTCTGCTGCCCTCCAGCTGCCGATGCCAACACTTAACTGCGGTGCCCATGTTTCCTCGTGGGGATCAAACCACTTCAGACTGCCAGACATCTCCAAACATTCCTCTCAGATGAACACAGGGTTTATGTAAAAAGTCACAACGCGCACACACACGACGACACGTTCACAGACAGCTGGGATTGCCTTCGTTGAAACACCATACGTGTACATAGAGCATCATGGTATGTTTGAGTCATCTTCCGCCTTCACGTGTGACACCACTTTTGCTTGTGCACATCTCCGAGCTTGCATCGCAGAGTAGCTCAGCACTGAACGCACCGACATAGACTGAGAAAAGAGCTCACCCCATGAAGTATATGACAGTTGTTGCATGAAAATTGCTTATGCATGCACTTAACTATGCAAGCAGACTCTTGCTAATGCCCACACTGAGTATGTAGATGTGCTACTCTTGGATGTGTATATATTTCTAACTGTATATTTTTTCAAATGCCAGCATCAGAGAGCATGTTAAGGCATCCTTTATTAAAGCTTTGTTTGCACATTTCTTCAAAGTAATATACATTTTGTATGAATGATAAGTATTGCTCATTCACACTCCTTCCCCGTCAAAGTAAATCGACTCACTTGCAAATTGATGTTTTCTGTACTGTATTCATTTGTCTCACGGTTTTTCCTTCACAATTCCAAACCTTTAATAACGTTGAACTTTTTTTATATATACGGCTTTGGCAACCAAACATTGCAGCTGCAGTTTACAAGTTGTGGTTTTAACTTCAATTTGGCGGCGAACGCGTCGGAGGTTTCAGCAGATCTCCCGCGAGAGCTGGGAAATTAAAATGACTCTGCAAAAGACGGTAGTGTTTTTATAGAAGGTGACAGGTGTGTTGTCTGGTTCTAAATATATCCAAGTGGACAGGTCAGGCTCAGGATGAGATGCTGAACTCATCCTCCGTAACCACGCTGTCTTGCAATTTGACCTTTTTTCTCATCCAAAAACACTCTTGATATCTTGACAAGACATATTTCACTGTGAAAGATTGCACTGGAACGCATCATTGACTCATTTTGTGGACAGGAATCCCACGGAACAGAAATTTAATAATGACAGTTGTAATAATTACACGTCAGATTTATAGATTGACTGAATGTCAGTGTCATAGTCCACGAGGGGTGTTCATCAGTAACCCAAGCAGCTCAACCACAAGCTACTTCACACAGTTTTGTGGCACATGGTGCAGAATAAAACATACTGATTATCTTTAGTGCCTAGTGGCTACAGTGTAGTGATACTGTGCTATTACATCCAACACATGCAGTATATATATATATGAACTGATGGAGTGACATCTGTGCGTCACAACGACAATAAGTGAAACTTTGCAGCGATAACAAAATGGAACGGATGCATAAAATATGACACAATGCTGCGTGGAGTGATTTATTTTCACAGATGCACGAGGATGATTAAACATTTTTATTTTTCCATTGATATCCTGTGATTATAATGTAATTTTTTTTGACATTTCCTGTGTTCATCCTTCTTTGGGGGTTGCGGTGTGTGTTGGCATTGATTTAGCAATGCAAGACGATACAATAACGAAATAAAATTACGTCATTAACTAACAGTTTGTTCACATATGTGGCTTTGATTTTTTTTTTTTTTTTATGTGCAGCACATTTCTTTCTACATTTCCCGTTTCCTCCACTTGGTGGAGCTCAGTGTTTGCCTTAAAGAAACTCGGCAGACACACAAAAATAATGAGTTAGGGAAATAAAGCAACACTTGTCCCTGAGAAATGCCCTTCAATCTGAACTTGCGGGATTATTAAGATATATAGTACCGTCAAATCCAATGCTGCCAGTGAGGGTGATGATATGTTATTAAACTACAGCGCCATCATTTATTTAGGGCTGATTCAATTGTGGCTTTATTAGTTTGGCCCAAGGCTGGGCATATTAAGAGTTAATGCTGCCTCTTTGTCTTTCTATTCTTGTAATTTTGTATAACAGTCATCGGTTTGGGGAATTACATTTTCACTTCTCACCTCTTGTGCAGTCTGAGAAGTGATGAAATTTTAAAAATTGCCTGTGGTGTGATGGGGGGGGTGCAGCATGTTTCTCCTCACATGCAGACGAGGGCCTGAATTGTGTAAATGATGAGAAATGAGCGTTTTAGTCTGTGTTGTAAAGAAAAACGTCAGGTTGTTCCAATTAATATGCGTGTATGAATGTAAGCAGGAAACATGCGGGCTGCAAAGTGGCACGAGATCATTTTGTAAAGGAGCCAGCCTCCTCTAGTTCTGGAATCAATAATCATTTGCCAATTGTAGCAGTTCCAAGAGAACGCCATTAGCGAGACCTCAGTGGAGAATTCAACTTTTATCTGGATTTAACACACAAAGCTGTGACGTTACCCTTCTGGAGGCCTGAATGTAACACACTGAGCATGCTGGATTAGTTTACATGTTTTGATTTGGCCACATGAATGCGCTTGATTCATTTTAGAAAGGCAATCTAATCATATTGATCAATCCAATCCTGGTATCTCCTGTGGCCAAATCCAATCCTTGGTGCTGCAGCTAAGTCTCCATTTTGTCCCTGGCTAGAAAGATAGAAAGGCATGATGAGCAGGATCTTCGTGATTATCTTTCACTCTTTATCCGCCCGCTGTTTGGATGGATTGATGCATTGACTGCTGCGGCGAAGGTGACGCACAGTATCATAAACACCGACACATTCACCAACACTGCAGCACTGGGAACCCGATAATTATTCCAGAAATATTCATTTAACCCTGTAGTTTACATTTTCAAGTCTATGTCGTGGTGATATCTTTTTAGATGAAAATATGTAATGTTATATTTATGTAATATCTAATATCTTACATACTTTGATGGAATGCACAACCTCTATCATGTTCAGCAAACTGATGGCAGTATGCTGCAGAGCTGTTTAACTGTGGTGCATTGAATGTGCAACAATAGCACCCGCACCCATTTTTTACTGTTTGCTTCCTGTCAACGGTCGTCCATGCCATCCATGAGCACCACACACAGAAAACCCAAAGGAGACTGGGATTTTATTATTATTATTTTTTTTTTACTTTAACTTCACAGAAGACACAAATAAAGATGTGAGATTAGCAGATGAGTGGAAAACTGCGTTGAACACCCCTGAAGTCAGCCGTGTTAGTATTTATAGATCAGAGAGCGTTCAGAAATGCATTCATCAGCAGAAAAAGAAAAGTGTCTTTTAAGAATATTTTTTTCAGTTATTGTTAGAAGAAGGATTCTCATGAGACGATGCCATTCGCCCCTGGATTGTCTTGAAAAAGTAGAAACTTAAATCTTCTCAAATCAGGAGTTTCGCAGCTACAGCATCACTTGGACTGGTATGACCACTAGCTTATGGTGGTAATATTAGCTAATTGAAATAAATCTTGCTGTGTAACAGGCATAACGATGTACGTTTGTAGACTTTGTCACCCTCCTCTTGTGCTACTGTTATGCTACATTTTAGTATCCGTCCATTTTCTGTAGCTGCTTGTCCTCATTAAGGTCTCGAGGAGGCGGGAGGCAATCCAAGCTGGCATTGGGCAAGAGGCGGAGTACACCTTGGGCAAGTCACAGGGCTGGCGCATAGAAACAAACAAGCAAGGATACTCACATTCACACGCATGGGAATTCATCAAGGCTCCATTCCATTTAGTGCAGCAGAGCCTTTCCAGTGAACCAACATACTGTCATGTCAAAATGGCTGCTGTGAAAGGCAACTGTTAATCTATTAATAAGCTGATAGTTTAATTGGTTGCCAGTTTAAAATATTCAGCATTTGACATCATTCCCTAATTGCTACTTGTACTCCAAAGCGGCCGCTACAAGTTAGGTTAGCTACATGAAATGCCTCAATTTCTGCCAATTCAGCACTGGAAGAAAACAATTATTTGCTTTGAAAGCAGTGATATACCAAGACAATATTTGTGGGATTGTAAATTTCTACTAATCTAATTATTCTTCGTGATTCGAGTTGCTCAAGTCATTTGTTTTGTTTGTTTGTCCTCTTCAGCCGCTCTGCTTCAGTTGATCGCTGTCCAGCTGCTATTTCTATTTACCTTAGAGTGTACAGCGTGAGCCTCCCTGCCCACTTAAATGCTCTAAAATAGCAAGGAACACCTTGCAGCCGAGAAAAAACTGAAATAAAACCGGAAAAAAGAGTCATCTCTCATAAGTAGCTTCCTTCAGGTCTTTCATTTCCATTTTTTCATTTCTTTCATTCTTTGAGCGTCAGAGAAAAGCGCTCCGAACTCTCCAACCCATCACTATTCAGTTCATCTATGGCGAACTTTACCATCATGCCAAGCAACAGCTTACACGTGACTTAATGTATTCTCAGTGTGAGCCCCCCCCTCCACCGAATGAAAAACAAATTCAATTATTCACTTGTTTCAGGAGCGAACATGTCAATTATTTCTCTTCTCTTGAGTCCAGTGATGCAGTACTTTAGTTCCCTTTTAATTGGAGATGAAAAATCTAGCAAGCCTTGAGTGCAGTCGGAGAGAGAGAGAGAGAGCTGCTTTTTAGGCAATGCAATATACATGACGTGTCATGTGGGACATCCGCGGCTGGATTACATAACCTGCGAGCAATGAGTGGTGCCTTGAAAACAACTCTAACACCTTTGAGACTGTGTGCTTTTGTTTGCGGGCCAGAGGCAAGACCGGTGAGCTGTCAGAAATCGTCCAAGTTGTATTTTTCGAGGGTCATTCCTGATCTTTTTTTTTTTTTTTTTTACGCAATAGAACAATATGCAGGACATAATCTTCATCATCCCCTGAAGCTTAAATTGTAAAATGGTTGTAACGGTGATTTAATTAATTCATCCGCTGACATTTTAGGTAGCTAAGTGCCGTTTCTGCTTACGATGGCAGAGGATATACTTAAAACCTTAACCTGAAAAGTGTCTGAGACCCGGCAGCCACATTTCTCCCACACTCTGCACATTCACTTCTCCTCCATAATGCACAGAAGTCTGTAGCTAGAATCCCAGGGCCTTGCCAACACAGGACTCATCAGAATGCTAGAGAGCAAGGTGTGAAGTGTCAAAGTTGGACATACAGCCAGCGCATGTCTGCCTCACTTCCTCTGACACTCATCCTACACCATTGGCTGTGCGAGGAGTGATTGACTGAGAGGTTGATTATGCCTCTTCCAGCCAGGTGGTTGGCAGGCAGAGCGACGCATATCACCAGATTGCTGCATCAGCCAAAGTGTGAGGCCACAGTTTCTGGCATCAGTGTGTCTGGACGAACATCACAGGAATAATAAAAAGATGCGGGGATGTCAATCATCACCCAAAATGTTTTTTTTTTTTTTTCCCTCCCCATTTTGTTGGCAGCAGTCTCTCCATCTAGTATCTTGTATCATTAGAGGCTTTTGCCTTGTGAGCGATGCTGAGAAGGAAGACAGGCGGGGGTAAAGAAACTAGAAGATACTTGGGTTCTTCTGGGAGACGGGAAAAAAGTCTTTGATGTTGTGGAGTTTCATGAAGGCAAATAACACACTTTGATATTTCATAAGCCATCTCTCCTCAAAAAAAAAAAAAAAAAAAAGAGGGGGGGGGGGGGGGGGGGGCATAAACATCTGCGCACGCACTCTGTCAAAGATGAGGCTCGAATTACCACTTGGCTGAACGATTTGCAGTTTTATTTTGGCTGCAGATATTTGTCTTACGTATGGCACCATTTTTTGAAAGTTCCAATTTTCCAGAGGACCGGTGAGTGAATGTCTGTCCTCTTTGATTTTCCGAGGAAGATAAATCAGTGTTTGGATGAACATAAAAGGTAATGTATTCATAAAAGCTGTGATGAGTGCAGCTGTCTCCAGCATCTGACATCCAATCTGAGACAAGCCGCCCGGGGAGGTTGGACCATCCTCCGCTGTGTGACTGTGTGTGTGTGTGTGTGTGTGTGTGTATGCGATGTTTATGACCGAGAATTTATTGTCTGACAGAGAGCAATTTTAATTTAAGTGAAGGAAAATACTACAGGATTATTTCTCAAAGTGCCGAAGATTATCTTGTACTGCCTCGATAATCGTTTAGGCTGGCACAAGATATTAGCAGATCATCAAATGATACTTTCATTTTGTTAATATGTTGGTGTGCAGGACAATTTGAGTCTTGCATATTATCGACTTAATGTGATATGAAATATTATTCAAATACATAATTATTTTAATACCCCCAAATAGGGTTATTCAAGCTGCGAGACATACCCATATTTCATATTTAGAAGACGTTTGCACAACAAACAGTTGATGTGTATTTTAGAATGGCTTCACACACTGAAGCAGGATCTTTTTTTAAATGTATATTTATATTTTTTATGTTTATTTAAATTCCCCAAAATCACATCCATCTGAAAGTCAGAGTTCTCCATATGCTGAAAAATGAAAACACAGCATCGAAATATCTGCCTGATCCGATTTCCATTTTCCTCATGATTGGGGTTTGAAGACGTGTTCATTGCCTGAAATAATCATTTAGGCGTTAAAAGCAGGAAACAACTCTTTCCTGGCTTCCCCTCCACATTGTTGCTCCATCTTTGCAAAGCCTTCCTGCTCACAGAGCAGACACACGGTGCAAACCCCCCCTCCCCCATGAAAATTCGAACGCACCGCCTGTCGACTCAGGTGTGGTCTACAGTCCAGGGGTTGCTGACGCCTCAGATGTGTTTTGGTTTTTCTGTGGATGTGAGATTCATATGGAGGCAGCCTTGGGATGAGGCTTGTTATTCTCCTCAGTGAGACATGAGGCACGCACTCTAATTAGAACACATCTCCTGGTGGGAGAGATGCTGAGGTCTGACTACTCCTCCAATCTAATCAGCTTCTCTACCTCACTAGAGCTGCTCCGCGGAAAACAGAATCTCGCTCATCTGACAAACGAGTGCAACAACAAGGAGATGGCACCGAACAACAGTTTCTAATTTGGAGGAATTTCACAGATCTAAATCTTGAAAGGGCACGCGGCCAACAAAAACCTCACGTCTTTGCCATGCCTTTCCCTCGCTCTCGGCTGGGGACGAGTTAAAAAGGGGCAGGAAGGTTGTTGTTGATTTGTAACGTAGATCTGAAGATCTGAATGCAAAAGAAAAAAAACATCTCCGGCTGCTTTTAGCATGACCATCAGCGACAAAATGACACTATTTTGTCAAAAATGTGGCTGACGTTTCAGAATTATATTTCACTTTTTCACCTCCCCGCTTTCCTCCATAAGTTTAATAGAGCACATCACATGCACACGCTTATTAAATGTCATCCCTACAGACTGCAGTTCCAACACTGGTCTGCAAATAGTTGTAGAACATGTATCATTACGTACTTGAGACTGTGCCACAGTTGTCAGCACTTCATTTTAATTTGGCTCCTAAGCCACTGGTGATTTCGACCACTGGGACATCCTGTCGGCTGCAGAAGTTAAACTATTCTGAAGCATTAGGACTGAACGAGGTACACTGCTGAATCTCTGCCTCTGCAGTGTCAGCTGCTGTCTCACTTGGATACAAGGGAACCTCATTCTATCGCATGTGAACATCCTGAGCAAGGGACAGAGAGCGCCGCGTGAATGCATACTATTTTAATTTTGCCGCAGCTTAAATGGAGCATGCATATGTAAGAACGTATTTTCCCGCAGGCGTGCAATAAAATTGTTTTAGCGTTGTTGACGCCGGCATGTTAAAAACGGCTGCAATATTAACGTTTCGGGGGGGTTTACTTTTGAAATAATCTTTTGCCACTGCTTCCATCTGACGTCTAAGCTCATTAAAAATCCAAAGGAGTGAATGTTTGAAGCTACATTAACCAGCAGGGGATTCTACATTATGTGCACCAAGAACATCACTGTGACATTTAAACACTTCAAGTTTGTCTTCAGCCACTGGTGCTGGATTCTGTTTTGTTATTTTATTTTTGGTACTTTACAGAAGAGTCGGCCTTTTCAAGTTTGATTTTCAACCAACAACCAATATTTCTACTTTAAGAATGAATCAATATCAGTGTTCAAAAATTATCACGAATGCTCTCAGCCCTTTTCTAAACATCTGTAGGGTGTATGGAAGATTTAAAAAAAAGGACAATATGTGTCTGCTCTGGTTCTTTAAGTCTTATTATGAGTTTCAGCAATAGCTAGTGAGGAGTACATTGAAGTATTAACAGATGACTTCACCTCCTTCAGGTATTTTCAGCATTAAGTAATTACCTTGCTGCTCCACAGGGACGAAGCGATGTGAATTGTGCGAAAACAACACATTAAACGTAACCTCGCGTAGGAAAATGCTTGAAATGGTTCATTTAGTCATAATGCTTCATGACAACAGTTTCAGTGTGAGTTTTAACAAATCCTCATTAAGCTTAACAAGCACCTCATTAGCTGGAGTGCAAATAGGTCACATCGCAGCGCTCCAAAATGCAAAGGATTTCATGATTTGCATCCGCTGCTTCCAGGGGGAATTCGTATTTGAAAAAGGAAGCTTGAGCGTGTGTACGTGTCAGCATGTGTGCATGTGTGTGTGTGTGTGAGAGAGAGAGTTTTGACCTGCAAGCAATCTCCGGAGAGCCGCTCACTCTCAGAGTCTAATCAGACTCTGGCTGATGCTTGTTCTCTGGGATTGCTCCTCTCCAGCCCTCAGGCCTAATTAGGACCCATGTGTACCATACAGAGAGTTGCCGCTCACGGGGACGACTGCATAGACGCTCACCTGTGTGCCAGTAAGCCACAGAAACGAGGCAGTGGCGGACATGATGACAAGAAGGGCATCAGAGGTGGTGCAGCGACACTGCCTGCACCCACCCCCCACCGCCACCACCTGGAGGTCGTGCTAGTTTAATGAATGTTAGGATAGGGAGAGAGAAAGACGCTGTGAGAGGAGAGAGAGAAGGGAGAAAAAAAAAAGGCAGACATCTGGGCTGAGAAAGGGTCACAGACAGCGGGGCATCTTTTAAGATTTTTTTCTCTTAACAATGGACTACCACCATTTGCAAAAAAAAAAAAAAAAAAAAAAAGCGCAGAAAGAGTAGTCTGAACATACAGCAGAGTAGAAATAAGAACTGTTTTTCTTTTAAGGTTTTTGAACTCAACTTTCTGTATTTCTATGTCAAAAACCAAGAAATCTTCAAAGCGCACGCCGTTACATGCACATTTCAACAGGGCGTCAGATAAAGTTGTATTCAAACAGATAAAAGTACTAGACTTCTGAGGTATGTAGATAACAGAGGGGGGGCCAATACGTCCCACATTTCAGTGGGAGTGAAAGCATTATTAATGAGTGTAGTAGTTAAGGAAACAGACTCTCAGAGTTCAGCGTCTATCGTTATATTGAAAGATATTAAAATGCTGAGCTAGTCTCTGCTGGTCTGTATTGCTCTACTGAAGTGAACCCCCACACTTCATGCACCGTCCATGTGGCTGCTCACTCTAGCCCCCCCAAGTCACTGCGTAAATAGTTTATACAAACTGGGTTTGGATGAAATACTGACTGGTACAAGGGAAGGAGGGAATGTGGAGGTAATAGATTTGTATTTAAACGGGGACTTTTAGAACTTAAGCTCACAGCTTATATGTTTTGTAACTACACTGTAAATACAGTGACAAAGTGGTAAAACGTGACTGCTTTACTACACTGCAGTTACAATGAAATCTATATTTTACAGCCCGCATGCTCTCAGTACAATGAGAAATAAAATAAATCTTTCAATATTCATTGCTTTATTTAGATTAAAGTGCACTCTAACCAAAAAATATTGACCGTTGTCCCCGACTCATATTCCTCATTCAACAAAAGTACTTTGGTTCAACTTGTGAATAGCCGGCTACAATCTTCTTGTTGCTATATGTTGTTTGTTTATGAGTAAAAGTATTTCTGTTCGGCTCCTTCCTGAACTACTGTAAGATGGCATTTATTTTTTTCATAGCCTTTGAAATGAGAACATTTCACCTGAGGAGAAGAAGAATGCACAATGAGATTTATTACGACCTTGCTATCTTTCTCACGTTTAGTGGGAGGATTAACGCAGTTGAATTCATAATAGCTATTTGTATTGTGTACGTCATTTGGCACAGGAACTATAGATCATGAAAGACACGGCAGTTGTTCCTTTGTTTTACTGTGTGTGGCTCAAGCTTAGACAGTTTGGCTTTAGTATTCATACCGTGCGGCCAAATCTAAACTTTTTTACTGCAGTCAGGTGACATGCGGTCCCAGAATCTATTTGATAACCTGCCACAACTAGGCGCTCCTTGCTTTGTCTTTCAACAGTGATTGAAATTCCTTACACCTACACCCACTCATCCACCCAGCGCCGCCGAGACACGCGGCAAACCTCACAGAATGCAGCAAACCTGTTTCCACTCCAGGTGTAAGTGGTCTGATGTGTCGAAACCGCGGTTTTAGCGGCGAGATACGTAAAGGGAGAGAGACGACTGTCTATTCAGTTTGAAATTACAAATCGGCTTTATGAAAATCGAGCAAACGCAGGGGGTGAGAAGGGATTTTAAAAAAAGTGATTCGACTTGCGTTTAAAGAAAAAAATTCATCAATGTCAAGGTTTGAGATGACACATAATTACTCATTCCATGAATGTATTTGTGCTTCTGTTTCTTTTAATGAAGCTCATGGACAGGCATGTGGGTGAAACAGTGATTAAATACTTCTTTTTTTTTTTTAACAAAAATATAAACATGTTCGTTTTTTTCCAGATGAAGTACAGAGAGCAACGTGGAGCGCTGAATGTTACAGCGCGCACTAACTTATCTGATTCATGCCGGGAAGAATGAGAAAGAAAACCTTTCACCCTGTGTAGAAACCGATAAGACCGGCAGTAAGTGACATGAGGTGGTTCATACTTGTGTTATGGCTTTACATTTCAGATTTATCACCACAGTGCTGCAGCTTAACTCTGCTCTCCCTGAAGACTTCACTGACATTTTCCAAGGTCTTCCTTTCAGGCTCTGCCTTGATTAGTGAAGCAGGTTTTTAAGAGGAACTAATCCTTTTCCCTGGAAGTTCTCTCTCTCTCTCTCGTTCTTCTTCTTTTCTTTTAATAAACCAGTCAGGAGTTGATGAATCTCGACAGCAATAATAATACACAGTAACAGGAGCAGAAATCATGTGATCCTGGAGCTGAAGTGATGACTATTTCTAGCAACAAACAGGACGGTGATGCTCGCTGGTAACTCATCATTACAAGCAACAAAAAGCGATGTCATCTTAGATTTTGCTCTGTTCATTAGTGTCACTTCAAAGAATGGTACTGCTTGTGCTGTAGCCTGTTTCACTTGGAAATTGCCTGGAGACTGTTAGCTATACACCTTAGGCATGACATGTTACTGTAAACCAACAGCATTTGTGTGATACATAAATATTTCTTGTACCATTTAAAAACAAGTCTCATACCTCTACTCCCACTTGAAATCATGACCCACCATCTCATAGAACCTGACATTGTACGGTCTATAGAAGTCTCGCAGTTGCTCTATTGCATCCCGGTCTATCTGCACGTGAGTTCTGCCTTTGGACTTGCCCAGGCAGCGGGGCGAGCCGCTGCTCTCCGGCTTCTTAAGGCAGGGGAAGCCCTTGGTGCGGTTGAAGTAGAAGTGTTTGTCTGTGACAATGCGCTTTAACCCAAGGAAGTCTTGCACTCGAGCCAACTCCCCTGCTGGGTCTGTGATAAGACGCTCTCCGCTCACAAAGTGGATCTGAGCCAGAGGGAAGTAGCGAAGCCAGTTTTCGAGGTGCAGGACGTACAGGCCGATACGAATGGCGTTCCAGGATGTGTCCACAATGCCCAGGCTCTGGTTTCTGAAGGCCAGCTCCTGGAAGCTCGGCAAGTCTGGGGTTTTGGATAAAGTCTGGGTGTAATCTGATATTGCACGAGTGACGGGGTCTCGCACCACCACAATGAGCTTGGTGTCTCGGGACATGGCAGCGATCCGGTGTGGTGTCTCTTTTGTCACAAAGTAGCTTGGTGTCTTCTCCATCGTGATTTGGCTTTCAAGAGTCCTTGGCATTAAACCTCTGAATAAAAGATGAAAACACAAGTAAGAGTTCCAGTCAAATACTGTAAAAGTTTCTCATTTCTACTCACAAGAACTGGTTTTTAGTTTCTTATTGTTTTGAAATGTTGAAATTAACACAAAGGCTAACTGATTCAGACACAGAGGACGGAACGTCCTTGCATTCAGTCTGTCAAAAGAAAAAAAACATGTATTGGATGTCTATTTAGGGCAGGATTACACAAGTGAGTTTCAAAGGCACAAAACCACTCCGACTGAGAAGCTCCGGCTCGGCCATGAACCCAGTTTCTCGATGTAAATGATAATAGGAGCACTGATACAAAGTCAGAGTAGTCTGTTGTCACAGGAGACTTGTCTCGCAGACAGCTCTCCTGTGCATCAGCCCAGCATGGTTCAAGAGTAATAAATCACCATGAATGCAAACAGAACACATATAGCAGAGTGACTCTGTTAGGTTACTTCAGGGTCCTCAAACTAGGCCACTGTAGTCTTTGAAAAAAAAAAAAATGACTTGAACAGGTATGTCTTCACAGAGTAAAAGTTTGAAGTTGGCCGACAGGAGTCTAAAAATAGCTTGTAAATAGGGCTGCAATACATGTCGATTATTTGATTTCTTCCTCGATCAATCAGTTTATCATTTAGTTTATATAACCAGCAAGTGTCTTTTCATCTTATCAATATTCATTTCATTGTTTATTATTATTCACATTTGAGAGATTTAAGGGGATTTATGCATAGTCAGTATGTTACTTACAGTTGATGGAGGTCAGCTCGCCTCCAGTAGTGGAGAAGCAGACAGGGATCTTGGCACAGAAGCAGAGCAAAGCACTGCTGTGGACAGGGTCAGCAGAAAAACACGTTTTAGTCACACGAAAAAGGCCCACCTCAGAAAGATCAACATCTATTTAAGCCTACACTATATCAGGCATCTTGTTTTAAGGCAGCCTTTTTTTTTCCATCGGCACTAACCGTATTTCAGCATTCAAGTCCAGCTATACCGTGCACGGTATTACGTTGCAGTCAGCTGTTTGGCTCAGAGCTAGTGGCACAGCCAGAAAAACACAAGCACGCACACGTCTTTGAAATCTTTAGAAATGTGTGGGTTGACTTCAGTCCGATGTCACAACTTTCGGAGCCAAACAGCTGATCTGTTTCACAGTTGGAAATTTCTATGTTTAGCGCCAAAGAATAACGCCGTCTGATGGCGAAGTGGTTGAAAATATTCCTAATATAGCACACACTTAAATGGATAATCATTCTGTTGAGGTGGGCCCTTTTTTTTCTGGCTAAAACACATTTTCTGCTGACCCTGTTCACAGCAGTGCATTGCTCTGCCTCTGTGCCAGGATCCCTGTCTGCTTCTCCAAACCGGGAGCACAGTGGCCGCAGTCCTCTGTAGGAAACACACTGACTACGCATAAGAAACTCAGACAACCACACTTCAAAATAACTGAACTAACCATTTAAACAAGAGAATGTATGCTGTTCAAAATAGTTGCTGATTAATTTCTTGTCCAGTGAGGAATTGATTAATCATCTAAATGGGAAAGGAAATTGGCCCCAATAGCATCTTTCAATTGATTCTGTCTGTTAAAGTTTCCATTTGTAGAAAATCTGCCCAAAAAATCCTGGACTGAAAACTGGTGAAAAGTTTTTTAACCTCTGACTCCACATTTTCAGAAATATATGTTTTCAGCAACTATTTTCCAACCTATTTAATGTATTTCGAAAGAAATCTCAGAATTGCCTTTACACAGACTTTAAGGTAAAGTGCCTGTACGGCTGTGCTTGAATAAAAGCTACAACATCGCAGGGAGGGCGTTACGTCCGCCTGACGGAAGACGCTTTCATGCGGAACGAGTCAACCAGTCACAAGACTCATAGCTCATTTGAATCCGAGACTTGTTTGCTTGTTGTCTGTCTTGCCAATGCTGATTTGACAAATAAGCACTTTAAGTTCTTTTGTTTGCAGCAAAGCACCGTTTTTCAAGAATGTTCAGAAATTCAGAAATAAGGAAGTCCCTCTGAGTCCCCGCAGAGGGCGCCATCTGTTGGACCTCCCTTTGCCCAGTCTGTTCCAGCATTGCAAGACTGAAATGTTCCTGAGTGAACCAACATGTATGAAAAGTGAAAATCTCTAGTGATGCCTGGAAGGTTATCCCAGAAATTTGGTGGGAAAAAAAAAACTAGTTTTGGTTTCAGCCCAGGCTCTATTCATAGCACCACTAGGGGGCACTGTTTCCGAAATATTGGGATCCTTCTTTAACTCATGAATTTGAATGATGCATCGGATGGTTACTTGACTGACGTGATGAATTATGTTTAAACCAGTTGATATTTTTGTTGGTAGACTAGCTATATTACACTGCACTACAGAGTAAAGTTGATTTAAACACCTGGAAAATGAAACTCCGCGCTGCACTGCTCAGTCACGGTCAATACATTTCATCTGATTTGTTCTGACCATTCAAGTCACATTCTGAGGCATCCATGCTTGGCAAGTTGACTTCAGGGATCTTTATCACACCTCCTTTTTTATTTATTCCTTTGTTTAGTTTTAATATAATAACACAAAAAACACAAAAACACAGCAATGAAACTATTCAAAACAACAGCCTGGGCCTTTATTGATTACTGTCTACAGGAAAGTTTCTGAGAAGCAACAGTTTGTTTTGACAGAAATCCTCAAAAGTCAGCGAGCTGGCATTTGACCTTTTCTCCACCGCTTCGGCAGCTGACAATCAAACTACGGTAATGGGCGAGGGTGCACATCTGGATCTCGCACATTGCTGAGATAAATGGGTGTCAGCCAACTGTCCTGAAGGCCGCCAATTAGTGGAGATACTTTCAGTCTATAATCATTTCATAATACCACTGATACACATCCCTCCTGCTGGCTGCATGACAGCCAGTCATTAACATAAAATGTATCTGGAAGTTGATCTGTGCGTCTGTTTGTATATTTCATAACTAAACCAGAACAGATTTCTGGTCTTAATCTGTCATTAAGGAGTTTAAATAACCATGTGGATTTTGTTATGCATGGGATATATACAGTATATATCTAGTTGGTTGCCCTTAGTAGAAAAGTAGTTCAAGTAGCATTTTAACAATCAATAAATCATGTGCATCCTTGTGAGATGTTAGTTTAATTGCCATATACAAACAGGGCAGTAGCGCAGAGGCCTGCCAGCTGCGGCGGGCGTGCACGCTTCACTTTACACTGTTTGCCTCGAGAGGTTAGATTTTATGAGAAATCTGATGAATTGCTTTACAGTGCATCAAAAAAAAAGAGGGCCACTGTTCTGTAAACAGAGCACAGGTCTTCCAAGTTTCTTGGAAAAACGAATGCGAAATGAGTCGAGAGACTGCAGAAAACACACCCCAGCATGTTTACCCACCTCAAAACATACTGTAAACAGAGAGCCACCAAGGGGGGGGGGGAAATCCAATTTTTGACAGCCAGGAGCTGATTTAACGTGAAAAGTGGTTTTAATTTTCAGAGGCACTCATATGACAGGCAGGAGACAGAGACCACCATTTGCCTCGGCTTTTCTTTTCTTTGAATTTATCTTTTATTTGTTTTTGTTTTTTGGAGATACAATTCCAGCACTGCTGAATTTAGATTATTATAGATTATTATTTTATTAGTGACCCCTGACAGAAGAATAAGAAAAAAGGCTTACAAAGGCAACTTTTTAAAAAATATAGGCCAGATATTGACGCCGTCATCATAGATTACAAAGCAAAATACTCACATCTTGCAATGAAAAGCACATTTGACATGATTTTATATCCTCATCACTCAGTTATAGGCTGAAGAGAACAGGCCTCCTGTGTACAGACATTTTAGGATGAGAGAAACACAGCTGACCATCAGCCTTAAATGTCCAGAGACTCCCAGGAGTCTTTGATGGTCTCTGCCAAATGGCTACACTTTCACTAATTAAGGCTGCTCATTACTCATTCCTCTTACAGGACCGCAACACAGTCACTGGTGTACAGCAATTCAGTTTTAACTCTTCACGGTGTAGAAACACTTACAATTAGCACATCGGCAGTCACCAATCTCTGCTTTCTTGGCACCAAACCTGATCAGACTGCAGTGGCATCTGCAGGCTTTCCCTTTCAGGTTTCGAGTACACGGCCACGCACCTGTACAGGTGAGACGCGCTCTTACCTGTACCACTCCAGTCCCCTATCGTAGTTCCTGTCGAAGAAGTGTGTCTCGGTGCCAGCCGCTCGCACGTCGGGGTGGATTCTTATGAACTCCAGGACAGCCCTGGTTCCTCCTTTTTTCACACCAACTATGATGGCGTTTGGTAACTTTTTATTCCCAAACTTTAAATTGCTCATGGGAGGACTGGGCGTGTCGTTCCTGACGATGTGGACAGTCGAAGGAGGTCTTTGGTCGGATTTCAGCCGAGATGCCTCAACACTGCTCGGTCTTACATCCAACGGCAAAATGCAAGAGAGAGATTTCTGAATGCGCCTTTCGGCTCCATCGGCCAGGGCGCGCTGACAGCTGGGCGTCGGATCACCTGACTTTTGCATGATGGTATCGGCAGGATATAGAGCACAGTAGCCCAAATATGAAAGGAAAAGAGATAATAAGCATATGGATGATCGTGTGAGCCGGTGTGAGAAGGGAAGAAGTCGACTGAAGAGGAGGACGCATGCCATCTCTCCATGGATATGAACAGTGCATGGTTTTCTAATAGATTCTTTTGGTATCGCTCCGTCCTTTCTGATTGTTTTAGTCGCTCGGGTGGCTGAACTGTCCACCGTCCCCAAAGCAGAAACACAAAGCAACTTCTGCGCCTTGCGGGCTGGTTATCGTCACTTCATCGCGGAGCACATTAACGCAATCCATCCTCTCAGTTCATTCACTGAAAAGGCGTCCTCCTCTGCGCGCTGAGTTTGGAAATGACATCCTCCCGTGAAAACTCCTGGACGTCTCCATGGTCATCGCGCGCGAGTAAGAAGCGGAGGGTGTGCGCTCTCTGACAGCTCCAAGCCGGCTGAGCGACAGACAAATATTTCAACACGGTGACGTCAGGGCAGCTTTGCATTTCAAAAAAAAAAAAAAAAAAAAAAAAAAAAAAGTATTCAGCTCTCTCTCCTCTCTCATCTGACTTTACCCACTTCTCATCATGCTGGTTGATTTTTTTTTTGGCACAACATGCAGGCGTATCTGCTGCACAGTAAACATTTAAGCTTAGCATAATGAATGCACCCCCATATGTGAATGTTTTTTTTTTCCCCCCAGAAAAGATGAGATTAAGAATTTGAATGAGTTTACATGTGGCTGGTGTTAAGTGGCGGAGGATGAAGCACCACCTGTGATCAGAATAGACTGAAATGTCATTAAATGAGTCATTTTACATTTTACACCAACTCCGGGCTGAATAACACCCATAAACATTCGCGATTCAATATTTTGTTAAGCCACAGAAACAGAAAAGTTATTTTTTTTGTGTGTGTGCAAGATATCTGGAAGGCACATGATGAGGCAACAACATAAAAATGTGGGAATAGAAACTCAGATCATCTTAAGTAATGGAGCATTTTTCTTCTTAATCAGCACGACTCTGCTCTGTTTATCTGACCTCGGGTTACATTTCAGGATGCTGAGGTTCGGTTTTTTGATTTCACGGTCTGTCCATGTGTTAACTTTTATCAGCTAGCTGTCACTTGACATTTACTTCAGTCGGTGCTTAAAATCAGTCCTCGGGAAAATACATTCATGCATTATGAATTTAAGAACAAAATCATTTATTTAAATGCTAAATTTAAGCATCTATAATTCAGTGACAACTGGGCTTACTCCATTTGCTGATGAAGATCATGTGATGTGATCAAAAGCTCCAGAAAAGCTACACTGGAAGGCCTCGTGGTGGGAATGGTTTCTCATTTGCCGTTTGAATACTTCAAAATAAACTTTGAAGCTCAGATTAGTGGTGTTGACACTTCATTAGCAGCTTTTATCAGTCATTGTTAATAATCAGTGGAGCTAAAATGATTAATCACCTAGCCAGTCAGGTGCAGCCCTAATACAGATCTTCAACGTATCATCTTCCCTAAAAATCAGTTGTTTTTTAGGTCAGTATGTCAACGCCTGTGCTAACATAAACTTTAAACTGCAGTAACACACATATTCAACACAGTGGTTATTTTCATTCACTCATGACTCGACAGAAGTGCCCTTGATCCACAGATAGACCCAATAGATGAAGTTCCCTTAATGAAAGTTCAGTTTCAGAAACACCCATCCTTCCCGCAAAGTCATATTTCTTGTGGACTGTCTAGAATTTGGACACAAGAAAAAAAAAAAAAAAGACAACCAGAGTTGTTGGCTCTTTTCCTTTTTTTTGTGATACTGAATTCTTGGGATTAGCACATTAATTTAGGAATATTCAACAGCTGGAAGTAGATTTACTTCTACTAGGCAGACTCTCAATATCAGGTGATAAAGTAGGACCCTCCCTATGATGCACTTTTCACTTAAGGTACCACAAACCAGTTGGCACACTATACAGGAACTGTTAGAGCTTTCTGTGGAGCGGATGACTGCTTTGCCCGGATAGTAATCCAGCCCTGACCTAAAGCTTGCCTCCTCTTGCAGCCTCAAAGCAGTAATCTTGTCCCTGGTCTTGTTTGGCATCATTCCCTTAAAAGCAGAGGAAGTGTTGGGGTGTTGGTGTGAGCAGACTGTGCAGGCGGGTCATCCCTCTTAGTTTCCTGATGACTGATACAAATGCAGACAAGCCCGGGGAGGAAACAGTGGAGGATAAAAACTCCCAGGACTGGAGAGACGCAGAGGGAGGAGTTGAGGTGTCACAGTGGTGCTCCCGCGGGTGTCTGCGCCCAATCTCAGAGGCCTCTGATTAAAGAATGATTTATAGGAGCTGGTCGGAGAGGCCCGCTCAGCAATCCGTCTAGTGAATGAGATTTTTCCTCAGGAAGAGGGCGGGTAAATCAAACCTTGGGTGTGAGAAGCCAGCAAAGCCTTGGCGATAGGGCTCAGTGATTAAATGTTATAATCACCTCTGCTGAGTGTGCGGCTTGTTCCTGCAGCTTGTTTTCAGCACGGATGCTGATACTCAAAATCAGTTTACCCTGAGCTTAATTTGCAAAACATATGTCTTGTTTTAGGCTATTAAATGAATAGCGTGTCATCCTTTCTACCATGACAGAAGCAACAATTTATTTCACCATGATCTTATACAGAAAAAAAAAAAATCTGACATAGCATAAAGTATGCATCTCCCCTGTGGGAGACAATTTTATTTTGAAGGAAGCTTGGTTTTAGCACAAGTTTGCACCCAAGGGTGATTCTTCGATTCCTGAAATCTCCAAAGACTCCTGCGATGACAGATCATGGTGTGCGTTTTATGGAAAACAAACCGTGCGTCTTTGAAAACCTGAATGTGTTTTTCTTAATGTTGTTGATCCTCCTTCAGAGATCACTGAATAACGAACACGGACTGACCACTCCATCAGCAGCCCGGCTCATTTGTCAGAGGCAAGTGAAGCCTGAGGGGGAAACGTCAGCTCGTCCTGACTTTGATCAGATGCTGAGAGCAGAAATAGATGATCCAGACAACTTTACATCACAGATGGATGAGGAATCACTCCCACGGATACAGTTTACACCCCCTCCCTGTAAAACAATGCACACGCTGTACTTGCTTGGTTTAGTGACACACACACGCAATCACAGTGATGTTTGTGTGTCAGAATATCAGTTATAAATAAATAAATAAATAAAAAAAGATTACTCAGATTAATCAGGTTAGTCTTGGCCTCAGGCACTCAAGTAGTCAAGATGCTGATATGCTAAAGCGGAAACTATAAACCAGTGCATTTGCTATCCGTAGCTGAACTAGTGACTAACGAAATGAAAACTGACTTTGCAGATCCTGTAACACTCTCAGAGGTAAAGAGCTGCAAACCTAGAATATAGCTGTAATAATTTACTCATTATAATCCTATATGAGAGAATCCAGGGATGAGTGTCACAACACGTTATATTTGAATGATATATGTCTGATGAAATCTTAAAAATCTGGTTTGTCATAAATATAGATATACATTTTTGAATATGAGGTGGTTCTGAAAAGTTATTTTTATACAGCGTATGGCCTCTGTGGAGGCCCAGTAACGTCACTCCTGGACGTGCCCAATAATGTCACAATACTGCCACCTGCTGGTCAGGTTATGGTAATGCACCCACAATGCTGCATGCACGTATAGCAACATCCTAAGTGAAAGTGAAAGCTTTCAAGGCCAAAACATTGTGTTTCCTGTTTTCCTGTCTGCTGGATCATAAAACAGCAGCCACTATTTGCCTAAACGGTAAGCGACAACTTACTGCCAATTATACTGCTATTGTGTCATGTTATAAATATTATGCTTTGCCTTTGCAAATCATTAAAGGTGCAATGGTGAACGCTGCTACAGACCTGGTCTGAAAATATCCGTCTACCGTCTGTTCATTTTTTTAATTCCGTGGTTGTATAAGTATTCAGTTCTTTGACTAAAAACATCGACACTACTGTATAAAAATACGCAACAAGTAACAACAACTTACATGAAGTATTATCAGCCAAATGTACTTCAAGTGATAAGTGTATAAGTCGAGTCAAAACGGCCCCGGCGACTCATGTCTTATCTATGTACGCCATTAGACTGTGAACCTGAAAGCAGCATTTTACTGTTTTAACTGGTTGAGGAGTTTGAACTGTGAACTGGTTTAATCTTTAGCAGTGCATTGTATGATTTGAATCTGAGAAGTAACCACATCGGTCAAATAGGCATGTCCCTCTGAAATGTGGAGAAGTACACATATGTAGTAGCATCCAATGGGCCTACTGAAATGAAGTGGTAAAGTTCCTTATTCAATACAGGTGTACTTCAGTGCGACACTGGAGTGAATGCACCGAGTTCCTTTCTACTGCTGGTGATTTTGTCGCATAGAATTGTTTCATCACCTTTTGTGAACCCCTTTTAAAACCTGTGTTGAATATCGTCAAAGGTCACGAGGATGGTGAACAATAAAATGTAAAGTGTAAAATTTGGCTTTAACTCTGTTGTGTATGTGTAAAAATCACAATAAGAACTGCAAAATTAATCATTTTTTCCTTCAAAAATGTACCATATTACAGGAAATATTAAATATTCATACTGTATTATGCTATAATATATATATAGATATAACTATTTATTTAGTTTTGCATTACATTGTCCTACACAGTTTATACAGTATATTGAATTCCTGTTAGACCTCTTATAAAAGTACAGTATATAAAGTTTGGCTGTTTACTTTTTCAGGCTGGCAAAGATGAAAAAGATTTTCATACATGAAGCCGGAAACACTCTGGGATCGTACAAGAAGTTCGTTAAGAAGCTCACCAAAAGAGGTGCAAAGAAAGTTGAAACAGTAGAGGAGAGCGACGTGTCTATTGTCTTCTGCCCCATCGTCAGTCGTTTTGAGACTGACATTACTTCGGCGATATCCAGTGCCAAAGGTAAACGCGCAGACAGACACGTGAAAGTGTGATACCATGTATTGTCTTTTAAATGCAAACTATGATTTGTATTTTTCTATTTCTGTCAAAGCCAAAGAATGTCAGAAAATGGTTCTGGTGGCGATGCATCACACGTTTGACAAGGACTACACTTTACCAAGCAACAGAGAACAGTCCTACAGCGATGTCATCCTCCTGGTGGACTGCCTGTTTTTTGAGAATACCGGACTTTTGTCTTGCCCTCGGAATAAACAGGCAGTCAAGACAGTCTGTAAAGAGGTAATCATATACTCATGGTATATGCTAAATATTGCAATTCAACATTTCAATGTTCAACATTTACTCCAGACAAAAAAATTAATCAATTATACTGACTTTAAAAGACTGGTGTAGTATATAGATTGGAATACGAATATTTCATTTTGGATATTATTTTGTATGAAGATTTATTGATAAAGTATTTTTTTTTTTTTGCAGTTGGGCCTTAAAAAGTTAAACCTTCCATTTAAATCAGGAAAGAAAGAGAATAAAGAATTGAAATGAATTAAGAAGAAGCGAAACGAAACATGAAGTACAGAAAAGGATTCCCCAGATGTCTTTCGTTGGACTGAAGAAAAAAACGACAACCACCGTTTATACAGCTTTGCGTAAATGCTCTTTAACTCTTTGAGCTATGGTGTAAATACATGGACGTGATTGCTCAGTATTTCTCTGTTTTAATGTTCACCATGGCTAAACAGCCCTGCGCTGTTCAATTGTTACGATATATGACTGTGCAGTTGCTTACAGGACTTTATTTCTGCTTCACTGAGTCTAATTTCACTATTTAGCTTCACACAAGCTCCAAATGAGACTGTAGGCTGTAAATCAATTCTGAAATAAAGTAATCTAATGCGTACACACACTTTTGGTCTTTGTTTATCTTGGCCCATTTCTTGGCAGCAACAGACTCACTGAAGTTGTCGGCCAGTCTTTCTGTAGCCCCCTACTTTTGCACAGTGGCCCCTTGGACACCAGGAGAACCGAGGTGGAGCTGCAGAATCCAGTCCCCTGCAGTTACATTGATCCCGTTATCATTCGTCTGACTTTTTGCTGGTCACTGTGAAACACGACGTGCTCTGAGCTGTGGGTAGGTTATTATATCAGAGGATCAGCACGCTAACATGTCCACAGCGATAACGTTAACATTGTATGATGTCCCGGTGGTCTGCCTTTGGGTTTTGCGGCAGGGACTCTGCTGCCTTCATTTCCCCTCTGCTCTTGATTGAGGGTACTTTAATGATGAAGCGTGCTTTGCTCTAGTGTGTGTGCAAATTCTGCTGAAGCATCAGCTTGGCACAATGTTGGACACTGATTCCCCTGGGATATGTTGTAAATCGTATGCTGATCTGTATGGCGGTCTGACGCTTTGTCTTGCTGACTTTGTTAATTCACATGAGCCCGGAATAGTAATCTTCTGGTACAAGGTTAAAGCTCTGGACTCTTTCATGTATTTACACAGACTTTTGGCAAGGTCTGTGTTGTACGTTAAAACCTTCCTTTGCCATTTTATCCTGTGTCATTATGCATCTTTACCGTTATGCAATCATGACACTAAGTTGTCCTGACATACATTATACTCTGGTCACTAATACATTTTCGGTAACATCAAGCCTCCGACTGTAAGGAGACCCCACTTATCTTTGTGTCCTCTGCTGTAAATTTACTCTAATCCCAGTAGAGCTGTCCTTCCTGTGGAACATTTTGTCGCTCTTAAAGCTGTATTTGATAATGGGGATTTTTAGTTCTCTTCTTTTCTCGGGTGTAAGGTTGAGGCTCGGTTTCTGTAGCCGGTAAACACAAGATTGTCCACCCTTTAATAGTGTCATCAATCTCCCGGTGTTTTTTAGGAGCTCCTGCTCAGTGCATCTGCAAAACAAAATCATTACCTTCAAAAGCATTTGGAGCCGGCTCTGTATCTTCCTTTCTAAGACTGTTATTCCGAGATCCCAATAATCCATACAAACAAGCGAAAGCTTATTTGCCTGACAGCATGTTATTCTGAAAATACACTCCGGTGTGAGCAACTTTTGTACGTAACTCCACCGATGTAGCTTTACATACTTGCTAAACTTGTTTAACCTGCCCTATCCTGATCTGTGCTGAAGATGTGAACGTTTGTTTATTCTATTAATAAACAGTAAAGCATCATTTCCCAGGAACAGCTCTGGTTGTTTGCCTCTGCAAAATAACCTACTTGAGCAATGACAGGTCTAAGTGACCTTGTTCTTCTTATTTTTTAACAGTATTAGTACAAAAAGCAGAACGATGTTGAAAGTCTAGCACCATGAAGCCGAGCTATGACAGGAGTTATGACCTAACCCGCTGCCCAGAAGTAACTTGCGTGGCTCATCGGCGTGCATCACATTGGTGGTCTAATGCTGTTTTCTGCTGATTTGAAGTGTGTTTCCACATATCTGCGATCTTTCTCCTGGTTCTCTGGGTGTATTTGCTCTACAAAAATAAATTACCCCGCTGGGCCGCCTTTTCTCCGGATCATCTCTTGGCTTTCTTTTTGCCAATGCCTCCACACTATTTACAGATGGATATAAAGAGAACTGGATACACCGCTGGAGGTGGGACTCATTTTCATTCTCAAGGAAGTGCGGTGAATACATTTAATACACGTTAAGATAAGTCTGTCAACAGATTGGAACAGAGCAGTGAAGCCGTCAGGTTTCAAGGATCGTAGTTATACAAACATTTGTGAAATTGTTGTGAAGTTCTAGAAACAGGATGAGATAGAAGCTGGGTAATGTACCGGATGGGAAAAGAAATGGATTGCACAAGAGTTGATGACACTACTTTAAGTTTAAGTTTAAGATAGCTGACATCGTAGGGGGAGATTTGATAGAAGAGAGATGGCGTCTTGCTGCACATTGGGCTCTGGCTGATACCGACCGAGGTAAGACTTTTTTCAAGGATCTGATGGTTGAATGTTCCTTCTGGTGTTAAAATCAATGAACTTTTTTAGATCTTTCTTGTGTCAGAGCTGATTGGCTACTTTGTGTTATTCTGTCCTATAACTGGCTGATATTATCTGAGTTTGTTCAAGAGAAAAAGCAGATGTGTACCCATTGGTGTTGTAGATACAGCTGAAAATTGAGAAAATGTAGAAAGGTAGACTAGACCTTCAAGGGAGACTGAGAGCAACTTTTTTTAGTCACGTGAGTGTGTGCCTTCTCTTTGAATAAATCATCTGTTTCTATACTTTTCACTGCATAAAAGGATTTACATGATTAGAGTCTCTTTTTTACAGGATAATCTGAATAAGTAATGAGGCTGTATTCATGAATACATGCTGCCTAACTCAGTTATCACATCTATACTGTCCTCTTGTTGAATAAAACAACAGTAGGAAGTAGGCTACTGTTTAAGCATTGCATTTAACCCAACATTAACACACAGTTTAGATGTACTTGTTCTGTTATACTATAACTGCAGCTGAATTTATTATGCCACCATGATTCTGGGAATCAAATATCCATCAGACAAAACAGACATAGGAAAACTGCCTGAGAGATGAGAATGAAAAATGCAAATGAACCAAGATGGCTGCAGCATATGCTGGCCATCGGCCAAAGAGGGGCATGTTTGATGTGTGCATTTGTGAGGACACCGAGTTTCGGATAAGAGGCTATAAATGAAAAGACAAAAGCAAGAAGTGATGGAGAAAGTGTGTGTGAGAGGGAACAACAAATATCAAAGCGAGAAGAGACCCGTGAGAGTAAAAGAGACATATCAGTAGAAACAGAGAAGAAAAAGACACGACTTCAACAAGCACTCCCGGCATGTATCCAACTTTGTCTGGAACAGTTCAGATCTCAGGAGACACTGAGTTGATAATTACAAGGAACCAATTCCAAAATACGGCAACACTGAAAGAAAAAAAGAAGGAAAAACCGACAAAAGTAAAACCATTGGACTATTACACAGAAAGAAATAAACTGCAAGTATCCTAAAACAGAATGGATGGCTTAAGGATAGCAAAATCAGTCAGACAGCTGAAGCTTGCTAATTTACACGTTAGATCTTGTTTGCTTAACCTCTATATGAAAAAACCTGAAGTGTAAAATCATAACAGTCTTTGAGCTATGCTAAGCTACCGGCTGTAGCGTCTCTGTACAGATATGAAGGTGGTATGAATCTTCTCATAAAACTCACGAAACAGTCCGTTTTAAAAATGTCAAACTACATCTGAGTGCTCTCAGTCAAAATCCCCACGTGCTGCATATTTCTTAATTATAGGAAATATGTTATGGAGCCACTCCTCTGTTTTCATCTGTGTTTACAGCACATGCTGTTACTGTTACCGGCTTTGGGCTTCGAGGCTGTTTGGAGGTTAATGTTAATTTCATAACTACAGTAGCGCCCTAGAGAGCTGGCTAACTCTGTGGAGGAGAAGCAACATCCGTCCTGAGAGAATTAATAGTCACTGAAAGACTATTATTCTTGAGTGGTCAAAAAGTGGCCATTTATCTTGTGTGAAATAAAGGATGTTGAGTCTTTTGAACGAACTCAGAAAAAAGGAAAAAGCCTGGTGACATTAACATATATATAAAACTATAAAAATATATAAAACATGTCACACTGAACATGAAATGACAGTGTTTACAGTTTAGAATTTATTTATGACTGCACTTCACTCTGCTGCTCACAAGATGGCAGCTGAAGATGACATTTTCTCTGCATTACGGCACAGAGGCTGCTTGGTAGGCCTACATGAGCAGCAGACTCCAGATCTAGATACTCCAATACTGACAAACTTGATGTTGCAAATGAAAAATTTTGGCTGTGAAAATACCAATGGAGGGCAAATAAACAGATAGAAACATTTCAACATTAGTGACCTTATATCTACAGCAGGTCTAACACAAGATACAAACTATGTTTACGGACATTAAGCTACAAGAAAATGCCCTCTCTCAGTGTTGGTCTTGGTATGAAGATTTCATAGCTTCGCTCAGAGTCCTGTTTTTTTAAAATATACCAGGGAAAAAGTAGAAATCCTTTTCACCGAAGATGACTATTTCTGTTGACTTCAAATCGAGTGACATTCTTGAACGCACGCCAACAGAAGCACTAGAATACATCCTGTTTGCATCGGTGCACATACTGCGGGCCCACATCTGCATATGAACATGGACATACGCCAACACGCAAACAAACAGACACACACGCACACACACAACATGCCCTCACACTCATATGCACAAACACACTGTGTACAAACCAAAAGTGAGTTCTCACAGACAGGAAATGATGTCAGTTCTTGTCTCCAAGGAGATGGAGGCAGTTGCTAAGATACTGTGACACTAGGATTTTTCTCTCTATTTTCTCTCCCTCTCCGTCTCTCTAACACGCGCGCACACACACACACACACACATAGACACACACACAGACAGGGATGTCACCATGAATAACTCGAAACTCTCCCTTGTATCTCTCTTATTCTCTCGCACAGATGGCAATGAGCGCCAATCCAACTTTCTTCTGTTACATTTCTAAAAATAACCACCAAAAAATATCACTTTGTTCACAATCCCAATTGGACGCTTGGGGCCATTAAACAGATCACTAATTCTCCTCGCCCAAATCTAACATCAACGCTACCGCTATAAAAATTATCCACATTCTTAATCTTTGCTTTGAACCGCGCGCAATTACTCCACCGCCCACTTCCAGAGTGGTGAGGCCTGTAGCTAGTAACCCGAAACGATGGAAGTGATGGATGTGTATCAGCACCCCTCCAAAGCTTCTTCACAGTGTGAGCTGCACCTCTCTAGTGCTATCAGCATGCCACATATGTCTTGGCACTAGCATGTTGCTGCCAAATCCTCGTTGCCCTCCCCTTCTCCTCCCCCGTGGCTCCTAACACAGCATTAAGAGTTTATGGGGTTTGGGTTGTATTGGAAATGCCATGCACTCGTCTTCTGGATAGTAGGATTAGCTCTCTCCGCTGTATTTCTACTCCAAGAGCCTTCCTGTACTGATGACACAAGCAATACAGCGATGAGTGTTTGTTCATTTACTGTGCACAAATGCATGTCCCTCGCCCTCCCTCCACTCCATCGCTCCCACACACACACACACACATGCTCAAGGGCGCCCGCACACACACACACACACACACACACACACAAGTGTACCATACATGCATAAGGGGGAGATCAGATTCAATGTGCAATGACACAGTGAGGACACAGAGTGGAAAGAGGGGGAAGGAAGGCGAGCAGTGGCACAGGGTGGGTTTGGCATGGGCGGTGTGGAACCATTTGAAATGGCGCGGGGGTTGGAAGGCAAAAAGATGTACAGACAAGAGGAGACGGCGACAGTGGCAGCAAAAGCACTGAAAGGCAGCCAGGGTCGGGCGCGAGACTGGATGTGGGCTAAGATTTCAGCATGAGTGATAGGGAATGAGGGAAGAGGGAGAAAGAGGGAAAGGAGGAATATCCTCTGCACCACTGTGTGACTGGAAATTTAATAGAGGGAGCGAGATAGAGGGAGAAAGAGAGGGAAGGAGAGAGAGGTAGATGGGTGGGAGGGAGAGAGAGAGAGAGAGAGAGAGAGGCAGAGGAGGGGGAGGGGAGAGGAAGAGAGAGGCAAAAGGCACAGAGACCTCATTGCTGTGCAGCTTTCAGCAAAAGCTAGTGGTCGTGAACAATGCTCACTACGGCATTCACGGAGAGAGGGAGGAGTGGAGCGAGAGGGGGAGACAGATGGAAAGGGGGAGAGAGTATATATCTTGGGGGTCTTTCTGAAGCATAACTGGCCTTCTCTGTCCTTTGACCTTTAGTGTGAGCTGAGATAGAGCAAAGATGTACTGAGATTTATTTTTCCCTACATACTAGTCTTGGCTTGTGGCTACAAAGAGAGCTTCTCTTCTTCGGCACAATTTCTTTTAGCCCCGCGAAGAGGATAACGATGATAGGAGCCAAAGAACTTGACACATGTGGACACACACATGACAAATCAATATGTGGAGGCCACTTAGAGAGACACCAGCATCTCTTTACTGGCGAAAGCTTTCTTTATTGGCTAATAACTTGCTGACATTCCTTTCACTTTACTAATTAAAACGTACAGCCATCCGTTGGTAGTCTACTGAACTCTGGAACCGGCTCGCAAAGTACTTCATATGCATATCTGCAGGGTTCAGAAGTATCTGAAGGTCCGGGCTCTATAAGGTGCAAACCTCACAGGGCTGCAGAATGTTTGCTCTCCAAGTCTGGATGCTGACAGCAAACAACAGCGGTGGCTTCCTTATGTACAGCTTTAAATCCAACCACTGAGAACAGCTTTAGGAGGAGAAGAAAAAAAAAATACTCATATGCAAAGACTGCAGAAAACAGACCTCATTAGTTTGCTAGATTTAATCTTAGCTGGCCATTACTAAAATGCCTGTGCTAGCGCTGCACATTCATTATGAATATGGACATTAGTAGGCCTACGAAACTCTTTAAGGCTCAATGGAGCAGAAATATTTCTCACTGCAGACGTTTTGGCCTACTGGTTCAACGGTGAACAGGTGTCTATGACACGGTGAGGTTGCAAACTGACCAAAGATGCTTCATTTCTCACAGAAACAGGAGAAGCACACTGACTCAATTGGTTCTGCTGATCACCCACTGCTGCTGAGTCATATTAATAAATCTGACTACATGCTCATTACATGCATGCAGCTTATGGTGCACGCGGGGATATGAAACAAAACCTGCAGACTAAAAAAAAAAAAAAACAGACCTAAACACTAAAATGAGTCTTGCAACATTCACCCACAGACTTGAATCATCTAAAGAGCGCAGATACATTCATAAGTAGTTGGTCCTTCATCTATTCTTCTAATGCTGTCTTAGTGCGATTCAGGCTGAAACATACGGAATGTGCGTAAAGAGCCGCTTATGCTGGACGCAAAATGCTCTGCCCACCGGGCGCCGTCGCGTTTGCTGCCTGCGTTCCTCTCCAAGGATGATAAGGCGCATGGATGCACTCGTCCCAGACCTCGTTCCTAAATGTGATAATACTAACATAATTTTCTCCAACGACCCTTAATCTGATCTTTTTTTCTCTTCTTTTTCATCTTCTTCTTCTCCTCCTCCCCGTGTGTGTGTGGATTGTGTTCATCTTTAACCTGCCATCACTGTAGCCCCCCGCGTTGCGTTGGCGCTGCGGAATAGCCTACAAGAACAAGAGCCAGCTCTCAGCCGTGGAAACAAGCGAATCAATTTAGGGAAGAGAAAAGGAGAGATAGATAGCGAGGTTGGAAAAACTGACGATCGGGAGAAGGGACGAGGAGGAGAGAAAAACATCGACCTCACGCCGCAGCCGCCGAAATATTAAGGTACGTGTATATTGGATATACAGGTAGAAGGGACTGAAATGGCCGGCGTAATTATTGCATTTGTTGCCTAATCTGCATGGATGCCGAAATCACTCACCGGATGACAAAGACTGATTCATGAAACGTGCAAAGGTTGCACGGATGCACGATATAATTCAAGCAAATATTTAATATGAGAGAAAAGATACAGTCGATGTCAGTTGAATAAAGCTGTGGGAGCCCTTGCGAATGAATTAAAATAACACGCTTCCTTATGTAAGTCTGTGCGTTTCATGTGCCCTCACGTATCTTTTTTTTAAATTATTGCAAATGCAGAGTTTATGGATTATTTTTTGGGTGCAGTCATGTTGTCATTACCCCGAAGAGAGAATGGATGCAAGCCATTTTGTAATGCAGCATGTGCAGAATTAGGCCTATTCAGAATTTCAATTGCGTTCCCGAGAAGGTGCGCCGTAGTGAGCGCAGCTGCATAGATGAATAAGGCCATTCTGTTGAATTGTAGGAGATATTATGCTAGAGGCTATATGATGAGGAGAGATTGCAGATTAGATGTTGCGACTGCAGAAGAAATAATCAGGTTATGGCTTTTTTTTTTTTTTTTTCTTTCTTATTTTCATGTGACAAATGGGAAAATCCAATTGTCATAAGCTGAAAGTTGAGAAGATGTCTGGCATGAACCTGCGATTTTTCTCTCTTTTAAATGCGTTGGATGTTACTATACTGGTGAAATGCGTCCCATCCTACCCTGATTCCCACGTCCTGAATCAATCTAGTGTTGTCATAGTTACAGCAGATGATGTTGGCCCTGCTGCACCTGTGTCGCTTTGTGTTCATCTAGACCATCTGTAAATACATGAGGTCTAATTGGGCCTTGTGTAGGCATACAGGAAACATCCCAGAGCCTGGGTGTTTATTGAAAACAAACACCACGATTTTTGCCTCTTCATAAACCTTAATGACTCTGTTGTGGAGAGCAGGGCATTGATACAATCAGGCGCTTACGATGATGTGATTGGTTTGTAGCAATTGGTCAGCAGCTTGCAGCTAATTTGTCTTTTCACGACTGAGCGCTTTCTCAGGCCTGATCGAATAATCAATATCTACATGGTTGCAATCTGCTCTTGACATGGAAAAACGGCTAAGATCAAGACAGTGAAATACCTGTGAGTGAAATTGGTTTGAGAGAAGAAGAAAAAAAAATTACAATGCAGCGGATGTTTCAAACCGTGTCATAAACCTAAAGAAAACACATTTTGCACACGGATGACGACTGAAGGCCACTGGCAAAGAAATTGGCCCTTGGATGAGTCAAGGTGTAATATTCTAGAAAATAAAGGCCATCATTGGTGTATGCTGTTGTTCCTGTGCACTCATATGGTGGAGAACTTGAAGAGGGGGGGTGGGTGGGGGGTCAAGGCAACAGGCGTCCTGCTTGCAGATTCAAGGTCTCTCCTTTAATACAGTTTTACCTACTGCTTTACACAGATTTTTTTTTATTTTTTAACTCTCTCTCCCCAAAGACGAAATTGAGCTCCGTTTTCATCAAACTGGTTATTGGTGACAGCTGCCAAATGCATGCTGTCTGATGGGAACTGTGCATCTTTCCTGTAATGATGCAGTGAGGTTCTCATTTTGCATTATCGATATATTTTTAGACCAGCATCAGAATGCATTTTTTTTTTTTTGCTTCTCATCAAAGCACCTCTCAGTTACCTCTATACATTTCAAAAATGGAGGCAGTGGCAGGAGAAATTAGAGGGTGGCTTTTTCAAATCGCCTGCTACTATTTTCAAAAGAGCCCTGTCCAAATGAAAAAAGGCAAAGCACCACCCAGACAGTATGTATAACGAAGTTCCAGTGTATTAAAAAAACATGCGAAAACAAACTGAAAGCACTGGTCTGATCAATTATGTGACCAGCTGAATATCAATGATGTTGTGTTTTGATGCTTCCATGAATCATTTTCTGTCGAGTTAATCATTTTAACTATCACACCACCATTCTGGATCAGATACACTGCCAATGACCGTTTTTTCCTAACTCACATCATTGAAATACGTAATTACCTGCTGGATGGGGATAAGAAAGAGACTCTTGAAGGAAGGACAGCAGTGTAAAGAGCATCATAATGAGGAATGCTGCAACGGGCCTGCATACAGTAACATTTAGATTTAGCATTTGTATTCATGCATCTACATTCCCTTATTAGAGATGGATAATGTGTTATTATTTCTTTGTGGCAGCTACAGTCGGGACGTTGCGGATATGGATGTGTGAATATCTTTGTGTGTGTGTTAGAGCGAGAGAGAGTCTGTTGGATGTGCAGAGCATCTGAAAAAGTCTATTTTTAGCATGCACTCCCTTATGAGCTTTCTTAATAGCTGCTTTAAGAGTTCTCAGAGCTATGTTTTTAATAAAGACTGATGTTGACCTAATCCTCAGACCTTGTAGATATTACAATAAGATTCATGGCAAATTTGTTCCGTCTGTTGTGATATCGAAGGCCGCGGTGCTTTCTCAGGTGTCCCTGCACGTATATGAACATATATTTTCATGTACAATAATAGATTTTCATCATTTAGTGTCTGTTCCTCTACAGAATGGTATCTACTGAGTGAAAGACCGTTGATTTTATACGTGGTGTATCACCAAACGCTGTGAAGGGAATAAACATCAAGCTTTATGTCAAATATGAGTTGATATAGATTATAAAAGTGGTGCTGATCATTTTTTGAACAGCAAATGTTCATCAAGCTCAGCTAAACACAGTAATGTGGAATAGGGCACTGGACAGTAAAAACACAAGATGGTGAGTGAGCAGGTTGCCACAGCAACCGTGTTTCTAGGAGCGCATGCATCGTCGCTGCATAGGAGAGGAGATGCTAAGGACTGCCATTTTTAAAACCTTTTTAAAAATAACCTATTTGTTAGAGAATAAACATTGTTGGAAAAAAGATATCAAGAAATAATAATAATAATAATAATAACAATACCAATAATGGTAACACAGTGGTTATTTAAGGGACAAGTAACAAAGATATTATTTGTTTTCAGCAGGCCACACAGGCTTGTGACTGCTAGAGTCATAGTGTCGAGCATAACGTGCTTGAGAAAACAATGAAGACTTTCTATTTGGACTAATCATTGTGAGGAAAACAGCACAAGCTTTTCTAAATTTAGTGAGTCTGCTGATGCTTGAAGCCATTTCTCTTTCCAGAAGTATGTGTCACTCTCTTAACCGAAGATACAAAAATACATATTTATGTATTACAAAAGCCATAAAAGTATCTTTTTTTGTTATATTTGAACTTTAGTGGTTTGGGATCTTGTCTTATTGTGCATTTTTATTGTCGCTTATTGTACATATCATGTGCATTGCAGTAAAATTTCGAGTCAATAATCAATATATCTTAATTGCTGCTGCCTCATGATTGAATCTCTGCATTAACCTTAGGTTTAGATGAGCCCTATTGGCAGTTGTAATTGCATTCAACAAACTTACATTCTTTTAAATGTTATATTTTACTTCTGCCAGTGTGTATCTGACGATAAGCACACCAGTATCATAAAGTGGAGGATGAGACTGTAATCCTAATGCGTCTGCTGTAGCACTTGTGACCCAGCCTGAGGTTTTAGAATTTTGTGGCCATTTCAGACCATGATCCAGATGTTAAGCTTAACCTATGAAGAAAATGGCAGCTGAATCACCAGTTTGACTACAGCTACAATTTGAAAACCACCTCTTTAGAAAAGAAAGCCTTACCTGGCTTGTCACACACTCTGGCAACAGTAAATTGTAATATTTTGAGATTTATGTTCTGTCCCGGGAATACATGCATGTCTGTGCTAGGTTAATATCGCAACTGCACTGTGCACTTACTTGACCTCCTTCTCTCTTCTTTTCTCTCTTACCCCTACAGTGAGAAGCAAGAGCCTCTACAGAGACAACACTTTCAAGAGCAAATCCTCCCTCAAATCTTATTTCTCTTCTAATAATTGTCATGGGAACTAAAAATACTGGGTTCCCTAAAATGACATGTTGAAAAGAACAAGGTGTTTTGTAGTCAAAGAAGCATGAGCAAAGTAAAATAAGCACCTATTAATGATAAATAGAGCATTTAACATAACATTACGCTTAATCTTCTAAATTTTTAAAGTGAATGCTTGAAGGAGAAAAAAAACAGAACAAGAGCATACAATATGAACATCGAGATAAGCACTTAAATTCCCCTTTTTGGAGGTGACTTATCAACATCATAGCAATAGGGGTGGGTCATGACTCAGTTGCCATGCGTGTTGTCATGGTGACCAGCCCCTGTACCCCTTCCCTCCTCCTCTGGTTGGTCCAGCTTTTGTTGTGGTTTCACAACCATGGACCTCAGCTGACAGAGGCAGCACCCCCCTGTCCCACCCTCTGTACCTGCTCCAATCAGGCGAGCCGTGTCATCTGTACAAGGAAGAGCTTAGATCAAGTCCCAGACAGTATTTCAGAGAACACAAGATACCTCAATCTACAAGAGAACACAATTCAGGTAAATATGGCCTTATCTTAAAACAGAATTGATATATTTTGACAGCAGTAATTCTAATGTTGCTCCAACATGCCTCCATGTTTTTGTTTCCACACCAGGTGATCAAGTCTGACACATTTAAGCACCTGCGGCATTTGGAAATCCTCCAGCTCTCCAAGAACCACATCCGGCAGATTGAGGTGGGAGCTTTCAATGGCCTTCCCAATCTCAACACACTGGAGCTTTTTGACAACCGTCTTACAGTGGTGCCATCACAAGCCTTTGAGTACCTCAGTAAGCTAAGGGAACTATGGCTACGAAACAACCCCATCGAGACACTGCCGGCATTTGCCTTTCACCGTGTTCCCTCTTTACGCCGTCTCGATCTAGGGGAACTCAGGAAGCTGGATTTCATCTCAGAGGCTGCCTTCGAAGGTCTGGTCAACTTACGCTTCTTAAATCTTGGTATGTGTGGCTTGAAGGACATCCCTAACCTCACCCCACTAGTACGACTAGAGGAGTTGGAGCTGTCAGGGAACCAGCTGGGGATAGTCAGGCCTGGATCCTTCCAGGGCCTAGTGTCACTTCGCAAGCTGTGGCTAATGCACTCCAGAGTTTCAGTAATTGAACGCAATGCTTTTGATGACCTCAAAAATTTGGAGGAGCTCAATCTCTCTCACAATTCCCTGCATTCTCTGCCCCATGACCTGTTCACCCCTTTGCACCAGTTGGAGAGGGTACATCTCAACCACAACCCTTGGGTGTGCAACTGTGATGTTCTGTGGCTCAGCTGGTGGCTGAAAGAAACAGTTCCTAGCAACACCACATGTTGTGCTCGCTGCCATGCACCCCCAGGTCTAAAGGGAAAGTACATTGGGGAACTAGACCAGAGCCACTTTACCTGTTATGCCCCAGTGATTGTTGAGCCACCCACTGACCTCAATGTCACTGAGGGCATGGCTGCTGAGTTGAAATGTCGTACTGGAACCTCGATGACCTCTGTGAATTGGTTCACTCCAAATGGCACTCTGATGACCCACGGATCATACCGAGTTAGGATCTCAGTCCTTCATGATGGAACACTGAACTTCACAAACGTGACCGTGCAAGACACTGGTCAGTACACTTGCATGGTAACCAACTCCGCTGGAAACACCACTGCAACCGCCGTGCTCAATGTGTCTGCTTCAGACCCCAGCAACAGCTACAGCTATTTCACCACTGTCACTGTGGAAACAGTAGAGTCAGTAAGAGGAGGAGATGACAAGAACTCAGCAAGACAGTATATTAACGAGACCTTCATAGATTTTCCGAATCCTACTGTTCAAAGAGGGGTGCTAGAGGGCCGACCTGGCATCACTATATCGCCTTCTCTTTCGTCTCTTTCCTCACTGTCTCCACACGCCAATAAAGCTACTGAAAATTCAGTGACATCCATAATGGATGTAACTAACATTCCAGGCCTGGAAGATGTCATGAAAACAACTAAAATCATCATTGGTTGCTTTGTGGCGATTACCTTTATGGCAGCTGTAATGTTGGTGGTCTTCTATAAGCTTCGGAAGCAGCACCAGCTACACAAACACCACGGCCCAGCCAGAGCCATCGAAATTGTCAATGTAGAAGACGAGATTGGAGCCGGGGCCGGTAGTGGCATCTCAGGTGGTTCAACGATGAATTCTGGCAGTGGGGGAGAAGGAACCCTAAGGATACATCATCCAGAAATAGTCAACCTTCCCAACATTGGCCGTACAGATACTCTCAACCATTACTACAAAACCCATCATTTCAACAACAACGTGATGGGTCTTAGTATTGGCTCCGAAGGGATGGGACCAGGAGGGATGCTTAATAACAAGAACCAGCAAGGCCAGGATATCCCCATCTCCTGTACCTCGGTCCCAATCTCCACATCTAATTTGCTTTCCTCATCAGGCAATGGCACCAACATCAACCCCAATTCTATGTCCCCTCCGCTGCCGATGTCTCTGCCCATGCCGACCATGGGCTTACATGGATCGATCAAGGGATTCATGGGCCAAAACCACAATCCCCAAATGGAGCCTCTTCTTTTCAAGGGGAGCTCGAAGGAAAACGTCCAAGAGACTCAGATCTAAAAACAAAAGCGAGAGTATAGAGAGAGAGTGAGCAAGAGTCTGAGACAGAGAGGGGATTGATGTTGGGTTTATGCGCGGAATGATTAGACACTAGAGTGCATTGACATTACACCAGGAGAGAGGATAGACTGACACGGCAATACACAAACACATAGACTTATCCGTGACAGTGTACTGAGCCAAGGATTACCACAATGGGCCACTTGTGTTTGTAGTAACGATCATGGCCATGGAGATCAAGGAATGGACATTGCTACAATGTAAATCTGTGCCAAAGCAAATGTTTTTTGCAGTTTCTACAAGCTGTGTTCACATAGGGAAAAACTAGCCTTTCGGAGTAATTGGTCCCAAAATCGTTGTTGGCCAACAGAGATGAAAGACATGCATAGCACTCGCCACACTGAAGATCGGAAAAATTACAGAACAAAATCCAAGAGACATTTTTCTTCCACACAAAACACAAGCCACACTCTCTCTCGAGTGACTCAATAGACTCCCTCAAGGTGACAATTATGTAGGCATAAATAGATGGACAAAAAGGTACAGTGCAGTACAAACTACTGTGAAAAATCCACAAATTATATAAATATATTTTCATTTAAATATGTATCATTGCAGACTCCGATGCAGAGATATTTTGGGGTGGATGTATAAGCTGGTATAGTTTGTTTCTTTGTGAATAATCAGGGGCGGTGATAGTGGAGGTTGGTTATGATACATGTTTTAAGTTTGGCTACTTCTCAGAAACATAAGGGCTCAATTGCAACACTCATTGTGAATCTTTGAATTGGCTTTGTGACATAAAGTCCATTTAGGTCGTAGAACAGTGAATGCAGATCTCTGTTTGACAAACCTTTTTCTGTTGCTTCAGTAATAATCATAACAAACTTTTGTGTTCTGAGAGTGTATTATGTATTTTGTAAAAGCCAGCTACTTGGTATTTGAATTTGAATTGACAATTCTGATACTTAAATGCCAGCATCAAATAATGGTAAAACGATGTTCCACAAACACAGAAAGGTAATTCAATGCAAAGACCTGTATGGGTAATATAAAGTGTTGACAATGTGTTATTTGAATCAGATCAGTAGCCAGATATTTGCTTTTAGACAGGAATTTGATATGACCTCCTTGCTCATGGTTACCATAATCATGCCATAAAATGCTGTCATAAGGATGATTAGACATCTAACTGCAACAGCATTCAAGAAGGGATTAAACATCCATCTTAGGATGATTGGAATGAATGGAAATGTACAGTATATTAATAATAATAATGTCTGGTTGTATGACAATTGTAAGATCCACATTTTTACAGTGTAACTTTCATATGTTAAATGCCATTTACGCTTCTTGCGTTTCAACTATGTATTTCTTTATTTTTGTTAGTTTGATATAATGTGTACAGTTGTCTAGCCATGTATCATTACGTGTGAAATAAATCAATCATATATTGGGTTATGGCTGGTCAATATGGACAACCACATAAGTAAAGAGTGAGACGTTATGCGGGCCTCTGTGCTAAACCTGGATTGAATGTATGGTTTGTGGTTTAGCCATTAGTCATCGTGTTAATGATAGGTTCCATCTGCTCTATTAACACATTGAGGCAGGCTTTTAGTCACTCTCCTATAGATGTTCTAGAGACACTACTGGTTTTGCAAAATAAGTGTTTTTAACATCTTATTCTAACGATAGCACTTTTGTCTGAAATTAGCCCTCACTCTGCTTCTCCCCTGGCGATTCTACTGGTTTGAAACAGGAAGAAGGATTGAGGAAAGGGACATAATGAATAAATTACCTTTACGACTATATTTATCAAGCAGGAATCTAAAATGTTTGTTGCAATTGAGCACAAACTGGCCATGCAACCAGTTATTCCTGATAAATGTACCTGAGATAGTATTATCAACAAAATCATATCAACAAGGTTTTTGAATGTGAACTGAATTCGAATCTGTATGTGATTTTGCTGGATTTTTTTGTTTTGTTTTTTTGTTACATATATATAGGAGCTGTTTTATGTGAGTGATGATGGTTTTTTTTCTTATCAGCAACGAGCCCACACTTATTGGAAGAAAAGGAACACTGAGAGATAGTAATAATGGTGATGATAATATGAGTGATGATATCAGACAAAACCCGCCCAGATTGTGCCGTCACAGAGGTTAATCCATGAAAGGAACATTTTCTACATCGATGCGCACCACATTCATCCTGTTTAATGCTAAACATCTAAGCCATCTTTTGAAATATGTCCAGGTAACTATGCTAACACCTGTACACTGATTGATCAGATAACTCAGGTTGTGTAAATTGCAGCAGCCATGTATTTTCTCAACTCGGTGTTGGTGTTTTTTGCTTGTGAATCTCATTCAAAATAATAGTAAATGCAAATGTGTTGCGACCCCACAGACAGATCTAGTGGGCAGGGTTCAACTGTAGCCCCACAGAGACACAAATAGAATATAAATGAAGGCTAAAGACACAACATATGGCCGCTCCCTTGATGTGCTACATTCAGTGGCTCTGCTGTCAGATTTCAAAGAGCATACCAGATACCTTCTTGTGTGCTGTGTGCGAGGGTACATTCCTGCATGTTAACCGCGGAACCAATCACCTTAGCTTAACATGACTGTAGCAGTGTTTTAATGTGATGTTGACTCATCTAATCAGCACAGAAATGTTCCTTTCATACCACTGGACATCCATAACATGGAAATTGCACAGTTATCATCATTATTATTAACATTTGGTGGAAATGCAGAAGGGCTTGGTTGCATCTTAGTATAGTAGCTGCCTTTGTACATATAGAACTTGATGTGATTTAAAAGGAGGCTCCTTTTACAGCAGTAATGTTAACAAATGTATGACCCCTTTTAATGAGGATCACAAGCTTGAGACTGGAATCTGAATATGTGCATATTGGGCAACTTCACTGTATTATATGGTAAATATTGATGCAGTTTGGCTACAGATGGAGTGCTGGCATACTGTATATCCTCTGCACCATCCGTTGCTTACAGTGGATGCTTCAGCCCAGATGACATTTCTTGGTTTGTCGGAAGCAAAACTCCTTAATGAAATGGATTATCATATCCGAGACACCAAATTGCAAGACAAGAAAATGGACTGACCTTTTGGTCCTTTAAAGGTAAGCGGTTCTGTTTGATAAAATAATATAAAGATAACCTGGGTCTGTTCTGACAGCTTTTTAAAGAGAAAGAGAGAGAACAGTGTTAAGCTCTAGAAGAATTTAGATCTCTTTAATACAAAATAATTACTGAAAAAAAATTGTCATTTTGTGTTGTTTTTATTTTACTTTCTTATTTTCCAGTTGTTGGTTGTATCTCGGTATGTGATATTATCAATTTGGGTCTTTATGTATTGTCATTAAATGTAATTTCTTTCACGCGTTCATCCAGGTACACAGTGTGGCAGAAGAGTGTATTTCTTCAATTATAGCAAGATCATCATGTGCTGTACTACTGCACTTCAATGACTGTCATACAATGACTGAGAGGTATATTATTTCACTGTTTGCTACTTCTGTGACTTCAAGTTTACACCCGCTGTAAGGAGTTATACTGCTATTAGAGAACATATACCACTTTCATTCTTTGTTGTGATTTCATCCTGCAGAGCACCACAACTAACTAAATGAGAAATGAGTTAACAAGTTTAACATTATGATGTTTCAAATAAGTTATTGCGTGAAATTTTATAAAACAAAATGAAAAGAAGTGTGAACAATAATTGTCTTTACACTGTATTTTGTTACTATTTTCTTTGTTTTTTGTTTTTTTTATTTTGGTTTTCACACTTTAACCAGGAGGAAAGGAAATAGACTTTCAAAATAAGATTATGGTTGGACACAACTTATTCCTGTTATGTGCAGAATTATATTGTAAAACCTGGTAGTTGGTTATATAAAGCTCCATGCAAACGTTATGGTTTCACAGCAAATGTAGCTTCACAGAGTTTTAAAAAGTGCCAGCAGCTAACACAATGTCAAACAGGAAAACAATTTCCAGATGTTGTAAATACATAATAGATTTCTTGAACTGTAAATCTCTGTAATCATGAAAATGATTCATTGACTTTATTAAAGAACAAAACAAACTTCCAAAAAAATTGTATTATAATGCAAGATGTAGGCTCATAATTTTTACTGATCTATTGGTCTTTGCTGATTGAAATCCTAATAACAAATTAGTTGCCTAATTGATTAAGAGGGGCGGCTGTAGAAGTACAATCATATTAATCTAACAAATTCAACACAACACTATTACATCCTGTAATCACTACAGCATGGCGACCGCCTTAATAAATCAAATGGCCCATCATGTTACATTAGCGTAATTGTAAATTAACCCGCACTGCCATTTTTTATTATTAGCATATGTTGTGAATGTGCAAATCTAACAAATAGTTAAAAGGAAAAGGGAAACAAACAAACCAATAAGTTCCTTTAGTAAATAATTAGACATCCCCCATGCAAGGTGTAAAAGCAACTCAGTGGATTTAAGTTATGCCGCTTACATCTCCAGATGAAATGGACTAACTAATTGTCATGCTGGCTAAGAAAGTGCAGGGCACTGGAGCTTCATCAATGCATAATTGTCACTAGTTCTTATGTTGAAAGGGTTGACAAAATTGAGCTTAATGCCTTTAATTCACTGTGTTGAATTCTGTTCTTTAGTTAATCCGCAACCTCAAGATTTGATATTTTTGAACTCGTTTTGAGCCCTGCGGTGAGGTGAAACTGTATACGGACTATCACAGATGTCCAGTGCGCAGTGCAACCCACATTACGAAACAACAACCTCCAGGGATTCATGTAATAACAAATGCAGCAGCCATGAACCATGACAGTGAATTTGAATTAAATGTTTTGATAAAATGTTTGGGCAGAGAGATTGTATTTGAAATGTCTTAGGGGGCACTATGCAAAGTAATTTTCGGGAATGTAATTGTACTTGCCTTGCACTCTGGTCTCTAGGGACCTCAGTTCCCATGAGACTTTTTCAACATAATTTTAAAGGCCTGTACGCTGAAATCGAAATAGAAAAGACAGCTACAGTATATTATGGTTCCATCGTAGTATTTATATATATTTTATATAGAGAGACTGCAACACAAAGCAAAGGAAAGATATCAAACCAAACCTTCTGTGGCACCTTGAGGTGACTCATTTTCAAGCAGCTTATCAATATCTGTGTTTTGCTGCTCTTTGCTCGCTTGTGTTAGCAGTGAGCAAACATATAATGAATGCACAGAGAGGACTTCAATTTGTCTTTTCCTCGCTATGCTAGAAAAGGGTAAAGCTCGCATGAAGTGGGGCGTGTGTGAAGGGAGCAAAGAGTGTGCATGCAGCAGAAAAGAATACATTAATATGCGCTAAAGATGAAAGAGAAATGCTCAAATGCAAATACATGTAGAGCATTCTGTGATCTTGGTGTGAGTGTAATGTGATGGCGTAAGGTAATTTTGAATTTAACAAAAAAGGTAGAATTTCGAAACGCCAGTTTCAGCATAAAGAAAACCACGTGAGGTATCGACATTTATTCCACCGTGAGATTCCAAACTATTTGTGAATTTTAAAGAAAAGAGGAACGCGTGATTTCTCTTTGTATAATGTAACATTCTCCCTGTACAGTATGCCGACGTCTACCTCCGGATTCTTGTGGCGCAGTCGTTTTCTAGAAATCCACTGTGCCTGCACTATCCTCTCCTTTTCCCTATGCTGTCTTTTTCCTTCAAATTCAATAACCTCCCAGCTGTGTGTTTCTCCAGGGATTCCCCAGCTCCCCTGGCCCACAGACAGACTGCGGAGTCTGTGGGGAACCTGACACAACATAAACTCCACTGTGAAGCAGAGGTGTCAGAGTCTGTGGGCTGCATCTCCACTGATTGAGGAACCATGAAAATGCGGAAGCCTTTCATTTCTTCACACTTTTAAAGGCTGCGGCGAACAACACATGTATTTAACACGAGTGTAGCGTGTTGAGTACGGCTGTGTGGGCTGCAGTCATACCAAAAAAAAAAAATATATATATATAAAATAAAAATAACTAAGTATGGATTGTGTGGCCTATTTAGACATTGTTTATATGAGAATGGGCTACACTGAAGTGTTAGCAGGCTTAGCTCAGACTGGGAAGCCACTGTATTATGGAGAGTATGAGGATCACAGTGACCCAGTTGGACTTAATTTGTGTAAAATGGATAAAAAGAAAGCAGAAGCCTTTTGATTTAAAGTCTGCTCTTTGTTTAAAGATTCAGTTTTTGACTACATGAAACTGTGTTGGTGAATTATGAGCTTACTACACACTGTTCTCAGAGGGTTTTCTCATACTGTACTGAACATACTTTGCTTTTGTTTCAGTCTATATTTAGATTCCCTCTCTTCTTCCAGTATCATTAAAAGCCATGCAGCAGATCCTTTGACTTGGGGATATTGTTTCCTTCCTCACCCCAAAAATCTCAATTTAATAATCCAGAGAGAGAGAGAGAGAGAGAGAGAGAGAGAGAGAGAGAGAGAAAGAGGACACACAAACATACTATGGAGGAAATGAATCCTGCATCCTGAGTGCTTGCAAAGTACACAAGATGCAAGTCTACTCATACGTAGCACTCAGGAGCCCTTGTAACACCAGACAGTTCTTCGCCTCTACTGGGGATAAAACACTCAACCTGACCAACAAGGCATGTCACCCGGAAAAAAAAAAATCTACTGTGTCTCTTTCCACTAAATGCTGCTAAAGTGGGTGTGGAATAGAGTTACTGTTGTATATGTGTGTATAGGGTTGGACGGACGATGAATTATTACTATTCTCACATGGTGTAAGACTTTTTTTTTTCAATGCCCAACGGCCAATATTTTTACTTACTCATGTATGTATTTCTGTACATGTTAATATAACATGAGGAATTACATTGCCACCCCGAAAAAAAAAAAAAAAAAAAAAAAAAATTAAAAATGTAAAAAGAAAAAACATAGCAAATTTTGGTAAAATTAGTCGGATTATTTCACTAATTTGCCGTTATGGGTCAGAGACAGAAATATCTCTCTCGATGTTGAATCCAAACGAAACAACTGCTGAAAAACCAGAGCACAATGGGTTAAATCATATTATATATACAGACATAACAAAAAGAAAGGACTTTGTCTCTAAATACCTCACCGATACCGCTTGCCTATGCCTTGGAAATGTGATTTAAAGTAGTTCCTTGTGTTCCCTGAGAATATTTTGTTTCCAGCATACATTATGAACAGACTCTTCCCGTGGAATTACTGGAGGAAGGTATGCAGCAAATTGTTCCCCAGTGCATGCACTCCCACACACAAACACACTTTCCAGGCGCTCTGCTGATGTTGTTATTATATTATTACACTTACTTGAGTATTGATTTACCATAACTGCAGATAAGGATGATGTTTTTACTTTGCTTGGTTAATGTTGTAACATGTTTTGCTTTTTATGGCTCCCTGAATTATGTAGTAACTTTTACTTACCCTGTTGAGGCTTCATTAATAGTCCTCTCAGGCGCAAATTATTATAGGAATAGCACATCATTTTTGGAAATATAGTAACTTACATCCGTGCCAATGTTTAGATAAGAAGATAGACCAATCTCATGTGTGCTTAGCACAAGGACCTGTTTAACCTGCTGTTTTCTGACTTTAAAGTGGTTTTATTTCAAGACAAATAATCTGATGTAATACGGTATGATTTATTTTTTTCCAAAAGGATTATTTCAGTTTTGGATACACCAAACCCAGTTCTGTCCAAGGGCAACAGAATTCACATATTAGCACCTCTAATGTTCACCAAATAACTTGTTATATCACTGGTGTGTAATCATGACATGTCTCTACTGGTTGCAACCTCAAACTGACGACAAGACTGGTCCCAACCAAGAAATATTCTGGCACATGAAACTCTTTTAAAACTGCGACCAGTTTTGATTTTATATAGAGTCTAGCTACTCCACCCTATTTCTAATGCTAAGCTAAAAGAACTGCTGACAGTGGCTTAAGAGTGGCATAAGATCATCTCATCTAAGAAATAAACAAACACATTATATTTTCTTCAAATGTTAAACTACTACTTTAAATCACTCTGGATAACCTAACAAAATAACAAGATAACATATGTGCCACAGTAAATGCTACACTAAATTAAGTTTTTTTTTTTTTTTAGAATTATTGAAGAAAACTGCCCTGTCATTCTGCCTTTGAACATTTCTTTGGCTTTCTTTACCCAGCAGGAGATCAGCATGCCGGGCACCTCACCTGGACATTGACTGAGAAAAAAACGGGAAACGCGTGGAGGTTCCTTACATGGATCACATAACAACATATAAAGGAAGAAGAAACGTCTTTCTATTTCTCACATCCCCTTCCTCCCATCTTACTTATTCTCCTTTTGTCCTAAAAGAAGGACATTTTTGTCCCATGGGAGATAATAATATTGATGTCAAGAGATGAGTTATTGATTGAGAGGAGAGGACATCGAGACAGTTGACATGCTGCAGACTACGCTTCAGTTGCCAAACAGCTTAAGCATTCATACATGTATGTGGCATGTACTGTATGAAGGGATATTCATTTCAGTCTGGGTTATGGGATATGCATCTATTGAGTTTTGTGCAGCATGTCAACCAGACGAGTACAGAGGAAAGACGGCAGGCCGCATGAGCTTTGCCGCTCCCTACAAATCTTTACATGTTAGGAAATTGATGCAACGCTGCTTTGTTCTAACGCCTTACGATATATATGGGAGATAATGAGGTTGCGTTCTGTCCTGATTGAATGGGATGATGACATCGATATGAAATAGCTCTGGTCTTACCATGGCTGCTGTGTGTATTCCACCTAGATACATCTTCTTGACTCGCGGGTCATTTGACCTGCATGGGTTTGTGCTGATTGAATCACTGGAAAATATGTTTATTTCCCAATGATTCAATCCATCCAAAGCACAGTTCTGCCCCCAAAATGCCTACTATATAAAGATAAACAAGGTTCGGAGTCTGGTTCTTTTTGTTCCTAAATGATGCTCAAGAAACGGCTGAAACTGGATGCAGGCTCTGCAGAGTTGGTCAATGTCACCGAGAAATGAAAAAATAAAAAAAGGCTCAAATGGCTGAGCGCAGACAGTTCTCATGTATCAATCTGTGCAAGATATCAATGACCATGGCAACATACAGAGCGAATAGATTCCCACTGGCAATTATGCAAATGTTGATGTGACATGTGAGTCTGCACCCAGCATGATGCGACGAGAGGGGAATTCACCAATACTTGGCCGCCCTGTCGCTGCTGCTGCTGCTGCTGCTGCTACCATTAGCATTAGCATTGTTCACACATCCCCTCATCTTAGGCCGCTTCCACACCCCCACCCCCCTCCCCCTCCCTCCCTGTGCCCCACCACGTCTCCATCCTCCCCTCCCTCGCCCTCCTCCTCCTCCTCCCTGCCTGCGTCCTCTCTTTCCTGTTCTCGCTGCGGTGTTGCTATAGCAACGGAGAAATGTGGGAATACCTCCGTCCTTCAGAGCGCGGGAGAGAGAGAGAGAGAGGGGGAGAGAGAGAGAGAGAGAGGGGAGGAGAGGGGAGGAGGGGGATGAGAGGGGAGAGAACAGAGAGATAGAGGCAGGCAGGGAGGAAGAGGGAGAGGATGGGAGATAGACCGAGAGAGAAGGGGTAGACGAGACAAGAGGAGAGGAGAGGAGGGAAGGGAAGGAAGTGTGGAAAAGACTGTTAATTAAAAGACAGAGCGCGAGTGGCTCTGACTCACTGCCTGAATGGACACCATTGCCTGTCACTTAGCCCCTGACTCCAAGCGTTTGTCCCCCACCTCCTCCACACCCTCCACTCCCTAAAAGCTACCCTCCCATTGATATTCAGTCTCTGTGATGATGAAGAAGACGCCACTGTTATCTGACTGGAGGCGTGGGTGCCAGTGTGGGTGGGGGGTGGGGTGGGTTCGACTGAGATGGCACGGTGTCGCGCAGCCATGGCGTAGCTTCACGCTGGGCCCTACGCACGTCGTTTGTTTGACGATCCATGTGTTCTGGATGTCTCCATTTGTAGTGAGGCTGCAGTTTCCATGACAACGCCTGGACTAAAATAGCACCCCGCTTTCCACCCTCTCTCTCTCTCTCTCTCTCTCTCTCTCTTGCTCTCTCTCTCTCTCTCTCTCTCTCTCTCTCTCTATCCTCCGCTCACAATACACTCATAACTGTTCATTCCTGATCTTGGGCCTCGTTCTATCAGGCTGAGATGTCCCATACTGCTCATCTCCATTCATCATATGGACTGAAAAACATGAAAGCCCCCCCCCCCCCCCCCCCCCTCTCTCTCTCTCTCTCGCTGTCTCTCCCACACCCCCACCATCACCACCATCATGGCGTTCACACGCGCGCCTAGATGCGCGCACACATAGCACGAGCATCACTTCTCCTCCCACCTCTTATCTCCCATTTTCAGTCTCTCGGTCGCCCTGCAACAGATTCTGTCAACATGCATCAACCTCGGCGTTGCCATGACAACGGTCTTGAAAATCACTGCAATTATTTCAACAAAGACAAAAACACTACAGCCACTTGGGAGAGAGGGGGGAAAAAGGACGGCGCGTGTGTGTGTGTGTGTGTGTGTGCGCACACGCGCGTTTGTTTGTGTTTTATGTTCGTGTGAGTGACAGAAAGGGAGATGCAGTGCTGTGTGTCTGTGGTCGCGTGTTTAGTGACCCTTCAGTGAACTGGTGTGTATCAACTGTAGTGTTTTCCGCAGCACACGTGCATATGTTAGTGTGTGTGTGTACACTGCTTGTGTGTGTGTGTGTGTGTGTGTGTGTGTGTGTGTCTTAGCCTCATATGGTGAAACTCCTTTCTTTTTCCTCCACTCAGACCCTTGAGTATGTATATGTTGTTCTGTAGTTGAGTGCAGGTGGACTCACTGACCCATTTGTACAGGTGCATCGTTCTTCAAAGCCAACCTGTACCAGCTACAGTACCATGTGTGCGCGTGTGTGTGAGTGTCAGACAGTCAGAAGATTACTGTACACTGCTGTGAGATAGAGAGAAACAATAAAACAGATGGGCAGAGTGAGATCTGCACAGTGGTAACTAAACATACCTACTCAAGTACTGACCACGTAGACAGAGTCTGCATTATATGCTCAATTTGCTGATGTTAATACTATATAATACCACACTTCTTCTTAACGCATAAGGCTGGTGATATTCTGTGTTTTTTTTGTTGTTGTTAAACTGATGTTTATGTCCATTAGTTATAGTAAAGATTTATCCTTTTTTTTTAAAGCCTGAAAACGCTGGGCACTATGCAGCAACTTTTTTTTTCAAAGATTATTCAAATAGGAGAAAATTGCGTGTTTTGTTCAGGAATATTTTCAGTCATAGATTTGGTGAGCTAGTGAGTAATTACAGCAGCAGGACATGTATGTGGAACCGATTCAAATTGAGCTCGAGTACGCATGTTTATTGTGATAATGGATCGCGTCACCCGGTTGCGTAGTTTAATTATGTGTTTTTGATGATGACGACGGACGTCTGTGATACAGAGGAGTGAGCTGCATCGGGCAAAACATGGAATTTCTTCACAATAAGAAAAAATACAGACTCAGTCTGAGGCAAAATCTGGATGCATGTTTTGACACTGTGGTATTGTTACTTTAACTCCAGTTAAAGGGAATACTTTCACCGCATGCAAGCTGACAGTTTCTTTCCACGTCTGAATTGTGTCGGTGTGTGTGCATGTAGGTGTGCGGCTGCATGTGTGCTTTTCTATTTCGGATCAATGTCACTTTATGATGGGAACTTTTATGTTACATGTGACAAGCCACCTCTGTGAATATTACACTGTGTATTACTTTGTACAATAGATCCTATCTTACACTCATCAAATATGATGTCAACACTGTACAGCTCTAAGTCTTCACACTCACTAATCCCATTGTATCCCAGAAAGCTGCTTTGATACTAACAGATACTTACATGTGTGTCGAGTCAGGGAAAACACTCCAGGCCCTGTAATTTTGGGGCCAAACCCACGGCGGATGACATAGCACGTTATAATGAATGTTTGTGGCCCTGGGCCAGTGTGTAAGCGTGTATGTGTGTGTATGTTGATGCACGTAGGTGTGCAATTTGAGAAGCCAGGTGGGTGCGTCTTAACTTAGCCCATTTCTTTCGTCGTATTGTTCTTCTAAAGCCAGACTGTCCTTAAGAATATACTGTGTGACTGCGGCTTTAAAGTGGACTTATCCACACCGAGGGGCCAAACATGTATTCTTAAGTTCAAAACATGTCTGTCAGGAGGAGGGGCCTTGTCACTGCACAGTGGGGAATTGGCAGAGACAGTGATTTGGACTTCAGTCGACGATGAAGTAGACGGGTACCCGAGAGAGAGAGAGAGAGAGAGAGAGAGAGAGAGAGAGAGAGAGAGAGAGAGAGAGAGTAGGTCAGGTAGGACGACTATATAAAAGCACTCCCTCCTTTACTGGAACATGCACCTAATGTCAACCTGGGTATGACTGAAGATTTGGGATGCACAGCAGTCTGCTTCTGTCTTTAACCCGCTTGACTGAGACAGGAAAATGTGTGAACAAGTATGCTGAGGTAAGTGCATGTGTTCATCTGCTAAATAGTTTTTGACAAGGCATTGTATGCATTCTTAGTAAATACTTAAATAAAGTTGACTGGACTACAGTGTTAGAGTGTTTTAGATCTTTAGATCTAAAAGACATTTTGCACAACTTTGATTAAAATGTGCAACTATTGGCCAATTTCTGCTCCTAAAATCTAAATTTGTGAATGTAAAAATGTAAATTTCTTGACATTTTTTTCCCCCTTCTGTCAGCAGGTGAAGTCTGTGAAGGAAGTAGAGAGCGATAAGTCAAAAACATGTGGAAGTTCCGGAAAAGTTTTGGCTGTTTATTCCTCCTTTGTTGCATCTGCCAGATTGAGTGTCGGGTGCTGAAGTTTGTCGTGGCTGTAAGTATTACCCAGTATTTTTTTCACTAATAATGATAACATTTAGCATAGTGTGCAATTTCATGTTAAGCTGTCTTTCAGTAGTTTAATCCTCTGTAAAATATTTGTACAACGATGCTGATGCGATTTATTTGTTGAAAGCTAGAATTTTTACCATCATCCGGAGGCCACTTTATACAGTGACATTACTGTACATTGTTGCTGATTACACTGCATTTTTCTGCTCAGTGAGCATTATTATATTTACGCATTTATGTCACAAAGGATTACTTTGAGCCTAAACTCCAACAGTGTCAAGCATATCTCTCCCAGACACTGCTGCTTTGTTCCTGATCCTCTTTGTACATCTTTCTTTCACGCCATAGTTCAACCGCAGAATGAAAAAGAGGATTTGAGTGAAAATCACATTTTTTTTATATAGGATGTGACAGTTTTTTTATTTTATTTGCATTTATCTTTTTAGGCACGCCAACAGACTTATATATTACACTAGTGTGTTGTCACTTACTTATGACTTCTGATATATCGCCATGACTGTTGTCTGGCAGTTTAGCATTAAATCTGTATAGTAGTTTCTTGATATTTTATCTGTTTCATTATTGTGTTTGTTGACACTTACCTTACTATTAATCCTTACGTAGATATACATAATTAGTTGTTAAGTACACATTTTTAAAAATGTGTTTAAATTCAGCTATTTTACCTTATTTGACTTGAGTCAACTCTTGCCTGCTTTTGTTCAGTTCATGTTGAATTCTTGGGAACATGTTTTACATGTTCCAAAATGACAGTGAGGATACTCAAAGCAAACCATGACTCTGTTGACTTGACTTTGTGGTTTGCTCTTTCTTGAAGTTTTACAGGAGTGAATCACATATGGCCCTAATCCAGTTTAATCAACCTGTGTGTCATGTCACTGCTCAGAAAGTGAGTCCGCAGGTTAATAATACTAACAGAGCAGCTCTAGCATTTGTGTCTTGATGGCATCATCAGAATGACTCGTCTGTGCCTTAAATCCAGACTGAACTGTCCAAGATCACAGGTTTCTATTTCTGCTTATGTCTCGGGGTGTTTTTTCCCCCTTAAGTACACAGTGTAATGGCTGGAGCAGCAGCGTGGCGTCTGAATCCATGTGACATAATCTGTTATGACTTTTAAGGTGTTCCGACACGGTGATCGATCGCCGATTGAGTCGTATCCCAGAGATCCTCATGGAGAGCAAGTGTGGGCTCAGGGCTTCGGACAGCTGACTGAGGTACTGTGTGTATGGGGGTGTGTGTGTGTCATCATTACCATTTGGCAAACAGATATGAGGTTTTCGGTGTATCTGTGTAAAATCCATTCATCTATGTACATCCACTTACGTAGGGTCATAGGGAGCTGGAGTACGGTGGGCCTGAGGTGCAAAACAAATAAGAAATTGAAAATAAAACCAAAAGGATAAACTGGTCCATACGGTTTAAAAACATATATTGTATTTTGTATAAAATGTACTTACCGGAGGGCATTTACAACGAAGACCTGTCAGATATTTTTGTACCTTTTTGTACCTTGGTGCAATAATGGCCTAACTGACCCAGCCTTCAAAGTGTGAAGGAGAAACTACAGTGGCCATGAACCATGCGAAAAACATAAAAGGTCCTATCTAGAGCCAGTGTTTAGTTAGTGTAAGCTATCTCTGTAGAGATGTCTGTAGAGATAGCTTAGCTCATTTTAAGGTAACAAAAACATAATGCTTCTTGTTTTCAGCTGACTTTACACGTGGTTAATCGCGGTTATGCATATTGTATTCCCTTTCTGCCATATTCTGTAAATAGAGCCCCCTAAGTCTTACACACTGGGGCTTTAAAAATTACTGTATCTTTCACTTGTACTTTCACCTGTACATAAAATCAGTTTCTTGAGATGGAGGAAAAAGCTTGTTGTAGACTTTTAATTAAATTCTTTCCTACTGTGACACTGTTCTGCTCTCAGGCAATTAGCCAATTTACAGTGAATAAACGTATTATTTCTCGCCCTGCAGAGGGGGTGAAATTTGTTATTTTATGTAAATGTGTTGAGTTTGACCTTAAATCTGCCAAATCTTCCGCAAAAAAAAAAGGTCACATTCGACAAAAATTAACAGTGCAGCCAATTTTCCTTTCAGCTGGGCATGAAACAACAGTTTGAGCTGGGCAGATTTCTAAGGAGGCGTTACGGAAACTTTCTCAGTGAGGAGTACAACAACAAAGAGGTTGGTGGATTTGTGCTTGCCTGTAAGTATGCAAATATCTGTTTTTTCCCCCCCTGATCTTGGTTAGCTGAATTCTCCCATGAACCTGCGTGCTCGAGTGTCAACTGTTGTCACGGGTGTCTTGGCTCCAACGTGCAATGTGTGGCCTGCCACCATTTGTAATGACTGTAACAACATACCCTAATGAGCACGACTCATATTGGCGATATCACTGCCATGGCCTTGTAATATGCTGTAACATGTGGGGCAATCTTGCCCCTGGGCTCTGTACTGTACAGATGGCAGCATGCACGTTGGTTCAGTGTGCCCCTGGGCTGCACGCTCAGCATACTGTCAGTATGAAGACGTGATTCCTTTTTCCTGCCTCTGTTTCCTTCACACTCATCGTCTTCCCTTTTTTCCGCTCTTACCCCTCTCTTATTTTTCTCCGTCCTTGCCTTTAGTCCTCTTCTGCCAGCTCTTAAATAACATGCAATTACCTCAAAAATAACAACTCTTCTCAGTACCTGTCACTGGCGATTTGTCGCCCGGGTCTCAGTCAACTCGTACCGTACCTTTTCCTACGCTGCCATGTCTGTTTTAATTTGACAAAAGGAGGGGGGGTTGGGAGAGAAGCGTCCTCGGCATCACAGGAACATCCAACCTTATCAGCGTGATTTACTGTGTGCAAAAACCTGACACAGGGTGACAGAGAGATATAGACGAGCGAAGGCTGATGTCAGAAGAGATCACAGCAAGAAGGATCGTTTTCCCCCTCCCTCTCTCATCCATTTGGATCTCTTCTTCCCTCCTCTTCATGTTAAGGGAATACCTCAGTTGACTTGGGATAAGTAGCAGCTCACTCATAATACACTGCTGCCTTGCCGGGTGCATTCATTTTGCATTTGTATTAAATAAAATAGAGAGAGAGGTATGTGCATTTCCACTTTGCGAATGCAAACGACATTCTTTTGAGTTTCCGGGTGCATTTCCACTTCAAAAGTGAACTGATCCCGAGCGCATTGTTTGGACGAAGCAGACAGCGGCATTAATGACGGGCTTCATACCATACACGCATTTTAATACCGTGTCTTCAACAGTTATACGTGCGGAGCACTGACTACGACCGAACTCTGATGAGTGCCCAGGCCTGCCTTGCTGGGATGTTCCCTCCAACCAGACGCCCAGCTCCCATCATGCCCCAGTTACTGTGGAGGCCTATTCCCGTACACACCATCCCCAGGGCCCAGGACAAGGTGGGCTGCTGAGCCACATAAATATTTTCTTTCACACAGCAGCCATACACGGCTGAGTAAAAACTTGTACAAGTTAATTTGAGTCTCTCTCTCTCTCTCTGTGTAGCTCCATGTTGCTGTGTGTGTTCACCTCAGCTGTGAACCTGCCGTGCCGAAATTCCCTACTGTTTTAAAGTGTGAAATGAACATATAATTGTGCCCAGAAGACTTGCAGTACCTGCAGTAAATGCGCATTATTTCCACTGATGTTCTGCTGTTGTTTTCGATTTCTCAAGCTGTTGAAGTCTCCGGGCAAAGACTGTCCAAAGTTCAGAGCGCTGATGACGGAGACCTTTGAGAGTCAGCCTTACCAGAGGTTCCTCAGGGCTCACCAGGTAAGGCAAACCAGAGAAGAAGACACGCTGTACTGTAACTCATCCTCAGCATCTGCTCAATGACGCGAACGGCTTCTACTCACAGCTCAGTTTGTGTTCAACATCACTTTCCCATGAGTCATGTGCCTGTTAACCACTAAAGAGTTTGTAACTCCGTTGTTGTTGTTTGTTGTTGTTGTTTTTTTATTAATAATCAGAATTATATAATCAAAATAGCTGTGAATAATACTCTTCCTCACCTCTGCTGCCTCTTTTTCTACTTACCGTTGCCTTAATTTGTAAATTAACAAACGCTGTGAAATGCACATTTCAGTGCATGGTGAAATATATACTTCACAGTTGCTGGTGCCAGCGTTATCAGCACCTCCAGTGGACGTGTTAGTTATGCTGTAGACATCATGTCCTCTCAGTGATTTTCTCAGGCACGGTGACTCCAGTGCCTAGAAAAAGCTGTACAGTGCAATTTCTCTCACATTCTCCGAGACGCTAATTAACGGTTGGATTGAATTAGATTAAGAATTACAATGAAAATGTTTTAATTAAACCGAGTCCCATGTGCTGCCTATTATGGTGCAGTTTGAGATGAGGATGGGGCCTCCTGCACTGAATTTTAACACCCTCTGCTGGATGCACAGCACCTACAAGTTGGATACAAGAACTAAAATGGTGCCATTTTTCACTGTATGTGACCAAAGGTTGAATTTAGAATGATCACAGAATCAATGAATTAATCCATAGAATTAACCAATTCAAAACACTGACACCAGTGAGCAGCAAAAATGATGTAAATAAATACACAATTGGAAATTAAAGTGTTATATTCCTTTGAGCATTGTGACTGAGAATGTAAGTGACTAATAAGCACTGTACTGAAGTGCAATTATACAGTACTTTACTTGATTATTTGAAGTATTTAAACACTTAGATCCCACAGCATTTCAATAAGAAATATACTTGTTAGTCCACTATAGTTATTTGACAGCTGGATAAGGGAGTTACTTAACAGATTTAATGATGAGCTTATGTATGAATGTATAAAATATGATGCATTATTAAAGCTGAAACCAGCGGTTTCCAACCTTTTCGGCTTATGACCCTTTATAAAAAAGTGTTTAGTTTAGGCTTTAGGGCTCAGCCCACAGGTCGGGAACTCAGCTAAGCTAACGAACTGTATAAAAAGTAGTTTAAACTAGTTCCACCTTATGACATCTTTATGTTACAGTACGTGCCATGAATGTACGTGTCACATCAATATTAATAATCTCACATATCAGTCAGAGGGGCATTTTCCTGCATTTTTTTAAAACATATTTTTAGCTGATAAAACTTTTATTTAAGTTGGATTTTGATTGTTAACTTTCACTTGTAATTATGTAAGTATTTATGAATATGTGAGTCTCTCCATGTTGCTCTTTCACACGAGTAAACATGAGAATATTTCTTACACCCCCCGGTCTAACTCATTTCTTCACATTGCAGTACTTTGTGGAGCGACTTTCCAATCACACTGGCTACCCTATCTCCAAACTGGTGGGCAAAAAAATATGGAGGGTCTACGACACTCTTACCTGTCAGGTATATAACATATTCAATCTGTTTTCTGTCGTTTACCAATGCTTCGGTTACTGATACGAACACCAGCTGCAGAGCAATGACGGAAATGCGAATGGAGCTGTTTGCTTCAAAACATCTGCAGACATGGCGAGGGGGCTGGAGCATTGGGAAATCATTTTTATATATACAGTAAGATATGAATAGGACAACATATTGAAATGATAATTAAAGCATTGTGAGATGGGTGGATTCTAGGCCAGGTTGAATATGCTCATTCACACTTGCAAAATGAGCATCTGCTATCTTCAGACCTGTGCTAAAAATAGCCAGGATAATAGAAACTATGAAATACAGCCATTTAAAGCCCTTTTGTTGGTGTTCATGTGTTGGGTAAAGGGATTATTAGCGTGATGCAGGGTAATGAATGTTATTTTCTTGTGCAGAGGATCCATAACTTGACTCTCCCACGCTGGGCCACCCAAGATGTTCTGGACACCCTGAAGAGAGTAGCATCATTTGAGGTCATGTACAGCATCCTCAGTCACAAGCGAAAAGAGAAGGCCAGACTCTCAGGGGGTGAGGATCCACATCAGAGGCAATTCATTTAAAGCACTGTTAGAAAAAAAAATGCTATTGGAGTAAAAAGGCTCAGCGTATCTCATATTGTGACTGCTGGATGAGCCATTGTGAAGGCCTCATACAGTATAAAGTGCTGGTTCAGCTGTGTTTCCCAAAAGTACGGAAGCTGAGAACGGCCATGAAATCGTTGCATCATTATTTTTTTCATTCCATTACCTCGAGATCACAAGTTAATTATTTCGTTATCTCGAGACATCGAGGCTCGTTTTCTCAAGATAATGGGTTAATTTATCTCGTTATCTCGAGACAACAAAAGGCAGATTTCTCGAGATAAGATCATTCATCACGAGAAAACGACTTCTGTTTTCTCGAGGTTACGGGATAATTACGGAGACCTTGAAAATGAGTGTCTGGTTCATTAAGTTGGAGCCGGGCTAGTCTTCTCTTTAAATGATGAGGACTGATCTGAATATTATCTCTAACAGAAAGACAAAATTCAATTTCGGCCTGTATCAGACCTCGACTGAAGTACAGACTGATGTGTTCAAAAATGGGCACTCTTTGATCCGACACTTTCAGCATGCATCAATGGTGTGAAGAAGAAGGCCATCGACACACACACACTGATATGGCATTGCTCACTGCTGATAAATATATAAGATCTATAACTAATAATACAAAGCTTTCTTCTTTTTTTTTACCCGCAATTTTATCTTGTTATCTTGATATAACAAAGCTTGGTTTCCCGAGATAACAGAATAATTAAATCATGATCTCAGGGTAACCGATTTTAAAAAAGCCACTGCACGCATGGCATTTCTTGGCTTCCGTACAAAAGCATATTAGCACATATGAGATAATGGGAAAAAGATGATTACAGCACTAAGCAGGATGCTCAGTAAGGTCAAACGGATTGTGTCGGTGTCTGTGAAAATTTCATTTGCACTGTCGACACTGATGTGTTAATTTACCAGGGATCCTACTGAATGCCATCCTAAGGAATTTCTCAAGGGCCGTGGAGCACGGGAGCCCTCTCAAATTCATTATGTACTCAGCTGTAAGTTCAATGTTTGGGCACATGCACACGTTTTTGTAATTTATTTTGCGACGTGTTGTTTCACATCTCCTCACCTCCTTGTGTGTTATCTCTGCGATGTTTGTTTCTCATTGCAGCATGACTCGACACTCATCACCCTCCAGGCGGCTCTGGACGTGTACAACGGTCTTCTTCCTCCTTACGCCGCCTGTCAGCTATTTGAGTTTTACCAGGAGTATGATGGGTAATGATGTCCTGTCAGTGTCACTTCAGGCATTCTTCTTTTTCCATGTTTAATTACACTATCTAGGTCAGATGGCCAGCACACACACACACACACACACATTTTGAGTAATTGGATTCAAACATTGAAATTCTGTTTTCCTTTTTCATTCGATGGAAATCTGGCAGCCATCCAGGACTGCAATGGCCAAATTAGCACATGATACAAAACCATTTACATAACACTTACCACAACTGTGTGTCATCTCATTGTGTTAATCCTAATAAATCCCCAGTTCCTATTCTCTGGAGCTGCATTACCGCAATGATTCCTTGCGCGACCCCTATCCCAACCCGGTCCCAGGATGCAACGGGTTGAACCCATGCCCTTTGCCCGTGTTCACTGAGCTGGTGCGGGACATCATGGCAGAGGACTGGGAGGCTGAGTGTGGGTTTAGGACCAAATGGTCAAGCACAGGTGAAGATATGCCGACTTCTTTTCACTGCATTTGGTTTATTCCTGTTCACTTTGGGGACAAGTGTGGCGATTTTCAGCACAGGCCTTCAAATTTAAAATCTAACTCTAAACTTTTGGAAATCTTCCAAACCTAAACGGAATTTTTGCCTCCCACAGGTGTCATAACAACTCTTGCAGTGGCCGTGGGTCTCCTGGCAGTGGCGCTGTTGTTCAGCATAGGAGTGGCAATCTGCAGGAGGAGAGCACACTACTCCAGGGAGGTGTAAAGAAGTCGACTGTCACACATGTGCCAAAAATACAGAAAGGTGCTTCTCAGCTGTGGAAACAGCTCGAATGATAAAAATATGCCATGTATTTGAATATTTTAGATCCTGATTGGGTGAGTGCAGAGGAGACGGTGAGCTCTTGTCTGACTCAAAGAATGTACATCATGTACATGAAAGGTTTTTTTTTAAACAGAGAAATAAAATATCTATAAAAAAATACACAATTATAGCAGGCATGACTACATTTTATTTGTTTCACTCTTGACAGTGTGTACTCTACATACTGACATTCACTGTTTGGTTCATATCATTTCACATTCTTTGCTGTTCGGTTTCTCACTTCTTATCCGGGTCTGTGGCAACTGTGGGATGACAGGACAGATGACGAGTGTTAGGTTTTGTTTTGTTGAAACAGGCTCAAATGCAAATGAAAGTATTGTGTTGCAATATATTTAGGCAAGAATCAAGGTGTCTTATCTCACATCCACGGTCAAGCAAAGGAATTCTGCGCTGCTGTCATTGTAAACACAGTCAGTGTGTGTCGCGTAATCAAAACTAACCGCCTTATGATGAACCGTGTTCCACACAACCTCCTCCCCCATCAGCCCTCCCCTCTGCTGTTACCTCGGACGTCCAGCTTGCACTCCACTTCATCCTTGCCCAGATCATTGACAGCCATGCAGGAGTATTTGCCTCCGTCAAAGGTGCTTGGCTTGCGAATGTTAAGGGTCAGTACACCTTGGTTGTTCTGCATCAAGAACTTGGGATCCTCCCCGATGATCATCTTGTTCTTCATCCAGACGATCTTAGGCTACAACGTGGAAAAGTCAAATTAAGAATGAATGCGGTAGGTTTCATTTTCATGAAAATGTTTTTATCCTGATCAGGTCGCTGCTAAACATGACCTTTGATACTATTGGAAGATCTGCATACAGTACGAATCCCTCTCACACTTTGCTCATAACAAGCGACAGTCAGCCTCCTCCACTGAATCACGCTCCACAGGCTACTTTAACATGCATGTTTACCCTGGGGAAGCCTTTGACAGAGCAGCTGATGGCAGTGCTGTAACCAGCCACTACAGATCTGTCAACCAGGGGCTGAGTAAACTTGGGCACGCAGGCCATGTCTTTCTCCTTGTAGGGGTTCTCTTTGCACACCAGACCTATGGAGAAGTGTGGGGGGGGCAAGCAAGCTTAGTCAACCTCCATAAATCAGAGCAGAAATGCAGCAAATTTATACGTGACATCCTCAATGCTAGACTAAAACTGTAATGTACATACTAACATGCACACACCTGTCTTGGCAATGACAGCCGTGTTCTTGCTTTGGCGCGGCTCCTCGCTCAGGCCGCAGAGGTTTTCACTGTAAACCCGGAACATGTACTCATTGCCCATGATCAGGTCTGAAACTGTGCAGTGTGTCCGTCTGTTGCGCTCATAGACGGTGAACCATTCCTGGAGAAGCAAAAAAAAAAAAAAAATTATTTAAAAATTATAGACCGCAAATTGAGATTCCGCCTTCCTCTCTCACCTTAGTCTTCATGTCTGCCTTCTGGATGGTGTATCCGGTAACCTCGGAGTTGCCATCATCGGTTGGGGGCTGCCACTCCAGTGCGGCATTAAAGCCCCAGACGTCTGTCACCTTCACGTTCACAGGTGGTCCAGGCTTTTCTGAACACATTGAATTGTCACATATTCAGTACATTTCAGTTATTTAACTCAATTTCAGAAGGTCAGCGTTTTTCTTCAAAGAAACAACCCTTACCAATAACCCTGATTTCAATGCTGGCTCTGTCCTCCATGTTCTCAATCTGTAGCAGCAGCTCATATTTTCCAGAGTGATCTCTCTCTGCTGCGCGGATGAAGAGGATGGTGTCCACGTTTGAGTTACGGACATTGATCATCTTGGGGTCAATGGGTTGACCATCCTTGAACCAGGTTGCGACAGGGCGTGGCTTACCCTGTAAGACACATAATGACGCATTGTTCAGGATAAAAGGGATTTGCTCCTAATAATCTTCTTGAAAGATGAGACATTTACTCTGACAAAATGACTGATTGCACATAATAAAAAATAAAAAAGGTCTCTTGCGTTTTCAAGTAGTAGATACAAAAATACAGCACTCGACAGTCAAGACCCTAAACAGAAACACTGTGTATGTTACAGGCTACTGATTAGAAACGGGGAAAAGGAGAATTTGCCCTTTAGAGCTGTCAGGGTGTTTTATCACCGTAGTAAGGTGGGTCATGAAAAGAGCACACCTGAAATGAACAACAATGTTTACAAAGGAAGTTAAAAAAGTAAATAAAGAAGAAATCTACGCGGCAGAACTCGAGATATCATCTTTACTTATACAACAAAAGCCTCTCCAACACCTGTAAACAGACCCTTCATACAATGTGCAAGAGTGATTTAGTTTTAATGCCCTCCTGAAGATATGTCCATATTTGTTATAATGCCTCACAGCACCTCCAAATCCCCAAAATGTTCTTCCAGCTCACTGATTTGAGACTAAGTTCACAGCAGTAGCACAACTCTACAACAGCTTCAAACATGATAGTGCGCTCAGGTTTTATTGCAAGAGATACGCATTTTGCCCTGCAGTCTCCCACTGGTATTTATTATTGTATTATATATTTTAGCACCCATTAACTCTGCTTTTCAAAGCCTTGTCAGAGTTGTGGTGTGTTTCTAACCTGGAAGGGGATGGTCAGGTTGATCTTGTCGCCTACTCTCCTGATGTACTTTGTTCTCAGCTCACGGGGGACGCGAATCTTAGGATGTTCTGAAGCAGGAAAAGACATTTTATTAAAATACAATGCATTACACTACAATAGCATTAGGGATATGTCTATATAGGAGACATAAAGCATTGAGCATGTACTAGGTCACCTCAAAATGCAAAAACTGAGCTGAACTGAATATGACACTTAATCCATAAAATACTGTCGTACATGTGTCCTCTGGCTTACGTCTGTCCACAGCTGACTGACTCACCCATGATCTCACGGATGGTCACAGGCTGTGCCAGTGTGGCGGGAGGACTGCGTCCAGCAACGTTTACCGCCACCACCCTGAAGTTGATCTTCTCTCCTACGGGAAGGCCACGCACCACAAATCCCTGCCTCTCACAAAGTTCACTATTTGCCGTCACCCACTCGGTGTCTAAAATAAAAGAGAATCACGTGCAGTAAATCATAAAGCGTGGGATTTAAAATGCACTTGTTGTTTTTGTTCTCTTACTACATAGATTCGTTGTCCATGTACATATGTATTATGCTGTAAACAAAAAGGTTTTATCACCTCCCTCCTTGCAGTATTCAATGACATAGCCATCCAGGCCTCCAGCTCCAATCCTTTCTGGGGCGAGCCACTTCAGGCTGCACGTGCTGTCTGTTACATCATGCACTGTCAGACGCGTTGGCTCGCTAGTTGGGGCTGAGGGTGACAAAAGAGAGATTCATGAGGATCAGGTTGACTGAAGATGGGTAAGGCGCAAACGAGGAGGAGGCGGTTGTGATATTTACCAATAGGCATGAAGGGCTTGGAGGTGAGACTTGGTGGAGACATGCCAATGCTGTTGACAGCAAACACCCTCATCTCATACAGGATACCCTCAATCATCCTCTTAGCCTCGTATGTGGTGGAGTCATATACATCAAAGTTGAGCTTTGTCCATCTGGAGGAGCCCTTCTTCTTCCTCTCCATGAGGTAACCTGATGAAGAAAAAACAGGGAAAACATGAGCAGAATAAAGAAAATAGGGGCACAAGACGCAGAGAAACCCTAGACATTCAATTACTATCCCATATGCCAAGCCCATTACATATGAGGACAAAATCTGATCCTTTACCTTTGAGTGGTGCACCGCCGTCAAATTTGGGAGGGTCCCAGATTATGGTGCCGCAGTCCTCTCCCACTCCTGTGCATTTAACATTCTCAGGGGGGTCAGGCACATCTAGGATAAGAGTTACAGTTAGTTTTAAAACACATGAGAAAAGTTTCAAGTAAAATAGACAGTCGACTTGCTCACATTGCACAAAATCATCACTTACCCACGATCTTTATAAACAGCACAGCCTTGTCCTCTCCAGCGGGGTTGGTGACACAGATGGTGTAGTTGCCCTCATCCTCCCTCTCTGCTCCCTCTATGACGAAGCAGCTCAGGTCTTTCCTCGACTCCACCCTTATACGCCCTTCAGTGTCTGTAATTGGCTAGAAAAGACAAAAAATTGCAGCGTCTAAGCACCGTGAAGGATGACTTTAATTAGCTATTGAAATTACCACAGCGAATAACTAAATATGCAATCTACTCTTTCTTCTTGAGGGAACAACAGCTGTGTCAACCGAACTAAATGGGTCAGTGGACGAAATTTATTTTCATCAACATGAAGCTGAAATGCACATTTTCTTAAGCCACAGATCTGCAAAGACTCTCTGAGGTGGAGCAGTGACAATTACAAAGGGGCACCTTTACCATCAGCAAAGTTAGCACTCTGGCTAGCCAGAGAGGCTTCGGGGGGAAATCGCAAAGGCATCGGGGCCAATCAGAGGGACATTTACTGTATGGGCCATTTGAGTTGACCAGAGGGTGACTTTGGCAGCCCTTGGGCTTACTACTGGTCACTTAGCACCTAAAGTGCCATTCTGATGTGACACTGGGGCAAAATAAGAAGCATAGTGCTATCCCGCTAGGGCACAGACATATCCTGTTTCGAAAAAAAGGGCACTTTCTGACCAAAAACATCAGGGACAGTCTCTTTCCTTGCAACCCTGTGCCCTGACCGCCTGCCCGTGGGCATAAATGTTCCCATTGGTTGGGTCAAATCTCAACAGAACAGCAGTTTATTTTTTTTTTATGGTGAGGTGGCATTCAACTGAAGCCCAGTGAACAGTGGGGGAATAAAAAAGAAGAACAAAAACGGGTTAGCTGTATAGCCCGCTGACCTTCCACGGTGGTGGACAATGGACATTCTGCCTCCTTTCATATTCAAGTTGGCTGCTGACTGTGTGAGCTACTGTAGGCTGTTTTCTGTTGACTTGCCTCTGATAAATGTTGTATCTCCTATGTGCAGACTCACGGCAAGCAGTCCAAAATTTACATATGTAATTAGTGAGCACCAGGAGATATACTTTATAGAGCACATCCTTACTTTATCTCCCTTTGACCAGACAACGGTGGGTGCTGGCTCTCCTGTGATCTCCACATCCAGACGGAGCTTGTTGCCTGCCACCACAATGATGGTGTTTTGGGAGACCATGTTTCCGGTGGTGTCCAGGTGGATCTTTGGAGGATCTGATTAATATGCAACACAGAAAGAGACAAAATGTGTTGAAGTAGGTTTGAGGTATCCGCTAACACTTTTTAACTGTTTATGAGGTAATTTAAGGCTACTTACCTTGTCTGGGCACATAGTCAATCTTAATTTCTGTTTTGGGAGGGTGAAAAAAAGAAGAGAGATGACAATATTATGCAGGCTGCTGATGATTAATGCATCCACGATAGCACCTTTGTAATCATTCTGTCTTTCTCACCCAAGAAGTTGAGTTTGGCAGAAAGTGACAGAGCATATCCGTCAGGAACAAACGTGTAGTCTCCAGCATCCTCCGGCTTCACATCATTAATAGTCAGGCGATGAAACCTGAAACAAGCAACAAAGATGTGATGTGGGGAAACATCTGCCACATGAATTAAACACAATATTTAGACCCTGAGTTATGACAAATGTCTCTGAATCTGTTTATATATCCTTGTACCTTCCGATGTGAGTCATTTTGATGCGGTCGCTGGGCAAGACCTCCACTCCATCTTTGTACCACTTTCCTGTGACCTTGTCGTCAGACACCTCACATTTGAACACAGCCTGGTCTGTTGCTTTGACTGTCAGATCAGCAATGTCCTGCAACACCTCCAGCTGTTTTTCTGAATAAGACATTGGGGACCACAAGAGAACAGCTCAGAAGAAAGCATGTGTGACGGTAGAGGGATAGAGAAGACAAGGTTCATGATGGCAACATCTTGACACTCGCTGCCATGAGCTCAAGAATGGCGTGAAGCTCTTGGGCCTGCACTTAAACTCGGCAGCACTGAACAGCCTACGTGTAAATGACACAATATCTAGACAAAATACAGCAAATAAAAATGTAATTAAACTATAAGATTTTCCAGTGGTACCTTCCACTTCCAGCTCTCCTTTGGTATGCCCTCCATTTGTCCAAGCATGGTACATTCCAATGTCATCCAGTGTAGCCTCATTGATGATAAGGGTGTGCTTCCTTCCATCCTTCTTGAAGCGAAACTTTGAATCTTTGTCTTTGTGAAGCTCGATATCCTCAAAGTACCTGGAAAAGAATATAAAATGAGCATGAGCTCTTTGAAACACATCCCGCTAAATGTTTAATTCAAAATAGTAACAGCGAGTCTGAGTCTAATGTAAATTTACCAGACATACTGTAATATTTACACCGTCCTGTGACTGCTAAAAAATGCTTTGGAAAATGAATGGACCTTGCATTCATGAATGGGAATCATGAAAAACAAAGTCTGTGCTTGGAGAACTACGTTCAGGACACTTGAACGTTTTTTTCCTTGAAATCTTACGTGACCTTTTTGAATTAGTCTTTTCTTTGCAGTGAGTGCAGTGATATGCCACAGCAGAATGCTACGTGTCAGAGTTGATGCATGTGTATACTATGCATCACACATTATAATCTAGGACCACATGGACGACAGCCAATAGTGCTTCCAGTTATTAAAAGCATGTAAAGGATCAGAATTCACCAATATCGTCGACAAAAGTCTTTCACTCGAAAAGTGATCAGGTAACTTTATGAAATATTTTTTGATGAATACAGCTGGCTGTGTCTGCTGTACAAGAACTAGTTCAACATTTCTGCTTTCCTTCTGCAGGGGTTTAAAAGTCATGGCCTAAAGTGGACCAAATGTTGAATGAGCCTAAATTACTGATATACTGACCACATGACGTGGGCGCCCTCCTCCGACACCTCAATCTCAAACTCCACTCTCTCTCCAACCACAACGTGATAGTCATCCATCAGCTTGGTGATGGTCACAGGGGGCTCTGGGCGGAACAAAAGAGAGGGACGTTGTGTTATGCCGTAAGGTTTACAAATTCACATTAATCATGTCTGATTCTTTACTGGTAAAAAAAATATAAAAAAAGCTTCACCTTTGACAAACACCTCTGTGAAACACTTGTCCTCGCCAACCACACACTCGTATGCAGCATCATCAGCCAGATTCGTCTTATTGATGGTAAGTGTTCTGATATTCCCTGTTGCCTCCATTATATACCTTGAAAAGTGACAGACAGATTGAAGGTCAACCAGAGTGCTGAAGCATTTGTTTATCAAGCTGTCAGCATAGTCAGTAAAAATCTCTTAACATAATCATGACGAAAAAACTCCTAAAGGGTACCCACTATGCTCCCTTGTCTTATAGTCGATATAATACAACGTCAGATGTTCATATTTAAGGGGCCATGTTTTAAAGTAGTTAACCACTAAGTGTAGCTGCTGCTAGCTCCTTAGTTATCTATGCAGCTAGCCATATTAGCTGGGACTGGACGTCCAGCTGTCCAAAGCTCCTCTACTGGAGGTGTAAACACCAACACTTCCCTGGTTCTCTGAGCCAGTCCGGCTAGAGTCCACTAATGATAGATGGATAGATGGCTAACTAGACGGCAACTGGGCTAACTATCTGACGACAGCTGCACTTTGTGGCTAAAGCATCTGTGAACAACAGTGCTCATGATTATACAGTAATGAGTTAACCTGGCCCCCAGAGACACTCCAGTGGTTTCTATCATTTCCCCAACATGATTCTTGTTTCATTAATGGTCTGCTGGTCACTGTTTTCTAAGCCAAATGACCGTGGAGCTATACACCATTGAGCACACCGGCAAAAGATTAAGCCGGGGCTCACAACCACTTGCACTGTTGGAGCTAGTTGCTGCCCCTTGGCAGGCTTCAGCGAAGCTGAACTTTTAGAGGGCGGGACTTTGAAGAGACAGGAGCTAAAACGGCTTGTTTCAGACAGGATGAACTGAGGGGCTGCATGAAAGGCCAGTGCAAATTAAATAAGGATTGTTTTTAACTGTGAGTCATGCAAAGCCTCTCAAGTTGAGTCCCAGATTAAAAATAAAGAGCTGGAAATGAGCGTAATGGGTGCCCTTTAACTTTTATTTTAGGGTTATGTAACTGTTGCCAATCTTTCTGTCTTTCGTTTTTATCTAACAGTTCCAGTTTATGCATTTCAGTTTTCACCTGTGTCATAGATTTGTTTTTGCTCATTCAAACTTAGAAATGAGAGGTGTTTATCCCGGGGTGGGGTTATCTTTATTGGTTTACATTACACGAGGCATAAGATGTCTTGGCAGTGCAACCACTGTGGGAGGATCCAAGTTATGACTGGCTAAAAATAAAACGTGTTCATGGCACCATCGTTTCAGAGCGTGACTTTGTCGCACAGATAATTTTAGCCTGATATTTTTAAGGCACTGCCCGTCAAATTCAGTGATTAATATCATATAGCCTAATTCTAATTAAGCATGAAAAAAGACACAAAAATGCTCTACGTAAACTAACAGTAATTGTTGTGAGTGCATGTGTATATGATTTGAAGTATGTACTTGGCTGAGGGTTTGATCTCCTGGCCGTTCTTCAACCATTTGACCTGGACATCGGGATCAACCACTTCACACCTCAGGACAATCTTCTTGCCCTTTTCCACAGAGTAGCAAGATTCAAGCTTCTTCAGGAAAGCTACAGTTGCCGGCAGAAAAGGAAACATTAAGAATTAACAACTCATTAGCTCAGTTTTTTCTCGTCTTTTCTGTTTCCTCTTGCCCACTTCTCTCCCCGTCTGTTCTTTCCCTCCCCACCACCCCCGAGGTAAAATCTCACCTCCTAATTTGTGTCCTTCATACTTCCAATTATCCTCTACTTCTTCCCCTCCCTTCACCTCTTACTTGACCTAACTTACCCTCGCTATGCTTGGGCTCGACTTTCATCTTTTTCAGACGTTTCAGCATACCCCTCAGGTCAGTGATGCCATACTCAAAGGCGATTTTCTCATACTCGCTTGGATGGGCATTCTTAAGCAATTCCCACACATCTATTTCTGGTTCTTCTTTTTCAGGCTTCTTCTTCCTATCAGTCAAGAAAAGGGGATATGTATGTAATTACTACTTGAGTGCAACAAGGTTGTTTGTTTTTTAAGGAAATAATCAATGTCCTTGATAATTTTGCACACTAAATAGCGCCCAGTCTCTCACTTCTTGGTGGCTTTCAGCAGAGCACTGAAATCCAGATCTCCCTCGTCCTCTCCAGCATCCCTGTGTGTATGGAAACAGACACACAAGGAGAGGAAGAAGTGTCAGGCATCTTCTGACATGGCACGGCATTAAATCGTACTGTTAGATCATGTGTGCTCAAAAACACTCCCTCACGCACACTGGAAACCATTATAAATAGTACATACTATGTATGCTTCTCCCCTCTTGTGCATTCACACACATGCACATAGGCTACTGAGACAGGCTGAAATGCAAGCCCCAGTGCACTTACGCCCTCTTGAAGGCAGACAAAATATCTTCCTGCTGCTCCTGCTGTGCAGCTGTAACAAGAGAAGTTGCCAAGAACGCAATTAGGGCAGGATCAGATCAAAACATCAGCATGTATGGAATCTGTGGCAGTCTCAGCAGGCCAGAGTCTGTTTCCACTCACCCTCAACAGAGATCTCAAAGGTGGAGCTGTCACACTTGTCTTTTGCTGTCACCTCACACCTGTAGCCCCCAGCATCTCCAGGGACCACTTTGATAATCTTCATTTCATAAGTATAGATCTTGGGGAGAAGATATGAATGAGTTTTTAAAAGTTATTTCTGAAAGAAGAGGGATCAGATCACACGGCGCACAAAATGGATGTCTCTGTTTAACACGCACCTTAGTGTTTCTGTCATAGGTTTCAGTGAACTTCATATGTTTCCCAGCCTTGCTGCCAAGGTCCAGCCACTTGCCCTTCAGCCATTTCATGGTGGGTTTTCTTGTTAAGGTGGTCGAGTCCACCCTGGCTATAAAAGTGACATCCGTCCCTGCCACCAACAAACAACAATTAACTCATATAATATCATGTAACCAGGTAAGACATTATGGATCTTTATAGTTTCCTGTCTGACTTGACAATTAATCATCCATCCATTTGTGTTTTCTAACCTGCAACAGCAACAATGCTCTCTGGTGGCTTCTCCAGGAAGAGGCCAGTGAGCTCAGTTGACCCGGGTTCTGGAAAAGGAGGATTAAATTAGTTCACTTACTCTTTTGATTTTGAAATCAATTTTTGATGGATTCAGCCAACACTAGCACCGGAATAAAAGACTAAAACACTTTAAATGGCTTTAGCAACGTTCACTGTGTGCAACAAACCAAAGTGCAAAGGTCACAGTGAAATGCTCAGAAAAACTGAGAATGGCACCTGCACACACAGACTGTGGACGTACAAGGTTTATGAAGCACACAGTAACACTAAATGTTAAACCAACAGTATTTGGATAAAGTGACTAAAAGACAGAAGATAAAGAATGACAAGTAAACAGTGTCTGCATGTACAACGTATTGACAAAAAAACAATGTAGCATTTACTTCCTTAGTTCTGGCTGTACCGCAAGTTATTGTTACATAATGTTCAATCAAATCACAACTTTGCATTTTGTTAAGGCTATATCAGATAGATATATATCTTAGTTCCATCACTGCAAGGTTCACTGTTCCCAACAAATGTATTTATAGTTTTTTCTTGCTTATTATAAAGGGTTTTTTTTCTTAACCAATAACATCAGAGATGTGTAAATCCATGTCCATATATCTTAAACTTCCTCATACAGAAAAATATGTCTCTGTTTTTTTCCCCTCAATGTTATCCTGTATGTGCAGCGACAAAATAAATACGGCAGAGTCATCACAAGTCATCTGACCGGTACAAGACTTCAAGCCCTTAGCTCACAACACATACAAGGACAAGAAAGCAGTACGGATGCTTCATGTATTCAGGCAGGCAAAAGTTGCAGTGATACATAATCGCCTCAGTAAAGTATCATAACAAATTACAATGTCCAGAATGTGTTAATGAACTCTCACGGTGCTAAGTATAAAACTCAGCAAGGGCACCTGTTGACCTCCATACATCAGCACTTTCTAACCATATCAACGATTTAACATTCAAGATGCAAATCATAAACAATGCATACTTGGTAAGATTAGCATCTAAATAAAGTCATACTATATAGTGCAAGTCCTTTCTCGGTTTATATCTGGCCTTATTCAATTAATCAACCATATACAGGCAACCATTCAGAAATAGTCTTCACTTCGTATGATGTTTCAATAACACATCACAACACGTAGGATGCGCACTTCTGTATTTCATAGCATCACATTTGCATGCAGTAGATGGTCACAGTTCTGCACCGTGCCTACATCTCGCCCTTACCCTCGTCTGCAGGGTTTTCCACAGCTGGGAAAACAAATTATCCCTGTTTAGCATATGGAAGTATAACTATTCACTGTTATACTCTACCATATAAGTCGGTGTGAACTCAGAAGGTAAAACAAGGCAGCAGCTACAGAACAACTGTTCTGTAGAATTATTACATTAATACACCACACAGTGAAATGCAATCAAAACAGAACTGTACACGTGGAGGTAAGATCATGACTGTTATCAACCACAACAGAAAGTAATCAAATGTGTTGATTACTGCACTTTTAATCACCTAATGTGGGATTCATTGAAATGACCTTGATTACTTCTTTTGGACTGATATTGCAAGGCTACTTGTCACACAGAGGCAATTATTAAGGGAAAGGGAGTTTAAGTTTAAGATGTTTCCATGGCAGAAATTTCTGCTTCTTAAAAATTGGCAGTAGGTTTCTTCTGACATTCATTAGCAATACCGGTGCAAGTGCCCCATAACAGTCTACAGTTTACCAAGTGATGATAATCCCCCCACACACACTATACCCCCACAGATATGGCTTTAAACAGCCTTGTGTGCTAAGCACTTCCCACTCTAATAGACACACTGCCGGCACATTCACATTCAGGACTGGGTATCAAACAAATGGCAGACAGGAAACCAAAATCAATGGCTACTGTGTATTCAGTAAAAATGTCCTCCTGCACAGTGCACACAGAAATATTTTTGTAACTCCTGCACAGAAGCATACATTCACTAACTCCAGGATGTGGACGCCAGGAGACAATGTTTGGATCAACATCAGGTCAAAAATGTTTTTTTCATTTTGTTTCCATTCCATTCCAAAAAATCTTTTCTGGTCTGATCCAAACTTACAAACAAGTTGATTCGTAACATTAAGCATAAAAAAAAAAAAAAAATCATGTTTAGTCTCTTTTTTTCTCTCCTCCTTGCGCTTTACCCCTCTCCTCTCCAACAGGGTTAATGAAAAAAATCACGGTTTTATAAATGTAAACAGCTGATTGGTGTTTGTACAGGCATTTTCCCATGGCTAAAATTGGATTCATAAGGCCTGTCATTGAATCTAGGCTGAGTTCTGACCAAAGAAAATCATCTCCTCAGGTTTCCCTCTGAACTTTACTCAGCTGCTGTCCTTGGATTAGGCCTGGCTTAACCGAGCTAGCCATGCTACCAATCAGCAAAAATGTTGTCTTCATCGTGTAAAATGATAATTTGGCTAAACATATCTTAGTTTGTAGACAGAATGTGGTAGATGCTGAAGAGATATGTTGCTCCCACGTTTCCCCTGGCCCTGCTCTGACATTGTGTTTGTCTTTTCTTTCAAAAGTGTTGTAGCTCATGCTGAGCTCCATCTGGAACGTCTGCCTAACATCTGTGATGGCCACTGAACGGTAAAGAGGATGGCGAGATCTTTACTCATAAGTCTAAGGTAAAACAGGTAAGACAGGAAAAAACGGTGGTAGACTCACAGGACCTTTTTCCATAAGAATCTATAGAGATAACAATCAGGACAGTGACTAAACTTAATACTGACCCTCACCCTGGCCCCTCTCTTCACTCAGCAGTCCACATTTCAAAGCCGAGTATCACTTCTACAGCCAACCTCCCCAAGATAGAAACTTTGTTGTGACACAAAGCAGCTATGCCGCTCTTGGAGAAGTCTGTAACACACCTCTCCGATGCCGACCCCAAAGCCACATCCAAGTCGCGCCTTGCTAGCTAAATAGTGAGGAAAGCTACAGACTTCTCCGCAAAATCTGATATTATGTCCTACTATGTACTTCTCAGTTACTACCGCCTCTGGTCAAGCCTCACCCAGGTGTCCAAGTGGGCAAAGGAAAACCTTGTTAATGTCATCATTTCTCCTTAGGCGCAGTACGTACGGGACATAGCACATACATTTTAAAGGGCACGACAAGGAATTAGCAGTCTTCAGCTCCCTGAAGTCTTGGCACTTCCATAACCCTTCTCAATCCAATCTACCACTAATCAGTCCAGATAGAGCAGACGTCCAATGCATCACTCTGGCTCCAGCATGAGTAACCCGTTAATTGAGCTTCACTTGTAAAACCAGAGTTGTGGTGCAACCCCAACATTTTTTACAGAGTCAACTAATGAGGCACACTGCATGTGATCCACAACTATGATTTAGTTACAAGACCATCTACAGACCTTTGGGCTTCAGAACTGCTGGAGCTCTCCTTGCAGTTTCATAGTACAGCATAATGGTAAGTTACTATAAGTGTCAACACATCAGATGACATTTGGTATTTTAGCAGCAACAGCTGCGATTGTTCCAAGGTAAATGTAAGACATGAATCACAGCTATGTTTCCATTCTCATTGTTTACATTGCCAAAGGGAGAACAGGCAGCACTCTTCAGACGGAGGAACGAATTTCGAATTGCTGAAAGAACATAACCACCATAATTTGCAGTAGTGTCTGGCAGTATCGCCAGATACCAGCAGAGGAGGACGCAACAGGTGGCAGGTGAGACGAGGATAGCATCACACACTAAACTGCAAATGAACCCAACTCAGCCACTCCGACAAAGGATCTGCTGATTTGTAGGTCTGACGCAAGGCTTACTCTGAGGATAGCTGCTTAGGCGAGTTGCAAGAAGCCGTGAGCTCTGAGGGGGATTTTTAGCTGGGATTTTCACTGGATTTGTAAGATATGAGCACTGAAGCAAGCTCGTATTGCATTTTACATTTCGAATCAAGCTAGAAAATTCTGCGGTATACCACAGCAGAGAAAGATTTGTTTTGTAGCCTGACACTTTAAGACCACTGTAATACGTGTTTAGCTATAGGGGGTACAATGATGCAATACAAACAGCATGTATTAATCCCACTAGGGGCAAGTTGTTTGGTGCAGATTGTGGTATATGAAACAGACAAAGATTCAACAATAAGAAGAACATTTAAATATTCACTACAAAGCAAAGAGCCATGTTTTTACAAAAGTGCCAAAATAGGCTTATGTCTTAAAAGCTATTTGAACAGTAGCCATTCAATTTCAGTCCAAATTGAAGTAGTCAAAGTAATTCCAAATTATAAAATAGTCCCAGGTCCACTTAACACGTCATATATTAAGTGACATCTTGACTAGCACATAATAACAGCACTCAAACCATACGTTTGGAGGAGCAAAAGTAAATTATCGACAGACACGTCAATATAAACATTGCTCGTTTTCTTACCATCCCCATCAGCTTCTGAATCTGTTGCAGACAAGGAAGCAAACTTGACTGAAAAAAGCAGCTAGGAAGCAAAATGTGTGTTGTCGCACGAGACGTGATGCACAAGTTGCGACAGAGACACATAAACGAACATGAAACAGGAGCACCATGCACCATCACAGAAATCCGCCTTGCATTTATAAGTTGAAGGGTTTTCCTTTGAGATGTTTTGTGTTAATGCATGCAAAAAATAAATGGATACATAGATAGAACACTGTAAAATACATACAACATGTATAGTACGTACACACAGACCTTAAAATACAGTATATTCTTGTATACTATATTTGGAAATACAACAACAAATCACAAAAATGACCATGTTGCACATACTCTAAAACCAAACCAAGGTTAAGTTCACGCATATCATATACTGTAAAGTATATGTATATATCAGTCCAGTGGTGAAAAACAACATAAGACATTCATGTGAAATGTGGAATCCACGTCACTGCAGCAGTCACTGACTTTAACTCTATATTTATATTTTTTATGTATTTTTGGGGAGGACAAAAATACATGACAAAACATTACGCAGGTCACCTGAGACCAACCTGATAGGTCTTTGAAAATAAAGAGTCATGCAGATACTGAAATTGTCACACAGTGTCATACATGTATGTTCACATTAATATGTGAATACATCAGATCAGTCACATTTCAATGTACAGGATTCTGTCTTACCTCCATCTGCTGGGAGCTCTATGGAAAATTATTAAAAGAAAAATAGCTTAAGTGCCATCATATAGAGTAAGTAGTCACTACATTTAGTCATAACTGAGAAAGCTGAGAAAGAAAAAAGTTAATAGAAAGTGTGTGTTATTCCCTGACGCTAAGAGATGCCTACCATCTTGTTCCGGCTCTGGTTTAGCTGGATAAATGAAAATCATGTTTAATTAAGTGAAAACAGAAAGATGATGAGACCTGGACAAACAGTGAATTTGGGAAAATTCCAAAAACATATCCGCTCAACCCAAACACATGAACAGAAAGGATGTTATGCGCTCACACTTTGCATGCCTGCAGTAAAATATAACCCAACAAAACTGGAAACCAGGTCTGCATATATCCGGCTGCAGTCAGACAGTGTAGTATATTAAAATGCACACAAATCGTCTTGTCTCCTTCATACATATGGATATTTTCTCTACAAGTCCAACATGCTAAACAACTCAAAATCAACCGGAGGAACAAGAAACATTAATACACAACAATAGAACAGAAAGAAAAACTTGGATTCACATGATGCTGCATCTCTTCACTGACTAAAAATGTTTTTAAAAAAATGTGTTACCACACACAGTGACGTAGCTTCAGCTAACACAGGTGATGCATGCTGTGGGCTAGCAGAGAAATGCAAACTTGCTGAATCAAAGGGACATAATAATTGCATTATCCCCCCCCTTAGCGGCTTCACGTTGTCTCATACGATGTGATTGACTTATAGGCCTATCTTCTTGTCTGAGTAATTGCTAAACTTATTATGTATAGCAAAACCCCTTGTTCTGCATTATTCAGATAATTACCCTGACTGATTAGTTCAAATGCATTTTCCAACACGGTTCAATTCAAACCCACTCCATGTCACATATTAACAAAGTGTGAATGCACTGAATCACTCAAAGTCACCAAAAAAAAGGAGAAAAGAAAAGGAAAATCTTTGTCCCTCACCCTCTTCAGTCGGCTCCTCCGGGGCTAAAATTAGTGGATTTTTGTTAGATATAGCCAGTGAAAAGTAATACGGTAGCCCCCATTGGAAAACACACTGTATATTTGACACGCCACAACAGCTGAGCAAATAGATTTTAGTGTCTAACACATAAAATCCAGACCAGGATCACATGACCAACCTCAAATAAGGCTTGGTAAAAGGTGTTATTCTCTCTGTGCCGTCTTTGTCATACAAAAAATCGAAACAGTAAGTAGACAGCTTCTGTAATCTGATCATGTTTAGCATATTATAACTGAATTGCCTGGAAGTAAAAAAAAAAAAAAATATTGAGAATTTACACCCTGTATGGCATCCTGACAAAAAAAGTTCATAAGTGAAGTATCGGCGCATGGTGGTTACACACCCTCAGAACCTTGTTTGACGCAGACAGTTGACATGTGTGAGCTAAAGTGAAAATGTGACGGCTATAATCAAGTCACAGCGTGATAATGGAAGGCACACAAAAGGTCAAAAATGCTTGGGATAGTTGACTTACCCCCACCCTCCGTTTTAGCTGGGAGGAAAAAGAAGAGAACAAGGTGATGATTAGAAACATGCATCACACGAGCAACAACATATCATTTCTGATATCACTGTTTCCCTTTAACATATTTTGTGTCGTCTTTATATCTGAAGTGATGAGGAGTGATGATGGGTCTCTTTTGATCACACCTAATTTATCATATTTAACCAAATGTTTGTCTGAAACTGATGGATTTATGGATTGATTTTGTTTATCTAGATCCGATTTCATGGTCAAGCGGTTCATCCTGCACCATTAATCTAAAATACTAACTACCAGGTAAGAGGATACATTCTATGAAATTGCCACCTTTGCAATTTCTATTACACTGCGTAACCTCTGGCACAAAACTCTGAAACGGATACCAGTGAAATGTAGCGCACCATCTTTCTTTGCTGATTGGAAAGTGGCGTTCCTTCAGCCAAGTTGGAGCTTCAGAGAATGACAGACAGTCAGTTTGTTTTGGGTGAGGAGCGCTGTGGGTGTAATTGTTGAGGCCTAAATCTGGTAAAAGGAAATTCTTAACTGAAATAGAGGCGGATAATATACCCTATCTCCTCAAGTATCTCTCTGGAGGTCACAGGAGTAGCTGGTAAAGGCCAGGGACGGTGTCTTATGACCTCTCTGAAGTTGTGCCACGTTCTTCAGTTGAACACAGTTTCCTTGAATAGTCAGACCAACATGACCTTGCTTGCTTTTCACCGTTAACCTAGGGCTTCTCATTACTGGCTGGCTAAAACAGGCTAAATGGTATTATACTCACTTGGCTCGTGATTATTTTGTCTCTCTGTTCTGTCAGAATGTTCATAATGTACTTCTCGTTTCACGGGGAGCGGTGTAAACAGACTTATTAGCAGTGTGTTTAATGCTACAACTGCATTTGTATTTATTCCACACGGCTTCTTACAGTTACAGAAGATCTCTAGCCGCTAAGTAACAAAGGCCTGAGAGTATCAGAGCTTGTCAGCAGAAAAAAAAACAACATTTGCAAAGGTACAAACATTCCTTTCAGACTTTGCTGTAAACACTTCATGCACCCTATGAGAGCACCTGCATCGAGCGTAAATCTGCATCAGCATCTGCTAAGTCAATCCACTTGGGGTGAGATTCTTGATCATCTTCAACAAGTTTGCGATAAAGTCGGGTAATGAACTTCTGAACAGCTGTTCCTCACAGTTTAAATGTTCCCCCCAGAGACTGTCTGTGGTTTCATATATTGGCAAAGCTGTCAGAGTTGTGGTAGGTAATATATAATTAGTCGCTATGCTTGTTCGGTGTAATTTGTTTGTTTGTTTCCTTAGGTGAGGATTCTTTCTTTCATTTTCTTCCTTATTATTGCCACAAAGAGAAATTGGTGGACATTTTCTGCTACTTTCTACCTCGACTCCACTATATTTCAGAGGCAATGACTGTGCTTTTTACTTCACTTTTACTACTTTTTTTTTAGTAACTGTCGTTACTAGTTACTTTGAAGATTTAAATAAATTTCTACAAACAATCACCAAAAAAATATTGACGTATTATCAAGGGTTAAGACTTCCGATCCGCAGGGGTAAATTCACAAGCTACCGAGCTGTGTGTTTGTTAGCTTCGGTTTTACATGGCCAGTTTAGGTACTGCAGGTCTTCACTCCACTATTTGTTGACGTCTCTTGGTTCGCGTCTGACAGCTTGATTTACAGTGTGTGTAATGGCCTAGACATAAAGAAAGATATTGAGTGGCCTTGGCCTTATGAAAGCCTCTGAGCATCTCAACCACACAAAATTTAATGCATGTTGATTCGCATTTATATACAGAAATGTCATTCATCTACTTCTATCAAGTTTCAGGTCTGTGTCACACAGGACACAACCGAGTGATTTAAACAACCAAACACATTCCTTTGAAAAGCAATTTAAACCTCTAACATCTATCCTACATGTGCTAAAAAATATTAATAAATGGGTCTGAAGCCTGCATTTACATGACATCCAACACTGCTTTTGAAGAGAATTTCTTTTGCGATCATACTTGACTGGACAGATATACAAACTTTTCAGTGTAGGCTATATGATTACTCGCTGATGAAAGGTGATGACATCCCATCGATTCATGAATCAAAACTGCATATTTGTATGCACTCCTTCCTCAGTTTCGTGTAAAGCAGCTGTGGGCTGTATTTTATGGACAGAAGGTCATAAGGCAGTACTGTAATGTAGTCATAACAACATATCCTAATGAAAGAAGAGTATTTGCATTCAAAACTAAAGCTGCATATTTGTCGCAGTTTGGAAATTGAAGAAAGAAAATAGTTAATAATAAATGAAACACCTGTCAATCAATCCGGATATGATTGTCTTTATTATTATTATTGTTCCAGAGAGGTTAATCATTCCAAAGAAGATGAATCATTTCATCATTTCTTGTTGAAGTTTTTGTATCCTAAAGAAGATAAACAGCATTGGAGAAACTTGACAGAGCAGTTGTGGTTCAACTTGCCCTCATAGTGTTTCATTGGGTCACGACGATAAAGGAATTACGACTGTGAAATCACACCACCGTTTCCAACAAGTGACTAGCAAACTCACATTCAGAGTGCTGACCGCGAGGGAACTTTGTGGATGAAAGTGACAGATTACCTAATGATTTATCTCAGCTAGGAGTGCAAAAGGTTTACAGCAAAACTTGATACGCTTGGGTGTGTACTTATGAGGAAGTGGAAAAAGGTCAGGGGTTACTGCCGAGTATTTTTAACTCTTTGCTGAAGGCGGGACCCGGCTACTGAGTGAGGCAACACAGAGAACGTTTCAACTCATTTCGGGTGTAAATACAGAAATCCTTCATTTTGTCCACAAATAAGTTGTATTACACTGAGAGCTAAGGGTAAAGAGGTTACCACTTTGGTTTCATGGAATTATAGTTAGACGCAAACCACTAATCACTGAGCTGTTTTTAAAAAAATGACAGATATCGCATGCAATATTTCTAAGAAACAGAGTTATAAATTATACAGTAGCAGGTTATCTGACCCTCGCACTCAAAAGCTGTGCAAGTTGAGTTTGGCTTCGGAATGACAGATCAGCGCGTGGTGAAGACATACAGTAAGCACAGTGGAATCGTATCCATGTTACTTGTATAAAATCTGTGGCTGTATATGGTAAATTAGTGCCCGGTTATGTTTCGGGGATAAAAATAAAAGGGATTAGCTCCGATCTTAAAAGAAGATTAACTGAGGGACAGATGCAGAGAAAATGAAGAATTAAGAGTAATGCGCTAACAAGTCCAGCAAAGCCAATTGCATTCACTACCACTGCATGGTTGGTGTAGAAATTAGAAGGGGCTTCAAGGACTCAACACTCATCGTGCAATCTTGGCTGTAACGCTGAACTTCTAACTGACTCATCCGCTATGACAGTCTCTTATCTTACGTGTCTGTCACTTCAGTAATTTAGAACCACGCAGGGTCTGAGCGCAGGACAGATGGCTCCGCAAAGGTCAAGGACAACAGACAAGTATTTCTGAGAATTCGGCATTCATGTGAAGGTTCCAAATGACAGTTTTATGGGAAAAAAGAGAAGAAGAAAAAATCACAATAGAAAGATTAATATTTAGATATGTTTTATGTTTAAAATGAATATGAAAAACTACAAATGTGCAAAAAAAGACATTTTCATTTAAATATTATACATTTAAATTATTAATAGTGCATTTTTGTGTATTTTGAGAAAGATGAGAATTCACGTTTCAGGGTTCATTTAATTGTTTATATTTGCCTAATAATGTCAGCTTTGGCCAAAAGCGTCAAAAACCTCCATGTGACAAATCAGGAAAAAATATGAATTATTTAAACCTATAGCAACACTATACTATATTTAAACCTATAGCAACACTATATTCTTCATTATTGTATTAAATGTAATGTTCTCTTTTTAACTACTACTACTCACCCTATATACAGCGCAGGCATAGCAACAGCAATATTTATCTATGAACTTGCTGCAGTTTTACAAGCTACAGCATTTCAGTTTAGCTCTAGGCTGATGTCAGTAACATACTGACCCATATAATGTCATAGCAGCTGGTTATGTGCTTATTTCTGGACTTTCAAATATTCTTTGTAGACAGACAACAACAAAGAAGCAAAATGTTTGTCTTTACAAGATGTCGAATCTATTTAATTGTAATTTCTGTTTTGGCTCACTGTCATTTTGATGTCAACATTTTGACTCATTGTTATGTTTTTTTTTTTTTTTTTTTTTTTACGGCATTTCGGTCTATTCAACTTTTTGCCACTCTGCGCATGAATGTAATTTCTGCTCCCAAACAAGGAGGGATTGTGTATAACTGTGTGAACACATATGGGGGTGACACTGACTGATGAGGTTGTCTACTATTTTTTACTTTATATATAATTTATATTTTTTTTTTATATTTTTTGCCTTTGCAGCATAAATAACTACCGTGGGTAATTTCACATTATGGTATTTTGCTCTGTCTATTTAAGCGTTTGTCAAGCTGTGTGCAAATATTACTTCTGCTCCTGCACGAGGAGGAATTGTGTGAAACTGTAGCATAATGTAACACTCTACTTTACACTTGTGCACTTCACTAACAGTGAACAGTGAGGTCATCGGATATTTTTAGTTTTCTCACTTGGGTTGCTAAACACCTTTACAGTTTTGCAGTTGTAGCTATTATGGTTCAGGCAGGGTCAACTGTCTACTTTAATTACCTACTTCTTAGATAAGGAGATACATTTTATATCCTATTCAGAATGCATACAATATATAATATATAAATAGCACTTTTCACAATACATAATATGCAGTACATTATATATCGAGCTGATCTTAGACAGATACCAAAACACAAAAATTCTTGAAAAGGAGAAACAAGATTATATTTTACACAATCCATCACTCCTACAACATCCTCAGATATAAAGCAGCATATAAGCCTATCTATTGCAGTAAAATATATCTCACAGAAAACCTCAAACAAACCAGGCAACCCAAATTTCAATCATCAACACTGCCACTGCAACCCAGGTCTCCAGACTAATTACAATGAATTATGCTTTCACAAAAAGTATCTGCATACCTGCAGGGACTGGCTCAGGCATGGTTATTCCTGTGTCTTCTCTTTGCTGCTGGAAGACTGAGGGCTTGTGGTGCTTATTCCTTTTATTTCTCCCCTCTCTGTTATTCAAAGCTCTCCTGGCATCCAACTCACCCACACCCTCCAGTGAGTGAGGAGTGCAGGAGAGACTGACGACACCCTTAAGGAGTTCAAGAAGAGAGATACTCAGTGTGAGAGCGTTATAAAGTGGATAGACAAGAGGCTGGGGTGGTGGTGAAAGGGGTCAAATTTATGATGAGATTAATGAACTGACTAAACCTGTTGAGTTCTAATGTTCGCTGGATAAGTACAGAATACACCAGCAACCGACCCGTTTTTTGACACTTTATCTTGCGCCTCTGGATGTTAAACTAATCTGTCCATCATCACCTCTTATGAGCCACATTAAGAGCAGGATCAACACGTATTTGCAAATTATTTTAGTACACTTGATACTATGGGAGATGCGTTGGGCTGGCTGTAGAAGTAAATTCTAGAAAATGTAGACATGGCCAACTAAGTATTAGAAGCTTTATTTAGCATTCCGCCTGTTATTGATGCCTGACACACAATGCATTTTGAACAGAAGGATGAGGTTAGATATCTGGCACATTTAAATAAACGTTGCATATTATTTTCGACCATTATATCATTAGGGAATGAGTAAACGTGATAGCACAAAGGCTGGTGAATTATTATTTTTATAGCATTTCATATGATGTCTGGTGCTGTAAAATGCTGCACGCTGAGTTATAAATGAAGGTGAGAATATAAATGTGCTAAGATGCTGGATGGCAGTGGTGGACTTTTTTTTTTTTTTTTTTTAGAACTTCTACTTAAATGAATAGTTTAACATTTTGGAAAATATGTTTATTCACTTTCTGGCAGAGATTTAGAGGAGGAGGTTGGTAGCATAGCTTAGCATAAGGGCTAAGATAAGTTTAGCTTTTTGTTCCTTCAACAAAAAGGATTGTGGAATACTGCAGAAAATAAGCTCTGAGGCAAATATGCCAAGTACCAAGTACTACTAACATCAGGCTATACCCAAACTACACCGCGGTGCATGATCTCAGTGGCACCACCACTAAGCTTTAAGTGTTTGGCATGATGTCCCCACCAAACTGACATGTAAAAGCTTAGAAATTCACACGTGGGGTACGTACTTAAACATTTTATGTCATCGAATAAGACGTGACAATCTTATGTTTCGACCACAGACTTTATTTCAGGCATCTATCCATAAACACATTTAAAAAAGCCACTGACTTCCAAGACAAGGGAACTGGACGTGCAGAATTGCTAATCCAGGTTTTAGGACTCATTCCTGCAGCACTCTAGTTCAAATCTGGTGACTGGTTTTGCTATCTTAGCTGCTTCCGGTCTTTATGCTAAGCTAAGCTAATCACCTGGTGGCTGTAGCCTCATATTTACTAACACAAACACGGGAGTGGTGTCAATCTTCTCATCTAACGCTGCAATCAAAGGGGCAGAAAGTAGTTTTTGTCAGTGCTATTTACCAAATGGCCCCTGTGATATATACATATGCACATTTGTACTGTATAGTTATTATATTATTGATGCATTAATTGAAAGTAGCAGTTGGTTGAAGGGGGACTAATTTTAACCACATCACATAGTGTTTGGTCATTTAATCTGTAAGAATGTATCATGTGTTTTGTATGTGATACGTTCATAAGCTGTATGTTATGGTGTAAAAAGTACTATTTAAGTATAAAGTAACTGTATTGTATTCAGTTGAAAAGTTAAAATTGTATTTATTATTGTAACTGAGGAAGAAAAGTACTTGAGTAAGTGTATGTAGTTGCAGTCAACCACTGCTAGTTGGTGTCCCAACTTGGGACTGATCCTATTTGTAGCACAAATACAGTCGAAAGCCAAACTTACTGTACATGGTCAGCTGTCCAGCAGTGTCTGCCTCTTGATCCTCGCGGTGAAGATTCAACTCTATGGCATGTCTTCATTACCTGTCATCATTTACGATGTCATTTGTAAGAAATGTGCATACATCAGGCAAAGCTACGATGCAGACAAGTACCCTGCTGCTGGGGGTCAAAGTGTGAATCAGAGTCAGACATGTCTGTCTACAGAGGCCACCAGACGGGTGTAGCTATAGTCGGAGTGTTTGCAATGTGTCTCAGAGAAAGAGCAGTCATACAAACAGACAGCAAAATAGATTAGAGGGCAGGCGGAGCTTTTAGGCTACTCTTCATAAGGTTGCATACAGACTGTATTAATCATGGAGCATACAAAAATGAATGAAGAATGAATGCTTTGGTAATTTTTCATGCTTTAAAGGTCCAGTGTGTAGGATTCAGTTGCATCTAGTGGTGTAATTGCTGCACTGGAAGGAGAAACAATCCTGTCTAGAGTAAGGATTTAGTTTGTCTGTTCCAGGCTACTGAGGAAACACGGTGTTTGAACATGGTGAGGTGATTGTACATGCATGAAATCATATTCATAAATATTATTTTCCATGTCTGCATAATTCAGACAATAAAAGCCCCCAATCTTACGCACAGGACCTTTAAAAACATTTTATTGATAATACTTGCATACTTTTAATAAGATTTTGCATGTAATTTTTTCATGATAGGCTACTCAAAGACACTTTACAAGACCTAAAACCATCAAACAACACAATGAAAACATACAACACACACCATAAGCACACATTAAAATTGTAAAAAAGTTTAGTTAGATGTAGACAGAACTTTTACATGTCATGGAGTATTTTCATAGCATGGTATAAATACACTTTATTGTCTTTCTTGGTTAGATTTAGATAAGAAGACTGACATCACACCGTGTGCGTGCATGTTGAGCTAGAACGACTTTGTGATTAGCTTAGCAAAGAAATTTGAAGCGGGGGGGGATAGCTTGCCTGGTTATATCAGACATTAAAAAGCCACTAACACTTTAGCTTTAGAGCTTATGAGGTTATGAGGTGTTGTTAGGTTTAACGGTTGCCTAACGGTTTCCCCCTTGCTCCCAGTCTTTACGCTAAGCTAAGCTAATCGCCTGCGGGCTCTCGCTTCATATTCAGCGTAGCCTACATGTGAGCGGTGCAGATGACCTCACATAACTTTTAGAAACAAAGTGAATAAGTGTACATCCCCCAAAGTTGTTGTTGTTTTTTTAATTCAAGAATAAAGCCTTTTGAAACATTACTACAGGGCACTCACAAGCTAGTACGCTTTAGTGGTTTAGAACATTCATTTGCACAGTGACAGTGCGGTGAAGTGGTGAACTGTAAACCACACAACTGACAAGGAGAGAGATCCATTTAAAATCACCCTGATGCAGAAAATGGAATCACAAAAGAATTTCAGGGCATGGTAATGAGCATGTGTGTGTGTGTGTGTGTGTGTGTGTGTGTGTGTTTGCAAGCCAGAGACAGATGGAGAAGGCCAGTGTGTCTACTAAGTTTCTCAGAGAATACTTTGAGCTGTTTCTCAAAAAAATATTTCAAATTGTGATGAGATGAGGATTCATTGCAACAAGAAAATAACTCTTCCCCCCAGTCAGCATCTTGTGTACGTAATGTGATTAGTCAGTGATTAGTCCAGAATCTGTGAAGATGTGGTTTAAATAAGACTGTCTGCAAGTACAAATTTAAATTGAATTTAACAGAAAATTTACTTTGCACGGAAAGGACACTCTGGCTGATGTAGCAGAAGTTTCAAAGGAAATGCTGAAATGTCCATTTCAGGCCTGTAGCATTTAAAAAGCAGAAAAACTGACAAAACCCTGGAGATGATGGCAGAGGTACAGTACTGTATGTACTACATCAGGAGCCTGGGGATGCTCACATTGCATCTCATTAGTCATGTTTTCTTTACTTTCTTATCATATGTTCTTCATTTTCACACAAGGTTGACCTACACACTCACAGATATTGTTTTTTAGAGTTCCTCTTTTTATCGACTGCCTCTCTGTGTTATGTACATCCCTCCTCTCCTGAATATAGTATATTCATGAGTGCCGCAACTTAATGTAGGCAGACATTTATTAACCTAACTTTGCAGATGATTCTGGTGTTTTGCACTATCTTCCAGGACTGTGTTGTTGGTGACTTTTGTGTCAAGAGTGTTTACAGCCTGCTTCCAAACACACTCTGCAATCTGATAAGGGAATTGAATTGGAGGGCAACTATAAATATCTGGGGACTTTTACTGATAGCAAACTTCAGAAGCAGTCACAGAGATAATTTGCAGGGAAGTACGGCGGTTTTTGTTTTCCCTACAGAAAATGAAATCTTTGAACATCTGCTAAAATTATGACCTTGTTTGGTCAGATTTTACTGCCTTAGCTGTGCGTACTGCAGTTGTTGAGGGAGTGCTCATGAGTAACCCCAGTATAGTTACTGCTCTAAGCTACACACAAATAACTGAATTCAGTGAGCACCATGTGCTGAAAGATGAACATCTTCTTTGACTTACAGAGGAACTGATACTCTCTGGCTGCTCCTTCACACTGGATAAACTTCATAGCTGAGGGACCAGAGTCTTATTTATTCCTTCTGCAATTAGATGGCTTAATTTAAACATGAAATTCAGCAGCAGTCTTTGCCTGTCTACTGCAACAGCTCGGTAATTTACACTAAAGACTAACCAATTGTTGCAATGTCTGGTGGGCAATATAGGTATATCTGGTTGATTTGTGTATTACAGTGCTCATATTATTTTTTCCTTCAGGTTTTATTGTTGGCATTATTCGTTTATTGTGCAATTTCTCTTAGAGCTTCCAGCAATTCATAGTTTCCTCATGGTAAACTCTTTTTGCTAGAATTAGAGGGCTATAATGCTGCTGTGTTTAAATTAAAGGGACCCATAATGAATACCCTGCCATGAGTAAAGAAAGATTCCCCCGCATTTACATTTAATACCTTTTTAATTAGATTTTCTACTCTACCAATACTTTTTTACTATCATCTGGAATATAACTGTTCAAATGATTGAAAACGACACTTCATTTTCCTCTTTCAGTTTAATCTCATTTGAGTTTTCTACATGACTAACCGCCTGTGTTGGTCAGACCCATGTGGCCCGATTTTCACAAAGGGCATAATTTGTGAACTTCTCAGCAGGACCAAGGAAAAGGTAATTGTAATTTTGTTCTTATGAACATATCTATATATTATATATATATATATATATAAATGAATAAAGGTGTAGAATTTACTTATGACGTTAAAGTCAAATATTTCTTTAAAAAACAGTGCACTGTAGTCTACAGTACATTTATCCTTCATAAATGACACCATGGCTCCATCTTGTGGACAGAAGACAAAGACGTTTCATTTCATTAACTGAAGACTGATGAATATTACTTCACAACTGACTACAACAACTCCACTCCGTTGGTGTGATCAAGAAGAAGAAAAAAAAGACATAATCTAAATTGTATTTCGTTCCATTCCTGTCTGAGCACATTGGAATGGCTTTTTTTTTTATCATGTCTATAAACAGATATCTGCATATGATGCAGAATCTGTAGCCAAGGGACCTTTTGACCATGAAGAATCCTGGTTTCCAAGTGACCAATCATGTTTGAGTACGCTTTGGATGCAAAAGATCATGTGGAGAAAGAAAAAGGTGAAACGTAACGGCCAAAATTCAATCTCGAAAAAAACAATGGCTATTATCTGTTGACAGTTTACAGTAGCTTCTAATTCGCTTTTAAAGTTATCTGTATTAAGATATTTCTTTATAGATAGCAGTAATATGTTTCTCAGCGTTTTTGTGTATCAAGTTGCTAATAAGACAACAGAGGAAGTCTTGGCCTGGATATCCAGGAAATGGATATCTGTTGGCCACACTGGGAGCCCAGAAACACTGGCTGCTGCCCCCAGATGCTGAATCATCATCCGACAGTGGCCGACAGGTCCCAATATTGCTGTTTTGGTGACTTGCAATTTGACAGAAAACAAATTACTTGAGACTTGAATTGACTTGACTTGAGACGTGATGACTCAAATGACTAGTCTGTGTTCACTTTTCAGTTAAAAATGTTCAACATTGTCAGGGTTATTACAAGTGTCTGCTGTAACATTACCTCGTATGTAAGAGCACACTGGAAATGGCACTGTCATGAATGAATGATCACCCTGCCAGTCAGTCACTACCTGATGGTCAACGGATCAGATCAGATCATCATACTGGTGCCAAGAGTCATCACTTTCGGATTCAGGTTTCACACGTGAAGGAAAGGCGGACTGCTAGATGACCTAGACGTCCTGCTTATCAAACATTTCTGACAGCCAAACTGCAACATCCCACTCATTCATCAGACCCTCACAATTCCATAGCCAGCAAACGTTAGCCCGGTGACAAAAGCTGCCACCGTACGTCACCTGATTCTAAAATCCACCAATAGTGAAACTTAAATGCAATAGCCAAGTTTCAACCTGTAGAGGAAGATAGCTATGCATATTTATAGCACAAGTGTACACAATGTACAAAACTACAAATCATGCATGAATCTATCATGATTTGGATCAGTCAGTGACATGACTAAATAGCCATATACAGTGGTTTTCATCTAAAAAACTACATTTCAACTAGCTTTGATTTGTCAGACTTTGTCAGTTTTGGGCCTCAACTAAAACACTGGCAATAATAATAATAATAACATAAAAAAAGAGCATAAACTCTAAACTGAATTCACACATTTGCTCATTTTAAGGCTCTACCACAATCTAGGAAACAAAAAATGTTTTCAATATGTCATATCATTTAAAGCTTATCACAAACTGTACACTGCGTACCCTGAAATAAGCACATACATGTACATTTAAACCGCAAGCTACACCGCAAGCAAGACACAGACTCACCTCACAGGTCCACCTTCTTCGTTTCTGGAGATGTAATATCCATTTTATATCATGTGCTCGTTGCACTGGTGATCATTTTGTTTGTTGATTATTCACAGAGTGAAGCTCTCTTTCAAAACCAGGCTGCTGTCATTTCAGAACAAATCTATACTAAAGTGAAAGCACAATAAACATAAGTAGAAGTGAAAATGTACCTGGTTAATAAACAAGTCCAACATACTTTCCACTTTAACATTTTAAGGTGTGCAGAATAATAAGAAAACATCACATTTTGATGAAACTTATTATAAATTTAGCAGAGCATCTAAGCTTATCAAACTAACAAGAACACCATGAATGAACAACCTACACTCTCTTTCCATCTCCTCCTCTCTCTCTTCTCTTTTCTCAGTGTCCATGTCTGTCCCACAAATTAAATGACCTCACTTTAAAAAAAAAAAAAAAAAGAAAGAAAGAAAGCAGAACTTCTTTGTCTGTCCTCACGTTTTATCTCTACAGCGCCTCCTCTGTGAACATAATAAATAGTCCTTTCCATTTCGGAGCCCATGTTGACGGACCACGCGCACCCCTAGCCGCGCACAGCGCGAGCCGCAGGGCTGTTCGCGCGAGATACCGTGATGTTTCAAAATAAAAGCCCCTTAGCTTTCCTGCAGTGGACAGAACCCCTTCAGTAGTTGTTGGCTTTTATTGTGAAAGATTTTCAGCTAGCGCTCTGTGTGCGTCGTGTGGACGTCAGAGGTTTTGCAGACAGGTAAAGGGCAGCAGACTGTGAGAAGGTAGTTTACTGGTTTAAAAATATATTTAAATTCAAAGTAGACCTACAGTTTAAAACATGAATATTAAAAATAAATAGTTACAGTAAATTTTGAATAGGGAGGGGCAGCTTAGTGGGGCAACATAACTGTTTTAATGGGAACACAGGCTTGTTGGCACAACTTGTTATACCAATAAGAGCCGGTAGGGGGAGACAAAGACAACGTTAGATCCTCTCAACCAGAAGACAACAGACAGCCAGAGATCTTGCTCTCAACCTGCAACTGCAGTGTTGTCACCAGCACCAGCAAAAAAAATGAATAAAGCATCATTGAATAATTTGAGTGGGATTCAGTGAGTGATGCATCACGAGACCAGAAGAAATATTTTTATACAGATGTGTGAAACGTTCTAGCTCAAAGTCATGCTTTAAGAGATCACTTCCTGGGATGGAGGTTGCAAAAAACTTTCACAAAAACATGAATGGTGATAAGAAATCAATCTATCTATTCTGCGAAATGCTAAAAAACATAATTTCATTGCACATCATTAGATAGAGTTTCAGGTTGCCGTCATTACAAGCTGTAACATCTTCACTCAGTGTAAGTTGTGCTAGGGAACATAATCACACGTAATACGCGTGTGTGTATTATTATTAACTTTCCCCTCTGTTGCCTGTATGTTTCAGTGCCCGGGCTGTGGAAAATTGTCAATCTCTGATCTCTTGACTCTGATATGATGAGAAAAAGAATCTCATTTCTTTCAGTGAGCCTAGCGTTGAGTTTAGTTCTGCATTTTTCCTTTAAATCAACCCCATCCATTCACTCTCATCGGCCCTATTTGTGTGCTCACATGTCATCTTGTTTATTGCTTCCCAGGATCTCCTTTCATGTCACCAGCCCTATCCTACGCCCCCCTCTCTTCAGTGTTAACAGGGGAAGGTGAAGAATGAAAGATCCAGAGCAGCTGATGGTATGGTGGAGTATGAATGCTTCGCATGACAGTGATGGATTAATGTTCCTGTGCTGTAAGTTTGTATTTATAAATCATGACTTGTCCCGAGGATAAGACAAAGCAATGTGTCTGTCTTGCCCGTCCTCTCTTGAAAATATTTAGTGTGAAATCTTGACTGGCTGTTGATCGATATGTGGCTCATACAGTATTAAATACTCCCTCCTGTGTATTGGGGTTTTGATCTATTTGTTATGCTGCAATTGCAGTTCTCAAGTGTCTCAGCACTGCTGAAAGCCTGATGAGTTTTTAGGCGCATGTGTGTTGATTTATGTGCATATTCATTTGTATACAAGTGATAGAGAGTCAAATTGATTTATTCTAAGGATTACACGTGTGTCTTACAGGTGTTTTTGTAAGTCAGTTTTAATTTAAACATTAATTAAAATGTATCTATGTCATTGTCTCCATGATTCAAACTGGCTTACCAGATGTATATCATCGTCATCGTTGGCCAACACGGCGAAGGGTTATTTTTTTCAAGTGACGTTACATAACATACGATTACGTAACGACTGGGAATCTTACATGTGGCCCCACTGGAAGTTGCAAACTGAATTGCTCAGACTGAAAATAATATGGAAGTTTAAGGAACTCTGCACTGAATCTTTTATTGTCAGTTTAAATAGGACAATGCAATACGGCGGCAATCTTCTGTTCAGTCTGAGGTCATTCGCAAATTTTTAATAATAGTATTCAGTGTACGAGCGTAAACCTTGAATATGTGTTTTATTAAATGTAATCACACAAGATAATACCTTTTGGTTTCCAAAGTGCAGAATATACGGATGGTACCAGAATATACATTGCTACAATACAAATAAATATATATGCATATCACACCAATATTTTACATTCAGTTTTGGCAACAACAACAAAAAAAAGCACATACACAAACACTTAAACAATATAGCAGCTTTTCTGATAAATATTTAGGCCTATAAAACTTAGTTATGTCTTGTAAATGAAGTTTAAATGGAAATGTAGAAAATGGAAATGGAAGGCACACACTCTTGACTTCACTCTTGTTTCGCGAGGACACACGATGACTTCTGTCCAACCCAGAATCCTGCTAACATCCTCCCCACGAAGGAGCTCTTTATCTTCTTCAGCAGTCTGATCTCCTTTCTGCCTTCGCTCCCCTCTCCCTCCTTTATTTCTTCAACTGCATAAAAATTGATGACCCCAGCAGGATGGTCAAGGTACACCCCGATGGTGGTGCACTGGGGAATATCCCAGATTTCTGTGCAAATGCCATTGAACCACACCTGGTAGTGGGATCCACCCCACCCGAGACCCCACGACTGCTCATTCTCTCCCAGTCCACAGGGTCCATCACTTCCCCGCCTTCCTGCCCCTTCATAGGCGACTCCGACGACCACCCATCCTGTGTATTTCACCTCCCAGTAAGCGCGGAAACCCAGGACGCCTTCTTTGCAAAGGACCTAAAAGAGGGAAGAGAAGGACGAAATCAGTTGAGCACAGGAGAAATTATTTTACAAGACAGATTTGTTGTTTAAAACCTACCTGGGGAGCATGCTCATATCTCTCTGGTCTGTCCAGGACAGGACAGGTGACATCATCAGTCATGCGTGACACCTTAGATCCACCCTCTGTGATCCACAGCATCTTATTGGCTGTCTTGTCATCCAGGGAAAGGTTGATCCAGTCTGTGGGATGTGGAAAATATGCAGTCACGACGGTAAAATAATATAGAGAGTGAGGATACAAATAAGTTTACGGTTTTAAATGATTCTTACGTTTTAGAAGATCAGCTCTGCAAGTGGGCTCAGGGATGTTTGGCTCGTAGTCCGGAACGTTTTCTGAGCGATGAGAAAAGGTCACATTGTGGGCAGCCGGTAATACGGCGATAACAAGATGATAAAGTAACAAGCAAAAGCAACAGCTGTTGATGACAATAAAGAGGAAGACTGTCCTGGCTTACCTGTTGGAGAAGCTGCATCTTTAGATTTTGTGCCTGGTAAATATAAAACAAGCATGACTGCTAGTTAGTTGTTTTTTGAGGCCTTTTTGAGCTCCATTTGATAGAAACAGCTGAAGACTGACAGGATTGTGAGGAGAGAGAGAGATGGGAACGACACGCGGGAAAGAGCCACAGGTTGGACCCTAACCCTGGGCCGCCGCGGCGATGACTGAGCCCCTGCACATGGAGCAGACGCTCCACCAACCGAGCCAAACAACACCCCAGGTTTTGGCAAATTGAATTTATTTTAGATCATAATTTTCAGCCATCCGAGAACATTCAACCTGTCATTCATCCCAATTTCTTTTATTTCCTAAATTAGAAGTTAAAGTGCGTCTACATTCACCATATAACTGTTCAGCAGAATGCAGACTAAACTAGAACTGGTTTAACTAAACTAAAACTTTAATTTAATGACTTTAATTAAAGACAATGTCTGTAATATTCATTATGCCTTATCTGCTAAGGACTAGTAAGGGAATTCACTCACCAGGTCTCCCAGTTGTAGGCATGATTCTCTTATTGGGAGCACTGGTTGGCATCTTTATCGCTCCTTGCCGTGTTGAGGTTTCCTGAATGTTCACGTCTGTCAGCGGCATACTGCTGCGATGATACAAATGGCTTCTTTATATACTCCCCTGGAAAGGGGGGTATTAAAGGTTTTGGGGGGGCCCCTGGGACTCCCTAAGGGAAATTTTGGTAAGGTATGTAGAGATAATGAGCTCACTAATGGGCGTGCCACAGGGTCTGCCAAGGATATTCAGGTCAGTGCCAACACCTGACCCGCTGACCCATGTTTATCTGAGTAGTTCAATATGCTTTTACAATTACCCTGTCATCTCTTTATAATGACATTTTAGAAACTAATAGCTGTCCAGGAATGTACAGAACAGAGAGGTTACATAAGAGTGGGAAGAACAGAGCTTAGTGGCATTTTTAGACTTTTCCGAAATGGTGATGGAGAGAAGAGGAACCTGTTTGCTGAGTTTCATTTGAAGAGGAGTTCATACAGTATCTGTCACTTTTAAAGAAGGTAAAGATGTAATACTTCTTACGCTCAACCTGATTTTCTCTGTTGTAGAATTTAATTCTGTTTTGTGGTTGATTCCTTAATGTGCGTTAATCTGCGTTTAGATCATTTGAAATGCTTCCTTCATACAGTACCATGTGTTCCTATAGTGTTCTCTAGGCAGTGTGCTTGTAAAAGTAAATTTTAAAAGTGATTGATTCCAAAACAACCCATAGATTTTTACAAAGTGGTAAAAAAAAGTGGTTTGATTCAAAATGAAAGTACACTTCAAAGAAAACGTGAGAATTGTATTTTGTTTCCCTTACGTTTAAGGATGGGATATACTTATTTAGCAGAACGTCGGTGCATTTTCAAACAGTAGTTCTAACCAGACACACAACATTTTAAGAAATCTAGATTCTCTGAAAGGCTACAAACTGAACCCATGACCTTGGACATCCTGAGAAGCCGCTGAACTCTCACATCTCACGTCTGTTGGCAGAGGCCTCTTGTCTGTCAGCAGTGTTTCGAAAGGCCGGTGCCTCTGGTTTCTGCGTGACCTATGAGAGGAGAACTCGGGAGGAACTCAGATAAGTATAAACCCAGTAGCCAGTATGTCCTGCTCTTTATTTTCAATAAATCCCACTGTGTAGTCTGGGACAGTTCTATAGTTTCTGGTATGTACTGTTTAGTGTGTCGGTTTGCGCTGCAATCAGTGCTCACTCATCTGCTTGCTCGGGCAGGAACACAAGGACGAGACAGCCTTGACTAGAGGTTTTGGCAGAACGCCTACATATAAACACCCCAGACAGACATCCTGACAGAGGGAGGGGGTTTATGATCAGTGACATGCTTTTTCTTTTAACCTATGCTATGAGCATTAAGGCATTTGATTGTAAAGGGCTGATGCGATAATACAGGTCAAGAGTGGAGCTAAGCTTGGCACGAACCCAGGCACCTCCAGTCAAGTGACTCGTAGTCACTATTTAGGTTGTACTGGGTTGTCGTATTTTTATATGTGTAATTTGATTTTGCTCTTTTCATACCCTACAATGTATGATTACCAGATGTTATTTCATACCATGTATTTAATCGCCTTGCTAATGGCTACACTTGAATGATGTCAGTATAAAGTAGTTTATCTTGTTTGTTTTTTTGTGTCACGTTTCTTTTTTTTCTTTCAAATTGTGAACGCATCGACGGCTTTTCAATACGCTGCGCATTCGCACCTGTTCAAACTCCAAAAAATTTTTGCAGCTGCATATGTCTGTGTGTGTGTGTATCCACCATCAATGCATCAAAGCTGTCACTGTGCAATGTGGAGAGATCAGTGGTAGTGATGTAAAGAGAGGGGGAGGGCGGGGTTTACTCGGTAACAGGGGGTGTTCTCCAAACATCGAAGCATCCATCTAACCTTTTTAAGAAAAACCATACATACACAGCTCCGATTACAAGCCTCTCTCCTCGCCCCCCCTTCCTATTGGCAACTTTTATCTGACGCTCGTGTCCACGCCACTCGCTCTTATTCCTTCACCTCTGTCCGGCATTAAAGGTATATAAGAGTGGCATTAAGCTGTCACGCAGTGGAGCCAACAGAGACTCATCACACTCAGAGAGACCAGTGACATCAGGGTGAGACAGGCTTACTACTGGTATCAAGATGCCCACCACAACGAGAATCATTTCTGACACCCGGAAGTCAGATAAAGGTGAACCTTATTTTCTGAATTTCACACAGTTTGAATAAAATCCTAATTCTCATACATTTTTGAACAGTTCTGTTTAAAATACATAAACCTTTAACCCGCAGCACACAGTATGATTTACTGCATCTAATACATAATTCATTATCAGTAATGCTTTTGAATGTACTGATTTAATAACCCCAGCCTGTGCATGCAGCTGTAAGGCTTTTTTTTTTATTTTTATGATCCTCTGTGGCAGATCCTGAGTGAACGGGTCACTAGAGTTTATGCCTGTGTGGAAAAAGGGCAATATTTCACTGACTGATTTCATGCCTATTGTTATGAGGGGTGTATAATGGTTTTATTGCCTGGGGAGAAAGGGTTTGCAAGTGTCAACATCATCTGCATTAAAAACGATTTAACATGCTGCATGTATTTAACATGGACAGTATAATGCCAGCCATGAAACTGTGGGAGTAGGACTGTAGCCGGGGTATTCAGTACAATCTAGTCTGAACTCAATGATGTCAGCCTCTGTGGACTGTGAGAACAACAAAAACAGATGTAGACTCATATAGATCCATGACTTTTCCAAGTACAGTCTCACAACTCGGTTGCGGTTGCTGCTGTTTAGAATATATTACCGGTATAACTGTCAAATCCTTAATGACACGAATAATTTAAAAACACATAAAACACTTCTTCACGCACTTTAAATCTGACAAAGCCTCAGCTGAAACAGATGCAGCGAGGAAACATTCATTCAAATCCCATCACAACTCGACTAACAAGCCCAGTTCGGATTACCCGAGCGGGGGGCTGAGGAATGCTTTTAAGCTTAAATATTTTGTATGTCTAGTTGTAATGAGAACGGACAAAGCAGTTATTTTCAACACCTTGTGCTATATCTAGACAGGTGGCTTAACATTCTCGCGGGGTGTCTTTCGGCCGCCAATCGACGCAAAGATAAACATCAACTCATTTAGGCGCGGGCCGCATGCCACATGGCATAAAAATAACCGTTAAGTTTGAAAAATGTGGACGATAATGACAAGAAGATTTAAGTGCGCTGACAGAGCTTCGCGTTAAAACCGTTTGTCTTAACATTTACAACAGGATACAAAAACCTGCAGTATTGTGCCTTGATTAATTAGCTTGAAATTCATTCTTTCTGGCTAAATCTTTACACAGGTTGATTCATTGAGATGATGCTGATTTGTGACTCATTAATAGTTTGTTCTAGAGGTGGTGTTGCTTGTTGATATAAATAAAACACGATGACATCTTAAGACTGAGGGGATTAAGTGTCTCCTCTTCTTGATCGCCGTCCTTAACAAAAAAAAATGGAGACGGAATTCTAACACAACACCAAAGTATTAGTTACGAAGTTGGCTTTAGGGATAAGCCTGCTGTATAATTGAGCAATTATTACTTTATTATTATGTCTAAGGATGAAGAACAAGTGTTACAATCCATCATTAACACAAAAGCTGTTATGCAATACAACTACTTGTGATTTAAGACTGGAGTTAAAGGTCCGTTGTGTAAAATTTGGCGGCTCAATGAGTACAAATAGAACTATGTTTCCCTTGGTGTATAATCACCTCAAAATAAATATCATTATGTTTTTGTTACCTTAGAATGAACCTTCACATGTAGCATCACAGATGTTTCAAAAACTAGTTCTGCATAGGGCTTTTTGCGTTTGTCGTGCCACTGTAGTTTCTCCTTCTAGTAATGAAACAGAGAGTCAGTCAAAGTGCAATCAATCAGAAACTACACCCTCCACGCCGGCCCTTGAAAATCTGTCTGTCACTTTTTGAACGACTTTGCTCAACTCTTCTGGTTGCTGTTTACCGCAGTAAACAAATATTGGATTCACGTCTCACTTCTTCCTTGTCTGACAAACTGCTTCACGTTGCGCTCTTGTGTGTGACCCCGTTACATGTGAGGTGGCTTGATCATTCCAACCGCATGGCATGAATCAACCGCAGACTCCAGAAAGAATGCACTTGCTGATGTGATGATCTGACAGAGGCAGATGGTTTTCTAAGTATACACTGTTTTGCAGTGGCTCACTTCATCATATGTTGAGACACACCTGACACATACCACGGCCTATAGTATTTATAACAGCCAAGTGTGTTCATCCTAATATAGGTTGTGCTGGTGACAACAATATTTTTTTTAATGTTTTGTTTAATTTTTTGTAGAAAAAAAAGCCAAAGCTGGAAACACTCCCATAGGTAAGACGGTCACTTGACTATACGCTGTTTTAAAGCCAGATAAAATGTCATCTGTCTGCTGCTCCCCCTGACCTTGTCTCACATTTTACTGATTTCGTTTCGTCTCTCAGTCCCAGTCTATGAGCCAAACATCCCCGAACCAAAATGCAGAGCTGATCTCATCAAACGTGAGATTCTTACTCCGTCACCTCATTTTATCTCTCACAATTTGCTCCAAAGATTTTTTTAATTATTATTATATACATCATTCTTTCTTTCTTTCTGTTTATTTAGACTGGTGGGACCTTTCCCTCGATGACAAGACAGCCAATAAGTTGCTGTGGATCACAGAGGGCGGTTCTAAGGTGGCCCGTATGACTGATGATGTCGCTTGTCCCGTCTTGGATAGACCAGAGCGATATGAGTATTCTCCACAGGTACAGTATGAAGATGCACTCTCGCATGAAGCCCCATGAACTTGTCATCGCCATGCCATAGCTGGTGAAGTTTGATGTGATTGTAAAACACAACACTATTATGACCCAGAGGGCTGTGCCCCTGTGTTTATTTAAATCATGAGCCAACTGGTTTGGTATTGCAGACCGGAGAAAACGAGCCTGCTCTAAATTTTCTATCGTGGCAGCTACAATAAATCACCGGTTGCCTTAGATTCCCTCTAAATTACGCTGTCGTTCTCATCCACATTCCAAAAGGTTCTTTGCAAAGAAGGAATCCTGGGCTTCCGAGGCTACTGGGAGGTGGACTTTTCGGGATGGGTCGTGGTCGGAGTCGCTTACGAACGAGCAGGGAGGAGGAACAGTGACGGTTCTTGCGGCCTGGGAGAGAACGAGAATTCCTGGGGTCTTGGCTGGAGTGGTTCCAGCTATAATGCCTGGCACCAAAGCCAGAATACAGAGATCGTGGGGATTCCTAAGTCCTCCACAATTGGAGTATACCTTGACCAGCCTGCTGGTATCCTTAATTACTACGCCGTGCAGGAGGTGAAGGAGGGAGAGGAGAGCACAGGGGGGAAGGAGGTTGTACTTTTGCAGCAGGTTAAGACCTCCTTCACGGAGAAGGTTATCCCAGGTTTCTGGGTGGGGCTACAGTCACATTGTTTGATTTTGAAGAAGGAGGAATAAAGGGCTGACTCAGTATTATATTATCAAGTCAGTCACGAGCTGAACTACCTGAGAGAGGAGCAAAACTATCTCCTCCTTTTGTATTGAAGCGGCCGTTATGGCAGCTTCAATACAAAATGACTGGTCGACACCAACACAGTCACGTTTTTCTTCCATATCATTGGAACATTTACCACAACATAAGCTTGCATAAATCCTATGCACATTACATCATAAATAAAACAGCGCACGTGAAATATATTCCTTATATTCAGCATGTCTGTGGCACATATACTGTACATAAGTGAGTACATTTCAGTAAAAGGAGTAAAGTGCAATCATGTTGGGGTTCAGTTGGGATTGACCTTCCATTGCTTTGGACTTTCCTGAAACCACCGGACCATCAAGGTTTATACCGATATCTTTATATATATATATTTATATTCCTCCATTGTTATTGTTTGCTAAGATTGTATAGGGTTACCTAGTTTGGTATGAATGTTAATAAATATAAAAACACTGAGTAAGACACATTTTTGTCTTGGTTTGTTCATCCAAATATTCGCATGACAGCAGGAATGTGCAAAAAGTGCTGAATGAATTTACTTTCTTTATGAATACATGGTGCCCTTGACAACAACAAAACATGAGGGCGGGAACCTGTCTTTCCAGACAGAGTTCACCGGATGTGAGTTGTACTGGATCAGCTAGACTGGATGAGCTGATGGTGTTAAAGGTCAGCTATATGGAAGTCCCTTACATGTCTAACTGGCGCCTGTTGTTTAGAAGAAACCCACTACCGTATTATGAAAACTTAAAGGCATACGGCAACACAGCAACACATGTTCAGAGCGTCATCAGTGACGGTCAGGAAAACAGCTAATCACAGGAGTGTAGAATTCAGAGTTGATCCAACAACTGTAGCAGGTTGAGTTTTTATCCTTTTTCCCTTTTACTAAATTATTTTCAGGCTTGAATCAGTGACTCACCTGCACCCCAACACAAAAAACAGGTAAATGGCTCTACAGTAATGAACCAGATTTATGTGTTGTGTGCCACACATACTATTTAACCTCGCTAAGTGTTTCCTCTTCTCTCGTTGGACAGGAGCTGATCCTGGCGGGCCGATCCCTCGCTGTGTGGTGTTAGTTCACTGATCCTTTGCTATAGGGGACTCATGGAGTCATTTGGATGGTGTAGGGTGTTCGTATGTGGTCATGTGCCCATTTTGAATTTGAATTTGATGCCAACACCTCTCAAAAAAGTTGGGACAGGGTCATGTTTACCACTCTGTTGCATCACCTCCTCTCTTAACAACACTGAGAACTGTCTCTGTGGACATACTGTAAGCGCATCTTTCTAACACAACTCTTATTTTTAGGGGTTTATACACTACTGAAAACACAGTCATGCCTACTATATTTATTTTCTTCCATACTCTTACATACTTACCTTCAAGTAGCACCAACAAAGACCAAGGTTTTATTCTTTTCTATATTCTGAAGGTTTTTTATAGATGTGTTGTAAAATATGCCAACAAAATTAAACAAGAATTAACTTTATCCAGTGTTCAGATTCCTGTTCTGGAAACCTTTGTAAATTTACAAATGGCATTTTCATATTCAGACATACATTTTTTAAAAACCTGGTGAAATTCCATCCACCCTTATCATTTTGGTGGGCTCACGTAGGGCTCACAATTCTCAGTTCAATCACTGTCTTTCTGTTTTGCCCCTGAAAAAGTTGCCAAGTGAATTATGATACATTTTTGTAAGTTGAAGGAAACTCTCCTGCAGCAAGAAATTCTCCAATAAATGAAAACTTTACTAATACTGGCATTCTTGCTGACTTGGTACTAAGTTATGTTAGAGTCTTAGTAGGTATTGAAAATAGATGGTTATCCGAGCCATAGCTCATCATCTGTCAAACAGATTAACATCTTTTGTCCAGTTTGACTGAGGTATCTCAGTTTATGTGGTCACTTATACCTGCACCACTTATGTTGACAAAATTGACCAGTCCAGTTTCAAATTTTCATTCATGTTTGGAACCATCTCCATGCTTTTCTGGACACACTACTAAAGTTTCATGAGTGTCAAATGCCTATGCTAGACACACTTATATCCATATGTCAAAGTCAAGTGCAGACACCCCCTTGACCCCCTGCCGAGAACCTGTTCCACTGACCTCAACACCTCTTTCAGACACTCCATAAGTGCCCCTGCAAATATTCTCAGGGGGTATAAAAGTCAAGTGGAAGACGAGTTAGTGTCTTTACTTTGGATGAATGAAAGCTTGTTGAATCCTCTGCACGTGGATTATTATCACACCGCCTCAAGATGCCAAGCAGAGCCAATTCAACAGTTATTCTCTCAGAGACCAACAAACAAGGTACAGGTTTTTGCTATGTAAAAAACATGCTATGTGCTAAGTGCTTCATACAAACAAGCTCCTTGGTTTGTTTGCCTGGCTAGACTTCACAAGAAAAGCTTCTACATGGAGGCTGATGCAGATCTTCTCTCATTTAGCACCGATGCCTCTGCCTGCTCTCACTTAGATTGGCTGATTTGTCAAGTCCTGTAATTTGGGATCTTGTTAGCTCAGCATGCCAAATAAGCATGTTGTGTGTTGCACCATGAGATGTGTCAAAACACCCGTACATAGAAAGTTTAACGCAATTTTAGACCTTCAATTAAAGTACATGAGATACATTTTTTTGATTCTTTCCATAATAGTACAAGAAGAATAGGAATGATTATACCTTCACCCATTGAGTTGATACTGAGTGGAAAGTGGTGGTGCAAGCTTTTCAGAATAAGACACTATTGTCAAATGTCAAAAATGCATAATTGAGTTGAAAATGCTCAACTTGAGGCAGTTATAAAATAGACATGCCAGATTGTCTTGTCACTTTAGCCTCTCTCACAATTGCCTTTGAAAGCTTGTGAATAAATTAGATTCTGTATTCTTTGAAAATTGCCATGTTAAAATCAGTGTAGTGTTTCATGTCAGGGTTGCATCATGTGTTTGTGTGAATCAGGAAAAAAAAATTGTCTCACATACTGGCCGCTTAACCTTTGACCTTAACCTTTTTAGGGACTAAAGTTAAATCAAACAAAAAAGAGAAGACAAATGCAGGTAAATGGATTCAGTGCATACATTAGCCTTCATTCATATTTTGGATCTTGTTAGCTCATGAACATGAGTTTTAATTTCCCCTCTCTCTTCCCTGCAGAAAATGTTTCTGTTTATGTGCCGAATATCCCAGAGCCAACCAGCAGAGCTGATCTCATGAAGTGTAAAAGGAGATTTGTTTTTTCTCAAATTATTGAATGTTCAGCAATATTCTCAAGGTTTTATTAAAAGTAGCCCCATTGATTCTCTCCTACAGACTGGATGAACTTGTCGTTAGATGACAAGACAGCCAACAAGATGTTGTGGATTTCTGACAGTGGGTCTAAGGTGTGTCGGAGAACTAAGGAGGTTTGTCCTGTCCTGGACAGACCAGAGAGATATGAGTACTCTCCACAGGTATGAAAATAACACAAATACATATACAGGCTGTCTGGCAAAGAAAGGAATGATTTCAACTTTTTACTTGCTTTTTTTTTTTTCATTTCTTCAAAGGTGGTCTGCAAAGAGGCCATTTGGAACATGCGGGCTTACTGGGAGGTGGAGTTCTCTGGGTGGGTGGTAATTGGAGCCGCCTATGAAGGAGCAGGACGGAGGGCACATTCTGGTCCGAGTGGCCTTGGAGAAAATGAGGAATCCTGGGGTCTGTGTTGGTCAGGAACCTGTTACCAGATCTGGTTCAACGGTATCAACAAAGACATAACAGACGTCCCGTATTGCTCTACGATTGCCGTTTACATTGACCAGCCTGCAGGGATTATAAGCTTTTATGTTGTTAGTGGCGAGGGGGCAGAGAGGGAGGTTAAGCTGCTGCATAAAGTTGAGACTACTATTGACAAAAAGATCCTGCCAGGTTTCTGGATGGGAATTCAATCCTCATGCACAATACTGAAGAAATCAGAATGTATCGCTGACGCTCAAACGGATTAAATCTGTGCTGATGATGCTACAGTCGCATTTTAACACTCAAGTTATATTCCCACAATTCTCATTTAATACGTATAATTGTTTTCAATTGCGGTTAAGTAAACAATTAGTTACTATTCTGTTTGTTAAGTTGTGAAAAATATGTATTAGACTTTGTGAAAATATTCTTTTCCATTTCATTTCACTCTTTTATTGAATAATGTATTTATGCCTCTATTGCATCACACTGGATATTTATGAGCTAATTATAATATTTATGAATGTTGTGTCTTGTGCCTTTATAAAAATCTGAAATAAAGAATGTATTATGTATAAACAAATGATTTATACAGTTTCTTCAAAATATCAAAATAGCATTTCCCTCCTCAAGTTGACACTGACTTTGTTATAAAAGCAACAAAAACAAAGCAGCACACTTTCTACAGATAACCATTTCAAATTAAATTAACACAACCTAATTTACGGCTTCTCATTTTTGCGCGTAATGAGACTTAAAGACTGCATGTTCCCAGGATGTGTGTACACAAGTGCTCACAGAATCGATCCCCTCCGGGTTTTGCTGAGTAAAGAAGGAGTGAGAGTTGCTCCCCTCCGAGTTAAAGGGGATCACTTTGATATGTGAGAGGCTCCAGCTTGAAGATCACTTTCCCGCTCTGACAGGTGGGCCTCAACTTCTGCCGCCTTCACACCTAAAGCATAAGCTTTATGGGAACTAAAAGCGGGAACAGTGACAAATGCAGAGTGTTTACAGTCCTGGGGGTCCAGTGCATCACGCAAGTTTGTTTAACAAGCGGCGAGAAGAATCCCAGTGCACGACTGCACACGCAATTCATGCTGCTATTTCATACACTTTAACGGCAGTCATTTCTCTTGCATACTGTGCAATGAAGGTCGTCTGAAGCTGAGACAACTGTAGGGAGAAGCTATAGAGAGGCTATAATTAATATTGTTTAATAACATGTATCAAATGACTGTGTATACAACGTGACAATGTGAAATGGGTTGCCCTACATAAAATTATCACCTGAATCTTTGGCTCCTCTCGGATTTACAGCGCTTTGTAGTGAGCTTTTGCTGATTATTTAGCTGTAACCGCAACTTTATTGTTTTGGTTCCCTCTCGCTTCTCTCGCAGTAATAGATCGCTCACAGCAGCAACTAGGTTGCTAATATAGTGGAGCATTTAACTGCTAAATGTTTCACTCAGGAGCTGCGTGCACGACTCCAGGATTAATGATCATGTTGTTTCAAAACTGCTACTGTAAGTGTGTAAATAAGCAACAGTTTGTTAACATTTCCTTCATATCAACGTAAAATGTAATAATATGTCAATTTTGTGCTCAGAACTTGTTTCTGCTGTCCCCAAGTGGCCAAAAAGTTATTGCAAGTTTAATACAATAATACATGCTATCCTCCTTCAGGAGCCGAAAAAGTTCACACCCCCAAAAACCCCAAATTAATCGATCATTAACAAAGATAAGCAAGGAAGAGGTCAGCATAATAGAATCAGCAAACTCATATTCATGCAATTTAATTTCACTCCATAATTTCCCCCTGGTCATACATGCCTAAAGGTAAAAAAAAAAAGGTTGTCTTTTTGTGTAAAATACTGTGATATGTGGCGATGCAAATCACAGTTGAGATATGTCCCACAACTTTATTGATATGTGGAGGAAAGATTCCTGAATTTACAAAGGAAATGCTCCTGAACAATGTAGAGAGGCCTGTCCAAAACACACTCTGTGCTGCTTTCTTTCTTATGTCAGGTGAATGGATTGTCTTGGAATAAAGAAACAAGTTTCAGATCTTTCATTTTGAACTGAAAAACGTGTCGCTTTCATATTTCAATTCAGTGCAGTTACATAACTGGATGTATATATATATATACTCTCACTCTTAAAGCACCTCTATATGTGAAAGTGTTCCTGAGAAAAGCAGGAGTGTGAATTTATAGTCAGTAAACGCGACAGCTAAACCTATATGACAGGTACAAACATCTATCGTGGTCCAAAGAAAACACAACCGGAGACCATGATCCAAGAATAATCACACCCAGAGTGCCAGCGGGCTGCATGTTTGTATCTGGATAAGCATATGTGAGGCATGTCAGTGGTAACCCTAAGCTCGTGTCATGAGCGGTGTGGTAGAAGCTATATCGGTGACACATATAGCATGACATATAGGTTGGAGGGGAAAGTGTCCCACATTTCATGTTGCTCTGTGCATCGCTTTGCACAAATGCAAGTGAATAAAAACTTCAAATGAAATTTTTAAACGTTTTACAACAAAGCCGGTAAAAGAAAGTTATTTCTGGTCTTTCCGCATCTACCTAAGATGGAGATAAAGTGTCACATGTTTCATTTATTAACAAAATAAAACATAAAAAGCGTTTTTCCCCATCGTCCTCGGTCAGGGCGCGTCCTCCTTGTAAGCAGCTTGATGAGTTGTGTTCAGTAGCTGGTTCTAAATTACATCTACATCATCTCAGTGCACTCCCATATTATCATTCCCATGTGGTCAGGCGCCGTCCTATCAATGATACGCCGCCTCATTTATTTCCAACACTATTGGTCCCTGCAGATTTACTGTCATGTAGCTACTGGCCGCTTTCAAACTGTTTACAGTCTAACATGGCCTGGTGGGAGCATCAGTTACACGTTCTCTCTTTCCTGCCTGTATTTGTATGTAAAGAACGCACACATTCACATAAAAAGGCCTTCACCTTGTCCGTGTCTGCTGTCAGTCGTGCACATAATTAAAAGATGTGTTGTTATTGTAGTCCATACAGGATAAACATGAGGATATTTACACGGTCTGTTTATGGTTTACTGTGGAGATCTTTTTGTTTGAGTATAGACTAAAACTGGTTGTATTGAATGGAGACAACCACATTTATGCTGAAAGCTGACCAAATAAGATCAATGTGGTCAATGAATGACTTGATTGGATTTTTGCCAGCTTTGTAGGTGCCACTAGAACTCAACTAGACTAAATGTTACACAGTAAATCTGTGTATTGTATTAAAATGTATTAAACATTTGACTGGTTTATTTTTTCTGTATATTTATGATCAAATTTGCAGGTGTCTGGGGTAAGCAGTTAATTCATTTCTTTTTGCTTCTGCTTCATATTCAGTGTCAGATACACACACTTTAGATTACACCTACAACCATGCAAAACCTGTAATGAGCTTACTTTATAGTAATCTACCCAGCAATATATAAAGTAATCAATATGAGCTCACCCTTGACCAAAATATCAAAACTGTGTCTGAACATCAAAGCATAGAAGCCATATTTTTATTATCTGACTTTACTTGCAATGGAATATTTTCAGATTGTCATATGGCTATGTGTCCGTAAATAAAGGATCTAAGTACTTCTCCAAATTTATATTTCTGAGTTGTGTTTAGTCTGTTACTGAAGACTACAGCATAACCTGCTGTCAAAACTGATTCATTACAAGTCAGACATGTTGACGCTGGCTTCTGCATACACATTCTACTACAGGGGTATTCAATTAAAAGTCCCCAAGGTCCGGTTATTACATTTTGCCCAAGTAGAAGGTCCGAGCGAAGGTCATGGCCACATTTTTAAAAAGTGACTAATTGTTTAAGTTTTTACTTAAATGAGCCAATCACAGTGAAGCAGTGACACAGACCTGAAGAACCTGAAGAACCTGAAGAACTACGACCCACAACCCAAGTCTGACCTGACAGGACGTCTCTGAGTGCCACACCTGATCATGATGTGTTTGTGGACAAACACAGTTCACATGTTTCTGTCCTCTGAATAATGGACTCTTCCTCCTCCTCCTCCCTCTCCTCCTCCTCCTCCTCCCTCTCCTCCTCCTCCTCCCCCAAACTTCCACACTGCTGGAACACTGTCCAAAAGAAGGTAGAGGCTGACACCTAGTGGTTAAAACTGGTACTGCAGTGGCCAGGTCAGTCACAGTACAAAGAGTGCACAGAAGAGTGCTAATGAACCTGTAGTTCATTTACACCTGATCTGAGCGGGTTCAGTCTCGGTTCAGACCTGGTTCAGTCTCGGTTCAGACTGTGTGACGGGCTGTTTGGTTCATCAGTGCTGCCTCTGTTCACAAACAGCAGGAGCTCAAACCTAAAGCCTTCGCTGCACTCTGACAGCTCCACCAGCTCCTCCAGCTCCTCCAGCTCCACCAGCTCCACCAGCTCCTCCAGCTCCTCCAGCTCCACCAGCTCCTCCAGCTCCTCCAGCTCCTCCAGCTCCACCAGCTCCACCAGCTCCACCCGGATAAAAATAGTAAATCTGCCACTTCTCCTGGTGTGCATAAAGAGTTTGACTGATGAAGCGTGTTCTCGGCTGAATGTGGATCAGGAGGACGGTGAAACTTTTTGTCTTGAGCCCTGAAGGAGAATTCAGGAAACATCCTGACAGCAGACGTCATGTGACGATCACATGACCAAACCTGCTTTTATTTTTGTTTGCCTTCGTCTTCTGTCCGCTCAGGTTGATCTGAGGAACACGACCAAACGTGAATACAGAAAACAGAGTGGACGCTGCATCACCTTCACTTCTGCTCAGTGCTGCTCTGAGCGGGATTTGAACTCACGACTTCTGGATTAAAAAGGAAGTTGGTGCCATGTGCTTAACCCACTGGACCAGTGAAGCTGCAGGAGGCTATGAGGAGCAGTGAAGCTGCAGGAGGCCATGAGGAGCAGTGAAGCTGCAGGAGGCCATGAGGAGCAGCTTCAGTGGCCCATGTGGTCCAAAAGGACATGGAGACGTGGTTTTCCTTCTCCATGATGAGACAGACAAAGTGAAGAACAGAAATGTTCTTCAGGACTGATCAGGACTGATGGAGAATTTTCAGCATGATTCCACCCCTCAGTCTGATCCTGGTTCTTCTGCTTCATCGGTACTGAAGATAGTCCAGTGGGGAAGGACGCCGACCGCCAACGTGGAGACGTGGGATCGAGCCCCGGCTCAACCTGAGGTATGCAAAAACTCAAACACAAACCTAAAACTAAAACTCAAAAACTCAAACCTAAAACTCAAACACAAACCTAAAACTAAAACTCAAAAACCAAACAAACCAACCAAACAAACCCGTCCGTTGCGTTGCGTTCATTTCTCGTCGTGAATTTCCGTCAAATTTCTCCGATTTCAACACGGACGAGCATCGAGAGAACAACGAACAGGTGAGTCACAGGTAAGTCAAGCGAGCTAGCTTGGTCCAAATTATTTTTTAAGTGTTGTGAATATTTCACATGTGAGTCATCCACTCTGTGTTTCACTGGTTTGATTTTAGAGCAGGGGTATTCAATTAAAAGTCCCCAAGGTCCGGTTATTACATTTACAAGTAGAAGGTCCGAGCGAAGGTCATGGCCACATTTTTAAAAAGTAACTAATTGTTTAAGTTTTTACTTAAGTTGCGAGATATTAGACACATATTCAATCTCTTATCATAAATAAAAGTAGTTCCCACTTTGAATCAATGCCACGGTCTCGGAACAAATTAAGCAAACAGGCTTGGAGCTGCCAGCAGGGAGAATGAACAGATATTTAGTTGTCCATTCATCATTAAAACAACGATTTTCAGTATCTACTTTCCTCTTTTTAGAACAAGCCATGTCTGCGTTCAGCCTTGCTCTCCCTGCAGGGTGTCCTTGGCTACCGGCACGAGTTTACCGGATTGACTATAGTAGCAGCGCCCGCGGTAAATTTCTATGTGCGCTCAAAACCGCTCTATGGGGAAAACACTACTTATTTCGCCAGTGGTCGCGGTCCGGACAGAGCCATTTCCCGGTCCGGATCCGACTGTCAGAAGAAGCGTCATGTAATGTACAAAATTAAATGGCTCCATCTGCTGGATTATTTTTGTCTGTACACAACAAGACAAAAGACGTTTCACATTGCACGGACGCGTCTGCAGGCTGAGATGACATTTACTGGTTCTGTAGGTAAAGGGCTTCCTGTCATGAGCGGTATTACATTTGGAACACAATGAAATAAAAATGAGAACTTTTAAATTGTCTTACTGGATGTAGACAGAACAGCTTCACAGATCAATTTCCAATACTGATGAATCCTAAAATTCATGATTTAAAAACTTAATATTATAGCTATTTTGAATTAACACATAACACATGATGCACATTACATTTTAGCTTGTATTGACTCATTTGTCATATAGATATCAAAATAATTCAAAACTAAAAATGCTACTTGCAGGTTACATACACTACTTTTGAGTAAAAACATAAAAACATTTTATCAGGATTAGAGCTGAGGGGATTTTTAACAGTGTATTGAAATATTTACACTGTTCATTACACTTTGAGGCCCCATATATTACAGGTTTGGGTTGTGCTCTATCACCACCTAACTGTCTTTTATCAAGAACCACATTTCCCAGAAGCCTTGAAACCACTGCCCCTCCTTCCTGAATGCCCCACAGGTTGTTTACTGTGTAACAGTAGATGATAAGTAGCCACGCAGCTGTCAGTCAACAGGGCTGATTGTGTAGTATGTTAAAAGGGAGGGGTCGTAAATATCTGGAGGCGGACTCATTCGTCCCCTGCGAGAACTGGACATCCTGGGCATTCTGGGCATCCTGGGCATCTGAGGTCACGACCTTTCTGGTCAAAACCAAATGGCCTGGACATGTGAGATACTAATTATAAGATGGCATGATTACTATTTGAGTGCTGAACAATGGTTTGACTGTTTTTTTCCCGTACTTTTGCTTACTTACTTACTTCATAGCTTTAAATATAGTGCTACCAACCAGTCAGGCCCTAAAGCTGCTTTCCTGTGAGAGTAATTTTAGACTTGACTTTTCTCCTATCTCCTTGTTCTTATCAAGCTCTTAAAATGCCTTTGATAGCTTCCTCTTGTACACCAATAATGTCAGCTCTCCCGAGGCATCTATCGTGGCCTGCCGCTGAATATCAGCCTGCACTTCTCCTTTGAGTGCTTTCCTTTCTGTCTGGGTTTTTGATATTATTCATGACTAGAAATGCTCTCGCTCTTCTCACCTCAAAGCACTGTACACCTGCTTTCCTTGCTGCCGGATTAGTGAAGCACCGTGTACTCTCGTTGTACTGCGTCGAGTCGAGTGTATTAGAGGTGCTTCAGTTTCTATCTTGAGAATATTTGAAGAGGAGCTCCACTAGACGCTGACTCAGTGCAGGAGAAAACCTAAGTAAGAGACCACCCTCTGGGAGAATGCTTTTGCCTAATTGTGGAAGTCTAGACTGACTAATTATATAACAATGGGATTATGACTCATATCTAAATGTGTGTGTCATAGATTTATGTATGTAATTTACAAATAACTGTAGGTTTGTAAAGATTATTCAGTCTAGAATTGATTAATTTCTATTTTAATCCAATCTTCTCGTAGCTTTAGAATATAATTTAAGAGACTTGGATTGATTGTTTTATGAGTTCTGTTTATAGCAAGTGCAGCATAGCCGTAATCTTTGCGCACAGATGTGAGATTGAGCCCTTCATACTCTGAATGGTTCGGCCTTTATCAAGGGTGGCATCCAAATCTTTAATCGTCACGAAGCTCGATCTAAATAGCTGGGAAATGAAATTCAAATAATGCAAAGGGCAGAGAAGAAGAATGAGAGAACAGCTGTTTTTTGTAAAGTCACAAACCCACACTCAGCAAAAGACAGAGAGGCTGTCAAGGGCAGGGTGAGAGGGAGGGACACTGAGGAGGAAGAAGAAGGAGGAGAAGAAGAAGAAGAAGAAGAAGAAGAAGAAGAAGGGGGGGAGGAAGAAAGAAGGGGCTCACAGAGAGTGCACTGTTAGCGGACAGAAAAGCAGAGTGTTGACAGCCAGCGTAGGTAGATCACTGGACAAACACCGCTGCTGCGAGTCAGGACGGAGTGAGAAACAGAGAGGGAGATTCACACGTACGAGGAGAGAAGAGGAGTATAGCAGGAGAGCGTTTGGGCAACAGGAGCTTGTGGTAGCCAGAAAGAGGGCAGCCAAGCCTGAGGAGATGCTGTGAGGAAACGTGCCAAGTGATGGAGCTTGAAGCAGCCAACAGGCGGGCGCAATTAGTCAGGTACAGCAATATGGCATTTATTATGATTTATGTCTCATGTCATTCTGATCAATATCTTAAAAAGTAAAATATATATATATATATATATATTTTTTTTTTTTATCCACAAAGATATTCTTTATTAATCCTGTACTTCCATTAATCTAGAAAAGTAAAGTTACCAGTTTGTTTTAAGCTGAACATTTAAGGTTACAGCATTATAAAGCAGTGATGTGATGTGTTATCTGCTGTTGAACCATAACAGGCCCGCTGGGGGACTTTTCTCAGCTTTGCCAAGCTGTGATATCGCAGCTGTATTTACTCAGCTACTTTTAATGCCTTCTATAACTCCAACTTCACTGTCTAAAGCCATATGAAATAAATTGTGCACAATAATCCAGTATCCTCATTAGGCAATCTTCTCAGGCTGTCAAATCAGCAGTAGTGGCAGCGCCTTACGTCACTACTTTACTTATCAAGGTCAAACGTATAGTGATGATTTTGTTAACATTCAAAGACAAGTGAATGTAGGAGACATGCAAATGTTGTTTTTTTTCTGATGGAGAAGAATGATATTTTCCATGCCAATGTATTCAACATGCTCTGTGTCCAACTTCACATGATGCTCCAGACTCCTTGGGCCCCACAAAGCGCACTCTGTGTGGTACACAGACCCACCGTTTGTCCTCCCCTCCATCCCTCTTTAGCATTTTAAGTCGTCTCCTCCTCCCCGAGCAAGTGACCCCCGCTGATCGAGAAGGAGATTTTCCAAATATTTCACAACACCCACGTAACCCCCAGCGGCTAGGAGGTTGTTAGTTTCTGCTCTCGTTTCTTACAAAGGCTCGATTGTTTTCCCTCTCGTTGACTCTGAGTCTTGCCTGTAAAGGATTGTGGTTGATGCTGACACGGACTGTGGCAGCCAAACCATGTCAAACCACTGGGTCACCCACGAGTGCTTGTGGATGCTCGGCGTGAGACGTTTCTCGTGTATTTTTTATCTCCAAGTTGATCTGTATTGCTGTTTCATGAAAGTCAACAATACACTTACAGTTAGTAGTAAGGAGCTGTGAAATAAAGCTTTGCAGAGGCAGAGCAGCAGCTCTGTAGCTGAAAAAAAAAGTCGTTACATCATTAAACGAGACATATATACATATTTACATAGATCAATAAATACATAAACTCAGTGTACACAGTACATATACAAACAAAATATGTTAGCAGAAATATAGGGCGATATACTGTATGTATACTGTATATAGCAGCAATATGTAAAGAAACTTAAAGAAATGGTACATACATAGACATACACTAGTAGCTACATGACCTAAAGAAGAAGAAGAAGAAGAATGTGCATTTTCTAAATACATAGACACATAAAGTATTTCAGAATAAAGTAGAAATTAAAGAAATAGATGTTTGCTGTAATTCATAAAGAAAATAGTACTGTCATTATTCATCTGAGACATAAAAATAAATCATTTCATATATACATAAATATACTGCACATCTAAAATCTGATGTATATCCAGTATCTGAGTGCAATAAAAAGTTAAATGATAAAAGTGTGAGTACATATTTCCATGAATACATTATGCAGTAATAAACTTTTAGAGTAATAGAGTTTTATGTAACAAATGGGTACTGGGTTGCACAGTAGGTGCAGGTGCACCGCACATGCCACCATGTGACCTGATACACTGAGCTAAATATGCTGATAAAACCTTGTAGTCATATGCGCCTGAAGAGACATGAAAAACACGAACCAGTGACACAGTAAACCACACCCCTCGCTACACATTTGTCTTGGACATGCCACTTTACGTCCGTGGCTCCCTCACTCTTTTATCTCGGTTTTCTGTCCTCGACCGTCCGCGCTGCAGTTCTGCAGTTTGGGACACATTCCAAATCCCTCTCGGCCTCTCATACCAGCCCTTCCCTGCTGCCAGATTGGTTTTCACACTGTCCCGGGCCCCTCCCTGCTACCACGGCGACGCAGCTGTCACCTGTCAGTTTCGTGGTGGGGATGCACACCGGCCTGTTATGGCTCAGAATAGAATTGTGGGAGAGTTTCACTGGAAGTAGGAGATCACAACACCAAGTCTCCGAGAGGATGAACAGTTGACTAGGAAAAAAATCTCAACTATATGGGAATGTGGCATATGTGTGCTCGGAGGTTACGGGGTGCTGTTCATGGGAGGGACTGACTGCTTCTACAGAGAGAGAAAGACACTCTGGTTCAGACTGTATTGGTAAGGCCTCGTGTCTTAGCTTCACTCAGAACAACTAGTTGCAACCAGTTCATTCAAATGTGCACGCAAACTTTCAACATTGTGGTTGTGGTAGTTGTGGATCTCTTTATTATGTTGTTACTATTTGTGTGTGTGTAGGCATAAATAATCATGACCTTGAAGCAATACTTTCTGGTCCTTACACACACCTGTATGTCTGAACATTAGGAGTAGGCCTTATTTGGGTGCAAACCCGTGATCCAGACATGACATTTCGGATGTGACATTTGAGTCCAGCTCTGACTTTTCTAACCCAAGTTTATGACTGTGATTCTCTTCAGGAATCCATCTACGTGGCTGTTTTCAACTCTAATTTATTGTTCTGTTTCCACTGCAGAATGGATGACCAGGACAGAGTAAGTCAAGCATCCAGCGTGGCCACCATTTCTTACTTTCCTGTCATGAAGGTGCGTGTTTGCATTTTTTATTTTTTTTTATTTTGTCATTTTGTGCTGCTTATTGCGACATTGTTAATGCACACTCATGTATTATTCCCTCTTTGGGTAACAGGAAAGTGATGGAAAGGTGCAAGCATTTGGGAAAAGATGTCAGGCTGCCAAGAGAGACCCCAACTGTCCTGTGGTCATCAGAGGATGGCTCAACAAAAAAGTGATTTTCCAAATTACTACTTAACTTTAAATGCAGAAGAGTGTGTGATTGTGTAAAAAGCAAAGAGCGGCTCCTAATTAATCTTCCTCCTGCAGGACAGCTCTGGTTTGAAGCTATGGAAGAGAAGGTGGTTTGTCCTCTCCAACTACTGTCTGTTTTACTACAAAGGTACGCAGCTTGTAGCCCAGCGCTTTGTCTTCCATGTGCTCTGATGGTACAACAATGCATCTGTTCTTTTGCTCACATCTTTTCTGTCCCTCGTCAGACAGCAGAGAGGAATCGGTGCTGGGTAGCATTCCTCTTCCAAGCTACAAAATCCTGTTCTGCACACCACGGGAATGCAAGAACAGGAAGTTCACCTTCAAGGTATTTTTATTTTAATTTTTTTATTTATTTTTTTTTTTTTTGAAATGTCAAATTATCTAAAATTCTGGGGTATAGTAAATGATGAGTGAGGCGATATGTTAGGTGGTGTTGTTGAGCTCCAAAGTCCACTGAACACATCAAAGGCTCCAATCAAGAAAATTAGAGCACTTGATCAAGTATTGTACTTAAGTCCAAATCCGATATGTAGAGGAGCTATAACATTGTGAATAATCTCTGAAAAACTAGGTGGTGCACCAGGGAATGCGCTCTTATTTCTTCAGTGCTGACACTCAGGAGGATATGTTGGGTTGGGTCCGAGCTCTCAGTCAGTCTGCCTCAATGGAGCCAGACAGCTCCCTGAACAGGTACAGCACTATTCAAACACTGAGGATCAAGCTTTTTTTTTTTTTATGATTGCATTATGTGAGCCTTTAATGAATCTCTGAATCTCTGATGCCTTCAGGCGCTGCTCAAGTTATCAGGATTTCACACAGATAGGTGGCAGCAGTGAATCCGTGGATTTCCCTAAAACCCCCTCTGATGGAGAGGGTCCCTCCCAAAAGCACAGGCACGTCAGCAGGGCTCTGAGTGAACCCAGTCAGCTCACCGGTGGGAGGATGGGGATGTCGCACTCAGAGAGGGGGAGGCAGAGTGTGCGTCAGAGACACAGCAGGTTGTCAAATCATCTCTGTGTGTGAATGGCACATATTTAAATCACAGTGCTTTATTTAAGGGGAAAATCATCATCTGAGAAAGGTCCCAGCTTTGGCATTCTTTTCTGTTTTCTCTTCGAACAGAACACCCAGCCCTCCTGAATTTTGCAGGAGAAGAGTTTATGGCCCAAACCAAGAGGAAGATTCCCTTCCTGAAAACACACCACCCACCCAAACAGAAATGATGGGAACAGGCTCTTTGACCTCAAGAGGTCAGCTGGGTTCACGGCCTCACACACCGGTGGGAAGGGTTGACATTCGACCACACGATGACTCGGTCATAGTGCCACAGACGCTGTACTACGCACCTGCCTCACCCAACCTGGAGTTCAAATCTACTCCTACCACGCCAGTCACGGAAAGATGGCAGAACTTAAGCAAGGTCAGGACTTTGGTTTGGTTTTTGTGATCCTAAAATACACACCAGAGTTTACCATGTAGCACAAAAGCTAATATCTTAATCTTGTAATTGGATAATGAATACACTTTAAGGAAACTGGTCATGAATAACATCCTATTCATATTAAAGATCAAGTACTTGAATGAAAGACCCAATAGATCTTAATAATAAACTACAAAAGTATTTATTTTTATGATGTTTGAATGTTTAATGGTAATAATGATATCTTTTTTTATTATGTCTCTATGTTTCTTGAGTGCCCCAACTTGATCAAAGTCCAGTACTTAATCACTGGTGTGCTGTTTTAATATCATTTTTGTATCATCATACATTGACGTTACTTACACCTTCTCTCTTTCACTGTTTACAGCCTACACCTACATATGGTTCTGTCCATCATGTGAGTGGGAGGAGACCTTTAGGGAAGGTGATTATAGTATTAATAATACATTTACAGCAAACATCCAGACATGCGCAGCACATCATCTTGATTAAAGTAACAATATCCGATTGTTATTGAGTAAAAACTACTTGAACTTAAAGTTACTAATAAGATGAGTTTTACTTAGCCGGTACAGTAGCACAGTGTGTTTTGTATAATGTGACGTGTTACCTGTTGTTTACATACGCATGCTGTCTCTTCCTTCAGAGCTACTCTACAGGGGGGCATGCAGACTTACTGCCCCCTTTGCCCCCATCATCGAGAGCCGCACACGCTCCACACCCACCACACCACCACCACCACCACCATCATCACCATCACCGCAGCAATTTATCTGTTTGTGTGCTTCCGCCAGCTATGGTACAGCCAGCCCCGCTGGGCTCTGTGTTGTTACGGTGTCCAGTGTGGCGCAACATTAAACCTGTGTTGTGTTGTTTGTACTGTATATGTGTTCTCAAAACTGGTGTTTGTGTTGTGGCGTCGTCTTTGACCTTTTAACAAAGTGACTAATGTTTATTAGTACCACAAACTGTGTAAAATATATTACTGTTGTCCTGCACTGTTATGTGTTACGTCACTTGTTTCGCGTCCATGTCCCTGTACCATACTGTCACTAATGCTTTCGGTGTGACTAATAAATGATGTCATATTGTGCTTATTATTTTTTATTGTGTTTAATTGTGTTATATCTGTGTGTTTTGTTCAATTATGATGTGTTCTGCCGTGATTACGCCCCATGAAATGACTTACATGAAGTGTTCCAAGTTAAAGGGAAAAAAAAGATTTTATGAAAATTCGTGGCTGTGGCTTCTGTTTGTCTCTTGTGAAGCTTATGCTTTGATCTTTTAGAAGACAACAGCTCAGCCTTAACATTCAGGCATTAACACTGAGGTATTAAATCAGTCATTAACCTACACCCAAATCCCCTAAATATGTATTAACTGCAGTGAGCACAACATTTTTTAAAAAATATATCAAAACCACCACTTTTGATCAAATCTGGTGATCAGGAAAAAAAAAAGAAGTACTGTTTAATTAAATCATATATCTTGATGCATTTCAGACCCCGAAGTCTGAACCGAGAGAGACCCCACCAATCAGACCTCTTGAAAGTGATGCTGATGTAAGTATTTATATGTTGCCATATGGCTCTAAATTGTCTGAGTGATAAGTGCAAGACAAACTTCTAAACTAAATCTCATAAGAGACACTGGTTTAATTTGGATTCCCTCTCTTCAGGCTGTGTTGACAAGGTTATGTGGGTGTGACAAACTGCTGCAGTCTCTGTCTCTAGAATTGGCCCAACTACAAATGGATAAGGTCAGTAATTGCCCACATTAGAGTACAGATTTAAGTCGTGACCATGAAAACGAATGCACCGGGTAAACTGATGGTACAATATTTTGTTCAGTCCCACGTGATTGCACAATTCAAAGTAATACCTTGATAAATGAACTGGTTTTGAACTGGAAGCGCTCATGAAAGCAAACTTAATGCCTCCTTTCAATTACTGTATTCTGTATATTTGTGCAAATATCAATACTAAACAGTGTATTGTCAATTAAAAATAATAGATTTTTTTTCTCTGTTGCAGGACAGCGTCCATTGTGCATTAGAAGTTTCCAGACTGCAGCTGGAGGAGTGGAAAAACCAGGGGCCGAGGGCCCAGGAAGAGGCACTGACCCAGAAGGCTTTGCTCCAGGAGGAGCTGGTCACAATCCGGGCCAGAATGTGTGATGTATCATTGGTGTGTAATAAGCCAGAGGGCATTGAACCAGATTGAGACTAACAATGGCACTACATTAGTCGTTTTAGTTAGTAGTTTTTATATTAATTATGGATCTTTCAAATCTTTTAATATTTTTATTCAGGAAATGGACCGGGTGTGGAGTCAATATGAAAGAATGGAGAGTGAACTGTCAGTTATCCGCTCACACCTTCAGCACGTCTGTAACTTTGGAGTGCCACAGGTATTTGTACACTTCAAACTGGATACTTTTTCATCAATGCAGACAGCTTGGTGTGCATATGTATACTGCAACTGTTGCAAAGCACTTTGAGGTTCAAACTATGAGCCACTGACCTTAAAGTCACACGTGTCTTTATACAAATCATTAAGGCTCATGGCTGAAGGAAATTCATCAGTCCTTGTGTTTCTGTTTGTCAGGAGCAGTCTCAGGCCCAGAGAGAGCTGTGGATGATGGAGGACATCCTGGCAGGACTAAAGGTCAACAGGGATCACTTCCGCTTCCTGTTGGGACTACAGAGGCACCACAGTAAGCATCATGGATGGATGGATGGATGGATGGATGGATGGATGGATGGATGGATGGATGGATGGATGGATGGATGCAGTTATGTGAATTAATTCAAACTGCACCACCAAATATTATATATAAAAATACAGCAAACCTATCAACCTAATGCACAAAACATCAATGCAGAAAAACCTCTCAGACAGAGAATGTTTGAATCTTTTTTATCACCTTCACCTGCAATTAGAGTTAAGTCTGAAGAGTGTGTTGATGTCACATTACAAAAAAGTTGGTTTTGAAATGGTCTTGCTTCCATTTGAGGTCTCTTATGTGCAAAGTTGCCTGGCTCATCTTGATTATGCACATGAAACCTGACAATAGACCAACGCTGTCGACGCTGTGACCTTTTCTGTCTCCCCCTCAGCGTTCCAGCCGACATCGCCACATCCTGGATCCCCTGGCTCTCCCACAGAGAGGCTGCAGAGTGGACTGCCAATGGTAGGCCTCCTAACCATTGTCTCTCTGTCAGTGACCCCATGACGTTTTCTCTCTGCTTATGAACAAACATGTGATTGTTGTCTACTCAAAGGCAAAGTTTAAGTCCAACTGCTGACTAGATATTTGAGGTTATTTATCTGTGATGTAATCATCTCCTTTGCTCTTTGGAGTTTGTTATGATGTCAAGCTTCTTAGCTTACTAAAACCCCACCAGCATTTACGAGCCAGAATGGTCTGTGCCATTCTGTGCCCTTCGTCCAGATATTATTAGTGACTTGAATGCAGCTTGTTATTGGGCTAGTTGCTCTAAAATATGTTGCGACTTGCAGTGTCAATCTTCATATCAGTCTGATATGTAAGCTTGACCGTTTTCAACACGTCCCTGCAGGATGTAGAACAGAAGCCACCAGTTCGTCCGCCATTACCCCAGGAGCTACAGGAAGGCCATGGCTGGGCAGAGTCACCATATGAGGTGTGAAATGAAGACATTAAAAATGACAAACATTATCAAGTTGGAGGGTTTTGTTTTATTATTTTTCTCTGCTTATGTTTCAGGGCATTTACAGCCACGCTGTTGATCCAGTGCACAGAAGAGGAATCAGCCAGCCTGACCTCCTTAACATGAAAGCACAGAAAGATGAATTTGGTTGGCACAGATATACTCTATCCATGACAAATGATTAATACAATGGCCTGTGCATTCATATTTTCTGACACATCCAATATTAAACAGCTTGAATAGGTTAGTTTTTCAAGAGCCAGTGGCTTTGTTGTGTCATCCTCCCTCATATTTCCTTTTTCTCTTTCTTCCTGTCACTCTCTCCTCCCACCCCACCTCTCTCAACCCTCTATTTTCATTTTTAGAATCTCAATCTGGTTCAAAGTGGATAACGCCAGATACAACGAACCAATCAACAAAGGTTTGATTCTTCATAATGTCCTGTTTCTGCTCCATAATCCTGATATATGCAATGCGATCCAAAACGCTCCAAATATAGGAGCAGTCAAAGCTGATGTTTTCTCATTGCAATCGCAGCCAAACTCCCAATTCTTTGATTCTCTCATCATCCTTGCAATTAGGGCATGTTGCAGTGCCTGTAATAGGCGACAGGGGGAGGCAGAGGTTCATGTCTCAGTATAGTAGCTCAGGCTCGTCACTTCTGCCACCCAACCCCCCCTTTTCTCACATGCTCGCACACACACACACACATATATATATATGTGTGTGTGTGTGTGTGTGTATACCTCTGCACAACACAACACATGCAAACACACAGCCATAATAATCATCTATTTGTTTATTTATCAGTGTTTTTGATATGCAAATTGTGAGTTCTGCTGAGGTGCAGAGTTCATAAATGACTCATATTCTAAACAGCCTATATTTTTCCCTAGAAACTGAAGATGAGTGAAGAAGAGCAGATTGAGAGAATGAAGAGGAATCAGGAGAGGATGACTAATAGGAAGAAACCCCCCCTATCCACTCCAGGTGCCCAGACCCAGAGTCAAGGTTCAGAGACAAGAGAGGAGGTCTGTCAAGTCATCCTTCAGTATAACTGACTGAATCACTACGTTGTATTATATACAGACATACATTTATTCATCTAAAACTTGGTATTTCTTCAGGCCCCCTTTCCGCTAAGGGTGACGCGGGTCGTTACAGCTGTACTGCCGACCTCTCTTGTGGCCAGACGGGTTTCTGTTGAGGATCCCCCGCCTGAGCTCGACAACCCACTGCCTGAGCAGATCCATCCTGAGATGCAGCAAAGATTGGCTGAGCAAAGTAAAAAAATGTTGAACAAGCCACCCAGGCGTCTGTTGCTGGATAGTCCTGATCACATCCGGTCCTCTGCAGAGATGCACCAGGATCAGCCTGTTAAGAAGACAAAGCAGCAGCAGCTGCATCAGGGAGCGCTGAGGTCCTCCAAGAAGGAGTCACAATCAGATGGGAGCCGAGCGGAGTCTACAGGGACTTCAAGGAATCAAGTTCAAGTACAAGCAGGAACTGGAAGTGCGAGCTTGGACGTCAGGGTAAGAAAGAAATCAGAGACATGGTTCCAGCAAAGCAAATTCAGGAAGATAATACCATTCCTGCCTCCATTACTTCCTCATTTAGTCTTACTTCCTCATCATTTAGGGTCCAACAGATGCTACTGCTACATGTTTAAATACATATATGTAAATATAATCTTTTTTTTTCTTCTGACCTTATTAAAATCCAAACTGTAGGAAAGTATCGAAGGGGTAACCTTTTCCTGAAAAACAACTTGGGTTTGAACAGAAAATGAACATATGTTTCTTGTGTCTGCCAACTGCAATTCACTGACACAGACACATGAATGTCCAACACTGTGACCTTACTTATCCATCCATCCATTTTCAAGAACTGCTTATCCTCATCAGAGTCACAGGGCGCTGGGGCCAATCCCAACTGACTTTGGGTGGGAGGTGGGGATACACCCTGGACAAGTCAATGTTACTAACTTTTAGGGTCAGTTAGACACCAGACATATCAAACTCCTTGTTAGGCCTCGAATGAATTATTGTGAACAGAAATTGGACTTGAACTTATTCATAAAGACTTCTAATCAAACTACAAATAATAATCAAAGTATCAAGTACTATAATGTCATGTCCTTTACATAATTTTCTACACATCATGCTCAATTAAAATCGATTAATTGCATTGATATAGAACTGTAGTTATCCTGTAGGGTGAGCTCATTGTGGTGGTAAAGTGCGGTGTAGACTGCATTCTCATGTGAAACTCTTTGGACAGGTGGAGGAACGGCCTTCTGCCCTCCTCACCTCTGACATGGACCCTGAACTCTGTCTGACTGCTGAACAACGAGAGGCCAAACTACGCCGTGTGGAACGGATACGCGAGAGAGTCATAAGAAGGTGGGAATTTTTCCATTTATTTAAATTATGTATATATATGTGATACGTATATGAAGGTTTGCACTAATTGTATCTATCTATCTATCTATCTATCTATCTATCTATCTATCTATCTATCTATCTATCTATCTATCTATATATCTATCTATCTATCTATCTATCTATCTATCTATCTATCTATCTATCTATCTATCTATCTATCTATCTATCTATCTATCTATCTATCAGTGCAGCCAGAGAGAATGCAACTACACACAGTCTGCTGCCAATCAGGGGGGAGGGGAAGGAAGTTCATCAGGAACCCCCTGACACAGCTAGAAAACAAAGGATGAGATCAGGTATGTAATTATATGTAAAAAAAAATAAAAATAAAAATGTCATCAAGGCAAAGCTCAGGAAAGTCTACCCATTGGTGTCGTGTTGGAGGTTTCCCATCAGTTGTTGATGGTGCTGTTGCTCTTTTCAAATGAATAGGCACAAATCAAATCAAATTCAGCTGCATCCTCATGAGGCTTTTAACACATGGCCTTCATAGTACTTGAGGTTTTGACCTAGTTGTGCTTTTGTCTAGCCTTTATTGGCCACTTGCTACAAAATATCCGCCACACCAATACAAGTATCTGCTGCTTTGACACGACTTTGCACACTAACTTACTGACAAATTCTGCTCTGCCCCTGTTTTCAGACCGTGAATCTTACCATGGCAATAGAAGCCGTGGGGATAACATCACACGTCCTGCAGAACTTCAGCTTTCTAGCGAAACATCTCAGGACGATGATGAAAAAGATGGGCATGTGAAAAAGTCTAAAAGTCAAGTGAGGTTTGGGAACAAAACACAACACAAAGATCACAGTGGAAGAACAGGGGTTGCCAAAACTAAAATCAGACGTCCAGCTTCACCCTATCACATCTCATCTATGACTGTCTACCAGAAAGAAGGAGCACAGGGATTTACAAGTTGCAAGGATGGAGAGGAGAAAAAGCTTGAGGAACCTGCCACTGATGATAATGAAAGTGATTTTTCATCCTCCGATCTGAGAGCCAAGTGGTTCCTCTCCACCAGCCAGTGGCAAGGGTTCATACCTTTGCAGATCCCTGGCATAGACTCATTTTGCGGTGAGGAGATATCAGACACCGAGAACCAACGAGCGTGCACTGATGATGTGACTGATTCCAATGAAATGTCATCCACAGTCAGCGAAAGCTTAGAGAAAATGAAAGAGAACCATTCACTCTTCTATAAGATTGCATGTGACATTAGTATTTCGGACACAGATATAACAAAGAATGATGGGAATTCAAATACCCAAACATCATCGAGGCCAGACGAAGAAGAACTACTGCTCACCGAATCTGTGCCAAATGAGCCAGTCCATAATGTTGAGAGATCTTCAAACCAAGAGAACAAAGATTCCAGTTTACATTTGTCATCAGATGTTAATGAAAATGGTCTATCAATTAATAGCAAACTCCAAGATTCAACATTGGAAACCAAGGACAAAGAAGCATCAAATACCTCAACCAGTCCGTCAAAAGAGGCTTGTGCTTATGAAGAGGTCCCTCAGAAAGAATGTGAAGACGCCTCAGGGCAAGAAGGCCAGTTAGAGAAAGTTAGAGAAACTATCCATGGAGCTCCTGTTCAGGACACTGATGGTGACCAGGCCTTGGACGAAAATGCAAAGACAGGAGAAGAACAGAAAGAATTAGAGGCTAAGAAGGTGGACCAAGAGAGATCAATAGGGCTGAAGAAACGTAGTTTAAGTGAAGCGAGCAAAGAGAGGGTCCAAGAACGAGGCAACAACCACTCCATCACTCCATCCAGCTCCGGGTTTGAGTCCGGACGTGTGATCCGGAGTGCCTCTTTTGGGAAGGCGCGAGTTACAGTTATAAGGACAAGTTTGTAGAGGCAAGAACAGTGATGGCTTAAGGAGCTTAAATGAATGAACCTGAGAGGGACAAGAACACAGTCAAGTGATATAAAGAAAAAAGAAGGAGGACTTGAAGTGACGGAAGGACCTAACTTTGGATTAGAAATGGTAAAATGGGAACATATAATATGAGAAATAAACATAATGTTTGGTAAACATTTCCATTATTCATAATATGTGGTTAGACGTGGATACAAATCAGAAAGTCTTAAAAACATTTCACGAAACCAGAAACTATATATGCAAATATAGTGTTGCAGTTGATGGTGAACACCAAAATACCTTATGTATAGTTTAAAGTACATGTCTATTCTTTGTGGTTAACTCTTTCATTCCTCTCAAAATGTGCACCTAACATAGCACAGAAATTATACATGGTGTCTGCTCACGGGCGGCAACATAACCCTGTTACTGTCTCCGTAACAAAATGTGTTTTGTATCTCAAATATCCTGATTAATAAACATGCTGTGTGTCTGACATAAACACTGAGACTCCTTCTCCTGATTTTCATGCACGAGATATCGCGTTTATGTTTTCCTCTCATTTCATACATCCTTTCTCTTTTTTGGGGGGAGGGGGGGATTTTTTTTCCTCAATGAAGGTCCCCCGGGTGCTTGGGTGCTGCTCTCTGACAAGCCCTGATGCAGAATTACATGGAGCTACTGAAAATGCCTTTGTCACTTTAAATCCTTGCCGTGTCTCAGTCGATGACATCATTGTCTGAGAACACATTACATCACCCCTTCCCAGGCTCTCTCTCTTAAAGACAGCACCACCTTATGTTTACTGAGCTACACACACACACACACACACACACATTCACGGAGGCAGACCTGCTTATCTGTTTACAAATGTGATATCAATATCAACATGCATATTAATAACAGCCTTTATGAGATTAGATTTTATGCGTGGGCTGGTGAGTTCATATTGTGCGGATGCAGTTACAGTCAGGACAGCATCCATGGATGTGGCATGTTCTACAAATGTGTTAACAGGCTACAAGTTGGCAATTAGCTGTAATAATACTCAAGCATGTTGCTGCCATGGTTGAATATTATACAAATACACATACACACACATAGTATAGGCAATTCCTGAGTACATTTTAAATAAGAGTGTGTGTCATTTCTGTGCCATAGATTCATATCTCAAACATACTTTATGCCTGCAGCAAAATTAAGAAAATATGATACATAAAAATAGGTTGAAAAACTATGTAGGTGGCATCAATAACAATATTGCAAATAAAGTTTCAGTGATTATTAACGTCTTTTTGCAGTTGGCTTATAATGCAGGGAGAGGTTTTTCCTCATGGTTTGAAGTTGGGCCTTCAGTGCATCACAGCACACAGCTCTCCTCTGCAGGAGCAGATAAATCTTCTGCAGATTTATGATGTCCAAAATCATTTGTATGCATGTGGTCCGTCGTATCCACGTCTATTTCTATCAAACGAGTGATTTTTTTTGGGGGGGGGGCTCAACCTGCTGCTACAAATGTAACACGGGCTCATTTGCAAGTCAAATGTCCGTCAGTTAGTTTGCACTTGTCTCTGATATAAATACACACTGTATAATTAATCAGGTGTTTGATTGGCCTGCGAGTGCGCGTGAGTGGCGTGGCGCGCGCGTAAATCACAGAGATGCGGAGAATGCTGAGAGAATGTTTCTTTAAGACCCATTACCTTCCAATCCGACAGAGGGGGAGTCTGTGGTAAGGTGGCGTATCGTCTCTCTCCGCGTCCCCCTCCTCGCCGTTTACATGTGGAAAAGAGAGACGGGGAGGGAAGGAAAAAAAAAAAATAAAGAAATACCACATATAGTAAGCTTTACACTGGTTCGGATGAGGGGCACGGACACCGAGGCACGATCCCGATGGAGATGGACCTAAGGAATATTTAACATCAAACATGGACACTAAAGGCTCCCCGCGATGACTGTGGTAAGGATGCAACTTCACACCGCCCCGTCGCAACCCAATTTCCACAGAGAGGGAGAATAATAGCCATCGAGGAGACGCAGAGAAAGATGCATGCACAAATGTAAAGATAAAACCGCATGCGTGTGTGTGTGTGTGTGTGTGCATGCGTGTGATAACAAGTAGCCTAACATTGTGTTGTCAAGGATTGAGGGGGGTGGTGTATGTGTGTGTGTGTGTGTGTGTGTGTGTGGAAGGGGAGGGAGGGGGGGATTACTATTTGAATAGAGGCAAATAAGCTTATATTGGATAGACTATGCAACGCTCGCTGCATATGTCAGTGTCGGGCATTGACAGGTGTGTTGGCAGCACACAGCACGATTTATTTAGGGCGCGCTTGCTCGCTCCCGTTTGCATACAGTTAGGTGAGGTGATATCTACTTGGAGAGAGAGAGAGAGAGAGAGAGAGAGAGAGAGAGAGAGAGAGGGAGAGAGAGTCCTCATAAGATCATAAGATGCCACTGTATATTGGCCTACTATTTGTTGCTTGTAATTAATCATGGCTGTAACTAAGTCCTTTGCCGTTGGGAGCTTTGTAGTCAAACCTCCCAGCTCGTCACACTGCTGTCAGAGGGCCTATGGAGTTGATCATAATTCTATAATGTCTGGAATAAGCAGGCCCATTACTGAAAATGTGAAAATGTGCGATGTGCATTTTTTTCCTCTCTCATCCGAGCAGCCTCTCTAAGTGTGGCTTCATCTCTCCTGCCGTTCGCTTTTACGCATGAAAGGCCAATTTAGAAATCAAGCTTCTTCTTCTTCTTCTTCTTTTTTTTTTTTACTATAAGAATGTAGATCCGCGCGTGCTCGTGCGCGCCCTCGCGCCTGCCATCCAGTGGTCTTTTTTTTCACCCCCTCCATACATTCAGAAATGGTGGAGAGATAGAAGGCACAGACTAGTCGTAGCTGTCACCCGGAGGAGAGCCTCGTCATTTCCCCATTAGCCCAGTGTGCAGCGTGGATGCCAGCGCAAATAAAAGCGTGTTAGTCCGGATCCCGGTGCTTTCATTCCCTCTACCCAGCTGCCGACAATCACTTATCGATTCCAATGATGCGTTTCTTGGCCAGGGGGTACTGTTTCATGGTATTAGGAGGGGAGGAGGGGGCGCTCTTTATTAGTCGCTTCGTATATAAATATATATATATATATATATATACATATATATATATATGCTCTGCTTTTATTAAAATGCCAAGGATGCATCGGGTGTGCGTGCATCCTTTACGCAGGGAGGGTGATTTAACGTGTAACTGGATGTAAAAACCCGATTTCCTTTCTTTAGTTCTGATTGTCGGCGGCTGTGGGAGCCTGCAAACCCCTCTCCCCGCCCCTGTGCCTGCTGGAGGAGAGCTGTTTTTTTTTTCTGCTGCTCTCGCTCTCTCTCTCTCTCTCTCTCATTTTTTTCAAACACACACATCACACACACACACACACAAGGCAAAGACATTTTCCTTTGCCTTTTTTTTTCAGAGAGGCATGGGATATTTAGTAACATGATACATAGCCTAATTGGAGGGGAGGAGGGGGGGGTTGCTCTAATTGGTCATCTAGCAAGCAGATACTGTCCACTCCGGGGGTAGGAGGCTACAAAGCAGGATTGGTGTGTGATGATGGTGATGATGGTGGTGATGATGATGATGATGATGAGGTGGGCATTCACAATATGAAGACACCCACATGTACACACACACACAGACACACGCAGACATGCTTGATCGATTTCACTGTGGTGACACTGTGACATGAGCTCACCCATTACACCAATGAATCCACTGCAGCTACTTGATAATGCACATCACCGGCTTATTGTTATCGGCCGCTGTGCTCTCATTTCTACGGCGGTGAGGATAGAAACTAGTCAAAGAAAAAAAAAAACGCCTCGAGATAACTAGTCTTTAGTGTCATTTTAATGCACCAGACATGTAGCACTCTCTCTTGTTTTCTAGCTGCCTTTCTCGTCCACACACACACACTCATAAACACACAGGTCCCGAAGCCCAGTGACCTCAGTCAAAACTGCAGGCTGCACAGTTATGTTTCGCCTGTGCTGAAAGCAGGACTCCAGCTATGAATCCTTTGTTTTTCCAGCACAGACTCATCATATGACACAGCCGGAGTACAGTGAACGACTACTGTGAGCTGTGCAGTGATTGTTACAATATATACAATAGTCTGCAGTAATTACATTAGCCTGTTTTCTGCTGCCCCTGCTGAGCTAATGAAGAGCTGCTGGTAATGACAATGAGTAATTCCAAGATTATCCCAGGCTGAGTGGTTGAAAGTTTTTCTTACAGGCCACGCTATACTTAGTGTTTCAGCTTTTTTTGTTTGTTTTTTAAAATGTCCTATACTGACTGCAATCAATTTCAGGAAGTAATTTTGTGGAGGTTTTTTTTTATTTTTTTATCACAAATTAGCAATCAGGAGCTGTTGTAGTCTTTTGTCTACAAGAACCCTCAGGATACATCAGAGATACTTGGCATACTTCGATCGGCTGAGTATTTTTTTAAAGGGAGAAATAAGTGACACATTCAGACCTGAGTCATCCGTTCAGTGGTGCCATCACAAGATGTGTCCTTACATAATGTAATTTTTTTCCCCCTATAAAAAGCCTCATAAAAGTTTTTGTCTTTTTGAAAGTTAATATTAGCTAAATGCTTTTGAAAGGCAACATAGTGAACACCATTATTATCCGGGCAATATAAAACCCTCCAACCCTCCCCGCTTCAAGTCAGTTTTTTTTTCCTCTCCTGGGCGCTGGCATAACATATGTTACTGTATATTTATCCTCTTCAATCCACTTTTAAAAAAACATCAGTTTCCCTAGTGCCACGCAGACCTTTAGCATGATCTAATTCTGTCAGGTGTCTTCCATGTGAGCTTTTCACACCTAAAGGTGTTCTGCCATCCTGAGGCTTTGTTAATCACACATTTTTAAATTTCATTTTTATTCTTTCAAAGTACAGCTCTGGCATTCGGTGACTGCGTGGCCTCAGCTTTTCAGGTTCACTTCTTTGCTAGCGTATACAGATGCCATACTTTTACCACTGTAGCTCTATGCAGCCGTCAGTGTGGCAGAGAAGTTCGAAACATTTCCTAAACTGCTTACATTTTAAACTCTCAAACTGTATTTCAAGGGAGTGCAGTCAATGCCTATTCAGTCTTGCATCAGCGATCATCCATCAGTGTGGAGCGGGAAAGGAACTTGTTTTTTAGTGGGACATACACTGAGGTTGCCAAGTCCTCTATCCAGCTCACCAGCATGTAGAGCTAATTCAGTATCTGTATCAAGCCTCCAATTACCAGTTAGCAGACCCCACCTCTGGTACTTGGACGTCCATATAATAATGAGAAAACTGTCAAAAACTTGTTTTTATTGGTGCTGAGGCCCAATATAAATATAAATATGTTTGTTTCACAAAATGGATGATTTTGGTTGGACAAAGAAATTCTTTACTGCGCTGCCCAGAATCACTGACGTAAAGAAGCCTGCATGGGGCACTAAATCAGTCCAAACCACTTAAAAGTATAAAGGCCAGTGCAAGCCTCTGAGTATTATAGACTAGACAGTGAAGAATATGGGAGGAAAGAAGAGAGGGACATGAGGCGCTATAATAATGCTGATTGCCTGAATCCATACCATTTTGGCTCACAGTTTGCAGCGTGAGCCAAAGAGACCTTATCCAGTTAAAAGGTCATTTAAGATATGCAGATGATTTACAACAAAACTGATTAGAGGATGCTTTGTGGAGTGAGATCACATGTTTCAATCAATATCGCAGACTCTTTCTTTCTTAGAAAAATTGAGAATTAGAACAGTTAACCTGTTATCTTGCTTCAATCATTAGGATTAGCCACTTTGATCAGCGGTAACACTCTTTGGTTAAGATCACACTGACTGATACCTTAAAGCTCCAAGTTTGACATTTTGGTAAATACAATCATTCAGTTCCTTGCCATGAGTTGGATGAGAAGATCGATACCACAATCAAGTATGTCTATTAAGTATACTGAAACGCTGGCTGCAGCCAGCACCTCTTAGCTTAGCATAAAAACTAGAAACAGGAAACTGGCTCTGTCTGAAGATAAAAAACAAAAAAAAACATTTTACAGTGCCTTGAAATCTCACTAATTAACACTTTATACCTCATTTGTATAATCAGTAAAATTACTCTGTGCAGAGACTTCAGGAAGTCACTGTTTTTTAGCAGATTATACAAACAAATATATGTTTAGATTACTGATAGGCAAATATTGCTGCCTTCGGACAGAGATAGGCTAGCTGTTTCCTCGTTTCAAGTCTTTATGCTATGCTAAGCTAACCTTAAGCTGGTTGTAGCCATATATTTAAGGGACAGAAATGACAACGTGACGAATCAATCTCCTTGTCTGACTCTCAAGCAAAAAAGTACCCAAGGTGCCAAACTATTCCTTTAACAGAGAGACTTTCGAGCGGCATTTTGTATGACTTGGACTACCACTGAGTTAAAGAGTAATAGTGTAATTCATGCCTCCTCAAGCTATTTCTCAAGTTGCATGACTCAGTGTGTATGCTACTCAAATTCATCTTTCATTTCATTCACAGTAACCTGAGATTTTAAAGGTTCACAGTGGATGAACAACATCCATTTCATTGCCGCTGTCGTCGTTTTTCTCTATTTCATCAGAAACACTAATTCCAAACCATCAAGCATTACTGACACAGTTCCATAGATTACATATAGTATATATAGAGTTTATGTTATTCCTAAACAGCAGCTCACTCACAGTGTCTTGTTTTATGCAAAGTGAAGTTTACTGAGGGGGATCTAATGCAATGCCTGCTCTCTTTTTCAGCTCTCACCCCCGGTGCTGTGAGGAGCTCTGCCTCTTGGACACAATTTTGGAGCATCGGCCCTCCTTTATCCCTTCCTTCCCCATAACCCCTTCCCTTCCTCACCCTCCGCCAATCCGAGCCACCCACAGAACGGCATCCCCATACATGCCTCTTCCTCTTGCATAACACAGGAACACATAAGCATTCTAGTTACCATGCAGTTTGGGACTTTGGAAGGAAGGCAAGTCAGCAAAGACGTACAGAAGTGAATGCTGGGGAATAAACATAAAGGCAATAAACAGAGGAAGATATGCAGACCAAAGGAATGATATTTTTGGAAAACTGAAAATATAAAGATTTATATTTTGTACATCAAACTTTTAGTACAAGCTCATAAAACCCCGAGGCACGAAGTCAGACATTTTGCACGCACAATCTGCTCTTTAGTTTTCTTTATTAACTTGACACACACACACACCGCGGTCTCATGATGATGTGCGAGGTGATGCCCACCATTTCTGAGGATGGGCGAAGTGGGACTGGTGGGGGCCCATCCTCACCTGCCGGGGGCAGGGGTTGGAGGCCCCGGAGGTGCGATGGGAGGAGGAGGCTTCAGTGGGAGGGAGCCTAGAGGCGGAGGAGATGAAGGAGGCAGCACAGGGAACCTGGAGTCGTTGATGGTCAACATGCTGACGGAGAGGGAGAGGTTGCTGGAGAACCTGAGGGAAACGCAGGACAGCCTGGGCACGGCTCAGCTCCGCCTCCGCGAGCTGGGACACGAAAAGGAGTCACTTCAGAGGCAGCTATCTATCGCTCTGCCCCAGGTACAACCGCGTTTATGTGTTTGCAGTCTGCGCATGGAGGAATCAGTCTATTTATTTAGCTCCTCCTTGTGAGGTAACATTGTTTATCCTCTGTTCTATCACTGTCTAGCTAATGTAGGAGTGTCTTCTTCTGCGTGTGTGTCATTGGGAGGCAAGCTTATGAGACAGTAAGCCTTCGCAGTGACAGTTCACGCAGAGAGACGCAGCTAGAAAGTGGATGCTAAATACTTCCCCGCCTGCATCTTCAGAGTTTTCCCCATTAATGTTGTTCTTACTAATGCAGATGGTTTATGTTCCTATCGTTTTCTGGCTGTTTAGTCTAAGTTGCATCTGCAGTTTTCCTCTTATTGTGTAATCAGGTTTTATTATGTTTGTTGACCATGTAGTTAGTGGATGATTAATGACGCTGGAAGCTCATATTTGTTCGTTGGCTTCAGTTTAACTTAAGTGAACATTTGATTTTCTAGGAATTGTCTTTAGTTTACTGGGTGAAATTGCTCATTAATTACCCTGCATTTAGAACAGCACTCTCTTTTATTCACCGGGACAAACCTTCAGCACTTAAGGTCTATACTGTGTTTACAGTATGTATAGTTTGCTGTCACACATTACTGTTTTTCCAGAACTAAATGTCAGCTCCCTTTATGTTTCTTTTTTTCAGCTTCTAAAAGGTGTAACATGTTTAAGCACAAATTAACTATATTCAATTTTCTGTGCACACATCCTTTGTGATAAATACCAGCTCTGACCGGACTTATCCTGTATCCAGTATCAAGAGATGTAGTCATTGTCATTACTAATCATTAGTATATATGTTTTTAAGGAAATCTGAAAAGCATTTCTACCAAGTTTTTTAAATATATATATTTCTTATGTTAAAATGTAAAAGAGGACAGAAAGGTGACAAGAGCATTTCAAACTTACAGCAGACTTGAACATTGAGTCACCAGAGCCTCATTAATCTTCAGATGACACACAATATTTTCACGTGTTGTTTTGTTGTTGTGGATATTATATCATTAAAAACCTACGGTAGTGAGTTCAGTACACTGATCTCCCATTTCTGCTAAAACATTACAAGACAACGACAAAATAACACACAAACTAACATTTCACTTTGAGCTATAACAATAGATTGATTAATCAATAAGACAGCGATGGAAAATTGTCAGCAGCATTTTTTTTTAAAGCAAAAATGCCACACAAAGATATTCAACAACAATACAAGCGATATGAAGATGTCGTCTTAGGATGTAAGAATTATGATTCACTTCTTTCATTTTAAGATTTTCAAGAATAAACTATCATCATTGAGTCAAGGACAGATTAATCAGTAAAGAAAATAATCACTAGTTACATCCCTAAATAGCTGATCTATTTTAACAATCAGTTGAACATTACAGTATATAGTCAACAGTACATGATGTTAGTAAAGGTTTAAATTACTGAGTTTAAATTGAATGCAATATGATGATGTGTGCAGAGCCTGTGAATTGTTATCCGTTTGCAGTTAACACACCAGGCAAAGCATTTTGAAATTTGCATTTTTTTATTCGTACAACTCCATGTCCTTGCGCATCACAGAGGAGAACTGCAAAAATCACTTAAATGAATGGAGGCCAGAGCCTCTAAGGATAGAGTGAGATGAAATAGAAAAGAAACTATAAGGCCACAAGGGAAGCCAACTGAGAAGCTGACCCCTATCCAAACAAGTAAGAATCCCATAAGGCCAAGAGCCAATGAACCCACTGTGTCACCATCTGCATAGATCTCTCTACGGCTCTTTTTCTCTTCTCTCCGCCGTGCAAACGCGGACTAATGTCATGTGTCCATTTTCAACTGTTTCTGTATCACAAAGGAGGTAAACCTGAGTATAAACATCTACATTCTCATAAACAGCAGCTTCCTCGAGGCCGAAGGCTTCGTTGATGTTTCACGGAGACATAGAGAAATCACTGCTGCTGGATTCCACTCGTATTCTTTGCTGGTTCTTTTTGTTTAAGAGGACGAAGACGAGCGCTTCAGTTTGGACTCTGGTTTCAGCGTTATGCAGGAGTTTCAAACGTATTCCCAGCAGTGTTGTGAATGACATATCGATGCTGTGTTTTGGGGGTCTCTCTTGTGCATTCCAGTGCAGAGCCATTGTGTAACAGTGTGATGTAATCCATCCATGAACGCGAGTTCACAGAGGAGGATGAGCAAGAGAGAGAGGAGTGGCGGTGGTGGAAACTGTGTCAGTGATTTACATGATTACTATGTAGGTTTACATCATGTACGCCTTCATGCATTTCTGGTCTCAGGTGTTTCACACTGTGCGCTTCTGGAGGGCTTTGGTTATCTATGGTTTTAGCGCTATGTATCCGTTCATGTGCGTGCATGCCGAGAGCAGTCGATTCTATTAAATTTTCAGTGTCACTCGATTTGGCTACGTCTGGCCTGAATTATTATTTGTCCCTTTAAACTCTCACCGTAGCTCAAGCTGGCTGAGCTGAGACCACTTAAACTATAAAAAACCCATATATTCAAACAGTTTGTTTTCCGTGCCCCTGAACGCAGCTTGTGTGTTCCACAGGAGTTTGCTGTGTTGACTAAAGAGCTGAACGTTTGCCGGGAGCAGCTTCTGGAGAGGGAGGAGGAGATTGCCGAGCTCAAGGCGGAGAGAAACAACACACGTGTAAGATGTTTAGCGGCCATTTTGCTTATTAGCACTGTAACAGCCTCCGTGTTATCTTCCTCACCCATTGTGGTTGTGTGGGTGTGACACTTTTATTTGCTTCTGTTTTTTTTTCTCTCATTCTCTTCCTCTTTCTCCTTCATATTCTCTTTTTTTCCTCTTCGTGAATCCTTTTTTATGTCCTTATCTGCTTTCCTTATCTCTCCCACTCACTCCTTGTCCCTTTTTGTACTACCCGCCGCTCTTCTCACCACCTAATTTCATCTCATTGTCACTCTTTAAACCCTTCACTCCTCCTCTGAGCTGTCTCTTTCTGCCTCCCGTTTCCTGCCTTACTCTCTCTGTTTCCACCTCTCTCTCCTCATTTTCTTTCTCTCCTTTTTCTCCCCATCCCCTTTCCCCTTTCGACCCAATAACTCCTGTAGTTGTTGCTGGAACACCTGGAGTGTCTGGTGTCTCGCCATGAGCGCAGTCTGAGGATGACAGTGGTGAAAAGACAAGCCCAGTCCCCGGCGGGGGTCTCCAGTGAAGTGGAAGTCCTCAAGGCACTAAAGTCTCTGTTTGAGCACCACAAGGCCCTGGATGAAAAGGTGGGTCTAACTGCTGCATTATAGATCAGAGCCAGAGCCATCGGTGTTAATCAAGCTACAGAAAGTGACATTTTGAAGATCTTTTACTTCCTGCTCACAAAAATGGTTTTGATCAATATTTTTTGACGGCGGATCTCATACTTGCATGTGACAGATGTGACATGAAGTGATAAACTCACAGAGAATTATCATCCGACTCAACTCCACGGAGATTTACAGTGTCTTGCTGCTTATCAGTTTTATTCTCGTCTGCACTGATTTCAAGTCAGAGAAAAAGCACAGCAAAATCGTGACGCAAAGTTACCAGCCTGCTGGTTAATACGGGAAGGGTAAATCCTTGAATCTCAGGCTATTCCTGCTCTGTGCATGCATAGGATCGTGTGGTTCTCCTCCTCCTACAGTTTGCTGCATGTAGGAGTAAGTCACTTGACTTATTTTTCACTCTACTCTTTACTCACTTTAACTTGGCACTGAGCATTCCAAGTTTTTTCAGAAGCCTTGCGAGTGTTTTGGCCTCTTCTGAATTGTTTAATTGGCTCCGTCGCCTTGTAACTTTTTCTTGCTCTTTCTAACGAGATTATCAGGAAGGTCAAGAAAATGTAGCTCCTGTAGGAGAGTTAAAAGGGAAAATCCATTCTAGTGATATAAACGCAGCCCGAATTGTAACTTGCAAACGCCATGAGGGGTCGGCCCACTCACACCATTCTACCCCACAGGTTCGAGAGAGGCTCCGTGTGGCCCTCGAGAGGGTATCCATGTTAGAGGATCAACTTGCAGCTTCTTCTCAAGAGGTAAAATCCAATGTGAATGATTTTCTCTGCCTCCAGGATGCTTGGTGTGAAGAATGAACATTCATCTGTATCGTCTGTTTGCCCATTTTGTCTCCCCCTTTCTAGGTAATCTCTTTAAGAGACCAAATTAAAAGACGTCAACAAGGGGTGGACGGCGGGAAAGATGTAAGGGAGGGCTTTATGCATGTTGGTTCCAGTTGTTTTTGTCTATGTGTTAGCGTCCAGAAAGTCAGTAGAAAAGTAGATGTATGGGTACCATGGTGTGTCAGCGTGATTTTTTACTCATTGTCGTACGTTCATCCACGTGTCATTTGTTTCAGCCACAACCTCAGCTGATTCTAACTAGTTATCTTTCTTCACTGGTCTCAGTTTTTTTCTTTTTGACATTGTCATCATTTCAGCGGCTACCCAATGGCCCAGCCTCTGGCCTGGAGGACAGCGAGCTGGAAAGACAGCGAGAAGGAGAGATAGAGCGGCAGAGAGCTGAACTCTCCCAGCTGAGGGAGAGGCTGGCCCTCATGTGCCGGCAGGTGAGTGTTTCTGTTTCTGCTTATCCGTCACGGTGTGGACCATGTGAGGTTTGAAACTTCAGAGCCAAGTGAGCAAAGTGAAGACGTCTGCACTTTCACTCTTAACACTGTGGCGTCAGGGCTGTTTCAGTTGATATATATATACAGTTATTATAACCAACTGTATGATAGAGTGTAATGAAGCACTAACAATGGTGCACATACTCTAATTGGAGGATTTCTCATACTGTTTGCCGGGTTACACCTGTCCAACTGTCCTGACTGTGTCCTGAAGTGCTCTTCAATAAGCGATATAAAATAAATGTAGGGTGCCGAAGAAATAATTGAACATTTTGGGAAAAACCTCTGTGTGTTTTGTTACATAGCCAGATTAGCTGTTGCTATGCTGCTAGCTATAGCTTCATATACAGTATGATATAAGGACACAAGGGTGTCATATAATTTTTGAAAAATAAAGCACAGCTACGAAAATGTCAAACTCCTCCTTCAACGCTAGGCTTTCAGGTTAGCATTAGGGACTGGATATAGTCAATGAGGGTCCTCCCAAGTATAGAAATGCACGTTTGTGTACATTTGTACTGCAATGCATTTGTGTTTCTGATTTGTTTTCTAATTTGGTTTATGTAATGAACACTGACAATCATATTTGATTCCTTTAGTCCACTAAGTAAAGCCAAACTATACCACAAGTATTTCCAACAGTATAAACCAAGGAAAGGACCTATGTACGGTATGTCTACTAGGTCTCCCTCTGCCCTCTTGTGGCCAGTCAGACTATTACTGCTGCATTGAAAAGCCATTATTATACTTTATAGTGCACAATAAGACGCCATTTGAATTTAACCATAGACTGTGTCCATGCATCCAGTGAAGTCTTGTGTAAGGAGAGAAGGACGGTCTCGAACAGTGAACACTAAAAAGAGACATATTCTGTCTGCAGTTTACTGTGTGTTTCATGCATCAGTGATGACTCTTATATTGACCAGACAGACATTTGTAACAAATCACTCAGATGTGTCTATTTACACTTTCTTTTTTTTTTCTGTGGCGGTTAACACTGACTCACGTAGGTTCAATCTGTGTCATCTTGTGTCCCTTCGTGGTGTCACCTCAGGTTGGAGAAATAGAGGAACAGCTTGCGGCCGCTAGGAGGGAGGTGACGAAGTCCGAGGAGGCCAATCAGAAGCTCCAAAGGGAAGTGAAAGAGGTCTGTAGAGCCAATCTGTCTCTTCCTGGCCAAGACCCTGAGCTACCTCGATTCCCGGGGTTTCAAGTGTATATTTGACCACAATGGGCATATGTTGGAGAAGTATTAATATGCATTGTGGCATAATCAGAGGGAACGTAAGATAAATGAAACAGTTATGAGGTGGACATTTGCTTCTTGATGTATGCAAGTCTAAAATGAATGCAGAAGAAATTGTAAATTTGACCCTTATAGGATTAAAATGTCCTGTTTATAGGCCATCCACGCATTATACCTCCTGTTAGATATTTATCATCTGGTTATTAGTTATCATATACAGTAAATATGTATTAAGAGCATCTCATCATGAATGTCTGGACTGTATACCATCCTGTTTCCTGATATATTTTTGCCTCCTCCAGGCTCTTTGCCAAAGAGAGGACATGGAGGAAAGGATCACAACACTAGAACGGAGGTAACCTTTGCTGTCTCTGAGGAATTTATGCTGAAATTTACTGAGGACTCTTTTTTTGTTTGTTTTTTAACTGAACATTTCATCCATCAGCTGTAATGAATAAAGCAGACGGACCATATGTTTCGTCTATTGGCTGAACATGTGTTGCAGTGGTGTCCTGACACCTCTTTATACAGTTTTAGGTTGTTTTACATAATAACATTTGCACTACATTCATGTTAAGAAAGCAGAACGCTGTGTGAGGAAAGCAAAACATTTCCTGGCTCAGAGCTTCAAATTAACCGGATATCGTACTCTCAAATCAAATGTACGGTGAAGACAACTATCCAAGCATCTTTAGTATACTATTTTTCCAGCCTTGAGTGTCTGCAGGTTCCTCACAAGCTTCATGCAACCCCAACAACCTCCACCAAGACAGGAGGACAGCTTCAAAGCCTGAGCTGCAAAATCTGGGACAAAATTCCACAAATCACTCACTACTGTTTGTGGAGCTTAAAATCTTTGAACGCACAGTAATAACTGAAGGCAACTCGGATGAGCAGTTTAACACTTTGATCAACTCAGAGCTTCTCCCATTTGGATGCTGGCACTTGGACATTAAGATAGCATACTGTAGTGCAGTGGTATTTTAGAGAATGAATTAAACTGAAACTAAACTAAGGGATACAAAAATAACATTTTGAGAAGTGAAGGTGACATCTCCTCCTACCTCCGAGTGGAGATTACATCCTTGCACATATGTCGAGATGACAGCTAACTGCAGCTCTAATAATTCGATGGTGTCTCTGTGTTGAATGCAGGTACCTCAGCGCCCAGAGGGAGGCGACCTCTCTCCATGATATCAAAGACAAGCTGGAAAATGAGCTGGCCAGCAAGGAATCCCTTCACAGACAGGTAAGGAGTGTTTCAAAGAACCCTGCAGTGAAATTGTCTGCACTTGTTATGTTTGACGGAGTTACATGATGTGTAAAAATCTGAAAATGGATCTGGTATGTTAGTGCCGTTAGCTTTTTTAACAGTTACACTTTACATGCGTGTTTTCCATCTGTGTGTCCAGAGTGAAGAAAAGAACAGACAGCTTCAGGAGCGTCTGGATGAAGCCAAGCAGAAGCTCCAGCAGACCCTACAAAGGGCAGAGACACTGCCTGAGATCGAGGCCCAGCTTGCCCAAAGGGTCGCTGCTCTCAACAAGGTACTTTTAGTCAGGGGCCATACATACTGTTGGAGACTGACCAGGCAACTAGCCATTTAGGTTCAATGTTGATTTTCAATGCTTCATTCATTGATTGGATTTATTTTATTGTCACCTATAATACATAATATATAAGTGCTGTTATTGCTCGTATCCGTCATTTGTTCATCAGAAACAGGCTTGTAGGAGTATCAGGAAATATTCTTGTTTCCACTAATTCAGGCAGAGGAGCGCCACGGGAACTTTGAGGAGCGGCTACGGCAAATGGAAGCTCAACTCGAGGAGAAGAACCAGGAACTACAGAGGGTAACATTATTTTTCTCTCTCCTCGGCTCAAAAAAAGTCCAAGTTTGTTGTCAACTTCCATTTCCATCACGAGCACCTCTCTTACGGCCCTTGCTTCATTTCAGGCGCGGCAGAGGGAGAAGATGAATGACGAACACAACAAACGTCTCTCAGATACAGTGGATAAGCTTCTGTCTGAGTCCAACGAGAGACTGCAGCTCCACCTCAAAGAGAGGATGGCAGCACTGGAGGAGAAGGTAACGGGAGGACTAATTAGTGGCACAGAATATTTTGTAAAATACTGGAAAATAAGAGTGGGTAACGTGTATATTCATTCTTCTTCTCTGCTAGAATGCGCTCTCAGAGGAACTATCCAATATGAAGAAAATCCAAGATGATCTTCTAGCTAATAAGGTATTCATCTTTTCAGCCATGTAACGGTTTTATCCCCGTGTGTGAGAGGCCAAGGCACTATCACCGTCACTGTCTTAATTTGTTTGAAATAAAGTTTTGCTCATCCTTATCTACACTTTTTTTTTTGTGCTTTTGCTAAAGATGTTGACCTTTTTCTCCTGTGTGCTTTAGGAGCAGCTCCTTGCTGAGCTGGAGCGAATCCAACTGGAGCTGGATCAGCTGAGAGGCAGACCTGGCTCATCTTATTCCAGGTTAGATGCACCGAACCTTTAAGGGAGTTTATTTATACACTATGTCCCACATTGAGCCAAATAAAAACAAAGCCTCCCATGGGATACTATATGTAGACCGCCCCCCTTCTGAGCACAATCTTTTGTTTACTCTTTTGTTTCATCGAAATGTACTTCCACTAATATCTTTTTAAAAGGTAACTCTTTATACCGTTTCCAGAGGGCGTTGTTATGGCCGAGGAATATGCAAATAATGTTTACATTCTTATTTCATATGCATACAACTCTTTTAATGCCATGAATTCTTGATTTCACCATAGGGCGGGCAGCGTGAGCTCACTTCCCTCCACCCTTTTTCGAAGATCTCTTCCAGGGAGTGCCTCAGAACTGCGATACCCCCAGGGAGGTGGCTCACTCCCCTCTGGCTATGGCAGCTCCTCTGGTGGGGTGGTGGTCAGGCGGGCACACCGTGGCCGTTGGGGGGCTCCTAGAGACGATAGCAGCAAGGTGTTAATCTTACACTAATATAACGATGATAAGGGAGATTAGATATAATTTTTTTCATGGGATGATCATTTCCTGCATCCTTTGTTTTGTCTCTTTCCAGTATGGAGATTGGGACAGCGGCAATATACTGGGTCCAGGGTTTGAGGGTGGTGTGGAGGGTGGCTGCTCTGACGATGAGGATGACAGGGAGACTCTTTTTGGATCAGAGCTGCTCTCTCCCAGCGGTCAGACAGATGTACAGACTTTGGCCATCATGCTACAGGAGCAACTGGAGGCCATCAACAAGAGATTAAGTGAGTGTTAATTAAATTATTGCCTTTTATGAGACTAATTTGAGATCCTAAGGCTGTTTGGGCAACCAGTATTTTAGCTTACATTCAAAATGATGCAGATTTTCTGCCTCTCTTCTCCTCTCCAACCAGGCTGATTCAGGAGGAAAAGGAGAGCACAGAGCTGAGGGCAGAGGAAATTGAAAGCCGGGTCAGCAGCGTGGCACTCGATGCCTCACCCCTTCCACCCTCTTCGCTGGGAGGACGGGACAGCGTCGGAAGGGGTTACATGACTCCCTCCATCACCTCCTCCACGTTGGCATCTCCCTCACCACCCAGTTCTGGACATTCCACCCCCCGCCTGACACATTCCCCTGCCAGGGAGACTGACAGACAGGTACTGTGTTGAAGTTGTTAGACAAACCTCAAATTAAAACGAGGATAATTTAGGCAATAGTCAATGTAAGTCGACTCAACATCTTGCACTCCTCCACCCTGCAGAATAGTAAAGATGGTGAAGAATGCAGAGCACTGGCTCTGATTGACTCCGGGCCTTCTGTCCCCCGAGCCCTACGATTGGACCGGATGACACACACTCACCCAGGGGCTGGTCTTGACGACCACCGTGAATTTCGCAGGTACCCTCCAGGAGGTGTACTCATAAACTCTTTATTCGGCTAAAAAAAAAAAAACTATTCCTCAGATGCGCCCACTGACTGTTTTGATTTCACTGTTTGTCTTGTCTTTTCCTTTCTTTGGTCCTTGTAGCCTCTCTGCTGATGGCGTCACCACTGCTAGCCAGGATTCCCTTCACAAAGCCAGCAAAAAGAAAAGCATTAAGTCATCCATCGGCCGTCTCTTCGGCAAAAAGGAAAAGGGGAGGATCGGTGCACCTGGGCGCGAATCTGCCTCTTTGGGTTAGTGAACACATAAAAAGCTACTCGTTCATAACGCTATTTTGTCATCTGACAGATACATCAATTTGCAATAAGAGATTTATCAACAGTTGGTGGATTCATAAGGTAATTACTATTTTTAACCTTTCCAGCCTCGACGCCCTCTGATGACCTGGGTTCAGCTGACCCATTAGGCCTGACTAAACTCGGCACTGGAACTGTGGAAAAAGATCGCCGTAGCAAAAAGAAGTAAGATCAGTGGCCTTTCCACTCGCTTCTCATGTGCACAGTCAGGTGCCATTGGTGGAGCATGACACTAACCAGGCCAGAGTTGGGGATTTAATTCCCCTAGTGGCATTCTTTTAAAGAATATATTCCTAAGTGGTGCTGCTAGGCACACATGTCATGGTATTTAACCTCTCCAGTTCAAGGCTGTTTTCTATTTATAAATGAAGACAGTGGTAAGGTGAGATATGAAGAAATTAATCTCTGTCAAACTTTGGTTTTCCACTCTCCTCGCCAGACACGACCTGTTAGAGGAAGCCTGTCGTCAGGGTCTGCCTTTCGCCTCATGGGACGGCCCAACTGTTGTTACATGGCTCGAGGTACATCATGACACACTGCCCTGTTAAACTGTAAGATCAGTTCACTAATGAGTTAGATACTGATTTCCAGCATCTTCACTTACGGGTATTTGGGACAGGTTATATGCACAAAACACAAAAGTGACACTGAAACTAAAGCATCAGGTGAGAGTCACTTTATCAATCCGCTTTCTGTTTGTCCAGCTGTGGGTAGGAATGCCGGCATGGTACGTGGCAGCGTGTCGTGCCAACGTGAAGAGCGGCGCAATTATGGCTAACCTGTCAGACACAGAGATCCAGAGGGAGATTGGCATCAGCAATCCTCTGCACAGACTCAAACTCCGCCTGGCCATCCAGGAAATGGTCTCCCTCACCAGTCCATCTGCACCTGCGAGCACTCGCTCTGTAAGGCTCAGTAAAAAGCGCAATGACTCTAAACATCAGCGAACCGATTACACAATGCACTAATGTCAGAGGAGGACAGATATTGAATCTGTTGTTTGCTGTCATTACAGTCGACCAGTAACATTTGGATGACGCATGCTGAGATGGAGTCTCTCACTGCTGCCACCAAGCCAGTAAGAATATTACATTTCATGTCTAATCTAAAGAAATGTTATGATATCTACACGTTTTCTTATTCTCATTTACATAAGACAGCTCTGATACATATACTACTACAATATTTTCTGTATTTAGGCATGTAATATAATTAATTGTTTTATGTTTTGGCCTCTTAATTCTTAGAAATATGACCAAAGGTCTCACATTGATAAGCGTTTTTCTTTTTCTTTGTTTCTGATTAGGCATGTTTGGCTACACCTTTCCCTTACTATTCCCTCAAAATCTGTTTTGATGTAGTGTTTTTCCGACTAATTCTCACTCACTAACAAAACTTTTCCTCCCTGTGCCTTCCCCCCACCTCTCCTTCTTCTTCTTCTTCTTCTTCTTCTTCTTCTTCTTCTCCATTCTGCCCTGACACTGATCCACTATAACACACACACACACCGACACACTCCCCCCGGTGACTTTTCCCTCTCTTTGCAACTCTCTGTCCCTTTTCTCTTTCATTTCCTCACTGCCTGAACCACAAAGGAGCAGAAGGAGTTCAGCTGGGACCAGGTAAGTTTCTGGCAGTATACAGATGATCTCCAGTATTGTGCAGTAAAACATTCCTGTAGTGTTAGGTTAATAGATTTATTATTCAGGATAACCACTGCTTTTCGTCACGAACAGACCTTACGCATTTTAACGCCGGACACGTCCTTAAATGTGCACACATTAGCGAGTATGTAATCGATATATATTATTCACCAGTGTACAAACTAACACTTCCCGGGTGCTCTGAGCTCATAGTCCAGACAGCCCGGCTAACGGACTGAGCTAACATTAGCTAACAGCAGCTATATTTCACAGTACTTTACATAACTGTATCAGAAAAAGCCTTCAGCAGAGTTGGAGGGAAAACAATTCTGTTTGGTTTAGTTGGTAGTTTGGGACTTTGTGCATTACATACTTTAGTGCCACATACTTCTTGCAGGTGATTGTACCAAGAGTTACATATTGCAAGACATGGTGCATAAAAATGTAAAAAATCTAAAATATTTTAAATCAGTTGTTTATGGAAGAAAAGGTACACACTGGAAGGCCTGTGCAGTGTATATTGTAAAGGCTTCACAAGAAAGAGATACAGCTGTATCTGTAACTAAAGACTTGTACCTAAAGACATAATTTGTGTTCTTTCCTCATCATTTTCTCCATCACCCCCACTGTCCTCCAGATCCTGGCCTATGGAGACATGAACCATGAATGGGTGGGAAACGAATGGCTGCCCAGCCTTGGCCTTCCCCAATACAGGTCATATTTCATGGAGTCACTGGTGGATGCCCGCATGCTCGATCACCTCACCAAGAAAGAACTAAGGGGCCAGCTGAAGATGGTGGACAGTTTCCACAGGTTTGAAAGACATGGCTCATTTGTAGCGTAATCCGTCTACTACTACAGGTGTACAGCATATACCTGCTTTTCTGGAAATTGAGAGCAATTTGCCCTTCTCACTTACAGAGTGAGTCTTCACTACGGTATCATGTGCTTGAAGCGCTTGAACTATGACAGGAAGGAGCTGGAGAGGAGGAGGGATGACAGTCAACACCAGAATCAAGGTGAGGCCTGTGGTTAATAGCCAAATCTTCTCTTCAGACATGACACCTGAGCATGCACATACTTCTCCGCATCTATATTGATCCGTGCCCTTTCCCACAGATGTAATGGTGTGGTCCAATGAACGAGTGATGTGTTGGGTGCAGTCTATCGGTCTGAAAGAGTTTGCAGACAACCTATTAGAAAGCGGGGTGCACGGGGCCCTCCTGGCGCTAGATGACACCTTTGACTACACTGACTTGGCCCTCCTCCTCCAGATACCCAATCAGAACACACAGGTACTCCACAGCACATCACTTTTACTACCGACTTGTTGACAGTTAACGTGGGAAAGCATCTCCGTAAAGCACTTTATCGCACAGCTGTTGTCAGAAATTGTCATTGCCACACGCTTCTGTTTCTGCCTAATGCCAAGATAATCCTAATCTTTAACTCTCAGATTATCTTAATTATGATCTTAAAACTGTGTTTGTCTATCTTTTGCAGGCGAGGCAGCTCCTAGAGAAGGAGTACAATGCTCTCATCTCCATGGGAACAGAGAGGAGGCCAGATGAGGTACGACAAAGCGGACTGTCAGTAGAAAATCAATCAAGATAATCACTTCTGCAGGAGGCGGGAGTATGTGTTGATTGCATCCACTCCGACTAAGACTATCTTACTTGACAAATGGGCCTTTGATTTAAACTTTTTGCCCTTTGTTTACGGTCTAGTATGTAGGATTTAGTGTTAGCAGTGAAGTTGCAAATGAATGCTCTCGTAAGCCTCACCCTCGTCTTTCAAGCGTGTAGGAAAAACTCATAATTCACATAAAAAGCATTAAAAGTCCATATATAGATCAATGTTTGGTTTGTCTGTTCTGGCTACTGTAGACCCTCTACCACTGTACTGTAGATATTAAAGGTTTATTTCACAACAAAAGCACAACAGTTCTTATACTCATGTTATTACACTAATAAAACCATAGTAATGAATACTGTTCTCTATTCCTGCAAAGAAATATTCAGAGATATTATTACACGCTGGACATTTAAATATGTAACAGGATAACTTCCTCTCAGTGGTGAAACATCCGTGTGAAATCTCTCTTTTCCATATAAAGAGAGCATTTATGGCGTCAGTGCTTGTACCACTGCTGGCACGCCAAAGCGGTTCAGCTGTGTTTGCACAACTGCTAATTGCTTAGTTACAGCATCGAGGCTAAAAACTGTGCAACTGTGGTATATTGTCACAACAAATCCTGCTTTGTCAAATACTACTTTGTTAAAACCCCACTAGTGCATAATGAATACGACCCTGAAATAGATAGTCACTACTGCGAACACTGTTATTTTTAATCACTGGTGTTATTTCATTGTCTCCGCAGGACGGCACGAAAACATTTACGCGGTCACCATCGTGGAGGAAGATGTTTAGGGAGAAGGATCTGCGGGGTGTGACCTCCGACTCCTCAGAAACATTACCTGCCAACTTCCGTGCCTCGGCTATCTCCACCCCCTCTGTCACCCTGAGAAAAGTCCAGAGTGAAGGTGAGGAGAGGCAGCTCACAGCAGCTGGGCGAGCATGACATTCAGGGCCGGTATCAGGCATTACAAAATTAAACATAAACTTAAATTAAAGTTTTTTGACACAGCAGAAAATGCTACTTGTGTTGTTTAAGCCTGATGTGATTCGGCATGCAAAACATTAACAGAAAAATTTGGATATCTAGATTAAGCATAATAGTATGGGTTTGGAGTTATGTCTTTGAGCTATATTGTGTTTTGATGTTGTGGCACACAGAAGGCCGGCCTTTTAGATATGAGTAAATACAGGAAGTACAGTGAACTCTCACACCAACAGTTTGTTTTAATGTCAGATTTCTCCACATCCACTTTACAACAGACTGATGGGATTTAGGTGAAACATCTGTTAAGTGGTGCTTTCAATAACACAGTCTGACATTATGGGTTATTTCAACACCAGTCAGATATAAACAGCCAGATAAATTCAAGGAAACCGTATGACAAACTGGGCTGGCACCAAGTGTGGTAAACTGATATTAGATAAATAGTTTAACATTTTGGTTTATATATATCTTCTTGCAGACGTATTATTACCACTCTCTTGTCTTTACGGTAAATATGAAGTCACCACTCGCAGTTGGTTAATCTAGTTTAGCAGCAAAACTGGGAACAGTGGGAAACAGTTACTTTAGCTCACTAACTCATTAATGTCTTTAGAGGTGGCAGAAAGCACATTTTACTTCTTCTGGGCAGAGCCAGGCTAGATGTTTACCCCTATATCCAGTCTTTGTGCTAAACTAAGCTACCCATCTGCTGGGTATAGCCTCACATTTACTACACAGATGATCAATCTGGTAAGCAAGGAAGCAAATGTTGTGTATTTGTATATTTGCTGCTTTACAAACGTGTTCTTTTCAGAAGCAAATACCAAGATTATTTTACACTATAGTTAGAAAAATATCAAAAAAATTATCAATCAAAAAGTTTCAAAAAAGTACTCAAAAAAACTTTTTGTGTTTTTTTTAAAATCCAGTGTTTAGTGTGTTTAGTCTATTGGAATCAGAAGAGAACACTACTAAACACATTTATTCAGGTCTGTTTTTGTCGTAGTTTAACACTCAGTTATATTTACTAATTAGCTTCTTCTGTTTGTCAGTAAACTCGGGTCCAAGAGGAGAGTCGGGGTCCGTGAGAACCTATTCCTGCTAAAAGAAAAGCACACCAGGTGAGAAATATACACCCCCGTTGTATCTGTAGCAACACATAGCCTGTGTGAAAACATGTCATCGAGGCAGGAGTTATTACTGTTCACTGAGTGTGTTTTATTCCATTTTGTAGAAGCCCACCTCCATCCAAGGAAAAAAAAAACACATTTTTGAAGAAAAAAAAAAAATCAAGGATGAAATCAGGATCAAAATCAAAAATGGACACTAGAAGATGACCAATAACATGGGAGCCAGATGTCTCGAAGAATCAAAGACACTGAGTGAATGATTTCTGAAAAGATGATAAAATAATGAATGAATGTCTGTTTATCCATCTCTCTCTCTTTCTCTCTCTCTGTCTCTCTCTTACCCTCTCTCTCTCTCATGTCTCTATCTCTCTCTCTCTTCCTCTCGCACCATCCTCATCCATAGTTGTGGCATGATGCTGTTTGATTCTGTAGAAAGTGACCATCGCCTATCGTGAATATGTCTTCTGTTTTTGAGCGGGAGATGGCAATATTGACACAATGAATTTTTTTGTTTTTTTCTAAAATTGGAAACCGCATTCCCGTTCAGACCAAGAGAACAATATCCCCAACACACCTCCTCGCGGGCGATCTTGCTATGATTTAGACTGATAATAGAACATACTCTGCCTAGTAACACTACAACGCGGTCGAGTTTGGGGAGAGGGAGTTCAAGGGGAGATTTCTAAGTGTACACAGGGGAAATGAAATGTATGTTCTTAAGCCATAACAGACATGAGATGCACAAATGTGAATAGGACAGACAATGAGACAATTAGCCAAGTGCTTTATGACAAAATCCTGTTCAAAGTGAGAAAAAAAAAAGAGTTAAGCATTTGTGTTAATATGCATGCCAAAATCAACCATTTTAGAGTGAACGTCATGATATCAATCATCTAATGATGTGGAAGCTTGGGTCAGGACTTTGTAAAACGTGTCTATTTTATTTTTATCATTTTTTATGATAACTGCTATTGTATGTATGTATGTATGTATGTACAGTATGTATGTGTGTGTATTAAACCGTACGTTCATTTCATACTTAGTTTTAAGACTGACTGTAATTTCATTTTAGGTTGAAAAAGGAAATATGTTTTAAAATTCTGGACATTTAAGATATGCTAATTGTATGTGTACATTTTGAAAAAAAAAAAAAGAAAAACAAATTGTGTTATGATTTAAATTCATATTATTGGAGAGTAGTGATGATAATTGAATATAATATGATAACAATAATGATGATGATTGTAAAAGCTGTAATTAAAAAAAACATACCTGTAAAATTCTACTGAAGGAGTTATTTGACGTTTCGCCTCACACTGGCCGGTCACAGACGATCACAGGTAAGTCGTTTTAATGGTTTATCAGTCATCTTTCAGAGGATGAACCATAAATGTATATGTGGAGTCTATCCTTGTCAGGGACTTAACTAAGAGTACCATGTACCAAGAGACAAGGCAGGGAAATATGAGGTGGATGGGGCTTAATGTGTTTACCTTTTATGTAATTGTTTAATAGCGTATAGGGTGAAAAGGTTAAGCATAATACAAATAAAATGTCTATATTAGACTCAGTTCAAGGCTACATTTATTTCACGGTATTGTCCTCTTTTCTTAACAGCGATAACGTCTTCCTCTAAGCACTACATGCTCTGCATATTTTAGTCCATCCACAGGAATAGAGATGAGCCAACACAAGAAGAAACACTGATGCCTTTTATTTATAATAGTATATATTTCTTTTTTCTTTTTTTTTAACTTCAGTGTGCTGGCAACTGAAGGAGAGCTGTGTTACCTGCGTGTGTGTGTGTGCGCACCTGCTCCATAGGTGTGGGTTAAAGTTCAGATCTCAGTTCTGATCATGTGAGTTATTCTCCCATACCACACGAGCAACTGATCTACAGCGGCTACCCCCGCTTCATGAGGCTTGTATAATCATGTGTATAAAAAGGTCAAGGTAACACGGAAGAAATGCATGAGATGGAGACAAAAGAATGAGGTCCATAAAACAGAACAGGCTTTGGAAAAGGAGGACGAGAACGAAATTCCAACGTCTGGCTCTCCGTGTTCTGAAGAGAGGTCTCCCATCATTGATTCACTGTCACAGAGGACTGTGGAGCCTAAATGTCTAAAACGTTGACTCAGTGCCGGTACTCCCAGGACAGGGTAATCAGTAACGTAACAAAGGAAGACCTGAGCCCTCATATGAGATATGAATAACATTTCTAAAGTGTTTTTAAAGGTTATTAATCCTAAATAATATTTTGTGTTTACTATAAATAGTTAAATATTTTCTACATTTGTGTTGTTTTTGTTACCTTGTTTGCCTACTAATCTTTTTTTGAGTCATTTCTTTAATTTCGTTCATTGGCTAGTGCAGCGCTGTAGCCCTCTTGTGGCCCATGTCAATGTGAGAGAAGGTACTGCATGAAAAGGAATCACTCACCGAGACTACTCATTACTCCCGAGTCATATAAAAGATCAGTTCAAACTGAATGATATGTTCACGAACGACACGCCACTACCCTGCAGCTGGCTCCGCAGTGTCTGCTTCTCCAATCCGGTACAGTGCAGCCTTGGGGATAGTGTTCCGCTTTAGGAGGTTCTCGTTACACGTTAGGAGGTTCTCGCCTTGTGGGTAACTCCCACGCTGGTTCCTCTGCTCTGCCCTCGTGCTCCTGCACACCTGATCATATTTTCGATGATGATATTTTTTTCTGGTGCGATCCAGCTCCAGTTGGGAAGCTGAGGAACATGATAGCGTCCATGACAAATCCTCAGCTGCTTCTTACACTCACGAAAGAAACCTACTGTAGAGGCAAGCATTCCAAGGGTATACATAATATATCTGTATTTATATCTGATTACTTACCATGTGCAATATTACTTATATCATGACACTGCCTCTGCAGCATTATTTATATCTTGCCAGTTATCTTTGCAATGTTATTTTCATCATGCCACTTTCACTTTTAGTGCTCATTCTTGCACGTTGGTACACTTGTCTGTAACAAGAGAATTTCCCCGTTGTTGGGATAAATAAGTCTCATTCCCTTGTATATATAAAAAGCTCAAGGCAACATGGAAGAGATGCATGAGATGAAGACAAAAGCAGAAGAGGATTTGGAAAAGGACGACAAGAACGAAATTCCAACGACTGGTTCACCACAACTAGCTGAGCACAGCGGAGTTAGCTCCACTGTCACAGAGGAAGACCATGTCAAAACCATCGACTCAGCGCCGGTACAGGAGAGGGTGTACGTCTCACAACTGTCAGTGATGTAACAAAGGAAGACCTGAGCCATGCTACTCTGGAGTTGGTTGATTTTGATGAGGAGCTTGAAGACAGCTTAAAGGAGACTCAATCAGCTCAATTACAGGCCTTACTGAGGAGTAAAAAATAAAAAAAATGTTGAGTATAAAATTATGAAAATGGCGATCACCACCATCAGCAAAACATTTAGTTTAAAAAAATAAAAAATGAAAGGTTGTAATCTGCAACTTCACCACTAGATCCCACTAGATCTTACAGACAGCACTCCACACACCTTTGAGAGTTAAAAAACAGTGACTGTCATTTGTTAAAACCAAATACAGCAGCGGCAGCCACCCTTTTACCTGCTGGGTTATACAAACAGATACTATGTGTGGGGGCACGAACAATATTTAGAAGAGTATCAGGAATCAAACTAGTCCCTGCAGTCCCCAAACTACTCAGTGCCTCTAGTGACATCTCCTGGCTAGAGAAACTGGAGTCCATTTCCATTCATGTTTAAGAAATGAGAGATGAACAAACATACAGTAACACCCTTCAAATGCTCCTGATGCTGCCGTCATGTCTTTGATTTTAGAATAGTAGTTCAAGTAGTTCAATTATAACAGACAAGGGAGTGAGTGAGAAACTCGGCTTGGATGAACTGACACCTGATGTAATAAGGTAGTAATGCACTTTGAAGAGGAAATAAAGTTTCTTGGTGTTTCTTAACCCCCGAGCCTTTACAAGCATGACGTGCATCCTCACTGGTGACTGCACAGCTGCAGTCGCATAAACACTTCTGTCGACTGCTTGTAAATCAGCATCACTCTCTGTTTCCCTCATTCTCTTTCACAAACGCACGCATATCAAAGTAAGATAAACACCATTAAATCCATTCGTAATTGTTTGTTATAATTTATTTAGCAGATGACGTAGAGAGACGTGTTTGTGTTACATCTTCTTGCGGTTGGGAAATGTGTGCATTTTGGAAGTGGAGGCCTGAATGGAAAAGCACTCCGGCTTACTGTAAGTTGTTCACTGTTCCACACGTGACAAAGGATGATTAAAGCACAATGAAAATGAGGTTTCTAAAACATTTTACATAAAACTAAAAGGTGAACTGATGCCATGGTAGGATCTGTTAATGTTATACACATCTGTAATAGATAACTGGTTTTATGATGATGACCATTTAAATAAAATTTAAAAAAAGAGTGTCTTTAATTTCAAAAGTACTGTTGAAATAAGACAAGATTAAATCTAAAGTCTAAATTATGTGTACATATTGTACTTTTATTCAGATGTGTGAAGAACAAACCTAGACTAAATAACAGAAACAGCACAAAGTGAATACGTACCCATCGGCTCTGATTTATTTTACTCCACCTGACCTTGTGAGACGCGTACGGTAAACGAGGCGGAAGAAGCCCATACATAGTCTTCCTCTCAGGATTAAATCACAGTTTAATTATGTGGAAATGTTTGACTCATGCTTCACTCTCATGACGAGGGACCTCCTTCTCTGAACCCCTTTAAAAGGGCGCAAAACTTGCTCCTGTTTTGTGTGTGTCCTCCCTAGAGTTTGAATGAAAATAACTTGCTTGCACTGTTCCTATTTCCTATTTAGTTCCTATTTATTTTATTATATTATTAAGCTATTTATTGTATTTATTCCATATTTATTCTCTTTCAAAGCTCCTTTATTTTTCCTTTCCAAATGTTTCTGTTCCCAAACAGCTCTTTCTCTTGCATGTCTTCCTTTCTCTTAATTATCACACTTCATCTCTCTCTGTCATTTTATCTCCCTGACTCCAACCCACTTTTATCCTTCGATAGTCAAGTCAGAGAGGTGCATCTCTACACAGGTATTTATAAAACTATTCATTTTAGCACTGGACCTTAAATTCTTCATTATAGTGATTATCTTTTCTTATTTCTTTCTTCCTGTTGCAGATAATCACAGAAGAGGGATGTATCTGCAGATGAGCCTGGATGGGAGGGTGTCAGGGAATGATGCTCAGACCCCTTATAGTGAGTATTAAGCAGATCAATTAGCACCAGACGGCATATGTTAGCCCAGTTAAGAATATTTCGCTTTTGACACAATATAACAAATCATGTTAGGCCATTAAAATACAAAAAAAACAGACCTTTTAAGAAGGCACATCTATTTATGTTTCTGTCTTTGCAGGTGTGCTGGAGCTGAAATCAGTGAAACCAGGCCATATAGTCATCAAGGGACAGGCATCGTCGCACTTTCTCTGTTTGGACAGTGAAGGCCGTTTGCGGGGGCAGGTATAGTAAGCAGAGAAAAGTGTACTGTAAATGTAAAGGTCTCTGTCCTTCCTGTCCTTCACCGACGACTTACATCTGTCGTCCCTTGCAGAGCCACTACGCCGAGGCGGACTGCAGCTTCAGAGAACTGGTGCTGGCGGACGGATACACCCGTTTCCTGTCCTCAAACCACGGCTCTCCTGTGTCTTTGGCATCAAAACATTCCCCAGACCGACACACAGTCCCCTTCACTCGATTCCTACCAATTAGGAATACTTTGGCAAGGGAGAGTGTGTCTGAACAACCACCAGACAATCAGAGAACAGTCAACGTGGACTCTGATGATCTTCTTGGAATGGGTCTAGACACTGTGGTCAGTCCTCAATTCTCAGTGGACAAGTGAAGAAAGTGAAATGATAATAGATATGTGACTGTATAGCTTGTATGCAGCTTGGCTAGTTTGGTTCTAAACATACTTCTATTATATTTATATATTTCTGTTTCTCTTAACTTAAATATGTAACTTATTTATTTATTGTGTGGTGTATTATTTCTAATTGTTATTTAAAGACTGAATCGTTTTGACAACAGCCTCTGAGTCATAATTATTATTTGAGAGGATATTTGTGTCTGAGTAAGAAATGTCGCAACATTTCTGGGAGTTTTTCTAAGTTGACTGTGACTGGAAAGTCCAGCAAGCGTGTTTGTACTTTTTGAGTGTGTTTATCAGACGAGAGAGAATGAAAATAAACGTGACATAAATTCCACTCCTGTTTGTCTTTTGTGCAATGATACTGCTGATTTCACGAAGCACTTACAGGAAGCGGCAATTTAAAGAATGGAAAGAATGTATTCTGGTTGGGATCACAGCTTTCATGGTGGCTGAGTGAGGTAATGGGCTGGTTAATGTGAGAGCAGGAGCGCTCTCTAGTGGACAAATGAGCAATGATTAAAAAAATTATAAAGCTCCCACTTTGTTTGTGAGTGTTGGTGATCATTTAAAACTTTTGTCTTTCGGCTGGGCAAATCTAAAATAAAGTAAGGCCTCTATATGAAAGTGGAGGAGAGGACCAAAGTTGACATCCGTCATGCGTGACTCCTCTCACCTCCTGCGTGAGACTGCGGAGGCCTTAAACAGCTCCTTCAGCAACCGACTGCTACTCCCACCATGTAAGAAGGAGATCTACCACAGGTCCTTCATTCCTACAGACTCTTTAACAGCAGCATGACTTCATGTAGCACATATTTGCTGTTATACATAGATATATATGCACAAATGATCAAACGTGTCAGACTTGTTCATGAAGATGAAGATTTACCCCCCAGTGTGGGATCATCAAAGTCTATCTTATCTTATTTAAAATAAATAGATAATAAATTGATTTATTTGCCTTTTACTTAACATTAAACTAACAACCATTATCATTACACATTGTTAAGCACTTTACACTCGCAACGTCACGTTACACATACCTTCCATGGGTCATCACTGTGATGTCGTGGAAAGTGAAAGTGTTCCAGTGAAACTGAGAGCAATGTTACTGGAAGTGACTGCTTATAGCAGCTTAGTAGCTGTGGAAAAGGTCTGTCATGGCCATACAAAACTTTCTCTAGTTATGATCCTAAAATGACACTGCTATGTTTAACAGGCTACTTCTTTCAAAGTTCAAATCATTTCTTGAAATAATTAACAAATAACACTGCTTCTTCTTAAGAAAATTAATAAAATATAATCTTTATTAAAAACACTGAGTGCATAATTAAGCAGGTAAATACAGATTTTTTTTTTTCCAATGCAGCAATCAAATCTTTCCTCCTTAACACAACGGTGTCATTAAGTAATGCTATAGTGTTGTGTTACAGCATGATAAAGGTCACATCAGTCGCTACAGGTCGCATAAGCCCAATCTACACAAATGTGAACTTTGTACATTACTCACAGAAGAATGCTGAGATTGCGGGGTTGGTTTACGAGAGATCTTCGTCCGTCTGCCGCGACAGCTCTGCTGGTGTATGGTTGAGTTTCGATGAGACATGACACCTACTGTTTATTGCCAATAATCCATCTATGTCCACATCAAACATTAAGCCACAGTGTGACAGTACTAAGACATCATAGTTTCAAGACACAGAACATACATTCATAAAGTCATTTTCATCCCTAACAAGCTGATAACATGAATAAATAACAGCTCATATTATATTTATATCATGACCCTGAGAATATAAAACTCACCATCTTTTTTCTCACGTTTTTTTATAGCTTTATTATACAAAAGTTGCCTTTCAGTGACATTTGACTGGCTAGTGCTGTAATACATACCTAGAAATTAACAAGAAAAGGCAATAAAAATTATTTAGTAGCCATATTAGTGCTATATTTAAGGCTTTACTTTGTAATCTGCAAGTTTCTCTCAGTTTCAGGACCTAAGAATTCATATTCATTGTGTTTCTGCTTTTTCACTCCATTATGTTTCTCTTTTGTGTCTTTGTCAAATGGTACAAAATAACATTCCCACTCCCTACACTTGAGTAACCAGTGGTTCCCTCAGATACATATTTCCTCCTCTAAACTCTGTGCTCTGCCCTGTACACAGTGCACCCAGCAAAGTCCCATTCAAAGGGTTGCAAATGCCTTCAATTGCATAATAATCTGGGTCTGGATCCCTTTCCCCTTCCTCTGTTTCCTCACCTTCTGGCTCCTCTCCATCCCACAGACCAGTTGGTACGTGGCTGTACTCGGTTCGATCCTCACATTCAGTCTCCCGGTGGTAGAAGTAGCTAAAGTTGGACACTATAACAGGCACTGGCAGTGAGATGGTAAGCACTCCAGCAATGGCACACATTGAGCCCACCAGCTTTCCCCACACTGTCTCTGGGTACATGTCACCATACCCCACTGTGGTCATGGTGACAACTGCCCACCAGAAGGCATGCGGTATACTAATAAAGGCTGTGTTGGCGTGGTCGGCCTCAGCAAAGTAGATAGCACTAGAAAAGAGGATGACTCCAATAAACAGGAAGAAGATAAGCAGGCCCAGCTCACGCATGCTGGCCCTTAGTGTCTGGCCGAGGATCTGAAGGCCCTTAGAGTGGCGTGACAACTTGAAGATCCTGAAGACCCTCACTAACCGGATGACTCTGATGATTGCCAAGGATGTGGCTGGGGAAGCATCATTGTCCTTGGCCAACTCAGTTCCCAGAGTGACAAAATATGGCAGGATGGCGCTAAAATCGATGATGTTCATGACATCCTTGAAGAAGCGTGTCTTGCTGGGCGAGCAGGCGAAGCGCATGATAAGCTCAAAGGAGAACCAGCATATACATATGGTCTCCACCATGAAGAAGGGGTCGTGGAAAACACTGTGTGGAAGAGGCATGTTTATAGATACGTTCTTTGCCTGGGAGTGGTACTTGTAAAAATATTCCTAAAGGAAAGGAGACAAGACAGACAGGAAAGATACAAATTATACTTGTGAACTGCAGCCAATGTATAAGAAAGTAACGAGAAGGATAATACATAATCATAACTGTAATTTTGCAATTTTTTGTGGCTGTGGGAGGAAGTTGTAATAATTTAACACCACTTTAAGGAATAGTTTGACATCTTGGAAAATATGCCAACTTATTTTTCTTACCAAGAGTTAGATGAGAAGATCAATAATTTCATTTAACCTGTCAGTGCCCAAAAATAACAAAATTCACCTACCAGCATCTTTTCACACCTACTGTAAGGGTCCAAACCAAGGTGCAAACCAAAGTTCATGTTATTGTTACAGTTAGCCTCACATTGCCATAATGCATGCATTTCCATTTTCTAGCTCTGACACTAGCCTGCCAGAACTTCCCAATTGTTCCCAAAACATCCAAAACATCCCAAAATGTTTTTGCACACCAGAAACAACTGAACCATGGTTCAATTTGACCACCTCTTTTTGCTGGACCAAGACTTGTTTTGTCTGGACTGTGATCTGGGGGAGGTTTCACACCTGTAGTTTCGGATATTGATCCGAAAAGTCAGAAACTAGACCAAATGATGTGTGAAATGGCCCTTAAGCTCACAAATGAATACATTATATTGCTGTAAAATAACAATATTTCTTGCCTAGAAATAGTTGAGCACATAACCCTTTGTAAAATGGCAAAGTGACATTTTTACAGTTCAGATTTTGTATTTGTTTTAATTAACGGACATAGAACAGAGCCAGGCTGACTGTTTCCTTCTAACCAGTCGTGCTAAGATAAGATAACCAGCTAGCTGCTCCAACTACATATTTACAATGCAGACACAAGATTAGCATCTATCTAATCATCTAAGAATAAAGAATAAGAAGAATTTATTGCATATCATTTAATGCCAGTTTACTACTGAGATACTATTTTCCTGGTATTCCAATAAACTCCATGTAACCTCAGTATGTTGTCCACCATCTCCCTTTTGACAACATCAATGAAGCGTTTGACATCTGTGGCATTACATTTCAGTCATAGCAGCACCTATCTCTTTTTCAGTCCACCTGTCTTTCCATCTTCCGTGCCGGTTAGCATTACATTCAGAATTGGATAGTAGCCGTTTAAAGCATCTTACACTTAACATCAAGTTAAAAGCGTGAAAACGGATGATACGGATATAAAGGGATCACTTTAGCATGCTGTAATGGGTTGTGTGTAACATCTTAGGTTTCAGGGTAGTTTAAATAAACCTAGAGTATTTCTTATGACTTTCAGTAGCAGGTCAGTCACAGTGTTTATTACTAAAGGTGGACATCTATGTGTTGATCTCCTCTAAGGGCTCTCCTAAGACTAAATATAACCCCGTGAGATCTCCGAACAGAAACATGAGAGCTTCTTGCTGCACCGCACCTCATCTATCTCCACCTTCGTCGCTATATCATCTCCCTGGCCTCTGCAGCCATGTAACATTGCCAATTCAGTTCAGTAGGTCTGCCGCTGACTTGGACTCAAGTAAGTTACAGTAGTTTCCTGGCAGGTCCCCCTGTGCATAGGCAGCTTGGCCTAGCGCAGCAGTCCTGGAGGAATGTGTTAACATGACCCAATGTACGCATCTCATCCTGTGAGAGACCTTTTAGTCTCCGGGTTCTAAGCCACCGGATGGCTGTGGCTCACCTTTGCCTATGCGTTCGGTCACTTGTGTGACCTTTTATTTACACTCCTAACTGTCTCCTCACCCTGTCTTTCCTTTCTCTCTTTTATTTGTATTCCAAGCCACACCCATTACTCCCTGTACCCTTTAGCACTTCCTGAATCTGAGTGTATCAGATTTAACAGCCGACTAAAATAATCACACTGCGAGCTTCCTGGAGTCTAACTCTCTCTCTCTCTCTCTCTCTCTCTCTTTGGTCTGCTTCCAGAGAGATTGGCAAATACTTGTCCCCATGTCAGTATTTTTCCTCTTAACACACTGTAGTACCAAGTGTGTGTTTACCTAAACACCTGCTTCCCATGATATCATGTTTCTGACCCAGGCACTCGTCCCATTCATACCAAGGCAGTTTTATTGGTGTGATACTGAAAAGTGGTAGGGTTGCTTTTCAAGAGTCTCTTTTAAAGTGACTAGTGACAATATATTCTCTCATGTCAAGTCTTTACCATTGACCTAGCACACCTATAAAATTAATGTTAAGTGATAAGTGTTTATTTGAGTTTAATCCACAGTTTCCTCTGTCAGTAACATTCCGAGTTCTTGTGGTAGTCCTGAAAACGTCTCACTCCCGAGTTCTTGACATTACACTCTTGTGCCTCCCAAACATACAGAGCAACACTTTATGTCTTACCTCTCGTGTCTCTTTCTCATTCCTGAAGTCTGGCAGTGTCTCCAGGCAGAAGATGAGAATGGACACCACAATGACCATGACGCTGATGATGGCTATGATACGTGCGCCCGATGAGGACTCAGGATGTTCAAACAGCATCCACAGTCTTTTCTGAATTTCGTTGGATGGCAGCGGGGTCTCCTCCTCCTTTGGAAAACCTTCATCCTCCTTGAAGCGGTTCATGATCTCTTCTCCCAGCTCATAGAACAGCAGCTCATCCATGAAGATGTCCAGTGGTATGTTCGCAGGCCTCCGAAGCCTCCCGCCTGACTGGTAAAAATACAGAATGGCATCAAAGCAGGCCCGATTGCGGTCTAGGAAGAGCTCATTTCGAAGCGGGTCAAAGTACCGTGATCGCCGCCTGGGGTCACCAAGCAAGGAGTCAGGGAACTGGGCTAAGGTGCGAAGCTGAGTTTCATAACGCATCCCTGACACGTTGATGGCCAGTCTTTCACTCAGTGCCCATCCAGTCCGCCAGAGAGACCCGGAGCGCCGCCTCTCCTTCTTCTTCTCTTTCTCATTCCCTTTGATCTCCTTCTCTCCTTTTTCCTCAGTGTTGAGCTCGTTCTTCAGCTGTTTGTCTTTCTCCCCATCGCTCTCTTTCCTCCTGCCTCCTCTTTCGTCTTCATGTGGGTCACTGCTGTCCATGCTAGGCCAGGGAACAACAAACCGCTCTGCTGAGGAACTACTGCACTGCACAAGCAAACGGTGTCTGCAAACCAGAGTGACAGTTCCATCAGTGTCTGTGGTTTTCAATTGATAAGCATTACAGGTGGAGTTACTGTATAGTAACTCCCATTTAGCTAATACAAATAGCACAAAACAAACACCAAAAACATGTTGGTACAAGTATCATGTACCATGTGTTTGTACCGGTGGCATGTACCAGCAAACATTTCCATCACACTTAAACATATAAATTCAAAAACTGACTTTGAAATCATGTATTAAAATGTTGGTACCCAGTTAGTGAGATGAAAGCAAATACTCACAAAGTGTAAAAAGGATGCTGACGGAGACTAATGGCAGGAGGAAAAGATCACATTGTTCTTCTCCTGTGACTCATCAAGTTGTCAGCCGTTGGATCCATCATCATGTCCGTCTGTCACACACTCAGAGTCCTTTGTTCGGCTTGTTTGGCCTACCTTCAGTCCAGTGGCTGCCCGGCTAAACTCTCTGACCAAGTTTGCACGCGAAGTGTGCTTCCAGTTGTTTGCAGAGAACATCCACGATCTGGTCCTGTCCCTTTCTGCCTCATGTTGTCTGTCTTAAAATTTTTTGGGAATGCTGTCCCGTTGAAATTCAATCTCTGCTGGAACTCTGAAACCCCTCCCTGTCCTCTCCCTCCATTTTAGCTATGTAGCAAGACAACCTTCAACCTCACTATCAAATGTCACCTCTGCCTGGCACCGCATGGTGTTGCCCTCTCTAACAAGCACGGTAGCCTGACTGACAGGGGTCCCTCACTGTTCATTAACTCTCATTAAGTGTTTTATTTTTCATCGTTTCATTAAATGTGTATTCTCAACAACTGAACTCAACAACAGTCAAAGAAAAACACATACAAACAACATTTTTTTCCAGATAAGGAGCAAATATTTAATGTTATATTGTCACAGTCTTATTAGCTTATGTTTAAGCTAATTTTGCTATATGACTTCATGTGGCTGCTTACAGTGCTTTGCATTGTCCTTATTCTGGCATGGTCCGGGGTAGGTTGGTTATTAATATCATTTTTATATATTAATATTATTCTTTTTCTCTAAAGTGCATTTCCCAGAACTATCATTTAAAACCTTCCAGGCCATGATAACATTGCATTAAGAAAATCCAAGCGTGTACTTACAGTTAGAACCTTAATAATCCAATATAATGCTCTGGTGTACACTGTGATATCTGACGGTATCATGTTACTCTTACATATACTCTCCTGGCTTGCTGCTGCTAATCTCACCACTATGTCACTTTGTACATTAGGTCAAGTGCAACACTGCTGCACTCCGTGCGCACTTCTATTGCCTGTAATTTGAGTTTGAGTGTAATTGTTCTCGTATAACTATTTCATTTTGTTTATTATTGTTATTTTAAGACTTAGAATTATTGATTTTTTTAACTTTCTCTTTTCCTCTGTACTTACTCCTATCTTCTGACTTCTTTACTGTACAATGGTAGACTGACTTGGGGAGATGTGGAAAAGCAAGCTTGTGAACTGAGTTAATGTTATCCTAACAACCTACATATTTCACCTGCTGGCAAAGTAAGTTATATTGTCTGTGTGTCACAGATGGTTAAACATGATGGCTTCATAGTATACATGGTTTTAATGAAGGCAGGCTTATCCTAACCTGTCACTGTAATGAGAGGAGAAGAAGATGGCACCCTCAGCTGACTAGGGTTTGTTTCCTGAAACCCAAAGTCAACATTGACTTTTGTGATTTGTGTGCTGAAGCAATGGCAATGTGACTTGCGAATGCGTCACATAACATACTTATTTTAACCTAAAGTATGATCTTTTCCCAGACCTAACCAATCTATGACTGTTTCGCAAGTTAACCACATGTTTTATATAGACTAAACTATCTTATGAGCCATTCCCCATACAGTACTGCAGCTCATGGTAGCACTGACATGGGTGATGTCAAGCTTTATCCTGTGTTTGTTCACGTCTATGTCTTTGATCCCAGAATAGACAAAGTAGTAGTAGTGCCACTCAAACTTGTTGAGTGGAGAAGATTTGCTGGAGAAGGCATCTACGATCTTGCTGACCTTGAACTCGAGGAAAATGAGGAATACCACGGACCAACTGTGCTAGCTTTGCAGCTGACATTTCTGCAGTAATATAAGGCTTAACAAAGGATTTGCAGCATTCATAAAAGCAGAGAATCCACATATCTGCCTAGTCGGTTGTGCATGCTACCTACTACCTACCTCATGCTACCATAGCTGCTGAAAAGGCGGCCAGACAGCTATGTGTTGGCATAGATGAGCAGCTTATCACAATATGCTACAACCCAACAAGAGGAGTGAGGGGAAGACTGTGCAGTGTGACAAGCTCTCAGTTGCCCCAACACACCTGCTCCAGCAAGCTAGCCGACCTGAAGACCAAGAGGTTATCCTCCAGCTTTTTAAGAACCCCCCTTAATACAGTACAGCAAATAGATGAAAAGGAAGGAGGAATAGGAAAAGATGACAAAACCAGAGAAGGTTTACAAGGAACTACTTCACAAGTAGGTGAAGTGGCCTCCATGTATAGGTGGATAAACGGCTACATCATCATCTGGTCCATCACTGCAGATGAGCAGACACCAATCTGCCACATTCTGAGACATTTCATAGGCAGGATCCATGCCAGGTGACAGCGGATAATGCTGTTCCAATCCACAAGCCTGGATGAGACGTGGTGATGGCAACAGGAGGAACAAAGCTCCTCACGCCAGGTGTCCTTGTGATTTTCACAGTAGCGCAGACTGTGAAAGAGCCTTCAGCTTGGTTACTGAAAACAAAAACTCATGCCGTCACGCCAGCCATACCACTGATGTGCTAAGTTCTCTTGTGACCAGACAGACCACAGTGGCTGCCAGTGTCACAGGGGGAGCTTGTAGCCACACTTTGCTTAATAAGGCACATTTGCCGCTTACGAGGCGGAGCTGCAGAATATAAGTGAACGCCTGAACTCTGTGCTAGTGTCAGCTAAGGGAAACCGACCCGTGTGACAGTTATATGTTGGAAGTGAGGTGTCAAAATTGAGCAGAAGTCATTTTTTTCGGACTGAGAAAGGCTTGTTTAATTGATTTTGCTGTTATTAGCCTGCCTATTTATTTAAATATTTGATTTATTTATTTTTAACATTGCAACATTTGGCTGCCAGGTGATATATTAGGCTACTGCAAATGGGTCATTTTATTTTTATGCAGACATGCCGAGAGAGACAAGCTTACAGACCAAGTTTAATTCATTGAAACTACATGAGAGTTTATTTAGAGCTACTATAAACATTCAGTTTTTATTTTCAGGTACACACTCAGTTCAAATTTAGATTACTGGCATTAATAAATGAGTCGGCTGTCCAAAATATACTATGTGTTATGTCAGCATAATACGACAAAGAGAGAGAGTTTTGCCAGCTGTGCAGTAAATTGCATAGTGTTGGTCCAGAAGTACAGAATGAAGTAGAATTTTGCAGAAAGCAGAAAATAGATCATTAGCGGCGATCACAGGAAATGATTCTTGGGTAAAGAAACTCAGATTTGGTCAGATTTACTGTCATAAGTCATAGATCTTCAGCTGTCTGAATCTACCAACACAGACAGTACTGTGTGTTACCACCAGAGGGAGGTGGTGTTTTGGCACAAAAGAGAAAAATCTCAAAGAGTCCTCTGCCGACATTTCCTCACAGCTGCCTTCAGTCACAGAATAAACACACAGCTCACTGGGTTGCAACGTGACATTCACATTTGGTTTCATATCATTCATATCATCAAATATTTTGGTTAGAGGGTGGGGAGCGTGTGAAGTATGTGAAAATCAACCACAAAATGACGCAACCCCCTCCCCTGAAAATATAGATTATGTTTTGGATAAGGGACAGACTGTGACAGAGGACTACGTGCTTCCGGTCTGACTTTAAAATTCTTTAGCTTTCATGCAGCTACGCGGAGCAATCATGAAATCTCGTGACTCCCGTGAGATGGCTGCACAGGCTCTACCGCCACAGATTCATCACCCTGTAGGAGAGTGTGAAACAGACACTGGGCTATCCATAAGTAGAAAACAGATGACTCATCACAGCACAATAGTATTTCTTACCATGTGCTTCTTACATTAGTTTGTGTTTGTGTGCCTTCCACATGGATGTAAGCATTTTATAAAAGGCAGTGCGGAGATTTATAGTAGCTTTGTGTCATTTCATGAGTATTATTTCTAAATTGCCCTGATTTTCTGATCTTTCAAAAATACTACTACAATACAAAAGACAAAGAATTACCTCTATATCTAGTTACAGCTGTAGTAACATCTTTATTTGCTTCAACATGACTGTGAAACATTTTTTTCCACCTTGAGCACACCTCATATTTCGCTTATTCCCCCCACGATCTTACAATCTCTGGTGCTGGGTCGAAGAACATAATCGCACTCTATCAATGTTTCCGATCCATATGATTCAAACGTGTTCCGGTTTCACAGAAGTTAAAGTTACAGTTATCTGATATCAAGGTGTAATGCGAGGAAAACAGCACTCGCATTACCTCATCATTCTCAAATATCATGCCACAGTTACGGTTGACCTCAAGATTATAGATTAGCATTACACGACGAGACTTTATTTTAGAAGCTCAAATGGCTTAATGCAACCGGCTAAAAAAGAAGCTCGACTGTCGGACCTTCTTGGAAATACCGGCGTCAGAATACACCACATTCTTAAACTTCCAGTCACAAATTTAATGTGTCATCCTTCAGTTTCATGCAAGACTTTGGATTTACATTGTGTCCTCATTTCAGGCCAGATTATATCAATCATGGTATTGTGGTATCCTGTTCCTGACAGGCTGATGAGCAGTGTTAACTGTGACAGTCAGCACAGAATGTTACAGTCTAAGGTCAGTACGCACAGGCGCACACATTTCATGAGTTAGGAATCTGAAACGAGCCGACACACCGTTGATGTTACTTTTTCATTTATTTTTAAGTTCATTTCAATGATTTTAAGCAATTTTAATGTCTCTGAAAAAGCATCTCATGACTGTTAATCAGTTGTTCATTCAAGCTGCTATGGAGATTAGTTCACATTAGGTCGCATTGACATTCATACATTTTAAGTCTCAATAGTAGAAATATGTTCAATTATGACACTTTATTGATATGTTTCTATTTTTTCTTCAAAATATAAAAAGATAGATCATGAACATTCCATTGAAATATACTTTATACAGTTCTTGATGAGTTGTTCTTTGTGTTCCAACATTTCAAAAATAAAATCCGGCATAAGTCACAACCAGATACTCCAGTGACCACCTCCTCCCCCCCATTCACTCTCCTACTAAGACCGTAGTACAATGGACTAGTACCTAAGTCTGTTTTATGCAATTTGATGGCATGTAAAATGAACATACATCTTTTATCTTTGGAATGCTTACATAAATGCATGGTGTTAGTATGTAATATTAGATGTATGTATATATCTCGATATGACTTTTGCAGTGTTAGTCACATTATTTCTAATTAAAATAATATATTTAATATGTTAGAAAAATCTGTTTAGTGTGATAACTTTTCCTCTAAAACAACTCTGGTCTTATCATTTTGTAAAACAAAATATTTTTAGATTACTATGATTGCTAAGTCGCTCTATGGAAAGCCATAAAGCCACTAACACATGTGGTTGCAATCATCTGAACTGATGACAGAACATCTGTGTCTCAGGGAGCATACAGTTAAGTGTCGATCAGTGGCATTCGTGGTGCAGATTGCATACAATGTCCTCAATAAGAAAAACAAAACAGAAAACATATTCAACAGAAACAGGCATGTAAATAAAGTAAATATGATATATATATAATCGCAGATGTGTTATCCAAAGACCACATAATACCTTCCAAACACCTGGACAGGACATGTCATAATATGGTCACAACACACAGAAGCTGTTAGCTTAACAGTGGCACCTGCTTACCGTGTAAAGCATTTTTCTTATTTTGGTTATGTGAGTGTTACACAGGAAATCTTTAACATGTTGTAACAGGTTGCAAACTTGAGAAAAAAGTAAAACAGACTTAGCACTCTCAACATTGTAACTCATTCTGTTCAACATGACTAAATCAAATGGCAGTATTATGCAATAGAAAAGGAAAGACATCTTTTTCAGCCTGGTTTTGGCAGAGCAGTCACAATGTGGAGAATGTGGAAATGGGGAACTTAACAGTGAAAATTGAGTAGATAGAAGAATAAAAAAAAAAGACAGTACTTGGCCATGAAAACACAAACAGCTGGGTGAAGCACAGAGTTTTTGCAAGTGTGCACACCATTGCTAGAAGTTTTACCTCTGAAATATTCATAAGCATCTTTGTGACCATCAAAGCCGTAGTTGCTTCGTGTCTTCCGAAATGAACTGAACTGAAATCGGCAGTTTTAAAAAGGTACTGGACCAGAACAAAATCCCATGGACCATTTTTGCAAATAGTTCAAGAACCTCTAAAATCTCGAAGAGTCTTATTTCGTTAACATCACACCATTGAGTCTCATATTCTTGTGAACCTCCAACTGCAATGTACTAAGAATGGACCGAGGACCATTCAGCTGCCTGAGCTGAGCCCTGGACCAGCAGGGCCTGAAACTCACTTTGAATACCAAACCAAGGTCGAGATGCTTGGAGAGTACTCAACAATGAGATGGGTTTTATTTAAACAAACCTCTTTTTTTTCTTCTTTTTTTTTTTTTTACATTAACCTCCCCTCGGTGGACACTGGTATCTCTCATCCTCCCTTTCTTGCAACACTTAAAGTACTTCACTGACATCATTTTGGAAGCTCTGGGTCTCTTTGATTGGTGCTCACATGACTGTGTCGTGTGCTATAATGAGCTGCCAACTAGCCAGCTGGATGGACGGTAACTCCATGGGTAATGACGGATGCAAAGACCTGACCATCTAAAAAAACCCAACAAAACAACGAAGACGAGCTACCTCTACACACTCATGCTGACACTTGTGAGTGTGAGTAGTTTTCAGTTGCCTCTCAGAGGAAGACGTTTCTGCTCTACGACACGGCACAGTGTTCATAGTTATCAAGACTGGATTCATGACAAACAATGATAGGAGGCTAAGGGGATATGTCAAGACTCTGTTCCCCCTCGAGAGATTATCAAGTCATTATGCATGCGTTTTTTTACACATCACTGTGAGGTGTTCACATTATCGTCATCTATATACTAGAATTTATTATGTTAGAAAGTAAATAGCAAAACACCTACATCCACACACACCATCGACACACCTGAGTCCTTTAAACCACACACAAACTTTGGAATGGCAGTTGGTTCCATGCAAACCTGAAATCTCTCTTGATTGTTCGCCAGTATAGTATATTTGTGTTATTGGTCTTGGATAATCTGCACTTGTACTCCCATTTTTCTCCTCAGGACTAGCGGAACAGAACTGCCTATCCCAGCAAAATCCTGCCATGAGACATCCAAGGCCTTTTAGGAATCTCTTTAACACTGAGGCGTTGAAGATACTCTCGAGGTTCTCCGTTTGCCCTGCTACAATCATGTGACAACTCTTGTATTATTGCCAAAGGAAAAAAAAGCAAACTATGAGTACTGATCAAGCAGTCAAAGTTGTGGCATGGAGAGCTGTTGTTTTAGAACTTGCTGCTGCTGTTTCTGCTGCTGCTACGGTAGTTGTGCAAATGACTTAAGGAGGAAAACATAGACTTTTTAACAAGAAACATCCTTTGCGCGACTGCTATAGTTGGGCAAAGTTCGGAATGACAGCTGCTGAATGGTTGGAAAATATACTGCTCAATGCGTAACAAAGTAAAACTATGGCAGCGGTCGAAAAACACACTGGAATGAGGAATGTAGGGCAGTAGAAGCAGAGAGATTTCATCAAACAAAACATAGTTCAGGGTGTACTTTGCAAACATACATGTTTCAATATTCACATTTTTTTTACTTTTCAAAACAAAATATAGCTCTTCTCTTTCATTATAATCTTTTTTTTTAAAACATTAATTGCATATAACATTTTTTTAATTCATTTTATATATACTTTTTTTTTTTGTATCTCTAGCACCCTTGTCTTCAACTAAGGGCTTGCAGAAAAGACAGTCATGCAAATAGTCATGCTGGTAAACAAAGTTACAAAAATGCATTATCTTTTTTTTTTTATTTGTTTATCTCAGCGTCCATTCTTTGTCATCCCCGTGTCTTTATAGGCAAGAGTTTGTCATTGCTCAATGTCTTTCAAAAAAACATTTTCCCGGTGCTCGTGGGGACAACAACTTTGCCCACCTCCCATGACAAAATATTCACTTCCCATCTTTTTCCATGACTCCATTTAATGATGCCAAATTTTCTATTAACATTTGCATCTGATTTTTTTTTTCTTTTCTTTCTTCCATTGGACCTGGATCTTTTCTGCACAGAAACTTCTTCCGAAGCAATGGATAGTTGATTTGTTTATCAAAATATAGATTTGTTCTCTTTGTACACTTCCACACTTCTACTCTTGGTCCATTTCTTCTCATTTTCCCCTTTGCCTAAGGCTCCCCATGACGGGCCATCCTTAACTTGACATCGACTTGCCTGTGAAGCAGTCGTTGGCAGCAAGAGGGACAAGAGAGAGATGGGGCAGTATTCATCTGGGAATTCTTGAGCCTAATTGGCAGTGTCGGCCTTTGCGTTGGGGGTGGGGGAACGTTTATCTGATTGGTCCCTTTCAATATGATAACACAGAATTTCCAGCTAATGGATATTTTTATGCGACGTAAAAAGTGTTCTTGTGGTAGGAATGTTCTTTTCGTTGTAATTTAGGCAGGCCAATATCCCAAGATATTGAAGAAAGACTGACAATTGTCTCTAGGACCTTTGTCTCCTTTAGTCAGTCTTGTCGCTCCTCATGACTGAGCACTGTGTCAGTCAGACATGGGAAAAGTACTTGTGATGTTTAAATGTGCACATAGGGATGGGATGTTAGTGGCAGTTAAGTTCTTTTAGAGGAATGATTTTGTACCAAACGTCGTGGCAACGTCCAGTATGAGGGTGCGTACAAACCTCACCCTGAATGGTATAGTTCACCTAATCTACTGTACATTACAGAAGGTCATTCAGCAAGTGCATGCTACAGGACCTTTGGTATCCCACGTGGATTTCTGGGCAAGCCCATGGCAGTACATGAGAGATAAAGATAAGTCTTTTTCCACCATTTTTCTCTGGGGAATGTTTCGGTTTAGTCCAAATATGCAGTAAATGCTATACAAGACCAGTTTGAGCTGATGCTACATGTGCTTCGTTTGTTCGACTCCATAGTTAGTGCTGTTTTTGATTATCTCAGTACTTGTAAAGAGGGCAGTGTTTCAGTCTGATAGGAATGAATGGAAGACATAGGTTCAGTGGCAAACATGCTATACAAGTGCTAAACTTGAATGAGGGACTATAGTATGGATGTCGGTGAATACTGTGCATTTGTGATTGATTTCATATGCACTCTTTGTATCTAGCGGATCTTCGTTTTTTGTTTTTTTTTGGAATGTCAAGAGTAAGACCAATCCTTTGTCTCTCATGTACTATATTTTCTTTTCTTCACTTGAAAGGAACCCAAGAGGAAAATGACATCTAAAAGATCCTTTGAATGCATAAATTCCTCTCTCTCTCTGAACTGTCGATGGATTAAGTAAGTTATTTCCCAGCCAACAAATGCTACAATATGTTAGCAGAGATGCTACATTGTTCATTCAGTCCTTTGTGAAGACAAGTGTTTGTTTTTTTTTTGTTTGTTTGTTTTTTTGTTGGTTTTTTTCCCCGGAAACTTGTGAAGTTGCTCAGTTGTTCAGCACTGTAGACGGTACTGAGTTGGTCATCGTACAAGATGGCGAGTATAATGTTGTCAGAGATATGTCATCTGGAATGTGTAATCAGGAGTCCTTCTCTCTCCCAAAGTGTGTGCAATGCTCAGTCAGTTTGCCGAAAAAAAGGGAGAAAAAAAAAAAAAAAAAAAGGTCAGTCAGACAGTTGTCAAAAAATGTGGTCAGAGTTCCAAGAGGCTGCTTTGGTAACAACGTGAGGAGCAGACCATAAGATTTTTTTTTTTTTTTAAATTCATGATTAACCTCTGGTCTCTCTCTTGTCACCCCAAAGATCTCCTTTAAACTGTCCATCCGTGTCACACCTGTCGCTTTACGTGGCTCCCGCTGCAAATTTGTGTTTACCGCTTACTGACTCCTTATTAGAGAGAAGGCGAATGCTAGAAACTTAACACTGTGAAGACAAGAACAGAAAGCCATTAATATTAAGTTCACCACAGACAATAAACATATTTTGTAAGAAATCATGTTCAGTGAAATTGAAACTTAACTAGTAAACACTTGTATCTAGATTGGTTTATAGAGTGTTCAACTAATACAAACCAATCATTTTTTCTTGTTGTCATGTTTGGAATTTGCCAATTGCATACAGTTTTATAGTGTTACTGACATTATGTACAATAGGGAAGCAATCAGGGATCACCATTACCTGTAAACTGCTGGTTAACTGTGCATGTCAGAATGAAGTGCACACATTTAAAAAGTAACGACAGTAACTCTAGTACAGCTACAACAACAGTCTATCTCCAACATACAGACAAGAAAGTTGGCACACAAGTTATTCTTGAACAACAAAAATCCAGAAAGGTGACAATAACACTGGCGTTTGACAATATAAGAAAAACAGACAATATACTGAATGAAACAAACTGCCAGCCAACTGACCAACACCATTCTCCCCACTCTGCCAAATCTCAACAAATACAGCCACCATATTTACAAGAGGGAATTATGTACAGAGCATTTCAAAGTATGCAAGATTAGATGACGTATGTGTGTGTGTGTGTGTGTGTGGATGGGTGTGTGGACGACAGATGGACACATTCACGAAAGGTTTCACATTTAAAAGAGAAATTCTTGTACTTTGCGAAGCAAGTAGCGGCTTTACACATCGGGCCGACACCATTTCAGGAGGCTTAACCTCCAATTTCAGATATGCATCATGCAAACGCGTGCAAATTCAAGAACATGTTTGTCAACAACAGTAGGCCGAACGTTTCTAATTCCTTGCCTACCGTTACGCCAAACAATTCTTGTATCGCACGTGCTGGCATCATTAATTATGCACTGGAAGATTAAACACTTCTGCTGTGGTCTCACCAGCAAACATCGACTCAACACAAACAATATCATTTCTTGCAGCAACATTGGGTCTTCCCCGTCTGCTCTTCGTTCACCCTCTTCCTCTGTCAATTTTCCGATTTACAGTTGCAGTTTTCTCCAGAGAAAAGCTGTTAGCAAGACATCAGTTATGTTTTCTAAAGACTGGGCGTATGGCAAATGTTGTAACCACGTGTAACCACGGGTAAAGGCAACCTACGAGGAACTGCAGCTTACATTATGAGGAAGCACCTATTCATCTAACTGACCATGGATGCTCAACAATTAAGCATAGACTTTGTAACTGTATTAAAATAGTATTTTGATGTTAATGCAAGTGCAATGCCATGCCTTGTTATGTGAATATAATTAAGAGTAATAGGACCTCGTGTCAGATGTATACATCTGTGTAATTTCCCAAATATGTCTGCACCAAATCAGAAAGAAGTTTGACTTCCAGATTTATACATATGCCTTTTTACTGTATGCGTTTAACACATACAGGTCTAAAAACATTCTCCATCATCGGGTGCTAACACAACACTGTTTGTTTGAACATAAATCAGACTTTTCTGTCTTTCCCATCTTTGTTCTGGCACCAGTAACATCCTGAAGCAGTGCCAAAGCGGCCTTTGTCTTGGTACACACAGGCATTATGCACTGGTATTGTAAAGCTAACAGCTTATTGACTGATGATGCAAGAAGGTCAAAGTTATGGTCAAATGTACATTATTCTTATTCCCACATTAGACATAGCCAATGCTCCAAATAAATGTCCCTTTGATATTATTATTCTCTTTGTTACATTGATATGTCACACTCAGCTCAGCTGCATATGTTTAAATATCTTTCTGAAGGTATATTTAGATTTAAGTAAATGTTCTTGTATGGAAGGTGGCACGGTCACTCTACTCTTTTAATACATACGGTCTCTGGAGCCAGTTAAATATATAGCCCAGCTTCGTGTTGAACTTTGATCAATGTATTTTGCAACAAGAGGATTGACAGCTGTTTTACCTCCATGTGCCGAGCATTACATCAGTAACTGGCATTGTGGCCATTACAAGCTAGCTTAACCATCATCTTCACGTAACACCATATTATGCACCATAGTTACAGACACAGAGGTTCAGCAGGTGTCAATCTTCTCATTGGACAATTCAAAGATGACCAAACAGATTTTTTTTACACTTTCTCTCACAAATTAAAAGCTTTAACTTACAGAACAGCATTTAGTATTGATACGCTCACTAAATCCAAAGATAATGGCATAGCAGTCTCTACAGTACAGTACTGTACATGCCTTTCAGGACACATTAGCAACACCCATTCAAATATTTACATTTAATGTACATTTCTATTCAGCAGGACACAGTGCATTTTCCCCCTGTAGGATCAGAGCTTGCCCTTTGTCATTACAGCTGAATTAATAATAGTATGCTTTAAAAAAAAAAAAAAACAGGTCATGTGAAAATGGACAGTAAAATAATAAACAAACACAGAGTTAATGTGTATGCGTAGAAAGCCAGATTCTGTCACTAAGTGGTGTGGTTAGATTAGTCCGGCACTGCACTGAGCAATTTACAGGGTAAACCCTTTTTTTAATGAAATTATTATGCCCCACGCTCACAAAGTATACATAGATATATTAATTTCATATGACTTTAATGTATTCACATGTGTAGATACAGATATGTACATATTCAATAATAACCACTGACCTATTAAGCATTGCTTCGAAGGTTTAGCTAGTTAAATCTAGCTAGTTTGCATGAACTCCTAAATTGACATCAGAGCCTACAGGGACCTCATAGAGGCACTTACAACATCTGCCTGTTTTGTTCACTTAAACAATGTTTACATCAGAGTGTCCTAGGTGATTTGCATTGCATTGGCCACAACTACGTGATATGACTCCTTAAATTCAACAGAACCACAGTGATGACATTCTCCATATTGATCTTTATAGACTAAGAAAGCAAATATGAACAAATGGACTACGTCTACAACCATAAGATAAGATTAGTGTGTGAGATCATGTTATTCCTCTCACCCTATTAACATTAAAGAAAAACAACATAAACTGCAGACGGATGGACAATTTCCTTGACTGTAACAGGAAATGTACATTCCAAATAAAGTGGCATACCGGTATAATTCAAAGTATCTGCAGATTTTAGCGTCCACATTGTGGAATCATTTTAAGATTACACAGTATGCATGTGCGCTTAGACAATTTAATGAGGTTTTGTGCAGCGAAGTGGACTAAGATTAGCTTTAAGGACTGAACCCAGGCCAATCAACGTGCGTCATTGTACACTTTTCTTACATCTTTCTCTGCAAGTGAAATCAATTTAAAAACGTACTATCCCAGAGTTTCCCTACCTTCCGTGAGTTCAGGCTGACATTATACGTTAAGGAGCTGCTGCTTAGAAATGCTTGGATTCACTGGAGAAACAAAGCTCTGCATGCTGTTTCAAACATTTTCAGACAACACTAAATTATTGTAATTTCTCGACATCATGGTGGTGAAATGTAACAATACTGAGTGTAAGCACAACTATTAGCAACATGTGTGATGGCCTTCAAAAACCCGTATCAGACAAAGTCAGGCAAGCGTTACTTCTTGCAGTGACTACAGTATATGGTAAGATCGATCCTAAAAGTGACATTTCAACTTTGACAAACCTCTCAAACTTCAGTTGACAACAGCTTTCATCTTCAATCGTAACACTGCATATCTAGGTTCTCAAAGTTTAGGGGTCTGGAAGCACATCGATTTTTAGATAAAATGACAATCAGGACCATAGATTATGACAGTAAGAATATCAGGACCTGACTTTTTTTTTTTTTTTTTTAAACAAGTATGGAAATACTCTTCCTTTACACCTGCAATTGTTGGTTCTAAAGCACTTACAGTTTTTCCTGGTGATTTCAGTCTTTCTACATTTCTGTTTCTATTTCATGAACTTAAGGACAGTTAAATACAACATCTTTTGAACAAATGTCTTTTTTTTTTCTTTTAGACAATCAGTGGTACAGAAATTCAGTCATTCCTTACAATAAAATACACATTACCAGTACAAGTGAAGAAAATATAAACTATTACAAAACGTAAACAATTAAAAATGGCAGCCACAACATTGAAAAGTTTGAAGGACCAGTAAGACCACGCTGACTTGAAATCAAATGAAAATAAAACAAGACAGATGTTTCATGTCATTGTAATACTTTTGTACACTCCCGGAAGAGCTAAATTAAACACAATAAGTCGACTGCCTATCAAGTCTGTGCATTCTTAAGGTTAAAAATAGATCTGCATATTTACATATGTATGTGCACAGCATGCTTTCCAGCATTAAAATAATATTGCATGTTTATTGCATATGTGAATGTGTTATTATTTTAAAATCTTTTTTTTTTTTGCTCGACTTTTAGTAGAAGATATATTTTCAAGTGAGGATGGCATGAGGATGCCTACAAGAGATTGCTTATTTAACATTATGGTGAGAAATGGTAAACTATAACCACTGTCATATTTTTTTTCTTAAGATTAACCAACATATTGCATTTGCCCGTTTTTTGTTTTTTTTTTCTTGTTAAACTGATTTAGACAAACACTGAAACCAAAAAAAAGGGAAAAAAATATTTTTAAGAAGCATCAAATGTGAAGAAGAAGCAAAACAAATATTTAGAAGAGCTGATCATCCTTTGTTGGACTGGGTGGCCTCACATGTTCAGTCTATTCATTTGCTGTAATATTGTTTGTGACTTAAACATGCAAGATTTAAAGGTTAGTTAATGAACACTGACTGTTAGTAAAGTGCATTTATTCATTGTAACTATTTAAATAATTATGTAGTCATCCATATCTGACTTTATGAGTAAATTTTTTGTACTTAGCTTATTGTTATAATTCTTTAGTAACCTTCTAACTACATTTTATGAGGATTTTTTGGAAGAACTGCAGTCCTACAAGTACATAATTCATTTTCTGATAAACATTTTTTTTTTTTAAATCTCCCACCAGTTGCTTACTATTATTAAATTTTAATTATTCACTGATGATGTGAGAGCTAAATTGCCACAGCCGCATGAACAATGTTAATAATTTCCTGCAGTTTCAAATGCTAAAAAGGTGCAAAATCTGGTAGCTCAGTGCTCGTCTGCATTCATGAGTACAGAATCAGCTATAAGGTCTATGCGCTCGTGTTAAGCTCCGATGTTATATAACGTCGCTAACAACGAGCATTGTGTTAGCAAGCTACCTTGTCACTTAAAACTAAAATCAAACACTGATGTTGTCAAAAAAAAAAGACAGTAAAGACTTTGAATGCCCAAAGAATAAACTAACTTTTTTGTGAACCCACGGGTGAGATCCATGAGCTAAGCCCAGGAGTTCACGCTCCCTCCACGACATGGTCTCCAAACTAAGCTCATCCTGCCCGTTATGATTGTTATAATTGCATATAAGATGATTATGATTCATATATATAAATGTATTTGACAACATGCTTGTAACTGCCAAAAAGAGTGACTGAATAGACCTTTAACTGTACAATGTAAGATAACAATTGCATATATGGGATCCTAACAGCAATGTAATTAAACAATGTGATAATTTTCAAAAGTCATGTTAGGCTGCACAGTTGAGATAGCTCTTATGGTACAATACTTTAATTTATTTAATATTTTTTCATTTAAGCTAAGCGTGTTTCTTTTTTCATTTACTTTTGACATCACTTAGCTTTGCTCTGTAAACTATCAACATTAAGTGTCCAATGATGTCACGATGGTAAGATACAAAATTAAGTGTTAACACTGAGACTTATAGAGGCCAAGTCTTTTTTTTTCCGTTTAGAGAGAGAAAATTACCAAAATGATGTCTACACTGTACATACATCAATATTCACAAAAGACAGAAAGTAGAAACCTATTTAACATCAATATAATCTATAAATGTAGGCTTGTCTTTGGCTAAATGAACTGAAGTATCTTGTTTCATGATCATTTTTCTGGACAGTGTTGTGAGCTCAGGTTTGTTTGGTCCAGAACATTTAAAAATGGATGACCATCTACACACTTAATTCTAAGTCTTAAAATGCAACTGTGCGCATATTTCCTTTTTTTTTTTGACACTATTTTAATTACTAACATTTTTTTTTACATTTCTTCTAATAATTTAAAATAACGGTGGATCTTTAAAGCTAAAACTTGTTTTTGACCCATTCAGCTAACCTGATGCATGCATCATAAACCATTAGATTCACAAGACGAGAGGTCGCTCTTCCTACATTCATACAGTTCATTTTATGTTATTGCTATTGGTTTTGCTCAGTGTACAACCCAAATGGAGGCTTCAGTGCCAGCTTCAGTCCATAGCTAATCCACTGCGTCCCTTATCACCCAATCGTGGAGACCCTCTCTGCTACAAAATGGAGGGTATGGGGGAACGACAGCGGCGCAGTGGTCCTGGGGGCTCATAGGTTTCAAAGGGTGGGCTAGTGATAGGAGCAAGCCGCAGCGATGACCCAGCCATTCCCGATATGTTATTGAGACTGCGAGATTTCTCGTAGCCCGTTGCTTTATGAAAATAATTTAACCATTAATCAATGTATTATATTATATTATATTATATTAGAGTTTTGAGATCATATGCAAATAAAATAAAAGGAAATAATAATTGAAATGTTTTGGCATGTTATGACAAATTTTCCATATTCAGGTGGTTTATCATGAAGGTTACACAGTATTGAAACATGAACATGAGGTTTAAGATGTTAGGAGAAGAAAACAATGAGAGAAGAGAACAAATTAAGGATAAGAAATTGAACAAAAGTTATGAAATCATAAAGACATATAAAGGACAGACGAAGACAGACACAGACAAAGACAGACAAGACAAGACAAAACAAGAAAATGCGAGTTATGATATGTCTTTTTTTTTTTTTTTTCAAAACAGAAAAACAAAAGATTCTTAGATATTAAGAAGTTCTATACCAAGTAGGCCCATTGAATAAATCACCCAACATTTTATCCTGTGAAGCACAATATGCAATGTTCAGGTGTTTTAGACAACTGTTTGGCCCAAACTATACAGCTTTACCCAAATACACAGTAGAAAATACTCAGATATCACTGATACAGTGAAGGAGTTGACCACGTGATGTTTTAGGTGAACCAGCTTAGAGATGCATCATAAATGAAGTTATGCAGAATAATTGATTTCCTTGCATTATGCTTCATAAATAACCCACTTTGCTTTGCTGCATTTGCTTTTGGTTCCTGTAAACTTCAAATGGCCAACCCCGAAATGTCCTCCCTGCAACATTTAAAAACCACTTCCTGTCCCCCGGTAATCGCATCCTGTAATGGAGATCAGTTCACATTTTGTTTACAGTGGGAAATGACACGCTGTCCACTTGTGCAAGTGACTTTTAAGTATTATGTATGGAGGTATGCTTGCATTAACCGATTTGTTTGAGAAATAACACATTGGCCTTTGTGTCCTTTCCCGCTGTATACCATTGGTGTGTAACACAGCATGCAGATGTTGAATTCCCCCTGTAGGAAGTAGCCACAGAGAAGGTATTGCTGTGCTGACTGAGTGTTGTTGCATCAAGTGAAGTGAAAAACACCATTGGTGGGTAGCAGCTAATCCACCCTAACAATGGCTAACAGACCCGTGATGGGTGGAGTTTTATCGGGAATGTGCGACATTAGATGAAATTTGATTTTAAGGCGAGGCAATAAAACTGCGGTGCTAACACAGTTTGCGACAAAATTAGCTATAGAGCAAATGTTTGTGAAACTCCAACCATCACAAGGCCACAGTCAGACAAAGAACACCCACTGGTACAGTATGACGCCCTTTGTGCCTTCCTGTTAGAATGGAAAATACGGCAATACTGCACCACTTTGTATCACGCATCATTTGAGCCAACCATAAAGATGAGTCCCTTTTTTTTTTTTTTTTTTTATCTCGCTGAGGCACATTAGTCAGATGGCAACTCAGTGAAATATTGATGATGCATTCACTGGGCTACATCTGACACAAAGATTTCTGAGAAGATGTCTGGCCAATCTGTTGTGCTGCTTCATTCTCAAGTTCAGTGACGAAAGTATTTTGTTGATATTGAATGTATCGAAACAAACTGCTAGGTTGCACCAAATGTCAGCCTATTTCTATGTGCAGAACTGCAACAATACTGAACACTACCGAATCGTATCTTAAGTTAGCTTTAAGATGAAACTGAATAGCTAGTTAAAGGTCCTCATAATCCTTAAGATTTTTTGAAATCAAACTTTTATTTTATTTAATAAGTGTATTTATTCTCAGTAATTACCTACCTACCCTCTATATAGTAGTTTTTATTGTTAGTGGCGGACTCCGCCATTCCTGTGCTGGAATCATGAGGGATTCACCGCACGTATGCATGAAATCCATCTTAATTTTATCTCATTTATATCTGCCTCACTGTTTACTATTTGCTCCCCGGCACAGAGCTGCATTAAATTTCTGCTTACGCAAACTGAAAGTCCTACTGCAGCTGTGTCATATTACAAGCATTAGCGCTAACTGCAATCATTCATCAAAAATTTGTCTATAGGACAAGACAACAATTCAGCATTTTAACAACATGCTGCACACCTCCAACTTCCCAGGATAACCACAGGTGTTGTCGAATCAACCAGTCTTAAGAATACAACTTAAACCGGTGTGAACAAAAATGGCTAATTTCCTTCCAAGTGTTTAGGAGAAACGAAAGTGGCAGAAAATTTCTAGATATCAGGGCTCATTCAAGAGAAAACATTTGTAATTCTTCTATTCAGGTGGTTATACACCAGTGATAACATGCTAATGAATATTAAACTTCTGCCAATAGATCCTCCTAAACCTGACACACTGGACCTTTTATCAACTGTTTTACTTTGATTAAGAATGATGAATGCCCTACGGATTGGGAGTTCACAAGAATAATACTGGGAAGTCTGTCTATGAAGTTACAACAAAAGATTTTGATTCTACTGAGAAATCCCTTTGGATCTATTCTTGGTGCTGAAACAAAATCAGCATGCAGCATGCGTAGAGGAGAGAGAAAGAATGAGAGGAAGAATCCACACACCGCTAACGTGATTTAAAAAAATAATAAAAACTAATGTATAATAATATAATATTGTGATGTTCAACTAAACTACTGAAAGGATAGGTGGTGACATTTGCGCTATTTATTTGTATATTTTGGCTCTGTTGATTTGAACAAAGAAATCCTTTATTTGGCTCTTTTTTAGTCTGAAATCAGAGGATTTGAAACACTTGTCAAGTGTGATATGAGCAACATATGATTAAGAGAAAAAGAAATTCTCATCTGCTGGTAAAATGAAGGTGAAACTGATGAAGAATAATGCAGAAGGGCAGTAATGTGAAATATAAGTGAACAATTTGACCGGCAAAAGGTTGACTGGTCCAGTTTGCTTTTGCTGATGTATTGCTTGGTAGAAGTCAAGAGAAGGAAAGGTTTCAGAAATTACAATGAAAATGTTTATAAAGTTAATCATGTCTCAGCCACTGCAGTCTGTCACGGTCTGCTAGCTACCTCACTGTGCTAAGTACTGTATTTACAACATCAACAGGGGTTTTGTGCTCTGGGATTGTCTATCAGGGGAAATGGCGAGTCCGCCTGTCACTGTATTCGGTGATGACATAATTCCTTTCCGAAGTCACACTTAATTTACACTGTGGAGGGAATACGTACCTACCTACAGTCAGTCTTTAGTTACACTTGCACTGCAGTGGCGGCCTGGGGATGGGATGGAGAATGAGTGTTAATCACAGGAGGAGGAGGTTATGGAGAGGGAAGACACAGAAGAACAGAGAGAGGAAAGACTGCAAATATTCTGTTTATCAAGGAAATGATATAATAATCATGTAAGACTAAACTGAACTGATGCTTAATCATTCATGTGTGTACAGTACTGAACTGTATGTATGTATGTACTGTACTGAGGCAGAGGGCTACCTGACCGCCTCTATTACTTAACGCACATGAAATAAATACATTTGTGCTTTCTCGCTGTGGATACTTGAGATTTGCTGACTGTTTGGATGCTATTCTCGAGCATGACCACACACTGTATCATTCTTACATGGGATCAATTGCCTGTTAAAGATGGCATGATCTCCTGTTACCCATAATTAGATGTATGGATCGCTTCACTAAAGCCGCAATGTGTCCATACAGTACATACAGCACCTTGGATGTCTTTTGGGGAAACTAGATGACAGGAAACTGTACCCTACGTCCTCTTAACAGCTGTATATAGGTCACGAAGAGACATATATGCGTCAGCTGTTGTCATTAAAGCGCCATTTAATATTTTATACCTCTCATACATATATGTAAATATTTATCATATGTACATACATACATACTGCGCATGTCATGTATTATTTCTTTCGTGAGGTAAAACTCCGGCTCATAAAGAGGAATATTTGCAGTATTGCGATGAGGCAACGTAGTCAGAGACACCGTGGTATTGTTACACACATTAGAACATGCATGACAATGTAGAACAAGTTTTACAAATGACTGTTTATGAGTACAAGAGAACAATGACAAACAGGAGGACACTGACAAGTGTTACCACACAGGACACGTTACACAGGAAAGCTTTTAAGAGTTCAATTTATAGTATGTTTTATTTGGTTGGAGCCATTTCTACAGTCGAAATTGGCTATAACAGATAACTTTGCATGAGCACAGGCAGATGTGTTACTGTGGCCAGCATCATAAAACCTTTATTCTTGATGAAATAATTCAAGAAGCAGTCTATCCTCATCAATATGATCATTATAGGAATAGTAAACGTTAGGGTAAGCAAAGGGTGGGGTGAAATGTGGATGAAGAGCAAATGCGCCCTGCTTATTATTACAGCTTGTTTATAAAAACACACATCCTCTATATTTCTGTTGATGAAAGTTCAACAAATATAATCCCTCTTTTTGGGTAAAAAATAAATGTTCATTATTATGGGTTTGGTTGTATTTGGTAGTGGATAATGGGCTTTTTTGCCAAATAAATCCTTGAGAATGTCCACCAGTGAGACTTGTGCCACTTTTATATCAGTTAATTTCACTGCTTTGTTGGCAATTTCCTCCATCATTCCAATTAATTTCGACAGATATTAGGTGATGGTAAAACTCAAAGGAGAACACAGGAAGAACATAGGGGAAGTCAAAACATCGAACAACAAAACAAAGTTGTACAAAACTCAGAGACATTAAGAAAACAACAAACCATCACCACAGACAACAGCAAAATATGTGAAGTCAAAATGAACATAACTTAATCCTATCGACACTGAAAAGTAAAGCATTCACACACTACAACACAGGAAACGCAAATCTGTACAAAATCACATAATACACCACAAAAATACTTGAATGAAAGATGTACACACCATGGTAGAAAACAACAGCACAAAAAAAACAAACCCAAGAATTAAAAAAGAAAAACAAGTTGCACACGCACTGTAACGAGATAGAGACAGACAGAGACAGAGAGAGAGAGAGAGACAGACAGAAACAAACGAGACCCTTGAAGGTCTAGAGGAGTGATTGGAAGTGGGCAATCAAAGGGGTGATTGACCGTTTGACCTTGGTGAGACATGCATATTGCAGGAATCATAGGAAGTTTAAATGGCCAACAATCAAAGAGAATCAAACTGAAAAGCTAATAAAAAAAATAAATAAGTTGGCAAAGACATCTTATGCATGTATCTACGAAATAAATCACAACTGAAGCGCACAATAATGAGTTTTAGACAGCATGAGAATCCCTCTTTAAAAACAAGGAGGAGAACGGGGGCATTCACGGACGTAAACCCAGTGTCTGCTCGTCAGTACTTTTTGTTTTTTAACTGATTCGCAAGGAGCCACCTATTCATTCAAGAGGTGGGCTACAACCTGGATGGTATTTCACAGGGCTATCCAATACTTGAGAATCAGGTAATGGCAAGAAACAAATCAATGGCTGAACACATTAATACAGACTAACTAGGAAACAAGGACCATTGTACATCCCCAAACTAAATGTATAAATTATAGTGCACAACTTCCCTGTAAGAAGCCCGAACCCTGAGGCGTCATCCTAACGAACTCCTGATTTGCTTTAAAGAGGGATTTTTTTTTTTTTTGTAGCACTTAAATTGCAGTTTATACATAAGAACCATTAAAAACTGAAGCAATGTCAGGGACCTGTAAGTGAAGGGCTTGGACAGCTCAAAGCTTTCTTACCTTAGACAGCATGTAGCTTTTCAGCCAAATCTGTCTTAGCATTTGTCTGTTTGGTCGGTAAGTGTATGAGTGTTTCGGTGTCACCGAGTGCAGATTATAATCCTTTGGTTTTTTTATTTCTATCCAGGTCTCCACAGTACAAATACAAAAAGGTCCTGAACTTTGGACTACACTAGGCACTGAAAGCACAGATACATGGTCTAGGGAGTAGTATTTCAGATCCATTACACGCTCACAACACAGTGTTTCATAAAGAAGTATTGCGACGACTGGCTTTTTACGAAGTTGTAGTGAGACATTGCGTGATTGCAGATCAAAATGATTTGCTTGTTTTCAGCGTGGCATGTTTCAAGAGGTACTATCCCTTGACCCAGATGTCTCCACTGACCCCAGTGACCTTGGACCTTGGAAAGATGATCGTCGTACAGCACTGCACTGTGTCACAAGTGTTTGAAGCTTTCATAGCTGGCCGATTTAACATGGATTACAGCATATGTACATGCAGGTATGCACATCTTTGAGTCTGAGATGTATTTAGCATAAAAAGGTTCAGGTAACGCCTGAAGGGTTTGAAAGCCTACCTGTGCATGAGTACATGTACATATATATTTATATACTACTGAAAAAAAGAGCGTATTTTCCAAGACAAAACTCTAAATTGTAGTGTTTTTGTTTGCCAAGGTGGAGGCCCATGGGGTAGGGAGGAACACGAATAAACACAGTAGAAGGGAAAAACAAAATTAAGCCACACACGACAGCACGAACACAACACTCAGACGGCTTTGAGAGGACAAAGACACAGTGTATAACATGTAAGAATGAAAAAGCCCACATACACACGCGTGATATGACACAACCTGAAGAGAGAGACAACAACAACACAGAGGCACATCAGACAACAACGTGACCCACTGTTCCCGTTCAAATCTTCTGCAGTGTACGCTTTATTAGTTATTGACACAGGACACGACAACTGGGTTATTTTCAACTGAGCTGCCACTGGATGTGTTTGCACATGCGAGCGCGCGCCCGCGTGGACGCGCCCTCTGCGCTCGTGAGTGTTGAATGCGTGTTTTAAGCTCTCACACACAAGACACGTACACACGAGTATACACGTATTTGTGCACACTGCTGGGTGTGTGTCACAGTGCAGTCCCATTTTCTTTCCAAAGTTTTTTTTGTTTGTTTGTTTTTACATCTTGCACATGAGTTCACAGAGTTAGAATAGTTAGGATGTTGGGCTGATGACTGGATAAAATACCTCACAGATCAGATGGCGTGCCCTAAAATGCTACCCGAACCTTGATATTCAGACTGAAGCATGACCTAAACTTAGCTCGACTGCTTGCTTAGTATTGACAGCACACTTTCCATACGTTCAGGCACAGAGAAGACTCCTCGTGGGTGACACTTCAAACTCCACTGAACATGTAGACACAACACTGTGGAAAATGGTGGCGTATCTGTGATTTGAAGTCATGCATAATGTGTGTAGCTGCATCTGTGTTTAAGTGGGTGCTTGCACTCGTATAGCTGTAGTGGTCTGTGCAACTACAAAACATGCTATGTCATGGAGAGCCAGATCAAAATGTGTGTATGTTTTCAGTCAAAAGTTGACTACGGGCTCCTTAACTTTCTTTTAACTTCTGTCAGTGTTACCTCTGGTCTATGGTTTGATCCAGGAGGAGGTGGAGTTTGCATTGAGGTCCTGCTGTAACAGAGACCCTTCCATCTTATACCAATCCTCAGTCAGAGGGGAGTCTGGGCTGGGTGCCAGGGCTGCTGCCTCTAGTTTGTTGTCAACAGGGGGTGTTGAAAGTTTGGAGGGAGTGTAAGGGAGTGTTTTGGTGCAGGTTGGCGGCAGTGGTGGTGGTTGGATTGCAGTAGTTAAATGAATCAAGGTGTTTCATGAGCATGAAGATAATGCACATGGGGTAAAAAAAAAAATAAAAATAAAAAAGTGTGGAGGGGAGGGGATTATAGTGTAGTACAAAGGAAAGGAGGGGGAGGGAGCATGAAGGCATGGGTTAAAAGATGAAGGCAGAGGGTGTTAGAAGGGAAAATGTAAGGCAGGTTAGGAAGGGGAAGTCATCACGGGAAGGGAAGGGAGGAAGGGTAAGGGGGAGCGGGAACAGGCCAAAATAATAAGGAGGGCGCGAGAGGCAAGAGAGAGAGAGAGAGAGAAACAGAGAGGGAGAAAGAGAAGTGACGAGAAGTAAATTAATGCATGGTCAACTGTCGAGTCCAGAAGACAGAGAGAGACAGAGATCGTTTATGAGCATGAATGAATGTGACATTATGGGACACAGAACAAAATTCACAGACACCGTGGAAAGATGGAAGAGAAAGAAAAAAGGAGAGAAGAAGAGGGACAGAAAATCTTGTCTGACAGTAGAAAAAGTAGAAAAAGTTTTCTTTTGTTTTTGGTATCATATCATAAAAATATGATACCAAGCGGTGATGGAAACACAGAGAACATGAATGTGAAGAGGTGGAAACAAACAGAGCAGAGCAGAAGAAGTGTGTATGCCGTAACTGCATGACTGTATATATGTGTGTGTGTTTGGGTGCTAGCTGTGATTGGAGCTGCAGTTGTGGCTTTCAGTGTCAGTTTTCTGTGTTCTCTCTCGACCAAACCACCTTTCCTAAATGTTTGGATCTACATACTGTACCCTATGTGTACTTCATCTGCATCAGCTGCACGCTGGACGTGTATAATATACATGTTCACAGTATGTTACGCCTGGCATCTTGCTGTGTGGATCTGTTTACATAAGATGCTGTTTACATAAAATGCATGTTCATGTATCCGTCTCCCGGTGTGAAACGTACCTTTCCGCACATTCCCATCTGTGGCACGAAATTCCCTGGTGTTGAGCAGGAAGCAGGCGCGGTCCTGCTGGTAACGTTCCCGGGTAGGCCCCCGCCCAATAGGGCTCCTCTCGTCTGGGCTCAGCACCTGGTCGATGGTGGGGCAGTCCTCGTTAGCCAGGGCAGCCGAGGCTGCATCACCGTTCTGCTTGGAATCTAGAGGGAAGGTGGGGGAAAAGCAAAGGAAGAAAGGAAAGCACATAGAGGAGAGTTATGAAGAAACTGCAGAGAAGAGCGTCTTCTGTAATTGCAATTTCAGATGATTCCCATTTCAGATGTTAATCTGAGTTTGTCTGTTAATAATCAAAGTAGAATAGCAAATATGATTATTGTTGGAAAATTCTGATATTCCAAAATAATGTGCATTAATCCAAACTTTATAGTAAACACCACCTATTAGTGCTGAAATAAAGTGTTAAATAATGTATTAACTGATCTGCCCAGTGCACAAATTAATTTTAAAATTAAAGTTTTGTTTGGCCATAAATCAGATAAAAATAAAAAAGATTTTACGCCCCATTAGCCTCTGAGAACTTCTCTGATAACTCATTTTTCTTTCTTTTAAATGTACAGAGTACATCTAGACATTGGTAAACTGTGAAGTCAGGCGACTACTCTGTAACATCGAGTGGCAGCTAATATTCATTAATGATTAGGAATGACTGCTATAGTGGCCGCCCACACGTTCGCTGAGGCATTACGTTAAAATATGTTACTAAGCGAGTGTGTTGCTCTATGGAGCATCGTGTGGTGATGATAGTCTCGGAGCCAGTTGTCAATTTTTGACTAATACAACTGCCTGCTAAAAGATCTACAGACACAACCTGCAAGAAACCCTTTTAGACTGGAAGAAAGCCAAGCAGACAGGATGTAGTGCGAGCACTGATGAAACAAATATTTTCTGGCTCACTGATGACTAAGGCAGTAAAGTAATGCATTAAAGGTGCATTATTGTTGCGTGCGACTGACGCCCGATGCTGCAGCATGTTAAGAGCAAACTGCTCTTTGGAGTCAGCCCAAATTGTGATGCATTAAGCTGTTTTAATAGATAACTGAGTTCATTTTCCTTCCATGGTGTTTGTTTTTCACTGACAGATGGGTGCCTTAAGGCAACTTTGGACCTACCAGTTGATCATAAATTACACATGAGTTCTGATGGGCTAGTGATTTCTCCAGGGCGGATCCAGAACAGAATCAGCTATGCATCACTTCTTGATAGCACTCCCACTTCTGTCTCTTGACTCTGGCACTCCTAATCCTTCACCGGACCTCTGAAATCATCACTGTGCATTCCTAAAACTGCCATTAGGAAACTTAGTCTTACTTCCCAGAAGCATGCCAGTCAGTTTACTTTGATTACTGCAAACCATACATACACACATCTTGTGTTTGTTTTTCAGCTGTCAAAAGAATCAACATGGGGAAAAAAACAAATATCTCACCTCTGTTAATCTCTATAATTTCTTCTTGAGCGAGAGGACAGTCACCCCCTATGCCTCCAGACCCCATTACTCCACCCAGGACATTTCCCAGAAGCCTTTGTGGTGATGCGGTAGCCATAGCCAGGGCATCTGGCTTGCAGTAGTTGGGGGACCCTGGTTGAGGTGCTCGGGGGATATGTTTGTTCTTCTTTTTGGGCAGCTTTTGTTTGGCCATGGCCAGAGAGTAGTACATGCCGAAGTTGTTGACAATTACAGGTACAGGCATAGCTATGGTCAGCACACCAGCCAAGGCACACAGCGCACCCACCAGCATCCCTGACCACGTCTCTGGGTACATATCTCCATAGCCCAGGGTGGTCATGGTGACAACGGCCCACCAAAATCCAATGGGAATGTTCTTGAAGTTGGTGTGGGCACTAGCTGTTGGGTCATCTGGGTCTGCACCAATTCGTTCAGCATAGTAGATCATAGTGGCGAAGATGAGGACACCAAGGGCCAAGAAGATGATGAGCAAGAGGAATTCATTGGTGCTGGCACGAAGGGTGTGGCCGAGGACACGGAGACCCACAAAGTGGCGGGTCAGCTTGAAGATTCGGAGGATACGCACAAATCGGACAACACGGAGGAACCCCAGGACATCCTTGGCAGCTTTGGAGGAGAGACCACTCAGGCCCACCTCCAGATAGAAGGGCAGGATGGCGACAAAGTCGATGATGTTGAGGGTGCTTTTGAAGAACTCCAACTTGTCTGGGCAGAAGGTGACTCGCAGCAGGACCTCAATGGTGAACCAAATGACGCACACGCCCTCCACATACGTCAACCAGCTGTCAGTCACCACCTCGTATACAATCTCCTCATGGGTCGTGTTGCCCACCATGATGGTCTCTGTCTTGTTGATGATGGTGTTGAAGGCCTCATGCGTCTCCATGCAGAAAGTGGAGATGGAGATGAGGATGAAGAATAGGGAGCCAAATGCCACATACTGGAAGAAAGGAAGAAACCAGCAAACAGAAAAGAAAGATAGGAAGAGAAAGTGGAAAGAGAAAGTCAGTCGCAAATCCATTAAACTCAGTAGGGCAAACAGATCATGGAAAAAAAGCATAAATAAAAACAACAGTGGTAAAATTTGAAACTTGAAGACAAAAAACAACCGGTATATGTGCAACCTGACTACACATGCAAGTGCTACATATGGAAACTGGCCTATTACACAACCACTACTCAATACATTTTACTTTGATGGTCATCAGCAGTGGGATCTGCCCTGAAGAAGCAACCAGAGAAGTCCAGAGATAATCCGAATCATTAAGACAATACAAGTAGATACAAGTAGACATAAATACATTTGTGTGAAGAATATCAAGTGCGTTATCCTTGACGTGAACTTGGGATTTACCTATAACTATACAGCTTAAGCTACCTTTGCGGAAGTGCTGTTGTGGCATTTGCCTCTATCCTCTTCCACATCTTGGGAGTATTGTATTATTAGTCACCTCTGGCATCCTCTCTGTACTTCAGTGTCTTAGAGCATCACATTTGCTTGTTCACTTACAAAACTTTGTCCTAGGGGGGAAAATTTCCCAGACAGAAAGGGAAACAATCCCAGTGAGTTTGCTATTTGTTTTCCATCACTCAGAAGCAATTTCCTTAACTTTGGTCATCTGTGTGATCTGTACGCTTACTGTCTACATGTACTCAAGCTTCTTATTCTACTGTAGCCCATTCACTTGTCACCGAATCAATTACAGGAGTGTGATAACACCAGTCTGTGCGTGCGTGTGTGCAGGTATGTGTGTGTGTGTGTGTGTGTGTGTGTGCGTGGAGGTACTGCACAATCTTTCCCTGTTACGGTCCATTCCTACAAGCCCCGCAGTGTATTTATAGATGCAGTATACTTTGTGCTTTATCAAATAAATAATAAAACACAGACATGGCCTGAAGAGCAAAGAGAAAGGTAATTCATACTTGAGTGGAGCCCATATATATAAGAAGCCTGAGTGCCCTGAGTGTATTGTGCGTGTGACTGCGTGTTTTCGACATTATGCACTTATGCAATAATAAGAGCAACATACTTATAAGAGCCAGCGTTATAACTAAGCAAATGGAGGGAACCAGTTCCAGTTATTTTTTTCTCACTTCTCTCTCTCGCAGCTTTTTGTTTTTATTGGGATTTGGATGAGAGCCTACACATATTTTCTCCAAGTGTCTTCATGACACAAGCAGACAAGACTTAAGACTCCGAGCCACTGTATTTTTTAAAGCAGATTAGCTGACGAGTATTCAGCCGAGGAAGTGACCTTCCAGGAAAGTCAGCGATGTAGTGTAAGTCAATGTCCAATCTGTATGTTAAGCTGTTGCATTGGTCATGATGGTTATGTTCGCAGGCTACTTTGCTTTAAAGAAACCCCTTCACAGAGGCAGTAGATGCAGTGCAAAATGCGCTTTTGCGTCAACCATGATGTTTTTTTAAGGAGAAACTGTCGTTGTTTGACTCTCTAGGCTTGTTACAGGTTACAGGATCTTCTATAATTCTCACAACGCTTTACCCAAGCCAACTCTCTCCGGTCTTTTTTTCCTCTTCCTCTCCTTCTCCATCTCTTCTCCCTACCTCTCTCCTCCTCTGCTATGCTTCTCGCTAGTCAGTGTCTGACCTACTTTCTCGGATTGCTGCAGTGCTCTCCCCCTCTGTATCGTGAAAACACACACATACATAGTGAGGTTCTCAATCACCCTCCTACCTCTACCCCCGTACCAGCCCCCCTGTCCCTGGGAAGCAGGATAGCACCAGCGGGACCCGCTCAGGACTCTCCCTCATTGGCTGAGCACCAGAAAACCTTCACATCGACAAATCAGGCCAACAAGGAGAGTTTTGCCCTGAAGTGTTACACACTTATATTTTTATGTTACTGCTTCCATTATTCCTTACAATGACATAAATTATGTAAGTGATGTAATAACAGTTAGACTGAGGAGATGAACAGCATTGGTACTTGTAGAAAGTAAGAGGCTGAAATGTGTGAGTAAATTTATTTTTTTCTGCTGCAGTGCTTTTTAGACCCGACGAACGCTGCCTTTACACATGTACAAACACACAGCTACGCAACAGAAAACAGGGGCAGCAACATATCATCTATGTAGGCTACACAGGTGGAGACGCAGGAGGGGGCCAGACAGGTGGGAGGAGGACCAGATGACGTGGATCCGTGCATAGGAGTAGCACAAAAGGAAAAGTTAAAGTAATCCAGAAGAGAGGACAGAGCATGATTAAAAAGTCAGAGAAGGTGAGGGCGCTAAAAACGCTAAAATAGTGAGCACACTGGAGGAAAGTAACCTGAGCTGGATGAATCAAGGTGCTCGAAAATGTCAAAAACAACAATCTAATGACACTGTTTTTAGAAACACATTTAAATGTATTTATGTATTTAGGTGTGGCCCGGCGGAAGATCAGCTGATCGTCAGATTATGAGGAGCCTTTAAATAAACTAGTACGAGGTCCCTCGACAGTAGAGGTTGCAGGTTGGTCCATGTTTTAATCTAATGTTTAAAACATTTTGCTTTGCTAAATGTACCTGCTGAAGAGTTAGTGCGCTACAAAAAAACAAAAAAAAAGCTGCCGAAAACAAGTTTTATTTAGGCTGAGCTGACATTTTAACACTGTCAAAATAATGTTTATGTTTAAGCAAATGTATTCATAAGGTTCAGAAGTCACTGAAAAATACTTTCTAAACAGAGCAGCTGAGTTTAAACTAAGTCCCACGCATGTACCCAAAAGTTGTTTTGTTTCCTGCTGCAGGTAAAAACTGTGAGATCATCTTGTACTTACTCTTGCTCCGGGTAATAGAAATTAAAAAAGAAAATAGAAATCAGTTGATATATGCAGCTCAGAATGGAGAAAAAAAAAAGATAAATAAATAAAACATGACAGGTGTTGATCAGATTTTATCCAAACCCATTGTATCACTTTTTTTCGCTCAGACATCCCTGAATTAACATACTCCCACGCCAAAACAATATTTTCTTTTCTTGTCTCGCTGGTACAGTATGAATCCAGCGAAGGCACACACTGAGATTTGTGATTCACCTGCAAAGCCTCCCCTGATTTGCGCACTCGCCCTCTTTCTCTAAATGAAACTTTGGTGTCGGGTGGGAAATCTTATACACACACAGAGGAAATAACACATTTGTGCTTCAATCTCAAAACCTGAGACCGAAACACAAGACGGCGAGGAGGCGCGCTCCAATGACAGCTCAACCTGTTCAATGAAAGTCAAAAATATACAGTATGGCGGCCTGAGAATAAATGAACTCTGGGCTGCACTTAACATTAACATGCTAAGTGCAGCTTTAACCTATTCTACTGTGCTGTAATTAATTGAACCGTGCTATAGTTAAAAGCCACAGTGCGATATTGCTGCTGATGAAACAAAGGCTCATTCATGGTTTCAGTAATTAAATCATACAGTATTTCAAGATGGCAGAGCGCAGTGGATTACACTGTAGATCTGAACAACTAATCAATATTGATCAATTCATCACAGCAGCCAGCGCTTTTTAAATATGCAGCCGCATGTCGAGCAGAGATCTGTCGCGTGTGTGTGCGAGGAGTGATGGAGAAGCACTCCCACTGCTGTAACATGTACTTAAAGCTATCCATCAAATCTGCATGTAGCGCACAGGTGAGTCTGTGTGTACACTATAGGTGCGTGCGTATGCATGTGTTGGTGTAAATGCCTGGCACGAGTGTTTTTTTGTGTGTGTGTGTGTGTGTGTGGACATGACTCACAATGTGGGAGAGACAAACAGCCTATGGGCACAGGAGGTGTGTGTGTGTGTGTGTGTGTGTGCGCGTACTCGCTGATCGCAGACAGCAAGCGGTAATGTAGCTACATGAGCACTGCATTGAGGTGATGGAGAGGGACGAGGGGAGAGACAGAGAGAGAGAAAGAGGTGGAGGAAGATGATAAAAGGAGGAGTAGCAATCTGTCACCTCACACTTATTTATCTCCTCGGGCACTTTGTCTCTCCTCCATCCCTCTCCTCGCCGCAACACGGAGGTATGTATGCGTGTGTGTGTGTGTGTTCTGGTCTGAACAGCCATGTTAACGCTCTGAATATACAATTCAGAGGCACACTGTAATATCGGCGTGAAGCTTAATGTGTCGAATTCCCAACAGCAAAGCTGCCGTGTGTGACACCTGCAGTCCAATGACCTTCAAGGCCCAATAGAGTCCCCCTCGCTCTCCAGACTCTGAAATTAGATTTGGAAAGATCATCAACATAAATTTAAAAGAGCGGGAGTCAGGGATGGGGAGAGGGAAACAAATGAGAAAGAGCCTTTGCGAGGGAGAGAAAGGGAGAGAGAGAGCAACTGTGAAAGGAAGTTGATGATAGAGAGCGTTGATTGTGTTTTTCGATGGATGGATGAATGAAGAGGAGAGAGTGAAGGAATGGAGGGAAAGGGAGATGAAAAGATGAGTGGAGGAGAGCAGGCTGACGTGAATCTCCGCCAATCAAGGGGAGAGAGCAGGGCATCGGAGGGGGGGGGGGGGCGCGCAATAAGGAGATGGAGAAGAAGAAAGGAGGAGGTGTTGGGAGAGCATGAATGTAAGCGATATAACCAAGGAGAGATTGTCGGCGCTGATATTAGCCCTACCCCTACAGGCGTTTTTGCATGCACGGCGGTGCGCTGCGCTCTTCCTTAAAGGGACCCTAGTGGCGCTGTGTTTACTGCGGCACCATCCAGAAGAGCTTTATCATTACAGTATTACCACAGCCGTGCCTGGCTCTCTGTCACCATGACAACCACTGCGTTAGCCTCTGCTTTCAGGCACCAAGGACAGGACTAAGCCAAATACTGCTCCTACAGCTGGCGTAAAGGGCTGAATGTAAGAGGAGCAAGATTGTGATCGTTCAGTTCGGCTGATTGCTCAATGAAAGATTAACCTTTCCGGGGTGGAGGGTGAGTGACCTTGAGCGAGATATAAAGACAAACAAAGGATCGCGCTTTTTATGAACAGATCCTTTGTTTCACGTGTACTAATGGTGATGTTTGATCAGCATTAGTATGACGAACGGCGCCCAGTAAGACAGAAGGATGTGGAGTCTTTCCCAGAGGGCAAAGCAAATGGGCGACCACTGCTGCAGAGTCAGCAATGATAAGAAGACAGTGAAGGGATGATCTGAAATCTGCACATGAATGAGGCATGAAAAATGAACATTTAAACGATGTGAAATACAGAGCGTTCTCGTCAAGGGCAACCCGAGCAATGGTTTCAGACTTGGATCGGGTGATTAATCTATTATCTTAGGTGAATGGCTATGGCCATCACTCAAAGACTACCAAAGTAGCCACTTAGCGTGCAGTGTGAGTATAACCTTGGGTGGGTTACAGGAATAGCCTTCACTTGTACCATCATCATCACCGTTGTCATCATCGCGGCCATATTCTGAGAGACGCTGCAGAGTAGTTGAAGGTTTTTGCTACTTCAGGCTGATGTTAGAAAGGAAAAGGCAACCTAAAGCTCAACCAAACAGTCAGATGCTCTTGAACAAGACAGAGAGAACAACTAAAATGTCAAAAGAGAGAGAGTTCCCTTTAGGGACATGGCGTGTGAAATGGACAAGCAGTAAAACTGAGTGGAAAGACAGAGACAGAGAGAGAGAGAGAGAGAGAGGAGAGAAGAGAAGAGATGTCTTTTTCCAGTGTTGCATTTTTTTCTAAACGTTGAATTATGAATTACTTTAGTGGCTTTTAGCCGTTTATGACCCTCAACCTCAAGGCTTCCTCATGTTCCTCAAGTTATGCTGGCATGGTCCAAGAATGTTAAGCACATTTTAACACTATTCAGACCAGCCCAGTCCACTAAATACAGCTCATACCACGTGGAAAGCAACTGACAGGCATTTCTATCTATCTATCTATTCTCTCTTTTTTTTAAATATTCTGAATAATTATGCTAATTCAAGCCAAATGTTAATTAAGAGACCAAAGATCATTCTAAATTGTTGACGTTAAAGCAGCTGCAACCAACATTTTCATTTTAGCAATGGGTTACATGACCACTTGTATGTGGAAGTGCACAGAGAATCATTATCTCACTCTGAAGTTCCAGTAAGCTTGCCAGAGCATTTTAGTGCCCTTCAGCTCCTTGTTTTGTTTGCTGCCTCAGTTGTATGCTCTGCCCTGCACCCGACAACACGAGGCAAAGCTTGGGATTGACTGGGAGCGTTTAACGGCTGAAACGTCAGATATTTTCCTGAAAACGATTTTCTCACATCAGCCTTGAAGCTAATGGCATTGTGTTGGCAGGTTGTCGCTGTTGTTGCAGATTTAAAGATATTCAATTTACAGTGAAATGCGATCTAATAAAAATAACCAAAAGCATTTAAATTTGAGCTGTTATCAACAAATGTTTGTAATTCCACTGTCCAGGTCAACAATCACAGAGTGACTGTGTTAGGGTTACATCAACCTCGACAGCCTCCTCTTTGTACTGCAATAGGAGATGTTGATTGTGATCGTCTAGATTTCAAGGTGCACTGATCTAGTTATTTCAAAGAGGGGATCCATGACAGCTGATAATAACAGACTGAAAGCAATATCAGAGGAGATATCACATTCGTGTGACCCTTTCTTCCCCTCTTTCTGTCCCACAGGAGCTGCAGCCCTGTCTCATCTCAAGGGAAATGCAATCGACTCAGGTAGAGGACATTGGTGTCCGAGCCAGGACAGGCAGTTAAAGCTGAAGATTGTGAGCCCCCGCTAGCAGTCACCCAACACGGGACACTGCGGGATAATGAAGGGCAGGAGAGGTGAGGCGTGGAAAGAGGGTGGGACTGGTGAGAGAAGACGAGGTGACAGGCAGAGAGGAGGGATGTAACATGACGGCTGCATGTGTTGCGTGACTGCATATGCACAAAATGGGAAGTGCACCGGACTTATCAAACACCTGGCAAGGCACGATGGAGGTGGTGCTGAACTTAGGCACGCCTCTGCTCCGGTTAATCGCTGCGTATCCTTTATTTTTTGGAGAGCTAGAAAACACCGACTCTCGGAGGTCAGTGCTCTTGGAAGGGATCCTGGTAAAAAATTTCATTCGCAAGCACAGACTTGTGTTTCAGACATTCCCTGAATGACTCAACTCCTTGACATACTACAGTTGAATCGGTAAGCTCTCCTACACAGACACACACAGCTCTCCGGTCGGACACGTCACAGTGTCGTATCAGCTCTGCAGCCTTCAGGTTCCCTCTGTTGAATTCCCCACTGCAGTCCTGTCAAACATTTCTGAGCACAAAAACAAACGCCGTGCGGAGGTGAGTCAACTGTACATGCATCCGCTCCCTCTTATCTGTTTTGTATTCGCGCCAGATTACTGCAGCATAACTATGTGCATTTGTCCTTGTGACGCAGCCCCCCTCTTCCTCAGCCCGTCCTCCCTTTTTTCTCCCTTCCTCGCCCCTTTCTCCATCTATTCCTCTCCTGTCCTGCTTGTATTGTTTCAGACATGTAAAGCAAGTTTGGCAAAGCCGCCCCCCCCGTTTTGGAAGCTGTGATGACCGACTGCCTTCGTGCCTCATCCTCCTCATGTTCTAATTGCCATCCGTCTTTTCTTGCTTCGCCTTTGTCCATCTGAGCTTGAGTTACTGACTATAATCTACCCTAATGGTTCCATCATATCGTGAAAACTGAAAGACAACCTTTTTAAATAAACTAAAACAAGGCAATATTGAACATTTTAAGAGAATATCCTGATTGCAACGATCCACCACAGGAAATTCTGATCGATTTCCACTGAGATCCACTCCCGAATCTGACTGTTACACACTCCTCTCCATCACGTTTCCATTTAAAGTAGTCATTCGCTCTGCCTCCACTCCGCTGCCACTTGGACAGGAGGGACAATCACAAGGAAACAGATGGTCACACAGGAATGACGCCCTCCAATGTCATTTTCCAAGGGAACGAGCAGGGATACAGTTTGACTGTTTAAGTGCCACGGGGTAACGACACGTGACCGACCATGCATAGATGCTCACCAAACTGTGAGATGCTTAAACAACAACATGGTAGCCATCAGCAGGTTAGCGGCGTGTGAGTACAGCGATCAGCGATCAACAGCACAGTGGATAATCAATTAACTCTATATGCAAATAAACAATTGGTTCTGGCAGCTTGTCATATGTGCATATTTGCTGGTTTTCATAGACTTCTGTGCTGGAAAGATACATTTCTGTGGGTTCTGGCCTTTTGGTCAAACAGTTAGACATTTTTCATTATTTTATTTCAATTAAATTTGTCATTAGTGGAGCTAGAGTAATTTGTTCTTTGCGTCACGTGATCGGGAACTGCGCATTTTTCTGGGTTTGAATTGTTTGACAGACAAAACACGCAATACCCTGACGTCACGTTGGAATTCAGATCAAATGATGAAATGATTATTAATCAAGAAAAATAATCAGCAGATGAATTGTTAGCTGCAGCTCCAGTCAAACGAGGCGGGTGTTCGTGAATAAAGTTTTTGCTTTTCTAACGTGACTTCTTATTTCAGCCACCATTACTCTATTTAATTGCATGAATGCACCATTAGTGCTCAAACAATCGATTGGTCGATTAACAGAAAGAAAGAAATAATTCAAGTAATTCATTAAGCAAAATAAATCTGGTACTAATGTCTCAAATCTTATTTAAGTTTTTGAACGTTGGTGAGATGGAATAAGCAATTCAGCACAGAATAATCAATAGAATGATTCATAATAAAAAATATCTTGGTTTTCAACTCTAAAAATTAGAACGGCTTGAAAAGATTGTTTGCAGTGTCAACTGTCAGCTAATTAACTTGCAGTGTGTCAGCCTGTGCGTTTGTTAAACACATGTATCCGGGACACTCACGTGTGTGAAAGTGATCTGCAGGGTTACGTGTGGAGGCGTGTCAAAATGAAGTGATTTATGTGTGTGCTGTAAATGTGAGCGCTCAGCATAATGGTTTATGGGCAGCTATACTTACAGAGTACGGACCAGTGTGTAAAGGTGAGTGTACTGAGGGTGATTTATGGCCAGCCAGGTGTTTGAGGGGGTCAAATGTAAGATGCATGTTGTAATGGAAGTGGGTAAATGTGTGTCTGTACCATATTAAGTCTTTAGTTACAGTGCATGCATGGATATTGCTTATGAATAATTGACTATCTTGATGCAGTGAAAGAACTTTTGATACAGTATGACCGTTTTTTGTTTTTTTTTCTCTCTCAGCATTTGCACACAGTGTTTGTTTGCATGCACATGTGCTTATGTGCATGGCGGCCTGTGTGGTAGTACACAATGCACTGCTCTCTTTGACAAGATTTGCCCCATTTAGAGAATTCAGACTCCCACCATTGTAATCGGCTCTGGCACCATGCAAGCTCTTAACCATGCCAGTGTCCTGAATCATTTTGATCCCAGAGCATAAGAGCAAACTGTCCAGGGTTTACCACAAGGTCCAGCTAATTGACTGTCCATACGGTGGAGTGGAGCACTGATTCAGCACTTAACCAGCATGTCTAAATGGACTGTGGCAGGAGGAAGGAGGAAGACGGCTGAGAAGGACATGGAGAAGGGGAGGAAAGGTATTTGGAGCGAAAGGGGAGCAGATTTTACAGCATAATCACGCAACATGTTAAAGGCTTTTGTCTGAAATGTTATGTGCCCTTTCCATCTGTTTTCAGTCTTTGTGCTAAGCTATGCTAACTTGGCCACTTGCTGTAGATAGGTATTTACTGTGCCAACGTAAAAGGGGTCTCATTTCTCCCGTCTTACTCAGAATGAAAGCAAATATGCATATTTCGCAAATGCTGAATTATTAATTTAATAGTAATATAGATGGATCAATCTGAACAGGGTCTCTGTTTGTTTGGGGTTTTGTTTTATCCACCACCGACTTTTTGAACAGCAGCAGGCCAGAAACAACCAGAGGACTTCAACTAAGATTTTAAAAAATGTATTTACAATAAAGTATTGTGCTGATAAAAAGTCCAAATCAAACACTGCAGTTCTGTTTTTAAAATTTCAAAGGGCCTCTCACTTACTTAACACACAGATTGTGTCTCTGTCCTTGTTATGAGACATCAAGCATCCATCCAGTAAAGTATCACCAACAGACAGCGCTCAAGTTACAGCACTTCCGAGGATATGATCACAACACGAGAAGGCCTGCGGTACAAAACCTTGTCAGGGAAAATTGAAACAGAACACGATACATTTACCAATTGCAGGCATGGGGAAAGTCAGGTTGACTAATTATCACGCCCCTGCCAGCAGCTACTGCTCGAGGAAAACAGTTTACCTTAATAAACTTAGAAGAACTCCCTCCATCCTTTCTCTCTGTCAAGACAGGTTTGGTTTGGTTACAGGCTTAGCTTGCGAGCTGAATAGTCATACAAGCACATCCTCTCACCAGTAATGGAGGAACAGATTTTCCACCGGTGAATGAAATTAAGGTCTCCTTTTGCTATTTTCAGATGCAGGCCACAGGGAGAGGAACAAGAATGGTAGACGGGAAATAGGCCTTAGAGTGGGGTCAGGGGTTTGAATGGAAACAAGTTGGAACACCCACTGCTGAGGGTAAAAGTTTAAGAGCTTTCATTTCACAAAAGAACATTGAAGCAGTGAGGAATCATCTCACTTTCACATCATAGCTGGCACTGAGAGCCAAAACTCAAAACAGGATGTTCTTACAGACCAGAGAAAGATTTTATTGTTGCGGTTTTGGACACATGACCTTCAGGGAGAAGAAGGGGTCTAGATAGCTCATGACAGGAATGTAAAGTCCAGTATGGAGCCGGACTAAAGTGCATCTTGTACACGCTAAACTACAAATGGCACTTTGTTGCACTCAACAGAAGGGTGTGTCTGTTAAAGTTTTAGGGTTAGATGCTGATGCACATGACAGTATAATTATCGTGGACTGCTGTCACAGAACATCAGTCACAGCACAGCTCTCTTCAAAACAGATCAAACACAGGAACACAAAGTCCAGTTTGGAGCAGGACAAAGCGGCACCTTGTGCATGCTAAGCTGTAAATGGTGCTTTGTTGCGCTCAATGGAAGGATGTGTTTGTTACAGTTTTAGGGTTAGATGCTGATGCACATGACTATTATTATCATGGACATTGTCACAGCACAGCTCTCTTAAAAACAGATTAAACACGGGAACACAAAGTCCAGTTTGGAGCAGGACAAAGCGGCATCTTGTGCATGCTAAGCTAGAAATGGTGCTTTGTTGCGCTCAACAGAAGACGTCTTTTTTGCAGTTTTAGGATGAGATGCTGATGCAGATTACAGTATAAGTATGATGTATAGTTGTGATGCTTACTCTCCCTTCTGGATGAATGGATATACATAACAAACAATAGAAGAATAAGGCATGGTACAGTCCAGAGTGTGTTGTGAATAGCTGATTACCTGCACAAACAATTCATAGTCCCCTTCACCACAGTTCCCATTAAGCTCCGATCAGAGCCGGGATGTATTGTACATGGAACTACGTGGCTCTGGGGCAAACAAAACTAGTGCAAAAAAATCTCACAAGACTATTCAAAATTAGAAGTGACCTAGTATATAGTAAAAATGAGTGTCTGATACTGGTTAAAATCCAAAGAGGACAACATGCTTTATTGAAAATGAAATGTAAGACTTTACCGACACAAGTTAAAAGGTTACTTTTGTCTTTCCTACACAGGACTTCTCGGTCCCAAGGTCTTCTCCCCTAAAAATATGATGCAATGTTCCAGACAGAAACAGTAATGTCACCCAAATCCTGCCCTAGGCGCTCTTTTTCACCCAACACCACATCTAAATATACACTAACGTCTATCAATACATTTTGTTTTATTTTCTGTCCACTACAGTGATTTTCTACCGGAGACGACCCGTTCTGAGGCCGATCAGCGCAGTGACAGGTCACATTTGTGTTTATGACAGCACTGAGCGCTCCAGCACTGCACACTGTGGAAAGGAACAGCAAACAATGGACCACAAAACATGACCTTCAGGGAGAAGAAGGGGGTGGTCTGGACAGAGCACAGCATCCCCCCGAAAACAAATCAAATACAGGCACACAAAGTCCAAGATTTGGGGGGTGGGGGGCGGGGGCAAAGGGGCATCTTGTACACGCTGAGCTACAAATGGTGCTTTGTCAGGAGATTGCTGACAAAGACAACTGTGCCCTTCTGGTGCAAAACTGGAAGTGACCTAAACATAGTGAAACCTGTGGGACAGGACAACATCCAGATAGTCAACAGTGGATTTTATACAGCTGAAATCTTTACAGATAAGTACAAAAATTCATTTGCATTATCCTCCTTTAACTTCCTCCTCCTTTCTTTGACTTTTTTTATATATATATATTGTTATGCACCTCATAAATGACATATTCAACAACATTTCCTTTCAGCCATCGTACCATTTCATTTTTCCAAAACGTCCGTTATCTTAAGGGCTCTTTTTTTTAACTATGGCCATCAAACAATATCTTCATCTTAATTTCACACCAAAAATTCAACCTGCTGAGGAAGAACTTCAAATTAGATTACCTCAGACACTGAAAACAATAATAAAATTCACACAGATTAGAGTTTAAAACAACAAGTTTAAACAAAGTCAATAAAGCGGGATGAGATCACATTCTATCAGACGGCTCCATGTCGTCTTAGCTGCACTGCAAGAGCTATGTCAACCAGGCACCGATCAATAAAGAAATCAGATGCAAATCGTATTGCATAACAGCTCATCAAACGGAAACATACACATCCATAAATTTTGGTTGCCGTCCAGCAGTCCCGGTTAAACATTGTCGTTTTTTTAAGTGAGAGAAAACACGAGAATGGCTTTAAAAACAGACCAAAAGAGAAGATAATCAATTGATTGTCAATCAATAAGCAGGCAGGAGGGTCGGAATAGGAAGACTGGAAGCTCAAGCTTCCACAGATAATCGAAGATGCAAAGACAAGGGTCCCCACCCCCAACGTGCAACGTCTTTTCTCTCTGTGGTTGTCACCGCCGCTGCTTATCTCGAAACCCCTCTTCGTCTCCCTCTTTCTCCCTCCTCGGGCTCCCCTTCAGTCCCTTTCCCCTCTATTTCTTTCCACTATCTCACCCCTTCTCCATTTCCCTCGCTCTGTCTATCCCTCTCACTCCCCCCCCCCCACCACCACCACCACCTCTTTTCTCTTCCTCCAGTGCTCCCCCCCTCCTCTCTCCTGTGTCTACTGCAGCAGAAAATCCAGCACAGACACCAGCATGTGTGTGCTTGTACATGTGTGTGTGCCACTACGGTGAATCCACGAGCGAGCCTCACACGATCACGAGCGGAGCAGGTTTTAATCCCTGCGCGTGTCGAACAATCTGATCAAAACATTGATTGCTGACACGTTACATCACAGCCACGCAAACAAAACCCCCTTAAATCATTAGAGTAATGTCTCTCCTCCTGTCTCCCTTTATTTCCTCTCGTCTCCCTCTTCCTCGCTCTGTCTCTCTCTCTCTCTCATCTGTCTCATTATATTTCCACATCAGCATCTCATTTTTTTTTTCCCCTGTCCTAGCCTCTCGCACTCCATCTCTCTGTCTTTCCTCTCCACATATAATTTGCATCTCTCAGGACCGAAAGACCAAAAGGTTCTGCCACGTCAGACGGGATACTTTTAGAAAGAGCGAGGGTGGAAAAAAAAAAAGAAGAAGAGTGATCTGGGTCACAACGCTGTTTGACGTATAGCGCTGGCATATTAGACCTACAGGGAGAAATGGGGCTGCGTTCACCCACAAATAGAGCCGGTGTTGTGCAGCCACTGAAATGAATCCCAGCAACTACCTGCTCTGTACTCTGCACAACCCCACCGTGGCGTCACAAACGCCACCATCTGCAGCCATTACACTTGATGAATGTTAGTTTCTGTGTTGTGTTTTACAAGATATTGGCCGCTGTAACCGGCGACCGGCGTGTTAAACTGTACATTACATAATACACAGCATCCCGGCAGCTATGGCAGCAGGTACAGTAGCTTGAATCCGAGATAGAGCAATGCTGCAAACGTCTCTCTTCTTTCTGTGTGATAATTCAGCGCCAAATCCACATCTGTTTACCGACACAATCCAAACAATGAAGCTATCTCCCTGTCATGCAACATCTGGACAGAGTTACCCCACTATGAGCTGCTCTTGCTGCGCCGTGTAGGGGTAGAGAGGGGTGGGAGGGTACAAATCAATTCGATTGGGATGAAAGTGTCAGTTAGAGAAGCACTTCCTGCCTGATCCCAAGTCCAGAGAGGCGGATCAGGTGGCCTAAACCAGACTATCCGTCCATCACAGCCCAACACTTTCCTCTTCCTTTGATGGGAACCGAATCTGGGTGCATAAATCTATACCTGGTGCCAGAGGAGGCGCGTATGTGTGTGTGTGGGAATAGAGGGTAAGAGCTTTTGTGTGTGTAGCTATTTCTCTTTATCTGCAACTGTAGATATGGTATGTATTGCTGAGTGTGCAGTGATTTGCGTTTAAATCTTTTCACCGACTATTTTCAGTGTGATGGCATGAATTGCCCACTGCAGGTGTCTGCTGACTGTCTGGTTTTGCATGTGCGCCTACAGGATGCATGCATTGACAGCATCTACGGGGTCCTCACCCACCCTCCACTACAGAAAAATAGCACGAATACAAGGCACACGCAGGGTGCAAGACAAAGGTGATCAAACTCCATGGCCGGATTTAGAAAACAACGCGAATCAAAGCAGCTGTGATCAAGCAGCTGGATTCGTCTTTAACTGGAGGCTCTAAGAAAGAAAGAAAAAAAAGCCCACTGTAACTGTTTTCATGTGCCACGGATCAAAAACACAGTCAGGGGTACTTGTTACTCTACACCTGTATGATCAAATGCCATCAAACGTTTGCTCTTAAGAGGTAAATCATTAACTATTTACATCAAAACAACAATGGGTATTCCAACATTGGGAGCAAGTTATGCGTAACAGCAATAAAGCCCGTGCGTAAAAGCCGCGTAGCTTTTTGGGGGGGGGGGCTGGCAAAAAAATAATAATAATTACCCAGCAGACTGTAGCACTACCAAGGACAAATGTGGGGAAAGACACCTCAACACACAAGATCCAGCGTCGTGTGACGCGTCCTCGGTGCGGCGATACAATAAATAAAGACTAACATGAAATACGGCGCATTGATGCGCGTCGTAAACGGACAAATACGACCTAATGAAGGCGTTTGGATGCAAGGAGCGCGGCGGCGCGGCGTTTGGAGGCAGATATGTATTAAAGCTGCTCAAGTAGCAGAATACGGCGATAGGAATTATGACAGCAATAAAAACGGTATTCAGTGTGAATCCAGCTGGTCTGAAACATGCAATATATCAGGTGTAAGACACGGAGGTGATGTGTTTCACTAAAACCTTTATATCAACTAGTACCCATCTACCAATAGATATAGCTGCCATACCGTTTTCCATTTCCCTCCTATGCTATCAGCATTAATTATTCAATATCAGTATGTCTACATCCTGCTGCTTAATACAAGATATATATACTGTCAGGGATGACACACATAGTGGCCTGCAGGTAATTATGAGGAGCTGGATTATCAGCAGCAATGATGCTGACAGAACATTTTAAAAAAAAAAACCAAAGTTTTAAAAACTTATCATGACTCCAGCAGGGCTGTGAGACATCATGAGGCAGACAACGCAACAGCACAGAAACAAGTTGGAGACGTGGGTAACTCACCCGGGCATATTTGGAGGAATACGGGTCTTCAAACAGTGCCCATATTCTGGGCTGCCAGGTTTTCCACCAGCCAGCTTTCCTCGCGTCCTCCTGCATGCACAGTCTTTTCAAGTCCCCATCCGCACCTCCAAGCGCCGGGTCGTCGTCCGGAGCGTCCGGTTCTGGAGTCTCGAAGCTGTCCAGCGCCTCCTCAGCATCTCGGTGCTGCCGGTAATTCATCCAGCAACACGCCTCCACGTCCGTCTCATCGATGCCCCAGAAGGCCAGCTCCTCTTCGAACAGGGGGCCGCAAACATCGTTGGGACAGTGCAACTTCCCAGTGCGGTAATAGTTGAGGATGAAGGAAAACACTGAGGGGTGGCGGTCGAAGAAGAACTCGTCTAATTTGGGGTCGTAGTCGAAGTTGCTGAACGCGTCCGGCTCGGTGAGCCACGATAAGCGGGTACCGGGCAACGTTTTTAGGGTGCTCCGGTAGGTCTCATGCCGCACCCCCCCGCAGTTTATCACGATTTTCTCGCTTTCCGACGGACAAGTCATGTCTGCGCTGTAACATGCTTTGTTGGACGACTTGTTCCCACCCTTGCGCCCTTTGAAAGAGGATACACACACCGAACTGAGCATAGAGGACCGGGGGGGAGGGAGAGGATGAGAGAAACCGAAGGGAGGAGGAGGAGGAGGGAGGAGTCTGAGGAGTCTGCGGGGAGAGAAAAAGGGCAGAAATTTTAGCAGAAGGGAGACATAGATGTGGATTATCAACATTGCAATACACAGTAAGCAACCACGGGCTGACAGCAGCTGTATGTGCAATTATTCACTTGATAATCGGATGATGGAAGGGCACACCATGACCTTGTGCAGGTGCAATAATGGGTGCCAGGAGGAGGGGGGGTGCATGGGATGCTGGCATCAAAACGAGGGGTGGCAAAGTTGCTTTTAAACACACACACACAACATCCTGACGCACAGAGATGCCTCCAACTTATTAGTGCAACATAAGATTCGTGAGTCAGCATCCTCACAAGTTGATTTGTTGACAGTGATGAGAAGATGTGCCCCCCCCCCTTCCACCTCCACTGAACTATTATTCCAACCATCATTCTATCCTCTCCTCAAGCTGACAATCTCTGAATTGATCTGCTTGACGCTCAAGTCAGTGCTCATTCAAATCCTCTCCCTAATTAGGCCACTGTGAGACTTGTGCGAACCCCCCCTCCGTCCCTCCCCTCCACCTCCCCCAAATCCCTCCCCAACCCACAACAGCCCCTGCTCGTTTTCCTTCGGGCACCCAAGAGTGTGTGTGTGAGGAGGGAAGAGTGTCAGAAAGATGAGGAGAAAGCTGGGGATCCATCTCCCCCTGCTACTTCGCCTCCCCCCCTCTTCCCCAAGAATGCCTCTCTGACGTAAGGTGGCGCAGCACCGTGTATGCGTGTGTGAGAGAGCATGTGTGTGTGTGTGTGTGTGTGTGTGTGTGTTAATTGCCTCCCGAGAGCGCGGTGTCCGTACTAATGTTAGATCTCCTCAATCAGCCTATGTGCGTGCTACACACACTGCTGCAGCCCCCTCCGACCGCACCGAGATTCATGCGATGCACAATTATGTCAATGCTCCCTCTGCCACTTCTCTCATGCACCTGTGTGTGTGTGTAAAGACATGTAGAGGGTGAGGGGGGGAGAGGTTTGAAGGGTGAGGAAGCCATAAATCTGATTTTATTTACGAAAGGGTCGAAAAGGACGGAACAATGAGGAACACAAAGGGGGGGACGGAAAGAGAGGCTGAAAGTGAAAGCAACACACTCATACAGTGAGCAGCCTAGTGGGATATTGTCTCTTCCCTATTAATGGAGGAAGGGGGGGGGGTGAAGAGAGAGTGTAGGAGAGGCAGAAGGGGGGGAGGTGGAAGAGCATCGAAAAAAGGAGAGTGCACTATAAAAGTGAATGAATTCTGCTGCAGTAAAAAGCCAGAGTTATTTGCTCTCTCTCTCCCTCTCTCTCCTTCTCCCTGCGAGGTCAGATTATTTGCCTGCGAGATGCCTTTCCATCCTGAGGGCTCACGACGCTTCAGAAAAGAGAGAGAGAGAGGGAGAGAGAAAAAAAAACAACATCCATGCACCGTATCTATGTTGTTAACCTTTTTCTCTATTCAAAGAAATGCACCACTCTTCCCCTCCTCTCCCGTGAGCTCTCACTGGCCCTCCCCCCTCTCCCTCCTACTACTCTCTCCTCTCTCTCTCTCTCTCTCTCTGTCTCACTTTCTCTCCCTCCCTCGCTCACTCTCATATTCCGCATAAAGGAATCACATTTCATTGAAGGAGGAGAGTCAGGGCTTCATTTCTTCCTCCTCTTCCTCCTCCTCTCACAACACGGTCTCATTCTGATCCAGTGCCCCCCTTCCTTCTCCCTCTGTCTCTCTCTCTCTCTCTCTCTCTCTCTTTACTTCTGCTCTCACTCCCCCCCTCCCTCCCCTTCACTGCATTTTCACTCTAATGCACCTTTCTTCCATTTCTCTCATCCTCCTTGTCCCATTCTTTTCCCCTTCCCAAAGTAAGCTTCCCTCACTTTGGATCAACTCTCTCCTCCTCTTTTCCCCTCTCAGACTTTTGCTTCCTGCCTGGCAGGACACTGCAGTCTTTCGTTCACACTTATCCCAGTGTTTGCTCTGTTGTTTTGACCATTTCACTGCACTTTTTAATCTGAAGGAACAACTTTTCATTCATGGAAAAGTTAGCTGTCTCTGTTTTCTCTCCAAATCTTACAGTGATATTGTGTTTCCCTTTTTTTCACATTTGATTTGGACTTTTTTTTTTTTTTTTTTGTATTTTTTTTCACATTTGAAGAGCCTGGAAATAGACTTAACAACACTCAGGTAAGATATACTAAAAGCAAGGCTATTGCATGGGTATGCAGTCAACATTACGGGCGCAAAACCTTTAGCGCCGCGCACAGTTGACGAACAAAACTAAAATCTTTTGTGTTTCTGTGTTTCTGTGTTTCTCTGTGTAAGTCTTTGCAGATTTGTGCTGCAGGAGCATCAAATCTGCTTGCTTGACAAAAAAAAAAAAAAAAAAAAAAATCCTGCACTCTTGAGTTTCAGAGTTGTACTGCATCATTCTGCCAAAGTAGTTTAGTCTGCATCTGTGCAACTAAAAAAACTCAGTGAAATGAGGGCTAATTTCTTTTAATAATAGTAATAACATCTTAAACGATCTGGAAGTGAGGTCAGGCGGGGATAGTGTAAACAGATCTTTGTCTACAGTCAGCGTTGTCCTGTGGGGCTTTCCAGCAGGACCGCTTGTGTTGTGGGATGGATTACATTTCAGCACCATGGACAGCGGCGCGCTCTCTCTCTGGGGCAAACTCCCTCTGAACGGGATAGCAAACTTTCCAGAGGCAGCTCTTATGATCTCGCTGTGAAACTTCCATCCCTTGGATGAGTGTGTTCTTTTTTTTTTTTGGTTTGTTTGTTTTCTTGGCTTCACTCTGTTCCTCTGCGCCTCGTGCTCCCACTTCATAGGCAGCTGTGCCTTATTGGTGAACTGCTGAATATTTTATACACGGACAGCCACAAGTCTGTAACTGTGGTTAAGTGCCTTTTTGTCCCCCCCCCTGAGTCAGTGTGTGGTGAGCTTATTGATTTAAAAAAATTATTTAAGTGTTACTCATTAAAACAAATGTTTGAGATTAATTGGGATATGTTGCTGTCAGGTTCTTCCTGGTTCCTCTAAGAACAGATCGCGCTGTTGTTGTGGGTTTTTAATTGTAAAGTTTGAGTTTAGTTGGATTCCAGGAGAACCTCCGCAGTTTGAGGATTTCAGCTTAAAATGGGGGAGAAAACCTCACCGCTTTAAGAGCCAGCGTCAGCAATAAAAAAAAAAAAAGAAAAGAAACATCAGAGAGCAGGGAGGGAGGGGGGGGGGGGCAGCATGAGGATGAGAGGTATAGAGGAAAGAGAGTGGGGGGGTGAAGCTACAGAAGGTGAGCGTCGGGTGTAAAATGGAGGAAGATCCAGTAGAGGTGAGGGGAAAAAAAAAAAAAAAGCACAGTATGCGTGAGGAAGAGGGTAAAAAGTGAGCGGGAAGAGGAGGGACAGAGCAGGAGAGCAGAGAGGAAGAAACAACCTCCATCATCACCACCACCTCTCTTCCTCTCTGCTGCAGCATTTCCTGCCTTGGCCACCATGTCCTGCGCCACCCTGCTACTACTGCCTCACCACTGCACACACACACACACAAGGGGAACGAAAGCGAAAAGGAGGGGAGGGAGGGAGAGAGGGAGGGAGACGCATACGCACACACACACACAAGCACTCACCTGGCTGCAACAAACAAGCTAGGAAATGAGTCTTAATCATGATGGACTTTTTAAGGAGAGGAGGATCATTTCTGCAGTGGGCTGACAGATAAAGAGAACGGGGCTCAAAAAGGAGAGAAGAGGCGCGCGCGCGGGGCTCGCGCACGAAGGAGGCTGCACTGACGCTAATATATATTAGCAGAAACACTGCAGCAAGAGGGGGAGGGAGCACGGGATTATGGGATGCATTGACTGTGAGGTACCAGCAGCAGTAACCGGGGGGAGGGGAGGAGAGCACACACTAGAGAGTGAGAGAGAGGGAGAGAGAGAAAGAGAGAGGGCAAGGGAGGAATTTGGAGGAGTGCTGACTATGCGGAACAGAACCAGCACTTGGCAGGAAAAGGCAAAAAAAAAACCTTTACCAATCGCAGAGGGTGAGAGGTGGGGGGCGATCGGTGAGAGGGGTGGGACGAGATGAAGAAGGAGAGAAAATGATGAGGAAAAAAAAGAACGGGGGAGACAGGCAGGTGAGGTGGAGGAGAGAGAGAGAGAGAGAGAGAGATGAGAGCGTGCGATGTTGGGGGGAATGAAAGAGGAAAGAGGAAGGTGGGAGAGGAGAGGGGAGGAAAAAATACCTTGCAGTGGCTCAGGATAGCACCTGAATGGCTGTAAAGGTGCAGGAGGAAGGGAGGGAGGGAGGGAGGCGGGTGGGTGGGTGGGTGGGGAGAGAAATGGTCTGCAATACTAATAAGAGGATGGGAAACAGTGGAGTGAGTTAATTGAGAGGGAGAGACGAAGGGAAACAAGTGTAGGGATGTAAAACAGACATACAGCCTGAGCTGAGTGGGAAATGTACCACTGGGGGGGAAAGGAGGGCTTTGCAGGCGAGTGTGTAATGTATGTTTGTGCGTGTGTGTGTGTGTGTGTGTGTGTGCGAGAAATAGCACGAATTACGTATGTGTTTCTGGGGCAAAGCCATTTTTTTTTTTTTCCCACCCGCTACCTCATCAAAGGATGTAACCACAAGGCTTCACGCTGTTCCACCCATATCACCTCCCTCCCTCTCTCCCTCCTCGCTCCTTTCCTCATTCCTCTCCCCTTCCATCTCTTCCTCATCTCCCTCTCTCCTCTCCTCTGCTCTCCTCTCCTCTCCCCTCTCACGCACTCCCCAGTGTTGAGGAGACCCCAACAGGAGAAACGAAGGCACTGCAGCGCGGTGAAAAGCACTGCGGTCACCTCCCCTTTTAGTGCGGTGTCACACCACGCTGTGGCTGTCCTCTCCCCCCTCGAATTGTCATTGCACCTCATGGAGGAGCTCTGCCAGGGAAAGGAAGGAGTCAGATAAGGTGTGTGCATGTGTGAGGATAGTAGTAGTATTAAGAATGAAAATGGTATGAATATCATGAATGGACGGAGGAGGGGGGGGGGTGCTTGGAGGACAGAGCGTATGCAGAGGAGAAAAAAAACACAGAGCGGGGCCACACAATGACCCCGTGGCTCTGACACAGCTAATGTACACAAAGGAGGAGGGGGAGGAAAAAAAACAAAGGTATTTCTCATCATAATAAACCTCACCAGAGGCCAATTCCCAAAACATGAAATAAATAGCCAATCAATTAAGCAAGCAGAGAGGAAATGGCCAGTCAACTAGAGGCAGCTCCTCTACTCAGCAACACCGGCGTGGAGATCTCCAGGGGCTGACCAATCCACACATATAGCAGCAACCAACAACACCCCCCTGGGGGTCTTGTGCCTCGTGCATATTGGTCAATCAACCCCCCCCTGCCACACACACACACTTTACTCCTGAAGCTGCTTTACCCCCGCCTCCAGCCTACTTTTTTTTATGAGAGAAGGGGAAAAAAAAAAAAAAAGAATCATGCGCTCCTGGTTTTCTCCTTTTAGCAGGCTGGAGATGATTAATACATAAGGCCATTTTCAGGAATAGACTAGCAGAAATGAAGCCTGTAATAGAGCTCTGAGAGCTCAGCCAGTGCCCATGACTAAAATCCTTTCTGCCCACAGGAGGATCACTGTTGAGATTTTTTGGACAGACTGGTTGAGACTTGATGTAAGGTCAAAGGAGTGATGGGAGAAGAGGTGGTGGAGCTCCCTTCGATGAGCAGCGATTGGTATAGAGGAGTTCAGAAAATCTTTGAAACAGCACTGAGTGCAGGGAGAGAGGGGGGGAGAAAGCCATGGGATAGTGTGTCATGTCGGGAAGGAACTCTATTTTTGGACCTGGATAAATCTGAGCTAATATCCCTCAGTATTCAGCTTTAAAATCTGGTTCTTAGAGAATTTTCATCAGGAGAAAATAGCTTTAACCCCTACACCTCCTGACTGTCCCTTAGGTCATTTCAACCTGTCTACACTTAATTAATGACGCTGCCCTTCCTGCATGATTAGGACCATTATGATCCAGTGGGCCAACGGGGGCCGGGCAGACAAACAGGATGAGGGAAGAGGTATTACTGCACTGATTCCTGACCTGTGAACCAGCCAAGCAATTAGACACGCGAGGGTTTGATTAGACACAGGAGGGAATGTCACAAATTAGACGCTCAATAGCCGGTTAGGAGGGAGAGAAGTTGGGTTTCAGTGTGACGAGAGGGTGGGAGAACAAAGGAGATGAGAGATGTGTGAGCCTCAAGGTCAAAGATTTGAAACACAGAGGGCTTAAAAAAAAAAAAGGGAAAAAAAGGCTGGATCAGCTCGAGTTGAAGGACGGGGGGGGAGAGAGAGAGTTCTCTGAAGCTGATGCAAAGACGTGAGATGACAGAGGAGAGAAAGCATCACGGTCAAGGAGAGAGGAAGGGTCAGAGGCAAGAACGCGCGCGCACACACACAAACCCAGGACACGACAGATGCGTAATTCAATCACAGCCTCAAAATAGATTTATTCCCCCCCTTGTTGCTCAAACGGCGGCGTCCTCCTTTTTTGAGCCCCATCACTACTCTACCAATCATCATCCGCTGACAGCACATGCCACCATCTCTGGTGGGATTGTGTTTTTTTTTTTTTTTCTTCTCCCTAAAATCGAAGGGGTGTTTTCTGGGTTACCCTCAATCTAAAAATAGCATCAGCTGTAGATTTATAATGCAGGATTGAGGGGGGGGGGGCGTAGCAGGGAGAGAGCAAATGGAGGAGGGAAGAGTTCCCGTTAGGAGGGAAGGAAGAGCACGCTGGAGTCAGTTGGCAGGAAAAAAAGAAAAGAAAAAAAAGGGGGAGGCATGCACTGGGAAGTGAAGGAGGAAGAGGCGTTATGAAACTGGAGACTTGTGATGCAGTGGGATGGATGGAGCAAGTTGACAAGAGCATAGGTGGTGTGGTGGCAGAGGCCGTAGGGGGAAGAAGAAGAAGACCACGTCTAGACATTTAACTGCCCTCACAGACTTCCTGGACGAGATCTCAGTGGTGCTGTGCCCTTCCTGTGGTTCCACACCAGTGCCCACCCCTCCTCTCTATCTCTTCTTCTTCTTCTTCACACCTTCTTCTCCTCTTCCTCTCTGTCATGCGTGTATTTGTGTGTCAGCCCTCTTCTCACCCTCCTTCTCTCTCTCTTTCTTTTTTCTTTTTTTTTTTTATCAAACCTCCATTTCAGGCCTTGACACTTACCCAGTGCTGCCACACAGCCACACGAAAAACCACACACAGAGAGACACAAACACACACACACACACACGCTCGTGCTGAGAGGGCACGCGTGCAAATACGAGCCATGCATGCATGCATGCATGCACACGAATGCACGAAGCAAGACACACAACACACATGGATACTCACGTATAGACAGACACAAAACGATGCCGAGAGGAATACACACACACACACACAAAAACGTACACACACACACACACACACACACGGAGAGAAACGTACACACACATTCCCCTCAGAGGCATGAAACTGCTCTGATCTAGCGGTGTAAGATGGGGAAACACCCACCATTTGTGCAACGAGGAACGTCAGGATTTATAGAAATAAATCATTTCAGGCGTGACACACAACCTGACTGTGTAAAAGTGCAGTTCTCTTTGTGACATTACAGCGGCTAGAAATCGGAATAAAACGACAGTGAAGAGGTTCCAATCTGAGCAAAAAAAATAATAATAATTCACACATGCTGATCTCTCCCCATACTGATCAAAACACAAGCAGGAGGGGGGGGAATCGCAGTTATTGTGTCATTAAAACGATACTTGTTGAATGTAGGCTAGATAGACGCCGTATTTTCTCTCTCTGTGTCTCTCTCTCTCTCTCTCTCTTTTTTTAAATTTCTTTCTTTCTTTTGAGAGCTGCCGGCCAATAAATGCTCCGCTGCCAGATAAACGCAGAATAAAGCCACCAAAAATACAGACACATACACAGACACGGTTAATACTCACTTGCGTTTGCGTTCAGGTTCGTTTCGAGTGCGTGCGGAAACACGCACATCAAGCTTTAAGGATCAATCACAAAAAAATGTAGTTTTCTTTGTTAGATCGCTCTTTCTTTATGATTTCAGAGAGTATCCAGTTTCTCGCAGGCATTCGGACGATCTCTCTTTTTTTGTTGTTGGTGTTGTTGTTTTTGTTTCTCCGCCAACGATTAACAATAAATCAAAATTAAGCACTGACGCGCGTCTGCCGCTGAAAATCTCGCTCTGACACCGTTATTGCCGAATGTTACTTATAGCTTATGGTCATGCTGATGATGGCACGGGATGAGTCTTTCGGATGAAATGAAGCAGAGGTCCCCCTGAAAACTGCCTCTCTTGTTTTTTTTTGTGCTATTTCTCTCGGTCTCAGAGCCCCTCTCCCACCTCCTTTGTTATTGCCTGAAAAAAATGAATAAGAATAGTAATAATAATTGCCAGCCTTTGTTACAGTGTCTCTACGCTTCCAGGCGCAGGGTGTAGCTACCATTCAGCTCTTCCTCTGTCTCCCCTTTCCAAATGTTTCAATGGAGATGCAGCCTGTAGACACCCCTCTCTTTGCCTTTCCCTCTCTGTGCCTCTCTCTGTTCCTTTGGAGGAGCGTCACCTTCTGCACTATTTTATATATATATATATATATATATATATATATATCTCAGACGATACATGTGGGCGGATTAGAGAACAAGACAGAGGGGTGGGAGGACCCCGGTGAATACAGAGGCTAATTTCTCATATGGCTGCTGAACTTCATAAATAGATATGCTGTAAATATACACAGAGCGGAGCTATAAGAGGTGAGAGTGTGTTGATTTATTGCCATCTGTTTAATTGCTTTTTTTTTTCTTCCCCTCTCTCTCTTTTCTCCCACTTAGCCTACATTGCCCACACACGCTCACTCTGCTGGACGGACGCACACAAACACCATTTTGTCTACAGGTTCCCAGCCTTGACTCTGGCTCTTGGCTGACATCAGCAGTCATGTGGTAGCAGAGGAGCAGGTGGGTAATATGACACAGTCTGGAGTAATATGTTCAGTGATAACAGTGACAATGAGAATGAAGAGAAAGAGAGGAGCACTCACTGTTGTTGTTTTTTTTTTTTTTTGATGAAGTCGTATTTGCTCTCTGTTCTAACAACAAACAGGTTTGTCTGTCTTCCTTTTTTTTTATGTCTCTATATAATCAGTGAAAATCTCTGAGACAAGACAAGCTGCTGGGCATAAACCAGCTCATTTCATCCCCTTTAAGAACACATCGACTTGTTATTTGGATGCGTTTCGGCACCCCAGACACTTTGTTTGCAGGATGCCTACACTGGTCTGACCCATGTTCATCGGACCACAATGATGGGCAATGTTTCCGAAGGCACTTATCGACAGGAAACTCATCAAACATCGCCTCATGAAAATTACAAGAGCAGTAAAAGGGCAAAGGGCCATCGCTTAGGTGCCTGCATTTGCCTTTGACCACAAAATGTTCTTGTAAGAGCAAAGTGCTGACAGAAAAAGGGAGAAGTAAAGGAAGGGTTTTTTTTAAAGAGCATTTGCAGTTATTACAACAGGAGAATACATCACATGTAAATGAGCTATTTAAAAATGCAAAGGGGCTGTTTGTAATAGGTCTAGATATAGAACGGGTCAGTGCTAAACACAGAGCCTCTGCACCTTCGACAACTCATAAAACATTTAATTTCTTTAGTGAACCATATCCTAATTAAATAATTCTGACGCAAAATTTGGGACTTACGCCAGCTGGGAGACTCAGTGTTTTGATACATAACATAATATATACACAGAGTAAAGACACTCAATGGGAGTCTTAGATCAGCAGCTCAGGAATACATCAGCAAGACACTCAAACCGCTCATCCCGAGTCACTCTGAGCATTCATATAGACTAGACGCAGCTCCCAACCGATACCTCTACCAAGTGTGAGCGTCGGAGCTGTTTTCTGCACCCTTCAGTAACAATGCATGACTCTGTTCTGCACTACATCAGTCCTTGTTCTTTTACAACCACCCCCCCCCCCCGCCCCACACACACACACACCCCTGCAGCACCACCTAGGATCAGTCAAACCCAAGATTTATACGCGTATTGTACTCAAGAATTCTTATTTCAGCAAAGTGTGCTGTGGTGTTTATACATTGTCTGTAGCATTTAGCACGCAGTTTGTTAAAAGGCAGTGAAATAACAAGACTAGGAGTCAACAGCCATACTGGCACTGCGGTGCTAAGGGCTAAATGGCTAAATAGCATAGTATAGCTGAAGCTAATGGTCATTTCAGTATTAGACTCATTCAAATTGTTTGAAAAATTTGTTTGAATTCATCGTCTTGGGGCCTTGAATGGCAGTAGTAACTCCCATAGAAATCCATCCAACCAATCACCAAAGATCACCAGTCATTAGGATTTATCCTCCTGGGATGATCAGTGTCTGTATAAATTTTACTACCAATAAATCCCATGATTGAAATATTTCAATCTGGAGCTCCTAACCTAAAGACATTACCACACCGCTAGCATGATCAAAATGAATGAATTTAGTAAGAACACCTGACTAAAAATGAAATCAATACACAGCAGATAAGACAGACAATTTGCAATAACAACAAGTCTGTTAACCACCTCATATAAAGGCAGCATTCACTTCCAGCATCACCAGACCAGAACAGATTGCAGGAAGTCATCCACAGAAAGCAGCTGACAGTGTTTTTTCATCAACCTGCATAAATACTGAATGTTCAACTTTGTTCGTCCTAAGAGTGAGCATTAGTCGGCACAGACACATCCACAGTCAGTCTCTTGGCGGCAGCATAGTGCAGCTCATGCATAAGGAAGAAGTGAGCAGCAGACCTGAGGAGACACTGTGTGGCCACAAGACGGTTCTCAAGTATTTAAGGATTGAAAGGAGGTCGGTGATAATGTTTTCAGTCATAAGGGCTCACCATTTCCAGTATATGTTATTGTTATTATTATTATATGTAAAGCTATTAAATACTGTTTATATCATACAAATCAAAAGGTAGTATAGTGGTTACTGTATTTGCTGTATATCTACCATGTACTGTATGTCTGCACAGATAGAGACAGTGCTGTAGGATAAACACAACAGATTGCTGGCCTTGAGGACAGACAGTGAGAAACGGGTGGTTCAATAATCTGTATTGATGTTGTCCATCACTAATTGAAGAACACTGTCCACTGACTTGGTGGACAGGAATGAAAAATGCCATTTCAGAAATGAAACCCGGAGTGATTTTCAGGTTTGTCACATATTTTATGTCCGGTGGAAGGCCGGTCGCACGGGGATATAAAATTGGTTTTGGTATGAGAACTAAACAAGACGCACAAATCAAACTTTGCAGAGCTGCTGCTTACAGTATGTGCTGCATGTTTAATACCCGCAGGCCACACAGCGAATGCCGATACTGACTAGTCATTTTCAAGACAGAAGCAATGTGCAGTGGTACGGAGGACTGTAAGCTACGTTTTATTGAATTACAAAGTAAGTGCCATGTTAGCACCAGCTGTAATGCCCCCACTACCATCATGAGATACTCTAAATGAGTGGACGCGGTCCTATGGCCATGTCATTTCCAGCACTGCAGTTATTAGAACGAAGAATCCAGTTGCCGGCCTGTAAAAAGGCTCTGCGGTTTCAGTGTGTGCAAATCGCTGATATTCATCACGGAGCAGTATCCGATTACCTGATAAATTAGAGAATTAAAAGACGTAATTACTGTGTTATTAAGAGAACGTAACCAAAACCTTCAACAGAGTTCAGACGGACAAAGACTGCCGTCGGTGTGTAGTTTTGACATACAGTCCTAACACAGACCTGAAAGTCATTCCAAAAGGCACTAAAGGAAGTGTACTGCCAGACGAGATGGAATCATGTTTTGGGCTCATTTAAACAAAAATGAAATTAGCCATCAATGTCTAATTGAATAAACTGCCCTGCTCTGCTCATCTGTGAGCCATCACAACGTGGAGACACACAGGAAGCACGAGGATGGACGATGATGATTCATACGCTGCGGAGCTCAAATTCTGTGCGATTTCCCAGAAATCATATCTTCACATTAAAGTTACAGTTTTGATAAAAAAAAGTTCACTTGAGTGATGATTTATTGTGTGGTGTGGATCCTGATTTTCGTGGAAACACTTGCTCGGCAGGTGTGAATCTTGGATGTCAACTTGAACGACAACATCACTGGTAGGCGCCTCATCCAGAAGCTTGTTTTTTTTCTCAGCTGCAGCTTCTATGAATCAGATATTTTATAAAGGTTACGACAAATTAAAGAAACATTATTGATTTCACAGATTAGTGGCATTATTCATGATTCTCACAGTATTATGAATTATGATCTTGTATACAGGTGTGTCTTGACTTGACTGACAGTATCTCAGCTGCTAGCCACATAGTGGTCAAATGAGTTTGAGTCCTTACAAGACTCGAGGAGTGCGTCAGTCATACGTCTGCCTCTGTTTGCTGGGAATTATTTCAGTACATACAATACAAATATTACTGTAATCATAAGACAAGAGCACACCTGCCTCTGACTGCTGAGAATAACATATAACAGATTTCTTCAAATATTCAGAGGGGAATAAAGGTGTTAGCCTTTGTCATCATGACAGTAGTAATAAAACAAATGCATTATTATAATATCCAACCTTTTAATGTCTGAGTTACATTAAATTGATCTAGGTTCTCTGGATGTAGCTGTGCTGCTTTCATATTTTCCAGACACCCCTGACCAGGCGGCGGAGACGAGATACTCAGATCAGACAGCGAAAGTATTAGCGACACACTGCAAAACTGCTCAATCACAAGCATTTAAAATAAGAGTAAAGTTTGCAGAAAGAAGTGAAATATATTTGAACAGTATACGTATAACATTAGACTGATTCCACTGATTCACAGATGCAAAAGCAGGATTTTACTGTAAATGAGTTTGTTTTATTGGTTTAGGTGGTGCTCATTAGGTATATTGTCTGATTTGTATGGGACTCCAATCTGCTTTATGCATTAATCTGCTGTTAATCGATGAATTGCTTGTAAATAAGCAGAAAATAGTGAGAATTGGCGTAAGAATTACCCAAAGTGACACATCCACAGTGTTTTGTCAGACCAATAGAAGAACACTCAAAAATTATTGAAATAATATCAGTTTAAGTTTGTGTTTTTATGAAGTGGGGTTGTTTGAGGTAGTGATGCAGAGACTGTGTGTTACCTACAGTAGACAGCGGTCTCCTGGTTTGAAGAAGCAGACTGGGATCCTGGCAAAGAGGCAGAGTTATGTACTGCTGTGGACAGGGTCAACAGACAAAACAGACTAGATTATTACAAAGCGAGTCACGAGAGGCTAAAGATCTGAGCAAACAGTTTATACGCGACTGGAACCGTGAGACAGGAACAATATGCTTTATGTGCTGCTGGACAAACGATCTTAAGTTCTCCAAAGCACTCCAGAGAGGGAACAGGATGTTGCAAAAGTTGAACACCTGCCTCTGACTGCTTGGAATAACATATTGGGAACTGATGTCTCAAAATATTCAGAAGGGAATGGCTCGGGATCAATCTAAACAAAATCCCTGTGCTCCCTCAGATGTTTCACAAAGGTTTTGAACTTGGTGGCAGCTGTAGCTCATTATTTTATTTATTTTTGCATTTATATATATATATATATATATATATATATATATATATATATATATATATATATATATATATATATATATATATATATAATATGTTGTCTATCCTCACTGAGTATGTTTACTTGCATATTAGTATCCTGGTTTTGATCCTATTTGGGATATGATACTTACATGCATGAGAAAGCTGCTTATTCTCTGTTTACATGAACTCTTTATTTGTCAATATCTCAACTATTATGCACTGTGCCGACAGAACATGTTCAGAAATATCAGTAAGGTGTTTACATGCCAGAGTATTCCTGTTTTTATCCCAAGTAGAATAACAAGGTTTCTCAAAACCGAGATCTGAATTGGAACCGGGATACTGGTGCACATGTAAACACACTGTACAAATGGGGGGAGGGGCGTTGATGAACTTGAACAAAATTGCTAAAAGTATTAGCCCTTGTCATCATGACAGTAGCAGGAAGATTCTCTGGATGTAGCTGTGCTGGTTTCACATTTTCCAGACACTCCTGACCAGCGGCGGAGACGAGATACTCAGATCAGACAGTGAAAGTATTAACGCACTGTAAAACACTCAATCACAAGCATTTCAAATAAAAGTATGCCAAAAGAAGTGAAATATATTTACGCTTGTGTTTTTATGAAGTGGGGTTGTTTGAGGTAGTGATGCAGAGACTGTGTGTTACCTACAGTAGACAGCGGTCTCCCGGTTTGGAGACGCAGACTGGGATCCTGGCAAAGAGGCAGAGTTATGTACTGCTGTGGACAGGGTCAACAGACAAAACAGACTGATTATTACAAAGCGAGTCACGAGAGGCTAAAGATCTGAGCAAACAGTTTATATGAGACTGGAACCGTGAGACAGGAACAATATGCTTTATGTGCTGCTGGACAAACGATCTTCAAATGAAGTTCTCCAAAGCACTCCAGAGAGGATGTTGCGTAATTTGAACACCTGCCTCTGACTGCTTGGAATAACATATTGGGAAATGATTTCTCAAAATATTCAGAAGGGAATGGCTCGGGATCAACAACAATCTCTGCGCTCTCTCAGATGTTTCACAAAGGTTTTGAACTTTGTGGAGGCTGCAGTTTATTTATGTTTAGAATTTTTTTTTTTGCATTATATATATTTTTAATATGTATTCTGCACTCTGAGTGCATTTAAATGCATATCAGTATGCTGGTTTTGGTTCTACACATACAGCCACGTAATATGCCACAGATCTGACAGAGAGGTGAAATACGCTGATTACAGCGTACACAGAAACGGATGTAGACTTTTTCTGTGTGTGGAAAAAAACACTGTGTTTCTGTTGACCCCGTCCGCCGCGGTGTTTTGCTCGACTTCTGTGCTCCAAGCGGGGAGCGCGCGTGCTGACTGCTGTCTACAAACACAATGACTGTGCAGAATTAACTCATACATCCTTAAAAAAACCAAAGAATTATCCATTTAAACACTGTCAAATGATATGCAAAGAAAAAACTGAAGTACAAGCACCTCATGTTTGTACTTAGTTGTATTCCACTAACGAATTGTATACAGCACATACAGTATATGATGTAGACTATATGTTGTATAGAATTTTTAAATATTCGACCACTAGAGGGAGACATCATATAGGTTAACAGTTGGCTGTACACATAAAATCCACTGGGGGAATCATGTCTGCTGTTCTGTTGCATTACAGTCTTAACACACCTGTTACAAAACAGTGTTACTCTCCAGAAAATGAAGTCGTGTATCAGCAGATGAGTCCGTCCCAGCACTTAGATTTACCCTGAGGTTCGCTGGTGCCGCTTTCTATCTGCCAGAGGGCCTTCACACACGTCTGACCGAGCTCCACATCAGCCTAATTTAGAGCTCAGAGGCTGCGCATGAAGGGCGTTAGTTTCATCTTAGCAATGTAGGGCACACTGTGCATCAGCTTCTGGGTAGCAAATCACACTGACACACTGTTGGCACACAGGGAGCTTAAATTTCATACTTCGTCACCGTGACTGAAACAAAAAACGGCGCATGATAACACTGAATTCACTTCAAATTAAAAATCCAGTTGGCAGATTCTTTGTAAAGAAGCTTTATGGTATTAAAAGTATATCTAAACATTCTGGCCAGGGTACATTTGAAACAAACAATCAAGAAAGATAGATCGTGCTTCTAAAACTGAAGGGTACCCCCCGTCCTCCTAATGAAGTTTTCATCCACCCGAGACCTCCAGAGCACGATCGGGCTCCATAACTTAAGAACTTAATTTAGAGCCTGGACTTTTCTCACCAAGGTTTCATTTCTACTGTGAGACGGACACGTTCCCATCAAACGTGGGCAGTAAATCATACAGACATGCTGTGAAGAACAGGAGGATAAATCTGTCACTGGAACTTAAGCACAAAACACACATTTATAGACTCTGCGGCTATGATGGTCTTGTGAAACTCGAGCACGGGCTCATCGGAGAATGCTGGTGGAAAAACAGTTTGTTAAAAGATGTGAACAGAGAGGTGACAATGCTGTGGTGTAACTCTGGCCATGAATGAGGCAGCCAACAGTCCAAAGAGCGATGCCATCGCCATGAGCGAGATGATGTTAAACTACGAGAAACACGCGTGCAAACATCTAAGAGAGATGACAAAAACTGAATCACTGGTGAGGAGTCTTATAAATAATTGCAATATAGTTAGATAGAAAGAATGTTTTACTCGTAATTCTTAAAACATACAACTTCTTAAGTCAAACCAAAATTTGATTATTGCAAACCAAGCCATGAGAGACCAAAGATCTGAACCAACAATTCATATGACGCAGGAACTGCGAGAAAACGTTATCAAGTCTCAAGTGCCTCCCCTCCTAAAGGAAATATGTTGAGATGAGTTGAACATCTGCTTCTGACTTCTGGCAATAACATATTGCAAAATGTTATCTGGAAAGATTTTAAAAGGAGGAAATGAATGGATAGGAAAGGATATACGTAAATACAATCTCTCAGCTGACACTCAAATCAGCCAAAAACCATCTGAGGAGCTTTCTTTCATTTTCACTGATGTTCCTAAAGGTTTGTTGTGGTTACAGAATTACTTAACATCTGTTACTTTAAAAAAATAAAAAGAGTCTCCTTTTAAAGAGGTCAAAGGTCAAACCAAAGATTCTTTCAGTCTGCTCTGAATCGGGGGCACTCTGTCCTCTTGAAGCCTTGATTTCACAGTCACGTGAGCTTCTTGCCCTTGTTCTTGGAAAACTTTGGATTCCTCTCCTTCTTCCGGTCCGTGTCTTTGTTCGTCCTACTGGCTTTGATCTCTACCTCCCATTGTTTCTTCACCAGCGTGTACAGTCTCATGGTGGCCTGGGCATCTTGGACCTGGGAGAGACAGTGTGTGAGAGAGAGGGGGAGATCAGTCCAAGAGGCTCAGTTTTTACAGAGCCACCATTTGAAACCAAGAGGTGAGAGTTGCGTTTGACGCGCTGACGACTTACGGATGAATGTTCCCCCTCCTGGACCTTAACGTTGAGTATTTCTCTACAGAGGACTTTCAGCGAGGGTCGGCCACTCTAAAAAAAGAAAATATTCACATAATGTACGACACTGCATCTGAGAACTGGATCAGGGATTCCTTAGAGTCTTTCAGGGGGAAGCACATGATTTGTCAAAAGTATTTTTGAAGTACCTTTACACGCTTCCTGAAAGGTTTGTACTTCTGAGTGTCCCGGATTTTCTTTTTTGGATGATCCAAGAGTAAAATCTGAAACAGAGTTTATAAGTTTTGTTTAGAACGGTTTACATCTATTTGAAAAACTGTTCCCATCCCCTCTCAGACATTACATCCAGGCTACCTTCAAGTCGTTGTGTATGGCGTGTCCAACAACTATTCTGCCTTGCAGGATCTCAGCAACCTCCCTCTGCACTGTGCGCAAATCCTCCCCTGCAGAGAAGCAGACACGGATGAGAACTCACGGTGTAACGCCCCAATTTAAAGCAATGAATTCAAACCTGTTTTCGGTTCATGACTCACCATTTTTGACGTCCTGCGGCCGGATGCCGCTGACGGCCGTCCTGTAGTCCGTCACCTTCTCTGTGGGTTTCACGTATTTGTCATAGATGCATTTCCCAAACTGGTTCACGAGGGACACGCGAGCCAAGATGCTGTCCTCTCCGTCAGGACCGACTCCCACCATCTCGCAGTCAATGGCCACAGCTTTGGTGAGGCTGGCGTTTGGCAAATGGCGGCAAACATGGCGATAAGAGAAGGACAGTCGTCACTACCGGGCCTGAGGAGCCGTTGGAGGATGCTCCTTTCATATCCAATCATGAGACTTTTCTCATCTTTTAGCAATTAACCAGCTTATCTTTGTCCATTTTTTTTGGAACATGCAGCTGTCATTATATGACAATATGGCACGATCTCTCTTGAAGCATATCTGTGGGACTCTGTCCTCACTTACCCCTCAAACGCTTTCTCCTTCACCAGGGCGCTCTCCGTGTCCTTGCTCTTCTGAACGCCCTGCTTCTTCCTCATGATCTCTGCTGCCTCTGCTCCGATCGTGGCCTCGATGTCGTCAGGGTCTACGTCATCAAACCAAAGGTCCGCTCTACGGCGGCACGGGGGAAGATAAAGTAAGCAGGCACAATTCTTTTGACCTAAATGTTGGCAGGAGTTATCGCCGTATACTTACTCTGTAGGTTTCGTCTTTTCAACCACAGACGGCGACGACTTCTCCTTCTTCTTCTTCTTGGCTGCTTGCTCGCCGTTTGACTTTCCGTCGTCCTTTTTCCTTTTTGGAGCAGCAGGCTGTCTCGTCGCCTTGTCTGAGACACCCGGAGCCTTCGGGTTCACCTGAGAGTCCCTCGGGACGGCGCTGTTAGGAGCCGCTTTGTGCTTCACTTTTTTCTCAGTGTCTGTCTTCCTGGGACAGTTACCGTCCCTGGACATATTTTTAGAATGATTTTCTTTAGCTCCCTTTTTTTGCAGAGCACCGTTCTGATGTTTTGGTGTCACGGGCTCCTGCTTCTTCTCCGGCTGGCTGACCTTCAGCATCTGGGAAAAGTTTAGCAAGATTGCGAAGGTGAGACACATGAGGCATGTAAAGTTGATGGAGAAGGTGCAGATTTAGCTCAAACTTTCTCTCTCACCTCTTGCAATCTTTTCCAGTTGGCGGAGAACTGCTGGGTGTCTGTTGGAGGTAAGGTCTGCTGGGATTTGGCTCTCTGGTGGTACTTGGGTGGAGGCTTTTTCTTCCTATACTTCTCCTTCATCCAGTGTTTTCTCTTCATTCTCACCGTGTCACCTTTCTCTGTCGGCTTGGGTTGTCCTGAGTTAGCAGAAGAGTCGGCCTTCTTTGCCTTCACCTTCGACATTATGCTGACTTTAGGTGAAATGAAAAAAATCTGTTAACCGTGCTCAGCCACGCTGGATCGTCCGAACTTCGGCGCTTGTTTTCGGGGTAGCGTTCTAAGAATGAACCGGTCCGAAGAGACGTCCCCCCCGGACAAAGTTGACCGTGTAGCCGCGCTGACGCAGATGAATTATTCAGATATTGTTGTGAACTAGTGGGAAAACTTGCTCGGTGTTTGACTTCAGGTGCTGCAAAGCCATGCTGAAATGTGTATTTCCGAGGCGTGCAGCAGCCAAATGTCTCCGGCAGCAACACGGCATCCTGACATAAGCGAGCCTCGTTGGTCACTAAACCAGACAATACAACGTCCACGGCGAACATTTGAATTCATTTCGTGTCCACTCCAAATTATATAATGTATTAATATGGTGGGGATTTTTTTTTAAATAATGCCTTTTTGTGTTGCCTCTTATTCCCAATGCAGAACTTCTTTTCTTGCAAGTGTTTGACATCGGACCGGATATCATCAGCTGTTGATCGACGAGCTGTGTTTGCTTTTCACACAAACGTTTCATTAATTTGACATCTCGGATGAGCACGCCGACGCCGTCCTGTATTTTGTGGACGTCTCGTTAAATAACCGGAGCTCCGTTTAGATGTGTTGACGGTAAAATATCTGGTACGTCGTGAGGAGGATCACGAGCTGACAGATGAACCAAAACTTATCTCTTTATTTCTAAGCTGACAGAGCTGCCTGTGTGTCTGAGGCTCGATGTGTTCTTTGGTTTCAGGTCATGGTGGAAAACTCTCCCTCTCCCCTGCCCGAGAGAGCCATCTATGGGTTTGTTCTCTTCCTCGGCTCACAGTTTGGCTTCTGTAAGTAAATATTGCGACAATAATAATAAAATATTCAAATGGATGTCCATTCGAAATGCACAGTCCAACAAATCTCATGTGCATAACACATTTCAGTGCACCATCACCAGTCTACAAGTGTCTGTCTGTGTCTATAGATTTATATATAGTATTTATGCACACACACACACACACACGATATTCTGATATTTATACGTTTGACTTTGCATTACATATCAGGGCTCAGTACTATTTTAATCAGGTCTGACTTCCCAGGTCATAATCCAACCCAAAGTATTTAGATATGAGATACAATAGCACATATTAAATGTGGCTCCAATTTATGCTTTTGTATACTAACTCTCAGTGTTAACTATAATTTATGTTATGGAATTGAATGACTTTTCAGGCCCTGTAAAGCAAAAGCTCAGGGACGGCTAACTTGGTTACTTTAATGCACGCTTCAACAGTAGGACAACTGAATACTGACAACGAACGTGGTGCGTCACCTCACTGTTTTAGCTGAGATCACACTTACATTACAGGACAAGATGTACCATAATATATCGTGCTAGTTCTCTCACTAAACCTGAGAAAAATGTATCTTCCACCAAAAAAATACACCTTGTCTTACATTATGTTATCGGGCTAAGTGTCTTTTCTCTTAAATATCAGGGGGGACTTTAACAGCACCACGTCTTTTCTGAAGCAATTTTCAAACAAAAATACGAGACCGACATGTTCCCATTCAGCTACATAACCTACCCTTAATATTGTATTCAACGCAGCAATAAACAAGTGAAACAGGTCTTTGTGGAGAGAGTTTTATTGTGCGGTGAAAAGATATTTAGGTGTAGAGAAATAACGAGATTTTAAAAAGTGAGGCCGACTCCTTTGTTGTTATGATGGTGTTATGAAAATGCATCTGCTTTGGTTCAATACTCAGTATCTGGTTATGATTACTGTAAGTTCACGTGGTAAAACCAGCAGTGTGTTTCATTGCCGGTCAAGTCAACATCTGCTTTCCTTTGTTCTCTTCACAGTTCTGTATTGTCTGTGGGCATTTGTACCAGAGGAGTGGCTTCATTCAATAGGACTCACTTACTGGCCTCAGAAGTAAGCAGAAAATGATCATGGCAGTAATTATCCATTATCCAGTAACAAGTTCCCTCTTTTGACTGTTAATACACGTATTATATTCAAATCTTGTGAAAAGGTAACTTCAACACTTTGCCTTGTGTAGGTATTGGGCCCTTGCTGTGCCAATCTATCTACTGGTTGCATTGACGATCAGTTTGGTGATCCTGTTTGGGGTGAACATGAACAACACGGCTCCACTCGACTCTGTGGACAACATAACAGGTGAAGACGCTGCCACTGTGACCCGCTACTTAGGCAACAACTACCATGTCTATGTGTACCGTCAAGCGCTCAAATGTTAAGAGAATTTTCTTACGCCGCTCCGAACTTCCCGACCCTAACGCCCTTGACTGTCTCCTTTCTGTCGCAGATATGTACGCCCAAGCGCAGGGGACCAGCAGCTGCCACAACGGGGGAATTCCCAGACTCAAAGATGTTTCCATTAGTGAAGTCAACAAAATGTTCTATTTGTCACCCCAAGCAATAAAAAGCAGAAACTGATGTTGGCTTGGGGCAGAGTGGAAGTGTATCTGCTGAGGATATATATTTATATCAGATATTGCTGTTCACCCTTTGTTTATAAAAGAATATTTTATTATTTATCTATCTGTACAGGAACACTGAACACGGGGGCAGAGATTTACTGAATGAAGTGACTTTTTCTGATACTTTACATGTGTCGTGTCCTGTGTGCAAATTAATAACATTGATATGTGAACAAACTAACACACTATCAAAGAATCTTGTACACTGGATGAAAAGGGTAGCATATGATTATATTGAATAAATGTCATACTTTTTACATGTATATTTGTTTATTTTTGTGCAATAACAGCACTATTATATATAAAATCATCCCTGATATCTCTATGTACTGATGTGTATATCTGTATATAGTGAATCTGAAACAAATCAGAGGTTCTGGAGCGGTTAAATGGCTGTTTGAAATATCCTGATTTAAACTTCCGACATTAAGAGAAAATCTAGACAAGATTTTCACAACTAGATCAAAGCCTTAATGTATTTTTTATTTTTAGTTTATGGTTCCTTCTTTTTATGTAATCATTTTTACAGAGAGGGGAAATCAGTACTTCCTAGTCTAGAAGTTCTCTGTACAAAAATAACCAGGAGTTGACACAGACTGTTGTCATAACATCTAAAAAAAAAAAAATGTATCTGCACATGCACAAACAAGGCTATAATTAAACCTGCCAGGGTATAATAATAATATATCTAATATATTTGTGGTATGTAGTATGGTTTTCCTTTTACACTCAGTCATTAGAAAGTGTAATGGCAGTCGTGACTTCCTGTAGCAGTCCTTTTTACAGTGGAGCTGCAAGAGTCTCTGACTCAGGAACAGGAGGGCATGTAGTGGATGTGAGTTATTGTCCATCATGTTGAGCAGCTTCTTGAGCATCTCTCTCTCTCTCTTTCTTTTTTCTTTTTCTTTTTAACAAAAAACACAGAGCCAGCCTTCTTGATCGGTGCATTCAGTTTTTTTGGTGTCTCTGATACTTCTGTCGGTTGTTGCAAACATCTGCAGCACATTAAAGGACCTGAATCAGTCTGCTTTGCACATGATGATGATGTATTATGTGTTTATAATTTGCAAGTGTGTATATACAGTGTGCAGCCGTTATATCTGACAGTGTTGCATGTTTGTTTTTTTTTCGTTTGTAGTTTTTATTCCTGTCCACTGGGTGTCGATAGCGAACAATGCGCACTGCGTAAACCTCAAAGAAGAAAACAGTGCATCCACAACACTTCCCAGTGTTCCTCATATGGAAGTGTTTCTTGGTAATCCATGCAGTAATCTTTGATTTGAAAGCACCGCAGTAGTAAATGGCCTTCGCTCTGCCGGTGTGGCTCGTTATCCAGGAAGAGCTCCTCGGACATGGCGCAGCGGACCATGACGCTCCGAGCTTTTTCGACGAGCTTGACGACGAGGCTTTGTACCAGGCTTTCCACCTCACCAGACCCTGCATCGCCTTCATCGCGGACTCGGTGCGCATCCGCATGAAGAAAGTCGCTCTGAAGAAACCTCCACTGTCTGTAGATGCCATGGTCATGGTGACGCTGAACTATTACGCACATGGAATCTGCTCCACCGCCATCCTGGAGAGAGTCGGACTGTGCCGGTCCGACTGCCCCGTGGTCATAAACACTGTGTCCGGGGTCATCGCGGGGATGTCCGATCAGTTCATCTCGTTCCCACTAATCCGGGAAGCCAAAGCTAATGTCGCCTTCAAGATCCAGAAGTTCTGTGGGATCCCCAACGTGCTGGGCATCCTGGCTCCAGCTCACTTCAAGATCAGAGCCTCTCCGTATGAGAAGGACACGTTTAGGTCTTTTATCAACACTCTGTGTTACACATCGGTCGTGAGTCAGATCATATGTGACATTGACGGCAACATACTGAGTGTGGAAAAGTGTTGTGTGGGCAGCACGTTTGAGCAGGAAATGTGGGACTCGTCTTTCAAAGGAAGGGAGATGGAGGAGGAACTGCACGGACCTTATTGGGTTATTGGTAAGATATACTGTGTGCAGTCTATATAAACAAAGATAGTCAAAAGGAAACTGGGAATGGGAGAGACCCATTTGATCATAAGTGTCAATGGTGACCTGACCAGACCCATCACACATAAAACACTGTTATTGTATCTTCTGACTTCATGGCACCCATGAGCGCATTTCTTTAAAAATAATACTCAATTTTGACCATAATAAATCTAAACTCAAGGCCCACTTACTAACCTTTTCCAGGATGTTCAACCACATATCAAACAAGTCCATGTTAGGTTAGTTTGCTCAGTTATCATGGCAAGTGAGCAAACTGCTGAGGAAGACCATGATATGTGGTTGAAATCTCTGGAAAACGTTTGACATGTTTGTAAAATGACAGTTTCCAAAGTCAAGAGTGAACTTTATTACTCAGTTATGATGTCAAACTGATATTCTCGTCTCGTTCTTAAAGGTGGTAAAGGCTACAACTTGAGCAAACATGTCTTGACCCCAGTGTCAGAACCTGCACATGACAACGAGGTCCGCTTCAACGAGGCCCACGCAAAGATCCACAACGTTATGCGGACAACGCTCGGCTCCATGAAGAGGCGTTTCAGGTGTTTGATGCAACTTGGTTATGCACAAGAAGGCTCTTTGGACAAAAAGTCAAACGTTATCAAGGCGTGCAGCGTACTTCACAACATCGCTAAAAAGTTTTCCGTCCCTCCCCCGCCCGTAGCTGGTAAGATTGAGCCCCTGCATCCAGGCAAGAGGCCTTCAGTACCAGTAGAGATCAATAATGAGGCCCTTAAAGCCAGACAAGAACTCATTGATGGTAACTTTTCTGTTGCTGCCAGTAGCGAGGACGCGCCAAGTGCAGACATCACAGAGGAGGATGTGTGAGCAGAGTCGATGTGTTATCTGCACAAGAAAGACGCTGTAACCCACAGCTTATAATACAAGTGTGAGACGAGTTGCTCGTCTTTGTCATTTTGATACTAACATGACAGTTTTTTTCGGTCTCATTTGCAGACTTTGTTAAAACGGACTCAGATATGTTTGTCAATAAAAACCTTTTATTTCTTATATAAATAGAAAGTTGTGTTTATCATTTATGATTGTTTCTTAAAGTAATTTGAAAACACCCTATCATTATCAGTGCTGCTTCCACATATTAATAATCATGGCAAAAAATGTATACATTGACAAATGCGAGGAAGAAAAGATTAAGTTAAATAAACTTGTTTTTCCATGTACAGTAGATATATAGAAAATAGATATTTACTCACATACTTATTTCTTATATTTCTTTGATATTTACAGTTGAATAACAAACTATAGACGTTTTTAGAAAGTGCACAAGAGACTGACTGCTGGGCTGACGGTTTCAGGCATTTCTGTGAAACTCTCGGAGTGCAGTGGCATTGGCGTATATCATGTCTGCATTCTCATATATGTTGTCTTCAGTGTTCTTATTCTGCTGCAGGCTGTCCATGACACACTGGTGCAGGAAGACGTACTGCGACTGAAAAGAAATAAACCACAATTTAAAAAAAAAACTGTCATTTCAAAACTGGACGCTAAATGCGTATGTCGACATCATATTCCGCCTGCCACTTCCTTGTATGCGGTAGAGCCACAGGGTTAATTAATTTAACGCAATGAACTGCACACTGTAAATATTTAAAGTGTCAAGTTTTTTTTTTTTTTTAACACATAATAATGTATTCACTTCACAGTTACTGAGATCTTCATACAAGGACTTGCAAACATTTCAACGTGTCTACTTATGGTAAATATGCAGACAGATACATGTGTAAAAGTTAAAATGGGAAAGACAAAAATACAAATTTAGACCCATTTTGACCCAAAATGTACAACTATATGGAAATGTAAACATAACTTCCATATGCTATAGTGTTAGTGCTTGTGCAGTATCACCAGCTGTAGGAAACTAAGAAAAGAAGAAGTTGCACAGTCTGGAAGGAACTTAAAACGATGAGTCTTACCTCTGTTTGCACCATTAATGGCCGACTCAGTCTCATCTTGTGCACAAAGGAGTTGATGTCCACTGCTTGTTCTTTGTCTAGCTGCTGCAGCAACACATCCAAAGCAATGAGAGTGCCCGTCCTCCCCACTCCAGCACTGAGAGGGACACAGAGATAGTTAAGCAGTTAGCGCGCAGGTATGATGATTATCATGGACTCTGGATTATTACATTATAAATATTACTGCAGTAAGCTATTCAGTTGACCTTTGTTTTTTTTTTCTTAACTGTGGGTGGCTTTCATATAAACATGCCCAACAAATGGCGTAGGTCACCCTCCAGACAAGTACTCATTCTGTACCTGCAGTGAACCACAGTCGGTGCTCCAGTCCCTTCTGTCTGTATGTGATGTCTCACCAATCCTCTGAAGTGGATCAGGAATTCTGTGCCCTGTGGGACGCCGTGATCAGGCCAGGCAGTGAAATGAAAATGTTTCACTGTGCGCTCCTCTGAGGTGTTACTCTGTGAAGATGCACATAGACATAATGGTTAACCTAAAATCATCAAGCAGGCTCTTTTATGACATTTACAGTAAAATTCATGTTTGCATACGCAGTCATGTTTTTCATTCATAAAGCTATTTAGTTTAAGTTACGCGTAAAGATTTTAGAGATGTTTCGTACGCGTTTCACTCTAAATTCCCTCAACGTCCAGTAGGCCTCTTGCTGCTCCGATTTCACGGTGACCGTCAGGTTTCCATAAAGACGAGGCTCCCTGTCTGCCGGCCAGTATTGTTCACACTTAGTCTAGAAAGAGAAAACAGTTGTCATCAAGAAGAAATAGGTGTCAACCAACCACATCTGTAGTTCTTTAAGGAGACCAAACAAAGTTAGCAATGTCCTTAAAATCTGACACATAAAAGACTCAAAACTACTTCCTCACCCTTCCTCCTTCAGTGCAATTGGTTACCATGGCGATTCCTTTAACTTTTTGCTCCCAAATCATCCTCCAGAAATCATTGACCGTGGCGGGCAGAGGACCCTGAGCTGCAATGTACTCTCTGCTGCTGTTATAACCCTGAGAAGCAAATGTCAAAATTAGTATCTACACTTCTCTCGATTTTATATGTCCTGCATATGTGAAATCATACAATCGAACATAGTCATCATAAATTGCTAGACTTCAAATGAATGTGACTGTACAGATGTTTTAGCAACCCTTTGTTTGCAATTGAGGCAAGTTCACTCCAGAAATGCTTGTCAAGTATCAACTAACACCTACTGGCATGTAATTGGCATTAATGTAGTCGGAGGTCTCATTGGGATTTGAGGTAGTTAGCTTCACCCGACACCAGTCATCTAAGGTGAGAAAACAGAAGTTGGTTTAAGTGCGATAAGTGCACCACAACAATCATGCCTCGAATAAGTCAGTAGATCTTTCATGCGTCTCTATTACTTGTGAGAGCGGTTAAGAAGACAGGCTTACATGGCAGGACATTGTTGAACCGGTTCCTCGGTTTGTTGTCAAGTCGCTCCGCTTCTTTTCTTGTCTGATCCGTGCCAACGGTACTGAGGCTCTGCATGACAGTTGGCAGATAACACGGCATGCGATTCAGAGAAAGGTCAACAGAAAACAAATAAGCTAAATATGCACAGTTTTACAGTCCTATGCAAAAATAGGAAGACATAGAAAAACAAAACACATTTAATGCACCTCATATTCCTGGCTGAATCCCCTGTTCTCGTCCCCACTTAGTTGGTGGAAGTGGTCTGGGAACTTTGCGACAGAAATAGCTCTGAAAAAATATAACAAAACAATTTAAATAGAATTTGTGCACCTTGTATACCTAATGATATGTAAGAGGATCGGCATACATAAATATTACAGAATTTAGATTTATTAATCATAGTCATAATGTATTTATATTCTCTTTTAAATGAACCTCATTATACAAGACCTTCAACTTGTTTACCACATTGTAGACGACTGACCATGGAATTACCTTGAAGGGAAACACATACTTACTTGGACTTTTTATTAGCCTGTTTGGAACCACTAATGAAGGACTTTTTTCTGCTGTAGGAAAGAAGCAAAGAGGTTCACTAACTGACACTGAGTATATTTCAGGTAGATAACATGACTGTAGTAAATGAGGCAGTACCAACCTGATAATATCTGGTCTTTTGAGCAAAAAGATGACAACCAGACAGACCAAGGCAACAAAGAGTAGCACAGCACATACTGACCCTGCAATGACTCCTACAAGGATTAAAATCTGGATTAAATTATGTGTAACATAAAGTAGGTACTGAACAGAGTTGTCCCTATTTGCATTGCATCTATATCTTTACTTTCCCACTAGTGTAAACTTTGTAATGTAAGACAAAGCTGAAAATTCAAAGAACCAAAACCAAACAACAAGCAAGTCATATAACTGATGCAAAACGGTGGAATAATGAGGGAAAATTTTGACTATATTGTTTAAGATAGAGACACATACTCACCCCTTGCATCAGTAGGACACCAAAAAACAATTGGTTCACTCCTTAGGCGCCCAGACATTGAAGCTAGAGACACCTCATATTTTTTGGCAGGCTGGAATCCAGGTAGTACGAGATGCTGTTCCACACCTTCTTTCACAGTGGTTTTCCCAGTCACGTTCACCTCGACTGCAGTCCACACACCATCCGGATTATTCCATTCAATATAGAGGGAATAGCCAGAGTCCCAGTTCTCACAGTGAGCGTTTAAATTTGGAGGAACTAAGTAAAACAAAAATACAAAGATACCTTTACTGCACGAAAACAATAAGACAACAAACCTTACATTGCACTTCCATACTAAATACACAGATTTCTTGAAAATGACACATCATTTTAAAATCTCCTCTTTTTAAAAACTACAATTAAATTAGCCCTTTATTTCTATTGTTTCCATCCAACAATTAGTCAATCCACAGAAACTTATTTAAAACTATCATGATAACTGCCTAATATTCCAGCTGAGACTCGCATTTTTACTTTTTTTCATTTTTTACAGACACATTGATTAATCTATCAATAACACTTATGATTTGGTTGTATTCCTAAAGTGAACAAACAACCTAAATTAATCAGATGAAGGTGCTGTGCACCTTTCACTACTGTTATGGTTTAAATATTTAAAATCTTTATTCTTAAGATAGAGACAGAGAAAATAATTATTGTTAGTACTTCACATTATTTTTGTTGGAAGTGCAGACAAATATTGAGTTCACGTAGAAAGACAGGTTTGTACTTACTGGTTGTCACCTGGCTGCTACACTTTGGAACACATGTAGAATGGTTGTCATACTTAAAAAACAAGTCGTAGGTTTCACCAGGGTAAAGGCCAGTGAATAACACTTGTAAATCACTCCCTCCAGGACTGACATGAGTGTATGATTTATTACTGGCTGTTGCATTCGTAATCAAGCCTTGAACCATTCCTTGGATCGATGAGTTAGTAACATGCCAGGGTATGCTGGCACAGTTTATGGCTGAAATGAATGAGAGAATAATTGCAGACAAATGGTTAATTTGATGGTTTTTAGCACATAATTCAATCAAAAATACAAACTCAAGTTTACCAGAATCATTTGTTGTATCTACTGACAACAGTTCTGTATATACCTGTTACTGCAAAGTTGTTATAAACTCTGCTGTTGTGTCCAAAGAACCTTGTGGTCACCCTGAATGGATAACTGGTTCCAGGCTCAAGAGGTGAGGCTGAATATGTGATAACATTCGTGGAACTGTCTGAGTGAATGTCAGAATCCTTCCCATTAATATGGAGACGGTAGCTCCAGTCTTTATCCACATCCACATTCCACTTCAGGGTTATTTGAGTTGCAGAGCATTCAGTCACATTGACGAAAGTCACCATTGAGGGAACTGATGAAAAGAGGGGAGGGGGAGTCACTCACAATTAAATTGCAACTTAATTGGATGTGCACCTTAAATCACACACAAACCATGAATCAATTTGCAAATGAGTTATTACTCTGGAAAGAAACTTTAAAGTATAAGTGACAGCCTACGTAGAAAGAAAAGGTCCTGAAGTCATATTAGATTAACAACACCAAAAAAATATTATTAAATCTTTCAATTAGATATTGCTCTTGTACGCCTTCTGCAGATCAGGAGAAAAGCATCTTACCAGTGGCTGCAATGAGGTTTTTTCCACTGCTTTTCACATTTTCAAACACAGTGTAGAAATTGAATGTGTATTTAGTCCCAATTTGGAGTCTCTCGATTGTTTCCGTCAGAGTGTCTGCAGTGACATTTATCTCTTTTTCTGCATACTTAAGTATATAGTTAGTGATGTTATCCACTTTTTCCCACTCCAGAGTTATACTGGTCTCATTTTGTCCAACTGCTTCAAACTTTCCTGTGTTACGAGGAGCTACAATGTGAAGAAACATGATTAAGGAACTGTCACAAAATTCTATTTAAAATATTATGTTTTGTGCATTTTCTTTTCAAATAAATGATAAGTTGTACTCATTTTGATTATTTTACCAGCCAGAGTCAAAAGGCAATACCTCTTTGTTACTAAAACTTTAAATTAGATATTGTTACATAGCTCTGTCCTGACTTTGGTTACAGGTTTACTGTAGATCAAGAGAAAAGCATCTTACCTGTGACTGCAGTGAGGTTTACTCCACTGCTTCTGACATTTTTAAACACAGTGTAGAGAAAGAAGGTGTATTTAGTCCCACTTGCGAGTCCCTGGATTGGATATGTCACTTCATCTCCCACTGATGCAGTGACACTTTCCACCTTTTCTTCGTACTGAATTGCATAGGTTGTGAAGTGAGCCACTTTTACCCACTGCAGAGTAATGCTGGTATCACTTTGTGTAATTAATTTGAACTCTGCTGTGTTACGCGGAGCTAGAATGTGAAGAAACATGATGGAGAAACAGTCACAAAATTTAATTCAAAATGTTATGTTTTGTGCATTTTCTTTTCAAACAAAATAACTTGATTGCATTGTTGCATTGATTCCATTGTGTTACTGGGACCCTTTAAATTCTGTCCTGGCTTGTTGTACATCTACTGTAGATCAGGAGAAAAGCATCTTACCTGTGACTGCAAGAAGAATTACTCCTCTGCTTTTAGCATATTTAAACACAGTGTAGAGAGTGAAGGTGTATTCAGTCCCACTTGTGAGATTCCGGATTGTTTTTGTCACGTTTTTACTTTCCGTTGATGTGACATTTATGTCTTCTTCACCATACGTAAGTGTATAGTTTGTAAAGTCATCCACTTTTCCCCACTGCAGAGTTATACTATTCTCGTCTTGTTCAATGGCTTCGAATGCGTCTGTGTCACGAGGAGCTGCAATGTAAAAGACATTTAAAACAAATTTGATTGAACAGAATTACAGAGTAACCCAGATAAAATGTCATTTTTGTGTATTGTTTTAATCAAATAATAAGCTGCACGAAATTCAAACAAAAGAAAACAATAAATGTTGCTAAAACTTCATTTTAGAAATTGCTTCAGAATGCTGACTGAGCCCTTGTTGTATGTTCACTGTACATCCAGAGAAAAGCATCTTACCTGTGACAGCAGTGACGTTTGCTCCGCTGCTTCTGACATTTTCAAACACAGTGTAGAGAGTGAAGTCGTATTCAGTCCCACTTGTGAGATTCTGGACTATATGTGTCACTTTTTCATTTTCTGCAGTGACATTTATCTCTCCTCCTTCTTTGTATTTAAGTATATAGCCTGTGTAGTTTCCCGCTTTTACCCACTGCAGGGTTATGCTGGTCTCATTTTGATAAACTGGTTTGAATTCTGCTGTGTTGGGAATACCTAGAATATAAAAAGACATGGGAAATAAACTGAACAAAATCTGATTTAAAGACACAAAATCTCTCAGAAAATGTTACATTTGGTGGATCTTTTTAAACACACAAGTTGCACTGAATTCCATTATTTTATCAACCACATTAAAACATATTGTGAGCATTTATTTGTTACTAAAACTTTAAAGAAGATATTGTTACAGAGCTCTGTCCTGGCTTGTTGTACACCTACTGTAGATCAGGAGAAAAGCATCTTACCTGTGAATACAGCGATGTTTACTCCGCTGCTTCTGACATCTTCAAACACAGTGTGGAGAGTGAAGGTGTATTCAGTCCCACTTGTGAGTCCCTCAATTGTTTCTGTCACATCTACATCTTCTGCTGCTGCAGTGACATTTCTCTCTATTCCATTGTACTTAAGCACATAGTTGAGGAACTTTCCCACTCTGCCCCACTGCAGAGTTATGCTGGTCTCATTTTGTCCAATTGATTTGAAGACCTTGACATTAGGAGGAGCTAGAATGTGAAAGGACATGACAGGAAATCTCTCAGAAAATGTTACATTTAGTGAATCTTAAAACAAATAAGCTGCTCTAAATTATATTATTTGATCAGCCACAGTAAAACAAAAAATGTTTCTAAAACTTAATTTTAGAAATTGCTACAGAATGCTGACTGAGCCCTTGTTGTATGTTCGCTGTACATCCAGAGAAAAGCATCTTACCTGTGACTGCAGGAAGAATTACTCCTCTGCTTTTAGCATATTTAAACACAGTGTAGAGAGTGAAGGTGTATTCAGTCCCACTTGTGAGTCCCTCAATTGTTTCTGTCACATCTACATCTTCTGCTGCTGCAGTGACATTTTTCTCTGTTCCATTGTACTTAAGCACATAGTTGAGGAACTTTCCCACTCTGCCCCACTGCAGAGTTATGCTGGTCTCATTTTGTCCAATTGATTTGAAGACCTTGACATTAGGAGGAGCTAGAATGTGAAAGGACATGACAGGAAATCTCTCAGAAAATGTTACATTTAGTGAATCTTAAAACAAATAAGCTGCTCTAAATTATATTATTTTATCAGCCACAGTAAAACAAAAAATGTTTCTAAAACTTAATTTTAGAAATTGCTACAGAATGCTGACTGAGCCCTTGTTGTATGTTCGCTGTACATCCAGAGAAAAGCATCTTACCTGTGACTGCAGGAAGAATTACTCCTCTGCTTTTAGCATATTTAAACACACTGTAGAGAGTGAAGGTGTATTCAGTCCCACTTGTGAGATTCTGGATTGTTTCTGTCACTTTTTTACTTTCCGTTGATGTGACATTTATGTCTTCTTCACCATACGTAAGTGTATAGTTTGTAAAGTCATCCACTTTTCCCCACTGCAGAGTTATACTATTCTCGTCTTGTTCAATGGCTTCGAATGTGTCTGTGTCACGAGGAGCTGCAATGTAAAAAAGACATAGATAAGAAAATTTGATTGAGCAGAATTACAGAGTAACCCAGATAAAATGTCATTTTTGTGTATTGTTTTAATCAAATAATAAGCTGCACGGAATTCAAACAAAAGAAAACAATAAATGTTGCTAAAACTTCATTTTAGAAATTGCTACAGAATGCTGACTGAGCCCTTGTTGTATGTTCACTGTACATCCAGAGAAAAGCATCTTACCTGTGACAGCAGTGACGTTTGCTCCGCTGCTTTGGCCAGTTTCAAACACAGTGTAGAGAGTGAAGTCGTATTCAGTCCCACTTGTGAGATTCTGGACTACACATGTCACATTTTCATTTTTTGCAGTGACATTTATCTCTCCTCCTTCTTTGTATGTAAGTATATAGTCTGTGTAGTTTCCCGCTTTTACCCACTGCAGGGTTATGCTGGTCTCATTTTGATCAACTGATTTGAATCCTACTGCGTTGGGAATACCTAGAATATAAAAAGACATGGGAAATAAACTGTAACAAAATTTGATTTAAAGACACAAAATCTCTCAGAAAATGTTACATTTGGTGGATCTTTTTAAACAAATAATAAGTTGCACTGAATTCCATTATTTTCTCAACCACATTAAAACATATTGTGAGCATTTATTTGTTACTAAAACTTTGAAGAAGATATTGTTACAGAGCTCTGTCCTGGCTTGTTGTACACCTACTGTAGATCAGGAGAAAAGCATCTTACCCGTGAATACAGTGATGTTTACTCCGCTGCTTCTGACATTTTCAAACACAGTGTAGAGAGTGAAGGTGTATTTAGTCCCACTTGTGAGTCCCTCAATTGTTTGTATCACATTTACATCTCGCGCTGCTGCAGTGACATTTCTCTCTATTCCATTGTACTTAACCATATAGTTGAGGAACTTTCCCACTCTGCCCCACTGCAGAGTTATGCTGGTCTCATTTTGTCCAAATGATTCAAATGTGTTAGCATCAGAAGGAGCTAGAATGTGAAAAAAAAAATATTATGTTTATGTTTTTCTTTTCAAACAAATGATAAGTTGTACTCAATTCCATTATTTGATCAGCAAAACCTATTTGTAACACTTTAAATTAGATATTGTTACAGAGCTCTGTCCTGACTCTTGTTGTATGTTTGCTGAGGATCAGGAAAAAAGCATCTTACCTGTGACTGCAGTGAGGTTTACTCCGCTGCTTTTGGCATTTCCAAACACAATGTGGAGAGTGAAGGTGTATTCAGTCCCACTTGTGAGTCTCTCAATTGTTTCTGTCACATCTACATCTTCTGCTGCTGCAGTGACATTTTTCTCTGTTCCATTGTACTTAAGCACATAGTTGAGGAACTTTCCCACTCTGCCCCACTGCAGAGTTATGCTGGTCTCATTTTGTCCAATTGATTTGAAGACCTTGACATTAGGAGGAGCTAGAATGTGAAAGGACATGACAGGAAATCTCTCAGAAAATGTTACATTTAGTGAATCTTAACACAAATAAGCTGCACTGAATTCCATTATTTTATCAGCCACAGTAAAACAAAAAATGTTGCTAAAACTTCATTTTAGAAATTGCTACAGAATGCTGACTGAGCCCTTGTTGTATGTTCACTGTACATCCAGAGAAAAGCATCTTACCTGTGACAGCAGTGACGTTTGCTCCGCTGCTTTGGCCAGTTTCAAACACAGTGTAGAGAGTGAAGTCGTATTCAGTCCCACTTGTGAGATTCTGGACTATATGTGTCACTTTTTCATTTTCTGCAGTGACATTTATCTCTCCTCCTTCTTTGTATGTAAGTATATAGTCTGTGTAGTTTCCCGCTTTTACCCACTGCAGGGTTATGCTGGTCTCATTTTGATAAACTGGTTTGAATTCTGCTGTGTTGGGAATACCTAGAATATAAAAAGACATGGGAAATAAACTGAACAAAATCTGATTTAAAGACACAAAATCTCTCAGAAAATGTTACATTTGGTGGATCTTTTTAAACACACAAGTTGCACTGAATTTCATTATTTTCTCAACCACATTAAAACATATTGTGAGCATTTATTTGTTACTAAAACTTTGAAGAAGATATTTTTACAGAGCTCTGTCCTGGCTTGTTGTACACCTACTGTAGATCAGGAGAAAAGCATCTTACCCGTGAATACAGCGATGTTTACTCCGCTGCTTCTGACATCTTCAAACACAGTGTGGAGAGTGAAGGTGTATTCAGTCCCACTTGTGAGTCCCTCAATTGTTTCTGTCACATTTACATCTTCTGCTGATGCAGTGACATTTCTCTCTATTCCATTGTACTTAAGCACATAGTTGAGGAACTTTCCCACTCTGCCCCACTGCAGAGTTATGCTGGTCTCATTTTGTCCAATTGATTTGAAGACCTTGACATTAGGAGGAGCTAGAATGTGAAAGGACATGACAGGAAATCTCTCAGAAAATGTTACATTTAGTGAATCTTAAAACAAATAAGCTGCACTGAATTCCATTAGTTTATCAGCCACAGTAAAACAATAAATGTTGCTAAAACTTAATTTTAGAAATTGCTACAGAATGCTGACTGAGCCCTTGTTGTATGTTCGCTGTACATCCAGAGAAAAGCATCTTACCTGTGACTGCAGGAAGAATTACTCCTCTGCTTTTAGCATATTTAAACACAGTGTAGAGAGTGAAGGTGTATTTAGTCCCACTTGTGAGATTCCGGATTGTTTCTGTCACGTTTTTACTTTCCGTTGATGTGACATTTATGTCTTCTTCACCATACGTAAGTGTATAGTTTGTAAAGTCATCCACTTTTCCCCACTGCAGAGTTATACTATTCTCGTCTTGTTCAATGGCTTCGAATGTGTCTGTGTCACGAGGAGCTGCAATGTAAAAAAGACATAGATAAGAAAATTTGATTGAGCAGAATTACAGAGTAACCCAGATAAAATGTCATTTTTGTGTGTTGTTTTAATCAAATAATAAGCTGCACTGAATTCCATTTAAAAAATGTTGCTAAAACTTAATTTTAGAAATTGCTTCAGAATACTGACTGAGCCCTTGTTGTATGTTCACTGTACATCCAGAGAAAAGCATCTTACCTGTGACAGCAGTGACGTTTGCTCCGCTGCTTCTGACATTTTCAAACACAGTGTAGAGAGTGAAGTCGTATTCAGTCCCACTTGTGAGATTCTGGACTATATGTGTCACTTTTTCATTTTCTGCAGTGACATTTATCTCTCCTCCTTCTTTGTATGCAAGTATATAGCCTGTGTAGTTCGCTTTTACCCACTGCAGGGTTATGCTGGTCTCATTTTGTCCAATTGATTTGAAGACCTTGACATTAGGAGGAGCTAGAATGTGAAAGGACATGACAGGAAATCTCTCAGAAAATGTTACATTTAGTGAATCTTAAAACAAATAAGCTGCACTGAATTCCATTAGTTTATCAGCCACAGTAAAATTTAAAAATGTTGCTAAAACTTATACCTCGGTTTAGTCCACTGTTTTTAGCATATTTAAACACAGTGTAGAGAGTGAAGGTGTATTTAGTCCCACTTGTGAGTCCCTCAATTGTTTCTGTCACATTTATATCTCGCGCTGCTGCAGTGACATTTCTCTCTATTTCATTGTACTTAAGCATACAGTGCTTGTTTTATTTTACGGATGAATGAGTTTTAACCACATTGTAATGCAGCAATTTGTCAAGACAATTTGTATATCGTAATCAAAAACATATAAAAATATCAAAGGTGCCTCAAACTTACGTGATTTTGTTTTTAAACCTTTTGACAGCAGAGTGGTTACTGGTGTTGTTGTGGTGGCGTTAGAGACTGTGTCACCTCCTATCCACTGAAACAGGATAGAAGTCAGTGTTTAAATGTTTAAAATATATAAAAGAAGTCTAATGTAATGTCAGAGTATCCCAAAGCAAAAAAAGCACAAGTTACATAACTAATACTATTGCTATAGTATCTAACACACTGCGGACAGCTTGACAGGGAGGATGAATCTCTTTAGAACTGTTCTAGTTGAACAAAAAGATTTCTACAAAAACATTTTGAGGCAGCAGGAACCTCGACATCAGGGATGACACATCCAAATTATGCCCCAGAGACTGTTAGCATTTTGTACATTTACCTACAAATCTACACCATGCGCAACATCTAAAATACACTCTTGAAATATTGTAAATAACTTTCATTAAATACAGATATGTGTACAACAATAATTATAGGATATCTTCTATGGGCTACATTTTCTATCGTATCATAAAATTCAAAATCACATAACTATTAAGGGATAAAGACTATTATACAAATCAATTTTCAGTTACACCAGCTTGTCTAAAATTATACAATAAACAATATGAAGGTTAGAGGTACAGCTCTCTTAATGTTTTATATCAAGTTATTTCCTCATTCTACGGTGATGTGAGGAAGTGAGTGCAAATAGATTACTGTTGCCAAGAAAGAAAGAAAAGATATTTCAACATATGAAAAAAGTCCATTCTTAAATTGTGCAAGTCCTCTTGTTTTCTGTAAATGTAATTTACTGTCTAAACTTTGTTATCGTGCATTAAAACTTTGTGTGGTTCGCTGTGGTTTGACGCTAACCGTTTCCTTTGTTGAGGTAACCTTTTGAACAAAGGTTCACTATCTGATCGCCATCAGAGCTGAAGGTAAAGAAAAAACTTACCCGAAGCAGGAAGACACACAACAGCAAGCAGACTGCGGTGGTTTTGAAATATGGAGGCTTCATCGCTGCTGCAAATTGTTAAGCTACACTCATACTACTAACTTCTTAAATTCCTTCGTTGTCTCTGTAATGAACTTGCTGTTTTCAGCACTGGTGCTGATGTGTTGACAAAGACAACAAGACTTCAGGCTGATAAAGTCCAATGTTAACTGAATTCCACTCGTGTTGACTTTTAATTCTTTACCATGTCCTCCTTCTGTAACCCTGTCATATTGGCAAGTGACTCCGTATATTGCTGCTTCTCCTTTTGGCCTGACAACCACAGAGACCTTTGCCCCGCCTGTTTACTTCCTTATTAACGGTCAAAGTATGCCCTTTTTACATGTTTATTAGTGGAAACTGCTTTATATCTGCTGTATGATTACCATTGGTGTTTTATGTTTATGACAGCCTGTGCACTTTTATATTCAGAGCCACACACATACGTTTTAATTTAAAATCATTGTGTTAAGGATTTCTTAGTTCAAATCACCAATGTGTCTGGGCTGATTTCATGGATTAGTACATTTGCTTTTGCTTTCTTTTCGCACTGTCTTTCAAGGCTGTGTTATTTATAGCTGCCTGCTGTGAGATCTCTATGGGGAACTGAAAACAGATATCACCAACACCTTTTAGCAGAACATGAAGTCACAACAGTGTTTATGGTCACATTACGGTGCAGCATGCAATAGAAATGCAGTTTCATCAAAGAAAACGTTGTTCAATGGGGGAAAACATGGGGAGGAAGTTAGTCATCATAATTATCATCCTTTCCCCCAATAATTGAACATTATATGATGTCACAAGCAGAACATCTATAATGAGCTTCCGTATAAGATATAAAGCACAAGCAGTGTTTGTTTTAAAAAGCATATTCATTCGACAGTCATGTTATATGTAATGATGTCTGGCACCAGTTCTCATAATAATGTCCTTTTTATAGCGTTTTACAACCTGCAGTCGAAAGTTAAATTCACATTCAACAATGTGCATAATTCATACAAACCAAGTTTATACTAACATCTGTTATGGTGGTTGGCTAAACAATTTTCAATGTCACCAGATGTCGGGAAAAGAAATGTAGCTCTCTCCTGACTTTGCTTGCTTCAAAACTTCAAAACAAAATTGATTGCTCTAATTACTTTGGTGTCACTGAAACTTATGGCTATAAAAAATACTCTTACAGCACATACATGTTTGTGCACATACATAAAACGTGACTATGAGTTGCAGGTGATGCTGTGGGACTGGCCATTGCTACAACTTCATCTATCTTATGACTAAGACTGCCAACAACACAACAGATCCACACTCATCCTTCTTAGTTATCTCTCTTTAACTTCATGTAACCTGTTTGCATTACTCTTGACTCTTTTTGCCTGACTACCAACCTCAGCTTGAACACATTTACACATACATCAACACCTAAATACACACAACTGCAGCAATATCTACACCTACATCTGAATACATTATCATCATCATTATTATTATTATATTATTATTTAATTATCTGTGTTGTTGCTGTCATAAAACTGATACAACTAAACAAACACAATTTAGAGTTGTTCTGATTCCGATACCAGTATCGGAAATTGCTCCTGCCGAAAATGCTGGGATCGGTATCGGCAACTACTGGAGTCCAGGCACCGATCCGATACCACTTAATTTATTAATTAGTAATCTGTTTACTGGTTAGCTCCGTTAGGCTCTGGCACAGTTCTCCTTCGCTCTTAAAACAGTGGCGCTGTGCTGCACCTGCAGCCTGCTGTTTTAGAGGGACGAGTTGACATGAGGCTGGAGCAGTACTGTTTTTATACTGTTCAACTGTATTTAAAAATATTGTGGCTGCACTTTATTTATTTATTTTTTGATAATTATTCCTAGACTTATTTATTCAAATTGCATTTGCAACTACTGTTTTTATACTGTTCTGTTTAAAAATAAATGAGCCAGGCCTTACCACAGTGATAATCATATCTCAGTCATGCAGGCATGATATTTTTTTTTATAACGTGTCAGATCGGTCCTTGGCATCGGCCGATAACCGACAGCACAAGTATCGGAATCGGTATCAGGAGGGACAAAAATTGCATCGGAACATCTCTAGAACACATTTATATTATTTCTATTGTTGTTAATAACTGAGGTGGTTACCGACTGAGGATGCCCTGCTAGGACAGGCTTCATGAGGGGCAATGTTGGGTAACAAACAAACCCCGTATCCAATACATCTGGCAGTTCCTAATAAACAGGCCCCCTCCTTAAGGTCTGGGAGCAGCCCGTTAATGCAATAAATTTAAATCCTCTAAAAAAACAAAATAACACTGGAGACAAAGTAATAATTACACAGAAATAAAGGCTCATAGTAATAATCTGGGGGAAAAAATAGTAATAAGGGTACTGTTGACCCAGCATGTATGCCATTTCCAGGATGCCCAAGAGTTACTGAGAAGCTTCATCTGTGATATTTATTACTGTTTCAGTTCCTCTTTGTCTGGTCCCTCCCTCCCCCAGACTTTCCACATATTGCAGCAGATATGTGCTGTAAGTGTGCCACCTGTCTCCTCTCATAGACCCACTCCTGCCTCTTCTTTAAACCCTACATGCTCACACACATATGCTGGCTTTGATGCAATGACTCATGTGCTTACCAACTACTGTGTCTTTACCATGTCAACTCACATAAAAACAATTAGCTGGTATAATACATTGTATTTGTTTGGGTTGGGTTGGGCATACAAAACACGGCTTCAGTGTTCAGCACTCACATGGTGTAGCATGCCATACGTCCGAGAGGTGGCAGTACAGATGCACAGAGACTATAAACAACACACAAATCGAGCTAAGCAGGTTAGCACGGGGGGAGGCTCGCCGTTTCCTCGTGTGTAAACACGATAAAGCCAGCTAAAGCACGGGCAAAGTGGAGCAGGTGTTACCTTCACAGACCAAGTAAGTGACAAAAAGCCAACGTAACATTAGCAGACAGCACACAGTCCTGTTGAGCTAACGTAACTTCGTCTGTTAAGTTAACCTCATGTTTACCTGATGCTAACGTTAGCTAAGTCAAACAGCTGTCTTTCTGGCTAAGATGGCGTGAACTAGTCGTTGTTGTTTTAAGTGTTTCGAGCAGACGAGCTCAAGCTTTTGAAGGAGTCCGTGTTATCCGTGCTTGAATTAGCGTTATTGACGGTGACCCCGTCGACGACATTTGGCAAAACGTGCTAACGTGAGCGTAAACTTCACCTGGCTAGACACAGTTACAGCCCACTTGAACTCAGTTCACTCACATCATAACATGACGACAGTCTGGCTTATGTTTTACTGAAGCTGTTAAACACAGACTGTATATAAGCTGCCCCGCAGAAAGGGGTGCTTCAGTGAGCTTACTTACTTCAGTGGCTGAACAAAAGCGCTTGTTAGCCAAGTTAGCTGGGAAGGTAAGAAATGTTTGCTTTCCTGCTACAAAGAGGACGCCTATCTGTCTGAAGTATGTTAGGTAAGTAATGCTTTCATCTACATTGTGTGTAACAATAATGCCTTTTTTTCTGTCTGTTTCTTTTAGAAATGCAGTCTGTTGTGAAACAAAACCTCCATGCGGAGACTGAAGGAGACATCAACAAACTCATCAACGTGAAGCTCAATGCATCCTACACCTTCCTTTCTCTGGTAAGGTTTATGTGAAGTTAATCCACAGCAGTATGTCCCTGCATGACTAGTGTTTTATTCTATTTTTTACTATTTTGTTCTGTTTGCACAGGTTTAATTTAAATGCAGATTATCTTACACTTTAACTTGGACACACGTTTACTGTGGTGTAGGTTTCATTTTAATGCATGCTTACTGTGTGTTTGCCGTGTCTCGAGCTGCTATTGGATGCTTGAATTTCCTCAGGGTCAATAAAGTGTCTAGGTATCTATAAAACATTTTTTCCCTCTTTGAATTAATTCTCTTTTTCTTCGTATGCCTGTAAACTCTTTACACAGTGTTTCTCTCCTCTCTGTAGGGGATGTAACTTTGACAGGGATGATGTTGCCTTGCCCAAATTCTCTAGTTTTTTCCTGGAGCGCTCCGTGAAAGAGCGGGAACAGGCTGCGAAGCTGCTGGAATATCAGAACATGAGAGGAGGCAGGATTTTGCTTCAGACCATTGCCGTAAGTCAATGCATTGTCCACTCTTTGGGGCATTTTTGATTTATGTGTTTATCCATGTATTGACTTTTTTGTTTTAGAAACCAAGTAGAGAGAATTGGGCAGGTGGTTTGGATGCCATGACCTTTTCCTTGGACTACCAGAAGTCCCTTAACACATGTGTCCTTGATGTGCACCGCCGAGCAGGAACCCACACTGACCCTCATGTAAGTCTGGCGCTGTTAGACAGATTTAACTGTTATATATTATATGTACTAACATGTAAGATAAATTACCGTCAGGAAGATTTGAGGGTGTTTAGTCTATCCTAATTTATTTCCTCTTTGGCTATTTTTATAGAGTATTTATTTTCTGTCTTCCCTTTTTTTTGTAGTTGTGTGACTTCCTCGAGCAACACTTCCTTATCGACAGCCATGATACCATCAAGAAGCTGGGCGATTATGTTGGCAGTCTGACCCGCATTACTGCGTCCGAGACACACGGCTCGATGGGAGAATACCTCTTGATAAACAACACTCTGTAAAAGGTCACAGCAACACAGTGGCACAAGCTCCAAATTTCAAAATGCACATGGAGCCCAGCGGGCAACAGCCCCTAAAAACACTGTGTATGTTTTCTCCATTAAGAAAATTGCAAAAATATTTCCAGTTTACTACAAGCTTCTTTGTTGTTGCAATGGCACGAGAGAAGTTCTAAGCAAATAACAGAAAAATACCTCAAGTTTCTTGAAAAACCATGGTGGAAAAATGTTCTCACACATATGGTGCTAAAAACTACCAACTCCATAAGCTGTTAAACCAAGTATCATGTGTCATATACATTCCAGTGTGTCAGAGGTTTTAATCCATCCAGAGATATTTGTTGAAAGCGTCCTCTTAAAACAAAATTATTCACACAGTTTATGATTTAGAATATCACTGAAATGCAAAATAAAGTCAGATTATGCTGACATCTTGCTTTTGTCTTTCTTTTTTTATGGCCATTTGAACTGTTTGTCCAATTGTTAAGACGTATATCATTTGAACACACAGGTCCTTGTCTGCGCCTATAGAACACTGTAAAGATAACGTTGGAACTTTGCTGACTCACTGTTTGGTGAAAAGCTTAATGTTTAACACTAGGTTTACAGACGGTTTGTGGTTAAAAATGCAAAGGCTGCTTCTTTGTAAATGACATGTTTGCAGAACTATGTCAGCACAGTACATCACAGCTAGGCGTATGTTCTATTTTTACAATCTACTGATAGAGTGCTGCAAGTGTGAATTAGTCTGACAAAAAGATTTGATAGGTTTTTTTTTTTATGACATGAACATGCAACACTGTTTACAAAACAATATGAGGATTTAATTAAAATGGTCTCTACCAGTGTTGCTTTGAAGCTAGATCAGTGCCCTCAGTGGGGAAAAAAAGGTTCTGCTAATTAGCTGACCTACAAAAATGTGTTGACAAGATGATACACTACAGGGGAATATCATGTAACCGTGTACTCTAGCCCTCCAATAAATGCTATAAAGCTATGTTAGTTAACAATTAGAGGATGTTGTTAAATGTTGGACAGAAGCTACTGACGTCTCCAGATGTAGCAGTGCAAACACGTGGCAGCATGCCTGGGGATTATGGTTGATTATGTCCACTCTCAGTGAAAGTCGTTGGTGGATTGGTGGTGGACTGCAAGGGCAGCTATGCTGAAGGGATTAGTGAAGGGCCAGATGCACTACAATCTCCTCACTCTAATGGATAAACACAACCACCACTGCCATGTCTCATCAGTCTAATGAACTGTCACATTTCCTAATCAAGGAGAAGCCTGAAGTATTCAGTATGTGTGAGCATTTTAACGGTGGAGCAGGAATATAAGAAAATGTGACTTAGATTTCGTGCATCTTCAGTCAGACATGAAGCAACAGATGTGTTTTCAGCATTATAATATTGAGAGGGGTGGGGGGTGGGGGGGGGATTAAATCACAACACTGCTCTAGTGATTTGCCAATGCTTGAGCCTTGATGGAAAGGCTTGCAGGGAGCCTGCCAGTCATTCAGCGACATACAGAAGGAACGATGAGCTTGTGAAGGATCCAACGGGAAGAAATACACTTTGAACTAAAAGTTGCTCCAAAAGTTATTTCGACATAGAGGGAATTAAAGGAACATATCAACAGGTAAGATAAATATCGATCAACTCTCAAACATTTCTCTTCATGATTAAGGGTGATTATTTAGATTTAGATTTAGACAATTTCAGATGATAAATTATGAAATCTTTGATGTCAATGATTTGTCTGCATGTATACAGTTTACCTGCAATTGTAAACAGATGCCAGTAATGTCTAAATTCCATTCAGCACCTTTTTTAAGCTGCTGCAACTAAAGTCAAAAGTGACAATAGCCTTTAAGAAAATTATATAATTCTGATAAGATTGCTATTTTCATGTGCATTATATTCTCTCTCTCTCTCTCTCTCTCTCTCCTCTCTCTCTCTCTCTCTCTCTCCTCTCTCTCTCTCTCTCTCTCTCTATTAATTATATGTAGTATGGGGAGTACGGTGAATTCACAAAAACTACAAAAAAGAAAAAATAAGGGATTCATCTCAAGTGTTGGCCGTAGCCCACTGGACTTCCTTTGAAAAACCTTAATAAACAGTTCGTCATTCCAGAAAACTGTCCAAAGGTAGTAAAATTGAGGGAGGTGACCAACTCCGATTTATTTAAGCTTTGAGGATCTGGGATTTTGGATTAATGTTGTAGCGCCAAAGTTTAATCCAGTTACGTGTAGAGATAGTGACGAGAGAAAAATGGGGATGGGAAAAACGCAGTCAGTGTTTGTTATGGTGCGGGAAGAAGACAGATAAAATGAGAGTAACAGAGGGATTAGGGTCAGCCATGTTTGAGCATCTGGCTTAGAGATGTCCTACGCTCTTGAACTGTTCTGCAACGCATGGACATCGGAATTACTCTCTCACTGTAGGGGCCAGCATGATAGAGAACACAGGAATAACTGCAATCATTCTGATGGTTTTAGGCAGCTGACATGAGGTTGGTCAGCACTGGGGTTCGGGGCCCGGAGGGCTGCAGGAGCTGTCTGAACCAGAACCAGAGGAAGCAACGGAGCCAGTTCATCACGAGCACTCCCATACTGAACACCATGAGCACTCCCATACAGAACATCACCCTGGCCATGATTACAACCACATGAAGGAGAAGTTCATGAATGAACTTGGACATCTGCCAAGTAAGCCACTTCTAGAGCTTGGTCAATACTATTACTATTAGTATAATATTACTATTACTTGTTAAAGGATGCCATCTGTTATTATTTTAAAGAGTGAAACAAACCCTTCACCGAATTAATATTATAATATATGAATATTACATATTTATGTTGGCATGTTTAGTTTAGCCTAAAGATTAAAGAGTATTCTTGACTTGATTTGATTTGTCATTGCCCATGAAAATATGGTAAGACTTGTTTTCGCTTCAGTTAACAACTACTGTTGAGGTACTTTGAGTAAGGCACTTAATGATGATCTGCACTGCTGGGGACTGTTGTTGTACAGGGCCTCTCCTAGCTGGGAGTGTGTTATTATCAGATTGTGGTGAAGGGTGGTGCTGACATGTGCAGGCTCAGCAAACCGCCCTTAGATAAACGAGTGTCTAAAAATTGTAACGAACCCTCCAATCTTCAGTTGAAGGAAGTGACAAACGCATACATATTTTATTTCACTATTATGCACTTCTTTAGTTCTGTGTCCAAGCTTTGGAAAAGCAGTTTAAGTTAAACAATATTGTTGGAGTGTATTGACTTATTAAAGTGGATTATTCTTCGCTCTTTCTTTGTAATCTAAAAATGTGAATGATTTAATTCCTCTTGGAAATCCTGCAAGACCAACACGCATTGCAAAGCCTTCGACAGATAAAAGTTAAAAGATCCGGTGTCTTTAATATCAGATTCAAATGTTTTTGCATCTGATATTATGATATGATTTTTTCCCACATCATGCTACTTGTCTACATCATACTGCTACTGTGAATGTAAAGGACACATCGTTTCCACAATAATAACTATACTTGCATTATACTTGCGTACAGTCATTACTGATGAGTATATATACTTTTTTTTTTTTGCAGTTCCCATGTGGGCAGTAGCAGCCATTGTTGTGGTGGTCCTGGTTTTGGTAGGATGCTGCATCTTCTGTGTTTTCAAAAAATGCTTCGGGAAAAAGAAAAAGCCAAAGAAAGTAAGGGAGAGGAAGACAGGCCGCCGCAGAAAGGAAAAGGAAGGTGAAGGAGAGGCTGGGGAGAAGGTGTGTGTGATTTTCAGTTACCACTTATTTTATAATCTTACCTGAGATTGATCTTCATGATGAAAATCCAATGCACTGATGGTTTTATCTTGCAGGAGGGGGAGCAGAAGAAGGAAGGGGAGGAAGAGGAGAAAGAACAGGAGAAGTTGGGTAAGCTGGAGTTCTCGTTGGACTACAACTTCACAGACGCCCAGGTATGTCCTGTGTGAAAACAAAATCATTTTCATTTTTTATCAGATGTTCATATTTATAATAGCAACCCAACAAATAACCGACAGAAAAAATGTGCACTCCCTCTATGACAATGGTCATTCTGTTTTATCTTTTGTCTTCTTCCTCTGAAGCTTATAGTGGGGTATCCTTCAGGCTCAGGACCTCGCTGCTATGGACATGGGGGGACGTCAGACCCCTATGTCAAAGTCTTTTTGTTGCCAGATAAAAAGAAGAAGTACGAGACCAAAGTTCAACGCAAGAATTTATGCCCCGTTTTCAATGAGACTTTCATCTTCAAGGTATCACATGCCTGATATCTTGATGTAGTCTGTGTTTTGTTTGTTCTTTCTATTGTCTTTATGTCTCTGTCACTGTTTGTGTTGGTGTTCCAGGTTGTTGGTGACATAACACTTTTTCCCTCATGAGGCAGAAGTTTGGCCTATGTCTCTATTTCCCCTCGTCTTTAGTCTGTCATTCCCTGATTGGCATCTGTCCAGGTATCCCTCCCAAAACAATGCTTTTAATTGTCTCCTGTTGCCCTATGTTCTTTGTTATTATCTGGATTTGAAAATACTGTTACGTGTAATCAAAACCTGTTGTACATCCCAACGTTATATTTATCTCTCTCTCTAGATACCGTATGCAGAGTTGGGCGGAAAGACTTTGGTGCTGCAGGTTTTTGACTTTGATCGTTTCTCCAAGCACGATATGATTGGTGAGATAAAGATTCCCATGAACAGTGTTGATTTGGGACAGCCAATGCAACAATGGAGAGACTTGGAGAGTGGTGAGAAGGAGGAGGTATGATATTTCATTTTCATTGAACCTTGCATCAGTTAACAATAATTTCAAAGATGAATGCTTCTATTAAAAAGATGTATAAATGATGCATTCAGTTTAATTTGATGGGACATGATGGTGAGCCATATTTTCCTTTCAGCAAGAAAAACTGGGCGACATTTGTATTTCTTTACGGTATGTACCCACTGCTGGAAAACTGACAGTGAACATCATGGAGGCAAAGAATCTGAAGAAAATGGATGTTGGTGGCTTATCGGGTAAGTAAGCCTCCTGCCAGTTATTATCATTCGGTCAGATATTCCTCGTAAGAATCATGAAACTTCAGTCTTATAAGTAAAACAGCCCCATGAAACACAACTATAAGGCCCTATTTTCCTCTTCCAAAAGATCCATATGTGAAGATTGTTCTGCAGCAAAATGGGAAACGGATCAAGAAGAAAAAGACGACTGTCAAGAAAAACACGCTCAATCCTTACTTCAATGAGAGTTTCAGCTTTGATGTCCCTTTTGAGCAGATACAGGTCGGCTGTGTCTTAATATAAATTATCATTTTGAAGTTAAACGGATTAAGAGAGAAATGATCTGATGAAATCTCGCTATTTTTTTCTTTCAGAAAGTGCAAGTTGTCCTCACAGTGTATGACTATGACAAACTTGGGAGCAACGACCCCATTGGAAAGACCTTCATGGGTTATGGAGCTACGGGAGTCGGCCTGCGCCACTGGTCAGAAATGCTTGCCAATCCCAGGCGTCCAGTAGCCCAGTGGCACACTCTGCTGCCAGAGGAAGAAGTCGATGCTGCAGTCAAAGCGAAACCTCGTTAGAGTCACACCTTGTTCATGTATCACATACTGTTGATGCGCTACTTATTGTTAATCCTGATGTTTTGTCAATCTGTTTGTTCTGTATTTCATTTTGTTTAAGATACTTTAATGTGATAGGTGTGTATGTGTGCGTGTGTGTGTATGTGTGTGATGCGCAGACTATTTTTGATATTTGGTTGACCCTCGTCTTCCCCTGTTTACCTTATATGACCTGTACTTGCATCTTTTGTGTACGCTCTTTCGTGGGCCCAGTAAAATTTGGATGCATGAACGAGGGATTCAGAATTACTCTGTGTTCTGAAATGTTAGGTAACTCTAAATACATGGTAGAGCCTTTTTTGCTCATTTTGTCGTGCTGAAAAATGCCTCTGTATCTTTGCAAACGCAAATAAACCCACAACGGATAATTACAATGCTTCTCTTACTGTCTTAGCTTTAAATTAAGTAAGTTCAGGAACAAAGACCAGCCTTTAACTCATCTCCTTTATGCACCTAAAGTACTTAAGCACACTTTTCCACTTTTTCTCTCTTTCCTCCTCTCTCTTTCATTCATACTCTAATACTTACACTGAATAGGTTAGTTGGTATTAGTTGATGTTGATATTTAATTAATTATTAATTAATGAATTAATTAAATTATTCTCTGTATTGTGTATAATGCAGTTATCCAGCCGTGTTTCACCATATTAATAATAGAGACGGGAGGAGTATGCTACAATAAACTCTACCGGTAGATGGCGCCCGTCTTCACCATTTAGAAACTGTTGCCTAGCAACAGACTTCAAACTTTCAGCTGAGACTGTACGCCTGCAAACTTCGCTTAACTGACGTTATACCGTTTGTAAGGTGAGTTTTTTCCATAACTTTTGTGTCATTTGTTAGTATCTGGTCATAGTCCATGTCAGGTTTATCACCATAGTGAAGTTAGAGTTTGTACCTGTGGATAACAGCTTCATTTGATAAGCTAACATTCTCTTTCGACCAAGTAACCTCCGTGCTAAGCTAGCTTAGCTTAGCTTAACTCACACGAACGTCGTGACAACTCTGTCAAAACGTTAATATAACCTCTGCTGGTTGACGTGAACGACTTACAGTCAGGTGCACGCCTCTGTTTGTCTTTGTTTAGGTCATATTGCAGGATGAGTGCCGGACGGGTGTCTGAGGGCGCGGGCTGCATCACCTGGTGGGGCTTCAGTCCTGCACGCGACCTGCTGAGTATGGGTGAGGGAGAGCACGAGAGGATACGTGGTCCGCACGTGCGTCAGAGCAGACATGGTTTAAGTGATGAAAAGTAACGGAGTACATTTTGCACCTCAGTACTTTGACGTATTTGTACTTGAGTGTAGTCATTTAATGCCTCATTTATTACTTTAAGATTTACATACAAAACATGTGAATTGTTTATAGAATATGATGCATTAACTGCACAACAGTAAGATATATGCAGGAGCTCAAATCTGTGCGTCACCTCCACCACAGTTGAGCACCACTTACATGATAATGCAATTATAATAATGATCCAGCAACATGATAATTAAACACTGTGGGGGGTGGGGGGCTGCATAATGAGTACTTTCATATTTGACACTTAAAGTGTTACTTCGGTATTGCACGTTTTGAAAGCAGGATTACCTGTAAGTATTTTATAGTAATAATGATAACTTTATTTATATAGCACCCTTAAAAACAGTGTTTACAAAGTGCTTTGACAGCATGGAATATAATATTCAGAACTATATTTTCATACATGAATAATTACCTGAAAATAAGTCTTTTTTTTAAAAATTTGTTACTGAAAAATGATCCTTTTCTATCTACAGTGGGAGAGGGTCCTCTGCCATGTTGAAACACTGTATTTCTACAGGTGCCCAGAACAGACAAACTAAACACTGACTCTAAACAGGCCTGTTAAAGTAATTACGCCACTAGATGCAACTAAATCCTACACACTGGACCTTTAAGAATATGGTAATAGCAAAAGACACATTTAAAAGATGAGACAATAACATGATTTATATATCATTTAATAAAGTAATAGAAATAGTAATAAAGTAAACAAGACTAAAAATCTGACTATGAATTTAATTTCCAAGACAGAGACATTTTGGTTGGTACTAAGCAAGTATTACAGTTTGGTACGTAGCCAAGGAAGTATAATGTGTCTGTACTACTGTATGCTTTCTCACTCCCTCTGTGTCTAGGCCCTGTGAGAGTTAAAGGGGAGGTCAATGTTTTACTGATTGGCAGTGGAGACCCACGGCATATTTTGAAGACCATTGCTGGCTTGCGGGACGAAGAAAGCCTTCATGTGAGCCTCAGTCTCTTAAACTGTCATGTGACCCCTGAAAACAAATTGTTATACTTTATTGCAAGCTGCAAACTCTCTGCTCCACTGCAGGTGTGGGTGATAGAAAAAAGCATGGAGGAGGTAGCTAGACAGCTGTTGCTCCTCTACCTGGCACTGATGCCCCAGGAAAGCATGGGACGTAATGGTGGGTGGGATTTTGTGAATTCATTGATAAATGTTCAGTGGAATTATTACTATAGCAACGTTTTAAGTTACTTTGCCATGGTTTCTTTGTATGTTCAGAGAAGGCAGAAGTTTTCCTAGAGTTGTTTGGGAACAGTGAGATCCGCAGTCAGACAGAAGAGATGCTGAGACATGCAGCATCACAGCTCATTCTGTCTGTTACTGAAACACTGGAGACAGCCACTCACACCTGTCTGAATACGACTCTTCTCAAGGTATCTAATGAGTTATACAAGTCTTTCTTTTTCTTTATCACCTTGTGAGTGAGCTTTTTCTAAATCAGACACCGAGGTCAGTCAAAACCAAAATATGTCTCATATGTCTTACTCTATGTCATACTCTACATTCATATTTCTATAGTTCAAGGAACGAGATGAGCTGGACAGGATATTCAAGTCATGGATCCAACCTCAGTTTTCATCGTCTTCATCGAAGTGTTCTGCTCCTATCTCGATGTCCAAAGCCTGGGATTATCGGGTCAGGCAGCACCTCGGAACACGCTACAACTCCAAGAAAGGCTGCTTCGACTGGGACCTTACAATGAAACTGCACAAGAAGGGGGTATTTGAATATTTGCTATATTTTTTCTTTGTTTGTTGTTCAAAATATGGCTCCCAAGTTCAAGTTTTATACTCTGAGCTGCACTGAAGGATGACTGAGTCTCTCTCTCTCTGCAGGGTGGTGTCATCAACCAACAGCAATACGCTCAATGGAGGGAGCGGGGTTTGGCGTTCGAAATGAGGGAAGGCATCTACCAAATAACCAATCCAAGTTTGCTCTCTTCAAGAGTGTTCAATCAGGTGAGTGCTTGTCTGTTTTTCTACGCACTGTTTTTACACAAAGACATCACGAAGGAACTCAACTCTGTGTGTTACCGGACAGAAAGGGAACAAAGTGGCTTTCAGGGGCTACTGGGGAGACATTGTTTCCAGTCCTTACCTCTCTTTTGGCATTGAAAGTGATGACAAGAGTCTGCTGAAGACACAGAATGGGCAACACATCAAGGTAAAACAGTAGTGATGACTCATATGGCATGTTCAATTATAGTGAAGTCTCCACTTCCTTTTATCGTGCACTTTTTGTCCTCCCTTTCTTTCCTCATACTCACAGACAGCCCAGGATATATCAGTTGCAAACGTGCAGGCATTGTTCCAGTCCCTGTCCAGTAGACGGGGCTGCCCTACTACTTCTCGGTTAGACACAGAGGCAGAGGAGCCGTCCCCACAGCCTGACCGAAAATCTGTCACGATTAATGGTAAACGGCTTTTAATGGTTATCAGTAAGAACGGGAAGAGCAAGAAAACATTTAACTCACACTGAAAACAGTTCAGGCTGAGGTGAGAGTTAAAGAAGCGTGAAGCATTTATGTTTTTCAGTGTATGGCAGATCACTTCTCATCTATCTGAAGCCTGTTTTGATGTTTATCACACAGAAAACTAAGTAACTGTGAATGAAACTTGTTGGTTTTAGCACTGAATGTTCAAAATCCTCCTCAGATTTGATGCGTCTAAATGGGATCTCTGTAACCTTCCTGCCTATGGATTCACTTCACAAACTGCCAGAAAAACAGAAATACTCCCACTTCTTCAACACCATCTACTTCTCTGCCAGGTGAGAGTTTTTATCCTAATTTTATTGATGAAATTGACTAATTAATCCATATTTTCTTAAATCTATATATAGTAACTTCAGCTAAAACAGGATCGTTTCACCATCCAGTTACCTGACATGACTGCTGACCACGTTTCTTTTGTTTCCCTCTCTGTCGATGCTGTAAAGCTGCGTGCACCAGTTGGGCCCGGCTATGAGACAGATTGCAGCACCAGACGCTGTGCTCATCGTGGAGTTGGCCAAGTGAGGGTTTTTATAGTAACATGGCTTGTTACCATGGTGACAGTACAGTGACCAAGAGTACAGTGACTATGTAATTCACAAGTGCAGAGTATTTGGTGTCGCGTTTAAATTCACCGACAAGCAGGTGATGGTAACTGTAATCGCATTTAAAGTTGCGCTTGTGTGTCGTTGTGTATCTCAGGTACGTTTTGGAACTCAACCAAGAGCAAGAAGAAGGCTTCGCAAAGAAAGTGGTGAGCATCGCTCTCGAGGCTGAATTTGAGCCGTGGCGTGATGGGAAGAGTGATGACGCCCATGACGTTTTCATCACGCAGAAGAAGTAACGGTGGTTTATTTGAGCAGAGCGGTTCACTCTGCTCCCGTTGTCAGCAGCTTTACCTTCACAATGTGCAACAGACTGATAGTCAAGGTGATATTCCTTCACCGCACAGACATTTTACAAGATCTTAACCAGACAATTTATTTTTTCCTTCATAAGGAATTTTACCAACCAGTGAGTCACAACCTGTGAGTGGCCTCATATTTTATTTCCAATGATTTGAAACGTCCTTTTCATGTAAACATGCATTTCAATAATTTCAATAAATGCCACACAAATATATATCTTGTCTCTCTTAGACAAGACAAGACTACAAAATTGCTGCAGTCTTGTCCTGAAACTAGTGAACCGCCGTCTTTTCTTTGTGCCTCCTGTGATCGTTCACTTCCAGCGTCCTCCAACCTTTCCCTTACCATGGCCCTTTTTGCTGCATTGGCACAGGAAAAAAATGGGAAAGTAAATTATGAACAGTTGCAGTTCACACACAAATGACCAGCAGGTGTGTCTGATAAAAGGAAGTAGTTATACTTATTTCTACTTAGATGTGTTGATCCTATAGGATTAGAGATGGCATTTCCTTTCCATATGTAAACTCTTGACATGGTGGTGTATATGTCAAGAGGTGTGGTGTAATGTTTGCATAGTCGATGCAAAGCAGCTCTCTTCGATGCTCCACTTATTCTTTCTTGTGACATGAGAGTTGTGAAATGGTACTTTGCGACAAGCAGATTGACTCACAATTTCTGAGCATGTTGGATTCTGTTCAGGAGGACGTTGATCTGATAAAAAAAAAACACACACAAAAAAACGCTGATGTCATAAATTAGCCGTTTTTTAAAATACCATTTGGTATATTCGCAGTTAAATTGCTCACCTCATACTTCTGCCTCCTCATCTTCTCCATCAGGTCAAATTTCTCCGACTCCAGCTGGTAGATACATTCCCACATCTCCTTGGCTCTCTCTCTAAAACACAGCAGCATTAACAACATGAGATGACTGGAGCATACACCTTGTAAAAAATATTCAAAACGAAGGATCGCGAGCGGCTTCGCAGCAGCTTAAAGTGAACCAGTCTGGCTTACACAGCAGCAATTGTACTGTTTATTTAAAGTAAACCCAAATCTTCTGGCAGGACAAACCTCAGCAGCTTTTGCATCAGTCTTAAATGGACCTTAAACTGACCTCAGGCCATCCTCCCTCAGGTTCTCAATGGCCAGTGGCTTGCGTCTCTCTGTCAGAGTCTTTTTCTTGATTTCCCGCGCAGTTTGCCTTTTGCCTCTCCTCTGCTCAACCTACCAGGAAACAAACACAACCCACTTTCTATGAAATTCTCAGAAGTGGTACGCACTGCACACTCTTTCGGGCTGTATTACTCTGACCTTGGCCAGGAAGCCTCCAAAGTGAGCCCCCATGTTGGACAGCACTTTCTTCTTCTTGGCCTCGTCATCTGCCCTCTTCTTGGCCTCTTCGTCCTCTTTCCTCTGTCTCTCCTCCTGAGGAAGTCATCTTCATCTCATTGCTGCAGTTTACTTTTATAACGTGCAGGCTATTGTGACCTAAGCAGATTATCAGCATGCATGAAATAAACGTGTGTAATGCAATTTTAAACATTAATCACCGCGATCCGTGTCTGTCTGTCCCGCTCTTTTTCGGCCCTCACGCGCTGCTGCTCGGCTCTTTCAGCCCGTCGGCTCTCCTACAACAGAAAAAACATGCCAGCTGGACTTAATCATGCCTCTTTAATCACTATTATTCAGATTAATCCATGTATCTCGCTTTCAGACAAATAAACAGGGAAAACAGCGCGAGACAAGTCATTACAATCCTGTCTTTGAGTCCTATCAGCTCCTCTTCCTCTCTCTTCCTCTGCTCAAAGTGGACATCAATCAGAGTCTGCAGCTCCAGAAGATCTTTCTCCATCCTTTTCCTGTGGATGTCCTAACAGGAACCAGTGGGTACACAGCTCAGGATTATTTTAATGCTGTTTTTGCTGCCGTAATCATGTAAAATCATGTTCCATTAATAACAACCTTGAAGGAACATACATCAAAGTCAACCCTCTCTCCCTCTGGGATTTTGGGGGGCGCGAGCTGCGTGGCCAGCGGCCTGTGAAATAACATGACGGCAAATCAACACATAGGTTATTCTCTACTGATTCTTTTTTTTAACTTATTTGGAATGTATTTAGTGCTAAAACTGGATGTTGAGTATTCCCCTGCAGGCTTACCTGTATCTGGGGCGTTCTTCTTTAACATGACAGCCAGAAGAGCAATGAGAAATGCAGTTAGATTTGAAAGCACGTTACCAGGCAGTGCCCAGGGCCAATTTAACGTTCAAAGTACCATCTTCATTTTGAAGTTCTTGTGTTTTAGCATGCCACTAATGATGAACCCACACATAAAGTAAGCTACAGCTAAACACCGGCTTACGGTAGATCAATATTTACATTTTGAAGGTTATCCTCTGGACACGTGTTCACTGACAGGTTGCTGTTGTAGCTTGTGTCTGAATGCGTTATTTATAAGTAAAGGTTAGTTCAGCTGCACAGTCTCACCTCCCTCTCCCTGCTCCTCATCTTCTTCTGGAGAAAGAAAGAGCGACAAGAGAGATTGAGCTGAGAGAAAAGACGAATCTGATGCTTTATTAAATCAACGATACTTTCATTTCCTTACCCTCCTGATGGCCTCTAAAATGCAAAAAAATAATAATTAATATACATCAGACATGCTATAAAATAGAAGCTCTTGTTATAAATTTAGAATTGTTCAGAAATTATGACATAACAAGTTAACTGGTAGGACTGGATTAACTCACCCATGATCATCTAAACCAGACATGATGACACTGGAGAGGAAACCGTCAATATAAAACTGTTATAAATGTGCGACAGCATTAGCCATTAGTTTTTCACGATTTTTCAAATGTAGCTCTGCTGAAAAGACAACAAGAAAACAACATTGATTTGTCCAATTCTATTCCGCAAACATCTAATAATTAATAATAATAATTAGAAGGAATTTTCCCAACACAACCTTCCATGTAAAAATGAAAACTTTATTCATAAACAATAAAACACAACCCGTCTCCATTCAGCACACTGATGGGGTTTTGTTGCTATGGCTCTGTTTTGGCCTGGTATGACCAGTAGCTTATGGTAGCTAAAGTTAGCTGACTGCATTGCTGTGTGAATAACCTTAAATGTGTTTTGTCGGGATCGCTTTGCTGGATTTTATGGCTTTTCTGTCTTTGCGACACTGTTACACAACATTTTGATAGTCAGGTCGCCTAATGGTGACGCCTTTAAAGCAACTCGACTCAGTACATGTTACATAATCTGAACATGAATAATATTAACTGTGTGTAAATAGGGGAAAGTGTAAGAACGTATATCGACAAACAGATTTCACCACTTGGGAGATGACCACTGATGATGCATTACGTGTTAAACATTAGGTCAGCAATTGAGATTAAGGGGAAAGACCATTTTATAGCTAATGATCCAGGAATAGAAGAGGCTAGAGAGACTACAGGCCAGAGCAGTGTCCTGTTACCCGGGATAAGAGTGAAGTATCAGCTGGACAATCCTTGTTTAATTCGATTTGCAAGAGACCATGTGGGATGGAGAGATTAAGCTAGTCGGCTGGCCGCTATTAACACCAGCCAAGTCCTCTATTATCATTTGATCTGCTCGTAGTCACACGTGAATGTGTGTGGAGCTCCATAAATATTTTAGCATTCCTAACCATTACTTCAGCAGTCTATACACTTGTTTTAGTGTGACTGGTTACAGGAGGATGAATCCGTCTCATGAGCTGCTGAACAAACAGAACAGAACAATTGCTAGGTAGACCAAATTTCAACACAAATAGCTGGAGGGCCTCCCAGACTGCTTGTCTTTGAGTGTATTAACATGGCAGATCAAACACTGAGAGACCCCCCCCCCAAGTCTCTCAGATCCCCTTCGTCGTTTTTAGCCGAGATCTCAGAGCATGAGCATGCGAAACTGAACAAACACAGGCACATGGACAAAACAGTCACAAGCAGAGGGAGGCCAAGGGCACCAGGAATAACTTGTCATGAGGACATCCACTGACCAAACACACATCTTATGTTTTGTTCAATAAACTTAATTTTTATAAATTTTTCATTCATTATTTCTGATGAATTATTTATGTTAATAGTAAATAAGTGTTTTTTTCGTGCACTCATAGGCAGCAGAAACAAGCTGTGAACGCAGCATTGACATATTAGTGCATTTAAGTTAATCCTGGTAACTTATTAGCAAACAGCTGCCATTCACTCTCCTTTTAGTTCTATTTTTGGTCTCTACCAACCCCTGATGGAAATATCTGTCTCTTTAGCTGCTAAACGCCCAAAACACATTGATGATTGAAGTCTTAATCCCACAGGAACACTTAAAATGTTCCCAGTCCATAAACAATACTACAACCGAACCCTCTTGTGTTCACCGGAAACTCTAGAACTACATGAGCTACCGATTATACTCCTACATATAGATCGTGTCACTTGAAGATTGTGCCAAATAAACACGATGGAAGGCTTTACTTAAAGAAGAAAAGCCTAAATAAACAGGGATTTTAACTTTTGCATGGACTGCAGATATCTCGGAAAGTAGGAAGATATACTGTTTTATGATAAATTACAGCCCTGTGCAAGAAGAAACACCTTGGAAAAAGTCAAAGCAACATACCTGAACAGCAAAAGAGAAGGACGTCCACTGCTGATGAAAACAAGAGCAGTAACAAGTGAAGGGGGAACCGAGCTTTATATAAGGGGCCACAGAGAAATGAACGTTTGTGCGGGGGCATGATTTGGAAGAGAAGCAGAGGGACTACATGTGGATTATTGGCGGCTTTTGGGAGCACAAGCTGAAGTCTGACGGACAGGATAATGATCGGAGGATTGGTTGCTGACCTCACAGCTGAAACAAGAGACAAAAGGACAGGTGGTAGAAGACAAACAGAAAATAACGAGGCAAAAAAAAAAAAAAGATGATTTCTGAGGACTAAAAAGTGAAGCAAAGAAACCTGAACCTCTATTACTATACTAGTATTGTGCTAAATATTTATCTCACCAGCTTGTGACTACATTTTTGCAAATTAAATGAAAAGAAAAGGAGGTCGTGTGCAAATGGCATCGTGCAAATGTCGTGTGCAAATGGCATTTCCATAAAGACAAATTTAAAGAACTCATTGGGAACTGAAAGACAGCATGTATATGGAGGAGTGACAGGAAGAATCCGGCACCTTATGTCTCGTGAGAAACACGTCTGTGCATAAGGTAAGAAGACGAATTTGGATATTTTAGAATTAATTACAAATGACAACAAGTTATGAATATAGAATTTAATACAGAAGATGCTCTGTGTGTATACAGCAACAGTCCTCAGCCGTAAAGTATCTCTGGCAATGAATTCACATGCTTCTCGGGATGCTTGCCAGTTGCACTGCAGATGTTTTGTAAGAAATGAAGTTAAAGGAGGCATTTATAATTAGAATTACAAGGATTTTAACTATAGAAGAAACAGGTTATCATAGTTTTAGTAAGTAAGTTTTTGTAACTTGTAATCCCTGTAAGCAAAGCAGAGATTTTAAATCCTATTATTTAACTAAGTGATCTCTCTTAAATGTCTTTTAATCTCTCTAAAAGTTCGTGCCTGCACTGAGAGGAGCTGAATGAAAGGGACAACATGTCAACGTAAGAAGCTAACACGCAGTGCGATTTCTCTCATGGATGTTTGATTTGCTCTTTTCAGAGATAAAAACATGCTCAGCCTGGTGATTTTGCTGCTGTTTTCAGGTGAGCGCCTTTGTATGAAACGGTGCAATAATGAGGTGAAATTAGAGCTCGTTTTATTTGATGTTCTGGTGGATGTCTCTCCACAGGTTGTGTCATTTTGTCTTCACAATATGAGCGAACATACGTCCTGATAAACACGTTAATGACTTGGGACGACGCCCAAACGTACTGCAGAGAGAACCACATTGACCTCGCTACTATTCGCCACCGAGATGACATGACGAGAATGGCGAACACGCCCAGTCAAGGGGTATCAAGTGCCTGGATTGGTCTGAAAAAGAACGGGGTGGCATCCTGGCAGTGGTCTGTGGGAGAAACTCAGACCAGTGATGGATTAGTTAATTACAGTAACTGGGCCACTTTACCCGATTCCTCTCATGACTGTGGAGGCATGAGGGATGATGGGAAATGGCTGAGCGCGCCCTGTGGAAACCTAAATCCGTTTGTCTGTCAGGGAGGTACGAAATCTTAATCTGTTCACTTGAGAAGCAAACGTGAATTTGCATTCATGGCACGCAGCACGATGCTGGACGCATCTGTTTAGAAGTTATGCACCCACTACCACGCCCTGAGTCGGCGTGAACCACCAATCAGCTATCCTTTGAGCAGCCTTTCCACAAATCTGGGTCTCCATTTGGAGGTTATTCACCTTTAGGTGGGCCATTGTCCCGTCCCTTTGAGTCAATTGCCATGAGCATTAAGACAAACCTTCACCACACATACGTACACACACTTGACATCTATGCCTGATTTCAAGCTCTAAGGGCAAACAATGGAACAGAAAGAGCAGAAAGAGTGCACTACAAACAAGGGGCACGCAGAATGAAAGGTACTGGCAGAGAAGTTCTATTGAAAAATATCACATTGCATTATGGGAATTGTAGGAATTAATGCATTTTTGAAGCTTGACCCATATAAGGGACAAAAAGTAAGGTTTATCTCATCCTCTGCCACTTGATCAAATCTTTTGTCTTTTTAAAATATCCAAACTTTATTAAAGTGCAGTTTAAATCACTGCAGGATGATGCAGCTTTAAACTTGTTTGCAGATAGAAAACTAGTAGTGTGCGTGGGTGTGAGATGTTTTTATTTTTATTTTGTTCATTCCCTCCAAACATTCTAATCTTTACAGCACATTTTGCAATATTCACAGAGGGCTCCAGTGAGATGTATGTTGTTCTTCAAGCGATGTCTTGGAGGAATGCCCGAGCGCACTGTCAACTGAATTACGGCGACCTGGTCAGCGTGATGAATCCGACTGAAAATCAGGCCGTACAGCAAAAAGCTGGGCCTTCTTCGCTGACCTTTTTCTGGATCGGTGTGTTCAAAGATGAGTGGAAATGGTCAGATGAGAGTTCCAGTCCCTACAGACACTGGGACGGCACTCAGCCAAATAATGATGGGATCTGTACACTGTATTACCCCACCTCAAAGACGATGTGGGACAGAGGTTGTGCTTCAACATTTCCTTTCTATTGCTCTACTGGTAAGCATATGTGTTTCTGATTCTGATTCTGCCATTTGTCTGTTTGTGTTTGTTTGCTATGAATGAGATGAATTTGAAATCTATATCTTGGCTCTCAGTTGTCTCGCTAACAAACTGTTGTCACCGTATTTACTAAAACAGTATCATCTTTAACATTTGTCCAACCACAGTGTCATTCAGGAGGCAGATCGTGAGAGTGAAAATGAGGTCAAATTCAGTCGTTGACTTCAGTGACTCTGCTGTGAGCAAAGCCATATTGAGCCAGGTAAGTTTTTGTCGACTCTCATCAGTTAGGTACCTTTATGTTAATGTGATGGGCAGCTAACACAGTAATGATTTTTTTTGTCTTGCTTCAGTAGATCCAAAATAAAAATGACAGGTTAAAGCTTCAGTGGACAGTCCAGCCAGATGGGGAGATTTTCCATAAAACAGAAGACAAAGTGACCAAAGTCATTGACGCCTGTTAGAAAGCGGCATAAAGTGAAGCAGCCGCTGTGAAATCATCAAGCTAGAGCGGTTGCACATACAAATATTACTCATGGATCAGGTTAATTATTATATTTTTAAGCTCCTCGATCTATCATGTTCAGTCTTATCTCATTAATTAACAATAAGTGTGCTGTGTGTGTTAAAAACACATAAAATAGATGCACAAACTTCCCCTTCTGGCTAACCTGTAAGCTTCATCTTAAAGGGGAACTCTACAGTTTTATAATAAATGATATGTGGCTCTAGAAGGATAAAAAAAAAGGAGATAACTCTGGTTTTGCTACATTGATTTTTTGTTGTTGTTCAAGTTTGTTCACTGTAAAAGAAACAAAAATAAATACATTTGAGACCTTTTTTTCTTTAAGAATGATTTTTATGTTCCCTCATAAGATTGCATTAAAAAAGGCTGACAGTAGCAATACAATGAGACAAGCTCAACTGATCTGGGGGGGGGGGAGAGCAATAATCAATGGGAAAATAACAGAGGAATACGCCACCCTTTGAATCCAGATGAGCCACGTCATGTCACTTAACATGTAATCCACGCCTGACCTGCAGCACTGCGTACGATGTTAATAAATATAGCTATAGTTACAGTGGTTGTTAAATAACATAAAAATAAAGAGTTTCATAGATGGCAGTGCAGTACAAAACAGTACGGTTTTTAACTTGGTTAAGTTTGAAATGCCTGCTGACCACTAAAAGGAAAAAAAAAAACTTCACTTTATTTGTATGTACAGTTTCAAAAATAAATAAATCAAAGTTGGCACTGAATATAATACCAGCTGAAGAGTAAGGGTATGGGTTTAATAAATGTCAGGTCAGGTCACTACACGTATAAACAGCTGCTCGCACTCAGCACAGCTTTACAATCGTGTTGTTATAGAAAGCAGATTTATACATACATGAGTAAACACAGAGAAGTCACAGACTTCTACATTTTTAAAATACCCGGTGTCACTGTTACAGCTACGTTGCGTTCAGATGGTAGAAACTGGAGTCACCTCGATAGGCCTGCGTGTTCTCTCTCCTCGCTAATGCTCCGAGAATGTCACACACACTCAATCATTTATCAAAAAAGGTCAACAACAACAAAACACAAAAAAATGGCACAAAAAGTGTGGCATACTTCACGATTTTAAACATCTGAGTTTATATTAAGTTACTTCCTGTGATGCGATTATGTTCCAGGAACTTCTACCGTAACTTTGACTGGTACAATTCACAACCGTCATATAATAATCAAACGTCTTTGAGGTTTTATTTATGTTTGTTTTTGATTTTTTTTTCCCCTGGATGGAACTAAACTAAACCAATAAACCGTACTGTACTTGAATTACACTACAATTATTCCTGGGTCCTTCTTCCTTCTCACACACACCTAATATACATACACAAATACAGATGCAAATCAGTGAAAACATCACCTCCATTATATCAGTTTCCTCACGGAGCTGTCTCTCGAATGTTATCAGGCTGGCTATAAAATGCAGGAGGGAAAGAAAACTGTCGTTCCTCAACTCGTAGTGTAACATGTATGTTTGTACACCTTCCCTTCAGCATCCGTTTCCCCTGAGTGACCGCCTACAAGTTTTTCTTGACCTCTGGCCGCCTCTCCTCTGTGTTGTTGGGCTCTTTTTGGTTGGGCCCCAGCAGGTCTACCAGGTCGTGGAAGGCTTTTCTGATCCGATCACCAAATCTATGGGCATCCTGGAAGGGAAGGACGGAGTCTATCAGTCTGGCTGTTTTCAAAAGGCATAAATATATAAATAAAAGTTCAGCCCTGGCACAGAAGTTGAGGGTTTCTGTCATTAAACTCACGGTGTCTGGACATGAGTGCTTGCACGAGATGTGGAAGTTAATCATGTTCTCTCCCAAAATGCTGTAGGCCACCCCATAACCGTCATCAGCCACCTGAAAGAGACAGAGACAATATTTGTCATGTCATGGCATGGCTGCCTGACTTTTCCAAAGAAGAACCAGGACAGTGAGTGCAAAACTACTTCAAAACATATGAACATAATTCGCTTTTATACTAATAAAAATAGTTTAGTGTTAAAAAAAGGAGTTTAGGTGACTGAAGCAGCGAGGGCAGCACTCACCGGTCCAAAGCCCCCTCCACAGGAGACGTACTCTGGATAGCGGATTATGTCAAACAGCGCCAACTGCTGGAAAGGAATCTGACTGGTGGACAGCCGCCAGGGCTCAGACAGCACCTGAAGAAGTGACTGCATCAGTTTGGCTGTATCCGCTCAACCAAAAAGACAAAACTGAACTGTCTGATGTAAATGACGTGACAGGGAAAAGAAACGAACCTCTTTCAAGAACGGAGATTCCACTCCGAGATATTTGGACACCACGTAGAGGCAGAAGAGGTGTCTGTCGATACCAGCTCCAGTCGCAGCCATGCGGTTTAGATGCTGATGCCTTTCCGACGCTGTGCGGAACAAACGCCTGCACACATCTGCTGCCTGGTGGAGAATGGAATGAGCAGCATGACTAATTGGCATGGCGCGCATCAAAAATAGCCGCAGTGCGATTTATGCGAAGGGAAATAGCAATTAGACGCAATCATTTGCAATGCAGATTTGGTTTCATCAGGGAACCTTTAATCATCCTCAAACACTGTACAAGAATGACGAAAATCAAGACACAGTTTCCATGATCTCACCTCTCCACCCTCCACCGCTCGGACGAAGGCGGTGGTCTCGTTGGTACAAGAGCGAACCGTCTCGGTCCTGCCCTCCCTGAACAGACGGGTCATGGAGGATTCGTACGTCAAACAGAAAGTCCCCTGATCCTGGAACGCAAAAACAAAACTCAGATGTGACAGATCCAAATCCAAATGTCATATTTTCTCTCTGTTGATCTGTCACATGTGCAGGGTACAGACCCAAAACAACAGACGGGACTGCCTTTAGGTTGATCGTGTACGTATGTATGTTCGTACTTCAGAAGGAGGCTCACCCTGTAGTAGGCCATCTGAAGAGCAATCTGAATGAAAGCATCTGGACTGACTCGACACTTCTTGATCTTCCCTTTTCCGAAGTCTCGGAAGGCAAAAACGTGCATGTCCACGTCGTCAGCCAAGGCCCGGGCCACTGCCAGAGACTGAGAGATCTGCTCCTCACACTGAGGCAGACACATCCAAACAGTAAGCCAAGCAAGCCATGTTTCCATACTGATACAAATACAGAACACTTATGAAACCTTAGTTTATCGTTAATAAATCAAATTTAGCTGTGCTGGTAGGTGTATTTTTGCTGCTTCTAGTCTTGAAGCTGTAATGTATCCTTGAAGACAACATGTACAAAATAAGATGTCTGCGTTCTATAATACCTATTTAAAATGAATCATAACATAATGAATCAATAACCTCAGGAGGGATTTCCCAGTTCAGCTTCTGTGGTCGTGGTAGAGATGAATCCACTTCTCCTTTACAGTGGCCCTCCGCATTGTAACCGAGCTGGAAACAGTCGGTGGCCAGGGTGTACTGGAAAGACGCCGACAGACAGAAGTGATGGCATCTTCTAAGTACCTGGATGACAACAGTGCACAACCTACTTTGATTCCATGTTCCTCACCTCCCATACGTGTGATAACACCGGTCCATCAGCCCACGCGTGTTCTGCATTTATGCCTTTCTTGCCATTGCTGAAGTAAACGACTGAGAAGGACTTGTCAAACCACCTGCAGGACAACCAACATGATGACTGGAGGCCGAAGGGACAGTTCAAATTCAACAACACGACACTGTCCTATGTAAAATTACCTGTCATAACACTTCCCATGCAACAAGGATTTGGCGTAGTTATCTAAACTGGCTGCTGGGTCATCTCCCCTCATGCCTTGTTCATCATCATCCAGGGTCACAAAGAAGGCGGCTTTCTCGATGCAGTCCAGAGAGCGTTTATTGACCCCGCTGCTGAAATACTTCGTCCTGGCTTTAGCCCATGGAATTCTGGGAAACATTTTAGAAGAGGATGATGACATCACGTTGAAGATGCAGTGTGCTGTAGGGTGATTTAAGCACTGGTGTCTGGTCAAACTGACCTGTCTCCAGCTGTCAGGGCCCCCAGATTGGCCTCTCCTTTGGAAGGAGGTGTCGGGTCATCGAGGATCCGCTGAATCTGAAATTCAATCTCTCTCGGGCACAGGAGTCTTCCCGCCTGGTACACCTTTAGACGAAAGTAGCGTCCTCTGTGATATACCGCTATGTGGTCGCTGTCCTGCCAATGTTGCAGAGTGTCTTTGCAAAAAAAAGGAGATAAATATTTTGTTAATGGAGTCGTAGACAACTCTGTCTATACTTTAGACTCTAAGATTTTGTGAATAAGTTTCCGCTTAAGTGTCGAAATCACTGAACTAGCAGCAGTTTAACGTCAATGAACAACATATATCTGAGCTATCCAGCACTGAGCATCTGTTCCCAGGATGAAAACAATGTTTCTGAATGTTTTGTGGAGGGGATGTTATGACTACAAATCATCTCATAAAGTCCACCGATGATCCAAACACTGGGCACACCTGGCTTTACTGAATTCAGATCAGTTCACAGTGCAACCCCAACAGGTAGTTTTTGGCTGATGTAGCCTACCTTCAGGATGGCTAATCACACTAAATGGATAACTTAAAGGTCCAGTGTGTAGGATTTAGTGGCACCTAGCGGTGAAGTTGCAGATTGCAACCAAATGAACACTCTCCCACATCTCACCTTCTACCATGCATGTAAGAAAAATGAGCATAAAAAGCAAATGGACATATCAAACAAAAAATGGCGGACTCCCAGGAAGAGGACCCGCTCTCACTGTAGATATAAAGGGCTCATTTAAGGCCACAAAAACACAACTATTCTTATTTTCAGGTTACTGTATACTACAGGACACATACAAATGAATACTGTATTCAATTCCTGTAAATAAATTCTCCTAAAAATTGAAGGCAGGGTAATTGGGTGACTTTTAACATGTTAGCTTATTAGCATGATGGAAAAGTAACATTTACTATATATATGGGATGTATCTTCATATTAAATTAATGAATTATACTTTGTAAAAAATGTTTGAAGATTGAAGAACTAGGATTGGGCCAGGTGTGTAAAAATATAAATACTACCTGTCAGCGTTCCAGGGATTCGACAAGTGTCAAACATCCGTTCAAACTGATAGGAACAGCAAGGAACTGCAGACCTCAACAACCACTGAGCAGGAGAAAGAAAGATGGGCCAGTACAAAAAAAGAAAGGAGAGAAAGAGAGGAGACAGAGGAAGGATGATAGAAAAAAAAATACAGGAAGGTGTTGGGATGAAATAGAGAGAACCAAGGACGAGAGGTGAGAAAATAAAATGCGTGGGCAGAAGAAAACAGACATTAATTAGAGACAGACCCTTTCTCGGGAAAACCAAGACAGACCTGAGATGAGACCAGAAGGCAAGAAGGAGACGGATGAGACGTCACGATGAGCTGTACAGCCAATGTATGACTACACACACCATACACACTCTCACACACACACACAGTCTTTCACACAGTTTTCTATCCCACACACAAACTCCAGAGGGTACAGACACCTTCGGCATGCCCCCTCATCACCTCTAAAGGATTGTTGAGTTAGCACTGCTCACTATGAAGTCAGAAACCGATGCTGGCTTTCCCCGTTGAAGCGACGTGCTCATGTGCGCTACAGTGTGTGTCTATGTGTGTGTACATGTCAGTCTCTTTACCGGTCTCCTCTCCAGGAGTGCGTGTGGTGTTGAACATCCTCTCATACTGAGCTGCACACAGAGGAATGACAGTGCCTGGTATACGAGTCTGGGAAAACGGAGAGGAGAAGGGGAAGGGGAAGGGCGTGGGGAAAAGAACAGAGGAGAGCAGCGGAGGAGACGAAGAGTCAAGCAAAAAGAGGACGAGGAAACAAGGGAGGAAGATAAAGAGAAATCAAGCAAGCGAAGGAGAGGTTGAAAGGAGGGGTGAGAGATGAGCATGGTATGAGAACATGAGGGAAATGTCTTCACGTGAACAAATAAATGGACATGCACATGCTATCTGCTATAAACAGTCAAGACAGACAAACGCTGATGGATGGACAACTACGTACTGATCTGATAACTGGTCTCATACGTTTCTATTGTAACTTTTAGGTTCCTCAAAGAAATGTCTGGACGTTTCATTTAAAAGCCTTCTGTTGCCATAGCAAAGAGACATGAATAATGAACGCCTCCGTGTATATATGGAGCAGCCGAGGCTGACTGCCGGCTAAACTCACAGGTTTAATCTCCTCTCTGTTGAGTTTTTGGCGGTATAGGAAGAACGCATGAATACTGTTGCCTGCCCTCGCCGCCTGGATGGGCGTGGGTGTCACATACAAGAAGTCCTGGGGGGGGGAGAAGGAACAGAGACAGGAAGTCAGGAGAAGGAATAAACATCATTGATTATCATCCAAACGAAGTGATCCGCAAGCACGCCTGGAATTACTGAATCCAGATTCCAGTCCTTTTTTTGAAGAGTCTGATTTTCATACCATGCCATAATAGTTGCTGTTGACCATTATTGGGCCCCGTCCACGCAGATAGACGTATTCCTCCCACCAGTCGCTGACCTGAAGAGTCAAAACATCTTTGTGAGAAAGCTAATAGCCACGTCACATATTCGCATATTCAGACAGGTTAAATAATTCAAACCACAGAACCCCACAAAGATATGCATTGTTAATGGGATTTTAAATTCCCTCTGGCCTGCTTTGCTTTGGGCACTGACGTTAGAAGTAGCCACACTTAGTGTAGATTCACACAGGATTAGGCGCTCTGGCAACGGGGGAGGTTTTTCCATTTACATCAGTGGGGGTAGTCCACACCGGCAGTCTGCAACACAGGGGCGTCAGCAAAAAAACACGAGGGCATGCAGGAGAGAGGTTGATCCAGATCCGACTTTTGGGGAAACAGAGCCTGACGTCACGCTCCGCAAGCCAGTCACACACTCTGAGCAGTCAAACTTCCTCGTGTGTGTTCTGACTTTGTTCATTTCATGTACCCAGCTTCTAAAACGTATAGACACCCCCACCACTGGACAACTGGCCTGCTACGAGTTGCCGCAATGCCCGATCCTGTGTGAATCCACCCTTAATCATTAAACATCGTGGTCAACCACTTACGTAGTTGGAGGACCAGAGAGCTTTGAGTTTGAGGTACCACTGCAGGCGGTTACCGAGCCCGGTCTCAAAGTCTGCTGCCAGCTTGGCCATGCGCTCATACTCGGCATCGTCCATCAGCGGACGCACTGATTCCATGTACTAAATAAAAGAGACGTGCAAAAGGAATTGAACTGAGTTATAAAAAGCAGCAGTAAAAGTAAAACTGCCAGCAGAATTCCTTGTTCTACTAAATACAGAAAAACATTTGCAAATCAATGAATTAACATAAATTAACACCCACAGTTGGTGATGTGAAGTTTTATTACCATTACAACATCTAACTCTGCTGATATAAAGCCAAATCTCATTTCCATCACAGCTCCTCTAATCTCTCAATAGATTTTGGTATAGAGATTTCTCAACTAGCTTGCAGTCAGATTTTTAGCGCAAAGATGGGCAGAAAATAAATAAATGTGATAAAGTGATCCGTCCGTTTAATGGTCAGTAATCGGCGTGTTGTTATTCCCTCTGCTTTATGTCTCACCCTCTTGACTGTGTCCTTGATGACAGGCACAGGCAGGTTTGGCAGTGAACCCTGGTAGCTGTAGAGCAGAGGCTTTCTGCCAGAAAAGATCCGCACCAGCGCCTGGCATGGAAACACAAGCATTCAGAAAACAAACACACTGAAGTGAGAACACACCTAAGGGTAATTCTGGTTGTTTTCTTTGGTCTTTAAGTAGTTTTGCATAATATTAGATATCTTCTTTTTTTTTTTTTTTTTAATTAAGGTGATTTTTAAAAAAGAAGCCTTTCAGCAAAAATACTCCTTTCTGAACAAGAAGACCCTTCACTGTAAAAGTACAGCATTTATTAAAACATTTACATCCACATTAAAAGGATTAAATACTGGCTGTACACACACGATAATCAAACTGGGGGACAGACGGTAAAAGGTTTGGTTAGAGAAAAGAGTGTGAAACAGCACTGACCACCCAGACTTTAGTGGTGTTGGACATCTTGCCGTGCTGCTCGAATATCCAGCGGTGGTAGGAGAGGAGCTGCTTGAGGCACAGGCGCATGGTGAAGATGAGCAGGAGCCATAGCATGGTGCTGAAGAGCACTGCCGACAACAAGGCCTGGCACTGGGTACTCATCGACTGACTGGGAATGGCGGGAGAGGATGGACAGATGGATAATGGGGGCCAAGTGGAAATAAGAAGAAGAGTGAGCGAAACAAATAAAAGAATAAGGAGCAAAGAAACCACATGTGAAAATCTCTTCACTAAAAAGGACATATGTTTTACATGGAGAGAACAATTAATTACAGTACAGATATTACTTTGAAAAAGGAAGAATGGGAAGGAACCATACATCGATACAGACTCTACACCAATCTCTCTGTGACACAATGTACAATCAGGGACAGGGAACATTAACCATTTCATGTGTTACCTGACTGGCAGGTGCTCCTGTATCTTGGCTATGAGTCCCATGGAGGGGTCGGAGCGAGTGTACATTGTAGCCAGGATTGCTATGACCACAAAGAGCCAGGAGGAAGGACTAGCAGGATATACCCCTGTTATCACACTGTTCTGTTAACACGAGAGAAGAGAGATTGATTTTAAATCCCATTCTTCCTGTTTACAATCGGCACAGTGAGCTCAGTGTGAGACGTAAACTGATTTACACGACAAATTACACAGAATTTCACTGTTAATTTAACAGTTTTTGTAACTCGTGCTTGTCGCGCTTGGTATAAAATGCTCACACATTTTCATTCTGCAAACTGAATGAGCGCTGGACGCGAGGATCAAACAAAGATGTGAGGATGCCCGCACAGAGAGTCGTAATGTGTGGCATTCATTATTGATTGATGAAGTCCACACATCACGAGGAAAAAACTCACAGAGCGCCCTGAATACGAGGTTATACAAACTAAAAATAACTGCAACACAACATTTCCATACAACTGAGATTACAGTTCAATTTATTGTACCGCTGAATTACTGTTGATTATTGCCAATAAAACTGTAGAGCGTAAATATTTCCTTTCCATTCATGTGTATTTGTGGAAGTCTGTAGTGTTGCACACGACACCATGAGATGAACTGAGATGTTTCATTCATTTTCCCATTTAAGCTTACTTTACAAATAAATAATATGTGAATAAATAATAAGTGATCATCTGTCCATCAAATCTTGATTGTGGCCACAAATTACAGCCAATGGACAGCAAAGACTAGATTTGTATTTGGAGAATTGTAGAAGACTACAAGTGAAGACAGCACTAAAGATAAAAACGGTTGCATTCGGCCTGTGTCAGTGTTTCAATGACTGAGGTCAAAGTTCGAGTTTACTCTTACAAAGCAATAACGTACAAACACCAAACTGAGAAGAATGAGCCAAAAATGACTGGAAACCCCCAAACCATTATATCGACTTGCCAGAAGAACAGAGTACAAGATTCCTCAACATTGAGCTCTGATACAGAAGCAAGTGCCTGCCATGCAGACAAGATAAAAAAGCAGTAGTAACAAGGCGAGAGAGGCACATCGCTGTAATTCTAACAGACAGACACAGGCATGAACAGACGAAACAGATGACAGGAGTAAAGTGTAGCGTGCGGATACCTTGAGTCTGATGATGCGCTTCTTCCAGGAGCGCACACCGGAGAGGTAGATCTCAGTGAGGGCCTGGTGGGACAGCTGCAGATCGATGCCCTCCGGAGTGACGGTGAACTGGAAGGCCACCGCCTGGTGGGCTTCTGCCATGTTTTCTGTGCACGGTGATTGTGCCATGATGGGAGACAAAAAAAAAAAGGAAAGGAGAAGGAAAGCTGTTAAGCCAAGAGTAAGAATGAACACGGAGGCTACCCACTGGAAATATGTACAAATATGTATATTCTGACAAACATTTGCTCAGCCAAGGTAATACAAGCACAAACAAAGTTGTTTGGAAATATAAACACCGGATCGGCCTAAAGGTAAACCGTCTTTTAGGTTTTGTGAGGTTTTTGTCTTTGTCCTTAAACCACTAACAAAAACTCATTTCATGAAATCTTCTGCCAGACAATAAAGATAATTCTTAGCTCGACAGCTAAAGTGAAGGTTACTTTTGACACCACGGTGACTCACTCACTGTTCTGCTGCAGAGAAAGTCCTGCTTGGATTTTGTGGTTAGAAACGATACACAAACAATGATGAGACCTTGACCTTAACCTGATATTTAGGAACCCAGGAGGGTGGACGATGAGAGTACCTGGGTGAGAACATCTCAACAGCTGTTTTTTTTTTTGAATGCTATGAAATGACAGCGCAGGAAACAACGGGAAAAGTAGACAAAAAAGAAAGAATGTAAATAACCAACGGCGACATTGCTTTTGCTTTGTATGCAGCTGCACTGCAGCAGCCGATGGCAAACTGAGCGCTTTAACGTGGCGGCGGAGGGACTTGCAAGATGACTCATCAAAATGATGATGAATCGCGCTTTTTGCGCGCGCGTGCCTGAACAAAACACATCCGTCTTACGTGGGAACGTTTTTTTAAGGGAAGCTCGAAAAAAAAAAAAAGACGCATTATTTATGAGTCCTTTCAGAAGCAAAAGTCAGCTTGAAACTGATACAGCTTGATGGGAAAGCGCTGACTGGCTGCTGATGTGATTGGGTATTTTAAGGCAATAACTGCTTCTCTACACAAAAGGAATTGATTTTCTCCCATAAATAGGCTATGGATAATGCCCCGAGGTTTAGTCACTGTGGCACTGGACCGCACCCCCCTGTTGAGGCTACGTCTGCTCTAGTTGTGTGTTTAAAAAAGGCAAACACACACACACACACGCACACGCACACACACACCATCCCCAGGCTCCATTCAGGTTCTGCTCTTTAGGTCAGATCTGGCAGATACAGTGGTGCCTGTGCCAAGGACTAACAGCGGTAAATTTCAGCCCCGTGCGTTGGGCGCCAAGGCAGGCACAACACACCTGCTCCGTTCAGTGCTGACTGCACACACACACACACAGCCGAGCAGCCACTTCAAGACATGTTGGCTCCCATCAAGTCACCAATATAATTACAATAACATATTACCAATGTTCCCGGTGACGGGAAGAAATGTTATGAGAGCTTAATCTGCAGTGACAGTGTAGTGATCCTCAGCGTCTCTGCAACTTTGATCCCCAATTCACTCAGAGCTTACGTCTTTACAGCTGAGTTATAAAAAGAGACTGACAGATAATGATACAGCTTAACAGTGATATTTTTGATTAGGCCACAGATATAATTGAATACAATAATTAATAACAGGAATAGCAACAGTCTGCTCAAAGTAGTCTATGACCATCTTCATATTTTGATGTAAGACATAATAAGCACATTGTCTGTGAAATTCAGTGAACAAACTGTTTATATGACATCAAAATGTCTATATCATTTTACTACATTTTGAATCATATACTCAACAATTAAAGAGGCACTCACTTATATCTGATTATTTTTCCCCTTTTATTTTGAAGTGTAAATATTTAATCAAGCATGTAATAAAATATTAAATATTAAAGTCTGAGCACTCAGCGGCGCTTTATAGACTCACTTTGTACAATTCGACACGATTCTTCTGCAGGTGGTAAAACAGGTTAGTGGTGTTTGAGTCTGTTAATTTGCAGCACTGTCTGTGTCTGTTTTTAAACCCAAACCACATCCATGCATCAGATGTAGCCCTTTTATTTGTGTTATCATCTAATAATAGTCCAAATAATAAAAAAATATTGTAAAAATTGTGCATAACATGGACTGACAGGTGTTTTTCCACGGTCACAGAATATAATGTTGCAGTAAAGGTAAAAGTAAACACCTTTGAGCTTTTTAGTCCCAAGCCAAACACACAGAGCATGGAAGACCATAAATATAGTAAACGCACCAGACTTGAGACACATATTTCAGACCTGACGTCTGGCTGCTTCTTACTAACATATGATGACTTCAGTTTAAGTGCATAGTGGCAAACTTACAAACGCACACCTGCAATAAACTAGAGAATCATCGGAATTGACAGTTTTATTCAAGTGAAATGTAAGAAGAAGAAAAAAAACTACATTTCACATTGAAACGCGTCTGTCTTTTCGTGACAGTTGTTGGTTTTATGACATTTTGCCCTCCAGGAAAAAAAAACAACTCCCGCAGAGAGGAAATGGAACGTGAGGGTAAATAGTAAGTAAGTAAACTCTGTCTCATCTTAACTCGACGATCTGCCGGACAAGAAATAAAGAAAAGCTGGAAAATATAGCTGTATGTTGTGGTATTATGTCTCACTATGCAATGAGTGAAAATATAATATTGTTCTGTTACTGCGGTCATGCAGAGCAATCACATCATTCAAAACACACAGGAGACAAACTCTGACTGACGGAGAACACAGCCAACATAACTGTCCGTGTTAGTGTGGACAGCCTCCCATTAGGAGCTATCAAATGAAGCAGATTTGTTATGTAAAACCAGACGCTGTCTCAGTCAGTTAAGCAATCCATACCACGGGAGTCTTGCGTGCATACGATTTTTGCGATTACCAAATACTCCATCAGCTCTCTTCAGACAAAATCGTGTAAATTTGTCTGATGATATAAAGCAGGCAGACGAACTCAGCTCAGATTTGCAGAACTTGAAAAGGTCTATTCTTGTCGCAACTTGCCTTTCATACACGGGAAGCCCACTCTACCAGATGAGCCGGCAGGACACTCCACATTTAGAGTATTTTTCTTGTCCACCTTGTATATTGCGAGATGCTGTAACAAGTTACAAGTTATCTTAACTGAATCTCCATGCTTAGGACTCACTCAGAGCCAGCCTCCATCCTACAGATGATATGAGCAAAGTAGTACTTGCACACTCTCTCTTCGCTGGCCACATGCAGATTTAAAAAACTTGCAACATAAAGGGCTCCTTGTTAAAGTAATGCTCGTCTCTTACAAGCCTGTCACCCTCAAGACAGGACACCCCCTGTTGTCAAAACGTGCCTCACTGCCCCTCACTGTGTTATGAATCTCAAGTAAAATCACTATCGTGAAATCTGCTGGTGGAGCTTTAATGGGGGGAAAAAAACTCTAAACATAAATACAGTTAGTGGAGAAATGCAAGGGTGCATGTGGACCTAAAATGTCAGGAGAGGTATGCATGCAGACTGCAAGTAGTTCATGTGTAAACATCAATAAAGCCGTGCAGTCATTGTATCATTGACTTTATATTATGTATATACATATATATTATGATAGGACAACTTCAAGCAAACAACAATTAAGGTGACATATGGGCACACATTAAAGAGCAGACAGAATAAAAAAGGGGGTTATTATAGCTAGCCAACACTTGTGATCACTTGTGAATTAATAAAAAAATGACGCCAAAAAAATCTAAATAAATTTTAATTTAGCACCAGTGACAAAATTAATATAATTTACCTAATTATCGCTAGTTATCAGCCTCGTGTTATCATTAATACACGTGAAACATCCACACTAATGTTAGCTGTTATGCTACAAACGTACGAAGCTAATTAATGGAGGTTAACGGTGGCTGACGTTTTAACCACAGGAGGTCTAGCATCTAGCTGATGCTAACGCTAGCTAGCCGAGCGCCCTGCCCATTATGTTGTTAACGCTAAGGCTCATGCAAAGAGGCGACGGCTCAGAGCCACGTTAGCATACCTGTTGTTGTTTACAAAGGGGGGTGAAGTGTCGACAGTCCGGACCGGTAGAACTGGACTGTTAACCCCGGTGTCTGTCGCTGTGATGTCGGCCCTCCTCTCGGCTGAACACAACTGTAAACTACAGATGCTCTCCTGGATGGAGCTGGTGCTGCCTTCAACGATCGTCGGAAATGTCGCAATCAACGCAGTGGACGTGAGTGCTGCGTGCCTGAAGTGTGGCGTTTAATGAGCGAAGGCGTATGGAAGTCTATGACAACATTTGATGGGAAAAACGACTTTCTATGTAATAGTTAAAACCATGTTCTGGGCGTGTGTGTGTGTGTAAATTCATTAACACATATGAGGCATAGCTTACATTTATTTACACTATAATGAAAAAGCTTCAACTCCTTGGCTCTGTAGTGAAGCCATTGTGCCAAAAACTGCAGTTCCTCAAACGGCCACTTGAAGCTGGCCACAGAACATGTCAGTCTCCATGAGCCTAAAATGTTAAAATGTTCGACTTCACAGCAGAAATAAACATGTTTACAGAATGGTACAAAAAACACTTTCTGTCTAAATAGCTAATTTTGTTCATGACAACGGTACTGAGTTTGATTTTTTTTTAAATAACTCACCTGTTCAAATGATATTAAGGCTTAAAGTTAAGAATAATTAACAGCATAGCTGCTTTGATTGACAGGGATGTACTGCTCCAGATGGCTTGTTTGAGCACCCAGGCATCATTCGGCTTGCCTTAGGTCCGCTGATGATCCACAACTACCGACATGGCTTCAAAACAGCTCTTCAGAAAACTGTTGGTGACGTCCTTGCATACGCTGACCAATCTTTATACTGCGATTTTGGGCATAGCTTACCTTTTGTTTCCCTCTATTTTATATTTGATACTGAAATATCAAACTCCACTCACTACATTTTTCTGGAGCTTTCAACCACAGTCTTCCTTAAGTTATTTATAGTGGTGAGTTTTCTCATCGGGATAATAACAGTCATTTGGGGATAACATATCATTATATGATTTGATACTATGGCAAATTATAGCATTAATGTTTGTAGCTGTGTGTTTTTCAGCATTTTATACTGCACGTTAAAAGAATACACACCATTTTAACCCAGAAACTAAATAGACACACACATGAATTTAGGGTTTATTATTGTAACCATAACAATAAGGTGGATCTCTCTTTATTTTGACCATCACTTCAATCATAATTGTTCTTTTTATCACAGGCAATAGTTATAATAGTGCACTTTTTATATTTAAATTATGATACAGACATTTCTTTTTTTTAAACACCTTATTCTACTGACCCTTATGAATGGAGAATAGTTTACAATCTTAGCCAGAGTTGGGTCAATGAAAGTGAAGGTGACGTGGGTGATGAGAGAAGATGAAACTGGTGATGGTGAGCAATCATAAAGTGTAGTACGGACGGTGAGGCAAACAACTTTGTACAGTTTCTCTTGTGAGGATGGCTACACGACAGGTGAAGAGGCAGACAGACAGGTCAAAGGGACAAAGGCATAAAAAGCAAGAGATGACGTGAATTAGCGCGCATTCAATGTGCGTGAGGGAGAAATGATGTGACTGTTAGGGGTTTGGTTATGTTAATTAACTTCATATTCCTGGGTCAGTCCGGGTGTGATCAGCTCAAAATGCATCTGCTGCAAAGTTTTCAGCTCACTCTCTCATCATCCACCTGTCTCACACAGACATAGACACACACACACACACACGTTCCAGTTGCCAGAGTTAAGCGCGATAAAACAGATGTGAGATATAAACAAAGAGCACTGGAGAAGCAACCTGTCAGTATCGCTGTCAAAGTCGATCTTTTGCGTGGAAAGGAGCGCTTAAAAAAAACAAGAGTGGTCGTGAGAAATTAAATAGAAGTGGCTTCTTGAATTAGCTCTCGATATATTTTTGTTGGCCAAAATCTAGATATACATGGCACAAACAGTCACGTAAACATATAAATACAATAAATAAATACATAAATAAATAAATAAATAAATAAATAATAAATAGATGGAGAGTTTAAAAAACAAACCAAAAAAAAATCACCGTTCAAATAAAGGAAACTGTAGCATGTATAGCTCTGAAAACATTCTGCACTTTTGTTGCATATTGTGCTGTATGGAAGACTGGTGATGAACATCGACTAGTCTGATAAGAGTGCTGGAGTAATACATGACTGTCCCGAGTTGCTACGTCTGCTTGCTGAATGGTGCGACTCTCGAGCGATGGAGCGTGGGTGCAGTGATGGACTACTTGGCTTGTTGGTGAACACTGAAGTGAGGAGGAGCATTGGGGATGTTAATGAGACTATTTGCTCACTTCCCATTTTTGAAGTCCTGTTAAACAAGGAATTGACATCGCAAGCCTTTAAAGTCCGGCATTATGAAAATGTCCATTGATGAGTTTCCTTTGTGTTTTCTTTCTTTCTTTCTTTCTTTTTTTTGTCGTCGTCGTTGTTTAATTGTTGTTCGGAGTCAGTAGATGAATACTATGGCAATAGGAGACAAGCTCGACGAGAAAGGTGGCTTCTGTTTGATCCACAGGCCAGTGAATGCTCTTCTCATTCAATCTGGGCACAAACAGCTGTGATGAGGTTCATGGAACTATTCACGCATAGTGTTTTTTTGTTGTTGTTTTTTTTCTTTTTCTTTTTTTCTTCCATATAGTAATGTTCATATTTCTGTTCAAAATCAAAAATACTTTTCTTCAGAGCAACAAAAGTCCAATGCGAAAATCTTCGATGCACCATTTCTTATTGTCTCTGAGTAAAAAGAAAATACAAAAGAATCCAAACATTTAACTTTAAAAGAACGCCTGCTGAAAAGCATCCGGTCGCCTTCCCCTCCCCAACACTGCAGACTGCTATCAGTTACTGTCTTTACTGCTATCACTGTGCTACTGACATCCTCGAAAGAAACATGTAAACGTAAATAAAACCTAAATAAAAAAATATTTTTTTTTCACATTCACTTACTTAGCTTACTTTGTTGGTTTTCTTTACCTCAGGAGAAGACACTGCTGGAAAAGTCCAGGATGTTGTTTCTCCTGAGAAAATCAGGACCTTTTTGTTCAACTCATCACCACTCGCTGACGTGGTAGCAGGTTGCTAATTCTTAGGGTTCATCTGCTGAGATACATCTATATTTCTTTCAGGTATGGACTGGTAAATTGCATGTTGCTTGATAATGATATGAGCGCACTGGTTAATTTTAAAGAGTAATCTTGAGAACCATCACAAGACTCGTTACTTCTTTTTGGTGTCAGGTACTGTATTACAATGATATGGTAGTACTAGCCTATCTGATCGTGTCAGCATCCTTTAGCAGGCTGATTTGCTAACTGGCATGCACATTAGCACTTCAAAAGTCCTAGTTTGATCTGTGAAGCTGTATCTATGATGGATACCAAACTGCTCATTCACATATATTTAATTTTTTTTCATTAAAGGGTGATTCCTTAACACTTCTTTCTCATTTAAGGGTAGGAATCCTGGTGATCCGAAAAGAATGTTCGAGTTGGAAAAAAAAAAAAAAAAAGAAGCATGACGGGGGGGAAAAAGGCTCAATCCTTGCTATGGTCAAGTACCTTCAATAACTTAGTCAAGGAAGAATAGGAGTAGCTCATGGCTTGCAGGGATACTTGGAGATGAAGTTATACTGTCTTCTTTCCGGTGTAGTTCAGGCATCCTGCTGCGTGGTCCCATTTTCTATCCTACGGTTGGGATTGGGTTCCGTTGGAGGACAGCAGTCGGGTTCTCTCTTTTGCCGAGCCTCTGCGCTGCAGAACTCCCCCGCTGCCTCCTATGCCTCCGCCATCTGCTCGGTCTCCCCACTCGCACCTGTCGCCCCCACCCTCGGAGCGCCTTGAGTTTTGGCGGGTGGGGGTCCCGTGGGGCCGGCCGTTCTTCTCATCTGGGAAGGGATCAGGAGAAGAGGACAGGAAAGTCACCCTTAACGAATAGATGCTACGGGGTCAGGATTTAATCAAATGCAGGTGTGATTAAAAAACGTGGGTGGTTGAGGCTGAAGTCAGTGCTTCAAAATGATAAATTGCCGGGATACCTACTACCGTTCTCCCTCTGCCTCAGCCACTGGGCCTATGACCTCTGAAGGGCATTCGTAGAAGAATAAAAACAGCGTTGTCTTAGCCTGCATTAAATGATCCGTATAAGCTGATCGCACAAGAAAACACAGCTTGAAAGAGATTAAAAACTGCATATAGTAATAAACCTCAACTCTCGTGGGGCCCAACACTCATGGTTTTGGACACGCATTGCTGAAAACAGCACCATCCTCTTCTGTAATTACTGAAAGAAGTTTCTAGCACAGGGAAAGAAGTGGGAGTCATGTGGTTTATAATCTCTATAAACAGACATTTGCATACGAATGCAGATTCGGTAGGCAAGGGACCAAGATTCTGGTATCGGAAGCCTTCTTGTTTTCTGTTTGCAGTCCAGTAGTATTGTCACGTTTGAGCAGGCTTTGGTTACATGCAGGTAAACGGTCCAAAAGAGATGGAATGTATTGGCCAAAATGCAATCTCAGAACCCAGTCTGCTATTGTCTGATAGCAGTTTAGTTTTTTATTAGCTTTTTAAAAAAAATTATCTGCATTTAAATGTGTGTTTAAAGAGATTTGCTGAACGGTGTCTTTCTTGTGTATGAGGTCGCTAATCAACCTGCAAAGGATGTCTTGGCCCAGGTATCCATCCGTTTTCCGGATATCCAGCTATTCTCTAGCTACACTGGAATCCAGGAGACATTGCCTGTTGTCCCCAGAGGCTAAATCGTAGCAAGATGGCAGTCGATGGGTGGTTTAGAACATAAAATGAAAGATATTTCAAGATTAATGTCCCAATGTACCTGGATGAAAAAGTGGAAAAATTATAATCTTTTACTCTTGCATGCGCACAAGTGTGCATAAGCTGGTTTAGAAGCTTACCAGATAGGGCTTGCACCATGGGTTGATCATGGGAGCTGAGAAGCTGAGCTTGAATCGTTTCCACCACTCGTCTGAACCTGCGACTCGGACCTGGAGATGCACCGAGGCAAACATATGTAACTTATGTAAAAAATAACAACATTCGTGCCAGAATGATTCTTGAATTGACGAAATGACAACTTTAGCATTTTAAAACCTCAAATTATTTAATTTGAATTTAAAGGAATAGCTCAAAACTTTCAGAAACATATTTATTATTCACTTTCTGATTGACTTCTACAACAAGGCTACAGGGTTAGCTTAGCTTACCATAAAGACTGGAAATTGGAAAACTGGAAATCACTGCTCTCTATTATTCTCCACCAGAAAGCAACTATTTGCCAAATTGTCAAACATTTGTTTTAAGTCATTACACCCATAATCTTAATATTTAGGAAGCTTCATTAAATTCCCATTTAAAGTTGTTGCATGTCTGCCCCTCTTGCCTGATATGAGGGTGAACGTCACGCTGTAGATTCCTGTCTCCCTCCTTCCCTCCCTCTCGGTCCTCTCCCTCTCTCGCTCTCTCTCTCCCTCGGAGAAGGCAATGTCCACCTGGAACTTGACGGGCTTCTGGAAGACGGAAGGGCCGCCGGAGGATTTGTACTCGGCCCGGAAGCTGGTTTGGGAGAGGACGCTGTGACTGAGCGACGGGATCTGTGTGGTGGGGAGACAGAGAAGAAGCAGAGAGACCGACAGACTTACGAGGCGGGAGAGGTACGGGGGCCAACGTGAGTATAGGGAGACAAAGGGTGAGGGTGAGGAGAAGAGAGACAGAGTGAGCCATTGGTGAAAGCAACGTGATCCATCAACGTGCCACGAGTGAGCAAGATCGAAAATAAGAGAATAAGAGAAAACTGAGATAATGAGAGAAATGAAGTGCGTACAGTATGAGAGTGCGCGTGAAGTCCTTACAGCTTTGACAGTGAGAGCCGGCCATGCTTTCTACAAATGAGAGGTGTGAAAGACGGACAACACCAGATACTCACAGACAGGAAGGCGTGGACAATGTCGGCTTTGACCGAGCTCAGAGGTTTGTCTCTGATCACCACAAAGATCTGCTCCTCTTTCTCCAAGCCGATGAAGTTCCCAAACCACGACTTCTTAGCCAGCCTGGTGGCCAGACAAAAAACAAAAATAGAGTGTGAGCAAATACACAGATCCATAGAAACCATCCGAGAGCTCAAACGCACAGATTCACGTTGTGAAAACCTCGGCAATACTTTCTCTCGAGGAGTGTGACTTACTCAGGGCTAGATTCTGGTGTTAGACTGGACATGTCTTCTGATGTAGGAACTGAAAGAGACAAATCACTCTTGAAATAAAATTTGCATCCAGTATTAACATATATTTTCTTTTTATTTGAGTAGAAAGTCAGCCGGCGAAAGTCATCTTCCATTTGACAACAAAAGAACGAAAGTGTGCGTAGAAGAGAACTGGGAATTTTACAAAAGAAGTGATGCTCTTTTACCTGAAATCAGCTCTTTCCAACATTTATGAAATGTTTGTCTCGAGTTCCAAAGCAAATGTTTTTTTAAAATACAAAAAAATGTTGAGCAATCAGAATTATTCTCAACATGTATGTTTTGTGAAGCTGAGGTACAAAACCTAAAAGCCAAAAGTGGATCTTAATTTTTAAAACCTTTTCTATGCTCCTGATAATATTCCAGTAGCTGCATATCCCAAAACACATGATAATGATTTGCTCTCACAGTCCCAACGCGTCTCCAGCAGTCTCCAATATTAGATCTTTAGCTGGAAGCCAGAGGAAAAAATTATGGAGGTATAATTCATTGCCGTAATAGAGTTTTGGAATACTGCGTGCTGCTGAAATAGAAGAATAATGTTTTTACCCGTGTTGGAGCAGAAGAAACCTTTGGAAACTGATGACCTACTTAAGTCTAGCAGTTCCAGTGCAGACACTGGTGCATCTGTGAAAACACGACTCTCCCATAGTGTAAAAACAGAGCTCACCTTGCAGCTTACGCCGATGGAAACGGGGCGAGCCCAGCAGGTTGTTCTTGAAAGAATTGAGGCGAGTCCTCCAGTGGGCAGAGCTGCTGGCCGCCATGCCGCTCCCCCCTCCTGGACTGGAAGGCGGGGTCAGCGACAGCGAGCCCACCCCTCCTCCTCCCTCCGCCCGCGAAGAGGATGAGGACGAGGAAGAGGAGGGCGGGGTGGAGGAGGGGTGGTGAGGGTGGTGGACAGGGGTGCCCAAGGGTGTGGGCAACGGAGAACCCTGGGGAGTGACCTGCGGCACAGAGTGGGCAGAGTTTGGGTAGAAGCTCTTAGTCACTGACTTTAGGACAGAGGACGAGGGGAAGAAGAAACGGGGGATGGGTGACAGGAGTGGCGAAGGAGAGGGTGAGCGGGAGGATGGGTTGTGCAGAGGCAGGGATTTGATGGGCTGCAGATGGGGTCGGTCGGCAGGTCCCTTGCTGGGCAGGGTCTGGGTCTTTGGGTTTTGGGGAGCTTTTGGCTTGTCATGAGCCCGTGCTGAGCGAGGAGTGGTGGTGCTTCCCTGTTTGGGCTCCTTTGTGAGGGGGGTAGCTGTGGCAGAGGTGACGTCTGATTGGCTGAAAGTGAAGACGGGGCTCTGATAGGACTGGGGAAGTGGGTTTGTGGGGTGGGAGAGATGGATAACAAGAAAGAGAGGGGATGGAAGATGGAGAAAGGATGGAAATGAATACCATGCTTCATGACAAGAAAGAGTGCATCTTGTGAGTAGTGACAAATGCAATACTAGCAGTGCTGACTGTAAAAAGCATTTCTTTGTGCCATTTCTATCTTATGTGAGTGAGGGCTTAGCGATAGTTGAGGCAGTGACAGGGTTAAGAATGCAGTGACAAAGGACAGTGGCAGTGAAGGTGTTACTGTGCAGTATTAGGCTGGCGGTTAAGCTTAATTCATCTACCACCTCTGGACTGTTTTAACACAGTTTTCAACAAGAGCAAACAAGGAAAGCAAGTTATCCCATGACCCAAAATAAATCAGCAAATTTAAAGGTTCTTCATTCATATTTTAGCAACTGTGCATACAAGTAGTTCATGCATGGTGAGGAAGAGAAGTGACATGAAGACAGAAGAAAAATGCCACGCAGGCCACCTGCAGAGCTCGGTAAATGGATATTTTAGGGGGGGGGTTGTGATGTACAGTTAAAACTGAATTGCAGGGGTGGATGATATCAGCAGAGTAAAGTCAGGATAACCACAGCTGTGAATCAGAGAGATAATAACTAATACTATTATACATATAGTGGCAAGTCAAAGCTTGCCACCTTGTGTACATGGCTTAAATAGGAGCACCATGCACACAAATGCTAACCGGTGTTGACTTGGATCGAGGTCTTTATTCATAGTTTGTCTTGAAACGATAGTCAGGCGCCCGTATAAACACTGAAACAGGTTTTGTTTGCTGTCATCATTCCTCAGGTTCATACTGGTTACCAAGAGATTCGTGCCTATCTCCTTTAGCTGTGGAGCTACTAGGTTACAGGAGGGGTGTTAAATAATACAAATGAATGTTCCAATTCAATATTTATTATGAAATTCAATATTTTATAATGCATGCTTGTGTCATGTTCAAAGAGAGTGCAGGTAATCAAACCGACAACAGTTGTGTGCGTATTGTCTGTTAAAAGTTGGCCAACAGGCCCTTACCCTGGGACTGCTGAGAGGACTAGAGGAGAGACCAGTTGATGCTCCGCTGACTGAGCGAGACCTGACAAAGATCATACATCGGACAAGAATCTGTGTGAGTCTCAATGCATTCGTGGTATGCAGCGTTTACTGTATACGCGCAAGCGTGATATACTGTACCTCTGGCTGTGTGCAGCTGTGTCCAGTGCCCTGCGAGGCGGGGTAGGAGACCCCTGTTCAGTAACACTGAGCACCTCCAGGCTTTTCCTCTCGGGGCGACAGCGGCCGTGGCGCGTCAGCATGGGAGAGTCGACACGTTTTCGAGGAGGGTCTGCTGAGGATCAACACCAAAAAGTCATGCCAGCTATATATTACATGATACGTTGTTCAACCGCCATAAGAAAGCAGGACTAAGTAGCTAATACAGGCTTACTAATTAGACCCTGTGCAGTAAAATAGATAGTTTTAGATCTACAGGAACCCTGTGATGAATCCCATTGCTTCCTGTTAGTAAGAGATGTTGTTGCGTCTTCACTGTCCCGCTCTTTGTTGTCGCTCTGTCACTGTGCATTTATTTTCTCTTTTGCAGCTCTGAAAAGTACGCCTATGTTGAAAGTGATTTTGTCGCTCGCTGCGCCATCTGTGACTGTGATAAACTTAGCTTCGTTTGCACTGGCAGAATAGCTGCCCTCTCCCGTGTTTTGTCCCAAAGAGAAATCTTGCAAGATGTCCAGCGAAAGTCTTGTTTGAACATCATAAAAGACATTCAAGACCTCTTGTTGATAAAATGTTTCACATGGCTCCATAGAAATTCCATCAGAGACTGGAAACTGGAGAGGCCAACAAAACCAAACCTGACATGAAGGCACAGACTTCTGTCTGTCTTTCATATTGCTTTATGTGTTATTGTGAGATAACGGTAACAGATTCTTAACCTCTTAATTCACTGGCAGAAGTTAATGAGCACCTGCGTATGGCACCAGACTCACGCTCACTGTGGTTCAGGTGCTTTTCAGAGACTGAAGCTAAGCAAAACGTGGATCCGTCCTGCCCCCTAATGACTGACCTATGTCATTGCGTGGAGGCAAGTCCTCATCCTCGTAGCTGGGGTAGCGCTCTTTCCTGTCCAGCAGTAGGTAATAGATCATCTTCTCCTGGTTTTCTCTGAGGCAAATAAAGAGAGGGAAAGAAACTCATTGGATGAGATGTTAAATTCCAGAAATGATGATGTAGAACGGAGCAAAAGACTGGCTTCTAACAGGGCACTTTCTTAGAGTGGAAAGGCTGCTGACACAGCCCATCCATTTACGGACACATGGATTTCTCCATTCTGTTCATCTGATGATGCATTGATCCACTAAAAACATGTATTTACTGGAAGAGACACCTGTGCAGCTAAACGTGTGGCCACATACCCACTCTGTGTCACGCTATGTCCAATACTGCATGTTCAGATCCTCCAAAGGCTGCAGTCCTTCACTGAATGACAAAACGCTTTTCCGAGCACAAACCGGTGTGTCATTTGAAGCCTGATTTAAACCTGATTTTTCTTGTACTTCAAAGCTGACGAGGAGCTGCACCGCCACTTTGATATTTGTGAGGCTGGATCACGTTTTTTGGGCAGGACATGAAAGCGCATAGTCGCGTTCCTTATCCTTTGGAGGATCTAGTCCTTGAATTTGGACGCAGCTTCCGTCTGTCCGCCATCTTGAATGCTTTAACCCTGTGGCGAGTCAGTCGACCTGACTCAGACCAGAAGTTTCACACGGCACGAAGGAGAGGAAACCATATCCCCTTTCTGCTTTCAGACAGCACTCAAAATGTCTGTCCACAATATACAGGAGTCAATAAAAATAAGATGCTGAGTAACCAGAATAACAGTTATTGCTGTACACAACAGTCCTGAAATAAATACTATCGACATTAAACATATATTTCATGTTAAATCAAACAATACCATAGCAATAACATAGCCTCGTAACTGCCCATAAGTAAGCGAGCAGTGAGTTTATTGCATGGCTATTGCGTTGCAAGTGTTTCTATTTCCGTGGTCCCTCGGTGTGCAATTGGGCACTGAGTGACATAGTCGTATTTAAGGTTGAAGACAGACTTACTCTTCACATTGCAAATCACGTGTCAGCTTGACTCTGTCTCGGAAACAGCCCAGCGAGTGCATGCTGTCCAACACATCTGGGTCCAGCTCAGTCAGGGACAAGATTCGCCTCACACACACTCGTCTGGGAGGAGGCTGCTCGGGACACGGCTCATTGCGACCACCCCTGGGAGTCACACACAACGCAAGACACAATGAAACACACATGAATAACAGAGATATATATGATTAAATATGACATTAAATCAGTATTTTATTCAGCTGTATATATACGTATGTAAAAATGAACGTATGCTTACAGATACCAGGCGTGTTTCTGGATGGCCTCTAGCTGTATGGGGTGACAGGGCAGATGGGGCCATTAGTTTCTACAGTCTGTTAACAGCCAGATGGCCACAGTGCTGCGCTTTGTAAACAGTTCACACCAGAAACGTTTTTTACATGCGCAAAAGACACCTCATCAGTTCTGAATATTGTACATTAAAATCACAATTTGCAACTGTGCAATGTTTATTGTTTTCGAGAATATAACAGAAAATCCTGCGTCGCTAACTGAGAAATGAAGCCGGTAGTCAACGCTGACGCTCTCATTGTACTTTATTATGAAAAAACGTGGGTGTGAATGCACACGGATGATGCAAACACACAACGTAAATGCAACTGTGTCTCTGATCCGTGTCAAATACGATTAATTTAAAATACTAGGGTGCAGGTCCAGCTACGAAGAGCAAAAGGTAAAGTGTTGAGAGGTGATCCCGATTCCATGTGGACAATTCAACACAGGTGTAAACGCACTAAATTGTCCCTAGATATATTCTGTACACGAGACTTATTAATTCCAGGTACTTAGGCCCCATTTAAACTCGCCGCGTATGAGCCTGGTGTGAGTAAAGTATCGTACCGTGAGCCTCTTCTCAGGGTTGACCTCAATCATGCCCTTGAGCAGGGACTGGCAGTCCGGAGGGATGAAATGGGGCATGTGGAACACCCCACTCTTTACCTTCTCCAGGAGCTGGCGTAAATTGTCATGGTCAAAAGGCAGGGCACCCTACAAGAAAAAAAAAGAAGGAGGGGAGGAAGAAGGAAGGAAAAACATATGTGATAAAAATGAACTTAACAAAGGAGATTTATAAAGGGAGCAAACTGTGTTATTAAAGACTTACCACCAGTAGAGCAAAGAGAATGACCCCACAGCTCCACACATCTGCTCTCCGTCCATCATATTTCTCACCCTGCCAAACAGAATCCACATGAATTCCCCAAAACTTGACTCAAAACACATGAAATTATTTAATATCCCAAGATATTCCTGTCAAAAGAACCACTTTATAATGCTGCACTTACCCGTATGACTTCAGGGCAAGCATAATGTGGTGATCTAAGGTGGAAGAGAAATGTGGTACATGCAACATTACAGTCCTGTACGAATAGTTTTAATAGCAGTAATATTAATAATAAAAAAACAAAGCATATAATATGCATAGCCTTCTAATTATTTATATTGCACTTTTCTAAAATACTATCCGTGTGTACACTTTGCTTATGAACACACTCACAGAGTAGGTACTCACCCACAGCTGGTCTCTAACAAACTGTCTCCCACCTGTAGGGAGGCCATGCCAAAGTCAGCGATACGGATGTTGTTCTTTTCATCCAGGAGCAGGTTCTCGGGCTTCAGGTCTCTGTGACTGCACAACCAAAACAGATCCCTTTAGTCTTCCCGTGAAGATTATGTCATTTGAGCTTAACTGTGACTGCAAGTGGCTTTAATGTTGGCTCATTCTACAGGCTTCAAAGTTTTTCCACTCATTTATTAGTTGATATACTGTCACAAAAGTCTACAAGGAATGCACCAGTGGTAAGTTCTTGCAAGCATCAAGTCAGTATTAAAGAGGAATGATCTGTTTCAGATACATTTTTGGTGTTACAGGCGCAGGCAGCAGGAACGTCTGATTTATTTTGCCATGACACATCAAATCCACATCGAGCCTTTATTGATTAAAGGGCTATAAATTAACAACATTGAAGCCATATGGTTTCTGTTTTCAGGCCTCCAAAGGGCTTATTAAGTTAGCAGAAAAACCCAAACCACGACTCAGCACATGATCCACATCCCAATTTAAGAATCACTGATCTATCCAAAAACCAACCAGATGGAATGACTGTGGCAGAAATCCAAAGCAGAGATGATCTGCCTGAAGAACTTCCTGGCCTCTTTCGGAGTCAGCCGGCCCTTCTTCACCAGGTAGTCAAACAGCTCTCCCCCTGACACATGCTCCAACACCAGGTACCTGTCCACATATGAGGGGGACAAGTGTGATTTCAAACATTCAACAGACAGAAAAGCGTATTACAAAACTTTCCTCACGACAGATCAAAAACTTTTCTGAATTATTGTCTGAGAGGAAGGAAATGCGAGAATTACAGTGATAAGAGCAGATTAATATAGTTCTTAGAGCAATATTTACGCCCATCCCACTCCAAAGTTCAGTATTCGGCAACAACAACTGAGCGTTTCGGATGCAGAGGGAACTCACAGGTATTTGTTATTCTCGTAAACGTCATGCAGCTTCAACACATGCGGATGCTCAATCAGTTTCAGAATGGCAATCTCCCTCTCCACCTGATCAGAGAGACATCGAGAGAAAGACAGATGAAGACACTGAAGCAGAGCGCCGTCCACTAAATGTAATTTTTGAGGCAACAGAAGAAAAGGGAATCAATTGACAAACACAGCAGTTAAATATAGAGAATATGGAGCAGTTTGTGTGCAGCATAAAACACCTGGCTACATACAGAATTAGCATCGCTGTCGTCACCGTGAGCAACAACCTCAACAACGTCGCACTGTACCTTCATTAGGACCGACTCCGACAGCTTCTCCCTGTTGACTATTTTGATGGCTACCTTCTGACCCGTAATACAGTGGACCCCGAGCTTGACCAGTCCTGAAAGACAAGAATGTAAGAAATAGAAAATAAATAAATAAATAAAAGACAGACTGTGGATGAGTTTTATCGTTTTATACTCAAAGAAAGTTTGGTCCACTCACCTGTCTGCCCCTTCCCCAGTGTTTTTTCCAGTCGGTAGGGCCCAACATATTGAGCTGACTGACTTAGCGACAGTTCCTTACTCATACTGCTCTGACTGGAGGCTAATACACAACTACTACTACTACTACTGCACTGTGGTTATTGCAATTACTCTGATATTATACAGCTTATACAGAAGTTACAGTGGGATACAAGATGGTGCTCAACTTAGACGAACATTTTTTTGTTATATTCCAGTGATAACACTGCTACTCTGGAGTTACTGGGTGAACATTTAAAAAATGTACAAGTCAAACTGGTGATGATTTACAATGACCATTCTTCACCTAAACCTCATAAATAAACTATATATATTTATATATATATATAATTTTTTTAAAACATGTATAACGTTGATATTTAACAAAACAGCCAGCTAGTGGTTGACTGAAGCAGAGAAACTAAGATGACAATAAGTTACAATGCTGTTTTTATGCGTTAAATACTGACCACTACCCTAAAGATAAACATGACAAGGTAGGCAAACTAATGAGCTTCACCCCTGTACATCAGCTTATTGGTATAACTTGCACTGTGTTACATGTAATGACGTTAACTATATTATGACGGTTAATAAGAAAATTATCGCAGAGTAACGTTGACGCTATATAGCCTTAAAACCAAATCAAGTTTTACCGCGTCCGCTGCACAGATTTATGACATTTAATCGTTGGCTCGACCAAGAAAGAACGTCAGATACGGCAAGTGGATGTTAGCGCTGACATTTAAATCAGTTTCATTAGCTCTTGCCAGGCCTGTTTTCACAGGTGCAACAACATGCTATGTAGCCTCGCCGCCGCTCTCCCACACAGCAGCGAGGCTAGCTTAGCCTCAACGCCTCGACCAACGGCCGTCTCGCTCGCGCGCCGCCTGTCAAAAAAACCGACACCTCGCGAAGTTTCCAGGCGTCGCCAAACGGTTGGATTTATCACACGGCCGCCGCATTCCCACAATATCCCCTCGCAAAACAACCATCTTTTAGCGTAGCGTAGTCCTCCCCCTCCCTGTCTCCCTCTCCCTCTCTCTCTCTCTCTCTCTCTCTCCCCCCGTCCTCTCCCTCTCTACATCCCTGCAAGTAGCGGATCACAGCATCTTCTCCTCTCCTCTCCTTTGGCGTGTCCTCCTCCTCCTCCCTCACCGGCTGATACACAGGTAGAAAAAAAAAGAAGCACAACACAGATATCCGCCGATCAACACGCGCTATTATTGGCTGTCTGTATCCCCCTCCTCACTTCGGATATTAGTTCACGCAGCGGAAAGGCCTCCTGTATTATACTCCCTTCGGTTTTTCTTGCCGTAAATCGATATTTTCTCTCTCCTCTTCCTTCCTTCGTCTCACTCGCATCAGCATCCGGGTCCCACTCTCTCTCCATCCTCTCTCCTCTCGCCTCTCCTCCCTCCCCCGCCCCCCTCCTCCACCACCACCACCTCCTCCTCCTCCTCCTCCTCCTCCTCCTCTTCCCGATCATCTTCCTCAAAATACGCTTATCTCTGCATTCACACTGTGGGCCCCTGAGAGCTGCAGCGGACACCTCCCTCACTGTTGCTGTCAGTGACACTTGACAACATGGACAGAGACAGCGGATCATGGGACGCTTGTAAGGGGATGATGGGGTGCTCTGGCCCGGCTCTGGCCCGGCTATGGCCCGTCTTTGGCCTTTTAGTATCACCGGTGTCCCACAGGTGGTATTTTGGTTGTAATTGTAATTTGAAGTGTCATGAGGTGCATTGAGATAACTACATATAGATATTTTACAGTACAATAAGTAAAAATAGATATATTTAATTTTAATTTGACTTATTAATTATTTTTTATTCATTAAAATACTTAACTTAAGTATAGTTTAAGTGCTTAACTAATTGATTTGCTGATTATAATTACTTTTCAGATACAGACAATGCAGCAATAACGTAACCTAATAATATTAAAACAATGATATGTAACTGAGCAGGACAAAATTAGTAGTTTTATTTTCTTTTTGATATTTTACATACATTTTACTGATAACACTAAAATACTGTTTTAAAACTTGATTGCCAAACTTTTTACTTGTAATTTTACAGTGTGTATGACACTCTATTACGAGTAAACATCCTATATTCAATCATTTTATTCAAGTAGAAGTACAGTAGTATTAGTAGAATTAGCAGCAAAATGTATTCATATATATATAAAAATTAAGTGTCCCCCTGCTATACTTTTCTATTTAATCAAGATTTTTATTATTACTGTGCAAACATGATTTAAGTGTTGTGGCCAATTTTACTTTATTATTATTATTGTTGTTATTTAGCAGTTTATTCTCTCACTGTAACCCAGTTAAACTGTACCAATATGTTTTGTACTGTAATATCTTACTTACTTGTTAAAGCTAACTTTTAATAGCTGTTAAATAAATGTAGTGGGGCAATTTCTACTTTCTCCCCTGAAATGTAGTGGAAGCATGAAGTAGACTAAAATCAAAGTCAAAACCATACTTTAGGACTGAACTTGAGTAAATGTGCTTAGTTCCTTTCAACCATTAATAGCAGGCCTTTCTTCACACGGCTTCATTTAGATTGAATGTTTTCTGACTGTTGTCACACTAGGAAAATCAAAAATCAGTCATAAATTATGTAAAGTAATGATGGAATGGTAATTCCATTAGCTGCTTCGCTGTCTGGGTCATGGTATTGTGCATGCTGGCTCTCTGCCATGCTGTCATGAGTTACTGGGACACTCAAGCCACAGACCATGTTTCTATTGTTTTCTGTTGTCAAATGATGGGAAGACAATAACATAAAAACTCAACAGCAGCATAGACCATGGCACAACTCAGGTCTGTTGTGCATACCTCCTTAAAGAAGGGTGACCCAGCACATCTCCTCATCTGGACAGGACACTGAAAAGACAGGTGTTGGGTGCTGATTGAAATGAATTATACAGAGATTTTATTTTTGAAAAATGGGTAAGTAGGACATTTTGAATGTATCATCTGTAAAGTGCCTTGAAAAATCTCTAAAATCTCAATTTGAAATGTTGTGTGTGGGCGGATAATTCCCCAAAGCCCATCTTCATCTGCGCCTAGCTGGTTGATTTGCACACATGCAGCCAGAAAGATTTGTCTCCAACCATGGAGCAGAAATAGAACGGAAAACACACTCATCCTTTTAACATTTTCTGGTTCGTTCTGATGGGATGCACATGTTTTTTTTTATGATCAGAATACTAACACCAAATCAGTGCCATGAATGACACACCCTGCAGGAGAAAATGGATCAAATCTACCTGCAATGACAGTCAACAGACACTTGTCAATATCCTTTGTTTTTTTTTTTCCTCAAGCAGAATTTGAATTAAGAGAATAGTTGCAAAAAGGGAAGACAAAGTAAGACATTGCTTCTCAGTCTGCAGCTGTAACAATGAAGCTTGCCTTGCCATAAACCTGCAAAGATATTGTGTTACTGTATGGCTCCTTCATGTGAATCTCTCCAGAGCCTGATCCTGAACCTCTCCTTCAGTTCACCAGGATCTACTCTTAGTTTATTTTTTAACACCCAGCTTCTGAGTAAATCCCACTGGCTCCTAAACACCTTTTCTCTCCATCTCAACTGAGAACTCTACAAAAACGTCTCTTCGGTGTCCTTTCATCAGTCCAACCTGATGCATTCCCACAATCCAGACGCTCAATGCCACGACTCAGACTGGAAAAGTGACATTAGACTGCTCAGTGCAGGTACTAATGTGAGGATTAGACAGAGATTAACAAGCTCGTCTTAATTCCATTAAAAGGATCTCTACTATGCTAGGCTAGTGAAGACGTTAGAACAGCCTGCGCATCTAGTAATGTAAGAAACAAAAAGAAATGCTTTGAAAGAAATGTAACATTTTTTTTATTAAAATGAATATACTGTGTGTGGAAAATGGACAAGCTTTTTAGAAATATTTTTATTTGTGCATAAAAATATTACAGTACATAGTAAGTATTATAGAAAAGTCCATAACAAGCTCATAACATTTATAGGGGAAAATAGTTTCACATTGACAGAAGAAGACAGCTCAGTATCATCGCCCCCCCTCTTCTGTTTTTCAGATGGTTCCGTCCATTGCAATAAGCGAGGAGGGGAATGCTGGGAAAGTAAAGCTGTGATTACAAAAAGTCAAAAATGTGTAAAGTAAGTAGCATATGTGTCCAAATGTGTGATTTAAATCATCCAAATAAATACAGTTTTGCTTCAAAGGTTTATTCGCATTTGTCCTTTAAATGTCAATATCCAGTTTCCTCTTTTTTTCAGCTTCTTCTGTTGTCTGATTTCACTTTTTTCATTTTCCTTTACCTCTTTTAATATGAGTCTAATTCTGTGTAAAATGATCCTCCATAAACGTCACTGTTCATCTCCTAATGAACACACTGATAGCTGATAGTACAATGGTTAACTGTTTGGTGAATGATTGTTATTCTGGTTTACAACCACCGATTATTTGTGCAACACCACAGGACTCATGATGTTTAATGGGTGGTTTTTGACTCTTTATACAGTAATAAAGTTTGTAGTTGTCATTCGTGTGAACTTACATTTTATTAAGATGTGTTTCCTTGTGTATTATGATCCCTCAGACAGGGTTTTTATACAGGCCTGGAAGGCATCTATCAGATCTTTACAACCTTCTGCTCCTTTCTCTCTGACACTGAAACACAAAGCCAAATTTACAAACCACACTTGCCGCTCTCAGCACATATAACAAGGTTTCAGTTAGAATTGTGCAAATGACATGATGTGGAGATGTGAAGGAAACATAAAATAAAAAGACCTGGAACTGCGGAGAAGATGCTATAAGGAATATGAGTCTAAATGTGCATCAAAGGGATTATTGCAGTACAGTAATAAGTACTTGAACTCAAAGCCCCACAGCTGCTCTTATCTGCATCTGATAATAACAAGAGGGAGTAATCTGTAGAGCAGCTCCACTAACACTAATCACCACTGCACGTGGACACACACCAAATGTCTGTCGCTTCTTGCATGTAATACGAAGCAACACCAAGGAATGTGCCGGACCTCTGCAATAGGTCATACATGTGGACGCCTATTTTAAACCTTGGGTCTATTTATGTTTCTCACAAAATGTATGTTAAATGTCATTACAGTTAGTCATATGATGTAGAGAGGATTACTAACAGTTGTGAACAAGTATTACATTACATTACCTCCAATTAGACTTAATGGTCAGCCCAAAGGCGCTCTTAAAAGTTGAGGCCGGATGAGAAGTTAATGTGAATTGCAGTGGATATCATGCTCTCTAATGAAGACTGGCCAAAAGGACGTAATAAAAAGTGACCAGTCTTTAGCTGGAACCCAAACACAGCTAATGAATCTTCCTCGAGGGCATAAAGTTATACAAAGACACACACACTGCAGCCACCAAAGGCTGTCACACGGGCTGAAGAAAATGTAATGATTCATTTTACAATTTTTTAAATGTATGCCTATTTGTATAAGCAGCATTTCCAGCATCTTGTCATTCCTGTCAGAACTCACCATTTGTCAATGTCCTCTTTGATAACCTGGCATGGCGCTGGCACGGCTTCGTTAGAGTCTGGCATGTTGACAGAAGGGAGCTGGAGTTTGTGGAGGTGCACTGCTGCCCGGTCTGCAGTCAAGTATGGATACAGATTAGTTACAGAGATGAAGGGAAAGGCAGTGAGGACAGGGAGGGAGGAGGCATGACACTGACTGAGTATGATAAGCTCAAAAGAGGGAATCTGATTTAAATTAATCACACACAAGGGAAGTTTGAGTAGGCTATTATTTTTTATTTTATTTACGTTTGACATTCTTTGCCAACCTATATAATCAAAGTATTCTTAAATTCTCTCATTCCTGTCCTTTGTTTTAAAGCCTTTATAATGAATATGCAGATAGCTGACCTTTTGAGTCAAGCATTATGCATTACAAAGGCCTCATAATGCATCTAAAACACTCACTACAGGGGAGGGCACTTTCCTGAAAAGAGATTGGGGAGCCTGACTTTATTTCACACTGTCGGCTTAAGAGGGTTGAGCTGAGAGTTGTGGCATTCGCTTAAGTGATAAACCTAGAATTAGCATTGAACATGCCATTAGAAATGCAACAGCCTGAAAACAAACCTGAATATGAAAGATAAAAATAAAAGTACACGTGGGTCACATTAGTGAGGCTAATCCCTACAGGAACACGCATTTGTTTCTTTATGTACACAGAAATATTTTTGTTTCTCAAGGCGTACGCAAGACACTTTCCACTAAACATAATGTGAAACATCTGATAAAGTGCAATAAACTGAGACCGACATGATGATTAAAGAACAATCTCAACATGTATTGTATCATATTTCATGATTATATTGTATATTCTACATAAAATGATGTTTATATATAACAGTGAGATTCTCCCAAAGAAGAATAAGTAAGATGAGATCAATTTTTAGTTTATTAACATTTATGGGACCTCAGAGTCTAAGGATAAATCATTTATTCCACTTTATTGTATAAAATATTCAATGATGAAATAAAATGAACCTAGGTTTTTGAATGGACTTCATATGTATAAGTATATTATGTAAGATGATAGACCGCTGCATCATTTTATTTTCTACAGTTACAGCTCATTCATAATGACACAGGGAAATGTGACCGACTGGTAAGAGACATTAAAGTCACAAGTGTTTTCATCAGCAAAATACAAGAGGTACCAGAAATATGTGCCCACTATGCATGTTATAGATATTGTAGGACAAAACAGTAAGAGAGAACACGGCAGATACTTCAGTTTTGGACACACACAGCGCACAAAAGGTGTCTCAAAATGTGCAAAATCTGACATGGGTAAAATATATAATAATAGACACAGTCTTTAACTTCAACACTAGAGGGCAACACATACACACAGTGATGAATTACTGCACAGACAGGCCTCCACGGCGTGTGCAACATTGTTACCTGTAAAGAAATCACATTTGCGTTCAGCAACTTATCTAGTTTAGATGTCCATGGCATTTTCTGATAACATATCATAGGCGGTGCGGTGTGGTTACAGGTTGATGTGGTGGTCAGTCTAATTACAGTGCCTCGGAGAACAGTGGTCACAAACACCAAAGATATGAAACATGAGCAAGAGCGAGGCTGCCTCAGCTCATAGAGATCAACGATTCCTCCTCCTTTATAATCACCATAAAATCCAGTGTGCCATCTGCTGGCGAGCAAATCAAGTGCATATGGGGTCTGGCAGACAGGTTCTCCAAATACTAAAATTAGCACACAAAAAAAGGCCTGAAACAGGTCTTGGTATCTTGGCATATGTGAAGGGAGAAAATACCCCATGTTGGCATGCTGATAAACGCCAAGCTGCAGTCTTTTTAATTAATTAGACATCCGATTAAAGGAAATACCTCCGTTTCTCAAACAGGCTGCAAGATTTGGATGTTGAATTTGTGATTTTTTTAATTATATTTTTTTTAAATATCTGGTTATTGCTGGAAATACTTTTGCACTCGAATGCGCCTCAGCCAATGGCAGCGTTCAATACAAACAGCTGACTCCCTTTTTTGTGTGTTGTTGTTCGTGTAAAAAAAAAAGAAAAAAGAAGTAGTCTAAATTCATAATTAGCCTATCAATAATATGGAGATATCCGGGGGGAAAAGGCGTGCAGTGCTTGTTTGGCAGAGTGTGGGTCGGTGAATGGAGGTCACCGCAGACACTCGGTGAGTCTCGGCGGAGAGACAGAGAGGGGGAGAGGGAGGACGGACAGCGGCCAGCCGCCTTCAAAAATGGCGTCTCCGGAGGAAAATGAGTAAAAAATATTAAAACGCGGCCTGTTTTCTCTACACTTCCTCGTTCGGTATTTGTATATTTTCACACTCTTGCTGTGTTTTTTTTTTTTTTTTAACCAACACTGCGGTTAAACGCCGTCGTCGCTTTTACGCGAGTGGCTAAAAAACGAGCGGAAAAAAATGGGGAGCGAGCATTTGGGGAAATAAAAGCAGCCCTGTTTTATTTTGATGCGTCGTTACTGACAGCTAGCATCTGCTGCTAGCCTCACAAGCTCCGGAGAAAGGGAGATAGAGAGAGACACACACACACACACACGCGAAGAGAGGGGGGTGGGAACGATTTGCATGCAAAGGGAAGAAGACGAAGAAAAGGGTTTTTTTTTTTTTTTTTAAATTGGGGATTTCTTCCTTCTCCTCGTCTATGGGGGATGATTGGGTACCAACGTGGCCCCGTCGATTGCAATCTTTTTTTCTCTCTCTGGTGCTAGCATCGTAGCAAAGACTACTAGCCTAAAGAAAGGGGAGGAGAGACGGTGAAAAAGGACGCATTCAAATCAAATGTTTATCAGCAATTCGCCCATCACCGGCCCAATCCGCGGCATCTTCATCATGACCGAGACTGATTTTGGACTAAATCTGCATTCGTGGAAATGATAAACGTGAAAGGCGTAGGAAAAGGAGAAAGACTGGCTTTTTTTGGAGGTGGTTGGATTATAACCCCGTAGACCCCCCTCTTTTTTTCATCCAGCTTTCTCCTCCTCCCCTCCATTTCTCTTTCAATATGCTGTTTTCCACTCCTGAGGACTTGCTTATGAAACCGGGGAAAATAGCCTGAAACCGAGAACGGGAAAGACTGGATTTTTTTTCCGTAATCTGCTCTGCGACGTTCTCGTTGCTTTCGTCCTCATCGCACACATTGTACAGCCACATAAATGGATAGAAATTACCCGGGAACAGGATTTGGTGATTTGGGCGCAGGAGCAGGATGGAGTTACGAGAGATCGGCAAAAGCAAGGTATGCATTGGATCTAGACAATGTGCATGCATCATTGGTACTTTGCAGGGCACGATGTGTGGCCCATGTAAACAAATTGTCGCCACTGGGTTCATATATAGTGCCATGCCCTGCCATTATGTGCAGTGCATTGTCATCCAAATAGTTGCATAGTAATAATATTATAAACAGGAATGGAGCTAGTGTGCGTGTCGTGGGGGTGGGCGGGGTGGAGAAAGGAAAAGGTTGGGGATATGAATTGTGTGATTGACAGACAGACGTGGGTTTTTGGTGGACCTGGCGGGTTGGAGGTGGGGGTATGTCTGGAGCATCCATAGGAATTATTGTTCCCTGTATGTGTGTGTGTGTGTGTGTGTGTGTGTGTGCAGGCCTGGACACAGACCCTGATAGATAAATTCACTGGATTGATAGCAACTGCGAAGAGTGCAGACGCAGCAAACCCCCTTCACAGCAGCCCCCCATGACAGACATCAACAAGAACTGATACATATTAACCGGGATGATGCATTTAATGCAATTCATTTAACTGCTGCGCTTTAAATAAAATGGGGGGTGGATAAAAATCTTAAGGCGGAGCTGGAGCCATATTCTGAGATTTCTAATGCATTTTTTTTTTGCCAAAGCGTGATCTAGATAATTGGTGGTCGTTTTGTGTTAATTTGCATAATTAAATTGTGGTATATCCCCACTGCACCAAACTTGCATTTTATCATTCGTCTTAAATTAAAACAAAGAAAGCCCAAGGTGAATTATTTCAGGTGATTTTATTTATTATTTTTTTCTTCAATAGCCAGAGGTAGCTCTGTCTTTTAGCTTCACGTTAGCCTGCGTGCTAGCGTTATGTTGCATGGAAGTCAGTCGAGGCCTGTGAACGCGAGCGTTATTATCATCTTTAGCCGCACATATTTGAGATGTTTGGACCCGGCGTTAGCTACCTGCTCATACTCCAAAGCCACCGTGTTTCTGTGGCGACGAGATATTTGGCTAAACAAACCTGGCTAGTTGCTGGTGTTTGCATGCAGCTTAGCATGCATTTGCGTCGACTTGCACCATCCAGCTGTTAGCTACATCAACATAATCAATTGTTGGAGAGGCACGAATCGTTTGTCTTTGGCGTAAATCGACTGGGCTGTGTTTTTAACGTGGTTTTAAACCCGCACGTCGGTTATGAATGATTTATTTACACGTTAAAAAAAAAGACTGGCCTTGCTGTTTGGGCCTAGTCTCTGCATTTCTACCATAGCTGCTGTGCATTGCTGCTAGGCGGTGCTACCAAAAGCAAAAATGCTAGCATGTTATCCAGCCAGCCAGCCACGCATTTCATCTGTCCTCACTAATGCAAAGTTCTGCAACTCACAAATCCTCACTGTTGAATAAGAAGCTTACTTAGTTTATAAATTTCTAAATTATATAGTTGTTGGGTCCTGTGGGTCCATTATTCTAATTACAAATGATCTGTCCCATTATTTTTGCATACCACTTAGATTGATGGTTTGACACTTTTGCATCTGCTGTGATACACTTTGTTATAAAGTTTGCAATTCTGACGTGAATGATTAATGTAGATTTTCACCTCCTTAAATGTAAATATCAGTCAGACTCATCAGGTATTTTTTATTTATTTATGTATTTTTCACATGTGGAGAAGTTACACATGGAGACCAACCAAATGAGTTGACGTGATGATAATTGAAGAACAATTCACTTCCATGTCACATTTTGTATGTTTTACCCAAGACTAGACAGTCTTTCCTCAAGGGTCACATTTTGGGAACACATTAGGTTTATGTAAATGTACTCTGAAATTAATGACACTTGACAATCCCCCCCTTCCATTCCCTTTTCTCTGTAGTCTTGTATACGGGAGTTCCAGATCATCCCACCCTGAGTCTGAGCTCCTTCACCGACAAGCCTACGCCACCCCACACCCTCTGCAGGGCTATGCCACCAATCACCACCCAGGGAGCTCTGGCCAAGGCGGGGCTTGGGGAGCAGCTGGACGGAGTTTGGGTGAGATAAATGTCATACCTTCCATGTCACCACCATAAGGGGCCCCGGCAATGAATTATTGTGTCTCTCCTTGCAGGCCCTGGTAGATTATTGTCATTGAAAAATGGGCACATTATAGCTCAATTGAGTTGAAGCCCTAGATGTTAAAGCCTGAAGTCACAGATTCATCTCATGCAGTCTACCAATTTCTTCAGGGTTATTTTCAGTAACAGAGGTTAATGTATGTATATTTCAGGACTGCTGATGTCCTGATTCAGATTTACCTGTGTGACAACAGGCTTGTAAAATAAACCTCTATTAATATATTGTTTACTTTGATAATATGATTATATCTACATAATGCTCGTAAATATTTGCATTCTTAATCAGTAAACAGATTTTCATGCTTGCATCTCTCCTTCCCAAAGGTCTGTCGGGGCTCTTTGACACTGGCCTGCACCACGCCAGCCCCTCTGCCCCAGATGCCTCCGTCATGAATCTGATCTCAGCCCTGGAGTCCCGGGGTCCCCAACCTCCACCGTCTGCCTCCTCCCTTCTCTCCCAGTTCCGCACACCATCCTGGCAGACAGGTAGATCATCCCTCATGTGTTAACATTCAAACAGGCCCTGCAGTCAATATGACATTTAAAGAACATCACAATGCTTGGCTGCATTATTATTCTGACAGTGGTGCTATTGGAGCATGTTCACATTAAATTTAAGTGTTTTATTGTACTTGTTGAATACTTTTTTTTTTTTTAAATCTCTTTTTTCCCTTTCATTATTTTGTCATTTAAATGATAGCTTGATGGATAATAAGTACAATATGTCTTCCTCTTCCTAACAGCGATGCACACGCCTGCTCCTCCTGAACTATTCATCTCTGGAGCCCTTCCTGGCTCTGGCTCCTTCCCCTCCTCCTCAGCTCTCTCAGCCTATCAGCATCCAGCATCCTTCTCCAGCCGCTCTTTCCCTACCGCCTCCCTTTCCCTCCAGGATACACCCACGTTTAGTCCCACATCCAATGGCCTGCTTTCCCCACACGACCCCTTACTACACATCAAGGCCCCTTCCCAGTCTAGCCTGGGTTTTGATAGACTCCTGTCCTCGCAGGGTGCTGCTGCAGCTGCCTATAGGGGCAGCCAGGATCCCACGAGTGCCACATCTGCCCAGGCGTCCTCTGCCAGGCATCTGCAGTCACACCAGTTCAACCTGCTGTCATCACAGCTCCAGGACCAGTCGTCCCAGTTGTACAATGCATCAGTCTTTTCTTCAGCCCAGCCCCAACCTCAGTCCCAGTCCCAGTCCAATTCGGCTCAGGAAAGGGCTGTGCCCCGGCAAGACAGTGTTATTAAGCACTACCAACGGCCCACGCCAGCTCAGTCACAGCTCTCATCTTCTGCTGCCCACTCCCTACAGCACTACCTCAGCTGTGGAGGGGCAGGGTACCAGCAGATTGCCACCCACCACAGGCACGCTGGCCTTTCTTGTAGCCCACTGGGCGACCAGAGCCCCTCATCTGATCACAAGCCCACTGCACGCACTGAACAATATCGGCCAATTATTCAGCCCCCTTATTCCTCCTCCTCCTCTTCCTCATCTTCTTCTTCAGCTGGGAAAGGTACCAAAAGCAGCTCCAGCAGTGGATATTCTTCTGCCAGTTCGGCATCATCATCAAGAACTACCTCACACACCCCCTTCTGCTTCCTCTACATCCTCTTCTTCATCCTCTTCTTCTGCCACCTCTGGGGCTCATCCTTCCAACTCAATCCCCACCTCCAGCTCCAGCGCAGCCCCTTCCAGGCAGCAGCCACCCCCTCAGCCGGCTCCACCTCCCCCGGCTCCTCAGCAGCAGCCTCCTTCCACATCCAGCTCGGCCCCCCAGTCTCTCCCCAAATCCTGCCTCTCAGGCTATGGTTCTCCTGTGCCCCCAGTGAAGACCCCCACCTCTGCTCTTACTGGTCAGACCCCACCCCAACAACAGACGCAATCATATTCACCTAATCAGCCCCCTACTTCCCACTTGGCTCAGTCCTACGGAGGGTTCAGCTCACCACAAGCCCAAGACCTGAGCTCAGGTACAGGTGGGAAAGGCTATGGCAGTTTAGGAGGGCGGAGCCAGTCGTACTCCACTGATATATACTCTGACTCTGCTTATGGATCACTTCCATCCTCTCTGGGTGGAGCTGGAAGCCCATCACTAGGCTATGGCGCCCCAGGTCACTCCCCTGCCCTTTTAAGGTCAAGTGGTTCATCAGGTAGTGGAGCATCTGGGGGAGGAAGCAGTAGCGGCACAGGTAATGGGAACTCTGGGTCAGGAGGAGGTGCAGGAAATAGCATGACCAATGAGAGAGGTGGAGGTGGTAGTGGTGGAGGGTCTTATCATATTCCAGATTCTAGCCCCTCTCCATCTGGCAACTCGGGCATCATCCGTCCAGGGTTGCACTCCCCAGTGCCCACCTGCCCCACACAATCTCCAGGAGGTGCAGGCTCTAATAAATACATTTCTTCAGTTCTCTCCCCGACCTTCCTATCCTCCCCACAGGGCTACCCTGATACCAGAGGCCCCAGCTCTCAACCCCAGCCCTATCATTCCACCTCCTCAAAACCTAAGGCGGACACTTCCATGCTAGGAGTGGGCTCTCAGAGATCCCAAGAAGAAGTAGATGACGACGATGAGTTCTTGATCCAGCACCTACTGCAGGCGCAAGCAAGTCCTGCTCCCCAGGCTGCCCACCACCATCCCCAACAACCACCCCCGCAGGCATCCCAACAAGCACCGCCACAGCCCCAGTCAGTGCCCCCAACCACTGATTCAGGTAAAGGGCTGAGCTATGACATGGGTAAGACCTCTGAGGAGAGGTACCACCCCCAGAGTGTCATCCGTACCCACAGTGCCACATCCACTGCTGGAGTAGGTAATGCAGGGTCTGGAGGGTCCATCTCAGGGCTGGAGAACCAGCTGGAGATGTCACTAAAGAAACAGCAGCAACAACATCAACAGCACCACCATCAACAGCAGCAACGGAACGAGAGGGCTGTTGGAAACAGCAGGAGCAGTGGAGGGAGAGGCAGCGCTGAACAAGTGCACTCCCACCTCCATCACCATGACAACCTAGGCTCGGTAGTCCACTATGGGAGGGGCGATCCATACACCCAACACTCCCTTGCTCCCCAACATTCCTCACACAGTCAGCATGTGTCTTCACACGCGCAGATACCGTCCCACACTCAAATGGAGCTCCAGAAGAAGCCACAGGAGCGTGCCGAAATCCCTTATCCTCGGAAAACGCCGGAAGTCCAGCAGCAGCATTCCCAGTCTCAAGCTGCTGCCTCCCTCATGGACTCCCCCACTGATCAGTCCCGTCAACCACCACACCTGCTGCAGTCGGTGCTGTCCCACACCACCCGCAACAAATTGGAACCTCATCCACAGCACCACAAGATGGACTCCCATCGGCAGCACCAACAGCATCACAAAATGGACTCCCACCAACAGCATCAGCAACACCCAAAAATGGACTCCCACCCTCAGCACCAACAACACCAGAAGATGGACTCCCATCAGCATCCACAGCACCACAAAATTGATTCTCATTCACAACATCAGCAGCACCATAAAATGGACCCTCACCCCCAACAACAGCAGCACTCTATTAACCAACAGCAAGCTGTAATGGAAAGTGCTGGTGGGGCACTTGGCTCAAATAAACATCAGGCTCAGTCTCAGTCCCAAACCACCCAACTCCAGCTTCAACTCCAGTCCCAGGCTTTGGAGGTGGCAGCGGCTCACTACAACCATGGACCCCCTCCACATCAGCATGAACAGAGCCAGGTTAAACAAAGCTCAGTGGTATCTTCCTTGGACATGCTGGAGCGCTCCCTTTCTCAAACCTCCAGCACAGACGTAGCTGTTGCAGAGGACAGACGCGGTGGAGCAGGCAGCGGGGGAAGGGGTGGAGGTAGCAGCGACGCCACAGACAGCAGGAGCAGCAGAGGCAGCACCCATCCCACCACCACTCACAGCAGCACTCGGCCTCTGAACTCCACTCATTCCTCTCTGAGCCCGATATCGGTTTATCCACCCCATCTCACATGCACCATCTTTCTCAGCACCACCCGCAGCAGCAACAACAGCAGCACCCCAGCTCTCAGCACCAACCAACCCACCCTCATCACCCTCACAATCAACCCCACCCTCACCACATACCCCCACCAACTGCTTCAGCCCACTCCCAGTCTCAGTCTGACCCACAGCAGCCACTCTCATCTCAGCTCACCCCTCAGCAGAGTCAGCTGGACCAACAGCGCTCAGAGCAGCACCAGTTTGACACAGTCAGCCCAGTGGAGAAAGCAGACCAGAATCAACAGAGTAATCGCTTTGTACCTCTAACTTCCATCTGCTTCCCAGACTCCCTCCTTCAGGATGAGGATCGTTCCTTTTTTCCAGGAATGGAAGACATGTTTTGTGCAGAGGACTACAAGTCGAGCTGTGCAGGAGGTGGAGGACCGGGACAGGAGGAGATGAATGAAAGTCACGGCGGACAAGACGGAATGGATTCCATGAAAGGTGGACAGAGCGCAGGTGGAGCAGGGGGAAGCGGCGGAGCTAGCTATGACATAATGGGTCACCATGGTGGAGACCAGGGTTATGAACCATACTGTCATGGCTTGGAAGAACCCAGCAATAACACCATGACTCTGGATCTAGACTCCCTTAAAACCCATGAGCTCCCTTCCACTGTCAACACTGAACAGCTAGGATTGATACAGTCTCAGGGCCCAGCTATGGGTATGGGCGCCAATACCGCTGGTCCCAACACCTCTGGAGCTAAAATGACCGCTGGGCCTGGAGGACCTAGTGCAGGACCTGGGTCAGGAGGCCTCCAATCTCCCATTTTCTGCTCATCTCGTCCCAAGAAGCTCCTCAAATCCAGCTCTTTCCACCTGTTAAAGGAGCGCAGAGACCCCAACACACTGCCTAAGAAAAGTTACGCTCAAGAATATGAGTTTGAAGATGACGAGGACAAAGCCGACCAGCCAGCTGACATCAGGTTGAATAGCCGGAGGCTCCCAGACCTGTTGCCAGACTTGGTGTCCAGCTGCAGAAAGGGAGGCGGAGGAAGTGGCTCTCTGAGTCCTTTAATGGGTGACATTGACTTCTACCACTCCTCTGGCTACTCCTCCATGGGTTCACACACTCTCATGTCTCAGGATGCACCCAAGAAGAGGGGCCGAAAGCCTACAAGACCCAAGAGAGAAGGACCCCCTAGGCCAAGAGGCAGGCCTCGCATCCGCCCTATGCCTGAGCCCTACACTCCACGAGGGATGATGGGGGAGATGGGTGGAACGACCATTGGTGGTGGATTCAACGTGGAGGGACGAGGTAGGGGTAGGGGCCGTGGAAGCAGAGGTAGAGGAGGAAGGAGGGAGGATATGTACATGGAAATGAGTGGGAAGGAGCAGGATCAGATGCACCACCATCACCTCCATCAGCAGCAGCAGCCACAGCAGCTCCATCACCAGCCCCAACAGCAGCTACACGAGCCCATACCACCTCTGAAGGTGAGTCGAATTCAGTAGAAAAGGGTCGGTTTTATCACATCGCCTTGTCTTTAAAGTAGTGAGGATCTGCTTGTGTGATGGAAGGAAGAGTCAAACAATATCTACTCTCTTTTTCTGTTTTTATTTTCAAACTTGTCAGATTTATGGTTAGGGTCAGTCAGCCCTGTTATTTAAAGGGTCAACATTTTATATTTCCCACCCTGGTTTCCTGGTTTGTGTAATGTCTTTACATTCAGGCAAAGTGACTTTAAATTTTACTGTTTTCTTTCATTTTAGATCAAATTACCAATCGGTACCCTATCGTCATCTGATGCCTTGCTGAGGACGGACTCTTTGTCTGGTACGGACCCCGCTTTGTCGGATGGCTCAGTGGGCTCTGCTCCCTCACTTGGTTTAAGTCCTGGTCCCCCATGCAGCGCTGACAGCACCAGAAGTCAGGACAAGAACAAGCCGAAAAGCCAGATGATGAGTGAAGGAGTGGATGAAGAGGGACTGGAGGACAGGGTAAGGATTATATCCTTGCTATGTTGAATTAAACTTATTTTGATTCAGATTTATTTGTTAGTTAGTTGAATACTTCACTGCTTTTGGGCTGGTGTTTGAGTGTCTTTTTTTTGTTGTTGTATTGCTTGCAGAGCGATGAGAAGGACTCTGAGTCCAAGGCTGGTTTCGTCGCTTCATTCTTGGACTTCCTCAAGACAGGGAAGAGACCTCCAGGTTTAGACATCTCACCAGGAATGGAACCTGACAACGGTGAAAACTCGCCCTGTAAATCAGGCGGTCTGCGTCCACTGTCTCCTGCTCCACCTCCTCCACCACCCCCACCTCCGTTCGGCGATAGTGAAGGTAACGGAGGTCTGGCTCTGGGCAACTGCTCCAGCCCCAAGCGCTTGGAAGATGAGCTGAAGAGGAACCTGGAGACGCTGCCTTCTTTCTCCTCTGATGAGGAGGACTCCGTCGGAAAGAACCAGGACCTCCAGAAGAGCATCTCCTCAGCCATTTCTGCTCTGTACGACACTCCTCAACTAACCTCCAACATCCAGCCCCCGCTGTCTCCTCCGCCTCCTCAGCCCCAGCCTCAGCCCACCCAGTCCCCACTCACTCCCACACTGCAGCCCCCAACACTTAGCCCACAGCCTGCCATGCATACCCCACATTCCCTGCCCCAGTCCAACGAACCTGATATCCTCCAGCCAGAAGATGGAGACATGGATGAGAACAAAGAGGAGGAGGAGGAGGAAGAGGAGGAGGAGAATGAGGAGGAGGAGGAGAGGAGCACAGGAGGGGATGGCGAGAGTGATATCACAGAGGAGAGAGAACCACTGCTGGAAACCCTGGGTGCCCCTAATCTTGACGGTAAGGCTGGGCAGTTAACTTTTTATTCATCGCGTGTCCCATTTTCTTGCACATTGATTTTTCTGCAGCTCAGCTTAAGTAAATTAATATTTTCCCCTCAGGCTGAGCTATTGCTGTATTTTTAGTCCAGTAAATCGCCCCGTTATGTATTTGGTTTGAAGTATTTGATGAAATTCTTGTGGCTGGTTTGACATTGTGGCAAATTGACCTTAACCTTAATCCTGCCCTTCTTTCTTTCCAGTGTCCGTCCCCGAGATTCCTCCAGCACCAGCAACTCCTGAACCTCCGTCTGTCCCTCCATCTCCCACCTCCTCCACCTCATCTCCTTCTCACTCCCCGCTCCCTCCCCTCTCGCTCCCCTCACCCCTCCCTCCACCAGAAGAGCAACAGGAGAATTCCCAGCCTCCGAGCCCCATCGCTCCCACGTCCCCCTCTCCGCCACCCGCACCACTCGCTACCCTCTCTCAGCCGGCCACTCCTCCTCCACCGCCGCCTCCTCCTCCTCCTCCACCTCCGACCTCCCCTCCTCCCCCAACTGTACCACAGAAGGAGTCTCCCATGCCATCTCCGGAGTCACCCGCCTCTCCCGAAGAGCCTCCGCCGCCTAAGATCACCTCCTTGCACCTTGCCCAGAAGCAAGAAGATGCTGCCATCGCTGGTGAGAGCGAGGAGGATGAGAGCGAGAGTGGAGGAGAGGGCATCTTCAGAGAAAGGGACGAGTTTGTGGTGCGGGTGGAGGACATTCGAACTCTCAAGGTATTTATGAGAATGTGTCTTTTTTTTTGTGTGTGTGTATGTTATTGACAGAATCATAAATAAATTTAAACTAATCGTAAATTACTTTAACTAAAACTCATTACGTTGAAATTGAGCAATCTATCTCTAAAGTAAGTGAAGAACCATCGGGGACAGTCACTCGGTGCAGTAAACTGAGTTGAGCTTTGAGTCCTTCAATAGCTGCCAAGTTCCAGAGACATTTTATAGTTAACCTGTGTGTCATGTGTTTGGCCACAGCTGGCCCTGCAGATGGGACGTGAGCCTCCGCCCATATGGAGGGTGCAGAAAGCCCTGCTGCAGAAGTTCAGCCCCGAGATCAAAGATGGACAGAGGCAGTTCTGCGCCACAAGCAACGTAAGTTCACACCAGGGCCTCTAATCTAACCACACAATCTAACTGTCTCGTTTCACAGTCCTAGCTGCAACCTTCAATGAAATGACTGTACCTCATGCTCTAATGCTAATATAGATAGATAGATCCTAACAGACGGTGTCGTCACAGCATGTGTTAATGTATTAATTACATCTTTATGCTTTGTTTCTGGCTCAGTATCTTGGCTACTTTGGAGATGCCAAGAGGCGATACCAGCGAATCTATGTCAAGTTTCTGGAGAATGTGAACAAGAAGGACTATGTCAGAGTCTGCTCTCGGAGACCTTGGCGCAGAGCCACACCTGCTCTCAGGTACCAATATTTGCAGTATCAAAAATCCTATTCATATTAAATGAACATTTGCTAGCTGTAGCTGGGGATGAAATCACATTGCCAAGATCAGGGAGGCAAGGGCTGCTTTTTAGAGCCAGGCCTGGGAGATCACCTCCCAGATGAGTGCCTGAAGGCCAGAATGCAAAAAAATTAATTTGGAGCCACTACCATGTGGCGAAGGAGGGTGGTCTTGGTTGACTTAAAAGTTTAATCAAAGGTTTTTGGCATTCTGTTAAATTTGAAAGTGTTTTTTCTTTGTCTCACAGACGCCAGTCGCTCCCCAAAATGGCTTCCCCTCCTGCAACCCAGGTGCCACCAAGAGTCGCTGAGAAAGAGGAGAGAGTGGCTCCACCAGTGCAGCGAGAACAGAGGGAGAAAACAAGAACAGCAACCACAACAACAAAAGAGCAACGGGAGAAGAAGGAGGCTCCAGCTGCTGTGCTAAAATCTAAGGAGAAAGAGAGAGAGCCGGAGAAGGAGAAGGAGAAGGAAAAGGAAAAGCGAGTGCAGCTGCAGCAGGACAAAGTGGAGAAACGCGCTGCAGCAGCAGAGCGAGGTAGAGCGAAGGAGGAGAAGAAAGCAGTGGAGAGGAAGGAGAAGGAGAAGGCTGAGCGTCCACCCAAGTCCAAGCCAGCCAAAGTCAAGGCCGAGCCACCACCGAAGAAGAGGAAGAAGTGGCTGAAAGAAATCCCTTCATCATCTGACTCGGACTCATCGGAGGAGGCAGCTAGTGAGAATGAAAGTGAGACGCCATTTTGAATCTTTGTGCTTGCATTTTTGCAGTTGTTGTTGTTGTTGTTGTTGTTTCTGTCGAAGGTCGGTTTTGTTTAGTTTCAAACTTTAGCTGTCTTCCACTTAGTGCCAGTGAAAGGCGGAGTGAACAACCGTGCCATGAGGGAGATGTTCAGGAGCTACGTGGAGATGCTGGTCAGCACAGCCCTGGACCCCGACATGATCCAAGCCCTGGAGGACACAGACGGTGAGAACTCTTCCTTTAGAAATGTTACAATTTAATCCCACTTTTAAAAAATCTACTGACATGTAGGAGAAGAAGTAGCGGGAAATGTATGTGTAAAGAAATCGCTAATCTAATCTAAGCCGGTCTATAAAATCTACATCGAAACAGCTGTATTGAGGAATTTTGGTGGTATTTTCCGAAGTGGCTTGAGTGTACAGTTTGGGCAGGTTGAATAAACATCACTGCTGATAAGTAGCAGCTGCCAACAAACTGCTCTTGGATAGCAGGGGAATTGTTAGACGTTTCTGTAGCATATTCAGATGAATCTTTTAATGGTTTTGGAAATCCAAATAAACAAGGAGTGACAGGTTGACGGGAAGCCCCGGGAATGCTGATAGATAAGCAGCCGGAAAGAGCCGCTTTGAATCTGCCCTTGGCATTAAAATGACTGGCAGCTACACGAATGATGACTAATGAAACTTCCTCTACCTCCATTGGCCACCAGACGAGCTTTACCTCCCACCAATGAGGAAGATTGACAGCATCCTCAGCGAACAGAAGAGGAGGTTGTTGAGGAGAGTCAGCATGAGCTCTCAGCACCAGGTAATCTTTCCTGAATGTACCGCTTCTCTCTCTCTCTCGGGCCCTCACCACTGAAATCTTTGATTTTCTCTTCAGATTGCTGTGCTCCCATCATTTTAAGCTGAACCCCTTTTTATATTCTGTAGAATATGTAGATGAATGTGGTGCAGCAGATATCATGAATGTGATGGCTGAAACAACCAGCAGATGACTTCATTAGTTGTTAGTCGAATGTTATTTTGCAACAAAAATTGACTATCAGGGAAAAATATCAAAACTTTGAGTCCAGTTCTGCAGGCGTAACTCTTTCTTTTCGTTTCATGCCATTCATTGTAAATTCACATCACCTTATCCTCTGACATGTCAGCCTGCTAAATTATACAGAACGTTCCTGCAAAGATGTCCTGTTGTTTGCCAGCATCTGACTTGTATCCCTCTTTTGCTGCCTCTTCCTTGACAGGAGGTCCTGCATGCTTACCCCCAGATCATTGTAGACCCCCTGGACACAGGAGTGGTGAGGGTGCGGCTAAGCGGGGACGCTTACAACCGCAAGACACTCAACAGAGTGAAAAAGACCCTGCCGAAACCACAGGTAGGCGTGCGAGTGAGTGTTTAGAGGGTCAGAGGAATCTTAATAGATGATTCTATGGATTTTAAAGAAACATTTGAGTTTTCAAATAGACACATGTTATCGGTATACACTCTGTGTACCGCTGAGGGAGATTTGTAGCCTACAACCAGGTGATTCTCTCTCATTTCTGTGAATCAACTGAATTAACCACTACTGTTTTAAAAAAAAAAAAGCTCAACATTGAAGGGTGAGCTTTGAGACAAAGAGATCACCCAGGGCAGAGAGTGTGAAATGGTACCAGCTTCCCCTCTTTAACACCTGCTGCGAGTTTCCAAACATGCCCCACTTTTACTCGAGAACTGCGAGATTAATATTCGCTCTCGCTTTATGTGTTTCTGTCGATGGAAGTTGATCAAGTTGTCCTCATCCTAACCTCCTTTTTCTTTGTATCTTTAGGACCTTAAACTGTCAGCCGACACGTATCGGATCTACAGTCTCTACCACTCCCTGCACCATTATAAATACCACACCTTCTTACAGTGCAAGAAAGAGGTGAGCGAGCATGTTTCTAGCATTTGTTTGCTTATGATAGAGATTTTGTCTTTTTTTTTTTTTTTTTTTTTGAGTCACTACAAATACGCTGGAAAAAAAACATTTCCAACGTATTGCAGGGCATTTCCCTTAAATATACTTTATGGTAAAGCACAATCCTCACACAGAGTGCGTGCTTGGATATGGTTTCTTTTCTGCCTAAAATCTTGGGCCCCTGACGTCACAATCGTCTGTGTTTCCGTTCCACTTTTCCAGACCAACACCATCGAGCAGGCAGCTGAGGACCCAGGCCAAGAGGAAGTGGTGCAGCAGTGCATGGCCAACCAGAGCTGGCTGGACACCCTCTTCGGCTCCTTCATCGAGCTGCTCACGCTCAGCACCAAAGCCTGAGGCAAACCGCAAAAGGAGAGAGAGGAAAATTAATTAAAGCGAAGAGGATTTTGAGAAAAAAAAAAAGGAAAGAAAGAAAATACAAAAAACTGAAAGAGATGGATCCTACTGTACAGCCCCCCGACCCTCTTCAAATCTCTAAGATCTGAGGATGAATTTTTAAGGCCCTTGACGAACACAAAAGGGGGTCTGTTCATGTGACCTTGGACACTGGCCTCTGTTCTTTTTCTTGTTGTTGATCAATGACTAAAGAAATGTCTTACTTTGTGACAAGGAGGGACCCCACCGGTTCAGGGGTCACTTTGGCAGGTCAAGAGGGAATTGACCATTTTGTTTGAAAAGGAAGCTACGCGACAAGCCGTTAAACGCCAAGTCAACGGAGGAGGAGCCACTGACATCTTGTTAACTGTGTGTCATAAAGACAATAGTTCAAAGAGAAACTATTACCACTTAGTTTTTACATAAATTATTTTTTGAAGACTAACATCAGCTGTTGGCTTTTGAGAAGATCGCAAGAGGGTGAGAATGCTTTTTAAAAACTGCGTGTAGAGTGTGCCGTGAGCAGCGTGAACATGGACTCGTCCACGGATAGAAACATGAAATGTGATAATAAACGCTCTCTTTCTCTCTCTCTCTCTTTCTCTCTCTCTCTCTCTCTCATCCTGTGCTATGTGAAGGGCAGCACCAGTCCGCTGTGTGATAATATATAAACACATTTTTATTATTTATATGAGGAGGTTTTTAACTTAAACTCTCACAAGCGCTGGGTTTGCTGCCCTAACATTTTAAATACCTTTTTATTTCCCGCAGGTTCAGTATACAATCGTAACCCACGTATCCAAGCCGTCTTCCCCTCTATACAAAAGAACAGACGTCGAGGCCGAAATATTGGGTGTAACACAGTGGGTGTAAAATAACAATGACAAAAAAAAAAAACACAAAAAAAAAATGGAAGAAAAGGAAAAAAAGAAGAGACTGGGGGAATAATCTATTTGAAACTTAACATTGTTGTGCTTCAGTTCAATCATCAGTCATGCAGGTGCAAAGAAAAAGAAGTAAACTATCCATTTCCCATGTGGGAAGAAGGAGTATAAATAAGTAATATTTAAAGAGGAAATAGTCATTTCATTTTTATCATTTTGATGTTTGTGCATACTATGACTTATTTTGAAAACAATCTAATTTTCCATAAAAAAAAGGAAAAAAAAGGCGTGTAAATATTGTACAGTTCTTGATGAAATTCTTTGTCCTTCTGTACATTAACTCTCCTGTATTTGAGAAACAAATAAAATCTGCAAAGAACAAATTGCGTTTCAGTTCCCTCCACTCTTCCCTTACATGTTTGCGCGTGTGGGCTTCACACCCATCTTAGTGAGGACATTTTGACATTTTTCAAAAGGCTTTGAAGGGTTTAACGTGAAATATTTATTAGGTTGGAGTTATAATCAAACACACATGTGTTTCTCTTGTCGATCCTTGACACGGATGTTTGACACACGAAGGTTGCTTTCACAGTAATCTGCAGACGGAGGAAAGTTTCTCTACTCACCTTTTAACTCTGAGTTAAATGTGCACCTGTGAGCAGAACTGTGGCATCACAGCTATAGTCCATTAGACAACTTAAGACCTTTAGCAAACAGACCTTTTAGTGAAATAGGGTACATGTTGCATCCAGTAGTTAACTATTGAAGTGAAATATAATTGATAATTCACATAATCTCTTTTTTTTTTGACAAGGTAGGGAGAGTAGACATGTTTATAAGGGTTTCTAACTAGTTAATGGAACTTTAACGTGTCCTTTAAGTCTTTTCACTACATTTCAGTGGGAAATGTACTCTTGGCTCCACCATAATAATCTGACAGCTTTAGTTAGGCTACTAGTTCCATCACAAATTAAGATTTTTAACTGAAAAACATAGGAAGAGCCTGTAAAATGGGTTTTGTTATAAATGAAACCACCTAACGTTTTTTTATGTTGATAGACAGGTGAAGATATTGGTCGTCATGGTTCCAGCTTCTCAAAGGTTTGCTTTGCTGTCTTTTCTTGTAATTGTTTGAATAAATTGAATTTATTGTGTTTTTTAGTAGTTTTGAGCTTTGGTCTGTTGGTTGGACAAAACAAGCATGTGCTGTCACTTTGATAACTGAGATGTCACGTCTCGAGATTTTCAGAAACATTGATTACACAATCGATTAATTCAAAAAAAGCATTGTTAGTTGCAGTCCTATTTGAAATAATTCAAAATGAGTCCAACCTAATCCACTTGTACTAGTAAAATCCTGCTTTTAAATGAATGTATGAGTAAAATGTTATTAATAATAACGTTGTTATTATTAATAACGTTATTTAATAATAATTTAAACAACTTTAGGTACATTTCCTGGTTATACTTGGTGGTGTGAAGGAGCTACAGGAGTTGCATCATGTCAACAAAAGTCCTCATGAGTACAGAGGTGTGTGTGAGAAGTGCGCGTGTGCGTGCGTGCGCGCGCCTCTCTTTGACCCCACCCAGCGGGCCCCGGCTGGGATGAAACGTGATGACGTCACATTTGAAAAACGAAACTGATCCCTCGGAGTTTCCCGAGAAAACCGAAAACCCCTCGGTGAGGGTGTTTAGACAGCTCTCTGACAGGAAGCGACCGTGGCGGTATTTAATGTATGAGCAGCTGGGATTGAATGACACTCCGTCACGAAGCTTGAGGAGCAACAACCCCGGCCATTATCTCTGACTTTTTGGCCCTGCACTTGAACTCAACACTCACCTACACCGACTGGAAGCTCGTCACTGCAGGTAGGAGAGTGTTCATGCTGTGCTGTTTAGTGCTCTGCCGTGAAACATCTCAACCGACATGAAACACATCTGTCACGCACGATTAATAATGTATTCATCTATAGTACATCTGCAGACTGAGGAGGGGGGGAAGTAACTAAATATACCTTGTGTACTATGTATGAAATTTCACACTTGAGTTGTTGTACTCGAGTATTTCCACATGACGTAACTTTATAGCCTGTCTCACTTCTATTTTAAGTTACAATAAAACAATAAAACCACAAATTCAAATCTGTTATTGGACACTAATATTCATATCTGACACACAAATAAATGCAGGAATATGAACGTTTACCTTTTACCATGCTTAAATACAACTGTGACAATTACAGTGTTTTTAAGTAGTCAGTATTTTTTTTTTTTACTCATACTTAGTATTTTTGGAGTACTTTTGAACCAGACCTGGCCTCATATCTGCCTGCTTCCTCTTTTTGGTTATTCAGAAATTGTAAATATAAGTTAACGTCCACCAGCTGCATCGTAGCAACGCACACATCAGACGCGTGTATGTGTATCACCTTTACACATTCCTGATTCCTGTGTGAGTGAGTCCTTGCCCTGACACACTTTGCCAATAAACCTGATTTAGTAGTAGTGAAAAATGTCATCCCTCACATGCATAAAATTAGATTTTATACATTTTAATTAATATCAAACAAAAGAGAAGAGAAGTTACTTTTTTACTAAATCCAGGCAGGATGTGATGCTTGCATTTCTTTCTGCGTGGATCTGGTTGTAAAGTGACTAAATAGTGCCATCTACAGGCAATAGGAATATTTCAAGATGGGCCTGAAAATTCTAATAATTAATGTAAACCTATAAATACATATGAATAATTGTGGTGATTAAGCATCCAGCCTGGCTCAGCTTCTTTTATTTAAATATATAAAATACATTTCTGTCTCACTGTTGGATTCAGGGCAAACTGCTCTGCATACTGAGAGCTACAAGACAAGAAATATTAAAATATTTCTGACACTGTTGATGTGACTTTTTTTTTTTTTTTTTTGCTCCTTCAGGAATGTCTCATTCTAAACCTCTGCTCATCCCGTGGCTTCGGGCCCACATCGACAGCGGCAGGTATCCTGGTGTCCAGTGGACAAACCTGGAGCGAACCGAGTTCTCCGTCCCATGGAAACATGCTTTAAGACAGGACTCCTCTGACACGGACATTCTCATCTTTAAGGTCACTTGCATTCAAAAACAGCATGATATTTAAAAACATCGGTGGTGTTATCATAGAAAGTCTATATATCCAACATGTCTTCACCTTCCTGCAGGCCTGGGCGGAGGTGAGCGGTAATGGCCGGGCTCAGGGAGAACCCTCAGTCTGGAAGAGGAACTTCCGCAGTGCCCTCCGAGCCAAAGGCTTCAAACTGGTCTCTGACAACAAGAATGATTCTGCTAACCCACATAAAGTGTTTCAATGGCCGAATGAGTCAGCATCAAAAGGTGAGGATTCCATCAAGATGTCACCCTTTGGTCCTTTATCGTAATGGAAAACAGGCAAGTTTCCTCTGTTGAGCTGTACTAAAAATGACCTTCTAACAAACATTTGAATGTGATGTGCGCGTGGCGTGTATTTAATGACATGTGGCATTAAAAATGCAAATCAACCCAAAACAAAACAGATGTTCTCTTGCTTGGAAAAAAAAAACAAAAAACATCCCATCACTCCCCCTCAGTTCTATTCATGCAAAATTATTCAGCTCGTGTATCTTAACGATAATCCCACGAATGAGGGGCGTCCATCATATCTCTGCGCTGTTGTGGATCGCGAATGAGATAAATCGGACAATCCGATAATACAGTGAATGCGCCACAGACGCTGCTCATTTTTGCTCACCCGTGGTCCGCGAGTGTGACCACACGCAGCAGAAATCTGATCTACAACGTCGCAATTCGTCGCTCTGGATTCATGCTCCTGTGGCGGAGATCTGTCAAGGCAATATGCTAATGCAGAGCGTGCATGTCAATACCATTTGTAAAGGGGATTATATGATTAAGGGGTGTGGGGTGTGTGTGTGTGTGTGTGTGTGTGTGTGTGTGTGTGTGTGTGTGTGTGTGTGTGTGTGTGTGTGTGGAGGGGGGGTTTCCGATTAAAAGATGGTGAGCAGCAAATATTAAATGAGCTCTCTGCTTTCACTCTCATAGCTAACTCTAGTGCTGGATCCCAGGACCAAGATGACACAGATCTGTTAGAAGATATTGGCCTTTCTACAGAAGAAGTAAGGGAAGCAATATGGAAATGCTGTGTGATTATATAATTGCATATGAACTCATTAAGATGTGCGTCTGTGATGTTTCAGAGCCAGGCTCTCCCATGCCTGGATGACTGCCTCTATCTTCCGGATGAGTTTTCAGGTAAGGGAGCCCTCTCTCTATCTCTTAATTATCTGCCGTGATTTTTGTACCTCCGAAGGTTAAATTACCGAATCAGTAATTCAGTATCGTGCAGCGTGGAATCGCCTTTCTGAGCCGGTCCTTTTTGTGCCAGCAGAATCTGCTCCCCACCAGGATATTCTCCAGGAGTGTCTAAAGGGACTGAGCATTGGCCCTGAGACAGGTACACCTATCAGCTCTGCTCATCATTTCCTCCTCGGTGCTGCAGAAAACAAGAGCATCCAACTTCCTCCAATAATACTTTCTTTTTTTTTTCTCTCCACTTTCTCCAACTTTTCCACAGAGGGCACTGCAGGCTTTGAGCCTCCTCCCGAGCAACAGCAGCTCCAAAACCCAGTTGTGATTGGTGGACAGGCGTTGCCTGGGCAACAGGAGTATCCAGTAACGTTTGAGCCTCCAGTCGGTGAAGCTGGGTTGCCTGGGCAACCGGCATGTCCAATGGAGGGAGCCGTGGGAGGGGCCTATGATGGGCAGTTTGCGGAGCTGTTCTTAGATACCATGAACAAGACCAGAGATGGAGATAATTTCAGTAAGTTGATGGAGGATACTGTAAAAATGAAAATGATGAATTCACACACACACACACACACTTATCAAAACAATGTGGCCTGTCAGTATGAATCATATTAGGAGTACAGATAAGAGTGTAGCTGTTAAACCTTTTCTCATACACTCCTCTTTCTGAATCCTTAGAGACCCAATTCAGGGTGTCGGTGTACTACAGAGGGGTGAAGGTGTTGGAGCAGCTGGTTGAGAATGAAGCTGGAATCCGCTTAGTCTACAGGTAACATCCAGATAATGCTGACAAATGTTTAACGTCGCCGGATTAGCTTTAAATTAATCAAAGGAATAGTTTGATATTTTAGGAAATGTGCTATTATTTGTGCAGAGGGTGAAACATGAAACGTTTGCTGTCTCACTCTGTGTGGTAAATGTATCTGGAGCCAGGAGTGAATTAGCTTAGCTTAGCATAAAGACTGGAAACAGGAGGAAACGGCTAGCCTACCCAGTTTAACCTACCAGCACCCTTAAATCTTAGTAATTTTCATATTATATCATGTCTGTTAATGTAAAAATGTAATAATCTGTAATGATTTTCTAAATGTAATAATGTTCAAACCTAAAATCCAGTGAATAAATGTTGTCTCCACATCAGCCCCCATCTCACCGGGACAGGTTTTGATCAAGAGTCAGGCCTGTCTGTGATCTCGCTGCCAACTCCTGGACCTATGCTGGATCAAACCCAAGCCAGACTGACCCAATGCATCCTGGACAAGATGGGCGACGGTTTGGACTTGGGCGTTTCAGGTCATGTGATATACGGCCATCGACGGGGGATCAAAACATTTTGGAGCTTCTCCAAGTACGACAGGAGCAGACAGCCCGTAGAGCTTCCTAAACTGGAGCCTCAGCCGCTCTACCTGTTCAAGGACTTTTTGCGAGGTGGGTGAAAGGAGTGATTGTGTAACTTCTTGTAAGTGAGCCTGTGAATACGAGCACATTGGCTGGATATAGTGATTGATTGTTCTTTGCCTCTAGGAATACTGGACTTCATTGAAGGGAAAAAGTCTCCTCCCTGCTCCCTGTTCTTCTGCTTCGGGGAGAAATGGCCTGATCCAGACAACAGGCCTTGGGAGAAGAAACTCGTCACAGTGGAGGTGCGAACACCCTTGAATTATTAAAACACACAGACAGTGCTGTGCTCTCAAAGACCTCAAAGCTGTGTTACAGTTAGGCTTTTGTTTTTTTTTGCCGCACATACTTCTATCAAATTTCATGAGTGATCAAACCACTGAAATTGCCCACTCAACGGAGCCGTAGTCAGCGGCACCTTTCAAAAGGCAATTTTGTCCCAGTATTGATTAATAGGGCTGAGGGAACAAAGCCTGAATCCCGGTGCTGACAGCTGATCCCTCTGGCGTGAAAGGTTTTTCTGCCCCGAGCCTCTACGGAGGAGGAGCGCATGCTGAGAAATGAAAAACTTCTATGGAACTTTAAAGAAAATCAGCTCGACACGTCTCATTGCTGCGGCTTTCTTCAAATTCCATGGCTTGTGTCAAGCTCACATTTGCCATCTGACTAATGCTTTTCTTGCCTGTCTCAGGTGGTCCTGACTTCTATGGAGTTACTGAAGAATATGGCTGTTGGAGGCGGCGCCTCCTCCCTGCAGTCTGTGGAGCTGCAGATGTCGCTCGAAGAGATGATGGAGCTGTACTGACACTTAGCTGTGCCTTAAGAAAACCACTGTTTACCCCCCCACATTGCCATTCTATCCTATTTCTACTACATGTCTACTCTAAATAGAACAAATCAGGTAATAATCATGCTTTTAGTCATTCCTCTGGTAGCTTTGTTGGTTCTGCAAATATATTTCAGGTTTACAATGTTTGAACACAAATATGTGCTTTTAAATATTTAAAATAATAAATAATTTTCACTTTGATATTTTTACATGAAATAATAATGTGATTTGACAGCACCTTTCTTACATTGCTGATCATATTGGTGCTGGTGTTACTAAGCTGCCTTGTTGCCTTTTGTTGCAAAGAAAATGAGTAGTAATTTATGTACGTAAGTATGTGTAGCATGTTTTTTTTCGTATTTTGGGGGGGGGGGGTTTGCAATGAAGCACAACAGCAGATTTTCCAAAGAGTACACAACATGAACGTGCAAAGGATCCAGAGGCTGTCGGCCATACTGTTAATGATCGTGTTTGTTTACAGTGAGCATCTGAAGGTGTCAGAATAAGTGTTAAAGTGTTAAAATTCATTACCTGCTGTTCAAAATGGTACACACTATCAAGCAGTCAGTAAACAATACACCAAAAAATAGAAAAGACATTGTTCAAAACATATAGTTCTCAGGGAGAAGTACATTTTTTATCTCCTATAGTTTCTCGTCATTGTCTTTTGATGATACTGTAATTCTTGTTCTTTGTTGATATGAACCTGCAACCAGTCAAAATCTATTGAGCAGTCGGTACTGTAAACACATGGAAAGCACAATGTTCAGGGCCATACAATTACAGTACACATTGTCAGTCCATGGACAAGAATGTGGTCTACTGTCTGTTGCTCGGATTTCATTAGCTATTTCCACTCTTTGTCTTCCTCCTCCTCTTCCTTTTACCATGTGAATTGGTTTAACGTATTGACAACAGACTGCACAATTAGCTAAATGAGTTGGGGGAACTGAGAACTTTGTTCAGCCGATGGGTTTTATTGTTTTAGCAACTGAGAAAAACTGTAGATGTGATCAGAAACAGTTGAGGAGAAGTGGGAGGAATGTGTAAGTGCATGCTTCTTCCTACTCCCTTTTGAACATGTATGATTTAACATAATCTGCACTGCAAGAGAATTGAACAATTCAGTTTGTGCGTGTACATTTACATGTTCGAAATACATTTGTCAAATAAAAAACAACACATCAGACTGTACAGAATATCACTGTATAGATGTTTATTTCATCACATGGTTTTTAAAGGACATGGCTAAGCAATATTGAACTGAATTTACTCTGAAGCACTGAAGAATGACTGAAATTACACATTGAAATACATCATATCAGCACAAACAATACGATTACAAGACATAACATTAAAATATTGGATGATATAATTGTGATATCATAAAATCTTCTTAGGATCTAATATCAATTCAGAAATTCATTCTTAACTCAAACTAATGTGACCTTACTCCTGCTCTGTTTTTATAAATAAATAAATGCTCGGTGTGGGTGAGACTTGCATCACTTTGTTTTCATGTCATATTTTATGCACTTCAGATATCGGATGTTTATAGAAGAAAAAACAATTGAATTTGGGATGCTTCAGTTCTTCTCTCCTTCCTCTGTGTCTCCGTCATTCTCTGATCCTGACTCCCTCTCCTCAGTGAGAGAATTTTGTCTCAGTCCTGACATTGGGACCAGCTTTCCCTCTGAATCCACTCCCATCGGCTGGATGATGTTTCCTCTGCAAAACAAATGAGGGATAACGAACAAAGACATTTTATAAGTCAGTATTGACGTTGTTCTTATTGGACTCTTTCTGTGTTCTGAGTGTAAAGACAGGTGAAGAGAGATTGATTGACTGACGTGGACAGCTTGTTGAAGAGCATGATCAGCCTCTTGGCCTCTTCCTCCTTCTCGTCCTCTGTCATGCCCTCCATGGGGTCCGGCTGCTCTGCCTCCACCCGCCCCGTCACCGGGTTGATGCGATCTTTGACCTGCCGGTACTCCTCAGTGTCCGAATCAGAGTCGCTGGAGTACTGGCCATCAGAGCTGGTGGTCCTGGGTCCCTGTCCGCCCAGCAAACCCCTGGTGGCCAGCAGGCCCGCCGCGTTGCCGTAGCCCGTGTACTTGACAAAACGACTCACTGGAAGAAGAAGTGAACGTGATGGTTGTATGAGACAAAGCACTGTATACACACAAATGAATGTTGATGGAAAACATTTTCTATTTGTAACAGAAACCTGCAGAACATTTTCAACACACACACAACACCCATGGGAGTCTCTGATTACTACTGCAAAACCACAAAACTCGAGTGGAGAGTTTGAATCAGAATTTTCAAGAAATATACTAAAGTCAAACACAAGACTGTGTTTGAGAGCTGAGTTGAACTCAGTTTTGAATATTTACAATTGGAACTGCTGAAACAATCTGTCATGGGATTTTAGAGGAAATTTAAAAGGGAAGACGAGTATTTACGAGATTAAAAAAAACAACAAAACTGCAGTTTAGAGTAGCAAAACTAAGATTTTATTTGACCAATTTTACCATAACATCAAGATGAAAGAAAAGTAAATCCATGGTTAGATTCAATTCATTTAAATTCACAGCGCAGTGACACTGTAATTTAAACAGTCCCTGTTTGTGCAGGGAGGGTGTGCGTTTGCTCTTACCATTTTCCTTGCAGAGGACAAAGATGAGGTCGGCAGCGCAGTGTTTGACATCTGTATCCAGATGAGTCATGAGGCGGATCAGGCGACTCTTCACTGTGGAGCCTTCCTCTGGCCTCTGTGACACGTCTCTCAGGGGAGGCAGGATCTAGTGATGTGGATAAATTATGATTTCAGTTGTTGATTAACATTTGAAAACACACAGGTTTCAAATATAATCCAAACATAGTGAAGCTAGAACTTGATTTAGGATGTTTTTGTGGGTATTACATGTTTCCTGATGTAATGGCGTGTTTCTCGGTGAGCCCTGCAGCTCTCTGTCAGCAGATTGAGGATTGGTGTCACTTTCTCTTTGATCTTATCGCCCTGAGAAGGAAACAAAGGGAGAGTCCCTCAGGTGGTTTCAGCATTAGCAAACAGTCTGTTGGTTAATTATAGTTTGGCTGCTTTTCTCTGCACTACTTTCTCTCTCTCACCGACTCCAGACGCCTCTCCATGAACTGTACGAGGGTGTGGACACAGTCCATGTTAACCCCGTGGCACTGCTCCGAGCCTGGCTGCAGAGGCACCACCAGGAGCACGTCGAGACACTGGAGAGGCAGCGCTGACAACAGGTTGACTGTGTGACTGAGAGACGATTACAGCAAAAGAGAATCGATAAAAATATAATACACCAACAAACACAAAAAAGCATAAAGTGTCCTAATAATTAAGATCAGAAATATAAATATATATTATATAAATGAATGAGTTTTATGAAAAGGGGAATGAATGAAAGTGGGATTTAGGGTCAAAACAATACTTGTTATTTACAACCTGGGGTTAACATTTTATTGAATAAACCCAAGTCAATTTCATAAAACTCATGATGAAAAACACGCAGGGTACATGTACATTAAAAAACTTTTGTATTCAGTGTATAAAAACATTATTACCTGTACTGTAAACACATGATTATATCCCAATCATTTTAACAGCATTATATTTTGCCATTTATACCAACAGAACTTCTTAATAATGGCTTTCTTTCTATCCAACCTCACTTTGGTCATGCTCACCCTTGCAGCTCATCAGTGTCCTCTGAAAGAGTACACTTCCTCATCAGGCAGACACGCAGGAGTGCCACCAGGTGTCGGTAAAGAGCTGCATCATCCTGAGGGAAAGAAAAAATACAGTACAGCTCATTTTTCTATGATAATGTTTGAAGTACAGGATTGTTTTTGAGTTAATCTGTTCTTTTATAGACGCTATGTTACACCAGAAGGATGACAGGTTAATCATAGGTCATGGTCACCAACCTCACTTGGCTCCTGCCTGTGGGTGCTGTAGGTGATGTTGAAGAGGATTTTGAGGATCTCTATGACACGCTGAGAGGCTTCCAGAGAGATGGGCGGCGTTCCTGGGCCCAGCACGCACTCATACTGCTCCTTCCACTGAACCTCCAGGCAGCTCTCCAGGGCCGCAGTGAGGACGGACACACCTCCCTCCTTGGATGAGCGACAAAGCGCGTGAAAGGAGGAAGGAAACCAAAACTAGAATCTTGATCTGTGCATCTCAGTCTTCCACATTTTAGAACTACCACTGGATATATCATACCTGTTGGAGCTGAGTCCTGAGCTCGGGTCGTAGTGCAGTAATGAGGAACATGAGGCGTAGTTCATAGAACTGAACACTGGAGGGAGACGAGCAGCTGATACTGGTGGATAGACACTCTATGAGACCACACATGAGCCTGAGGAAACAATAACAACAGGTCAGCTGAGCGGAGACACGTTGATCTGAATAGAAGCCAAATGAAGATGACGAATGAGAATAACGCTGTTAAACTCAGATGTGCCATACATTATGTTGTCTAGCAGTTTTCATCTCAGTTTGGGATTTCTCGTAATGACCTTTAACGACCCTGTATTCACAGGCATGGACTTGTTGCTTCCAGAGTTGCTAATCAGCCATAGAAGCAAATAGTTTTGTGAACACTGGGGCAAGTCTCTGCCTTTTCTCAGTGTTGAGAGCTGGTGTAAAATATCTTTTCATTTACTTTGAGAATCGCATTACATGGAGACACCCCAAAGTGATTTACTTCTATTTACTGACAGCTAAATGTGTCCAGAAATGGGTTACAAAGATAGCAGCTGTGTTTGTGTGTGCACGTTTTTGTGTGCGTCCCACCTGAGAGCACTGAATTTCTCCTGTGCCCAGCTGCTGTTGTACACCACATTGCACAACACCTTCATGGCCTCTTTTCTCTGTGTCTCCTCTCCTGAACTGCCCTCCCCCTCCTCCTCCTCCTCCTCCTCCTCGCTCTCTCTGCGATCCTTCCTCCCTTGCTCCAGAGCCTTCTGATGACTACTGCCTCTCTGCATTTCGGCGATGCTCGGCCTGCTCCCGACCCAGCTGATGCTGTCCAGATCGCCACTGGTGGCATTGCTGACGTCACTCTTGGCGTCCTCATCGAAGGCGGGATACTCTTCGTTTTGGTTGCTCGCTTCAACATCGTCTTCGTCCTCGTCAGTGCGACAGTGCAACACTTTCGCTTCGGTGAGAGAAACGATGATGTTGTCGTAGAAATCAGAGTCGGGGACGCTGGCTTCGTCGCTTGCATCGCACGCATCGCATGTAGTCAGCCCGGCTAGTTTGGCCACAGTCAGGAGAGAGCTGTCGGTCACCATGGGGCCCAGGACCTTCTTGTCCCTGGAGAGGATCCTCAGGGTGCGTAGAGATACTCTCAGCAGACGACCTTTGAGTCCTGATCTCATGAACCTCAAGAGGACAACAGCTAAATTCTGAGGACAGGAAAAATAAGACATGTAATTTAGCACCACTCTTCAAAAGGAACAGCTGGCAGGCAGTGACGGTCAGGTACCTGTCTGAGGATGAGGCCTCGATCCTCCTGGTCGTACTCATCACAGTCAGAGTCAGAGTCAGTGTAGTCCCTCACTTTGTTCTTCTTGAACTGGAGCAGCGCGGCAAAAAATAAACATGGTTAAATGTTTAGCACTTCAGAGTTCATGAATTAATTTCTCACATGCAACCAAATGCAATACTTCAATATTATTTCTAAAATGTGCCAGCACTGTACCTCCTCTAGCTTTCTTTGCTTTATGAGGTGAATAGTCCGATTTCAGTGAGCAATGCAGCAGAAGAGACAATGATATCAGTACACGTTCATGTTATCATGTTATTGAAGTCTTTTATCTAACTTTTAGTCCTTCTAAATTTCCTTACTAGTTATCTTTCTGAATTTATTTACCCACTATGACTACAGCCACTGTTGACAGGTGAGCGGCCACCGTGTCAGTGAACGTTAAAATACTTATCAAAATATATTAGATAACATTAAATAAAAAAACATGAAAGAGTCATTTGAATTTATTGAATTAAAAATGTTTCAGAGCTGAAAGCGTTATAGATGGATCAACGTGTGGTATGTTGGTTATTCAGTTGCTGTGCATGGACTCAATCTGCCTGAGCAAGCAAGGAGAGAGGATCAGAGACAACTGACTACAGCAGAATTACTAATCACAGACTGTTGGAGCGGGGGCGGGGATGGGTGGATGAGATGGAGGAGTGGAGTGGAGTGGGGGGGGCGGGGGTTAGAAAAGGTTTAAGGAACACAGAGATTTGACACAGCGGCAACATGATTTTCTTACTTTCCTTCGGTCCTTCTCTTCTGCATCGAAGAAGAAGCACTGGGCAAACTGCAGGACAGAGACAGTGACATGGTGATGGCTCCTCCTCTACATCATTCACTACGAGCAGTCTGCCATCCAGACACAACAGTCTGTTACCTCTTTGTTGAACTCCTGCAGATGTGTCTGAACACCGGTCTCATCCCCCAGCTTCATGCACTGGATAATCCCCTGCAGGTCCACTTCCATGCTTCCTACATGCGCGCACACACACACACACATAGGGAGAAGAACAATCATTCAATGTGTCATCATAGTGCCAAAAACGCATCTTGCACAGGATATATTTCATCCAGAGTGTTGAAAGCAATCTATAAATCTGACATTAAACGGCTTTCAGCAAAATACTCATCCTACCATCTTATTGTCATGACAACCAGTTGGATCACTGCTAAATCCCTTCTCGGCTAATAAAAGCACAATCTTCTACATACTGAGACGTATTCTACACATGTAGAAAGAGAGTGAAGACACATTACAAGAGTTTTACTCCGTATGTTTGTCTGAACTTACCGTGTGCAATTCACTTATTCTTCAGGTGATATATATATATACGGTAGGCGTGCCAAAATCACCAGCCCAAAGTGCTGTCACAGCTCCAACTTGACTTCAGCTCACTTCCCAGTGTGTCTCAGCCCACATATGCACCGTAAAACTACTCTCCACCTTTGAATCTGCTCAGTTCTCTTGGTTTCCAGTTACCTCATGTACTCAGCATATCTCAGTATCACTCTGTCTCACCCTCACCCTCTCTCTCTCTCTCTCTCTGTTTAATCCAAGTGATGCAGGAGCCATGGAGTGGTTATGGTTATAATCCACTAATGGACTCTTAAGCTTATATCTCTCAGTGTTGACACTCATGCAGGCATGTGCTGCACATTTCACTCTTCCTGTGTCCAGGTTTGACACGCGCTCGCTCACTCACTCACTTATCTAATGGAAATAAACATTAAGATTTCATTTTTATCATGTGACTATGTTTAGCTGTTGCGTAAATGGATGGACACGTAAAAAGAGCGCCGCAGCTTAAAATGTCTGTCTACTTATTGATCAAAATCCTTCCATCAAGTAAATGAAAGGGTATTACATGCTGTGCAAACAGTATTAAAGTGCAGTTTGTGTCTTGTGCCACAAGATGGAGTTATTTTCATGGCCGAGTCAATTCAGGCATGCACTCTGAAGAGATTGGATAAACTTTGCTCGGTATACATGTATTATTAAATGTGTCTATGGAAAGTAAACTTGAGAATCTCACCAACCTACATCAGATCAGCTGCAACTGAAGACAATCTTCAGCAGGGCATTTAGATTTTATTCTAGCAAATCAGATCTGTTTGTTTTCAACTTAGATGGCCTACTTTCAACTGTCATGCACAGTGTACTGTCAAGATAAAGTGTGCACACTTGTTGTGTCTTGCGTGCTCTAAAAGACGTAATCTGTGGCAAGATGATATGTGAGTGAATGACAGGCTTTCCTGGCAGGATGGTTACTCTTGTGCCCAGTGGGTAAAGGAAACAGGGCCCGGAGGCTGACGTTGCCGGCTGGTTGCTGCAAGTTTACAACAACAGGATGCACACTACGTCAGCCATAGTGGGAGGAAAACCAGAGGAGTCCTGCTCTCATGGAAGTAAACATATTCCTTCAAGATTAATTAGAGACTTGAGATGGAGGAAATCAACAAAGCCGGGCTACAGATTGATGACCGACAGTAACCTACAGGAACAGGAAAACAAAGTTTGTCACAGACATACGCAATCATGGGATATTTGCTTTGGTCACTCTGACACAGACCGACATCATGACCAACTGTCACAACAGCTGCGACACTATATGCTACATGTAGGCCAAAATCCACCTTAATGGGAATCCATCTTGGACGGAGTTGGGATCTCTGTGTTTTTGTTACAGTGTATGTTTGTATGGTTATCTAGGGGTATTTTGTGTTGGGGTAAACATCTGTATGATATGGAGTCAGTTAACAAATTGTGTTACTCACAAATATATTTATTTTAATAATATGTAAATCTATTGTGTTTGTATGTGACGCACAGTAATTAAGCAATTTTATATTTTAAAGTCACCTCCATTAAAAAAATATGTTTTGTTTATCAGTACCTTCACGTAGATGTTTAACCTCCACTGTGCAGAAAGATGCATGTGAAAAGTTTCTTTTCATCATCAATTATTCATCTGCACGTACATACGGGATCATTTTTGCGCCATCCTAACTACCCTGGAAACCAAGCATGTGGCAATATGTAACTGCCATTAAGTGCGATGACATCTCGTGTCCAGTAGTTTGGGTCACACTTTACTTGAAGTCCTCCTATTTAGCATTCATAAGCTGTATATAAACAAATAATAAACATCATAATGGAGCTGTATGGAGCAATCAAGCCTTTCTTAAGTATTAATGAATGTACAGTGAGCAATTAGAACTTTTCCTACAAAGATATTTATTATATTATCACATCTATATTTCATTATCATCATTCATCCATCCAATTCCTGTAACCGTTTATGCTTATCAGGGTCGTGGGTGGCTGAAGCCTAACCCAGTTCACATTGGGCAAGAGGCAAGTTCATCACAGGGCTGACACATGGAGACGAGCAACCATTCACACTCACATTCATTCATACCTACGGGCACAATTAGACCTTTTTCACAGCAGCCATTTAGACATGAAATAGTAGGTAAACACAGGTGTTACCAATGATACTGATTAAGGTTTCTTTATCAGTATTGTTGGAAACACCTGCGTTGACCCTCATGTCAAAATGGCTGCTGTGAAAAAGGTCTATTAAGCAATAAAGTGCATGTCTTTGGTGTGTGGGAGGAAGCCAAGGCACCCGGAGAAAACCCGTGCGTATGCGGGGAGAACATGAAAAGTCAGGTACAGTATGTTAAAAGTGTCTTAATACATGTGTGGGAATCTTTCATTAAAGGACAAATCCGGTAATTAAATATAAATGGATTCAGACATATTTCGAAAATTCCATTGCAGGAAACAGAAAAAGCTGGTGACATTAGTTTAAGAGTGTAACAAACGATTATGTTTATCATCGATTCATCTACCAAACAATTTCCCATTTGATCAAGTGATTATTTGTGCATCGAGAAGCTGCGAGAAGCTGGAAATGGTGGATATTTACTCATTTTGTTTGAAATATGACTTCATATCAAAACACTTGTTACCAGAAGTTGTTGCTCGTTAATTTTGTGTTGACTGAGCGATACGTCAACGGACTCATTGTTCTGTATTGTGGATTTATGTGGGTTCACAGGTGTCTGTTTTTCAACAGAAATGATCAGTTTCCTCAGATCTAGGCAGCAGCACAAAGATAAGATAAGGAACTGGATTACCACAAGGCTACGCTGTCTTCTGGCACGTAATCCAAACGTGTGCAAGTTGAGATTTTTTTTTTTTTTGAAAAACAACATTTATGAGTAATCATAAGACTCATCAAGACCTCATCATTCGGTTGCTAATGCTCCTGTGTGCACGCGCGCCATTGATGACTCAGTGCACTACGCTGACCACACAAACTGTGCAGATGGTAGTCAGGAAAGGTACACAATGGTCTTAGGGGAAGTTGTGATATGGAGAGAAGGAGAGAGAGGCTGGGAGAGTTGGAGGTTGGAAACTATTAAACATGGCTCCCTGTGGATGTGCTGTATTATTAAAGGATTAAAAAATGATTTTTTCCCCATTTCCTAGAGAGCTGTTTGCCAAACTGGACTAAGTTATGAAGCATTGCTTCATAACTTTGCTATATTGTTGGATATTTTTTTCAGATTGTCTCTAAATTGTTATTTATTATACTTGAGGAAAGGTGTTAAGATTGAGAAGTTGTTTTTGAAACACTGTATTTGAGGGAGGGGCGTTAGGGGGTTAGGTAGGATGTGTGCGAAGGACATTTCAGGAATAAACATGGTGACGGCAAAAGTGACTCAAGGGAAAAAGGCACAGGAAAAATGGGGCGATAAAGAAAAGCCTGGAGGAGAATTGTAGTTATTTTGAGCTTTGCGGGCTTCCTGCAGGTGATGGAGATGAAAGAATGATTTCTGGAACAATTGCTCAGCAGCAAGTGGAGTGAGGGATGGAGGAGGATGTAGAGCGGGGGCAGGGGGGGGCGCTGGAGCAAGGAGTGAACATAAGAATCAGAATAAACATCGTACTAGGTACAAGGTCACCTGAAGTATAAGTACAATGTTGTTAAAACGATTGTTTATGTTGGCATCACTTGTCCTGTAAATAGAGGATAAAACTGTCACGATAACTGATAAATTACAAGTGTGGGAGTTGCTCTGTCTGTATGACTACATTACAGACACACCCCCTCACCCTGCCACCACACTATAAAAGACCAGAGGTGGAGAGGGATGACAGACTTGGCATCCAACAATCAGTAAGAAACCACGAATGGTTCACTCAAAAAGCCACAACGGGATTTTGGATTTCCTTGGTGGTAAGTTTCATCCTGGATCTCTAATCTCTAATTCATAATTGTTGTCTTTATTGACTTTTTTCTTCACAGTATCTATGATCATGGCTAATATAGAGTTTTACGGACCATTTATTAGTAATGAGTCTGGCCAGGACAATTTTCCTCATCATCACTCATTGTTTTTCTGCCACAGGACACAACGGTATGGAGATAGCCATTGTGCTGCTGTTGATTGTGCCTCTGACTGCTGCCACACCACTCAGACCAACTCCCAGGTCAGTGATAAACACCTAATATACAGTTAATGAAAGAAGATAGTGACCGCAATGATGACCTGCTAAACTGTAAATAGAATATTTTTCTGCTTAATAAAATGGACTATATTTTTGTTGATCTATATATTACAAATGTCTATGTTAATAAAATACCTTTTTCTTCTGATGGACCCACAGGTCAGACACAGACACTGTCCTCCCAGGGGGCACTGTCCAGGCTTCAGGGGTGGAAAGATCAGAGGTCACACAGCAGGAGCAGCATGCTCAAACACTGAAGATCATCCCATTTCATTCAGAAGACAAACGCCTTGGACGGGATGCACTGAAACACAGGTACAAAAGAGCATGTATGCGCCAACAGTACAAGGAGCAGTTAAAAACATTAGCTTTCTTGTGTCACACAGTATATCCTATAGGCTGCTGACAGGATTAATGCAGTACAAATACTGTAGTGTACATTTCAGTTCTGCCTATTATGGCTGCAGCAAAAACTAAACTGCAAGTTTATGATTCATTTGAAAACTGGAGATTATTTTGTAAATGTCTGTGATGTTTGTGAAAGCCTAAACCTCCCTCCCTCTCTTTCTCCTCCTCATCACTAACAGCATTGCGGTGAAGTTACGGCCACGCCGTGCACCTCAGCGCGGGTGCCAGCTCGGGACATGCCAGCTTCACAACCTGGCCAACAACTTATACAACATCGGCAAGACAAACGGGAAAGAGGAGTCCAAAAAGGCCCATGACCCGCAGGGATATGGCAGATGAGACCAAGAGGAGTGAAAACCGTTATGGACTAACAAAGCGGACAGTTCTCAACAACAAAGTCTCAATTTATTTACAACCAAATATCTCTGTATATGCTGACTGCCTGGTACCTATTATGGATTTATGTTTATGTTATGACCACAGAGTATGTGGATGTTTGAAATCATATGACTTTTTAAAAAATATATAAATGTGTCTATTTAAATGCACTGTACAATAAATATTTAATATAAACAATAGCGTTAAGCATAATTGGATCAAGCTGAAAACTGCAAAGCGCGCTTCTTCTCGTAAATGTTGCTTACACTGGCACTTTGCATGGATCACTAACATCAGTCCTTTTTTTTAGGTTAGAGGAGCCCTGAAACAATATTCTCAGACTAGTACAGTCTTACAGGGATTCCCTTTTACAATATTTGCCCAGCCATTTTCATTTCACCCAAGTGAATGGTGCATTCTGCTTGAGATTTGATGGGGGGGAAATGTGCATCTGCATTCAAACACTCCCCCCTGGATGTGGGGCTGATCCGCAGTCCCCTCAATTGGAAATCCATGCCTGTCTGTGCGGTATTTTTAGGCAGCCAGGACAGCAGCAAATTGCTCATTGCAAAAGCTTGCCAGTTGGTCTGTCTGTCTATCTGTCTGCTACAGTGGTGTTAAAATGTGCGTCATCAGAGTCCAAGATTTTCTTTCCAATCTTAACATCATGTGATATCATTCACCCAGAGAGAGAGAGAGAGAGAGAGAGAGGAGGGAGTCTTCCTGATTAAATTAACTCATACTGTTAAAGGCCTGCACCCCAGGTGTGAAATATCTGTGGCTTTGACAGGCCCCTCCTATGTTTTCAAAGTTTGGAGGAGGTATTTGCACATTGTCTGCCTGCCTCCTGTTGAAAGAAAAGGCACACACCTTCCTCACCTGTGCGGTGCGTCCTGCGCACCTAACTTTCCAACCCTGACTCTTGAGACAGGTTTGGAAATTGCATTTTTTCACAGTTTCAGGCCATCAGTGTAACCTATTATTACTCGCTGGAAAACACGGTCACGATGAAATCCTGAGGTCGGTTTCCTCTCTTGTCTCTCTCACCGAGCCGGACAGAAAGGAGGAAAAGAAACAACAATGAAAGACGCTGGAGGAGACGGAGGAGGTGGAGGAGGAGGAGACGGCGGAGATACAATCTGTAACGTTAAATCTGAAAAGGACCAGGTGGGTAGACTTTTTCCATTAGATCACTCCTGCTCCTGCTTGTTGTGCTGTTTTGTCAAAGACCACGATTGTCGGAGTAGTGACAGAGGAGAAGTGCACAACGTGGAAGTTGGGATTAAAGTTGTTACTGCGGCTCTGTGTCACCGTGACTAGTGATTTGCCAGCTTTGGTCAGCTCGTATCAAATATCCGTGCAGTAATATAATACTCACAGTTCAGCCTCTGCTCGCTGTAAACCAAAGACACTGTAGCATGGCGACAGTGTGTGTGTAAACACACACTCACTGTTTAGCCCCAGCTAGTTTTCAGCTTTCCTGCATCTGTGTGTATCGTTATACTTGTCAAACCGGCGGAAGTTAAGCTAGCTTTGTTGCGGGGGAGGGAAAAAACAACAACACATTTAACAGTTTGACAGCATGCAAACGACACAGGCCGACAAGCTCGCCGACGTTTAAAACCTCCCGTTTGACATTTTCGAGCTGACTTTTAACGTCTAACTGTAAAAACAAACCCACAGACAAACACAGGAACACGCCCTTGTAGCGTGTATGTAGCGTATGCGCAGCTAACTCACGTTTAGCATTTAAGATGATGCTAAAACTGCAACGGACGTTGCGACCGTTAAATCCGTCACGCCGACATCCAAACGATTAAAATAAATAATAATAATAAATAAGATAAGATAGAAATAAGTCGTCTATGTTCACACAAGCAATTATTCTCCCCGACAAGCGCAGGTGTAACTAATAACATTAATAATGGCTGCGTTCCGTTTAGACGTGCCAGTTGAAGCGCTTTAACTTTGTGCCCCCTTGGCTCGCTGGCACAGCTAAATGGGACGGAGCCGTGAGGTTACCGAGCAGCGACACGTGATTGTTCCGATTTGAATGTCCCGTGAGACGCATAAACACACATCTATTATGTGGATTAGATTGTTTACTTTGAATGAATAGATGTGTTGAAATGAACCTATAAGATAAATCTGGATATAAATGAAACCTCTGCAATGAAATGTGTGCTAAGATCTTTACATATACATCTAAAATGGAAAAGCATATTTGTTTTTTAATAGAAATAAGAAATAGAACTGCATATGGGTGGATGGATGCATGGATGGATCGATGAATGGACAGATGGATGCATCGATTAATAGATGAATGGATGGATAGATGGATACGTTACTGATCCCGATGGAAATTCAGGCATCCAGTAACAGCATGAGACACAGTCAACACACATTTAAAAAGAACCTATAAGATAAATCTGGATTTAAAGAAATGTAATATGTGCTAACACCTTTACAAATAGAAAACTATATCTATCCATCCATCCATCTGTAACTGCTTCTCATCGGGGTCACGGAGAGGTTGGAGCATATCCCAGTTTAGAAAACATTTTTTTAAATAATTATTTCAATTTGATTTAAAACTATGTAAAGGCGCTAGACAGTGAGTGAAAGTCACAGCATTGAGCAGAGGTAGTGCAAATGGAGTCAAAAATGACACTGACAGACTGTCCAGGAATCAGGGCAGCAGAGAATGAGGTTGTCTGTTTGTCTGTTGTCCTTTGTGTCCTCCCTGCCATGACTGAGAGGTATTGTACAGTCTTACGGTCACAAAAGAGTTCCTGAACAGACTCTGCCACTTGCCTGGTAAACATGTTTTGCAGAGGGTGGTGGGCGTTGTCCAGCACGGAGAGCAGTTTGTCCAGGTTCCTTCTCTGCCACATAAACTCATTATAGTTTTAAATTTAATCTCAAAGTTGTAAAGAGAGTCAAGTCCAAGTTTCAGCTTTAAAAACAACAACACTGGGCCCCCTCAGTTTGACAGGTAGGTATGCAGTTGTTTCGCAGAATGTACTGCATGCACGTTCATACCTACGTGCCCACTACACACACGTTCACACCCTTTACCTACTTTACACATACACATAAACTACGGCTCCACGTCAGAAGTCACAGTTTGGTGTTTAGGGATGGCACATCCCACCAAGTTCTTCTCTGAGCCAGAGTCAACATTTCTCATTTGAATGTTTCACTGCACCCTGCGGCCAAATGATTTCCAGGCGTAAGAGGGTAGGACTTGAACTAAACTTCTTAAAATCGCAGCAGCCTGTCAGTAAAATCGGTTGATTAACAACATGTTTTCAATGTTTTCAGAGCTGGATCCCGAAGATCATCAAGAAAAGAGTGTGCACCACCTTTGTGGAAGATTCCTTCAGGTAAGGTGAACTCTGTGGAGCGTTTCCCTCCGTGTGAGTAATGTCTTTCCGTTGACAAAGATTGTTCATGTTCTCACATGAAATCTTCCCCTCGCCTCTCACAGTAATGGCGCGCTGTGTCAGTGTGGGGGTACAAGAGATACCCATGCTTCTGTGGCTCTCGGCGACTACTTCAGCACAGCGATTGTCAACCACTGGGACAGCGCCCAGCACTCCTCTGAGTACCCGACTGATGCCTTTGGAGAGTTGCAGTTTCCAGGGGCCAGTAAGAGGCACAGCTATGTAGGTGACCTTTCTGTTGGCTCTGGATGACTCATTTCTATAGCCTTAGAGTTTATGATCAAATCTGTTGTGTTTTGGTAGTGTTTAGAGACTTCTAAAGGTTAGCTAAATACTCATACAGATACACCAAGGACTGTAGATGGCAGTATTTTTAACTTTTTAACCTTTAACCTACTGTTGCACCTGAGTAAACAAACACTATGCTCAGACAGTGAGGTCCCATATCTGTGCTGAAAAGCTCTTTATCTTTATTAAACCAATCTGAGACACTTGTCGTGTAATTTAGTGCATGTTTCAATATTAAAATCACTATTATTAATGTTTTAAGCCATAGGTTTGCTCCTTTTAATCAACGAGGTGTCCAATTTGTCTCTCTTTGGGATCACAGTTTCTGCGTCTGTCATGGGACACACCCCCGTCTATGGTCTACACCCTGATGACAGCCCACTGGGGTCTTTCCGCACCTAACCTGGTGGTTTCAGTGGTGGGCGGAGAAGGCAGGACAAAGTTGAAGACATGGGTACGGGAAGTCCTCCGGCAGGGACTGGTGAAAGCCTCACAAAGCACAGGTAAACATATCACGGTGGGTCATAGGTTACAAGCCAGTTAACAGTGTTGTGAAACCCATGTCCTCTGTTTATAATGTCACTGTGAAATCCAGTTAGCTTCATCTCGTGAAGCAGTTTGTCTACGTTCAGCATGTGTTGTCATGACTAACTGACCGTTTCAGTTCAGTTCAATGTCTCCTCATGGGAAAGTGTGCAGTGTTATTGTCCCAACTAAATTTAAGGAACTTGAACTTGAATTGATCAACCTTGAATTTGGAAACAAACGCTTCGTTCTCTTCCAAGGTTTTTTTTTCTTCCATCAAGCAGATAATGCTACTAACTGATATTTTAGCCTCATATGACCAATCTTTATTGTATTTGTAACTTTGACTAAGTCACAGCGTTTTCACACAAACTCCCCAGCAATTAAACCTAATGTGAAATAATGAATCAGCATTTTCTTGAAAATCAGCGCTAACTGCACTGCGGTTTTAAGCAGGAAAAACCCAGCTGTTACAAAACGCGGCACCATTACATGATATGACTCCCTGGGGTCCGATCCTAATTTTGTACTACAATGGCCATTTCCTGCTGACTACTGTGCCAAGTGCAGGTGGCACACAGCGATACTGATCTCCCATCAGTCATATGAGGTCACTTTAAGGAGCTGTTATCGCACCGGCTCCTGATTTAAAGCAAAGATAATAAGACACTTGCAAAAACATTCCGGCGCGCACACGAGCACGCATAAGGTGCACGCATAGACACGGGCTGTTTCTGCGTGGCCTCGGCACAAACATAGTTGTTGGGAAAAGTGAAAAATAAAAATAGTGCGGGAACACCTGTGCGAAAAGCTGTTGTTGTACACGGAAACGTGTTGTGTTCAGGGGACAGTAATGAAATGATAATGTACAGTGTGTACCAATCTTTCTTAGATTTGATCAAGGCACAGTATGCAGTGTGTAAGTAAGAAAACATGTAAGCTCATTTACATATCACCTCTAATAATTTAGTGGAATTTGTCTTCATTTGTCAGTCATTCTTCTGGCATAAAACTTTTTTTCCCCAAGAAGTGACCACAACCAAACAGTTTCCTCTTTCTTCTCACGTTCACGGTGTGACTGTTGCCCCCAGGAGCGTGGATCCTGACGGCAGGCTTGTGTGAAGGCGTTGGCAGGTGCGTTGGAGAGGCGGTGAGGGATCATGCCACCGCCGCCTCGTCTGTCTCCCTCAACAAGGTGGTGGCTCTGGGCATCGCTCCCTGGGGCCTGGTGCACAACCGAGAGCAATTGGTCAACCCTCAGGTAGTACAGGCATACTGTATTTACTGAGCGTCAGTTGAAGAAACCCCGCTATATCATGCCGCCCGGGTTCTCCTTCTTGCAGGGCAGCTTTCCCGCTAAGTATTACGCCCAGAACATGTCCAGGGACTCCTGCTGCCTCGATAAAAACTACCAGGCCTTCCTGCTCGTGGACGATGGGAGTGTGGGACGCAGAGGAGGAGAAACGGGGTTCAGAGCCAAACTGGAGGACTACATCTCCCATCAGCGTACAGGCATCTGGGGTGAGAGAGATGGGATAACGAAATGTAATATTTAGAATGATGCAGAACCAGAATATAACAACCGGAAGAAATTGGTTCCTCTCTTGTTTCTTGGATGTAAAGAAACAGAAACACAATGCTCTTCCACTTTTGCTGATTTCAAGCCATTTGGCCCTCTTGTGGTGAACTTTTAAAAAAGGCACATGGTGATCAGATGATTCTCTGGTATCCACTGGGTGAAAGCCACTGCATGCCACTGCAAGAATTTCAGACGGGGAACTTCAACATGTTAATTCAAGCAGAGATCTGTCCAACATGGAACAGGATGCCATCTCTGTGTGCTGTCTCTCTTTCAGCTTTTAAAATATGCACCCTGATAGTATCAAGACACCGATCATAATGTCTGCATTGTAGTGAAGTCGTGATAAACTAATCATTTACTAATGCACCGTTTGGTAAAAATGTCTGTATTTCTTAGGCAGCGGCAGCATTGACATCCCCGTCCTCTGTATGCTGGTGTCAGGGGAGGCGAGCATGCTGGAGGTACGCTCGCTATTTATGCTGGTTGATTGTCACAGAAACGAGTAGTTTTGTTAATCTTGACTTTTTTCTATATTCCTTAAAGAAGCGTCTCTCTCCTTGTTTCCTAATTTCTGTCAGAGGGTAGACCTCTCTCTGAAAAACTCCATGCCCTGGCTGGTGCTGGCCGGATCAGGAGGCTTAGCTGACTTCCTTAGTGACATCTTGGAGAATCTTTCCTCGGCCCCGGCTGTCCAGTCTTCCGGCGAGGGAGATGCCGAGGCCGGTCCCAGCGTGGATCTGAAAGACCGAGTGGCAGAACGGGTTAAGAAGCACTTCCCCTCTGAAGCAGAGTCAGACAAACTAGTTGAACGGGTAGGTGCGATGTGTGATTGTTGCGTGGCCTTTTGATATGCTGAACAGGAAGAAGCTGTACTCAGCAGCTCCTGGCTAGATTGTTGTGAAATCTCATGATCTGGAATGCTTTCTTTCTTTCTCCTTTCTTTTAAAATGCTGCAAAGCCAAGCTTCACATTTTCTTCAGGATGTTTCATAATATAATGGGCTAATAAATTTGCTGCACATTTACGCACCCAAGATGCATGCTTTTGATCCTTTGTTTAACATAACCCTGAGGGCGAGCTTACATTTTTAGCCCTGCTGCTGAGCCTCAAAGAACAGCATAATGTGTTACGCTGCTGATGTCATCTAACAATTACTGCCTTGTAATGAACATTTATTAAGCTGCTCCTCAGCCTGCAGACGTCCGGCTATTTCTAAAGCTACTTCCTGTCTTAGTCTGACCCAGATTCCTGAAACGGCTGGCTGTTATTCAGTTCTTGCTGCTCCACAGTGAACTCCCTCTCACGTCGGGAGAGTGTTGTCACACAGTGGGAACAGGTTGTTTCATTAACACAAAGACGCCTGTTGTTTTAAAAATCACTTTTATACAGTGACATTAATATGCGCCTGCTTCTCTGCTCTGCATCTTATGTCATCGACACTGCCTGTTCTCGTGAAAGAGCGTGAAAGCTTACCTAATGCAAAGTCAATCATTAACATAATCAGCGCCCGATATTCAATCTGTTATTGGACGAGGGAGTGATTAGATACACACACACACACATACACCTACGCTCACTCTTTTTACTGTTGGCGGCCTGATACAATCTTTAAATGCTAGATATCTTCATCACTTAACACGGGAAGGCTGTATACTGATATGGCGGAGCTGACAATACTCTATTTCACCAAATCTTCACTATCTGTCTGTTCTTTCATCTCTTTCTCAGTATCACCGATTTATTTTTCCTCGTCTTTCTGCCTCTGTCCTCAGGCTCTGAGTATTTACCAGAACAGAGACTTTATCACAATCTACTATGGAGAGCAGGAGGGCCCGAATGACTTTGATACAGTCCTGCTCAAAGCATTGGTGGGAGGTACATAAAACTCTTTCACGAACTCATTCACATGCATCTTCATTTTGATTTATTTGGTGCGATTCTGTGTTTGTTTTGTTGTTGTTTTTTTAGCCAGTAAGCAGCGCGCGTCAGTCGATGCCAGCCCTTACAATGAAGAGCTGAAGCTGGCGGTCACATGGAACAGGGTTGACATCGCCAAGAGTGAACTCTTCAATGGAGACATCCACTGGAGGGTGAGGGGTAAAAAATGCATCACATAAGATGTTCCATTGAGAGAAGTACTACAGATGTCCACTAAAATCTCATCTTCGCCCAATCAAATAGTATGAAGACATGGAAGACTCCATGACAGATGCCCTGATCAATGACAAGCCTCAGTTTGTGCGTCTTTTCACTGAGAACGGCCTCAACATCCTCGACTACCTGACTTATGGCAGGCTGGAAAGCCTCTACCGCTCGGTGCCTGATGGGACGGTGCTCTACCAGCTACTCCAACGCCGTCTGGTGGAGCGGCTAGGGACTGCAGTCCCTACGCACTCAAACGTGTCGGACAAAGTGGCGACAGAGAAAATTCAGAGTGGCCCAGTGACAGAGATCAGCCTTTTTGAGGTGGGGACAGCCATGACTGTCGTCTATTCTTATTCAAGTATTATCAAAAAAAACAATGTAGGAATAACTCTATTTCCATTTTTCCTCAGGTTGCATGTGTGCTGGAACTATTAATGGGTGACGTCTGCCAACCATTTTACTATGATGCTTTGGGTTTAGATAAGATTACATCCAAAAGGAGAGCTCTTAGGGTACGCTTCCCTTTTTCCAAATATGTAGACATATGTGCAAGATAATGAGCTAATGGCTTAAAAGAAGCAGGAATCTAACACCCTCTCCCATGCTTTTTCATCCATCCCAGCGTGCCAGTAAACTGTTGCGTGGAGACTGCCTGTATCGGGAGAAGCGCTGCCTCTTTCCCTGGGCTTCGCTCTTCATCTGGGCTGTCCTTCAGAATCGCAGCGAGATGGCCACTTTCTTCTGGGAGATGGTAAAACTTTCAGGAAGGGAAAAAAACTTGCTGTTGTGTAGTGTGCTCGAAGGATGAAGGACGGCAATCCTCTCCGCTCTCTGCACATTTAGGCTTAGAACTGCATCTGCAGTAGATCATCAACTTCAATGCGGAGAGAAAACATGTTTCAGTACCTGGCATGAGGGAGTTTGTATGTTCTGACTTCCCTTGTTGTCTCTTGCAGGCAGCAGAGTCTGTGCTGAGTGCTCTGAGTGGCTGCAAGATTCTGAGGGAGCTGTCAAAGTATGAGGGCGAGACGGAGACCAAACTGGCCATGAAAGAGCTGGCCCAGAGTTTTGAGAACCTGGCACATGGTGAGACCATGAATTCATCGTTCACTAAAAAAATATCCGATAGAAAATGTGCAGAAATGATGATCAGTAGTATGGTAATGAGTACTCCAGGGGTTTAAAATCTGCATGAAAAGGAGCAGTCTCAGTTTTATTTTCTGCTCGTCTTTGTGTCTTCTTAGATGTGTTCAGCTCTTGCTATCGGAGCAATGAGAGTCGCTCTTTCACCCTGCTGATCAGAAAATCTCCTGTCTGGGGTGGTACCACCTGCCTGCAGATGGGCATGGGTGCTGATGCTCGACTTTTCTTCAGCCACGATGGAGTCCAGGTGTGTCGGTCACTGTTCATTCATTGCGGCAGTTTAACCACGTCTTTTTGTCCTCCAGCTTTTTTTTTTTTAAATTTTAATAATTTGTATTGTTACTGTAATAACATAACATCACTTGGGCATAAATAATGAAGCGAATAATACAATAAATAAAGTAATAATCATGAAATACAGCATTGCATGTTATACCACTTTGCGTTGGCGAAAACTTTCTCTTCTCCTTCAGTCTCTGTTGTCCCAGATCTGGTGGGGTGACATGAAGAGAAGCACAGAGGTGTGGAAGCTCCTGCTCACTTTCTTCTGCCCTCTCCTCTGCTACACCAACCTCATCTCCTTCAGGTAAAATCCACATTATTATCATTATTTATTTGGAAATCTGAATCTCCTGAATGCTAATGACGAACCGATACTCCATCTCGCAGGGAACAAGAAGAGCATCAGCAAGAGGAGGGGAAGCCTAATGAGGATGGGCCGGGCAGGGACAGCGACAGCCAGTATGGCACCACCATCTTCTCCTTCTCGGACATCAAGCACATGTAAAACTCTTAATTCTTCACCGATTTAGTACAGAATAAATGTTTGTTTTTCTAGTGCGTGGATTCATTATAGACGTGTCATTGTTGTACCAGCGAAGCTGATTCACAAGGGCCAACCACTCCCCGGACGGCGACCATCAAAGGTGAGTCCTCTTTAAACGCAACAAACCTGGAAAAAAAATGTTTGCTGGCAGAAGCACCAGCTTACTCATCCACGTCCAATACCTTCCTTTACAGGCATACCGCACTCTCACAGGCCGCCAAAGCGTCCGTTCATAGTGTCAAGATGGCGTCAGTTCTGGTTCGCACCCGTCACCTCATTTTTGGGCAACGTCTTGATGTACTTCCTCTTCCTCCTGCTGTTTGCCTACGTGCTGTTGGTGGACTTCAAGCCCCCGCCCCCCTCTGGTCCGGCCATCACGGAGTACGTGCTGTACTTCTGGGTATTCACCATCGTGTGTGAAGAGATCCGGGAAGTGAGTACACATCTTACTGTCTTGCAAAAGAATAGAAAAGAAATGAGGAGATGACGACTAATTTGTCAACGTTTCTTGAAAGGGAACTTTTCAATACAGCTTTTCAGTATTTGGCCATATCTAAATGTTCTGATTGCAGCTGCGGTCGAGCTGTTGAGCTGTTGAGTTGACTGACGTTTTCTTCTAACAGACGTTCTTTTTGGGGACGATGACTTGGCGTCAGAGGATCAGAGTGTACATTCAGGATGTGTGGAACAAGTGCGACCTCATTGCCATTATACTGTTCATCATAGGACTCACCTGCAGGTAGGGACAATCTACAGTAACATTACAACTGGATTATGTGTTACGCGTGCACACGTCCCTCACGTCCATCCTCAGGATGTAAGATTGGTAACTTCAGTTGAGAACCCTTTTTGCAAGTGCAGTTATTTCACATGTTGACCACCGGGTGGTGCTGTTAATGCAGTGTGTTTGCCTTTCAGGATGTTCAAGTGGTCGTATGAATTCGGCCGGGATGTCCTGTGTGTGAACTACATGGTCTTCACCCTCCGTCTCATTCACATCTTTGCCATTCACAAGCAGCTGGGACCAAAAATTATCATTGTTGGCAAGATGGTGAGAGAACATTAACACAAGTTGACTTCATACCAGGATGTTTGGATTGTAATGACAGAAAGCTAATTTTTTTTCTCTCCTGTTCAGATGAAGGATGTCTTCTTCTTCCTCTTCTTCCTGGGGGTGTGGCTCATGGCATACGGAGTAGCCAATCAGGCTTTGATTTACTCCTACGACCCTCGCCTGGATCGCATCTTCCGCCGTGTTTTCTACAGGCCGTACTTGCACATCTTTGGACAGATCCCTGTGGAGGAGATGGATGGTATAAGCGTTTATGTGAATCGTGTATATTTAGAAAATGATAGTTATGATTTTAAAAACCAGTGTTGGATAAAGCTTCCGCAGCCTGTGCTGGCCGTCTTTTAGACATCCATTACAGCTTTTCAAAATTCCTCACAGTCATAAGAACCTGATAAGATTAATGTGATGATATCAAGATAGGACATATTTTAACCTTTCCTGTATTTGTGTGTCTATTCTAGTGGGGAAACCTGGATGGGACATGCCGTGCACGGACAATGTGACGTTGATTCAGAGCGGTGAGGAGCCGTGCAGAGTTCAGTATAGCAACTGGCTGGTGGTAATTCTGCTGGTTGTCTATCTGCTGGTCACCAACATCCTGCTCATCAACCTGCTCATCGCCATGTTTAGGTAAAGCACAAGGAGATCAGTGTGCATCGGTCTGCTTCATCAGTAGTCTGGCTGTGCTGACACTTTTCTTTGTGTCCACCCAGCCATACCTTCTCTGAAGTCCAGGCAAACAGTGACATCTACTGGAAGTTCCAGCGCTTCAACCTTATTGTTCAGTACCACTCCCGCCCTTCCCTGGCTCCTCCTTTCATCATCCTCTCTCACATCAATCTCTTTATCAAGAGGATCATCCGCAAGGTGCCTTCTATCAAGATCCACCACTTTGGTAAGTATATTTAGACAGGAGTCTTGAGTGAGTTTAACCAGTGTAATAAAACTATAGCCTAAGCCATATTGAATATGCTGTTTTGTCAACTGCTATTTCAAGTGTTTTGTCAGTGCAATTCCTCTAATTGTAACTGACAGCTGTTTTTACTTCCTCGGTATCTTCGATTCAGCTGCAGTGATGCCTACTACTTTAATAATGATTTTTTAAAAACGTTTTGTCTCTCCTATTAGTGTTGCAGTTAAAAGGGAAAGCAGCTAACAGGCTGATGACATGGGAAACCATTCAGAAAGAGGACTTCCTAACTGCCCAGAACAAAATCCAGAAAAGCAGTGACTCAGAGAGGCTTAAACGGATGTCTTCCAAGTGAGCACACCTTCCTATACCGACTCTAGAGAAGTGCACTTACTTTCTTTTCCTTTTCTTTTACCTTAAGTCTTTGCCTTTATCGTGCTGAAATCTTTGTCTTCCCCTTTTCCTTTTTTAGAGTGGATGGTGTGATTAAACATCTGAGTGAAAGCAGAGACTTGGAACACAGACTGAGGGCTCTGGAAAATGAGGTAAGACTAAAGTACTCTTTTCAGAACAATATACATATGCATGCAGGGCTAGGTGACATGTAGCATGACAAGTAGATTACCGTGTAGAGTTGAATGTATGATTTATGTTAACTGTTTTGGAAATGCACTTATTTACTTCCTTGCTAAGAGCGAGATGTAATGATTTAATACTAGTTTCACGTCTTTGTTGCTGCAGAGCCTGGAGCCTGCAGTTTAGCATAACGAGAGGGAGGTAGAAAACCTGAGGGGAAACAGCTGGTGTAAAAGTGTAAAAATGCAGTTTTAGTGGGAGTTATGAAGCAGATTTATTTGTGTATTTAACCGCGGCCACAAAATTCCACAACACGACTGCAAAGATATAGCATGAGCAGGAAATGTAGCTCTGTACCGCTGCACTGTATTTGCAAGTCCTTTGATCCTCCTTCTCAGATGGAGTACTGCTCAAAAGCTCTCAGCTGGATTGTGGATACTTTGGCACAAGGCAGCACGTTCAAACCTCCCCGGCCTCCACCTACTTTAAGAGGTATTTACAAACCAAAACATACATGCTGGAATGTCAAAGGCTGCATTAACAAAGTTTATTTAACACTTAGCGCAGATTATTTGCTTTCAGTCATCCATACCTAACCTGTCACTTGCGTTGCTCTGTCTCTTCTTCTACACAGATGCCTTCCCGTCTTCTTCAAATTCGGCCTGACTTAGCTTTATTGATGCCTTCACTTGCTCAGGATCTGTAATACAAGAATTCAATTTGCTGCTCTCATGCCACCAACAGGCAGTCTCACTGTTTGCCAGCCACGTTCATCACTACACTCAGTTCATCAAATAAAAGGCTCAACACAATAAAAAGAATAGCAGCAATCACTACATGTTACAGTATTGAACAAATACAAATGCTGATATTTTAGTGTGCAATTGAGCTTAAACAAATGCCAAAGAAAAGTATAAGTATTTATAATGTGGCTATATATTTTATTTGCCAATACTATTATATCTTTATTGCTGTATGTTGACAGAATTCTTTTCTAATGGTTTTTACTATTGACTGTACTTTGTTTTATTATATTGGTTTTTTTTTTAACTGTTGAAACTATAATGTTTACAGGGATTGCACTCAGTGCACATTGCTGTACTTTTGTATTCAGTTAGTTTTTGGCTAAATGTTTTAAACATTGTTAAAGTTAAACCACATCTTTGCATCGCTACATTATTTTATTATGTTCAATAAATTGAATATACAGGTATAATCGATTCATTCTTATTGCTACTGTAAATGGAAAAACACTAGTTTATATCTTTTAGAAGTGCCCTTATGCACTTCAACAGCTATCAACAGCTAGCTTAGTCTGAGAGCTTAACATGTTGTTTTGGGTCAGTGTTATTAAGGCGGACAGTTGTTACTTTTGGACTTGCTAAACTAGTTGTTCAGTCTTTATGCTAAGCTTAGCTAACAACATGTTAATGTTGTCTGCTGGCTCCTATGGTAGCTTAGCTTAGCAAAAAGAGTGGAAGCAAGGGGCAGCTAGAGGTGTTGCTACTTGTTTACTTTACCTACTGAGCTAAACTAAATAGCTACTGGCTCAAGCTACATATTTAGTACACGAGGGTGGTATTATTATTAAAACAAGTGCATTTCCCTAAATCTTTTCCTATTTCTTTAATGATAATGAGTTTTTTTTTAAACAGCCAGGCGTGAAATAAATGATATTGGAGAAACAAAGGTGCCTACAGATAAAGCAGGATATGGTGACTTTGTGGGATGAAATGTTTGTGAATGAGGTTTAGTAAGCTAGCTACCAGGAGCATAAAACTGAAGTGGACATGACATTAAATAATGAAAACGTAATAAGAGAGTCGCCGAGGGATGTGTGACTAAAACATTGGCATTTGGATTTAAAGGAAAGAGGATATGGACAGTGTGAAGGTGCACCATGGTGCTGAGTTTCAGTATGCTAGAGCTCGATTGAAGGTCACATAGTGGAGCGTGGCTATTGAAGGAGCCTTTACTGTAAATAGCCAGCTGGGCCACCTGTCAATTGCACCAGCGGCTCACACTGAGAGAGGCCGTGTCATCACTTTCTGGCTTACTGAGGAAGACTGCATGACGGCTGCATGTGCAGATATGTATCCAAGTAAGTCAACATGTGTGTCTCACTCCTCATTCTTTTTAAGAGTGATTGGAGTAGTTCATTTTAATGCAACCTGCAGAGCTGCTGAGTCTGAATTCGCCCCCCCCCCCTCTGTCTGCCGACGGCCTTCATGACTAAAAACCTGAAATAAAAACATGAACTTCAAACGTGAACTATTTCTGTGGAATGCCAGTTGCTCACGTACACGCTGCACATGTGCAGAACGCCATCATCTCCATTTTCTTCTATTTGCATCCATTCCATACATCATCCTGACATGTCCTGGCCTCTCTTTTGGCTGGGTTGGCATTCGCATTTTTACCTTTTACCGTTGAGACAGTGTCTGAGAGCTGTCGGTTTAAAGCTGTGGTAATTCATTTTACTTCGCCTTCTATTATGAGCCGTTTTTAATATTTGGTTTCACATACACCCACAGTGAGACCTTTATTCAAATGGGTCTGATTACACCGGTAACTTAATTTGGGTGAGAATAATCAGCCAAAGGTCAAAGTTAGAGTTTGTGAATCTGGTTTTTATTTGTCTCTTTTAGAAATTTGAAGTTTAGAACTGTTCATTGGATAACTTCTGTTCTGGGAGATCACTCCGTGTGTTGCCATTACGTAAAAATTAGAGAAAAATACATAAATATATTGAAATAATAAAGACCAATAAATTTACACACATATTTACATGCATGTATTTTAAGTGTTGCTTTCCTGAAGTTTAGCTTTATCAACAAGTAAAATCACATCAACTTCAAATTGACCTATTTTAGGTCAGTAATAGAAGTTCCTCCCTCTCATTTCCATATGTTCTTTGACCTCTCTTTTCTCCACCCTACTGCAGTCCACCCCTCCCTTGTCTGCCATATGCACATGCACCCACCTCCCTAATACACTGGGTTAAGGGCATCAGGAGCATTCTTCCCAGACATGTGCCTCTGTCACTCACGCAGCCACACAACTACGCCGCACACCCAGTTGTGAGACCTCTGTGTTCCCACACAAGGCTGGCACACTGCTCTGACAGTCCTGTGAACTCAGCTTTCGGTCTTTCTGTCGCTTGGAGAAAAGACCTGAACGGTATAACCCCGAATCACCTGCAGCTTGATTCCGTTTCCTGTGGACTTAATGGTTTTTTAAGTGTTGAAAACCCGTCGATTGTTTTTGTTTTTGGTTGAAGAAGCACGGTACACACAGTGTCCAGTGTGGATTGTGTGGTAGTTTTCAACTAAGTCTTCCAAAATGGCACCTGTGAAAGGTTGGATGGTGGGGCTCCTGCTGGCTCTCCTGTGCCCATCCCAGGTCCCCATCTCTGGTGTAGTGAGTGCCCAGGACGTGGCTGAGGAAGACCTCAGTGCCAGAATTATTGAGGACGTTGTGGCTGAAGAGGGTGAAAACGCTGAGGATGACGACGATGGGGCTGGTGAGGAAGAGGAACAAGTAGCAGAGGAGGAAAATGATGAAGAATCAGATGAACAGGAAGCAGAAGAGGCAGAAGGGGAGGCTGAGGAGGAGGAAGAAGAGACTGCTGAGGAAGAAGAGGAGGGGGAAGAGGGGACTGCTGATGAGGAGGAAGCTGCAGAGGAAGAGGAGGCTGCTGAAGAAGAAGAAGAAGAGGCTGATGAGGAAACTGAGGATGATGCTGAAGAAAATGAGGCAGCAGCAGAGGAAGACGATGACGAGGAGGAGGCCAATGAGGAAGCAGCAGAGGAAGATGATGACGAGGAGGAGGCCAATGAGGAAGCGGCAGAGGAAGACGATGACGAGGAGGAGGAGGCTGATGAGGAAGCAGTTGAGGAAGACGATGACGAGGAGGAGGCCAATGAGGAAGCAGCAGAGGAAGACGATGACGAGGAGGAGGCCGACGAGGAGGCAGCAGAGGAAGACGATGACGAGGAGGAGGCCGACGAGGAAGCAGCAGAGGAAGACGATGGTGATGACGAGGAGCCCGCCACTGAAAATGAGGACGAGGAGGAGGCAGGTGAAGAGGATGAAGAAGCAACTGAAGGAGAGGAATTAGCTGAGGAAGAGGAGGCTGATGATTCTGAAGGCGAAGAGGAAGAGAGTGTTGCTGAGGATGATTCAGAGGAAGAGGGTGCAGCTGAAGCAGAGGAAAATGGCGGTACAATCACTTTTTTCCCTATAAATTCTAAAATATATTTATTGGGTATTAAAGTACTAAACTTTGCAGTAATTTAGTCTGATGACATTTAACAAAGTTATTACTCCCACTCGGCGTTTCCTAACTCCACAGGAGCCTTCTGACTTTGTTAGTCTCACTGCAGCTACTGTAGGAACACCGTCACACATATCAGTCCTGAAATAGACTGGCTTATCTGTGTGGTGGCTGGCACCGTGCAGTATCTAAACCATTCGTGCCTTTTGTTGAACCAACGTGGCTATTTTGAGACCTCAACACAGGTAATGTGCTGTCAAAGTGTGTAAGGACAGGCAAACGTTCAGATACAGAAACAATATTCCACACCAAAAAAAATAATATACTTATCATTGAGTAGCCAAAGTCAACAGTTACATTAGCTCTTAATTCCTGGGCTTTAAATGTCTGATAACAGCTGGCAGACTAAAAGTTTGTCTCATTTGTTTCAAGTGTTTCTTCATTCTTGTGATAAAACCAGCTTACATAATTTGGGATAATTTTATCACTTGGACTGGTTTTGTATTACCCTCTTGGGTAGCTTTAACGCGAATTATATATTACCATGTAAGCATATTAACATAGTTTGACACTAATTAACTTAAAATTTATGATTACATCCAAGTAGAGTTTTTACTTTAGGATAAACCGTACCAGGTTTAACAGGAATTCACCCAAACTTCTCGATACTTCTCTCTCTAAATCAAATGTGCAACTCGCAGTGGCACAAGATGAAAAAAATCATTAGGATTCATCACCTCAAGATCAGTATTGTTTGTACAAGTATCTCACTAATTTCCAGAAATATTTCAGTGTGGACCACAGTGGTGGTTTGACCAACCCGGTGACTGACATTGACACCATTATAGCCATGCTGCTGGCATGAATACAGATCAAATGGTCAGTGCTCTCTAGTAGACCAAACACTGTCATGGTGACACGTTTCTAAACCAAACACACGCACAGACGAATAATTTGTCGTTGACTCTGTTGATTTTATATAGGCGAGCCTGAAGGTGATGACGCAGCTCAAAACGAAGATGTCACAGGTGAAGAGGAGGCCACCACTGACAGGCCGCAGTTCCACCCTGACTCTTTGTGTAGTGTTTGCTCCATCTGTGAGGTAAAATTATGAGTACAAGACTTAAACAATCCAAGAATGTATAGTCTGTGTTAACTCTAAATGAATGGCTCACTTGATTTTTTTTCTTTTTTTCCTGCCAAATAGAAGCTGATAATAGATGAATGACTAATCATAACTGTTCATGGTGTGTCCTTCCCCTCTTTCAGCATTGCTCTACTGACTGCGAGAATTGCCCCTGTGCAGGGGGAGATGAGTCGGATCACTGTGCGATCTGTGAAGTAAGCATCTCCACTGTCCAAGATACTGCAGATAATACAAATGAAAAGGCAGCGGGACATTTTAACTCTTTATTTGTCTTACAGGGGTGTTCATCCTGCTATCTTTGCCCCATACTGTGTGACACGATTTGCACACCGGGTAAATACTGGTTTCTTGTACTGTTCGTGCATCATTGATCATCATCGTTTATTTATTCTGTGAGATCTGGTCTTTCTTACCTCTTGCTTTTTTTTTTATTTTTTTTTTTTTTAGGTGGCCTTATTGATGAGCTAACTAGATCCATCTTTCAGTAAGAATTCCCATTTCTCGACACGTTGATATTCAGTTGAATGCTGCGTCATTATTCAATTACACAACAGTCTGGGAAATGCTGTAGCTTCATGCTGACTTTCCTCATGCCCTGGCCTTTGTTTTGCAGGACTATTGGCTCTCTACTCTGAGCAACCATTGACACTGCATGAGGTGTTATGTTCAGACTCGGAGCTGTCTGGCCGTTCATACCTCTCCAACGCGGGGACTACCACAAGAACTCGTCATGAATCTGACAGCTGACATATTTAGATTTTAATACAATTTTTAGCTAATCCTATTGAGAGAGTAATGAGAGCTGAAAAACATGATTTTCTTTTCCTTGATTCAATGAACTGCCTTCTGTACATTTTCAGTGCAAAATGAATGATAATGCATTGCTACGGCTATAATGTAATTAATTTTTTTTCTAGGAGCATTATTATTAAAACACATTTTTAGTGGAGCTGTTTTCTGGTTGGTCTTAGTGGCAGGAATCTGTATGAATGCACAAGAAAAATGAAAATGACTTCTGTTGCCACTCATGTAACTCGCAAATGTATGATTGATTTTTTACAGTAAAATTTCAGCTTAGACAATGTTCCTGATCCTCATCTGATAATAAATTTCTCCTTATGTGTACTTTTTTTTTTTTATGTAGTCAATATGCACATCATCATTTGTTTTTTTTCCAAAAAAGAACTGCGTCCAAGTCCAAGCTAACTTTACTAGTGGCTGGTGACTCCTCATTTCCTCACATCGTTTGTGAAGCACTATGAGTGGATGTGTTATTCATAGCTTACATCACCAGCTAACATGATCAGTGACACTAATTTCTGACAAATGGTGTCGATTTTAGCCAAACATAAATTCTATAATGGTGCACAACAAAGGCGTATAACTAATGACTATAATTGCTTCATGGTGTTGACTGATGATTACACTGATAATTATTTGTTGATTATATTTTGTATTATAAAAATAATTTGTAAACTAACTGGTGACTAAAGTTGAAAAATAAAAGGAAGTGAAGAGAAATATTTGCATCTGAATTTTAGTGGAATAAAAGTATAAAGTAACAGAAATAGAAATATTCAAGTAAAGTACAAGTACTTCAAAAGTGTACTGTATACTTCAGTAAGTATTAATCGCCACCACTAATCAATTATAATTATTAATGCATTTATAGTTATAATATATGATGCACGATACACTTAAAAGGTTTATTCTGCACCTATGTTTGTGATGTAAATCACAGCTGACAGCCATGTGAGAATGGACACCAGAAAATATTGCCGTTCTTCTCCGAGACCACTTGACAAAAAAAAAAAAAACAACAACAACAAAAAGAGTGAGGTTAGGCCAGAGGGTGGTGCCAGAGCTAAGGCTGTGTTGTTACAAGTCACAAAGGTTTAACCTCTGCAGGCGGCAACATGAATCTTTAGAGATAACTACTGCTACTGCTTTAAGACATATTTTACTTGTATATAAACAATTTCCCATGTATTGCTTCAAGTGATCATTCAATATTTAAAGTGAGATAAGACAGTAAACAAAATATATTTAATTATGAGAGAGTTTGAGAAAAAGATTACTGTTTAAACTCTAATTGACCTTATCTGTGAAAAAAAAAAAGTTTGTCACTTCAAACTCTGTGTGCATGAATTTGAGAATTATGCATCATGCAAGCAGCTTAAGGAATAAAGCTTGTTTTTATTACAGCAGCAGCTGAAATCTGCAAAGTAACTAGACATTAAAAGTGGGACATAGCGGAGTAAAAAAAAGTACATTAGAACACTTAGTTGAACAGAAATACAACGTACCAGAAAATGGAAATACTCAAGTAAAGTGCTTAAATTTTTTTTTTTTTTTTTTTTTTAAAGAAAAAAGGAAGAAAAGAGTTCACAGTACCTGAGTAAATGTATTCAGTCAGTTCCCACCAGTGGAGCTCAGAGCAGACGGCTGTCTCTTCCTGTTAGATTTCATTTATAGTCAAATAATGTGTGCACACACATCTTGGCCCAACCTACAGTACTCCAGGCCTTCAGTTATAAATTTGATTTAAAAAAAAAAAAAGAGGCCTGGTAACATTTCTGTTTTTTCACGGCCATGAAAAGCTCCGCCTGTCCCAAAAGGATATTAAATAGCTGCTAGTCAGGGCAGTTCTCACAGTGACAAGTCAGCTAAAGCAATACAATGGTGGAGTATGCTCAGAAGTTAAAAAATGCACAGAGCTACAGCAGACGGCGTGTTGATGACTTAGTTGCCTCGAGCAGTGCATTTCTGGATCGCAATCCCCTCCACTCCCACAGAAGCAACGCTGGCTTGTCTGCTTGAACCACAGCATCTGTACATATTAAAGTCTAATCTAGTCTAATCTGTCTAATTCCCCACCTTTTCTCTTTTATTTCCTGGTAGCCCTGATTTTATAATCCTATTCTATTCCATTCATTTTATTTCTAAAGCACCACTTCAAAAGTTTTTTCTGACCACCACAGCTTGAAATGAATGAAACAGACAACTGTCCATCCAATCACATACTGATTACTAAAGGAGGTCCAGCTGCTGCTCAGGTGAGACATCTCAGCTCAGTTCTGAGTTTTTCACCTCACTGGGAGGTTTCCAGGTAAGGCGTTTTTTTTTTTTTTAGTTTTGTTAGTCATGGTAACTTGGAATAAATGGTATTGATGAATAAACACAAACAGAGCCAAAGACTTGTGTGCGTGGGAGGGATTAACCTTTTGATACAGTCTACTGGATGTTAGCACAGCAACATGAATTAAGCTTTTTTTTTTTCCAGGACGCTTCTCTTAAAAAGGTCTAAACCTTTGGAATATTTGAAGATCTAAGATGCCTCTACAAGGGGGCAAAATTTAATTTGTTCATCAATTTACCTGCCATAAAGTTCACGTCTTTGTTATTGTTTTGGAAAAAGGTAGTGTGTGTGTGTGTGTATGTATATAGTTGTGCTTTCTTTGTAGACATAAAGACAATGCTATGTGAGGACAAGATAAAGAACAGGAAACCTGTTGTGTTGGTTTGTCCCAGGCGTGGAGTGTGTATGCATAAGCGATGCCAATTAAAATAAACATTACCGGGTACGAAGACCATGTGCGTGTCAAGAAAACCTCAACCTCATGATGGTTTGTATGGTGCAATGACCTATGAAGCCTCAAAAATGTTCCTGTCAATTAAGGAAGACTTAATGCCTGGCACAGGCAATAAAGAAGACAATTAACTTGTCAAGTAGGATGAAGCTAACAAAGTGACGATCCCTGCCATTTTACAGTTAAATTGATTCCAACTCACCGGTGAATCTCACAATATTTACAGCTGCCCTTTGGTTTAAATCTAATCCAGAATCAGTTTAATGAAACCTGTAGCCAGGATTTTTGACAACAAAGTGCACCAGAAACACTTTTGCAACTGCAAAACCACATCGGCATTAAAGGTCTCACCCAGGCCTTCAAAAGATTTGACAAGTTGAGCAGCTGAAATTTAATCGGAGCTAAATGACACAAAATGCGCTAAGCCAGAAGTGCAGTACAGTGTCACATTACTGTGCTTTACGCTCGACATTCCTCAATGGATTACTTAAACTGGGAGCTTGATCAGTCATTCAACAGTCCAGTGTCTAAATCTTCTCAGATATCAGTTTACAGAACAACCTGCTCATTTAAAGCTTAGTCCAGTGGGCTGCAAAAAAAAAACAAACAAAAAACGAAAGTAAAGCGATTGGAGAGCAATCCAGTTGCAAATAATATCTTTAATCTGAATTGTGCTTTGGGGTGTTTGTCTTTTAGTCTATTGTTGCTGAAGGTGTCGGTTTGCACTTCCGCCCTGTTCAAACAGGTCGTTTTAGGGTTGTCTGCAAGTTAATCCTGTGAAGTTTACATGAGTATCTGCTGGAACCTTCAGTCTGCTAATTTGAATAAGATTTAAATCTAATTAATTAATACAGCTGTTTTTGTGTTTTCACACAAAGTGATCACAGGCCATCCTTATTAAAGTGGATATATTTATTACACCCCATTTTTAGTATGCATAAGTAATACTATTTAATAAATTGTTTACAACACAAGTGTTTAATATTTTTGTATTGCATTTAATTCCTGTGAGCAGCGAGATATGGTTGCTGGTGTAGAAACTGAAAATATAGAATATTATATTATTGAATTTGTAATAGTATAAAATATACTCAAAGTTATAATTGTTAGATACTGTACATTAATAGATACTTAAACGCCTTAATTGCTTACATTAGTGTCTTATTTATTCCTTACATTTTTTTATATACTGCTTTTTTTAAGCTGATAATGATATATCACAGTAATGCTTTGAATTAAGGTTAAACAGCGGACAAAATTTCACCCTTATACAACGAGTGCTGTGTCATGGAAATGGATTCATTTAACTGGTAAACTTTGATGTGTAAACACCTAGATTTTCTCAGACCATTGGCTTGGTCTAAACACCACTATTTTGATTGCAATGGCCTGAAGGAAGAGGTCTGTAGTCACGTTACATGTCCCACATAGGTCTTAGTTATGTATCCACAAAAGGCCCCTCACCCATCTTCATGTCCCTCCTACTCAGTGTCATTGACTTGAAACATATTGGGGTACTTCTCCAGCTTCTCCGCACTTATGGACACCTTTGGGAATGGACACACGTTTTTAATGTGACACCTTATTAACATACTTTTTTTTATTTCAGGGACTTCAAGCTCAGACAGTAAGGTAAGAATTTGACAAACTTCAACACAATTAGTTGTCTTTTTTTTTTTTTTTTTTTTGACATTGCAAGTCCAGTTACTTTGTCATCTGCTACCAGTTCCTTCCATATTATATCAAACCAGATTGCAACCAGTCAACGTCACAAATCTTTTGATCTAAATGGGATTTCAGTGCCGTTAAAATAAATGGATGGTATAGAGCGGTGGTATTTTTTCTCCTCACACAGATGGATTTCTCCTCACTTCTGCTGTGTCTGACTTTAGGAGCTTTGTTGAAATATGGTGAGTAAAAAAAACAACTTTTATCTCTACTATGATTCCTGTAATATCATATGTATAATTTGTGTGTGCATTATAGGGCTAGATCCCCAATGCTGTTTCCATTTTTCATAAGATATGAAATTATTTAGGATGTAAGCTGCCAAGTTTCTTACATCTTCTTTAGTATTTTACTGCTGTGGCTGATCAAGGTGTAGTTCATATTAAGAACTGAAATGCATTTCAGTCGAGCTCAGCGGTTCTCAAGCTAGTGCTCAGGTCACAACATAAAACAGGAGCAGTATTTATGTTGTTGTTGCCTAATCTTGTCTTTTGTGTCAAAAATGTGGTAATTTGATGTCTTTGGACCTCAAACTGTTAGAAAAGTATATGAGGAGTTTAGAAGGGAACATTTCTCTCTAACAACTTAGCAATGCTTCTTTAGCAATACATTGTATTTTATAATCTCCATGTTTTTTTACTGTTAACTCTTTTAAAGTTACAATAATTGTTGTGAAGTAAAATGTACATCTCTCTCTGAATCTGTATTTGTAAGCATAAAGCAGCAGGAATAAGGCAAATGTACGTATCATCAGGACCCAGTCACAGCATTCCTCAGACAGAGTAGCATTTCCTCATGCTAATGCTAATAAAGTCTCATTTACTGAAGTATGTCTGCTATATTTCAGCTTCAGCTACTGGAAGTGAATGGTGCTACACTGGCTGCAGTAAGTAAGGACAGATGTCTGATTGGTTTGGATCAAACCATCATTAGTCTGTTAGTTTGTGGTATTTAAAAAAGAAACCCTCTTATTTTCATAGCTAACACTCCGGCCCACTGGGGAGACCTCGACGGTTCTCACTGTGGAGGAAAAAGGCAGTCCCCTATCAACATAGACACCAACATTGTTCAGACTGACCCAAAACTGCTTAACTTTACCTTTGTCAACTTCGCATCTCAGCACGCCATTCAGTCCATCGTAAACAATGGACACACAGGTACGCAAACTCGGACTTCCAAGTTCTTTTTTTTGCCCTACAGTTAGTTTCTGTATTTGTATCACAGGTGTAGGAAGCGCACAGTAAGGACACGATTTAACTTCCGTATCCTTTGGACTGTAACTACATGCTTCTCCGTCCCTTCCATCCGTAGTCAAATGCAAATTGAAGGAAAATGAAGTTGAAGTAAGCGGAGGTGGACTTGATGAAAAGTATTCTGCAATTCAGTTTCACTTCCACTGGGGTAAGACGGCAGAAGATCATCCTGGATCTGAGCACACGATTAATGGTCACCGTTATCCAATGGAGGTACAGTATTGTTTACTGGCGTTCACTATAAACAGCATGCCTCTACTCTATAGTCTGTGCTCCTTCTTTGACCTTGCGTTGTCCACTCAATTCATGCCATCTTTTGTAGATGCACATTGTCAGTCTGAAGAAAGGTCTTACTGCAGAGCAGGCTGTAGAGGACTCAACGGGAATTGCAGTTCTTGGATTTTTCATAAATGTATGTCCTACACTTCAAATTACTATTCCATAATTGAAATGTTTACATTTTCCCACAATTTCAACTCGCTTGTTGGAAATATAATTTAAGAAGCATAGGAGTAAATGGACGAGATTTCATTTGCACGTCATCAAACTAATGTTGCCAGTGTAATTTATAAAGTCTTTTCTTATTAAAGGCAACAGAAGATGGGAACGCAACAGGACCATGGAGCATGCTCGCATCTTACCTGTCAGACAAAACTGGTATTTTGGTCTCTCGTTTCACTAAGATTTTATGTGTGAGCTCTAGGGCAAAAATGCATTGTAGATAAAATGGTATGTATTGTATGTCAGGTATGTGGCACAAAACCTGCCACACCTGCCTGGCATTCACAGGTGACATATGTTGTAGAGGCATTAATAGAGCAACACCTTAATAAAAGCTTGAGATTTTTTTTTTTTTTTTACCAGGGAAGGGAACATACAGTGTTAGCTGGATGGATGCCCAGTCATGAGTTACAGGGCACTCACAGGTTCTTGGCAGCAGCGTAATTAAGTAGTACAGGCAGTCCGACTGCACTGCGCACCTTTAAATCAGACCACGTTCATATTATCACATCCCGTTTTTGTTTCTTTCGTCTTCACAGATACCGAGGTTCAAATAAGTCACAACTTCTCTATCAGTGAGCTCATTGGAAATGTAGACCTCACAAAGTACTACCGATACATGGGATCCCTGACCACCCCCAAGTGCAACGAAGCAGTCGTGTGGACAGTCTTTCACGAACCAATTAACATCCCCAAAAATCTGGTGAGTCGGGCGGCCTGGAAACCTTTTCTTTTGCAGGACAAGAGGAGGATGGGCCATGTTTTGTGATTAAGACAATTCAAAAGCCAAGTCATGAAACAGAGAATGCAATAAAAGCTATGAGTAGATGCCTACTGTCATCACCACGCATCTAATTAGGCTGACCAATCTTGAATTTTGTGTGTGTGGTAATACTAGGTGTGATGCTTCGTATTTATGAGCGTCTGAGCATTTTTGATCGTTCACCATTCTTTCGTCACCCCGTGCAACAGAGGAAAGTGCGGTGACCTCTGACAAGTGGAATTGTCAGAGGAATCTGGCAACTGTTACACAAACAGCCACTGATTCATGCAGTGCCACCGGAGTTTCAGTACGTACTGACAGGACATGCTGGTATCTGGTTTGATGTTTGATAAATAGTTATCTTCTGTTGACTTTAACAACAAGATAAACGGTTGGGCAAATTCCATGTGACTGTGAAAAGCATCTGAGTTATTTTTCTGTAGCAAAATGACACGTGAGCTCTCACTGTTCACTTCGTCTACCTGACAGCCCCCGTAGCAGAATGCACATATTTCTGTGGCCTGTTCGCTGTGCCTGTTGGCTCTGTGGGTGCATGAATACTTATGATTAAAAACTAGTGAGTTGACAACTTTCAGTCCCTTCACCTCGTCCACTCTCTGCTTCTGAGCCTGGTTGTGTAGCCTGCTCACCAGGATTCCAGCGACTCTCCCCATCCACCTGGAAACCTCCTCTCCATAGTCCAAAAAGCCTGTAGGCCGAACTCTTAGATCCCCCCCCCCCCCCCCCGTGTACTGAACTCACAGAATGGACAGCACAGTTTAGTGAGCCAACATTAGCTAACGGCAGCTTCATTGACTGAGCATCATGTAAATGATGACGGAAATGTATGTGTGTGTGTGTGTGCTTGACTTCTCCGAACTGAAGAGCAACATTTAATACCGGCAGTTGTCCCAGCTGTGTGTATGTGCGTGCTTCTATTATATTACATTTAAATATATAGGTGTATCCCTCAAAACACGACAAGAGGGTGTGACTTGGTGCAATGAAGTATTTATACTCTTCTCACAACCTGGAGCCCATAGGCATTCCACATTTTCAAGCAACTCTTATTTTGAAAGTCAAGGAATTACTCTTGATTTGATTACAGGAGTCATGGAGTACTCGAGTATATGTATAAATTGGATAAAGCTCCAGAGGGAAGACATAAAGACAAAAATAAATGGCCTAAAGTTATGTCCCTGAAGTCAGTGTTGGTTGCAGTATTCGGATACATTGGCCATTACTAGCATAATACACCCAATGACTAATGTCTGGGTGGTGAATGCACATAACAGGAGAGCCAGGCTTCACACCCCAGCCAATGTTCAGAGGCCAAAGATTTGAATCCTGCTATGCAATTTTTTAAATTATTCTCTAGGTGTTGTCCTGAGTTCTCTCGTCTCCCTCAGGGTTACTTGCGGCACTAACTTTGATAACCCTGGATAATAACCCACATCACGAAACCGGTTATCTGCCGTTTCCAGCTCATCAGCTGCTAAGAGATGTACAGTATGTTGATGAGAATCATGAATGACGTACGGTGATGTGATTTTTAAAAAATGCTTGAGGGTATGCGCAGGATAAACTGTTTACAGGAACGATTAAGATTGAAATGTAAAGAATACAATCACATGACTTAAATCTAAAAAGCTTTAAACTAACTAAACTAGAAAGTAGTTTGTTATAAGTGTGGAAAGCCTCTGCAACAGTGTCTTTAAGGCTCTGGTGTCAATTGCTTTTGCAATCCTGAACTATTGCCCCAACCCCAGAGAGTTATTACTTTATTACTTTTTGCTTTTTTTTGTCGGATTGTGAACAAACTGTTCTGAGACTGTGCACATAAATACAATATTTATATATATTTTATAGTTTTAATGTAAACTCGTGTTGATAAGATGCTCTGAAGTGAACCTGCTGCAGCAAACCATGCAGCAAAAGCAAAACATTAACAAAGAGGCCTAGAACTGAACAGGACCTAGTTTTTCTAGTTCTTCTTTTTCTTTTTTTCTTTTTTTGTAAGGCCAAAGTGACAGCACAAAGTCAGCACAAAGTCATGGCAAAGGGTGTGTGCCCTTCATAATGTTGAAAATGAAGATGGGTGCTGTCACCAAACTATGGGATGTCACCCATCAACACCCATCAACTCATCTGTCTGGAAAAACAAACAAACTACTGCTCATTTGTTATTTTGTAACCACTTATCCTCGTGGTACGCCCTGGACAAGTTCCCAGCTCATCACAGGGCACACACCTTCACACCTACAGGAAATCACCAATTGACCTACTTAGGGCATGAGGCTCGAACCGGGAGCCTTCTTGCTATGAAGCGACAGTGCTAACCGCAGTGCCACTGTGCCACCTACTACGGCTCATTAGCAATTTTAAAATACATTTTTGTCGGTAACATCACTGTGATCTGTTGCCATGTTTTGTTTTTTTTGTTTTTTTTTAGACTCAGATGTTTCCCATGAAGACCGGGCTCGAGGACATTCATCGGCCTACGCAAAAACTTAACACACAAGTATTTGCTTCCGCTTCTTTACCTCACCGGGGTGAGTTGGAAAATCACACATAGAATTTGTAACAATATACATAATAATAAATAAATGAATACTGTTTTTTTGTTTTGTTTTGTTTTGTTTTTTAGTTTCATGGTGCTATGAAGCTCATGGAGCTCATGGAAACTGTGGTATGTATATACGAATCAGATAACCGGGCAATTCAGTGCTATTAGAACAGGATTTGGACATGTCTTGAAAATGTTTGGTTTTCCTCTCTACCCACAGCGTACGGTCCCTCGCAGTGGCACCTTCTGCCTCAATCCCATTGCGCGGGAGATCGCCAGTCACCCGTCAACATCGCAACAAAAAGCGCCATGGTGGACGGGCGCCTCGGTGGCTTCAGCTTTAAAAATTTTGACGACAGACAAGCCATCGAGAAGATCACTAACACAGGCCACACAGGTATTAAAGCTTTCTTTCATGTCACTGAGGCTGACGCTGATGAGGTTACAAAGCAAAACTACTACTACTATAGTGGCAACAAGTGGAACAAATCAGTGGAGAGAAATGCTTTTGAATCCAACACTCCACGCCCACTGATTGAAAATAAATTTTAGACTGAGACAACAATACATGACTGACAACAAAATAGTTACCCTTGTTGTCAGCGCTTATTAACCCATCGGAGTTGTGTGGAGCGATACCAGATGGAGGGTTGTGGTTTTTATGTGTTCTGAGTCCGTGACAAGCTGAATCACCTATTGTCTCCTAATGAGCCAGAACAGACAATTTCTGGTTATGCTGGTATCTGATGATCATGTCCTATCATCTTGTTCTTTCTGTTGACTGTAACGATAAGAGAACATGTTGGACAAGTTCATGCAATCTCTGAGCTCCATGACAGCCGTCAGCACTCTGCTGATGGTGAATAAATAAGGTCTAGTTTTCAAAAGGAAAAAAATATCTGCAGCAATTTTATTGACTTCATTAATAATTTAAGGAATTTATCCTAAAACATTTCATGGTTCCAGCGTCTCAGAGCAGAAGTTTGGCTGCTTTTCTTTGTCATATTACAGGCGTACAGTTTCGGTTTTGGACTGTCAAAACAAATAATTTGATGGCATCCCTTTGTCATCTGGGAAGTTCATCATTTTTGTTGACTGAATAATTAATCAGGGATACATTTAGAAGACTAAACAATAGTCAAGATTATTAATTCATGATGACATCCAAAATGATAAATGAATTTTTTTTATGTCGGCATGGAGAAAGACAGCAATTGTGAACTTTAGACTGGTGGTCACATTGCACTTTTCCCTCTGTTCTTGTTTAACTCCAAGTGAAGTGTAAACTGAAGGAGGATGCGGTGGAGGTCTCAGGTGGAGGTCTGGGACACGTCTACTCCACCATTCAGTTCCACTTCCACTGGGGTCTCCCATCACATGACTCCGAGGGCTCAGAGCACACAGTGGATTCACACAGATACCCGATGGAGGTAGTTTTATTTTAAGCATTGAGCCACTTGTATTGTTGCTGTGAACTCATTGCTTTACATAGTGATATTTGTGTCTTTGTCCAGTTGCACATAGTGAACAAGAGGAAGGATTTAACTTTGGCTCAGGCAGTCGAGACGCCCAATGGCCTTGCAGTGCTGGGATTCTTTATTGAGGTAACATGAATCATATTTTGTTTGTAGCTGCATTCCGTGTGCGAGTATTATTTAATTTCCCGCCAGCATAAAACAGTTAAGTATGATAACTGTTTGTATACTAACCACAATAACAGGTTACTATAACAATTACTGTATACTTTACTTATAGTTTGCACATAGTAGATGTAGTTTGGTATTTCGGAGGTTGTAAATGAGAGTACATGTGCTGTTCCCTGTTTGTGAAAATGCTACTTATTAAGGCAATACATCAACAGTATGACACTTAACAATTACATAAGCATAATGCAAGGTAAAAGCAGCAGACATCATGTCCTGCATACCACATACCGGAGTTTTATCTCATGAGGCACATGAATGTCTACGTGCTGTCATCACTGAGCGTTTTATGCATGTGCCTCCATGTTCTTTTTTTTTTGTTTGTTTGTTTGATGTACAATATGATTAAATGCCTGGACGGTTTCCTGATGACATTTCTCGTGACAATAACAATGCTCTCTCGTTTTGTGAAATGTTTTGGATACAAAAGCGACAGTATGCATTCTGTATAAACCCTCTAATTCAATCTGACTATATAAACTGTAGAGCTAACAACACATGGTTAATAGGTTTCATAGCGCACATTAGCAGGGGGAATGATGCTTTCTTTTACAGTATAAATTTGAGAAAATCTGTTTCGACAACAGGCTTTTCATGATCTATTTTCCAGGCTAAAGAGACAACCAAAAGCAGCAGCAGCAGTAGTAGCAGTAGTAGCAGTGGTAGTGGTAGTAGTAGCAGCAGCAGGTGGCAGTACAGAACATGAGGTAAGAGGTTTAGCACTTTTAAACCAGCAGATTCTGCTTATCTGCAGTTAAACTGTAAATTATTCAGCGTGTTTGTCTCGGTAGACAAATCCAACATTTCACATGGCCTGGACGAATCTGACCAACTACCTTTCATCAATTAAAGAAACCGGTGAGTGCACACTTTGTTTTGTTGCATATAAAATTGAAAACACAGACTGTGGACGCATGAATGCATCACTACGTCTCCTTGTGCTTCCATGTAGGCACAGAAGTTCATTTTACAGACGCCATCTCCATCGACGACTTGCTCGGCGACGTGAACCGAGCCCGTTACTACCGTTACAATGGCTCCTTGACCACCCCTTCATGTAATGAGGCGGTGGTTTGGACAGTCTTTAAAGACACTATCAAGGTGGACAAACTGCTGGTACGTGCTACCCTTCTAGTTCAAATGAAAGTTTCCAGTGAGATTTACCTGTGAGGCACTGTACTCATAATAACAGTTCACAATTGGCAATAACTAGCATATACTTAAATTTAAACTGAAATATCTGTAATGGTAATTCTTATCCCGTAGAAAGGTCATTATTCCGTTGTGAAAAGACTGCTTGTATCAAAGTACAATCAGAGTACAAAAAACAATGAGTCAGAGGTATGCTATACTGAAATGCAGTGTTATCTGATGCTATAGTTTGTTTGGCCTCCTTCTAGTTCACGTGGTTGCACATCACTGGATTTGAAGTGAAACAATGACTGAGAATACATTGCTGACTTTCACTGTAGTTTCAAGGCTTTCTTTTTATAAAGTTATTTTTTTAAGGAGACAGCTGTTTTTTTGTTTTGTTTTTTTGTCAAGAAATCCTGTTGAAGAGACAAACACTTTTCTTTTCTGAAACTAGCCAAGTTGTCACTGAATTCTTACTGAATTAACGCAAAATCGTCAAAAGTAAAGAAATGTGTATTAATGCACATTTCCGACCAGAGTCCAGTTAGATCTCAAATGATGCAATACAATGTGGAAATTGAGGTGGACTGAGATGGCCTTTATGTTTCATATATGTAACATATATAAAATGCTACAGTATGCTTAGGCCTTCCCGTATCTGATTTCGTCTCTCCTCTGAAGCAGAAGCTTTCAGGGATGAATTGATTTGCGTCCTTCATGTAGGGTACATCATGATTAATATGTCTGATTCATTTCTTTTATTCTTTCAATTTTTGTTTTTTTTTAATAAAATGTCCAAAATCAGAGATGGAAACACACTCAAACGTGTCACATAAACAACAATAGAGCTCTTGCTCAGAGGCATAAGCTAGTTTAGTTCAGTTAAGATCAGAGAAGTTGAGAATGATCAACTCCAAGGTAGTCTTGTTACATTTAGCACGGGAGGTGATGCCTAATAAGGGCTATGAGTCTGTCGCTGTTGACCCATTAGTCAAGACCTTAATGTCAGTCATTGTGTCTTTCAACAAATTCAACGGGCCTGGAGGTCAAATCTACAACAAAACGTATCAGTATCCGTTGGTACCATCAGGTGATTTACCTGCTGAGTTTGACCTGCTTCGATTGAAATTTCAGTAAACAGTGAAACGGCTGCTCTCAGTATGACTCTTATCAGTGTATAGCAAAAAGAGATAAACATGACCGAATGCCTTTAAACAGCGCAGACTTCATATTTTCATGTACTGTTGAATAAATTTTGGTAAGGCATGACACTTACTCATCACTGCATAATAATAAAAGCAGCGTTACCACCTTCTGGGACTACATTTTTAAGTGATACTCATCATGATAGCAGGTAATAAAATGATCAACCCTACTCTGTTAAATTAAATGACTCACACTCTTTATGACTGACTAAATGAAGTACACAACAAAAGCACAGTGATGCAACTGATTGTCTAGGTCTCCTATGGTTGATCCTAATATGTTTGCATGGCAGCCTTCACCACTGCCTGACAAGTTTTACTAGTGCAGGGACGTCACTTTCCAAAGAAGTAGTTCTTGTTGTGGCTGGCATAAATCAAGTGAAAATAACAAATTGAACCTCAGTCTGTTCTAAATGATGATTTTGTTTCATACCACCAGATGATGATGTTTCCGAATTCTACAGAACAGCATGACGTGTTTCGGCCTGTGCAGCCTCTTCATAGTAGGAAAATCTACACCACTGATTCAGCATCCATTACCCCAGTTCCCATCATACTGTTCATGCTGCTGGCAAGTCTCTGGGCCTTTTTCATATGATCTGCATGTGTGACAAGGTTCGCTTATTGGGACTAGTGTGAAGACTAAAATATATTGCACCAATTATTTCTTTTGCACTGTTCACATTATCAATATCCAAAATGTTTGTTTAATTTATCAGAATATGTATCCAGAAAAATGACTTTCACTCACATACAGTGTCTAATTCTATAATCTCATAATCAAGATGTTGGTAATAATCTGACCTAAGACATTTTATGTTTGGAAATCTGGGTTATTAAACTTCATTGTGCTGTCAGGCTCTCTATTCACTCTGTAGCGTGATAGTATTCTGGACTAGTGACTGGTCGACTTTGACTACTGAGCTGTGTGCCAACTGGCCAGATAATTAAACACAATTACCTCTCTGGATTTGTGACATGCATGCTTGTCAAACTTGTTATATCGCTTTTTGCTTTGCTTTATCAAAATGTGTGCAGTATAATACGAGACACGTAAATCTCATGTGAATTAAGACTTTTTCTACTAAGCTACGCCACTATTTCAGTTGTTAACCTCAAAGAGAAGCAAAAATGAAATTATTTGATTATTATTGTGTGTACTGTTATAACCGATGAAAGCTAAAAATAAATTATTGATGCTATTTGAAAGTGAGTTCTCGAATTGTGTCACTTTTTGTTTGTCTTTTCTTCTATCCAGTTGCAGACCGAAAGATATCAGTGTACAACTCTGTCTTTATAATGTCAGCTGTCAGTGCCATAATATAAGGGCCTGAAATTAACTTATTACATTACTGAATTTATTAGAGGTTAAAGAGCTCCAAAGCTACCAGTAAATGAAATGGATGGTATGAAATGGTATGGATTTCAATTAAACGTTTACTTCCCTGATGTTAGAACTGGAGATATATTAAATATTTTAGCCTTCTTTCATGCAATGCGACTCTAGTTAAGAAAATACCACCAGATCTGGTAAACACTATAACTCAAGATTCAAAATACACAATCAATAATCCAGATCAGCCAAAATATAAAAGGTCGTACAGTAAAAACACTTCTTCTTAATGAACACCATAGGTGTCATGGAAGGCCAAGGCACAAACTTGAAATCTACCCTGTCCAGCACCAACCGTGTGCACCATGAGAGTTGTTTACATGCTCCCAAACTGACAACACTGCCATTAGTAATTACTGTGCTGTTCTTTCAGGGTGAGCTAATATAATAACTACTGTTTGCATATAATTAGTGGACAAAGTTTCCGGGTTGGAGATGTAATGCCAGTGCTGAAGTACATTCCTTCTGTGTTCTACAGTCTCATTTTGAATGAAGGATTAGAAGCAGGGTATGCTTTAGGGCGTTACTACCTTGGAGTGACAAGTCATCCTCAGCGAGAACAGCATAAAACAATAGGCAGTGTCAATCAAATATGATTAACGACTCTGTTACACCATTGTTTATTTCTTGCCAGAAATGTTCAGGCAACGGCCATGTTGGCAAACCCAAGGCTTGGTTAATTGGGTCAATGGGTGATGTCATGTTTGATAAATACTTAACTTAAATAATAACAGTGCTTTAAAATGAGAAAATATAGCATCTGACACATATATAAAACTACATTAGACATATAATGTATCAAATGTGCTGAAAAATGTGCCAGCTGTGTTCTATGTATCTGCTATGTATGTTTGTCCTTTGCTCAGCTTGAGCCGTGGCAGGTGTATTGCTGAGCACCTAAGGTGAACTGGGCTGTCTTACTTCAAAGGCTTTTATCTTATAAAAGAAAATGGCAATATTTCATTAATAATATCTCTGGTTAACTATTGAAATTGTTCAAAGTACATTCAAGTGGTTCAAGGAAGTTTGCACAGGAGTATTTGTCCTGTTCCTTCAGTGGGAAATGTTTGCGCAAGCTTTAAGTTGTATTAGTCATTTACTGTGCTATTTTAAAGCACACAAGGAACAATCACATCCTCATTGTTACGAGGAAACAAATCTTTGAAAAAGTACCCTCGTCATCAGGATGAGCTCTCGAGAAAAACCACAAGCAGTCATACGGCGGTTCTCGTGAGCCGCACTACTGGATGGTGAGCAATCAACCTGTTCAGAATAAGCCCATGACTTGACTTCAAAGAAGTTGTGCAATTTAAATAGTTAACATGAATAGCCATATTCTATTTTTTATTTTAGGTACAGTACAAGTCAGTTATTGAGAATTGTGCACTCCATAAACGGATACTGTGGTGAGCAACAGGGAGCACCCCAGGGCACCATCCTCTCCCCCTTCCTATTTATTTTTTCACGGCTCTCACTTAAGCTGCAACTAAGAATTATGCCACCTGCCAGGGTGTAGAAGCCTGTCACTGGGTGTATCAGTGGGCAACAGCAGGAGTAATACAGGGTCCAAATAGATGACTTTGTTGGGTGGTGCAGACTGAACCACCTGCGGCTGAAGCAAAAGAAAGTGACTGTGGCTAGTGTGGTCGCTGGAGGGCATGACAGATGAGGGAATGCTATCCATTGGTTACGTATTGGAGAGCTGGAGTGCAATTTATATCTTACATTAATTAAGGAATTTGCACACTTCATACATGCTGTTATTTAAAGGACATACTTACTTTTAACTTATGCTGCACTTATGAGAGTTTTTTTTTTTTTTTTTTGCATTTCTACTTCTACCACGTGATTTGTTCATGTCCTGTTGTGACATAAGAATTTCTCCCCTCGGGCATGTCCATGCTTTTACACCCTGACCCCACACTTGCATGAGATATTTCAGGATATACTACCTTTATACTATACTACCTTTATACTATACTATACTATACCTTTAAAATACTGCCTTTTTAGTGTTTGTGGGTTTAAAATGGCACCAAATTATTGTATTGTAGTTATTATGTAGGTGAAATAAATCCGTTTTGCCAATCAGAATGATAAAAGACAATAAATAATAACTTAAAGAAGGGATAATTGTAGGCAATTTATTGATTCTGTCTAATTAAATATACTGAACTATCAGTTTGAAATGCTGGTTAATAGTTAAAGACCAATGGGTGAGATTTAGTGGTATCTACTGCTGTAGTCATCGATTACAACCCCATTTGCCTCGCCCACTTCCTCCTTCAGGCCTTACAACAGAGAGGAGGAGGAGCGGGGGCACAAGTGGAAAATACTGGGAACTAAAAGACAGACAGCCTCAACACAACACTTTATTGTTTTAGTTATCGTCAAGTTCCTGCAATGAGGAAGAAGAACTTATATTAAAATGGCACTTCCATAACTTGCTATTTTTACAAAAGAAGGGTGCTTGTATTATTGTACCTGTTTCCTTTAAGTGACAAGTGTCACTTAAAATGTCATCAGGCCCAGGTTACAAAGAGAATGAGGCCCAGGAACAGCCCATAATATAGGCAGATATTTGTCTAACCACCGTGCTCTTTAATGACAATGTTATCATAGACAATTGCAAATAGTTCAGAAAGTCAGATCACAGTAAGAGCATCAATAAGATATTTACAATAAATCACAGAGAACTTTAATGTTTGAAGCAGTGAGAAGAAATGATGACCATTTTACAACACTCGCATACTGCAGCATGTTGCCATATTGCTGTCTGTCCTAATCCATTATAGTGCTTATTCACCGGGCTGTGGGTTTGCCTGTTTCCACTACTATGCACTACTAGCAGCGGTGTATGTTGTCCTTATAAAACCTCTGAGCATTGTTAAGGATCCATCGTGTTAACCATAAACAACTTACAGAAGTGCCTGTGGGTGGGGCTGGTACATAGCCTGGGATGGCGTATGAAACATGGAATGACATTTTGACATGTAATTATGTGGACGGTGAAACTGTTTAAAAAAGAAAAAAAAAAGAGAGTAAGAAGCAGAAGAAGAAGACGTAGCATGCCATGTGGATGACCTCAAGATTCGTTATCTGTCCTCGTTATCTACTGAACCATCAATCTTTCTGTCTGTATGAACATTTATGTAATCGTCTGAAAAAAGAAAAAACTACGGGTTGTCACATGCTTCATACAGCCAGTTTTGCAACATTACAAATGACTGGCAGGAGCAGTCACCCTGCTTCAGGCTTTTGCTTTGGAGTCACTATTATAATTCTGTTCAATACATTTGACGATGCTTTGTTTCTGTTTTGCTTCTTTTCAGATTCAGAAACTGTGTACACAAATCATCTAGTCCTAGTCCTCTAATCCCCAAAGACTAGGTGGAGATTCCGAGGTGGCGGGGTTCATAACAGCAGTATGTAGATGAAGATATCATATTTCAAAAGGCAACAGAAAGATTATCAGCTCAGATTGCGGGTGTGTCACTGTGCTATTGGATAGATGTGACCAGCACAGACGCTCGTGACAGCTCATCGTGAGCATGCATGGGAGGAGTGCATGGGAAGATGCACAGAGAACTAACTTGTGAATTGTTAAAGTTATTAAGTGGCTCTCTTATATGCTTGTGGCCACGCCATGTAACATCACATTCCCAATTTTTACTTTATCTGTTAGTGTTTTATGGTAAAATGCTTAATTGAGATCATCCGTCCATCCATTTCCTTCAGGGTATCTGGAATTAGGTTAAAGTGGTAGCAGGTTTAGCAGGGTGTTTCAGACGTTCCCGTCCCCAGCGAAGCATTCCAGCCTCACGTATCCCGAGGCACTCACCAAGACAGATGGTTTACGTCAAATGAAATCAAATTTTATGTGTATAGCCCAAAGTCACAAAATACATTTTCCTTGGAGGGCTTTACAATCTGTAAAGGGAGTGACACCCTCTGTCCTTAGGCACTCGGCTCGAGTGGGGAAAAGGGTGGAAGAAACCTCAGGAAGTGCCACGGAGGAGGAATGCCTCTCCCAGGACGGACAGATGTGCAGTAGTCACATGTGCAGAACAAATCAGCACAAACATATTGTACAATTACAAAGAATGATAAAATGACAATGAATTACGATGGGTTTCCTTTTAGTTGGACATGCCACTACCAAAAGAACTAATTTCGGCCGCTTGCATGTCATTCTTTTGGTTCATACCAAAGGTCGTAACCACAGGCGAGGATTGGAAAGAAGATGGGCTGGAAAATCAAGAACTTCGAGACTGTGTTATGTGAGTATCAGCCCAAAGTGATTCTTTCTCAGTCACCCGGTCACAAGTCATCTGACTCATCCTTTTCCCTATTATTTTTTAAGATATAATTTTATTCTGCCACATGATAGGACAATAGCTCAACCAGCTCAACCATTTTTTAGTGTCAACCGAAAGTCACCCAGTCACTTGAGGACAAGGGCTGAAACTATACTCAATTATCATGTTACTGTTGTATGTTATGAATTATCATTATTAGCAATTTTATGGCCCTTTATTCTTTTACTTTACAAGCTCTCATTCAAAATAATGTTGGTCTAATGAAATTACATTTACTTTTTTTTTTTCTCAAATATACAATTAGTCAATGTTTGCACTGGATGTCTGGACTTTGGGGATTTTTTGTGAGTAACAAGGAAGCACACAGTGAGGAAAATGTAGAAAGTGTAGATGTATAGTATGTATTCACACAGACAGAGCAACGTGGCTACTTGTCACAGTGTGGACCAGCAGTGGTAATTCCCATGATGACTCAATGAATAGACCATTTAGTCAAAGAGCAGTAAATATTTAAATGATATGTCCAAAACAATTTTAGTCTGTGCTTTCATCAAACATCCACTCAGCTTCAGTCAGACTTAGTTAGCGACTAACATAGTGGAGCATTTAGTGGCCAAAGGGACAGCTCCTTGGGAGTTGGTACGGGTCCCAAAATTGACCAGGTGGACACAAACATAACTCCAAATGAAAGATAACGTTGCTTTGCAGTTGCTGGATGTGTAGTTAATCTGAGTTGGAACTAAGGCTGAGAAAGTACAGGTGAATCATGTGAAATATTTGAGTTTCTTGTTCCTGTGTCTTATCTAATATCGTTTCCTCCTGCATTTTCTCATGAAAAAATAAAGTTATTATTTTTTTTCACTTAATGGCATGATTTAAACATACACGCATAAATATATATATATATATATGTAAAGCCATGAAAAATGTTTGAGATTTATACAAAATGTAAATTTCTTTATCTGTTTTAACAACAACGACTAAAAGAAAAAAAGAAAAAAAAAGTTCGACGGGAGGTGAAGTCCGAGTCAGATGTCGAATAGAGGCGGTGTCAGACAAGCTGCTGGATGAGCTGAGCTTATAAAAAGAGGGAGGATGAGGCTCTACACTCGCGAGAAGAGAGAGAGGGGAGAACAGGTGCATCAAAGGTGAGACGCTCTGCTGTTTGGGTCAACTGTTCGCTCAGCTGCTGATTTTTTTTTTTTTTTCGTTTATTTCGTTTTGGAGGCTTTGTTGTCTTTTTTAAATTTCTTTTTGTATTTCTGTATGCATTTGGCATTTGTTTCCATTTGTTTCTGATTTTTTTTTTTTTTTTTTTTTTTTTTTTTTTAAATGTGTTCAGGTGTGACAATTTGTGCGTAATTGGTAGCATTCGCTTGCACTGTTTTTTTTTTGTTGTTTGTTGTTGTTTTTTTTGTTTTTTGTTTTTTAAAAACCCTGTAGACAAAATTTAGTGGATTTTTATTCTCTTGTTCAGATATTACATTAGCACTTTTTATTTATTTTTTATTTTTTTGTCCGTCTTTCTTCAGATGAACTGGCTTGTAGCTGCGCTTGCTGTGTGCGCCCTGGTGTCCAGCGTACACTGTGCTACACAAACAATCGGTATGTATTTGAACTATTCTTTTCATCTCTTGAGCCATGAGTGAATGAGTGACTAAATACTCTTTTTCCTCCTCCAGATTGGTGTTATCACCTGCCAAGCTGCAGTGAGTATTCCTCCTTTTATTCTCTCTGCATCATCTTATCTCAGCCGCTAACCTGCTCTGCAGCTTCTAAAAGTACTGCTTTTATTTATAGATGACGCCACCTGGCCAACTATTGCTGCTCCCCATTGCAATGGCACCCGGCAGTCGCCCATTAACATCGTCGCAGCATCCGCGGAACCCAACGACAAACTGACTGACTTCACCTTCACTGGCTTTGATAGCACCAGCAAGCTGTCATTAATTGAAAACACTGGCAAAACCGGTAAGGGCTTCTCTGTCTTGATGATTTAAGGACTATAAATGCAGCATTTGCAAGCAACATTTACTTCTTTGGATGAGTTGCAAGCAGTGATGTGCAGAATATAGGCTGGAATTTAGGTCACAGCATCTGACTAGTTCATCCTGTTTCTCCTGTTTTATTTTTAATGGCTGTTTTTTGGGGGCGGCGGGGGTTTTCCATCCTCTCCTAGTCAAAGTGAAGGTTAAGTCCGGTGTTAGTGTATCAGGAGGAGATCTACCTACATCCTACGACACACTGCAGTTCCATTTGCACTGGGGTAATGGCACCTCCATCCCTGGCTCTGAGCACACCGTGGATGGCAAGCGCTATCCCATGGAGGTACTGCACTGTTCGTTTCCCGGTCGAGCCGCAAATACGTTTTACAATACATTGATATTAAAATATATTTTTCTTTACCCTCTCTAGCTGCACATTGTAAACATTAAGTCAACCCATAATGGAGACACGAATGCAGCTGTGGCAGACTCTACAGGACTTGCCGCTCTCGGCTTCTTTATTGAGGTGAGAAAATGTGTTCTTGCAATGCCATTATGCCTCTAAGTGATCTGTCTCAAACCTTGTCTTGCTATGTATCAACCGCTTTAACTCGGCAAACTTTTCAAGGTAACTCTTCTGCATCATTCAGGATGTGCCCCATTAGTCATGTTTTTCCTGAATGAAAAGATAAATTAACCTAATTATAAATGACCTGTACTTCTTTTAAGACAATGGACGGCTCCGAAACTGGCCAACCTGCAAGCTGGAAAAACTTGACCTCCTACCTGCCCAACATCAAAAAAGCTGGTAAGGGGATGGTTACTATTCTCTTGTGTAAAATTCAATGGCATGTTTGAGTAAAATGTCAGCTGAGTTTGCGTTTCTGCCCTCAGGAACAAATGTTTCCATGGAGGCTGGACTTTCTTTGGATGATCTCCTGGTTGGGGTCAACCGCTCCAGCTATTACCGCTACCTTGGCTCCTTAACCACCCCCACTTGCAATGAGGCTGTAGTCTGGACTGTGTTCAAGGACCCGATCAAAGTCAGCAAAGATCTGGTAAGTTCAAGTACTGTTGGCCCGGGGGCGGTCAGCATAAAACACTCTCAACAGTGCTTCATGCAGCTAACCGATTTAATTCTGCTGTCTCCAGATCGACCTCTTCAGCACAACATTATACGTCACCAACTCCACTTCGGTTTTGATGACTGACGTCTACAGAAGAATCCAGGTAGCACAACCAGTCACAACGCAGCGTGCGACCAGCTCTTCCTCCAAAACCGCCTGCTCTCTAGGGCTGATAGCCCTGAGCATTCTTCTGGGGAAGAGTTAAGATCAAGCAGTCAGAGTTGTTGTGTCGTCTCAGCAACGTGTTGGTAAATGTGTTAACAGTGAGGACACGCCCTTGCCTCTGACCATTTATCCCCATGCCTGTGTGATTAAGCCTCATCTGAATTGTTAACATACAGCCCAAAATATCCAAGCAAACTGAGCCTCAACAAAACAAGAACTGTGTTGCTTTCCAATGTAGGTCTATATATTAATACTGTTATAATGAAATGGTTCGCAAACTTAAGGTGATGGTTTCCCATCATATCTCTTCTAAGCTGCATTAAGAATTATTTATCCATAATCAGATTTGCATCCTGTATTGATGCACAAGAATTTAACATGTCTGTATAATTCAGGCGCAGCTCAGGGTTGTTTTGAGCTGCCAAAGCTACATTCAGATGAAAACCATTGCACAGTTTACCGGATTGATGAAGTAATGGCAGTTTGGAAACCTAGTAATGCAATCTGAGCATGAAAGCTAACGTTGGCATGTATCTGTCTATGGAGTTAAAACGAACAAAATATCAATAGTTGTTGCAAATATTGGTTTCATTGTTAATTAGATTTTTTTTTGTCTGCATACTATTCTTTTTATTGTCCTCATCAGTGCCGTCACAAATGGCAGATGACATGCTGTTATGCTGGCAAACTGAACACTCCTGTCTTCTTCAGTCGGTGTAATGAAGGATTGACGTCTCAGTCAATCAAGTGAGTGCCAGTATTCATTGTAACGCTATACGTTCCATTTGTTTTTCCGTTCAGCCCTGTGTTGCGCTGCTTGCACGTGTGACAGAACTGTGACCTCTCGATCTTTATAAAAGTTTAAGAATTAAAAATGATTTTGGTGTTTGGCTGTTTTTTGTGGGAGAAAATTAAAATGTATCTAAAAAATGACTGAATGTTGCTGAATTCTGTCGAGTGCTTTACTTCAGACTGCGTCGTCAATTGGCGTTAAATGTACGCCCAATTATCAAACGAAACCAGAGCCAGATACTCAAGGAGTGCCTTTTAGAGAACCTGCCATTATAGTTCACAAAACATAAGATGACCTAAAATCCTGCACTACATTTAAAAGGGGTGTGCTTTTATACAAAGATCATCCTTTAATTGCAAGTCTCTGTCATGACGGTACAATGGTAATGAACAGAATAAATCCTTGAACAACTTGAAATGCCCTTCTGCCCAGCCTACCCACATCTCTTCATTCCTGCTTGTATACTTAATAACCAACCTGTTTTCCCCTTACCTGCCCGTGGTGTGTCTGCAGTTTTGACAGACATCTCGACGCGTTAGATCAAATATATATATGATGGCCTTTAGGAATGCGCGTTTGTCATATTTGACATGTCACGAGTTTGCCACATGCGCATCACTCCGCGTTCAGGTTTGACGTTTTCAGAGTCCCTTTGCTATAAAATCAGAGCTGCTGATTCTCATATCAAGCCAGTGGCGACAAAAAGGTGAAGCAACAATGAGGAACAATTGATAACAATCCATCAGACTATAAATGCTCTTGCTCCACTCTATTCACGATGTACTGTAACACATGATTCGATGGCACTGACATAAATATGTCACGGCCCAGAGGGTTGGGTGTCTCTGAAGAAGATAACAATCAATGCTCTGGGATGACACAGGACTGTCACAGGAGAATGATGAAAATGTTCCTCTATTGTTAAGATTTATCATACCAGATCAGTCTGTGACTATTCATTGCGGGCCGACTGCACGGCTCCCAGGAACTCCCCCGTATCCTCACCAAAACACCCGCCACATGTGAAGTTGATCTACAGACACTCATAGAGACAGACAGACTGACAGACAGACAGATAGAGATCCCTTCCTTTTATAATTAGAGTATGTGGGTTATGCATGTCACCATGAGATAAGAAAAAAACACCTGCTTCTTCCTGAGATCAAGAGATACTTTTATTGTAGCCAGGGACAAAGGCGCAACACGGAAAGAAAACAATCGATAAGAAAGCTGCCATTTTAATGATGATATTTTTCACCTAACAGTCAAAGTGACAAATGTTTCTATTTGTTGATTTCTTGCATACAGACCTACAGCGACAGTAGGAAGTACCTTAAATGTACTTAAAACTAAAACCTGACCATCTACTGAGCTTCATCTTAAAGGTCTGATATTGTAAGTGAGATTTCCAGGTCAAAATAAATGCACAAAGAGATGCATGACAGGCGGGCTGTCAAGTTGTGATGTCACAACTACACAGTCACCTGACAGTCAGCCAATCAGGACAGAAGATAACTAATATTAATGAGAGAGAGAGAAAAAAAAAGCACAAAAACATTAAAACACAGCAACTTGGTAGAGCTACAGAGAGAAGTGTGAGAGGGGAGATGTAAAACTATGTTGTTCTTGGTGCTTAAAACCACAAACAAATCTTACTTATGAAGCAGAAAAGAGTAAAATACTGAACCTTTAAAAGCAGACCTCCCTCTCAAACAGTAACGGATATCAGCAAATCTCAATAATTAAACGAGAAAATTGTAGAATTTTTCTTACATCATGGTAATCAGTGTAAAGTGTAAACTTGAAATGTGTATAACTTTTTTTTTTAAACCTCTCCTGTTACTTCAGGCACCTGCCTTGTAGCTGTACCCAGCGTGTTTTCCCACCACTTCCCGTCAGCTGACTGTCCAACTTGTCTTGCTTTGAACTCTTTCCAGGCACTGAGTAATACACACGATACTTTAAATTGAATTTACCAAAGCTTGTCTCATGTTTGCGCTGTAAATACGCCGAACGCGCATTCACAAACCTCCTCTGAATCTTAAAGAAATGAGCCCTGATAAGACGTTGACTATTGCACTCAGGTCTGTTTGTGTTGGCTGTCCAAACACAAGGCGGGCGTGTAAGCCCTCATTGTGAGGGATAGCCTACGTGCTGGATTTCTGTGTTCAGTTTCCATGCATCCTCTTATACAGGCTGCGTGTAATCCAATACTCACTCTAGAAAAGAGAAGGGGGGTGTAATCCTATAGCATGATGGAGGGAGGGTGTAAAACGCACTGTTTGTCTGGGTCAGCAACACCTTCTGATAAGCTAAGTATTTACAGTAACATAGGTTTTATGTTAATGTATAAAGCAAGTATTTAACAGAAACTTTTATGACACTAGTATGTAGTTTAAAACCTGCTAATGGGTTGTTGAGAGAGCAAGAGGCTTTATTAGTCTTTATCTTTATCTAGTCTTTGGTGGACTAAGAGAGGACGTACAAAAACAGCATGAGGCAGCACAAAATTCTGTCTGGCGTCTATTGTCTAATAAAATCATTCATTACCAACACGACAGAAATCACTAAGAGCCAGCTGCCTCTTAACACTGAAGATGAGCCCTGTATGTTACAGATGCACTTCTCTGGGTCACGAGGATTGGCTGGAGTGGCGGTTGCAGGCGGAGCTGGACATCGGAGCCAATCTACAGCGATGGACTTGGGAGTGACGACTTCTTGGTTCAGTCCTCCGTTCTTCAGCACCCAGTAATGGTTGTCCTTGAAGAAGTAGGCATCTCCTAAAGAAAGGCATTAGATCTTTCATCACGTACTGAACAAATCATGAGCCTAACATCGAGAGACCAGAATAAAGAGAAGAACAAGCAGTGGTAGACAGTATGACATGACATTTCAAGGGGAAATGGTATAGTTTGTGCTCCAGTGGCTCCTTTACAGGACCTGTGCCAAAAAAGTAACAAAGCGCTTCTTATTTTGACTTTCATCACTCGTCTTTCTTTGCTTTGACAACGCTTCATAACTTTCAGCTGACCGCATGTACCTGTTGAAAACGACATCGCCCTGAAATAACCGCATCTATGGTTTGTTTATTTATTTAACGCCTCTCATGACATATTTATGCTACCTTCTCCCCAGCTGATGATGTCATCCATGTGGGAGGGGACTCCTGCCCAGAGGCTGTTGTCCCGTGGGTAGCCCGCATCTGGCTGACTGATCGCCTGCTTGCTCTTGCGGCTCTCGTCAAACCTCCAAAACTCCCCGCCGCTGAACAGATAGGTCTTGCCGTTGTGGGCCCAGATGAAGGCCGCCTCCACCTTCTCCACCAGCGCCCCGCTCTTTGATCTCATGCCCCATTCGGAGAGGGGGCGAGGGTAACCGGGCATAGCATTAGTGTCCTTGAAGATCCAGTACTGAGGTCCTGGAGAGAGAGAGAGAGGGGAAATGTAAGCTTGTAATGCTCACAAACGTTTGTTAAAATGATTACAGACGGTTGACTGGTTCAACCTGATCCCTGGTTCACTGTGCATTTGTTTCCTTTTATTAATCAGTTTTTGTAATGAGGAAGTATTAGAGGCTAAAGAACAAACATAAAGCCGCTACATACGTGCAAACTAACTTGTAGGAGCATGTTTTCAGGGTTCATTTAAGTGTAGATGGAGTTGAAATCCAGCCAAAGCTACGTGGTGATCATGGGACACTGTTCACTCTGAAACTTTTCATGCATTGTGGTTTCATAAAACAAACTTGATTTTATTAAAATGTGTCTCACCTTCACGGCATGCAGTTGAATGACTCACTCCCACTCAGACAGACAGTAGTGAATAAATCGTGGGAACTTAAAGTCTGTGTTTTGTGGCTCGGGTTTTTCCTCTTTTTCTTGGTTTCTTTCGTTCAGACCAGTGTGTTCTTTATGTGGTGCTGTAGGACAGCAACCTTTATTTTAATCTTGAAAAGTCGTTGAGAGCATGGCCACCTTGTTTTTTTTGCCTACAATATGCTACATCTCTCTAGCAGTGACTGCGTTTTCCCAAAGTGAAAACATCTTCTGTCTTTAAGATCCCTGTTGTTGAGATTATTAGTTCACTAGTTGTTCTACTGAGATCATGGAACATTTCATTCTTGCTCAAAACCACCACCCTATAAATAACCTCCAACAAACAAAGACGTAAGGACAAACATGTTCACACCTTCTATTCTGAAACAAAATACCCATTGCCAAAGATAGATTTACCAAAACTGCACATAACCACAGGACTTTGCATCTAACCAATAAAGAAGATGATGCTGCTGTCACTTCTCCTCTCGTACACAGCGTCGATCTTGTTTGTTCCGGGGGGTAAGCCCATCCAAAAGTTTTTGATCTGAGCCGGATTGAGGGACACCAAAGACCCATCTCGCTTAGTCCTCCAGAAGTGTGCACCTTTCCAAGAAAACAGACACTTGTCACCATATATTTAGACACACTATAGATGATAAAGAGATAAAATACAAGCCAGTTCTAAATATCTTTTTTTTTTTACACGAGCTATGCGAAGAAGAACATGATTATGGTGCATTTTTAGTTTGTGAAATCTCCACACCTGAAAGTTCCTTCCTACCTTTAAAAAAGAAAACCTCTCCCCTGATATTTGCCACCGCGTCAAAGCCTCCCTGACAGCGCTCGCGGAAGGATGGTTCAGACCTGCCAGAGAAAAAGTCAAAACTCCAGGTTATATTTTACATGGTGTAGTTTTATTACAACGATCACTAGAGGGCGCAAAAGACCACGCGCTGTGAGGATCGATCAGCAGGCTTTTATCTGCATCCACTTGTCTTAAATTACTCATCATCATTCATGTTCCCATGAGTAAACTGAGTGCATGGATAGGATATGCATAGTTTGTAAATATAAATTCTAAGTGCTTATTGTGTGGCTGGACGTGGGGTAGATTTATTCTTTCCTCTGCATCTACTCACGGTTGTGTTGGTCTCGGAGGAGGTGGACTGGGCAGGCGTGGGAGGTCCGGATCAACACCACCTGGTTTCCCCCCATCCTTCACACCTACAACAGGATGGTGACAACAGACAATGTCGAAAAGGCGTTGAAGGGGTGGTATGACAGCAGCAGAAAAATTGTGCAAGCAGCAACCCACACTCAGGATGCACACGGTTTCTTCTTCTTAGGAGAAGGAAGCTGTCGCAAGCTGTTGCAAGTGTGCACCTTCACTAGTGCACACCTCACACCTTTATCAGAGGGCGGTTTTTGGCCTCTTGTTGATTTTGTGGTCTTTTATATCATTTGTGTAATGTTTAATTAAACTTGCAAATTATAATATTATTCTCCATTTTAGACGGGAATTGCGAGGCCATAGAGTCCTACCACAACCCACCGATGTTGGGGAATGTCTGATGGTTTACTGGTCTACCGCACTGAAATAGCTCAAGCTCAATGGGTTAGCACCCGTTGTGGTGATCTTGTCACTTCAACATCAGGTTCAAATGTAATATTTGTCTCATTCTTTGGTGACCAAATGCCAGCAAAACTACTGACACTAATAACAATCACTGGCAGTATAATTAGTCGACAGAGCTTCTGGGTCTTTGAAGTGACTTAAACATGCATCTCAGCATGGGGGAGCCCCATTGGTTTTGAAAAATCAGACTGCATGGATTGCATCGCAATGGGTTTACACTCGGTTCTCATTCGGTTCACAAGCTGAACTAAGATGGTGAAAATGGTCACCAAGTTAGCGTTGTCACAGCCAGCATGTACGGCTTACTGACCATAAAGCTGCTGGATGGCCTGCTTGTCGTCCAGGGCCAGCTGGAAGCTGGACACATCTCCCACAGGACCCTGGTAGTACGGCCTCATGATGGACGGATCAGAGGAGGAATGGGACAGGCCCAGCGCATGGCCGAATTCATGCACCGCAACTGTGAACAAGTCTGTGGTGCTGCTGTCACCTGAGGAAGTGTGAAGGAAAAGTGTTACTGGATCACATAAACAACCATAAATTTAGAGTTTGCCGTCACTGAATTTAAGCAGGCAGACTCTGCTTCCTTTTTGTGATTCCTGTAGATCAATTTTTCGTTACATTTTCTGCCTTCTGTCCATCATATATCCATCCATCATGATTTCAATCAGTTAATACCTCTATAGCTCCAGATCTCATCATCGTCAAAGTGTGTGTCACCCGCCACATCATCCCTCCCGGGGAAGAAGGCGTGGGCCAGGGTGCCACCCTGCCCATCAAAAGGGTACCCGTCGTCGTGAAGCAAGCGGTTAAAAGACACTCTGATGTCCCCTCCAGCTGCCGCCCCCCTGCTGTCATTTGGTAGCTGACGGAAACGCAAGGGTGCCACGTCGCTCCAGGCTTTGAAGGCGTGAGTCAGGATGTTGTCCACAAAATTGGGGGAGAGGGAGGACAAAGGGTACCTGTGGACACTGAAGACAAAAATAGTTTTTGTATTATAATAAAGTTGTGGGCTGTTACGTTTTTATTTTTCCAAAACCAAAAACAACTACGAAACAATCCTCATTCCTCTGTGCCATAGAGCTGCACCGCGGTCCAAAAAACCTGGACTATGAATGACAATGTAGCTCAAAATAATCCCATCCTGTTGTTGTAAATTCTCACAGGAGCACAAAATGTGTATTAATCCACAGTTGAAAATAGTCCCCCCAAAATGCACCGTTGACTCCAGTTTGAGTAAAAACGAACATGTCCAGCTGTTCTAGGAAATGAATGCCCCTTTTCTAAAAATGAAACTAAATGTTCGTGACCCAAAGTTTTGCTTCTTCATTAGGGAATGGACTTCATTAGGGAAGTAACACAGACAAAGTACAAAACAAGAGAGTTTTGAGACATGGTCCTTTGATGGCTAATTTAAAATATAGAAAAACACCAGTGTTATTCTATTTTACTCATTCAAATACTATTTAAATGGGCCCTTGAATGTGCCTCATATACTGTCCTTGTGTGTTTCTTCCCCTTACGTGAAGCTCATTGAATGTGAATGGCCTTGAAAGATGCTATAAAAAAATCAACCTCATCCTATGCCATCAATAATGTATCTTTCTAATTATTAAAAAAAAAAGATTCTGATACATTGCAAGTTTGCGTTGCATTAATTTCACTATGAAAAGGAACAAAATGTACACTCAACATACAGTTCATGCAGTGCTCATACCACAAAAACAATAGCTTTAAACTGTTTGTATCTGCTTGTATCAGGAAATATTATAAATAGGATTATATATAAGAAATATTACACAGAAGACATTTCTCGGACTCTGACGATGCACTTCCCCCAATCAGATAACATGACATATGAGCCTTTATGAATCATACAGGGAACTATTAAAAGCCACAATGCAGCATGACACGAAAGATACCTCCACGTGAGGTCCGTCTTGTGCCACTTAAGGCCCGACAGCGCGTATCTTTTCCTCCTTCTCCTCCGCTTCAGCATATCCTCACTTCCGACAATATCAGGGAGGGAGCATCGCGGCTTGGACATGAGTTTGATGGTTTCTTCATCTAGAAGAGAAGTTGATTACAAAATGTGATGAAACAACTCAGAAATAGCAAATTACGGGAAGTTTGAGTTCGTGTGTGACTCATGTGACATGCGAACACTACTATACATGTAATATGATACTGTCCCGATAGATCAGAGATGAGAGGTTTTTACCGAGTATCCCGGTTTCCTGGACTCCGCCGAATCTCTGCATGACACGAATAGCTTTCTCTATCCCATCTTTGGTCTGCAGTTTACTTGTTCGTGGGTCAGAAGGAGGAAGGTAGCCATATCTGCTCAACCAATCCTGGGCAGAAAAGCAAAGGGGGAAATTTGGTAATCATTCACGTACGTGTACAGTATCAATCTGAAATCCATCTCCTCCACGGGTCGACTTAAACATTACCGACAAATACTGACGTCATCGAGGTTATCTGATGCACTGGTCCATTTATTATTAGTATAGATCAGGCCCCGCATGTTCTTCACAATGCAGTGTGTCAGCCCTTTCTTCCTCATTAATATTATATAATCCTGTCCTTGTTGAGTGAGATGCTTGACGGCGTAAAAGCAGTACACGTCTGCCAATTTGCAGACACAAGCTCTAATGAACTATATGAACTAAGATAATAAATCTGGTGCGGTATACTACCGTTGAAAGAAAATCTGTTGATTAAGAATCATGTTGAAACCCAATGTATTTCATACATAGCCTCTGCCCTTTTGTTGTGGTTGCAACTGAGAGGTGTTGGCTCACAACAGCTTTTCTGCGGGAGGCCGTAAAACCGTGTCTGTCTCACGTTGTTTAATGTACTAGTCTGTTCCTATACTTCATTTCTAACAAAACATATATTTTTTTGCTGTTTTCTCCCCCGCCAATTTGAAAAGATTTAACACATTATGCGGATGAACAAGGTGAATTACTTCACCTCGAATTGTACTGTTTGTCTGACACTCACCAGCAGCATGATACCGGATGCATGCCACAGATTTTAAAGTGAGAGAAGTGAAACTTGACCTTTTTTTTGACTCTTTGGCACTCATACATGCCAAGGTGCACAAAAAAGGCACTGATTTAGCTTTTAAAGAAGTATGGTAGTGAACAGTGGAGGCTGCAGATTTCCTCTCTGATAGCTTTCGTCATCTTAAATATGTGATAAACTTCTCAGTGTATTTGTGGCATGTTTCAAATGTATAGGATTAAATAAAATAGGAAGAAATGGCCACACAAAATGGCCTGAATGGACGCACAAATCCATATAGGCTTGATGCCTTTAAAAAAAAAAAAAACAACAACAAAAAGTCATGAATCATCTCATGAATCACGATCCTCCTGTCCATCAGCCTCTTTGCCACATGTCCTGTGCTCTTATATGAGATTTTGCTCATTAATAACGCACATCTACACACACTACTGAATACAACAAACACATGCAAACAAGTAGTAAGTCATATATCCCCCACATCAATCAAAATATAACCCTCCACCACGGAGTTGTTTTTTTTCTTCTTCAGTACTCACCACCGCTTTACTGTACCGGTCGGACTGAGCTGATGTGCTTCCCGTTAAGGTCAAAACCATCCACAGAAGAAGACCCAACTCCATTCCAGTCACTGCACACACAAAACAAGCGCTCCGTTACCATCACAGTCCTGATTGTTTGGAGGAAACCGAGACATTTCTCGCTTCTAATTGCAACAGCTTCTTTCAAAGGCAAAGATGAGTCAAACAAAGCTCACCGTTGTTTCTCCTCGGATGCTTCAGTCTCTCTTGGGACGGGTTGGGCTAATCGATCAGTCGACTCTCTGTCTCTGCCCTTCCTTCGTCGACACTGGAGAGACATTGGTGGCTTTTTTTAAACCCACGCGTAATGATGCACGATGCAGACTTCTGATAGAAAGAGGTTGCACTAGTGTGAAGAGCCACGGGATGTTTAGTGATATTTACTCTCTGGAATCACGGCTAACTCAACGATTAACTCGTATAAATATTCAAGACTTAAAAACTGTGTATGATGATGATCCTGTCTCTCCTAGGTCACACGGCTTTTGTCCAAAACGCAACGTTCCTCCGTCTCCTCTTCAGTGTCTCCTGTTTTTGGCAGGGCATATGATCTCCTATCATATCTGTGAATCTTTTTTCCACACTGAGTATTTTTTAGTTCATGCTTTAACCACACAGTCACAGTTCCTTCCGTTTGACATTGTAGCTCATCTCTGTTGCAACAGGTATTTGGACTATGTGCATTAAAAGTACTCAGCAACACCCAGTAGTGGAATTCTTCTTGGCATTTTGAATGTGGACCCCATAAACGGGGCTCCAGGTGAAAGGAAATGAGATTTCATGGAATAAGAAATGTTTATGGTTGTACAAAAAAAAATCATATTTATCTCCATTGTTTTACAATTATTATCATTACTTTGTCTGGGGAAATGTTTGCATTACATTTGGAGCCACAAAAATATGTTCTCTGATGTGTTTGGTTTGTAAGGCTGCAAGTTGGGCGCCGCTTGGAAATTGAAAATAAAAAAAGTCCATTCCACACTGCACTACATGCTCATTATAGCAGTGCTATAATTTGGAGTCCACAAGAAATAAAGTTAAGATTCGATTTTAATATTTTACAGTTGCAACCACATCGATTAGACACAGATACAAGAAAGTGAATCTGCAGCGTTCAAAATGAAAAACACATTTCAATAAGAACTATTTTTCCACTGTGTCGAACGCCATGCACTTATAAAACATCTGAGTGAAACCGATGACGCTGCATTAAGCTGGAGTGCACCAGCGTATCGCCTCTCATCCCATTACGTACATAGGTCACTCTCTCTGCAAACCATCACTGGTATTATCTTTCCTTCCCCCCTCTTCCTCCTCTCCCTTCTTTAATTTCTGTCCATCCTCCAGGGAACCAAGTGAGTCATGCCATTAGCACCAAATGATGCCTTGCTAATGGTTGGCCAGTTTCCGTCATGTCCACTTCATGTCGCTGCAAGAGTGGAAACACGCGCAAGTCTTTCGTAGAAGTAATTATGACGGAGGCCCCATTTATGTTTGAAGGCATGTGGACATTGTTGGGTGTGAGGTGGATCTCACTCCTCCCCACACTGATCCTCAGATGCAACTTCGGCGTTCACTTGGAGTCGTGTGTCTGTTTGTATGATTAAATGAGTCCAATATTTATTCACCTTTAACTGTGCTTTGCTATTCATCAACTCCTGAAAAAAAATGTGGCTCTTCCTAAAGCTTCACTGTGTTCACAAGCAAATCACTAACTCTAGTCTATATGCTGGGGATGATAATGTTACAGAGCTTATTCGCTCTGTATGCACCCACTGTGTCCACTGTGTGGCTTAAACTATGCTGGTGAGAGTGGTGAGAGTCACCAAATCTGTAAAGTTGCAGACCAGACAATCTCAGAAGCCATCTGTGATTGCCTGACAACGTCAACAAGCTTCTGGGGGCAGTTGTCGATCGGTCTGGGTGTCCGGTGTAGCCAGGACATGTCTAGAAAGCAATCTAAGCCAAGATGTCCTCTGCTGTTGGACTAAAACGTGATTTGCAATACTGCTCGGAAGGAAGGGAAAACAGGAAGCTGCTGGTCCGTTGGAGTCTTGGTCCCTTGAGTATCTTCATTCACATGCAGATTTCTGTTTATTGAGATTACAGGCCAGAGAACCAGAACCGTGCTGCTAGAGATGCTAAAGATGCTGAAATGCTCCACCCCGAAAGAGGGTGGTGGGTTCATCAGTACAGGCGGCTCCTTTAACATACAGGTAGTCACGTGATCTATGGCTTAATATAAAAAATATTGATCTCAGCATCTCAAACATTCTCTGTGTTGACAGCGTTACTACCGCACCGGTCACCGTCACAATGATGACAATTATCTTTTAAGAATGTGCACAGTTAAAACAATCTTCACATATTGCATTTGCTGTTTAAATCATGACTAATGGTGATGATCTCTTCAGAAGCACATTTGCCAAACGTGAAGTCACAATGTCGCGTTAAATGATCCGCTCATTTGCTTTTCATCTTGAACCACGTGGACAGTAAGGAAGATGTAATTGAACGTCAGAAATGAAAGAGCTTTGAGCGTTGGATTCATTACACACAGTTTTATTTTCATTAAAGGGATCCAAGGCCTTCACGAAAGGGTTGACTCTTGGTAGCTATACAGTACTAACACGACACACGACAGCAACAACAGAAACCACACAGAGGTGAACGAGTGAAAAGACAAATAAATAAGAGCTGAAAGACATTTCACATGAGCGTCAACTGAGATGCATCAACGAAAACGATCAGTCAGAGGAAAGTGAGCAGAGCTTAACACTCCCGCGAAGTACAGTAACGGTTTTGTACAATACTCGATCCATTTCTGCAAGTAGCTGATTGTCTACAGCGGCTTCTTTTGGTCATGCACAGCTGAGAGTCGTTTCTATTGTAAGGACAGTGATGCAGTCATTTCACAGTTTTTTTTTATTTTTATTTTTTCCCGTCGTTGTTATCCTCTACCTCCAGCTTTGATTGTCAGTCTCAGGAGTGTTTGATGGGTTGAAGACGGCGTCATTTCTCTTTTGATTGTCACTAGCTGACATTAGATATGTAAGTATCACTGCTTATTCTGTTATGGCTTTGCATCTGCTTTTTGACAGATCGGATAAAAAATACTCAGAAATATACGTATATGTATAAAACAAAAACAAATTTGCTTCACTGTAGTTTTTGGCAAAGAAATCTGTGACAGCTGTAAATCTTCGTGTATATCTCAGTATCAGACAATATCTAATACCAATGCTGACACGGTGCATCCCTAATAACTTGTTTTAACCAAGGAAATTTGTGCTTCGAGGACGATGTTGTGAGTCGACAACGTGCTACATTCCTCCCTTCAATAATATCTGACAATATTCCACAGTTATCTTCATCATACACAGATGTCTGTACAAAAATATGCAGTTATCAGTCTTAATGTAACGTTACTGGCGGGGTAAGTAGGTTTTTACTTTTTTTTTAACGGTATGTTTTTGGATTTTTTTTTTTAGTTTTAGTAAAAGTGATTGCCATAAGCAAGTCGAAAGTCTTCACAGTAGCCTCACACAGCTTAGGGAACAAGCTTGCTTTCACAATATCATTGGAGCTGCGCAAGTAACAAGAGACTGTGGTTACACTTCACAATACAGACATCTGCTGGTATTTCCTTAGTACCACTGCGTCACTTACTGAAGAATTTCTATATGGTAGACTTATAATTAGAAACTTGCTGTTTACTCTATAATATACTATATAAGGAAACATTTTTTCTGACTTTTTAAAGTTTTTCTTAAGTTTATAGGCTTTGAGGTTGTAGTAATGTCCGGTCAACTTTCTGAACTGTGTTTCTTTCTTCTTTCTGAACTTTTTATGGATAACATTTGGTAAAAAACGTGTAACAAAATAACGTGACATTGAATATTTACTCACAGTTTTTTCCAGAGTATTATTTACTATCTAATATATTTTGCAGCTCTGTATAATAAAGAGTACATTTTATTTCCCCTTGTTTTTTCTTGTGTTGTGTCTTTGGATCATTTTAATGTTCGACAAAATAAAATATGGTAAAACTTATGAAGCGTCTGATGCTAATTCTCAACAATCAGATGTTCAAAAGACTGTGGCTTGCATCCTTTCACAGACAATGTAATCTGAACCTCGACCTCAGCCTGAGGACACGCATTAAACTGATCCTATTTATAATCCTGACCTCAGCCCCAAACCAAAAAAACACCTAAAAAACCAGCAGCCGGATTCTGAGTACTAAGAAAATACCAGTGTGACTGTCAAGTGCAACCAAAGCTGCTCTTGACTGAATTTGTAAACATTTAATGCATTTCAGGGTCCGCAACTCATCGAGGCCCCTCTATAGCTCAGTCCTGTGCTTCCTTAAAACCTGTGTGTTTGACACATTTTTGTTACATGCCCTTTTTGTTCCCACTTCTTCTTTGAGTTGCCGGTTGGCATCGATTGTCTGTTATTCATTGTAATCTGGCCCAGTACTGACCCAGGTTATGACTCATGCCCTGCTGCTCAGTCCCTGGAACCTGGACCGGCACAGAAACGCCAGGCGATATGAGCCCTGAAAGGAAGAGAGATAAAGAAGAAAAACAGTCAGTGAGTGTGCAGAGCTATAAAATAAGGAGACGGACAGTAAGTGCACTCACCGGTGTTGGAGTTGGTCGAGGGTGGACTCTGCAGGTGAGGGGAGGAGTACGCCGTTGAGTCAAAGCTGCGCGGGGCAGAGGGGGACGGAGGTAACATGCAAGAGTAGGAGGAGGCCGACTGTGGTGGAATAGACTGAGAGCAGACATAGGAGTGGAGGAATGAGTGGGGTTAGAGTCATACTGATACTGATACATGATTCCAGTTTAACCACATGGAGGTGCTAGAGTAGTGTTATGTGTAGTTGGGGCGAAGCCAGCAGGAGCAGCAGCAGACCATTTAGTGCAAGCTAATCCTTATCCAAACAGAGAATCGAGGATTACTAAAGCAAAGATAAGCAAAGACAAACTAAAAGATCTGCATGACCTACGCTGAAAAATCGTTTTAAGCCGAGATGTCTTGCGGTGCAGATTTTTCAGTTTTGTCTCAGGTATCTGTTTTGAAGTTTGCGCATTGCATCTCATAACAGAAGGGACTTGAGTACTGTAGAGTATCTTGACATTCATGGACAACAAGAAACAAAAAATGTTGAGTGTTTTCATGCTGCTATTGAGGCCGGCATGGTAATTTGGTCAAATTAAAGCGACGTGGATTATAAGCACTGTGTGTTCCCACACAAACAGTCCCCTGCTTTAATAAATGCTAATTTAATCTTAATTTGGCAGCTTTGTAACCGCTGCTTTGACAGTTTCTGCAGACACTAGTTTTAAAAAACTGATTTCATTTCTCTTGATTTCCAAACAATGGCTAAGCCAGCGAATGTGTTCAGACCCCCACCGATCCTTTGTGTTAATCTCTGTGATTCAAGTGTTCTGTTTGATAAACGCAGAGAAACAAAGAGAGTTTCGTTTCTTCTTTGCTTTACGAATGTCACAATTAGATCAATCAGAATCAAAAATTTGTTTTTGATGTTTTGCCAATTTTTTTCTTTAAAAGAAAGTCAATATAATCATCCAAATCACTGCACATATTTTATATTTACAGATCTTCTTCTTTCTGCCTCCTTTCTTATTTTTATGTTGCTGTTAAAGAGAAATAACAATGACAAGAAAATTGAGATATTAAGAGTTTTGACGAGAAGAAGAAGAAATTATGTTAAAAGTATTACTAGGAGAGAGAGAATTAATATCCGCAGTGGTTCTTTATTCATGCGTCTATTCTAATTATCCTGTTTTATACCCTTTAATTGAAGTAAAGGAGCTAATGAACAGGTTCCGCTCTGAGACGGTGACCTGCTTTGGTAAAGTTTGGAGGGTGCTGATGAATGATGAATGATGATGAATGTCCAACCTGAACTCCAGATGAGAAAACTGACAGGGAGCTGTAGCTGGGCAGGGACGACTCAGCCTGACTCAACATGGACCCTGGAGAGACACACACACACACACACACACACACACATTTACACACACGTAATGAGAACATCAGTGGAAATGTTGTAATATAGATACGCTCTAATGGAGAAACCCTAATGGTTTCCCTGCCTGTAAAATGTGAAGCAGGGGCGGTTTATAATTATAAACTCGTAAAATATTTCTGTCACCAAATATAGAAATCAGAGAGCAAATGTAAACCCGTGCGTTAGGTAACACTGATGTTCTGACCCATTGAACTCGCATATTTTAATCATGACTACAGTTAAACGGTCGTCTTGCAGTGCGGTGACCTCGCGGTTACCTGAACTGCTGCCGTGCTGCTGATGATAGACAGACGTATTGAAGGAAGTGGTCAGAGGGGCTTGGCTCTGTGAACAGGAAGTTACGCCCCCGGACCTCCTTTGATTGCGCAGCTTCTCCTCCCTCCTCCACTTGGCTCTTCGGTTCGAGAACCACACCTGTCAACCAAAGGGCTCTCCTTGTCATGCACGTGTAAAATGAGACTGCTGCATGCCGTCACAGGTCCCGCAAATTAAAAGAGTTGTCTCACCTGTATCCTGGCCTCTGGTAAATCAATCTTGTTTGCCAATCTCTCCCTCGCAAAGACGTCTGGGTAATGCGTCCTCTCAAACTCTGAGGAAGATATCAACTAATGTCAGATACACAGTGTGAGTCTTAATCGAGGATGACAGGGCGACTGGAAAGCAGCTCCTCTGATAACCCTTGCTCGCTGTTTTTCATTTGCATCTCAATCTCTGCAAAATTCAACCTTTACGTGGATTCAAATAACCGCGCGTTAATTATCTGATTATTTGGACACATATTAACCTGCATATCAGATAATCACTGGTGAGCGTCACTAATTATCTTGCCATGGGATATACAAATCCAGGAAGGCAAGATGTATCCTTACAACCGTATTTGAAATATTTATCTGTTGCACTTTGTGTGAATTATTTATCATTATGGAAGATGCAGAAAGTTCAAATGAAGGGATTCAACTTGAGACGCTGCCGAAGCACTTAGGCTGAACTAAAACTAAACAGAGGAAGAAAAATCCGTGTGGGTTTTCATTGTGTCGTCGTTTACTCTCAAAATTCTCCCTCATCGGCATGGAGGTTTCATTAACGTGATCAGTTTTACTGCTTTGCAGCGTGTAATGACACAGAGGTAGGTGGAGGTAAGTCCTTTTCTGAGTCAGCGTTTGCTCAAACAGCAGCGAGCTCGTGTCAGGGAGACTTTCTGTATGAGAGTTTTTCATTTCTCATTATGGCAGTTCATTTTATAGTTGACAAACTGCTGACATTTTTGTTGTTGACAAGTCGAAACGAGAATATGCCTCACCCTCTAACTGACAAGTCTGAGTCATCCCGATGAGCTCCTGAAGTTTTCAGGTCTGGTAATGGAGACATCTTTATGGATTTAACTGTCTGCGTTTATGATGCCAGCTTAGCATTTCAACAAAACGTCAGAGACAGAGACACCAAAACGAGAAAAACACTTCAACTTCTTTTGTCACATGTGAATGGATGAGGGGTTTTGTTGTTTGTTAACAGATTACCGGCCCGGTGAAAACTAACTGAGGACTAGTTCACACGCTAACACATGGTCAATAAATCCATAATGCACAAAGATAACAACACTGGCTCTGTAAATTAAGTCTGTCTTGCAAATTGTTATAATTGGCTTGGTTATAATTGGCGTCTATGTCAACACATGATTGTTATTGTGCCTTGGCCGTGCACTGAGGTCAGTGTACCTCATTAATGTCATTTGTGCAGAGTGACCACGCTGATACGTTTCCACTCGGCTGCACAGTGGACATTGCGTCCTTATTTAGCTCAAGGGCCCGCTACAGCCATATCCAGTCAAGGGTGGCTTTCTGATCCCTCTCGTCGGATAACAGGGCGACGAGGGCCAGATCTCACTGCGTAATACAGCCACAGTAATGATGCATTATCAGAACTCTGCTGAACATGCTGCCAGGGGCTTTTTGGAGCAGGTCGGTCGGGATTATCTGAGTTAAAGTTATGGATAATTTGCATCTGGAAGCGATCGCCTGCAGGGATTGATAATAATCCCGTCCTGCCGAGATATTTCTTGTATTTAATGTGAGTAATCAGACACAATTCCTGATAAACAGTCTGATTTCTGTGCGTAATTTCCCTGTCTATTTACCAAAAGGCTGGAAAAAGGTGTGAAGATTATAATCCAATAACAAAGGTGTTGGCAGGGGAAAAAAGCAGCAGGATAAGCTGCGTCATGACACACTCTGGTCTGGCTCTTGCCCACGGAGGGCGGTGATTGGCTAAAAAAGCGAAGGGAGCGCTGTGCGTGCTTGCATGGCCTGACCTTTCTCCAGAGCCTCGATCTGCTCCTGTGTGAAGCTGGTCCTGTTCCTCTGCAGCTTCCTCTTGAGCTGCAGCCTCAGCTGAGATTCTTCGCCATCGTCCCTCTCCACGGGGACGCCACCTCCCCCTCTGCCCGTTCCCCCTCCCCCTGCCTCTCCCCCCATGCTGCCCTCGGTGTCCAGCAGGCAGCCCTCAGACACTGGCAGAGAGGAAAGTGACAAAAGAAACGTGGGAGTGTCAGGAGAATTCCTACCGTGGAATAATGCGAGATTCATGCTCTGAGCGAGCAGGAAGTTGGGTGAGACAGCCACAAGTGCCACATTTCAGTGATGATCTGTGAACATTGAAATTTCCCCTCACCTGTGCTGTGTTGGGTTTGAACACTGGTGGGGTCATGGTACCAGTTGTTAGGCCCACTCCAGTTCGAGCCGCTCTGCAGGTTCAGCATGGTTAACTTCTCATACATACTACGAGCGTCCAAACCAGCATGAAGAGAAATAAAGGAGTCCTGTCCAGTGCGTGTCAGCCACTGTTCTCTGTCACCTCCGGCTCCCCTCTCCCTCCTTCGATCTTCCAATCCTTCCTCCTGGAGGGTGTGGGGGTGTGGAAGAAGAGAGGAAGAAGAAGAAGGAGGGGTTCATATCGCATGAGTTCACACATGGTCGGCATTGTGGTGAATTAGCCTCATGATGACAGACAGAAATGGAGTTAGTTACATGCCCGCTGTCGTAACGTGTGTGTGTTATACATTGGTATGCTAGTATACCATGGGGAGCTAAGGTACATTAGAACCAACTCTAAAAGCCATGACATTTATTATGCTACTTGCTTTTAGCTCTATCTCCGCTGGTGAGCCAGAGCATGCATGCATGCACGCACACGTATGCATGAAAAGACATTCATATGTAGCCACAAACTGGCATCACACACATACAGAAGCTTAATGAGCAATATCGCCCATAAGACAATAGACTCAAGCCGATGTTTCACTCGACTGCAGACCTGAAGCATGTCAGTAAACATTGTTATCTGCTCAAATAAATATATATCTAAGTTAAAAATGAATAAAAGCCTCTCTCTTCTTCCCTTATCTTATCTTACATTCCGCTTTGTTGGGAAATAGAAAGGAATGCAAAGGTCTGTCAATACTGACACAAATCTCACAAACTACGGCAGCAGCATGATGTCAAAGGTCAAACTTCATTCATTTGGACACAGCAGCTCCAGAAAAAAAAAACAATTTATTAATCCGATTTTCACTTAAATTGCAGAAATTGCTCACTTGTCGTCAACCCCAGAACCTCTCCCAAAGTCTATATCAAAGAATCTCGGCACACACACACACACACACTTGAAAGCACCGCGGAGACAAGATTTTTTGCAAAACTTACCAAGTGTCCAGGTGAAATGATGCGGGGGTCCTGTGTGTTACTTTCCTCCTCTGTGGACCTTTATTCCCCTGTTCCCCCCGCGTCCCTTCTTCTCCAGCTTTGTTGACAATACTGTGTGTGTGTAAAGGAGAGAGTAGGAGAGAGATGGAGAGAGTTAGACAGGGTGAGAGAGAGTGAAAGAGGGAGGAGGAGGAGGGGGGGGGGGGGGTGGGGCTGGAGAGAAATGCGTCTGCGGGCACTCTTGTCCTCCAAGCGATGGGGAGAGAGAGAGAGAGGGAGAGAGAGAGAGAGAGAGAGAGAGAGAGAGAGAGAGAGAGAGAGAGAGAGAGAGAGAGAGAGAGAGAGAGAGAAGCCACCGAGGGGTGACAAAGTGAGTCAACATCAGTGTCAAGTTTGAACTTAATGCCAGCGAGAGGAGGAGGGGAGGCCGAGAGAGGAGAGCATAAAGCACAGATAATGGAGAGATAGTAGATGATAAATAGATGATGGAATTCAATTTTAACCATAAACTGCGCATAAAGACTGAGTATAAGTGGCAGTCAGAGAGTGTGTTGAGTTTTTTACACAAACACATCTGCAACCAGACAACCAACATTAGCAGAGTAAACTCAATCGTCACACTCGTGAGCACCAACATTGAACTGATCTGCGTTCAGATACTTAAAAGAGGCGTTTCAAAACTTTGATAAAGGATTTGACATATCGATACACATTTGCTTTGATTTGTTTTGTGTCACTCTTATAAAATAATGCGCTCAGCTCAGAGAGATTTATATGCAAAATTATTACGTGTATTTGGAAATAAACACCAGTACACATTGTTGATTTAAGCCAATGAAGTAATAAATAGTTTTACACATCAGAGTAAAAAAAATGTAATAATGAGATATTTTCCTTTGGCTTAATATAATAATACATTACTCTGTTCATTTCTTTAATCTGCTTAAAACTGTACTGCACCATAAAGATGTAATAAAGACATTTGTAAATAATAACAAGTGGCAATCAGGTTTAACAATACGTTAATATTATTGATTTCCCATTTATTAAACATAAATACGATAAAGATTGAAAAATCAACAACACAGATCAGTTTACAGTCTCTAAACATGTTGTAATTTCTTTGTAAAGATGAGAAATATTTAGCTCATGAATAACTTTTAAATTATTTTATCTAATCTGTTTTGATAAAGATGATAGTTTAAAAAAAAAGAAAAAAATGAAATTATATCCATTCCTACTCAGTCTGGATATATTTGTATGATAAAGATAATTAATAACATATTATTTCAGTCCATTTAATTTTTAACCAATTTAGCAACAACAAAAAACAAAAAAATCATAATATAACGTGATAAAATACGTATGAAATAGGTCAGATTCTTGTGAATGGACAGTGTCAGTTAAAGATGCTGTTTTATGAAACATGCTCTTGCATTTGTTTGTCTTTTTAAGTAGTGTTTTCTTTCTTGATTAATCATGAAAAATGTCTTATCATATATGTAATTTGATCAGACACAAAGAAAGCTAATTGAATTTACAGTAATGTAAGAAAATAAATGCACTTCTTTAGGCAAATTATTGAGCCGATGTATCAGCTGTCAAAATAGTTGCAAATTAATGTTCCTTCAATCATTTAATTAATTATTTAAGAAATTGTTTCAGCTCTATATTCAGCTTAGCCTCTTTTCTTAATCATCTATTTAATGTTATGCTCATATCATTTATTCCAAGCACTGGTGTTTTAGGCCTGCAGTGCGATAAAGTTGTTACCACAGTTCATTTGGTCACACAAGGGCTCAAATGCAATGCAAAGTCTGAGTATCAGCTTTTCCGAGAGCACCTAGGTATTGTTCCTTCACTCCAGAGGTATTGTTCTCCTGCCGGCCTTAAAGCTATGGGACAATAAACAAAGGCATTGTCTGGCCTCAGATCAGGTTAAAGGTGCTCCATACAGAAAACCCCTCGGCGATCAGACACACAAGGTCTGATGTGTGAGGCGTAAGTAATGACGCAGGTATGACGGTATGTATGGGTCGAATCAAAGAGTGAGAGGAGAGCACAAACAGGGGGGTTTAAATATATCTCTATGCAGAGAGAGAAGAAGAGAGAGGTGGAAGATGGAAGCAGGGGAGAGAGACAGAGAGAGAGTGAAGAGGAAGTATGTGACTTTGGGGTGGGTGTAGGGGCTTGGGGATGGGGAGGGTGCCAGCTTGTTTTATTTCCGGTTGACAAGACTTTGCGCTCCCTTTCTCTCTGTCGCTCCCTCTCTCTTTCATACTATGCTATTCTTCCTCCACTGCCCCCATTGCTCTGTCTCCCTCCTCCCCCCCTCTTACTTTTCCTCCGAGACGTGCCTTGGAGAAAGGAAAGGACTTGACAAGTTCAAAGGTAAAACGGAGTAAGAACAGTGGTAGAGGAAGCATTCAGACCCCTTTGTTGTAGTAAAAGTACTAACGTCACACTATGAAAGTCTACAAACGTCTAATATATTACTCAAGTAAAAAAGTACAGACGAAGTATCAGCAGAATGTACTCCACAATTACTGCTTATTATGCAGAATGACTACATTATTATAATTACTGATGCATAAACATGTACACAGTATTTTAATGCGCATATAGCAGGTTGAGGTGGAGCTTTTTAAAATCATGTGATGGTTCATGTTTTACAAGATCTCCATACGTTTTGTGTACCATCACAATCTACACAGTAACTAGCAACTATATCTGTCAAATGAATGTTGTAGAGTGAAAGAAATACCTATGAAATTTGGTGTAGCTCCAAACGGGACCAATAATGTACAAAAACCTCTGTAGAGTACCTTTGTTGAACATGCAAATGAGAGGAAAGGAAGTAAGTGAGGGGAAGTAACAGAGCTGCTTTGTTAATTCAAAAACTAAACCCCAAAAACATGGCATTAACTTCCCCATCACACTCTCTCTCATCCCAGCGCTTGTTTAGCCGGATGCCCTTTTGTTTTTTTTTCTTTATTCAGAAATCATCTTATTGTGTTGCGGTTGTTGGAATGTGGCTTAACCTATGTGATCCCTATGTGCTGAGTGCAATAATGTGTGCGTGAGGGTGTGTGTGTGTGTGTGTGTGTGTGAGAGAGAGAGCGAGAGGGAGAGAGACAGCCGCGTGCTTCACTGCAAAGATTCATGTAGCTCCAGGACATGCATTTTTTTTAGTGCATCTTGTTAGTTCATTCCTGTCACCTCTCTCTCTCTCTCTCCCTCCCTCCCTCTCTCTCTCTCTTCCTCTCTCTCTCGCTTGCCATCCCTTGCTTTTTCAGCGCTGAAGGGGGGATGGGGAAGGGGTGGTGGACGGGGCTGGGAGGGGAGGGACGCGGCGGTGGAGGCAGTCGTCATGGTTACAATGCCACGACAAATATTCATCAAGTCGTTAAAATAAAAACAAACGAGAGTGCATTATAATTGCTCTTACTGACTGGATCCTATAATGCGTTCATATATTATAAGTGAGGGGAGCAGAGTGGAAGGGGCTCGCACACAAAAGGACACCGTTGGTGATTTTAGAAAAAAGTGATTATCAGCAGACCTGCAGGCAAAAACGCACCTGACACACTCAAACACATTTCGACTCTTTGCGCATAACTTTATTTTTCCGTTACCTGTTTACGGAATTCCCTGTGAGTACTTTCGTGAGATACTCTTTTCTCTTTGTCCCTCCATCTCTCGCTCTTCCTCTACTGTTGTGTAGCCCCAGGCGATACTGTGATGTGTCCTCCCTCTGTCCCTCCCTCCCTCTCCCTCTCTCTCTGTCCCTGTCACCTTCAATTGCTCTGTGAAACTAGACACACTGCCTGGGGCAGGGAGGGAGGCAGGGAGGGTGGGAGGGATAGAGAGAGGGAGGGAAAAGAGGAAAAGAGAGAAGGGGGGGAAAAAAAGAGACGGCTTTATAGACAGACAGAAGGAATAAACATTTGGTGTCATGTAAAACAAAAAAACACAGCCCAGATGTGTGGCACACTCTAAAAGCCAAATGAATGAGTTCACAATAATGTTCTCTATCCAGCATAAAACACTAGAATTTAGTGCTGCAAACATGTACTCAATAACACAGATACATCTACCCAATTTAGTTCAGTGTTTGAACTCTGTATTTAGTCCCTATGGCCTTTAAATCCTTCAGTAAATATGTACCAGTTGCTTCCCCAAACTGGTTTATATTTCACACCAGGAGCTCCCAGAACAGGGATTACTCCTTATGTGTCCCTATGAACACTCAACATTTTAATCTGGCTCTGAAGAATGGAGCTTAATATGTGAAATTATTGGAAAGCGGAGTTAGTTATCAAAAACTGATATGAAACTAGGACCTAACTGCACACATGATTTAACATTATTCACATTACTTCTTCTTTTCAGACAATTGTTCGACTGAAACTTGAAGAGACCAGTTTGATCCTCATTTAAATACCTGAAACCTATTAAAGTTTAGTAAAACTTTGTAGTCGACTATATCAGGCTTAACAACAAATAATAATTAAAAACAAAACATAAAAAACACATATTTTAAAAAGGAGCATTAGTTAATCTATTCACAGTTTAGCCTGTCTTTTATTGATTTATTGCTTTTTATCTTAAAAAGCACTGTGATATTTTGAAAGGTGCTGTACACATCTGATTATTGTTATTATTAATAATATTAGTTATGATTATTATTGTTTCTATCTGCTGACATGATAAATGTGTCATCAATGTCAAACATTTTATCAAAAATCCAAATAGCACATAACATGGTTGTGCTCCTTACACGCCGAGCAAATCCTCCGATGTAACATGTAGTTTGACTATAGTAGTAGGTATAACATCAAAAACACACGCAATAGCTGGATGCTGTAACTTACCAATAGTCCTGAATACAATTTTGTTTGAAACAGGAACATGCAAAACATCATGACTCATTGCATAACGGCGCATGGGCGTGGGAAAAAAAATCATTTTATTTTGAAAAAAAAAAAAAAAAAAAAGGCGGAAAACTTGGTTTACCTGTGATCTCACAAGGAAGTGGATCTCAGGTGGGCTAGGTGGGCGGGACAAGGGTTTTGATTGGGCATGGTTGAACCTCCAGACAACGCAGCTGTGTGTGATCGAAGCTTGCAGGAATCCTCCCCGTTTGGTCAGACGTGGAGGTAATTTGTCGACGGTAAACGTTTGTTGTTGTTTTTTTTTTTTAATCAAACGAGATGTAACTTTTTGGACTCCCTGTACCTGAGGTTTTAACACACCTCAAGAAGAGGAAAGGTGACGGTGTAAAAAGATAAATATTTTTGTCGTGATTTTTGGAGATAGCCATCGGCCCTGCTTCAGGTGAAACTCAGCTTGTTACGGGAAACCGCACAAAATGTCGCCCAAATTTCACCTTCCTGCTATTTTCTGGTGCGTAACAGGTGAGTAACAACCGTTAAGTTACCCCCACCCTCTTCCACCGTCTCCGTGCTCTCGCCATGTCGGTTGTTTCTTTGTCCACCTGTAAAACACACCACAGGTTGTCTGCTCTTACCTAATCCTACAAAACTGAATGTTTCTGTCGTCTTGTATAACGCTCAGCTGCCTCACATGAATCAGGAATGTAATTTACGTTTACATTTAGGTGTTTTGGCTTCCTATGCTCAAGAATGTGGCCGACCACCGTTGCAGGAGAACAGGATTGTGGGAGGGGAGGACGCCAAAGATGGGGCTTGGCCGTGGCAAGTGGATGTGCAGGTAAGGACCCTCTGAAACCGTATTTACCATCATTTCTGCCTGTGGCTGCTTTGGGCTGTATCCTGTTTCTCAAACTGACCTACTGAGAGAGTGGTTTGCCTGTGATGCTGAGGTGACTCACTCTTTTGCCTCCCCTCGGCTTCCAGACATCGTCTGCTCGTCATATCTGTGGAGGCTCCATCATCACGGAGAACTGGGTCCTGTCGGCTGCGCATTGTTTCCCCAAGTAAGAAAAACTCCTGCCGCAAAAAAATCAGCAGGTGAACCGCTGGTTTTATTAGTTGACCGAGTCATTTTCTTGGAATATGTGGCAGTGGCCACTGCAGTTTGTCGAAGCCCTTTAGGAATATGATTAACATGCCTTGCCTAGTCACGAAATCTACCTCAATCATCTTCAACATCTAGTTAATTCTTTCACGCCCTCTTTTTTTGCACAGTTGCACACCTTGTCCGAGAATGTGGTGAACATAAAGCCCATTTCACGGAGCACCTGCTTGGCATAAAGACATTCAGCACTTTTTGTCACAGTAAAATGTAAAGGTTTCACATTTCCAGTCTATCACCTTTCATTCGGTGCCTCCTTTGTCGTCTCGCAGTCCGTCTGACGTGGGCTCTTACATCATCTACGCTGGCCGATACCAACTCAATGGCTTCAACTCACACCAGTCAACACACCGTGTGAAGCGGGTGGTGATTCCATACAGTTACGAGGAGCCTCACAAGGGGAAGGATTTGGCCTTGGTCGAGCTCTCCAACCCAGTAACCTGGTCGGATCATGTCCGTCCGATATGCTTGCCCACCTCTGGCACCCTTTTCCCGGGTGGCATGCAGTGCATCGTGACTGGCTGGGGGAATATCCGCGATGACGGTAACGCTTCATATCATGTAGTCTGTATCCAGATTACTTTTATTTAGTAGTTCGATGTTTTAAAAAGCCCTTTTATTTTTCAATTTAAAACAATCAATGACTTTCTAGTGCTATCAAAATTGGCCAAGAATTACTTTTCTTGCTCAGTGTGCCAAATGTTTAACAGTTCATCTGCCTCCTTTAGTGATAATAATACATGTAATATTGCTGGATGCAAGGCTCCGCACTGCCCCCAGTAGTTGGTGCCAGTACAACTTGCCGACTGGGGCTGTGAACTCTTGACCATCATTACCACGCTGTTGTTGAATCGATTGTTTCAACATAACCATGAACAGACAGCCGTTAAAGTGTTGCATGTTCTTCACATTCATTCACTGAATGTGTGTTTTGTCACAGTTCAATTATATAATTGAATTTATAATATTCTTTGACAGCCTTACTCTTTCCATAATGATCTTTGTTACGGTTAATAAATTTTCTATCCTTAGGTTACACAGGGTCACGTGCGGGCCTTGAGGTCCTCAGCAGCAGTAGTAGTTGTTTGGCTTTGGTTGAGAACAATTGGTATCAGACTATCTCAACACTGTGGTGGCCAGGGTCGAAGAGACCTTATGTTGTCTTCCTTGACATAATAGATAGCTTGCCGTTGATGTTTCTTTAACATAAACGGACAACAGTGTCTCCAGACCAGAACGTGCTGCCGGTAACACAAACATGAGTGAAGACATTCTCTTTGTTACAACAGGAACTTTTTCAATATAAGGAATTGTTGTGGAGAAACTGCTGAAGTCAAAGGTCAATGGCGAGTTCAGGAGGGAAGAAAGTGTTCAGGAGCCTCTGATGTCTTATGCTGTAATATTTATTGATGCTTGGCCAAAGAGAATTAGAGACACTTTCACACGTCTCACTTTCTGCCCAACTCATCCTGGTGGTTAGACTTTAAACCCCAAGATAACACCACAAATACTATACGCCCAGAATTAGCCAAAGAGAATATCTTTACCCATGTAGGTTTTATTGTCACTTATTATCAGCATATTCTAGTCTGGGGACACTGTTGTCTGTTTACGCAGATTGGACGTCAACAGCAAGCTATCTGTTATGCCTAGGAAGGCAGCAATAGATCTCTTCGACCCTGGCCACCACAGTGTTGAGATAGACTGGCACCTACTGTCCTCAACCAAAGCCAAACAACTACTACTGCCGAGGACCTCAAGGCCCACACGTGACCCTGTGTAACCTAGAGATAGAAAATTCCATTGATTCATGTAAGTGTAGGTCCATGTGTCAGGGCGGTATTGAATAGGTTGTAATACATTTTTAATGATTTATTCTCTCTTTTCTATAGGTATCATTTACAGTTTTTCATCAGTAGAGTGTAGAACAGATGGGTTATAGGAGCCAGGCCTTTACAAGGGAGTAATATCCTGAAGTCATTGTGGCTGGGTTATAATTAAATAATTAGCTTTTTGACTTTCAGTGGAATCATATCATGATATGATCAGACTGTTATGAAATGTTGTTGTCAAATTAATTATTCCAGCCAGGTATTTTTGGCACACGTGAACAATTTTGTCTGATGTTATGCATGACAGTGGAACACTTTGCCATAAAGAAATACATTAATAATTATTATTATATTTATATTTGCACCTAGAAAATTTCAATCCAGTACAAATGCATTTATCTAAGGCCCAGTGAATGCAGTGATATTTACATATTATACACAAAATACAATGTGAAGAACAACAATTAGCATGAAACACAGCATTATTTTTACAAAAATGTGCCCGTTTTGATAGCAAACAAAAAGCTTATTGGCCACCTGTTCAGTCTCAGAAATTTAAGTCTCACAGTCCTTTTTGTTCTTCCATCTGTCCTCGTATTCCCCTCAGTCCCTCTGCCAGGAATTGGGACTCTGCAGCAAGTGCAGGTGCCAATCATCTCCCAGAGTTCATGTCAGGAGATGTACCAGACGGACCCGTCCAACCAGGTGGACATCTTGTATGACATGATCTGCGCTGGATACCAGGAAGGCGGCAAGGACTCCTGCCAGGTACTGTTGGATCAGCTGTTTGTGTTACCGTGCTTAGGTTCACAAACACACCCTTGCAAAACAAGAACCCAACAAAACTCTGATTGCTACTTTTCTGCGGTCACCCACTGTCTAGGTTTTGAGAGCTTCCTTTTGAGCACTGATACGTCCCGGCGGTGCATGCTGATTGCTTTGTGTCGTCTTTTAAAGGGTGATTCAGGAGGGCCCCTCGTCTGCCAGATGCTAAATGGGACCTGGGTGCAGGCTGGGGTGGTGAGTTTTGGACAGGGCTGTGCTCAGCGAAACCAGCCAGGTGTGTATACCAGAATGACCAGCTTCTCAAGTTTCATCACCAACACGATACCAGAGATCCGGCTGTATGGTCAGGCTAATCAGAACTGGTGTGGGAGGACTGCCATGTTGGTCACCTGTCTGTCCATTCTACTGATTCTGGTTCAGAAGACACTTTGAAAACTGTATTTCTGGGAAGTAGCATGCACATCAGGCCAAATGAAGGAGGTGATTTAATTATGTCCTGAATAATGAATCTAGAAAACTGTACCTGCCATGCACATGGAGCCATATTGAACATGAAATGTAATATAATCTTATAATTTTTAGAACTATAACCTTGCATTATGATCTTTGATTCAAAGTAGTTTGGATGGGTTTTGTATTTTAAATCAGAATTATGAGCTGAATAAATGATATGTTCTGTATTTGAAATAAATTCTTAATTTGATTCCTAAAATCAGGTCACTGCTCAGTTCAACTTTGGATAACTACGTTTGGAAATGTTGTATGTTGCATACTGACTGAAGCTTCAGTGATGCGCTTTCAGCGCTTTCTTAGAAGACCAGTGTGTAGAATTCAGTGGAATCTTGTGGAGTAGCTGTTGCAGATTGCAACACCCTTGTTTCACCCTCCATGGAAGAGGGACGCAGCATCTGTAGATATAAAAGACTCATTCTAAGGTAACAATAACATGACAATCATGTTAAGGTGATGAAAACATCTTCTGCATATTAAATTCCACTACTGCAATCACCCACACTCTTTAAACTCTTAAACACTCTTTTACTTTTACATCCACTGACATCTATAAATACTAAAGCAGTTGCTTTTGAAATAAGGTTTTTTTTTTTTATTCTTTAAAAGTAACATTGAAATGGCCTGCCTCACAGAAAACCAGCTTAATCTCAGTTAAATTGAGCACTCTTAATTAATTGTAGTTCATTAAATATTCGGAGACAGGTGATGACTTTGATGTTTTCTTTATTATAAAGAAGGCACGGCATGTCATAATAGTAAAAAAAAAAAAAAAAACTGCTGCCCGGTAGTGCCTTTTTAAAAAAAAAAAAAAAAAAAAAAGCTAGCTTTTAAATTAATTTGATCAGTCTTTACTGGAGGTTTCCATGCTTAATCAACATCTAACATTTACACAAATCAGAGTGTGTTTCAGGGGAAGGGGAAAGTCAGGCATCAGGGGGAATGGTATCAGAGAGGATCATGGGAGAGCCGAGCTGCAACTCCTGCTGCAGTGACTCCAGTTCAGCTGGCGTCATGCGGTGAACCTCGCTCCAATCAGATAACAGGGAGGCGGAGAGAGGGGCTGAATCGTAACTGATGGAGGAGAAGAAAAAGTATAGAAAGCATTCAGAGTGACTTCTTTATTATCAAGTGAAAGTCAAAACTGCCCACTGAAAGCGACATGTATGTATGTTTTCAGTCCCCTTCAACTCAGCAGCGTTGTTATTTATGTTATTTACCAGATGTTCGACCTTCACTGTGTAGATTATTGACGGAGGCTGTTTTCGCATTTGTGTGCTGAAACGGGAACATTACATCAAAACAAACGCTGAGCATGGACTCTAGTGAAGTAGGAGATATTTGTGTCAAGTAGTTACATTTTTGATTTTATTTTTTTGTAATTCTGTTAAATGAACAAGCCTTTTAGGGTGCGGCTTATTGCGGAAGGAACTGTTGACATGAACAAATGCCATCAAAGGAAAAACATTAACAAGGTTGAGGAACGCTAATCACACTATAAAGAATGACAGAGATCCAGCATTTCCACTTGCCTACACGTGACTCTTGTAACTTGATTCTGATTTGTTTTGGGTCAATTGTAAAGCTACGTTGACACGACTGTAGAGGATGATTTTAAACTTTATACAGTTTTGTCACAGAAAATACTAGCTTCTGATTTTGAACATGGTATAACTGTAATAAAGCACTTGCATCACATTGTATCTTGATGTAAAAATGCATCGCAATCGTCACAAGCAGGAATCTGGTGCTGAAAAGACTGCTGTAGCAACGTATTATCTACAACCGGACGGGACAAGAATTCATTTATTTTCATTTTTGTCTCACATCTCTAGGATGGAGACGCGAGCGCTTGAAAACATGTAAACAACTACCAGATATACACAGATAACAGTCTGATATAAGTGGGGTTTTTTTGGATACTGGGTTTGTTTTAAACCCAGCTCACACTGCGATAAACCTTACCTGTCTCGGTCACAGTGTTGCAGGTCTGTGAGAGACTGGTTGAGAAGGTCATCCAGGTCAAAGCCCACGCCGTACCCAGCCCCGCTGCCTTTAGGGGTGACTGAGAACACAGGGGGTAAAACATCCTCTACCTGACAACAGAAAAGGGGGTAAACATTGGGTCATTTGAACTTTGTATTCTTAAGATGAGTTCAAGGCAAGCAGAAGATTGTGACATTTAAGCCTAATATACAGTATACGTATTGCAAAAGGCTAAATATTTTACAACAAAACAGAAGAAACCCGAGGCACACCTGGGACTTTGAGAGCTGCAGTGTTACTGTGTGGATGTCAGGGGCAATGGACGGCCCTTGCTGTCCGGTATCTGTGAATCCTAAGCTGGGATGAGGTTGTGAAGGGACCCCTAAAGCCCCACAGAGAGGGTTTGTGGTCTGTGGCCCGGATTTCTCTCCTACAGAGGGACACAGCTTCTCCATTGGACCCCCATTTGCCGTCGGGGGGTTAGGGTGGGAGTTGGGGTTATTTTGGCTTCCGATATCCACGTTCCCATTCGTCTCTCTGGTGGTCAGTGTTGGAGCTTTAGTCAAAAAACTCTCCAGAGGAAGCAGTTGTGACTGAGGTTGTGGCTCGGGCTGGGTTTGAGGTTGGAGCTGGGGCTGGAGAAAGCCCGATGGTGGAGGCTGCGGTTTCCTGTTGGGTTGTGGTGGCCTCGTTTCTAATTGCTGCCCGCTCCAGCTCCCCATACAGCTGAAACCACTTTGTCCATTGCTCTCAGTGTGAGGTTTGACCGTGTTGTTCTTAACAAAGCCACCAGTGACAGTCACTATGTCTATTCCTCCGCTTACAGCAACAACTATATCTGCTGTAGGTTTCCTCTGGCTCATGGAGAAAAGTAATGGTGGTTGCTGGGTGCTGGGAGGCTGAAACATGCCTTGCTGGTTAGGTTTAACTTGAGAGATTAACTGTTCATGAGACTGAACCTTCCTTGCCTCCTTGTCGGTCTTATTGTTCAGTGCTCCTTGAGTGTTATCGTTGATAGCTGCACACCGGTGCAAGTTCACATTACAGTCCTTATTATTTGCGCCATCGTTATTAGGAGTCTGAGATTTCTCACTGCGTCTGTCCATCATCTTTGTCCAGCGTTGCAAAAGGCTTTTGTCATTGTCACTGAGTAGAACCCCACCCAGCGAGTCCCCTTGCTTCCCCTCTCTTCTCTCCTTTTCCTTCATTTTCCTCTCCCTCTCTCTTGCCCGTTCCTGCCTCTTCCTCCGCTTCTCTTCGCGTTCTCGTTGACGCTCCTGTGCTGTGACAGGCCGACGCGACTCCGCCACGGAAGACAGGGAGGACGGTACACCACCTCCTGCGCCGGCGTCAATGCCCAGAGCGGAAGTACTTCCATCTGCAATGAAGATATCAAATTCAGATAAAGGTGGTCGACACATCAATGGTTTTAAATGAATACATTGAAAACAAACTCACCACCCCTGGCTTTATTTCTCAGAGCTGATTTCAATAAAGCTGCCTTCAGTGCATTTTTAGTATCCTCTGAAATAGCTCCTTCTTTTCTGGTTGCCTCTACGGCACCTGGAGGAGGCCTGGCATTCTTGTACAGTGACTGTGAAAGGGACTGTGACAATGACTGGGCCTGTGCCACAGAAAGAGAAAGGGAAGGCACAGTGGTGGGTAGAGGTGTTATTGTCTGTGCTGGCGTTGCAGGAATGGAAGTGGGAGCCTGGGTCATGGACTGGCTCTGGGTGGTCTGAGTCAGAGGAGCCTGACTGCTGGTTAGCGGCTCCTGTACCTCACTGTCCCTCATTGTTTCTGATGGAGTGTCCTGACTAGACACCGGTGTCGTCAAATCTATGGTCTCTGGCTGGCCGCTGTCTGAGTTGGCACTGGGCATGTCCACATCGACTGGGCCGCTTTCGCTTTTAGAGAGGAGAGGCAAATTATGGGTCACATGAGGCGGGACGACTTCTAAAAGGGAGGCAGGCTTAATAAAGGCTTGCATCTGATTGGTGAATGTGTGGTTCACTTCTGCTGGTGTGTGGTCTTGTTGCTGTTGAGATTTAACTTGCTGTTGCTGTATCTGTGCTGCTTGTGTGCGTTGTGCCATTGGAACCAGTGTTGGTTTGCTCAATTTAGCAGTCGAGGGCTGAGCAGCGCACTGGTTACCGCTTTGTGCCGCAGCTCTGTTGTTCACTCTCGCCAAGGGCTTGAACTGCAGTCTCTGGCGACAGGTTTGTTTATTTTGATGGAAGTCCTGGATCTCCATCAGAATCGCCTCTTTAATTTGTTCCCTGTTCATTGGCAGCTTGTCGAATTCAAAGTCAAAAGCTGGCACGCAAACTGGCTCATCGTCTGTATCGTGGTACTTGGCAAGGTAAGGATGTTCCAGTGCTTGGGTCACGCTGATTCTCTCACGAGGGTCAAACTGCAACATGTCTGCCAGCAGGTCCAAGGCCTCTGGTTCAGCTTGTGGGTAAAGCTTGGCCAAAGGCACAGCGGACCGTGATGGAAGACTCTGAACGTAGGATCGTACTCTGTCAGCCCTAATTGCACCAATTAACCCATCAGGAGGAGTGCCTAACACGGACAAAATGAGCTGGAGCTGGTGAACGTAGTGCTTCCCAGGAAAAAGCTGCTTGCGGCCCAACATTTCTGCAAAGATGCACCCCACAGACCACAAGTCAATGGCCAAACTATAGTGATTCAGAGAAAGCAGGAGTTCAGGGGCACGGTACCATCGAGTTGCCACATATTCAGTCATAAAGGAATGCGACTCCTCAGGGTGTGAACTCAGACCCCTCGCCATGCCGAAGTCACCGATTTTTAGCTCACAGTTCTCGTTCACCAACAGGTTGGAGGGTTTGAGGTCGCGGTGGATGACGTTGGCAGAGTGCACGTACTTAAGGCCACGGAGGAGCTGGTACAGAAAGTAACGCGTGTGTTCTGAGGTGAGCGTCTGAGCAGAGTGTATGATCTGGTGCAAATCACTCTCCATGAGGTCCAGCACCACGTACCTGCACACACGGGAAGATGGAAAAACAGTCTGTTAATTTCTCAGTTTACTTCATCAAGAGAGAAGTCAACTTGATTAGAAGAGGCTGAACTGTGGCCATGAGGAAAAAATATTCTAGTTGTGAAGCGTTGCAGTGGATCGTCATCAAGACTTCAAACAACTAATTACTCTGTATGAGTTCCAAAATTCCCTTTAACCCAGTTCATCTCTAAACTTTAATCTTCTGGACAAACGCCATGCCTTTGTAAAAGGGAAATGTGTGCTGAGGCCTCAATAAACTTAAGACTATGCCACCAGAGTTACAATGGAAATAGAAAAGTACATACACAGACTTGAAGGCAGAGTGAGGAAGGTTGGGCTGTAAGATGTCTTTGATAGCGATGATGTTGTCATGTTTGAAGTGCTTGAGAATCTTCAGCTCTCGCAATGTCCGTTTGGCATTTGTCACCACCTCAAAAGCATTGGAGATCTTCTTTATCGCCACCTGCTGGCCTGTGAGATGTAAACAAGGAACAACCAATGAAACATAAAACACAGGAGTTTTTAAGTCTTAATAATGAATTTCCACATTAAACGTTGAACACTGTAGTGCACACAGAATGAACTGTGTGATTTCATCATGAAAACAGCCCTACCGTTGTCCCTTCTCCTTGCGGATGAGACAACGCCATACGCCCCTGTGCCGATGGTTTCGATAACGTCATACTCCTCTCCGACGTCGAACTTCACGTCCAGAGAGTGTGCTTTAAGCAAAGCCAAGTTTTTTGCTGTTGTGCTGGTGTCCGCGGCGCCCTCCGTTGCTTCACGCTGGTTCTGGTTTTCTCTGCCTTTGTCAGTGGCCATCCTTTCAGGTGACATGGCCACAGGTTGACCATTTTTCCTTTCTCCACCCTCCTTAGTTGACATTTTTCTGCAAAGAATCACAAAATGAAGTATTGTTGGTATAATCTTGCAGGTTCTTAACCGCAAAGGTAGAGACAAAGTACTGCTTGTAGTAGTCTGAACTGTGTAAAATAAATCGCATGTTCAGAATGTCAGCACACTGTCACTATTGGATACATTGAAAACAACACTGTATTTGTTCAAAGTATGCTATCGTTAATGATAATACTCTTTTCATAGTTAAAAAAAAATCATATCCTGATAATGTAAGTATTTGGACTTGTTGACAAGCAACAAAGCATAGATGAAAGACAAGGCACCGGCTCCACATTACAGGAAACTTATTTCACCATCTTCAGCAGCAAAAGCAATCGTGTGTTCCACATTGTGCATCAGAAATTCTATTTTATTTATTAGTCCTAAATATAATACACTTTGATTCAATAAAATAACAATCAGATTCATTCATAATGAAGATAAGTGTTAGTGGCAGCACTAAATAAACATGTTGTGGCCTTAATGTGAATCAAACATGAAATACTAAGTTGTGCTTAAGTTGACCTCCACAGGAAAGCTGTCTGTCTCCCTGCCAGAGCCAGGAAGGCCCCCAGGAGCCACTTCAGGACTCATGAAAAGGTCAGTCCGTGGTCATTCACAGACGGGCGCATTTGAATAGATCAGCATGATGATTTGGCAATTGTTTAGTCACTGCACTGACGCTTTATGTTTGAATGATGCCGAGCGGATTGTGAACGTTAAAATCAGCTGACAGGACAGAAACGAGACGTGATCAACACTCTGCACAGCAACTTCACACACACACACACACACACACACATTAGGCCTGTCAGTCAAATGGCCCAAACCTGTAGCTCTCAATCGAAAGACGTCTCCAGATTACGCACGGAGTCCGAGGACTAACCAACGAGAAGCCAGCATGTTCTTGTACCACACAGCGGTTAAAACAAATGGATTACAGATAAACACACAGCCTTACCGTCTGTTTGACGCAGGGGCGTAGGCTAGTTACCTGAAGCTCAGGCTTTCTAGGAACCTATACCGTTAAATCATGTCTTTTTCGGTTATATAACCACACCGGACAGCACAGAGACGTGTTTCTAACTACCAAAGAAAAGACCGTCACCTTGTGAGCCAAACACAACATCCGTAATTGTGTTTTTAATCCCGTAGTAACGCGGTTATCTCTTGTTTTTGTCCGCCGCTTCCTCGTACACTTCCGCGTTGATTTTGAGTGTCACGTCGCGGACCAATAAGGCGAAGCGACGTCCGAGTGGCCGTCCAATAGGAGCTGAGAGCGTGGTGGGAGGCGGGACATCAGGGCAGACAGAAGGGTCTCTGTTTTTTCTTTTGGTTGGTGGTGACGCTGTTTTCCAGACTTTAATTATTTAGGAGGGGCCACAAAATCACCTCCATTTAAACACTTAAACCTCTTTATAAGTATGACGGGGGCTTAGCTAACAAGCAATACAACAAAGTAATACTTCTGTAGAGCAATAACTACTACTATTATTACTAATACTACTAACAGTGATATCCCAAAAGTAAGTTAAATGATGTGAAATCATCCAGTGACTCACATTAAGTACTCTATTTAATACAGTTCTGACAGACTTGAGTATTTACATTTGACATCCCCCCTCAAATGGATGATCTTATCTGTCATGTTTTCTGGCATCATGCCAGATGGAAGTTTGATTAAAGACAGCTTTATTTAGGAATATGCAACATGCGAGCGCAATATAAAAAGTAGAGTTTGACCCAATGCAAAGCACAAATATTGGGTAATAAAGCCGCTTAGCTGATAGTGTACTCTAGTGGCACACATTCTTTTACTAAGGGAGCTCTGTCTTGACCAATTCCTGTTTAAAATAAGCCAGTAATATAATGTAGAACCGTAAGATTTTAAATGCAGTATGCATGAATACACAATAACATACATCATTTTTGCTGTCTTTACATTATAACCTATTCTCTCTTTGCTTTGTCCGAAGCTCACACTCACCTTCACCTCATGTAATAGGGGGTTAGCCTACAGTATGTTGCCAGTTTACACAGTAACATGACTACATTTTGCTGTGTTATATCATATTCTACTGTGTTTATCCATAGTGATCGGCAGCAGCTCAGGTGGTTTAAGATGAGAGAAGAAAAGGATAAATAATGGTGGGTACGACACCTAATCCTTTGTTTACTGAATGAATGATTCTACATGGATAACCAGGTTTACAAAATAACACAATTACTTTCTGTATTTATATTTCAGCTTTTTTAAGAAGCGTACACACACCGTTAAGTGATACTAAATAATGGTTAGTAAGATTTATTTATCATTTATCGCTGATTCAGAATCTCACAAACTTCTTTTTCATAGGCAGTGATTCACTATAGCTTGGCTGGTGGAGAAAGAGAATAAATAAATAATAGTTAGAGCTTAATGGTTAGACATGGATAACAATAAGGAAAAGCAGTGTCCTCTTTTAGGATCCCAGCGGTCTTAGGGTATAAACTCTTCCTTAGCCTATCAGTGCTGGTCTTGTGTGTCCGGAACATTCTTCCTGATTGTAGCAGGGACTGCTTGGCACCCACAAAGATTTTCCTAGCCTAATCTTTGCAGCATCTGTTAAAGTCATCTTTTAAGCTGGGTATAGCACGTTGTATCTCTGGCTGAACTAACTACTCTTTGCAGGGTTGTTTGGTGCTCTTTCTGTACCTGACACTGACGTTCCTGTCAGGTTGCTCTCAGTGGTGCCGGACTCAAAATTCCTCAGTACTTGATGGGATACCTGGAATGTCCTCAAGCGTCTGAGGTGAAACAATCTCTGCTTTGTCTTTCTCACCGCAGTCAGTGTGCAGCATCCAGGTCAGGCCCTCAGAGATGTGGACACTATACTTTTAGCTGACCACTCTCGTGCTTTTCTTAGGTTGTTTTAACCTGAACTCAATGACGGGAAGCTTCAGGAAAGTTTGTAAATCTTACACAGCACCACTGCAACGTGACTACTGTGTGTAGGATGGTTCAAACGCTCTACTTGTGCTGCACTTGAGCTCTTCCATTATTTTGTTACTTCATACTTCTACTCCTCAACAGTTATTACTTTGCAGATTCAATTTAATACCAGACATAAGTCAAATTTATTGCGGTAAATTCACAACCTATCCAGCAGATAAACAAAACCACCATTACCAGCTGCAGCAGTAAAGTGGTGTAAACATAATGCATGAATAATTATAATCCAGTATTTTATATTGTTCTGAAATGTGCCATTCTGTATAATAAGAGTTATTTTAAGTGTGTTTTGTGTCTTTACATTGAATATATGAATGCACGACTTTGAGGCTGCTTGTCACAGAGGATTTCTACACCGTGCGCTGCTACTTTTAGTTAAGATCTGATCATCTGAGTACTTCTCCCACCTCCGCTGAACACTAAGCCTCTAATCGGTGTCACTTTAGACTATTGGCAGTGTGCAAAACGAAGGGCTATCTCATACAAACATGTAAGTTCTTGTCATTGTTTTTAGGCTAGAAAGCTGATGAAAGCTGATAAAGCTGTACAGAATGTAAACAGTGTGATATCACAGGAATCTCGTATGTGAAACTACACCAGCCCGTAAATAGCTGCAGTGGCATGAACAGTGAGGTCTCTTCTTCTTAACATTTCCCAAACAGACTCACGGTCAGAAGTCCACATTTACACAGTAAACACCCCCCTGGCTGCTTTAACATCTGGATCCGGCTGTCCAATAAAGAGGCACAGACTAAAACCCGCTAGACCAATCAAAAGCGAGAGCCTGACTTTTAACACGTCGCCTTGAGCTGGAGGATTATTTGGTGAAGTTTTAAAGCGGAGTGAGGCGGGGGTTTTTTTTTCTCATCCTTTAGCCCACAGGAGGCATTTAAATTGACTTTTGGGTGTCGCTGAACTGTCCTGAACTTAACATGGCGTCGGCGATGCCCAAATGGGAGAGACAAACCCGCGTATTTCTCTGCGTTTTTGGCTTGGTTTTGTCTGTTTATGCGCTTCACGTCGAGCTGTCCCGGGAAAGAAACCCAGATTACAGGGCGATGTGTGACCTGGGGGAGTCTGTGAGCTGCTCCAAAGTTTTTACCTCCAGGTATGTTTTTTTACTTATTTGTTTTTTTCTTATTTATTTATTTGTATCAACTCGCGCACATGCGCAGCTTTGCAGAGTTATGAATGAGACCTCGACTTCTGGTATGTCCGATCCTAAATTTATCTCGTAGAATCTGAGTATTTCTTGGCAGGTCCAACCCCCTCCACTGCCACGTGTTGAAATCCTCTGCAAATACCTCACATAACCAACATTTTATTGATTTTTTTAACTTAATGGAAAATACCTCTTTTTATCTTTCCTGTCCACCCTCATGCATCAGGAGAAAAATGTCCACTTCCAAAACACTTCTATAAAATCTTTAATATATATTTTTAATCTATTAAACAACAACAGACAAAAAGATTCAGTTAATTTGACGATTTTAATCCTTTAAAAGTTTAAAAGAGTTATTTACTGAACTAAAGTCATGCAATGTTTTTAGTAGTTTTGAGCAGGGCTGAAGTTGTTTAAGAGGTTTATGCAGAAGTAAGTATAATTTGTAAAGTTATGATAGAAGTGGACAGTTTTGTCCTTAATGACTTAGGAGGGTAGTAAATTATTTTTCACAGTGTTCTATTGATCTATTAGAAAAATCTAAATTTGAGTTGTGCCAAATTTACTAACACAGCCAAAATGACGGCCAGGTAGAGAGGAAAAAATTGCCCAAATGTCCACAGTGACGCTCGAGGGTTAAATAATTTGTGCAGCTGATAAATTTTCGAGGATTTATAAATCATTTTACAGGCCATCTTTTCTCTCTCTTTTCTATAATGTGTGGTTCTGACTGTGTCTTCTTCCATTGTTGGCAGATGGGGACGTGGATTTGGCTTGGTCCAGTTCTTTGTTGCCAAAGACAGCCCTCTGAACCAGCCCAACAGCGTGCTTGGCATCATATTTTACACTCTGCAGATGGGCCTTGGTTAGTCTGTCATTATCTCCTGCAAATTACAGAGAAGTGCTGATTCTTAGACAAAATAGCTACTGTTTCCAGTCCAGCATGTCCGTGAACCATATCCGGGCCTGCTTTTCAGCTAAATTCAAGACTACATATGCATATAGGCATATAATCTAATGAGATATATCATTGTATTAATTGCTTGTATAATATGTTTCACTGCCTGACTGAACTCATCTGTCTTTGTCTTCATCGCAGGACTGTCACTGTCCAAAAAAGCAGCAATGTTTTTGGTCTTCTCTTCCTGGGTGTCGGTGGCCGGCTCGCTCTATCTCGCGTCTATTCTCGTCTTTGTCCTGGAAGATTTCTGTATGGTCTGCGTGTCAACGTACCTAATCAACTTTGGGTTGCTCTTCACCAACCTGCAACGAAAGAGAGCAATCGAAGGAATGAAGGAAAAGGCTGGATAGGAAAGGACTCACCCGTGAAATTCAACACCGCCTTCTTTTTTTCTGCTGAGCTGAAGTCGCACTGGATCTGAAAAGCAAATTGTACGCTACACTATTTCTGCATTGTTTATACCTGTTAAGACTTTTCAGAGAAACGGGACTGAAGATGCATTTCAGAAGATCTGTAAGATGTTTTTTAAGTACAGAAACCTGATAAAGCAGTGGCCATTTTTGGAGAACAATGTGCATTTTTGATGCTGATTACACATTTGAACACTACCTCTGGTTCTGGTCTCATGTGATTTAGGCCTGGTTTGTGACGTCAACAAAACTAAAAGTAGATATACACTAGTCTACAGTAAAATACAAGGCGGTAAATGATCCAGACCCTTGTAATTTTTCAGTCTAACCAGAGGATGGCAGTAAAGGCCCAGAGTTGTCATTGCATGATCAACGTGGAGACAGGTCAAGTTTAATGCTGTGTCAGGAACACGGGAGTTATAGTGTTACATGTATGACTGAATAGCAAAGATAATGTCCAGACTTGTCCTCCACTTAATTTAATTTTCAACTTTATATCCAAATTATAATTTAAGACGTACGAACTCACACTTGCACACAAATCACGTTTTCAGTTTGAGCTGTAAAGACCTGTTGCTCACCTGCACACAACTGTAGGTGCTTCACTCCAAAGCACCTCCACACATCCACACGTCAGCACACATATGGCGAGCTACCGTTCAAGGTGCTCAAGGGCACTTTAATTTGAAGAAATAAAGGATGAGTTAGGTATCAAAGCACCAACCCTGTGATGAGTGGATGTTTTTAACCTACCTGTTGAGCCACTGCAACCCACAGGTGGTGTAGTTTGCATAGGACTGAGTGTAAAACTGCTGCCAACTCTACTGGATGCTGCTGGCTGGGCTTGATTTTGGGTGCTTTGTATACTATACTACTATACGAATACAAACGAATCCCAATTACAGCATCATATTAGCTCGGAGTACCTGAGTCAAATACTGTGAATTTTCTCCCCACTGATTGTTCTAAACACTAGATGGGAAGCTGGAGCTGCGTGACAAGTATAAAGAGAAGGACGTGTGGTCGGTCCACTCCCTGGGAGTGTTAAATATCAGTAGGCAGACTCAAAGGCCTGCAGTTTTATGGCTGAAATCAAAAGTATTGAATTTGTCAAACATACGATACTACTGCTACTCTATTTATTAGTGGTATATATTAATTCTTGCTTTATTTCACTCGATTTCAACCATCTAAAAATCTATAATCCATCAATTTGTTGCATTTTTAAAAAAAATATGTGAGTCACTTGCACTACTTCAAATTGGTCATTACATTAGTTAGTAATAAATAATATTAGTAATAATAACAGTAATAATTAATCACAATTTACTCTTGAGCTGAGAACATAGTCCAACAATACACAAACGTGCGAATGACTCGCTGCTTTGCTAGGAAATAGATTTAACCTCTAACCCGATACATTTCAGTGGAAAACAACGTGAACTTTGACTTGGAAATGTGACTCCTTACTTGCGAAATATTCTCCTACGGCTTGCTGTTGCACGTTGCAAAGACACACTGTAGACAAGTCAGAGGGTGGATGACTCCACCATAGTAAAAGATCTGCAGCATCTTTTCTTTGCTGTCAGTTGACTTGCAGTGTTGACTGATGGCACTTTGAAAGACACCATAGACAAACGGAGACTTTGTTACTACAAAACCAAACTTGCATTCTTGTCTAATTTTAGCTTCTTTTCTTATTGTCATCATGACATCAACCCCTTTCTTTTACACCCCCTCCACAGAGTTTGCTTCCTCATAAGGTGAGTTATTTCTTACTCGAGTTTGACCCATCAGTAACCATGACGAAGCTGTTTTTCCTCCTGATGATGAACAGAGACAATAATTGCCAAAATAAAAATAATTTTGATTTTAGCATCAGGCAGTGGTCTAAACTGGACCTAGTATCTGTAAATTACACAATAAAAGTATAAATATAGCAGGTTGCTCAGGATGAATTCCACAGAAAGATATACAGGTCTATCTTCTCCATTTCAGACAAGTTTGAGAGATTGTACTTTAGGACTTAATAAATCACACATTAACAATAACTGACTAATGTTTAAAGACTCTGCCCAGGTATATCTGAGCATCCATTCATTCCAGGAAGTGAGAGAGCATTAAAACGGGTGGGTGGCTTTTTAAAATTTCCCGATACTGGTCTGCTGGAAGTTTAATGTACTGGAGAAACTTTGTGAGGACAACGTGCATACGTCATCAATGTTTCTTAATAAAAAAGGGTATAACTCCTCTTGTGACAATATTTGCCAGCTTTTGATTCTTTGAATTGCTCTGGGTTCCTCTTTTGTATAAAGCAACAACCACCAAATGCATAATTAATGTAGAATTATGTATTTGTTTTCAGTCCTTATGAGGCTCTGTCTCGCCCCCATCCTCACAGCTAGAAGGTTCCCGGTTCGACTCCCCCTTTCTGGGGCCTTTCTCTGTGGAGTCTGCATGTTCTCCCCATGTCTGCATGAGTTTTCTCCTGGCACACTCCAAAGACATGCAAGTTAACTGGTGACTCTAAATTGCCCATATTTAAAAGTATTATTCACTTTCATTCAGAGTTTTTTTTTTTCTAAAGGTAACATGTTTTAATCAGAACGAGAGCACACCAATATTTACCAAGGGCACAGAATGCTAATGTAGTATGATGTAAAATGTTATATAAGTGTCCTTATGTCATAGCCATAGCATGAGTGCACAGGTACCTGTGTAGTATTGTTTTTCTGTCAACGACATGTCAGCAAGAGGTACTCATTATTTCTTCACCCTTTGTGAAGGTGCATTTTCTTTGTGTCTGCACTAAAGGCAAGTACATTAGTTATCGTCATGGGTACAGGTAGCGTAGAGGTGCGGGTGGAAATTACTTGCTGTAAATGACCTGCTCATCTACACTTTCTGTCCACCAAACCCCAATGAAACGCCATCTTATTATTGTATTATTATCTTAAATCATGATTACTCATGGCAGTGATTTATGTCGTGAGTTAAGAATAAACATCTTTGGATTACTCAGCAAACTTTCTTACTAATCAAATCGGCTGACATCATACTGTATGATTATGCCATGGTTTGCATTCAATCTGTTAAACCACATTAGTGATGTATTTATTTTTAATTACTATGACAGTAGTAGTCTGAATATTAGATCCCGTCACAGCCACATGATAACTAGTCTGCTGACATAACCAGGAGATATTTTGTTTGTGGAATATTATTTTTTTCTAAACAAGCCATGTTGTTGCAATGTTGCACAATTCTTATACCAACAATGGCAGCAGACGTGACTCTTTCAACCACGTCTCGCAAAAATTTTCCATTGTTGGTTGTTTCTCAACCAGTTGACTTGGTTGGTATTTGCACTCTGTCGTTCCGTGTTTGCAAAGATCTTATAGGTGACTGCTTTGGCCATGCCTTTGTTGTGGACATGGAGAAATTGAAGGGCAGCCTCATTATTTAGACAGCAAAATAACTATTGAGTGAGTTCTTTGTCATTAAAACCACATCAACAAAAAAATGTCTGTATTTATAACCAGCTAGCCTCACCACACCTTTAATTCTTATTTTGAACAGGCTTTACAGGAAGCACAGTGACATCTAAGCTTTGTAGTCTACCTATGAAATATTACTGGACTACTGGATTACTATTGTTATCTTTTTTTTTTTCACTTTTTTTTTCAAGAAATGAAACTACAGGAAGAAGGAAATGATCCAACTTATTGGATATTATGAAGGGCTCCTCGTAGGGGAGGCACTTCATGACAGATGACAGTTCACAGCAGGTATAAAAAGAATGAAAACCAAGAAGTGTGCAGTCTCACAATGGCACTGAGGAAGTGGGTCTTCATTTTCACTCTGGCAAGCCTGCAATTCACAGGTAAGTCAATGCTTCTTTTTTTGTTTTAGCTCAAAGATATGTGGTACGTCACAACGACTAAAAATAAATTTTAAAAAAGTACAGTCTGGTATAATGTTAAGATAATACATTTTTACATTTACTTATCATTTTAAAGCTTTTAAATATTAGTTCTTACAAGTACCGTCAGTTAAAGACAAATGTAATATATCATTAAAAAAGAAACATCATTTTTAAATGGATCAATTATTATGATTGTTTCATAATTTATATAATGTAATCCCTTTATAATGTGTTTATAATTTGTAATAAATGGCTTTATTATTTAAAAATGAATCTTTTACAAGTTCTGCAGGGATCAATTAGAAGCCAGAAAGTCTTGCCAGGTTGCGGTCTCTTACACAATTCTGACAAAAGTCATTTTGGCTCTTTGAAGATCATCAGGAAATTGAACTGAATTTCCAAGACTTTATTAAATACTTGCTAACATCTACATGCATTTACAGTTGGCTGAATAACTTTTGCTTTTGGCTAATTAGAACTTGAGAAACATGTGACAATTTATATTATTTTATTAATTTAATGACTTCTGTGACAGATACCTAGATGGCTTATTAGAATACATTAGGCAATATAATATTCTTGAATGGTTTGCAGACTTTTCTCAGAATCAGCCTCGGTTGTTTTTCATAATCTGGCAACGGAAAAATGTAAACTTTAAACTCTTTCTTATTATTTGTTCTTATTACTGTTATTGTTTTTTTTTACTGTGGTTGCACTGAAAAATGTTGGAAGGTGGTGACAAAAAAATGAATTGTCAGTCATCAAGATGAGAATCATATTTCAAATCTTTTTTGTTCTGACGAGCGTATCATAATCCAATATTACGTTGTATCAGATATGACTAAACAACTTGTATTGTCCCTTTCCCAGAATTACGAGCTCAGCTTGATGGTAAGTTGAAAATGTTTTATAATGTATATATATTTATACATTATTCACTTTAACCTGGTTAATAATTACTTTGAAGTGACTTGACTGACTTTAGCGCTGAAGACAAATCCTACTGATTCCTTTCTCAGTATGTGGCACTGCTCCCCTGAGCACCAGGATAGTTGGAGGTGAAGATGCTCTGCCTGGAACTTGGCCCTGGCAGGTTAGCCTGCAAAAATTTGGACGTCATATTTGTGGCGGTTCACTGATCAACAAAGAGTGGGTGCTGTCTGCTGCTCACTGCTTCTTTAGGTGGGTGACAAAAGCCTCCACATATTAAAGAAATGATCCAGGCAGGACAGGGATTTAACCAATACTGATCTGAGGAAGACAACACTATGGACATACACATGCACAAACTGTTTATATTTCCTATTATATTTTATTTTCAGCTCAAGCCCAGCTGGATGGACTGTCATTTTGGGCCGTGAGAACCAAGAGGGCAATAACCCGAATGAAGTGTCCAGAAGTGTTGCTGTGATAGTGTTACATCCAAACTATGATGACAACACCAACAACAACGACATTGCTCTGCTCAGACTCTCCTCACCAGTCCAATTCACAGACTACATCAGACCTGTGTGTCTGGCAGCCAGTGACAGTGTGTTCAACAATGGTACTGATAGCTGGGTCACTGGCTGGGGAGCAGTCAGGGAGGGAGGTGAGGATGACATTTCAATACCAGATGAAGTGACGCATCATATCTATGTTTGTTAAAAGTTGTTTAATACTTGTGTGTCATTTGCAGCAGCATGAGTTTCAGTTTTATAGGGATGTTGCAGTGGGTCTCATTTAAAGAGTCATGCATATTATGGAAGTCTTCTGAAGAAGACATTTTTTCTACAGCTGATTGAGAATTCTTGATATACAAATCATATGAATCATGTTTGGCATTTTCACAAGATCCTTCAATGATCTTCTGTTTCAGTGCCACTTCCTTCTCCTCAAGCATTGCAGGAAGTTGAGGTTTCGGTAATTGGAAACAGACAGTGTAACTGTCTCAATGGAGTCGGCACAGTCTCAGACAACATGATATGTGCTGGTGTTCTGGCAGGAGGCAAAGACTCATGTCAGGTAGGCTGCTTCATTTCTTTTGTCACATGTTGGTAAATGTATTTAGGATTTCCTGACGTCTCCTCTCCATCTTCTCAGGGTGACTCAGGAGGTCCAATGGTCAGCAAACAGGGCCCTGTGTGGATCCAGTCTGGAGTTGTTAGTTTTGGTTTTGGGCTGTGCTCGGCCCAATCTACCAGGAGTCTACTCCAGAGTGTCCCGTTACCAGTCCTGGATCAACTCCCACATCAGCTCAGATAGGCCAGGCTTTGTACAGTTCAGGTCCAGTGGGCTGGATGTTGACAGCAGCTACACCTGTCCTGGTCTGCCACCTCCTGTTACTGCTGCTGTTACTTCTACTACTACAGGAACAAATGTCACAACAAGAGATCCAACATCTACCATGTCAAGTGCTGAATGTAAGGAGCCTCAGATTCATGCAGATTTTATTTTTGTAACTTTCTCTTCATAATTTGTTCAGATTAGTTTATTTTGAAAGCAGTTATTCCTAAAATTAGAAAAATCCATGTACAGTGTATCCCCTAGTGTTAGTACGAAAAATTACGCTGTGGTAGACAGCTGTACCACAGGACACTCACATGGCATGATTGAAAGGAATTAAACTCATTCCCAGTAAAAAGTGCTGTAGTCTGTCTTTCATTCCATTTCTCTAAATGTGTGTATGGATCGTTATTTTGAGATGACTTAGGAGAGAACTTTGTTTGCAGTGTGTGGCGTCACTCCCCTCAACACCAGGATAGTCGGAGGTGAAGATGCTCCAGCTGGAAGTTGGCCCTGGCAGGTTAGCCTGCAGAGATCTGGCGGCCATGTTTGTGGTGGTTCCCTCATCAACAGAGAGTGGGTGATGTCTGCTGCTCACTGCTTCTCCAGGTGGGTAAATGTGATACAAGAAGAGGATACATTTTAACCTGTCTCAGTCACTGGTTTGGCATTTTTGTCCACCATCTTTTTGAAATCAGTCTATTCTGTCATTTCATGTTTTAGTACAAATCCATTTGGATGGCAGATTTCTCTTGGTCGTGAGAACCTGCAGGGCAATAACCCAAATGAAGAGTCCAGAACTGTTTCCAGGATCATTTTACATCCAAACTATGATGACAACACCAACAACAATGACATTGCTCTGCTCAGACTCTCCTCACCAGTCCAATTCACAGACTACATCAGACCTGTGTGTCTGGCAGCCAGTGACAGTGTGTTCAACAATGGTACTGATAGCTGGGTCACTGGCTTGGGAGCAGTCAGAGAGGGAGGTGAGTGTGCATGTTGCTGAAAGATATACATGTGTTATATAATCAGTAGGTGGATGTTTGAATATTGTCTGCTCTTGATGCTTCCTCAGTGTCATTACCGTTCCCTGCAACTCTACAAGAAGTTGAGGTTCCAGTTGTTGGAAACAGACAGTGTAACTGTCTCAATGGAGTCGGCACAGTTACAGACAACATGATATGTGCTGGTGTTCTGGCAGGAGGCAAAGACTCATGTCAGGTAGGCTGCTTCATTTCTTTTGTCACATGTTGGTAAATGTATTTAGGATTTTCCTGACGTCTCCTCTCCATCTTCTCAGGGTGACTCAGGAGGTCCAATGGTCAGCAAACAGGGCCCTGTGTGGATCCAGTCTGGAGTTGTTAGTTTTGGTTTTGGCTGTGCTCGGCCCAATCTACCAGGAGTCTACTCCAGAGTGTCCCGTTACCAGTCCTGGATCAACTCCCACATCAGCTCAGATAGGCCAGGCTTTGTGCAGTTCAGGTCCAGTGGGCTGGATGTTGACAGCAGCTACACCTGTCCTGGTCTGCCACCTCCTGTTACTGCTGCTGTTACTACTACTACTACAGGAACAAATGTCACAACAAGAGATCCAACATCTACCATGTCAAGTGCTGAATGTAAGAAGCCTCAGATTCATGCAGATTTTATTTTTGTAACTTTCTCTTCATAATTTGTTCAGATTAGTTTATTTTGAAAGCAGTTATTCCTAAAATTAGAAAAATCCATGTACAGTGTATCCCCTAGTGTTAGTACGAAAAATTACGCTGTGGTAGACAGCTGTACCACAGGACACTCACATGGCATGATTGAAAGGAATTAAACTCATTCCCAGTAAAAAGTGCTGTAGTCTGTCTTTCATGCCATTTCTCTAAATGTGTGTATGGATCGTTATTTTGAGATGAACTTAGGAGAGAACTTTTGTTTGCAGTGTGTGGCGTCACTCCCCTCAACACCAGGATAGTTGGAGGTGAAGATGCTCCAGCTGGAAGTTGGCCCTGGCAGGTTAGCCTGCAGAGATCTGGCGGCCATGTTTGTGGTGGTTCCCTCATCAACAGAGAGTGGGTGATGTCTGCTGCTCACTGCTTCTCCAGGTGGGTAAATGTGATACAAGAAGAGGATACATTTTAACCTGTCTCAGTCATTGGTTTGGCATTTTTGTCCACCATCTTTTTGAAATCAGTCTATTCTGTCATTTCATGTTTTAGTACAAATCCATTTGGATGGCAGATTTCTCTTGGTCGTGAGAACCTGCAGGGCAATAACCCAAATGAAGAGTCCAGAACTGTTTCCAGGATCATTTTACATCCAAACTATGACAGCAACACCAACAACAACGACATTGCTCTGCTCAGACTCTCCTCACCAGTCCAATTCACAGACTACATCAGACCTGTGTGTCTGGCAGCCAGTGACAGTGTGTTCAACAATGGTACTGATAGCTGGGTCACTGGCTTTGGAGCAGTCAGAGAGGGAGGTGAGTGTGCATGTTGGTGAAAGATATACATGTGTTATATAATCAGTAGATGGATGTTTGAATATTGTCTGCTCTTGATGCTTCCTCAGTGTCATTACCGTTCCCTGCAACTCTACAAGAAGTTGAGGTTCCAGTTCTTGGAAACAGACAGTGTAACTGTCTCAATGGAGTCGGCACAGTTACAGACAACATGATATGTGCTGGTGTTCTGGCAGGAGGCAAAGACTCATGTCAGGTAGGCTGCTTCATTTCTTTTGTCACATGTTGGTAAATGTATTTAGGTTTTTCTGACGTCTCCTCTCCATCTTCTCAGGGTGACTCAGGAGGTCCAATGGTCAGCAAACAGGGCCCTGTGTGGATCCAGTCTGGAGTTGTTAGTTTTGGTTTTGGCTGTGCTCGGCCCAATCTACCAGGAGTCTACTCCAGGGTGTCCCGTTACCAGTCCTGGATCAACTCCCACATCAGCTCAGATAGGCCAGGCTTTGTGCAGTTCAGGTCCAGTGGGCTGGATGTTGACAGCAGCTACACCTGTCCTGGTCTGCCACCTCCTGTTACTGCTGCTGTTACTACTACTACTACTACAGGAACAAATGTCACAACAAGAGATCCAACATCTACCATGTCAAGTGCTGAATGTAAGTACTAACAATCCATGATGTTCTTAATGTAAGGTATATATTATACAGATAATTAACCAACTTTAAAAACAGATATGAATGGCCAGCTTTTATAACCCTTCAGTTGATTGAGTTATGAAGTATTAAGAAGTTTCATCATAATATGATATGTCAGATTCTTCTGTTGGCATTTGTTTTTCTTAATTGGAAAAATAAGTTCATTCCCAGTAAAAACTGCTGTAGTCTGTCTTTCATGCCATTTCTCTAATTGTGTGTATGGATCGTTATTTTGAGATTAACCTTTGTTTGCAGTGTGTGGCGTCACTCCCCTCAACACCAGGATAGTCGGAGGTGAAGATGCTCCAGCTGGAAGTTGGCCCTGGCAGGTTAGCCTGCAGAGATCTGGCGGCCATGTTTGTGGTGGTTCCCTCATCAACAGAGAGTGGGTGATGTCTGCTGCTCACTGCTTCTCCAGGTGGGTAAATGTGATACAAGAAGAGGATACATTTTAACCTGTCTCAGTCACTGGTTTGGCATTTTTGTCCACCATCTTTTTGAAATCAGTCTATTCTGTCATTTCATGTTTTAGTACAAATCCATTTGGATGGCAGATTTCTCTTGGTCGTGAGAACCTGCAGGGCAATAACCCAAATGAAGAGTCCAGAACTGTTTCCAGGATCATTTTACATCCAAACTATGACAGCAACACCAACAACAATGACATTGCTCTGCTCAGACTCTCCTCACCAGTCCAATTCACAGACTACATCAGACCTGTGTGTCTGGCAGCCAGTGACAGTGTGTTCAACAATGGTACTGATAGCTGGGTCACTGGCTTTGGAGCAGTCAGAGAGGGAGGTGAGTGTGCATGTTGCTGAAAGATATACATGTGTTATATAATCAGTAGATGGATGTTTGAATATTGTCTGCTCTTGATGCTTCCTCAGTGTCATTACCGTTCCCTGCAACTCTACAAGAAGTTGAGGTTCCAGTTGTTGGAAACAGACAGTGTAACTGTCTCAATGGAGTCGGCACAGTCTCAGACAACATGATATGTGCTGGTGTTCTGGCAGGAGGCAAAGACTCATGTCAGGTAGGCTGCTTCATTTCTTTTGTCACATGTTGGTAAATGTATTTAGGAATTTCTGACGTCTCCTCTCCATCTTCTCAGGGTGACTCAGGAGGTCCAATGGTCAGTAAACAGGGCCCTGTGTGGATCCAGTCTGGAGTTGTTAGTTTTGGTTTTGGCTGTGCTCGGCCCAATCTACCAGGAGTGTACTCCAGAGTGTCCCGTTACCAGTCCTGGATCAACTCCCACATCAGCTCAGATAGGCCAGGCTTTGTACAGTTCAGGTCCAGTGGGCTGGATGTTGACAGCAGCTACACCTGTCCTGGTCTGCCACTTCCTGTTACCGCTGCTATTACTTCTACTACTACAGGAACAAATGTCACAACAAGAGATCCAACATCTACCATGTCAAGTGCTGAATGTAAGGAGCCTCAGATTCATGCAGATTTTTATTTTTGTAACTTTCTCTTCATAATTTGTTCAGATTAGTTTATTTTGAAAGCAGTTATTCCTAAAATTAGAAAAATCCCTGTACAGTGTATCCCCTAGTGTTAGTACGAAAAATTACGCTGTGGTAGACAGCTGTACCACAGGACACTCACATGGCATGATTGAAAGGAATTAAACTCATTCCCAGTAAAAAGTGCTGTAGTCTGTCTTTCATGCCATTTCTCTAAATGTGTGTATGGATCGTTATTTTGAGATGAACTTAGGAGAGAACTTTTGTTTGCAGTGTGTGGCGTCACTCCCCTCAACACCAGGATAGTCGGAGGTGAAGATGCTCCAGCTGGAAGTTGGCCCTGGCAGGTTAGCCTGCAGAGATCTGGCGGCCATGTTTGTGGTGGTTCCCTCATCAACAGAGAGTGGGTGATGTCTGCTGCTCACTGCTTCTCCAGGTGGGTAAATGTGATACAAGAAGAGGATACATTTTAACCTGTCTCAGTCACTGGTTTGGCATTTTTGTCCACCATCTTTTTGAAATCAGTCTATTCTGTCATTTCATGTTTTAGTACAAATCCATTTGGATGGCAGATTTCTCTTGGTCGTGAGAACCTGCAGGGCAATAACCCAAATGAAGAGTCCAGAACTGTTTCCAGGATCATTTTACATCCAAACTATGACAGCAACACCAACAACAATGACATTGCTCTGCTCAGACTCTCCTCACCAGTCCAATTCACAGACTACATCAGACCTGTGTGTCTGGCAGCCAGTGACAGTGTGTTCAACAATGGTACTGATAGCTGGGTCACTGGCTTTGGAGCAGTCAGAGAGGGAGGTGAGTGTGCATGTTGCTGAAAGATATACATGTGTTATATAATCAGTAGATGGATGTTTGAATATTGTCTGCTCTTGATGCTTCCTCAGTGTCATTACCGTTCCCTGCAACTCTACAAGAAGTTGAGGTTCCAGTTCTTGGAAACAGACAGTGTAACTGTCTCAATGGAGTCGGCACAGTTACAGACAACATGATATGTGCTGGTGTTCTGGCAGGAGGCAAAGACTCATGTCAGGTAGGCTGCTTCATTTCTTTTGTCACATGTTGGTAAATGTATTTAGGATTTTCTGACGTCTCCTCTCCATCTTCTCAGGGTGACTCAGGAGGTCCAATGGTCAGCAAACAGGGCCCTGTGTGGATCCAGTCTGGAGTTGTTAGTTTTGGTTTTGGCTGTGCTCGGCCCAATCTACCAGGAGTCTACTCCAGAGTGTCCCGTTACCAGTCCTGGATCAACTCCCACATCAGCTCAGATAGGCCAGGCTTTGTACAGTTCAGGTCCAGTGGGCTGGATGTTGACAGCAGCTACACCTGTCCTGGTCTGCCACCTCCTGTTACTGCTGCTGTTACTACTACTACTACAGGAACAAATGTCACAACAAGAGATCCAACATCTACCATGTCAAGTGCTGAATGTAAGGAGCCTCAGATTCATGCAGATTTTATTTTTGTAACTTTCTCTTCATAATTTGTTCAGATTAGTTTATTTTGAAAGCAGTTATTCCTAAAATTAGAAAAATCCCTGTACAGTGTATCCCCTAGTGTTAGTACGAAAAATTACGCTGTGGTAGACAGCTGTACCACAGGACACTCACATGGCATGATTGAAAGGAATTAAGCTCATTCCCAGTAAAAAGTGCTGTAGTCTGTCTTTCATGCCATTTCTCTAAATGTGTGTATGGATCGTTATTTTGAGATGAACTTAGGAGAGAACTTTTGTTTGCAGTGTGTGGCGTCACTCCCCTCAACACCAGGATAGTCGGAGGTGAAGATGCTCCAGCTGGAAGTTGGCCCTGGCAGGTTAGCCTGCAGAGATTTGGCGGCCATGTTTGTGGTGGTTCCCTCATCAACAGAGAGTGGGTGATGTCTGCTGCTCACTGCTTCTCCAGGTGGGTAAATGTGATACAAGAAGAGGATACATTTTAACCTGTCTCAGTCACTGGTTTGGCATTTTTGTCCACCATCTTTTTGAAATCAGTCTATTCTGTCATTTCATGTTTTAGTACAAATCCATTTGGATGGCAGATTTCTCTTGGTCGTGAGAACCTGCAGGGCAATAACCCAAATGAAGAGTCCAGAACTGTTTTCCAGGATCATTTTACATCCAAACTATGACAGCAACAGCAACAACAATGACATTGCTCTGCTCAGACTCTCCTCACCAGTCCAATTCACAGACTACATCAGACCTGTGGTGTCTGGCAGCCAGTGACAGTGTGTTCAACAATGGTACTGATAGCTGGGTCACTGGCTTTGGAGCAGTCAGAGAGGGAGGTGAGTGTGCATGTTGCTGAAAGATATACATGTGTTATATAATCAGTAGATGGATGTTTGAATATTGTCTGCTCTTGATGCTTCCTCAGTGTCATTACCGTTCCCTGCAACTCTACAAGAAGTTGAGGTTCCAGTTGTTGGAAACAGACAGTGTAACTGTCTCAATGGAGTCGGCACAGTCTCAGACAACATGATATGTGCTGGTGTTCTGGCAGGAGGCAAAGACTCATGTCAGGTAGGCTGCTTCATTTCTTTTGTCACATGTTGGTAAATGTATTTAGGATTTCCTGACGTCTCCTCTCCATCTTCTCAGGGTGACTCAGGAGGTCCAATGGTCAGCAAACAGGGCCCTGTGTGGATCCAGTCTGGAGTTGTTAGTTTTGGTTTTGGCTGTGCTCGGCCCAATCTACCAGGAGTCTACTCCAGAGTGTCCCGTTACCAGTCCTGGATCAACTCCCACATCAGCTCAGATAGGCCAGGCTTTGTACAGTTCAGGTCCAGTGGGCTGGATGTTGACAGCAGCTACACCTGTCCTGGTCTGCCACCTCCTGTTACTGCTGCTGTTACTACTACTACTACAGGAACAAATGTCACAACAAGAGATCCAACATCTACCATGTCAAGTGCTGAATGTAAGAAGCCTCAGATTCATGCAGATTTTATTTTTGTAACTTTCTCTTCATAATTTGTTCAGATTAGTTTATTTTGAAAGCAGTTATTCCTAAAATTAGAAAAATCCATGTACAGTGTATCCCCTAGTGTTAGTACGAAAAATTACGCTGTGGTAGACAGCTGTACCACAGGACACTCACATGGCATGATTGAAAGGAATTAAACTCATTCCCAGTAAAAAGTGCTGTAGTCTGTCTTTCATGCCATTTCTCTAAATGTGTGTATGGATCGTTATTTTGAGATGAACTTAGGAGAGAACATTTGTTTGCAGTGTGTGGCGTCACTCCCCTCAACACCAGGATAGTCGGAGGTGAAGATGCTCCAGCTGGAAGTTGGGCCCTGGCAGGTTAGCCTGCAGAGATTTGGCGGCCATGTTTGTGGTGGTTCCCTCATCAACAGAGAGTGGGTGATGTCTGCTGCTCACTGCTTCTCCAGGTGGGTAAATGTGATACAAGAAGAGGATACATTTTAACCTGTCTCAGTCATTGGTTTGGCATTTTTGTCCACCATCTTTTTGAAATCAGTCTATTCTGTCATTTCATGTTTTAGTACAAATCCATTTGGATGGCAGATTTCTCTTGGTCGTGAGAACCTGCAGGGCAATAATCCCAAATGAAGAGTCCAGAACTGTTTCCAGGATCATTTTACATCCAAACTATGACAGCAACAGCAACAACAATGACATTGCTCTGCTCAGACTCTCCTCACCAGTCCAATTCACAGACTACATCAGACCTGTGTGTCTGGCAGCCAGTGACAGTGTGTTCAACAATGGTACTGATAGCTGGGTCACTGGCTTTGGAGCAGTCAGAGAGGGAGGTGAGTGTGCATGTTGCTGAAAGATATACATGTGTTATATAATCAGTAGATGGATGTTTGAATATTGTCTGCTCTTGATGCTTCCTCAGTGTCATTACCGTTCCCTGCAACTCTACAAGAAGTTGAGGTTCCAGTTGTTGGAAACAGACAGTGTAACTGTCTCAATGGAGTCGGCACAGTTACAGACAACATGATATGTGCTGGTGTTCTGGCAGGAGGCAAAGACTCATGTCAGGTAGGCTGCTTCATTTCTTTTGTCACATGTTGGTAAATGTATTTAGGATTTTCCTGACGTCTCCTCTCCATCTTCTCAGGGTGACTCAGGAGGTCCAATGGTCAGCAAACAGGGCCCTGTGTGGATCCAGTCTGGAGTTGTTAGTTTTGGTTTTGGCTGTGCTCGGCCCAATCTACCAGGAGTCTACTCCAGAGTGTCCCGTTACCAGTCCTGGATCAACTCCCACATCAGCTCAGATAGGCCAGGCTTTGTGCAGTTCAGGTCCAGTGGGCTGGATGTTGACAGCAGCTACACCTGTCCTGGTCTGCCACCCTCCTGTTACTGCTGCTGTTACTACTACTACTACAGGAACAAATGTCACAACAGAGATCCCAACATCTACCATGTCAAGTGCTGAATGTAAGTACTAACAATCTATAATGTTCTTAATGTAAGGTATATATTATACAGATAATTAACCAACTTTAAAAACAGATATGAATGGCCCAGCTTTTCTAACCCTTCAGTTGATTGAGTTATGAAGTATTAAGAAGTTTCATCATAATATGATATGTCAGATTCTTCTGTTGGCATTTGTTTTTCTTAATTGGAAAAATAAGTTCATTCCCAGTAAAAACTGCTGTAGTCAGTCTTTCATGCCATTTCTCTAAATGTGTGTATGGATCGTTATTTTGAGATGAACTTAGGAGAGAACTTTTGTTTGCAGTGTGTGGCGTCACTCCCCTCAACACCAGGATAGTCGGAGGTGAAGATGCTCCAGCTGGAAGTTGGCCCTGGCAGGTTAGCCTGCAGAGATCTGGCGGCCATGTTTGTGGTGGTTCCCTCATCAACAGAGAGTGGGTGATGTCTGCTGCTCACTGCTTCTCCAGGTGGGTAAATGTGATACAAGAAGAGGATACATTTTAACCTGTCTCAGTCATTGGTTTGGCATTTTTGTCCACCATCTTTTTGAAATCAGTCTATTCTGTCATTTCATGTTTTAGTACAAATCCATTGGATGGCAGATTTCTCTTGGTCGTGAGAACCTGCAGGGCAATAACCCAAATGAAGAGTCCAGAACTGTTTCCAGGATCATTTTACATCCAAACTATGACAGCAACAGCAACAACAATGACATTGCTCTGCTCAGACTCTCCTCACCAGTCCAATTCACAGACTACATCAGACCTGTGTGTCTGGCAGCCAGTGACAGTGTGTTCAACAATGGTACTGATAGCTGGGTCACTGGCTTTGGAGCAGTCAGAGAGGGAGGTGAGTGTGCATGTTGCTGAAAGATATACATGTGTTATATAATCAGTAGATGGATGTTTGAATATTGTCTGCTCTTGATGCTTCCTCAGTGTCATTACCGTTCCCTGCAACTCTACAAGAAGTTGAGGTTCCAGTTGTTGGAAACAGACAGTGTAACTGTCTCAATGGAGTCGGCACAGTTACAGACAACATGATATGTGCTGGTGTTCTGGCAGGAGGCAAAGACTCATGTCAGGTAGGCTGCTTCATTTCTTTTGTCACATGTTGGTAAATGTATTTAGGATTTTCCTGACGTCTCCTCTCCATCTTCTCAGGGTGACTCAGGAGGTCCAATGGTCAGCAAACAGGGCCCTGTGTGGATCCAGTCTGGAGTTGTTAGTTTTGGTTTTGGCTGTGCTCGGCCCAATCTACCAGGAGTCTACTCCAGAGTGTCCCGTTACCAGTCCTGGATCAACTCCCACATCAGCTCAGATAGGCCAGGCTTTGTACAGTTCAGGTCCAGTGGGCTGGATGTTGACAGCAGCTACACCTGTCCTGGTCTGCCACCTCCTGTGTACTGCTGCTGTTACTACTACTACTACAGGAACAAATGTCACAACAAGAGATCCAACATCTACCATGTCAAGTGCTGAATGTAAGGAGCCTCAGATTCATGCAGATTTTATTTTTGTAACTTTCTCTTCATAATTTGTTCAGATTAGTTTATTTGAAAGCAGTTATTCCTAAATTAGAAAAATCCCTGTACAGTGTATCCCCTAGTGTTAGTACGAAAAATTACGCTGTGGTAGACAGCTGTACCACAGGACACTCACATGGCATGATTGAAAGGAATTAAACTCATTCCCAGTAAAAAGTGCTGTAGTCTGTCTTTCATGCCATTTCTCTAAATGTGTGTATGGATCGTTATTTTGAGATGACTTAGGAGAGAACTTTTGTTTGCAGTGTGTGGCGTCACTCCCCTCAACACCAGGATAGTCGGAGGTGAAGATGCTCCAGCTGGAAGTTGGCCCTGGCAGGTTAGCCTGCAGAGATTTGGCGGCCATGTTTGTGGTGGTTCCCTCATCAACAGAGAGTGGGTGATGTCTGCTGCTCACTGCTTCTCCAGGTGGGTAAATGTGATACAAGAAGAGGATACATTTTAACCTGTCTCAGTCACTGGTTTGGCATTTTTGTCCACCATCTTTTTGAAATCAGTCTATTCTGTCATTTCATGTTTTAGTACAAATCCATTTGGATGGCAGATTTCTCTTGGTCGTGAGAACCTGCAGGGCAATAACCCAAATGAAGAGTCCAGAACTGTTTCCAGGATCATTTTACATCCAAACTATGACAGCAACACCAACAACAATGACATTGCTCTGCTCAGACTCTCCTCACCAGTCCAATTCACAGACTACATCAGACCTGTGTGTCTGGCAGCCAGTGACAGTGTGTTCAACAATGGTACTGATAGCTGGGTCACTGGCTTTGGAGCAGTCAGAGAGGGAGGTGAGTGTGCATGTTGCTGAAAGATATACATGTGTTATATAATCAGTAGATGGATGTTTGAATATTGTCTGCTCTTGATGCTTCCTCAGTGTCATTACCGTTCCCTGCAACTCTACAAGAAGTTGAGGTTCCAGTTGTTGGAAACAGACAGTGTAACTGTCTCAATGGAGTCGGCACAGTTACAGACAACATGATATGTGCTGGTGTTCTGGCAGGAGGCAAAGACTCATGTCAGGTAGGCTGCTTCATTTCTTTTGTCACATGTTGGTAAATGTATTTAGGATTTTCTGACGTCTCCTCTCCATCTTCTCAGGGTGACTCAGGAGGTCCAATGGTCAGCAAACAGGGCCCTGTGTGGATCCAGTCTGGAGTTGTTAGTTTTGGTTTTGGCTGTGCTCGGCCCAATCTACCAGGAGTCTACTCCAGAGTGTCCCGTTACCAGTCCTGGATCAACTCCCACATCAGCTCAGATAGGCCAGGCTTTGTACAGTTCAGGTCCAGTGGGCTGGATGTTGACAGCAGCTACACCTGTCCTGGTCTGCCACCTCCTGTTACTGCTGCTGTTACTACTACTACTACAGGAACAAATGTCACAACAAGAGATCCAACATCTACCATGTCAAGTGCTGAATGTAAGGAAGCCTCAGATTCATGCAGATTTTATTTTTGTAACTTTCTCTTCATAATTTGTTCAGATTAGTTTATTTTGAAAGCAGTTATTCCTAAAATTAGAAAAATCCATGTACAGTGTATCCCCTAGTGTTAGTACGAAAAATTACGCAGTGGTAGACAGCTGTACCACAGGACACTCACATGGCATGATTGAAAGGAATTAAACTCATTCCCAGTAAAAAGTGCTGTAGTCTGTCTTTCATGCCATTTCTCTAAATGTGTGTATGGATCGTTATTTTGAGATGAACTTAGGAGAGAACTTTTGTTTGCAGTGTGTGGCGTCACTCCCCTCAACACCAGGATAGTCGGAGGTGAAGATGCTCCAGCTGGAAGTTGGCCCTGGCAGGTTAGCCTGCAGAGATTTGGCGGCCATGTTTGTGGTGGTTCCCTCATCAACAGAGAGTGGGTGATGTCTGCTGCTCACTGCTTCTCCAGGTGGGTAAATGTGATACAAGAAGAGGATACATTTTAACCTGTCTCAGTCACTGGTTTGGCATTTTTGTCCACCATCTTTTTGAAATCAGTCTATTCTGTCATTTCATGTTTTAGTACAAATCCATTTGGATGGCAGATTTCTCTTGGTCGTGAGAACCTGCAGGGCAATAACCCAAATGAAGAGTCCAGAACTGTTTCCAGGATCATTTTACATCCAAACTATGACAGCAACAGCAACAACAATGACATTGCTCTGCTCAGACTCTCCTCACCAGTCCAATTCACAGACTACATCAGACCTGTGTGTCTGGCAGCCAGTGACAGTGTGTTCAACAATGGTACTGATAGCTGGGTCACTGGCTTTGGAGCAGTCAGAGAGGGAGGTGAGTGTGCATGTTGGTGAAAGATATACATGTGTTATATAATCAGTAGATGGATGTTTGAATTTTGTCTGCTCTTGATGCTTCCTCAGTGTCATTACCGTTCCCTGCAACTCTACAAGAAGTTGAGGTTCCAGTTGTTGGAAACAGACAGTGTAACTGTCTCAATGGAGTCGGCACAGTTACAGACAACATGATATGTGCTGGTGTTCTGGCAGGAGGCAAAGACTCATGTCAGGTAGGCTGCTTCATTTCTTTTGTCACATGTTGGTAAATGTATTTAGGATTTTCTGACGTCTCCTCTCCATCTTCTCAGGGTGACTCAGGAGGTCCAATGGTCAGCAAACAGGGCCCTGTGTGGATCCAGTCTGGAGTTGTTAGTTTTGGTTTTGGCTGTGCTCGGCCCAATCTACCAGGAGTCTACTCCAGAGTGTCCCGTTACCAGTCCTGGATCAACTCCCACATCAGCTCAGATAGGCCAGGCTTTGTACAGTTCAGGTCCAGTGGGCTGGATGTTGACAGCAGCTACACCTGTCCTGGTCTGCCACCTCCTGTTACTGCTGCTGTTACTACTACTACTACAGGAACAAATGTCACAACAAGAGATCCAACATCTACCATGTCAAGTGCTGAATGTAAGGAGCCTCAGATTCATGCAGATTTTATTTTTGTAACTTTCTCTTCATAATTTGTTCAGATTAGTTTATTTTGAAAGCAGTTATTCCTAAAATTAGAAAAATCCCTGTACAGTGTATCCCCTAGTGTTAGTACGAAAAATTACGCTGTGTTAGACAGCTGTACCACAGGACACTCACATGGCATGATTGAAAGGAATTAAGCTCATTCCCAGTAAAAAGTGCTGTAGTCTGTCTTTCATGCCATTTCTCTAAATGTGTGTATGGATCGTTATTTTGAGATGAACTTAGGAGAGAACTTTTGTTTGCAGTGTGTGGCGTCACTCCCCTCAACACCAGGATAGTCGGAGGTGAAGATGCTCCAGCTGGAAGTTGGCCCTGGCAGGTTAGCCTGCAGAGATTTGGCGGCCATGTTTGTGGTGGTTCCCTCATCAACAGAGAGTGGGTGATGTCTGCTGCTCACTGCTTCTCCAGGTGGGTAAATGTGATACAAGAAGAGGATACATTTTAACCTGTCTCAGTCACTGGTTTGGCATTTTTGTCCACCATCTTTTTGAAATCAGTCTATTCTGTCATTTCATGTTTTAGTACAAATCCATTTGGATGGCAGATTTCTCTTGGTCGTGAGAACCTGCAGGGCAATAACCCAAATGAAGAGTCCAGAACTGTTTCCAGGATCATTTTACATCCAAACTATGACAGCAACAGCAACAACAATGACATTGCTCTGCTCAGACTCTCCTCACCAGTCCAATTCACAGACTACATCAGACCTGTGTGTCTGGCAGCCAGTGACAGTGTGTTCAACAATGGTACTGATAGCTGGGTCACTGGCTTTGGAGCAGTCAGAGAGGGAGGTGAGTGTGCATGTTGGTGAAAGATATACATGTGTTATATAATCAGTAGATGGATGTTTGAATTATTGTCTGCTCTTGATGCTTCCTCAGTGTCATTACCGTTCCCTGCAACTCTACAAGAAGTTGAGGTTCCAGTTGTTGGAAACAGACAGTGTAACTGTCTCAATGGAGTCGGCACAGTTACAGACAACATGATATGTGCTGGTGTTCTGGCAGGAGGCAAAGACTCATGTCAGGTAGGCTGCTTCATTTCTTTTGTCACATGTTGGTAAATGTATTTAGGATTTTCCTGACGTCTCCTCTCCATCTTCTCAGGGTGACTCAGGAGGTCCAATGGTCAGCAAACAGGGCCCTGTGTGGATCCAGTCTGGAGTTGTTAGTTTTGGTTTTGGCTGTGCTCGGCCCAATCTACCAGGAGTCTACTCCAGAGTGTCCCGTTACCAGTCCTGGATCAACTCCCACATCAGCTCAGATAGGCCAGGCTTTGTGCAGTTCAGGTCCAGTGGGCTGGATGTTGACAGCAGCTACACCTGTCCTGGACTGCCACCTCCTGTTACTGCTGCTGTTACTACTACTACTACTACAGGAACAAATGTCACAACAAGAGATCCAACATCTACCATGTCAAGTGCTGAATGTAAGTACTAACAATCTATAATGTTCTTAATGTAAGGTATATATTATACAGATAATTAACCAACTTTAAAAACAGATATGAATGGCCAGCTTTTATACCCCTTCAGTTGTTTGAGTTATGAAGTATCAAGAAGTTTTATCGTAATATGATATGTCAGATTCTTCTGTTGGCATCTGTTTTTCTTGATTGGAAAATAAGTTCATTCCCAGTCAAAACTGCTGTAGTCAGTCTTTCATGCCATTTCTCTAAATGTGTGTATGGATCGTTATTTTGAGATTAACCTTTTTTTGCAGTGTGTGGCGTCACTCCCCTCAACACCAGGATAGTTGGAGGTGAAGATGCTCCAGCTGGAAGTTGGCCCTGGCAGGTTAGCCTGCAGAGATTTGGTGGCCATGTTTGTGGTGGTTCCCTCATCAACAGAGAGTGGGTGATGTCTGCTGCTCACTGCTTCTCCAGGTGGGTAAATGTGATACAAGAAGAGGATACATTTTAACCTGTCTCAGTCACTGGTTTGGCATTTTTGTCCACCATCTTTTTGAAATCAGTCTATTCTGTCATTTCATGTTTTAGTACAAATCCATTTGGATGGCAGATTTCTCTTGGTCGTGAGAACCTGCAGGGCAATAACCCAAATGAAGAGTCCAGAACTGTTTCCAGGATCATTTTACATCCAAACTATGACAGCAACACCAACAACAATGACATTGCTCTGCTCAGACTCTCCTCACCAGTCCAATTCACAGACTACATCAGACCTGTGTGTCTGGCAGCCAGTGACAGTGTGTTCAACAATGGTACTGATAGCTGGGTCACTGGCTGGGGAGCAGTCAGGGAGGGAGGTGAGTGTGCATGTTGGTGAAAGATATACATGTGTTATATAATCAGTAGATGGATGTTTGAATATTGTCTGCTCTTGATGCTTCCTCAGTGTCATTACCGTTCCCTGCAACTCTACAAGAAGTTGAGGTTCCAGTTGTTGGAAACAGACAGTGTAACTGTCTCAATGGAGTCGGCACAGTTACAGACAACATGATATGTGCTGGTGTTCTGGCAGGAGGCAAAGACTCATGTCAGGTAGGCTGCTTCATTTCTTTTGTCACATGTTGGTAAATGTATTTAGGATTTCCTGACGTCTCCTCTCCATCTTCTCAGGGTGACTCAGGAGGTCCAATGGTCAGCAAACAGGGCCCTGTGTGGATCCAGTCTGGAGTTGTTAGTTTTGGTTTTGGCTGTGCTCGGCCCAATCTACCAGGAGTCTACTCCAGAGTGTCCCGTTACCAGTCCTGGATCAATTCCCACATCAGCTCAGATAGGCCAGGCTTTGTACAGTTCAGGTCCAGTGGGCTGGATGTTGACAGCAGCTACACCTGTCCTGGTCTGCCACCATCCTGTTACTGCTGCTGTTACTACTACTACTACTACAGGAACAAATGTCACAACAAGAGATCCAACATCTACCATGTCAAGTGCTGAATGTAAGAAGCCTCAGAGGCATGCAGATTTATTTTGTAAACTTCTTCATAAGTTTGTTCAGATTAGTTTTATTTTGAAAGCAGTTATTCCTGAAAATTAGAAAAAATCCCTGTACAGTAGTATCCACTAGTGTTAGGACGAAAATTACGCTGTGGTAGACAGCTGTACCACAGGACACTCACATGGCATGATTGAAAGGAATTAAACTCATTCCCAGTAAAAAAGTGCTGTAGTCTGTCCTTTCATGCCAATTTCTCTAAATTGTGTGTATGGAGTCGTTATTTTGAGAATGAACTTAAGGAGAGAACTTTTGTTGCAGTGTGTGGCGTCACTCTCCCCTCAACACCAGGATAGTCCGGAGGTGAAGATGGGCTCCAGCTGGAAGTTGGCCCTGGCAGGTTAGCCTGCAGAGATCTGGCGGCCATGTTTGTGGTGGTTCCCTCATCAACAGAGAGTGGGTGATGTCTGCTGCTCACTGCTTCTCCAGGTGGGTAAATGTGATACAAGAAGAGGATACATTTTAACCTGTCTCAGTCACTGGTTTGGCATTTTTGTCCACCATCTTTTTGAAATCAGTCTATTCTGTCATTTCATGTTTTAGTACAAATCCATTTGGATGGCAGATTTCTCTTGGTCGTGAGAACCTGCAGGGCAATAACCCAAATGAAGAGTCCAGAACTGTTTCCAGGATCATTTTGACATCCAAACTATGATAGACAACACCAACAACAATGACATTGCTCTGCTCAGACTCTCCTCACCAGTCCAATTCACAGACTACATCAGACCTGTGTGTCTGGCAGCCAGTGACAGTGTGTTCAACAATGGTACTGATAGCTGGGTCACTGGCTTTGGAGCAGTCAGAGAGGGAGGTGAGTGTGCATGTTGCTGAAAGATATACATGTGTTATATAATCAGTAGATGGATATTTGAATATTGTCTGCTCTTGATGCTTCCTCAGTGTCATTACCGTTCCCTGCAACTCTACAAGAAGTTGAGGTTCCAGTTGTTGGAAACAGACAGTGTAACTGTCTCAATGGAGTCGGCACAGTCTACAGACAACATGATATGTGCTGGTGTTCTGGCAGGAGGCAAAGACTCATGTCAGGTAGGCTGCTTCATTTCTTTTGTCACATGTTGGTAAATGTATTTAGGATTTCCTGACGTCTCCTCTCCATCTTCTCAGGGTGACTCAGGAGGTCCAATGGTCAGCAAACAGGGCCCTGTGTGGATCCAGTCTGGAGTTGTTAGTTTTGGTTTTGGCTGTGCTCGGCCCAATCTACCAGGAGTCTACTCCAGGGTGTCCCGTTACCAGTCCTGGATCAACTCCCACATCAGCTCAGATAGGCCAGGCTTTGTACAGTTCAGGTCCAGTGGGCTGGATGTTGACAGCAGCTACACCTGTCCTGGTCTGCCACCTCCTGTTACTGCTGCTGTTACTACTACTACTACTACAGGAACAAATGTCACAACAAGAGATCCAACATCTACCATGTCAAGTGCTGGTCTGACAACTTCCCCAACAACAAGACCAAGTACTACCCAAAGTGTAACCAGTCCAGCAGGTGAGTATCCTGAAAAAGCCATTTTTTCTATTATTAGAACTTAAAATTAATTCTCATAGAGTTAATTTATTTCTGCTTATTCACCAAATATTCTCATTTAGCGCCAGTGTGTGGCAAAGCTGCAGTCAACAGTCGTGCTGTAGGTGATGTTGGTTTTGTACCTGGAGGAGTGTGGCCCTGGATGGCTAGTCTTCACAAAAATGGGGTCTACACTTGTGGAGGAACGCTAATTTCTCGCAACTTTGTCCTCACATCTGCCCAGTGTTTCTCAACGTAAGCATAACAACATTTTCTATTCACAACTTACTAACGACATTTTGGAATGCTTAATCAAATTTGGTGCCTTGTCCTTTTTGACAGTCCCAATCCAGATGCCAGTGAGTGGAGAGTGTTTCTGGGCCCACAGGCTTGTGAACGGCTCTGAAGAGTTTCAGATGTCAACGGGTGTTGTGAAAATAATAGTGAGCAAATTTGCGGGTTTCAATATTGCACTACTACAGCTGCGTGAAGCAATCAGCTTCATGGATTATATCCAGCCTGTATGCATGGACACTAACAATGTCAGATCTTTCCCCGTTGGAACTCGTTGCTGGGTGGCCGGCTGGGAGAAGGAAAGCACGGGCAGGGGTAAGGATTTATCTTAAGCTTTTGTGTTTGTTGCAAATATGTCAGGCATATTATCAGTAGATCTTGAACAGATTGATGATTCAGTCTTGAACAGATTGATGAAGACTGTTATACTTCATGCATGAAAATGTGATATTTCTAGGTACTAATAAAGCTGGCTCAGGTCTTCGAGACATCGAAACTCAAGTGGCAAGTTGTGAGAATGTTTCTGATTCAGAGAACATTTGCACTTACTCCATGGCACTTCAACAGGTAAAATAAAGTACTCCACCAGTATTTGTATAATTGGTCTACCTTGTCATCAGGGTGAACTTTTAGTACTTACTCCCGATGATAATATTGTAAAGAGTAAGGTCTGGTCCTGCTCTGTATGGAATGTGTCATGAGCATTGGATTGAATTGAATTTACAGATTGGGAGTGTCAGGACCTCTTTAATGATGAATCCTCTGTTTTCTATTTGCAGGGGGATGAGGGCAGCCCTCTGCTGTGCAAGTCAGACTCATCGTGGTTCCAGGTGGCTGTTGTAACAATGAATGGAAATAAATCAGTTCGCGCTGATGTCCAGGTCTTTGCCAAAGCTTCAAGATTTGGGTCCTTCTTAAAAGAGAATGGTTGGCGACATGCCAGCTCCAGAAGTAGCTTCAACAGGAAATGCACCACGTTTCTCCTCGTTCCTCTTTTTGGCTGTGCCTTTTACCTCAGTGTTACTGTTATACTGATGTTAGATCTGCTTCTTCCATGGGGTTGGAGTAGATCATTATTGCACTTAAAAGTCAGGTTGACTGATGTGTTTGAACACTCAAGTCCCTATTTATATTCTGCATATGCACAGAAGATACTCAGGTCAAATTTATAAACAAAATGTATTTTTTGTTTCTTCTGCAGGGAAATGTTACAAAATATGTCTCACTGATTCCAGTTAAATAAAGATAAAATTTTGAATTATTTATTCTATATTTCATTATACCTCTGTGGCATCTCTGTTGCATTATTACTCTGATACCTCAATAAATATGCAAATTCAGAACATTTGAATCAGTATTGCTCATTTTAAAATTTATTTCTCAACAAAGCAATTCACACTGTCAATCAAAGTTATTTTAAGGAAGTAAACAGCTCTTAAGCATACAATATTGTATTTCAGCAGTTATACAGTACAATATGTAATGAAAACCAGAATCATGACCAATAAAAGGCTACTTATCTTATCTGAAAATTCTGATAAGAGAAATGTACAGTGATTTTGTAAAGAGTCTTGAAAAGTCCTACCACACCCCTACACCTACATCCTACATCTGGAATCACTCTTTATAGTATTTATCTCAACCATTTTATCCATCCATCCATTTTCTCTAACCACTAATCCTCACCAGGGTCAGGACAAGAGGCGGGGTACGTAGAGACAAACAACCATTCACGCTCACGGGCAATTTAGAGTCACCGACTGACCTATCACAAAGTACCCAGATAGAACCCACGCAGACATGGAGAACATGCAAACTCCGCACAGAAAATCGAGGTTCGAACCAGGAACCTTCTTGCTGTAAGGGAACAGTGCTGATCACGACACCCCCACAGTTTTATTTGAGTCCAAATTCGGATTTGATATATACTGAATTTGCTGCTCAGTATAAAAGACAATTGTCTATGATATAGATATATAAGTATATATATAACAGCAGTTCTCAACCTTGCTTGGTTTGTCGCAGTGTGACATCTGAGATGTGAGCTAGAGCCCTGTACTCCCGCGGGATCCGCGGGACCCAACGCAAAGCAATGTGACGCGGGACAAATTTTGAAAGCTCATTGCGAGCGCGGGCGGGAGAGGTGATAAGCTGCAGTCCTGCAAACTAAAAACGTGTATGAAATAAGTAAGGATGTATAAATGATGAATTTATGACTATCATATTTAATTTGTGCTGGATATTTTATTTGGCATTGATAAAAACATTTTAAGATGCCTAGATTTGCGGATGTGGTCTAGTCTTCTAGACCTCTAATATGAGCAGTGAAATTAATGGCTAATTTTCCCTCCTCAGACTTTGAATAATTTTTTTCTAACTTGTGACCCATTCAAGTAATTTTCTGACCTCTTGTTGGTGTCCAGATCCCCAGGTTGGGAACTTCTGTTAAAGAAACTATTAAATAAGTGAGTGAGGGAGTGATTTCAGATGCAGACAAGCTTTCTTTTTCAATGAATTAAAGTGATGGAACAGACATTTCTCCCATACAAATCATGTACATTCCTGAAAATAACAAGCCGTTATATAGTTTGCACTTTATATTAGAAATGCTACAGGTAAAAAAACAGAGCACCACTGTGGATGTTTATCCACCATATTTTGAAAGCATTAATGTATTAGATCTAGAAACGTATTTCTGAGACATCGAATGATTTTATGCTTCTGGTGTTTGTTCGTGTTCACCTAAAGGAGCCCCTGGATCTGTTTCATGAGCATTGATCATGTCGTTGTATTTACTCTTGAAGAATCCAGCCTGAGTACAAAACAATGAAAGATATATGAATAACATGTCTAATAAACAAAAGAATCAAACTGTACCAGTGAATGTCATAATAATAATACTATAAATGCCTCTATTAAGCTGCAAATATCCTGAGAATGTATGCACAGTGTCTCACCTTATACAGGCCTGCGGTCAGTAAAGCCAGTAGAGCCAACCCTCCCAGGGATCCTCCAATAATCTCTTTGGTGAAGTCTAGTTCAGCATACACTTCTACCTCTGCCTCAATCTAAAGAGAGAGATTAAATTACAGAATGTAGAATCAAATACAGGCTCATGTAAAAGACAAATAAATGGAAATAATGTGTCATCACCTTGTGAATAGGTGGGTTGTTATTAGACCCTGTTGAAAAGAAGATGTACTGGTTTCTGTCGTACTCCAGATTGGCAGTGCTGGTCAAGAGATACTTGGCAGATTTAAGTCCAATCTGTTTTGGAGTTGGGAAATGGTGGAAATAATAAGTAATAAGTAACCAAAACACTTCAAATGCCACACTTAAAACAGAGCCTATTTATAGAATATTGTACATAGTCATCATTTACCTGCTGTATCCATCTTGAACTAAGGTTGGCAGAGATTTTGAGAGTTTTACTCTCCAGTCTTCCCATGAACATATTGCACTTGAACACTCCGCACTGGGCTACAGAGCAGTCCTGTTGAAGATTAAATGGCAGAAAGCAGAGAACACTGTATCCATTTTATGGGGTAAGTACGATGAGAAGAATCTGCCCCAATCAAGGCTCTCTCTTATGGCATTAGTGCAAAGGTTCACTGTTCAATAGGCCTCATGCAGCAATTCATAAGGCAGTGTATTATCATAATTTGTTTTAATGTGTGTGAGAGAAAGCCACTATATAATATATTGTTGTACATTTCTAGGTTAAATCCTAACTCATAGGTGGTAGAGGAATACTTACCACTAATTTATTTTTCTGTATTTGAGCAACAAAATCTTTGACCAGTGGTTCTTCATCTTTGTCTCTTTGGCAGTCTGGAAACTGAAATACAGCCACTTCATGTCAGTGTAACAGAGAACATCACATCTCTTCATCAATAAAACTGTAGCTACACAGAAAGTTGCATGTTACCTGCAAACTGCTTGAATCCTCCCAGATGTCTTTATCACCGAGCTTTACTGGCACCCTGATCACCACAGTGAAATTCAGTGTTCTGATATCATTTGTCACCTAAAAGAAAAGGATGCTTTAAAGTGAAGTCTGAATCAAGTTTATTAACTGTTACTGGTATTTTGATAAGATATTTACCACAATTGACTGTTGGACTGGTTTCTCCAAATCATCCTTCCCGAAAGTGAAATTGTTGTAGCTGAGGGTACTAAACAGATATATTAAATATTAAGTTATAAATTGTATTATTACTTTTTCAAATCGTGTCTTTTGCTTCACAAAGAACACAAACCTTTCAAATGTAACAAAAATGCTGTACTTCACAGGAATTGATTTCTTTTTGTAGAGTTTGCTTGACACTGAGTGCTCGTTCCCACTAAAAGAGAGGTGAAATTATTTGTACACATGATGAATAGTACTGTTGCACACATACATGCTTGCATATTGTTGTGCTTATGGGCAGGCAGGTAAACAGTACCTGGTTGCATTTGCTGTGATGAAAATGGTTTTGTCAAGTTGACTATTGGTGTCAATCCCATAGGAGATGATGAAGAAAGCCTAAAATTAAATGAAGGAGATCAGATCAGCTCCTCTTTAGCAGGACTGGTTTCTGCATCAGTAAGAAGATCCTTCTGTACAAAGAACAAACCTTTGTGTTGGTCTTGAAAATTGGCTTGTCAACAGTGCAGTCAGTCGTTCCTTCCAACAAGCCCTCACTGTCCAAGGAGTTGCACTCAATTCTTCCCTTAAAAACAAATAAAAGAGAATAAAAACACACATTGACCAGATTTGCTGTATAATCTGAGGGAGGAGCTGAGCAGAGATGAACTGAAATAAACTTGATTTATGGGTGGCTGTGGCTCAGAGGTAGAGCAGGTCGTAGACTAATCAGCGTTTTTTGATCCCTGGCTCCTCCAGTCTGAATGTCAAAGTGTGAATTTGTATGAATGGTTAGCTCCTAAAACTGATGAGCAGTTGGCACATTGCATGGCAGCTAGTGTCATCAGTGTATGAATTTGTGTGAATGGGTGAATGAGATATGTAGTGTAAAAGCGCCATATAAGTACAGTCCATTTACCATTTATCATTTGGTTTGGACACCTTACCTGCAGAATCGTGAACTTTCTGAAGGAGAGCCCGGCTGGGTATGTGACAATGACATGGCTGTTGTAGGAGTTTTCCTCGCTGTTCTCCACTGACACGGTGACATTCAACAGTTCATCAATGCCCACTTTAACCTCTAAGGATCTGAAACATTATGAGAATATGGAAAAATGGAAAAAACTGAAAATTGTTGAGGTACTTCAAGTAAAAGAAGAAATTACAGCCCTCTAGGTGGTGCTAAAGGGACAGACACGCTTTCTCTAAAGTATGATACATTCTTAGGGTACCTGTAAAAACATTTGGTGCCTATCCATCTAATAGTTGTTGAGTTATTAATAGTTGTTGAGTTATTATTAAAAGTAATTCAAAGAGCACACTGATCTATTAGTGTGCAAACACTTTGAAAAGAGAAAAGCAACCACACACATTTCTCTTTAACTCACCTAGTGAAGTTGAAATCCACTTTCAGATTATCTACACATGTATTGTCAGTGCCGCAGTTGATTTCAAACCCTAACTGTGGGAGAGAGTATGAATGAATCATTGTTCTAAAAGAGTGACAGCATACAGTTAAGACACTACAGTTAACACTCTGACTGTCCACTCAAACAAACAGCTTAACATTTTTTAGAAGGCACATTTCACAGCACTGCAGACCTCCAAGTATGTTGAAACCACTCAGAAAACTATGTTTTTGCTCAGCTTTGTACAGGTTCACATGTTCTGACAATGAAGCATGACAATGACAATGTTCTGACAATGAACCAACCAGTAAATGTTAAAGATTACTTACAGGATGAAAAGTAGTTGTCTGAGCCTCCAGGGCGAGACTTGGGCTGAGATTTGATATTTCAGAAGGCAAACCCTCAAAGGTGAATGTGAGATTATTTGACAGTGCATTGAGAGCATCTTCAGGACAAGCCTGCAAGAAGAGGCACTACTGTAAAACGCCATCTGTCAAGGTTGTGAGGGTCTGATTCTTTAATACAACATGAAAGAGAGGCCGTGGCTTTCTACTTCTGTATCAAGCACAATTCCCCTCAGGGATCAATAAAGAATCATTCTCCAAAGACCAGAAATATACCAGATTTTAACACTGTATGAAACTCACCTCAACAAAGAAGTTCACATCGAAGCACTTTGGCTGTCGTAAGTTAATATCAAATGATTTGTTTGTCATTTGTTGTTTCTCACTGATGTAAGCTCGGTTCTTTGGGGCCTTGCGGGTGGAATCCAGTGTAAAATTACAGTTGATCCTTGCACTTGCTGTAACACATTAGAGTTTGATTAAGAAGTTATTTGTGTACCTAGATCCAAGTATTTAAATAGATGGACAGTGGAGATTCAGGAACCTTTATCTATTGAAGAGCGTTTGGTCATGGTGAAACAGATTTTAGCTTTGGTCCTCAATGGTTGTGAGCAGTCTGGGTTTTGAATTGGGATTTGGCTTGGGCTGAAAGACACTGTAGCTTCCACCATTACGATAGGCTTTGATCTGGGAATACACAGAGATGAAGAAGATCATTTGTTTAGCTGGTAAACTTTATTGTTGCATGATTTACACAAATGGTAGAATTACACTAAAGAGTAAAATGTCTTATAGGGGCATCTTGGACTTACCTGAGTAAAATAACTTTACCCTTTGAACCCACCGCTAAGTCAGGCAGAAGGTCTCCACTCTGGTCAAAAGATGACTGACTGATCGACATGCCAAAGAACTTCAGTCCCAACTGGACTTTAGATCCAGCAATTCTCTACATAAATGTCAGTATTTAAATTAGTTGAAAATAGTATGCAATGTATATTATCTTGGACATGTTTGCAATGTATATTAAATACAGTGGCAAACATGAAGCCATAGATACTACATCTGTCCAAGCTTATCTGGTGTCACTCACCTGCGTATGTAGACGACTGATTCTTCCTCCTGCTTCACCATGGAATATGTAAATGCTGCCTTGACCATCATCCTCCAAAGGTGCTCCAACAGCCAAATCATTGAGGCCATCTGTGTTAAGATCAGGCAGCACAGCAAGAGAGGACCCAAACCTTCCTCTGTCAGATGCTTCCCCTCTTAGTACAGATGGAGAATCTAAGTGACAGTCCACATTCTGGTGAAAACATGAGGATGAGAGTCAATGTTTGCAGAGTCAATAAAAACAAATAGATTAATATAATGGGAATGGATAAAATGCTCATATACCAAAAGACTTAAGCTGCAAACGTAAACTCTTCCTTCTCTGTCAGTGTCCACATACATAGGGGCAGATATGAGGATTAGGTCAGTGTAGGTGTCACGATCCACATCCATGGTACAAACCTCTGCCCCAAAATATTCACCACTCTGAAACTGTGCAAGGAACAAATCACAAATAAAAAGAATTTATTATAAGAAGGAAACAACAGTTTTTATTCAAGAAATAATAATGTCTGAACATACTTCATGTTGTCTTTCAGGGCCATTTATCTATCTTAATTATAAACACACACCTGCCATGGAAAGGGATCAATTTTTTTGAAATTGCCGCTTGACTCAACTACCATCACAACTCCTCTGTGTCGATATCTTGGAGCACCAACAATTGTTATCGAGCCTTGCCTCGTTTGAGCAACTGCCATGGAGTAACCTAGAATTCAGGAGACAAACCTATAGGTTAAAGTATCCAAAGGTTTGGCCAACTGTAGACAAAGGCTCATTTAATCAGCAAACTAGCAAAATAACTAATCATTACATTTCCTCTGCAGAGAACAGAGTGACATGTTACTTAATTCAGCAAACATAAATTGACTAATAATACATTATTTCTTTAATGTAAAAGAATAAAGATTATTAAATTATTATTAAAAGCTATCGTCTTTACTTCTTTTGTGTGCACCATACAGTTGAGATCAGATCTGAGATTTTGAGATCATCTTCTTTACTACATGAGGTGCCTTTCACAGCTTTGAATCCTTCACTGAATTTGTTATTACGTACCTGTTTCTGCACAACTTGATTTGCAGGTACATTGGTGGGATTGGTATGTGTTTAAATTAATTAAGATTAAGTGATTGGGACATTAAAAAACAAACAAAAAATCCAAAGGCCAAACTTTGACACCTTATTCCTTATTTTCCTTCTTCCTGTCCCTTTTTGAAAAACTTCCCAAAACATGGGAGGAAAATCTGCAATAGAGCAGAGCACATACATGATGACATCTATATGTGTTAGTTTGTTACTGTCATATTCATACCCAGATAGCTGTCAGACTCCACATTCAAAGGCTCATAAGAGCCACGCTTCCTGCCTGAGCGTGTGTATTTCACGTAGCCTCCCTTCCACTGGTTGGCACCAACAATACCCATTTGAAATCCCTGCAATGTAGACAGAACTTTAAAGAACATTTGTTCACCACAAAAGATCAGCTAAATTCATCGAACTGGATTTTATGTAAGTGTATAACTAAGTCTTTGTGATTTTCAACCATAAGAGTTTCTGCTGAATTACCCCGGGCACATAAGCTGCACTGAATCCGTCCTGAGACATTTCCATTTTCAGTGACTCTCCACCTGTTTGAGATCCTGTAACAGCAGAATGAATCAGCATGAAAGTTTCTTAATGCAGCACGATATTAGAACAGTCAATTTAACTGAAAATACAAACTTGAAGCTGTTGTCTAAGTTTACGTATGTACCTTCAATGGCAAAGATTTTTTCCTGCAAACTTTTTCTTATTGTTTCAAGTGCATCAAAGTTCCCCACATGAAACACATGTTCGTTTGAGGGAGAAGATGCAATGGTTTCCAGTTCCTGTTTGGCACCGAGGTCATTAAATGCACCTCCCACCTAGGGATGTTGAGAAAAAGTGTTGGAGAAAGGAGATGTGATTTGCAACAGAACTGATTTATTTAAATTTAATTGCTGACTCCATTTACTGACTCTCAAACTGAACATATACAGTATAGGTATATAGACATGTGTGTGTGTGAGAGAGAATATGGATAAAACTTACCCCAATAGCAAATCGAACAATCTTTGCATTTTCTGCTAATGTTGATGCACCAGGCAAATTATTCCGATCATTAGACGCTCCATCTGTAATGACTATTAAAACCCTCCTGACGTTTGGCCTGGCACCGCGACGTGGTGAGAAGACATTTTGGCTGTCAAAAGAAAGATCTGCTTTAAATACATTGTTGTACATTATTGTACACTTTGTTGGGTTAAAAAAATAAATGTCTTGTATGATTAAGAAACTAAATAAAAGGTTGGTTCACCCCATTTTCCCACTTTGCTGTAGCAGTATTATGAGGCCATGCCAATCATTTTGAGATATCCACCTCTGAGGTTTTTTAATTATATGGGCAGTTCTTATTTGTTTGTTTTGTTTATTAAACAAACAAATGCTGTGAGTATTGGGTTGGAGGCAGAAACATCAAAAATATATCTCTGCACAGTGCAGGCTTGAATCTACTGGAAGAGTCCAGCTCAACCAGCCTCAAACAGTGACAAACAGCAAACAGCATCAAGCAGAACATTTAACAATTTGAAAGTTTCAAAATTCAAATATATGATAAAAAAAAGAAAATCATCCTGCTGGCTTCTTATCTGTACATGAAATCAGCATGAAGTAATATCAGAATTATGTCAGCACTTACACAACACGTTTGATGGCATTAGCTGTGTAAGTTGCTTGCTGTAACTGACTTATTCCATTAATTTGTTGTTGCCAGTCATTAGGGCTAAATGTATTAAAATAGTAATGAACTTTGAAGTCTGAGGAGAACTGGGAAATGGCAAACTGCAAACAGAAAAAAACAGCATGTTAATTCATATGGAAATAAATACAAATATGTCAAGTTATATGAGGTATATATTATTATTGTAATTATATATTTGTATATAAATATTAATATAAAATATTAAGGTTGTGTGAAAATTCAGGAAATGTTAAGTATAACTATATGGGTTGTGAAGGGCTATTTGGTAGATGTCTGGGACATTCTTTAAATTACGCAAATACTGATATCATTTCTTGCCATGTGCCTTTTAGTAGCTATTTTGCTATTAAGAAGAGTTTTTAAGGTTTAAATTCTGTGTGAAGTCAAAATAAATATGTGTTTTGAGTTTGTCAGACTAAAGAAGAAAGTGTTATTAACCACCCAGTCAAATTTGAATGATCAAAATGATCATCACTTATCAACGATAAGTTTATGAAATTAGGTCATTAGGTCAACAAAATAACAAAAAAAACAAAAAGCAAAAAAAAAAACTGAAAACTGGTGAAAAAATATTTGATCCTCTAACTCCACGTTTCAGTAATATATCATTCAAAGTCTTTGCACATGTTTTCAGCAACTATTTTCCAACATATTTGTTGTGTTTTGAAAGAAAACATGGAATTGTCTTTACACAGACTTTAAGGACTTAAGTCAATGGGAATGTCCAAAGGAAATTTTAATCATGCTCTGTTGAGAGGGCCTTCCATAAATCTCATGCAGTGTCTAAAACAAATAGATTTTTCACTGTCCAACTGCCTACATCATTCTTTGGTTTGAATAGAATAAAACTCTACCTGTGTGTCTTGTCCAATGAACGATCGAACCAGATCTTTCACAAAAACCTTCATTCTTTCAAAATCATCTCGATGTACGCTGCCTGAGCCATCCAACAGAAATGCAATGTCAGCTTCAGTTCGACACTCTGTCAAAAAGAAGAGATGGATCAATGTCAGTATTCTTTGCAGTCTCCCTTAAAATGATAGTCAGTTAAACTAATCCAGCTTCTGGCCATATCCATGGGCATCCATGGGTTTGGTTGAGTGTGTGATGACGACTGGGCTTCTGCAGTAAGGACTTAGCTCTGGTACATGGTGGCATCACCACCTTTAAAATAAGAAAACTCAACATATTAACCTGGAGGAGAAGATGGCACAGCACTTCCAACACGACCAGAACGGTCTATGTTGAAGCATACACCATTGTACATGGTAATACTTTGACAGTCCTTTGGGATGGTTGGTCCACATGCCTGAAAAAAAGACAGGTAAGTCCCAGTTAATAAATAATCTGTTATTTGAGATGACTTTCTCTGACCCCTGCACTGATTTTAACATTGTACTGTGAATCTTTGATGTTTACCAGCTCACCATGGTGTTTTGTGTGACAGGATCACTTGTCATCGTCAAACCAAGGGACATGTTGACTGCGAAGTCTGGCTCTGCATTGAAAACATCCATCAGTCATTCAAGATACTTTGTGATAGCGACACTGCAGTCTCAGTGATAACTACAAACCACAACTACCACAAGTAAAACACTTCCTCATGTAATCTGATAACTATTAGCAGCATTAATCAGTTCATAGTCCATCCATTTCCATACTCGCTTATCCTTATCAGGGCTGCGGGGGCTGGACAAGCAAGAAGTTATAGAGACAAATAATCTTGAGAGGAAGTCACGAGGAGAACTAAAAACTCTACCCAGAAAAGCCCCAGCCGTGGTTTGAACCGTCTTGCTGTGTGGCAACAGTGCATCTCTGCAATTTCCAACAGCAATAAAAGTTTTTTCTTTCATTGCCAAGTTAGTATATGACTTGAAGGCTGAATCCGGCGATCCATCCATTTTCCATCATTGCTTATCCTGATGCTGCATCTTAGGCAACACATATTCCTGAAAGGGTAATAAGAGACCCAACTATGTATCTTTATATGTAAAAATGAGAAGCTGCTTACGTGAAACTGGAAGTTCGCGGCAAGTTGTGGTAGAACACTTATATATTTGGCCTCTTCTGTTTGCTGCATACTGTTCAAGAGGAGCGCTGACCAGCAAGCTGAGGAAATAAAACCAGACGCGTGAAATTAGACACGCATATTTTTAAAAATGTTAGTTGGAAAAAACCCTGGTACTAAATGTACAGTGGACCAATGTGTTACAACAACATCCAGCTTTGACTTACTCTGATGATCTCTGCACCACCTGGTATCCAAAACCTGCAGCATTATTACTGAGGGACTTCCAAGCCACGGGGTCGACATTAAAACAAAGTGCAGCATTTAACACTGAAGAATGAAGAAGAAAGAACTTTATCATTTTTCTCACCTAGACAATAGATTTTCAACTCTGTCTGTGCCTCGACACTATGTGCATTTACATTTTTTTTTAATGACCTGCTTCATGAAATACTTCATGAGTTTGACATGAGACAAGAGTAAAAAATGCACTCAATCCCAAGACGAGACCAAGACCTTCAAAAACTGAACACACTTTTAACACATAACCGGTCTTGAGTGCTACAACACTGCATAGTCACTAACTACACAGCGTTGACATAAGATCACTAATGCAGCTGCAGGAAGTCTGTGACTTCCCTTGTCGGTCAAGTAAAAGATATGTTGTATTGTGTCTTGTTGCCTCTCGTGGTTTTGCCACTTGTGTGGGTTTACTAGAACAATCATTTCAACTTTCAAGCACAGAGTAATGTATTATGTAGCTTGTTTATGGCCCATTTTAAACCAAAAAATCCGGAGAGTGTCTGTCTGTCTTCAGTCCTCTAAGAGCCCTGCATAGGCTTAGTGGATATACATGATGAATTAATAATAATTTAGAATAAAACAATATTTTTTGTTTATTCAGATGACCCTGACTAGAAAATGTTGACATCATTTCAACAATGTATGTTTAAATGGGTATAACTTTTGTTTGGTTGGTTGTTTTTTCCCCCAATATTTAACTTAATACCCGCAACTGGATTTAGGTGCTCCTTAAAAATCAGTCAAAATGTTTTCCAATAGCACTAACATAATAAAGAATTACAAGACGGCTCTCTCATAATAGTTTTAGGATCAGGAATAGCTCTGCTGGTCACATATTGATGATTGATGTTTGATTCAATGAGGAAATTAAATACAAATATGGATCTGATGATCTTCATTGTTTTCTACACACTCTTACTACAGTTATTAATCTTTCAGCCCTGGTGGTTTTTTAAAAAGCACACCCTGATAATAAGTTTTTATAGGAACATAACGTACATTCAATGTAGTTGTTGTAAATGTGATAAAATGTCAAAAAAGACAAAATCAGCTTGTCTTACCTGACAAGAATACAATAGTGGTAATTATCCTGCCCATTGTGAAGCTCCCATGGAAAATTCTGATGATGAGCTGATGCAAAATAACTTGGAAACTATTGTACTTTCTGACGAACTACAAGCTATTTCTGTAACTTAAACTGTGAAGGAGGGAGACAAGAGCCAAATCATAATGTGAGTCAAAGATCAGTCAGCCAGTTTGAGGAACTCTTATGTAGGTGGGGTTACATTATTGACGCAGTTTCTGTTTTGCCACTCTGGTCACTACTCCTCTGTATTCACTGATCACTCATAGTGAATAATGATACTGCCTTGGATTCAAGACGGAACAATAAAGATTAAATAAAAGAATAAATAGCAAAATAAAACTACCCCTAACTACAACTGTCATTGGTTTTATTAGATATTAAAATGTTTTCATCACTTTAAATATGTGACAGTAGCAGGAAATGCACAAGTTTCCTGCTTGTCTTAAGATATTAACATTGTTCCTTCTTCTTCAAAATGCTGTCGGGTGAGAGGAAGTGTGTGTGGATGATTATGGTGAAGTTTGTGCAGTTTCAACGTACACACGCACACACACGCACGCACACACACAGTGAACTGTCTACACTGTTAACGCCTTTTTTTATATGAACTATGTCTACACCAGTTTCACCCTTTACACTGTTCATACGATGTCTTTTGTATTGCTCAGAGGAAGTAGTGGATAATTGTGCTAACTTGTATGCAAGCTCATAAATAACAAAGCAATACTAGTGACTACAGCTGTCAGCTGGTGTGTGCAGCGCTAAATTCATCGTTCCATCCATTATCTGTAACCACTTATCCTCATCGGGGTCACAGTGGGAAGCCTTGAAGTCTATCCCAGCTGCCTCTGGGTGAGTTGCAGGGTACACCCACCCTGGACAAGTCGCCAGCTCATCGCTGGGTGGTACTAAATTCTTTGCTGAAAAATAAGCACCTTGATATGACATACTAATGGTTGTCTTATTTTGACATACTTAAACAGTTAAAGTGATTTCAAGAGATCTTAAACGTGTTTAAATGTCTTGTAACTTTGTGACTGAAGGGTCCAGAACTGTTTCCAGAATGTTTTGACTGGTCAACAAACAGGGCCAGAGTGGAGCTGTTCGTTTTTTGTTTTGGCTGTGCTTGGTACAATCTGCCAGAGTGTCTTGTTACCATTCCTGGATCAACTTGCACATCGGCCCAGGTTTTGTCCAGTTCAGGAACAGTGGACAAGCCTGACCTGGGATGGATGCTGACAGCAGCTACACCAATGATCTGCCAGATCCCCCAACTACTCAAAGAGTAACGAGTCCTGCAAGTAAGTGTCATGAAAAGGCTTTAAGGCCAAAGCTCTAGTCAATAATCAGGCTGTAGGTGACGTTGGTCTTGAATGTGGCCCTGTAATCCTAATTTCTCACAGCTTTATTCTCACATCTGCCCCGATACTTCTCAACGTTAAGTGTAGAAGCATTTTGTCTTCACTACTTGTTAAAGACATTTAGGAATGCATAATGAAGTTTGGTGCTTTGCCCTCCTGAGAGTCTCAATCCAGATGTTAGTGAGTGTTTCTCTCTTTTTTAAAGATTTTTTTGGCCTTTCCTGAATGACATGCTGCAAAAGGCCGTATTCAAACCTGGGCCACTGCATTATGGACTGAGTCTTCGTACATGGGGCTAAAGCTCTACAGAGAGTGCATCAAGAGAGTGTTTCTCTCTGAAGAGTTTCAGAGGTCTCTGGATGTTGTGATGTTTTTATGGTCCAATAACAGGCTGGAGCTTATCCAAGCTGACTTTGATTGAGAGGCGGGGTACACCTTGGACACATAGAGACAAACAACCATTCACACCTACACGCACCTAGGCATGTCTTTGGACTGTGGGAGGAAGCCGGAGTACCCCATGATTTTTTCTAACTTGTGACGCATTCAAGTAATTTTCTGACCCCTTGTTGGTGTCCAGATCCCCAGGTTGGGAACTTCTGTTAAAGAAACTAGTAAATGAGTGAATGAGGGAGTGATTTCAGATGCAGACAAGCTTTATTTTTCAATAAATTGAAAGTGATTACACAAATCATGTACACTCCTGAAAATGCCAAGCAGTTATATAGTTTCCAATTCAGATTAGAAATGCTACAGGTACTAATAGGAGTACCTCTGTGGACGTTGGAATATTTTGAAAGCATTAATGCATTAGACCTGGAAACTTATTTGTGAAACATTAAATGATTTTATGCTTCTGGTGTTTGTTCAGGTTCACCTAGAGGAGCCCCTGTATCTGCTTCATTAGCATTGATCATGTCGTTGTATTTACTCTTGAAGAATCCAGCCTGAGAGTACAAAACAATAGAAGCCATTTAAATAACATGTATAATAAGTAAAAGAATCAAACTGCATCAGTGAATGTGGTAATAATAATAATAATAATAATAATAATGATAATGTAAAATGCCTCTATTAAGCTGTATAATATCGTGAGAATGTATGCACAGTGTCTCACCTTATACAGGCCTGCGGTCAGTAAAGCCAGTAGAGCCAACCCTCCCAGGGATCCTCCAATAATCTCTTTGGTGAAGTCTGGTTGAGGATATACTTGCACCTCTGCCTCAATCTAAAGAGAGAGATTAAATTACAGAATGTAGATCAAATACAGGCTCATGTAAAAGACAAATAAATGGAAATAATGTGTCATCACCTTGTGAATAGGTGGATTGTTATTAGACCCTGTTGAAAAGAAGATGTACTGGTTTCTGTCGTACTCCAGACTGGCAGTGCTGGTCAAGAGATACTTGGCAGATTTAAGTCCAATCTGTTTTGGAGTTGGGAAATGGTGGAAATAATAAGTAATAAGTCATCAAAACACTTCAAATGCCACACTTAAAACAGAGCCTATTTGTTGAATATTGTACATAGTCATCATTTACCTGCTGTATCCATCGTGAACTAAGGTTGGCAGAGATTTTGAGAGTTTTACTGTCCAGTCTTCCCATGAACATATTGCACTTGAACACTCCACACTGGGCTACAGAGCAGTCCTGTTGAAGATTAAATGGCAGAAAGCAGAGAACACTGTAATCAGTCATGCAAATTCCAGTTGCATAAGAAAGTGGTGATCAATGTACTATCATAATTTGTTTTAATGTGTGTGTATAAGAAATCCACTATATAATACTGTATGTTGTTATACATTTCTAGGTTAAATCCTAACTCATAGGTGGTAGAGGAATACTTACGACTAATTTATTTTTCTGTATTTGAGCAACAAAATCTTTGACCAGTGGTTCTTCATCTTTGTCTCTTTGGCAGTCTGGAAACTGAAATACAGCCACTTCATGTCAGTGTAACAGAGAACATCACATCTCTTCATCAATAAAACTGTAGCTACACAGAAAGTTGCATGTTACCTGCAAACTGCTTGAATCCGCCCAGATGTCTTTATCACCGAGCTTTACTGGCACCCTGATCACCACAGTGAAATTCAGTGTTCTGATATCATTTGTCACCTAAAAGAAAAGGATGCTTTAAAGTGAAGTCTGAATCAAGTTTATTAACTGTTACTGGTATTTTGATAAGATATTTACCACAATTGACTGTTGGACTGGTTTCTCCAAATCATCCTTCCCGAAAGTGAAATTGTTGTAGCTGAGGGTACTAAACAGATATATTACATATTTTAGAAAATATTAAGTTATAAATTGTATTATTACTTTTTCAAATCATGTCTTTTGCTTCACAAAGAACACAAACCTTTCAAATGTAACAAAAATGCTGTACTTCACAGGAATTGATTTCTTTTTGTAGAGTTCGCTTGACACTGAGTGCTCGTTCCCACTAAAAGAGAGGTGAAATTATTTGTACACATGATGAATAGTACTGTTGCACACATACATGCTTGCATATTGTTGTGCTTATGGGCAGGCAGGTAAACAGTACCTGGTTGCATTTGCTGTGATGAAAATGGTTTTGTCAAGTTGACTATTGGTGTCAATCCCATAGGAGATGATGAAGAAAGCCTAAAATTAAATGAAGGAGATCAGATCAGCTCCTCTTTAGCAGGACTGTTTCTGCATCAGTAAGAAGATCCTTCTGTACAAAGAACAAACCTTTGTGTTGGTCTTGAAAATTGGCTTGTCAACAGTGCAGTCAGTCGTTCCTTCCAACAAGCCCTCACTGTCCAAGGAGTTGCACTCAATTCTTCCCTTTATCAATAACAAATAAAAGAGAATAAAAACACACATTCATTTGCTGTATGATCTGGGAGAGGAGCTGAGCAGAGATGAACTGAAAGAAACTTGATTTGGACACCTTACCTGCAGAACCGTGAACTTTCTGAAGGAGAGCCCGGCTGGGTATGTGACAATGACATGGCTGTTGTAGGAGTTTTCCTCGCTGTTCTCCACTGACACGGTGACATTCAACAGTTCATCAATGCCCACTTTAACCTCTAAGGATCTGAAACATTATGAGAATATGGAAAATTTTAAAAAACAGAAAATTGTTGAGATACTTCAAGTAAAAGAAGAAATTACAGCCCTCTAGGTGGTGCTAAAGGGACAGACACGCTTTCTCTAAAGTATGATACATTCTTAGGGTACCTGTAAAAACATTTGGTGCCTATCCATCTAATAGTTGTTGAGTTATTAATAGTTGTTGAGTTATTATTAAAAGTAATTCAAAGAGCACACTGATCTATTAGTGTGCAAACACTAAGAGAAGAAGAAAAGAGAACAGTAACCACACACATTTCTCTTTAACTCACCTAGTGAAGTTGAAATCCACTTTCAGATTATCTACACATTTATTGTCAGTGCCGCAGTTGATTTCAAACCCTAACTGTGGAAGAGAGTATGAATTGAATCATTGTTCAAAAAGAGTGACAGCATACAGTTAAGACACTACAGTTAACACTCTGACTGCCATCTCAAACAAACAACAAACAGCTTTTTTTTAGAAGGCATTCAAACCAACCAGTAAATGTTAAATATTACTTACAGGATGAAAAGTAGTTGTCTGAGACTGCTGGGCGAGACTTGGGCTGAGATTTGATATTTCAGAAGGCAAACCCTCAAAGGTGAATGTGAGTTCATTGGACAGTGCATTAAGAGCATCTTCAGGACAGGGCCTGCAAGAAGAGGCACTACTGTAAAATACTGTCTGTCAAGGTTGTGAGGGTCTGATTCTTTAATACAACACAAGACCAGAAATATACCAGATTTTAACACCGTATGTAACTCACCTGAACAAAGAAGTTCGCATCGAAGCACTTTGGCTGTCGTAAGTTAATATCAAATGATTTGTTTGTCATTCGTTGTTTCTCACTGATGTAGGCTCGGTTGTTTGGGGCCTTGCGGGTGGAATCCAGTGTAAAATTACAATTAATCCTTGCGTTGGCTGTAACACATTAGAGTTTGATTAAGAAGTTATTTGTGTACCTAGATCCAAGTATTTAAATAGATGGACAGTGGAGATTCAAGAACCTTCGTCTATTGAAGAGCGTTTGGTCATGGTGAAACAGATTTCAGCTTTGGTCCTCAATGGTTGTGAGCAATTTGGGTTTTGAGTAGGGATTTGGCTTGGGCTGAAAGACACTGTAGCTTCCACCATTACGATAGGCTTTGATCTGGGAATACACAGAGATGAAGCAAGATCATTTGTTTAGCTGGTAAACTTTATTGTTGCATGATTTACACAAATGGTAGAATTACACTAAAGAGTAATTTGTATTATAGGAGCATTTTACCTCAGTGACTTACCTGAGTAAAATAACTTTACCCTTTGAACCCACCGCTAAGTCAGGCAGAAGGTCTCCACTCTGGTCAAAAGATGACTGACTGATCGACATGCCAAAGAACTTCAGTCCCGACTGGACTTTAGATCCAGCAATTCTCTACATAAATGTCAATATTTAAATTAGTTATATTGAAAATAATATGCAATGTATATTATCTTGGACATGTTTGCAATGTATATTAAATACAGTGGCAAACATGAAGCCATAGATACTACATCTGTCCAAGCTTATCTGGTGTCACTCACCTGCGTATGTAGACGACTGATTCTTCCTCCTGCTTCACCGTGGAATATGTAAATGCTGCCTTGACCATCATCCTCCAAAGGTGCTCCAACAGCCAAATCATTGAGGCCATCTGTGTTAAGATCAGGCAGCACAGCAAGAGAGGACCCAAACCTTCCTCTGTCAGATGCTTCCCCTCTTAGTACAGATGGAGAATCTAAGTGACAGTCCACATTCTGGTGAAAACATGAGGATGAGAGTCAATGTTTGCAGAGTCAATAAAAAACAAATAGATTAATATAATGGGAATGGATAAAATGCTCATATACCAAAAGACTTAAGCTGCAAACGTAAACTCTTCCTTCTCTGTCAGTGTCCACATACATAGGGGCAGATATGAGGATTAGGTCAGTGTAGGTGTCACGATCCACATCCATGGTACAAACCGCTGCCCCAAAATATTCACCACTCTGAAACTGTGCAAGGAACAAATCACAAATAAAAAGGAATTTATTATAAGAAGGAAACAACAGTTTTTATTCAAGAAATAATAATGTCTGAACATGCTTCATGTTGTCTTTCATTAGAAATACACACCTGCCATGGAAAGGGATCAATTTTTTTGAAATTGCCGCTTGACTCAACTACCATCACAACTCCTCTGTGTTGATATCTTGGAGCACCAACAATTGTCATCGAGCCTTGCCTCGTTTGAGCAACTGCCATGGAGTAACCTAGAATTCAGGAGACAAACCTATAGGTTAAAGTATCCAAAGGTTTGGCCAACTGTTAGTTTGTTACTGTCATATTCATACCCAGATAGCTGTCAGACTCCACATTCAAAGGCTCATAAGAGCCACGCTTCATGCCTGAGCTTGTGTATTTCACGTAGCCTCCCTTCCACTGGTTGGCACCAACAATACCCATTTGAAATCCCTGCAATGTAGACAGAACTTTAAAGAACATTTGTTCACCACAAAGGATCAGCTAAATACATCAAACTGGATTTTATGTAAGTGTATAACTAAGACTTTGTGATTTTCAACCACAAGAGTTTCTGCTGAATTACCCCGGGCACATAAGCTGCACTGAATCCGTCCTGAGACATTTCCATTTTCAGTGACTCTCCATCTGTTTGAGATCCTGTAACAGCAGCATGAATCAGCATGAAAGTTTTTTAATGCAGCACGATATTAGAACAGTCAATTTAACTGAAAATACAAACTTGAAGCTGTTGTCTAAGTTTACGTATGTACCTTCAATGGCAAAGATTTTTTCCTGCAAACTTTTTCTTATTGTTTCAAGTGCATCAAAGTTCCCCACATGAAACACATGTTCGTTTGAGGGAGAAGATGCAATGGTTTCCAGTTCCTGTTTGGCACCACGGTTATTAAATGCACCTCCCACCTAGGGATGTTGAGAAAAAGTGTTGGAGAAAGGAGATGTGATTTGCAACAGAACTGATTTATTTAAATTTAATTGCTGACTCCGTTTACTGACTCTCAAACTGAACATATACAGTATAGGTATATAGACATGTGTGTGTGAGAGAGAGAATATGGATAAAACTTACCCCAATAGCAAATCGAACAATCTTTGCATTTTCTGCTAATGTTGATGCACCAGGCAAACCATTCCGATCATTAGACTCTCCATCTGTAATGACTATTAAAACCCTCCTGACGTTTGGCCTGGCACCGCGACGTGGTGAGAAGACATCTTGGCTGTCAAAAGAAAGATCTGCTTTAAATACATTGTTGTACATTATTGTACACTTTGTTGGGTTAAAAAAATAAATGTCTTGTATGATTAAGAAACTAAATAAAAGGTTGGTTCACCCCATTTTCCCACTTTGCTGTAGCAGTATTATGAGGCCATGCCAATCATTTTGAGATATCCACCTCTGAGGTTTTTTAATTATATGGGCAGTTCTTATTTGTTTGTTTGTTTTTAAACAAAACAAATGCTGTGAGTATTGGGTTGGAGGCAGAAACATCAAAAATATATCTCTGCACAGTGCAGGCTTGAATCTACTGGAAGAGTCCAGCCCAACCAGCCTCAAACAGTGACAAACAGCATCAAGCAGAAAATTTAACAATTTGAAAGTTTCAAAATTCAAATATACGATAAAAAAAAGAAAATCATCCTGCTGGCTTCTTATATGTACATGAAATCAGCATGAAGTAATATCAGAATTATGTCAGCACTTACACAACACGTTTGATGGCATTTGCTGTGAAAGTTCCTCCACCTAACTGACTTATTCCATTAATTTGTTGTTGCCAGTTATTAGGGCTAAATGTATCAAAATAGTAATGAACCATAAATCTTCTGGAGAACTGGGAAATGGCAAACTGCAAACAGAAAGAAAACTGCATTAAAACTGCGTTAATTCTTATAATTATGCTCTGTTGAAAAGGCCTTCCATAAATCTCATGCAAGGCCTAAAACAAATAGATTTTTCACTGTCCAACTCTACCTTTGTGTCTTGTCCAACGAACGATCGAACCAGATCTTTCACAAACCCCTTCATTCTTTCAAAATCATCTTGATATACGCTGCCTGAGCCATCCAACAGAAATGCAATGTCAGCTTCAATTCGACACTCTGTCAAAAAGAAGAGACGGATCAATGTCAGTATTCTTTGCAGTCTCCCTTAAAATGATAGTCAGTTAAACTAATCCAGCTTCTGGCCATATCCATGGGCATCCATGGGTTTGGTTGAGTGTGTGATGACGACTGGGCTTCTGCAGTAAGGACTTAGCTCTGGTACATGGTGGCATGCCAGGTAAGCCACTGGGTTTAGCAGCATTATACATCAAATACTAATACTCAACATATTAACCTGGAGGAGAAGATGGCACAGCACTTCCAACACGATCAGAACGGTCTATGTTGAAGCATACACCATTGTACATGGTAATACTTTGACAGTCCTTTGGGATGGTTGGTCCACATGCCTGAAGAAAAGACAGTTAGGTCCTAACTAATAAATAATCTGTTATTTGAGATGACTTTCTCTGACCCCTGCACTGATTTTAACATTGTACTGTGAATCTTTGATGTTTACCAGCTCACCATGGTGTTTTGTGTGACAGGATCACTTGTCATCGTCAAACCAAGGGACATGTTGACTGCGAAGTCTGGCTCTGCATTGAAAACATCCATCAGTCATTCAAGATACTTTGTGATAGCGACACTGCAGTCTCAGTGATAACTACAAACCACAACTACCACAAGTAAAATACTTCCTCATGTAATCTGATAACTATTAGCAGCATTAATCAGTTCATACTCCATCCATTTCCATACTCGCTTATCCTTATCAGGGCTGCGGGGGCTGGACAAGCGAGAAGTTATAGAGACAAATAAGGACTCATGCTCACATTTACCAACACCAGTTAACCTTGAGAGGAAGTCACAGGGAGAACTAAAAAAACTCTACACAGAAAAGCCCCAGCTGAGGTTCAAACCATCTTGCTGTGTGGCAACAGAGCATCTCTGCCATTTCCAACAGCAATAAAAAAAAATGTCTTCTGTTGGCATCCATTTTTCGCTCATTGCTTGTCCTGGTGATGCATCCAGTCCCAGCTGGTATCGGTGGAGGGGCGGGTCACATCGCAGAGAAGTAGCCAATTAATCACAGGACTGACAAATAATAACTCGCACTCATGTTCACACCTACAAGCAATTTAGAAGGAAGCCGAAGTACTTGGAGCGAACCCACGCAGACATGGGGAGAACAGGCCAACTTGACACAGAAAGGCCCCAACTGAGGTTTGAACAAGGAACTTTGTTGCTATGAGGCAACAGTGCTAACCACAGCTACAACATGTACAAAGATAAACAACACTTTTTCTTGAAAGGGAAATAAGACACCAATCGATGTATCTTTATCTGTATAAATGAGAAGCTGCTTACGTGGAACTGAAAGTTTTTGACAGGATGTGGTAGAACATTTATATATTTGGCCTCTTCCATTCGGTGCGTACTGTTCAAGAGGAGCGCTGACCAGCACGCTGAGGAAATAAAAACATATGTAAAATTCAACATGACAGAAATGCTTGTTGTAAAAAAAAACATTGGTACTACATGTACAGTGGACCAATGTGTTACAACAACATCCAGCTTTGACTTACTCTAATGATCTCTGCACCACCTGGTATCCAAAACCTGCAGCATTATTACTGAGGGACTTCCAAGCCACGGGGTCGACATTAAAACAAAGTGCAGGATTTAACACTGAAGAATGGAGAAGAAAGAACTATGTCATTTTTCTGTCTTAAAGTTTGTTGAAAATCTATTGTCTGTGTCTCTGTGTCTTGCTTTTGGTGCATTCACTGGATGTAGTAGGACCACTAGGGTGTGCCAAAAACGTCCTCATTCTAGCCAAAGTGTCTCAAAACAATTCTTAGTTTAGAAAACATACTGAAGATCACATCTGAGCCGATTCTCTGTAACATTTCCTCCATTCTGTATTAGGACAAACACTGTAATAATGATCATTTATAATTGAATTTAACATCAGAAACTTTAAATTTACAGTCAAACGCTTCAATTAAGTGATGATACCAAAAGCTCTGCAAAGAAACACCCTTACATAGAGGGGGCACAATCACCCATACACACACTGAACGTCACTGTTATCGGGGTTCAGTGTCCTGCTCAATAATACTTGACTGGACTTAGGGAATGGGAAATCAGACCAATGACCCGGTAATTTCCCGCTATACTACCTGAGCCACAGTTGGTTTTTATTAACTGGAAGTGGCGAGAAAATTTCAACCTCAAGAGACCAGTGAAGTTTGTACTCTTTTTAAACAAGACTACACCCTGTGTATGATGTAATGAATGATGTTGCACAAATAAAGCCTTCCTTATTCTACTTTTTTCCAGTTTGCTCTTCTTTGGTCAATAAAGAATATATATATATTTACACACACACACATAAATTTGGCACATGACATATTCAGCTGACCCTGACTAGATTAGAAAACTTTAACATCATTTCAACAATTTATGCTTAAATGACCATAACTTTTGTTTGTTTCCCCCCTGATACAGATATTTAATACTTGCAGCTGCATTTAGGTGTTCCTTAAAAATCAGTCAAAATGTCAAAATGTTTTCTGATAGCACTACAATAACAACATAAATATAAATATAAACCGATAATAGTTTTAGGATCAGGAATGGCTCTGCTGGCCACATATTGATGTTTGATGTTTGAGGAAATTAAATACATATGTGAATCTGATGATCTTCATTATTTTTTACACACTCTTACTAGTTATTGATCTTTTAGCCCTGGTGGTTTTTAAAATTCCACACCCTGATAATAGGTTACTATAGGAACATAACGTACATTCAACAAAGGTGTTGTAAATGTGACAAAAATGTCACAGAATTAAATGACATGACATTTTCACTGCTGGCATTTACAAAGAAACAAAAGACAAAATCAGCTTGTCTTACCTGACAAGAATACAATAGTGGTAATTATCCTTCCCATTGTGATGCTCCCATGGAAAATTCATGCAAAATATCTTAGAAACTATTGTACTTTCTGGCAACCTTTGAGCTATTTCTGTCACTCAAACTGTGATGGAGGGAGTTGGCGAAAGTGTCAAAATCATAATGTGACTCAAAGATAAGTCGGCCAGTTTGAGGAACTCCTATGTAGGTGGGATTACATTATTGACGCACCTTCTGTTTTACAAGACTGATTCAAGACTGATAACTATAGATTAAAGAAAAGAATAAACAGCAACATCAACATTTTTCATTTTTTAATATAACTTTTTCATTTGTGACAGTAGCAGGAAATGCACACATGTACACATTTCCTGCTTTTCTTGAGATATTATCATTGTTTCTTCCTCTTCAAAATGCTGTTGGAGGAGAGGGAACTATGTTGTATAACAAACACGTTGAAATTGCAAGGATTTCACCATAACACACACACACACACACACATACACACACACACACACACACACACACACACACACACACACACACACACACACACACACACACACCTAACTGGAGCTGTCATTGGTGTGGTTGGTTATATTACGTGATTGTATGCTCCTTTTATAAACCAGCCATGTTTGATCTCAGTAATATTCTGAAAGGTTTATAAGTATAAAACTGTGTGTGCCTTTCAGTCTTGCCTTGCAGTTGCCTGCAATCTTTCTCTCATTTAGGCAAGTTGTTTGTAGCAGGAGTTGTGTATTGTATAAACTTGACCTCGGTTTGCACAGTCCAGCGGAGTTTGTTGGTGAGGTTTCATAGTGATGAGCATATTCCGTTGTAGCCACCTGCAACAGTTAGATAAGTAAATCATAATAATGACTAATACTCTTTAGAAGTGGATAAGAATCAGCGAGGCCCCATCACCCCACCCTAAACATTTCCTGCAGACTGTTTGTGCATTTGTAGAACTATTCCTCTTGCAAGAATAAAATGACAAAACCTTGACTGACGCAAGATCTTTATTTTGTGTTGGTGTTTCCAGGGAATTTCAGCGACATGCTAAATTCATCCATCTTTCCATCCATTATCTGTAACCACTCATCGTCATCGGGGTCACAGTGGGAAGCCTTGAAGTCTATCCCAGCTGCCTCTGGGTGAGTTGCAGGGTACACCCACCCTGGACAAGTCGCCAGCTCATCGCTGGGTGCTACTAAATTCCTTGCTGAAAAATAAGCACCTGGATATGACATACTAATGGTTGTCTTATTTTTATATACTGACCAGTCCTGGATCAACTCCCACATCAGCTCAGGCTTTGTCCAGTTCAGGGGACAAGCCTGAATTGGGTTGGATGCTGACAGCAGCTACAGCTATGGTCTACCAGATCCTCCAACAAGTACTACAAGACCAAGTACTAGCCAAAAAGTACGTATCATGAAAAGGCCAAAGCTCTAGTCAACAGTCGGGCTGTAGGTGACGCTGGTCTTGAATGTGGCCCTGGATGGTTAGTCTCCACAAAAATGGGGTCTACACTTGTGGAGGAATCCTAATTTCTGACAGCTTTATTGTCACATCTGCCCCAATACTTCTCAAGTTGCAGTGTCAATCAACCATTTATTTTGAGCAAGTAAACAAAACTTACAGTAACAATACAATGTTGTATTTCAGCAGTTATACAGTGCAATATGTAATGATTCTTTCTTTTTTTTTCTTTTTTTTTTTTACAATACAACAAATTACATGAATTAATAATGCAGATCAGATTTTAAAAAATGGGCTATTCGGTTGAAAAATTTGCCAACCCAAAATTTTATTTGCTGCTCACTATAAAATAAATCAAGGGTATATGATATAGATATAAGAATATATATAGAACAGCAGTTCCCAGACCTTGCTTGGTTTGTCACAGGGTGTATAACTGAGATGTGAGCAGTCAAAAAGTAACAAGTAATTTTCCCTCCTCAGACGTTTAATAATTTTTTCTAACTTGTGACGCATTCAAATAATTTTGTGACCTCTTGTTGGTGTCCAGATCAGGAACTTCTGTTAAAGAAACTATTTCCCCCATACAAATCATGTACATTCCTGAAAATGGCAAGCAGTTATATAGTTTCCACTGTGGATGTTAGAATATTTTGACAGAGCTAATGAATTAGATCTGGAAACTTATTTGTAAGACATTGAATGATTAATGATTTTATGCTTCTGGTGTTTGTTCAGGTTCACCTAGAGGAGCCCCTGGATTTGCTTCATTAGCATTGATCATTTTGTTGTATTTACTCTTGAAGAATCCAGCCTGAGAGTACAAAACAATGAAAGATATATGAATAACATATAATAAGTAAAAGAATCAAACTGCATCAGTGAATGTGGTAATAATAATGATAATAATAATAATAATAATAATAATGTAAAATGCCTCTATTAAGCTGCATAATATCCTGAGAATGTATGGACAGTGTCTCACCTTATACAGGCCTGCGGTCAGTAAAGCCAGTAGAGCCAACCCTCCCAGGGATCCTCCAATAATCTCTTTGGTGAAGTCTGGTTGAGGATATACTTGCACCTCCGTCTCAATCTAAAGAGAGAGATTAAATTACAGAATGTAGAACAAATACAGGCTCATGTAAAAGACAAATAAATGGAAATAATGTGTCATCACCTTGTGAATAGGTGGGTTGTAATTAGACCCTGTTGAAAAGAAGATGTACTGGTTTCTGTCGTACTCCAGACTGGCAGTGCTGGTCAAGAGATACTTGGCAGATTTAAGTCCAATCTGTTTTGGAGTTGGGAAATGGTGGAAATAATAAGTAATAAGTCATCAAAACACTTCAAATGCCACACTTAAAACAGAGCCTATTTATAGAATATTGTACATAGTCATCATTTACCTGCTGTATCCATCGTGAACTAAGGTTGGCAGAGATTTTGAGAGTTTTACTCTCCAGTCTTCCCATGAACACATTACACTTGAACACTCCACACTGGGCTACAGAGCAGTCCTGTTGGAGATTAAATGGCAGAAAGCAGAGAACACTGTAATCAGTCACTGGTCACAAAGTCACAAAGTCACTGTCACTGATGGTTAATCCCATCAGGGCTCCCTTTTAGGGCATTAGTGCAAAAGTTAGCTGTTCAATAGGCGTCATGCAGATTCAGAAGGCAATGTGCTATCATAATTTGTTTTAATGTGTGTGAGGGAAATCCACTAAACACTATGTTGTACATTTCAAGGTTAAATTCTAACTCATAGGTGGTAGAGGAATACTTACCACTAATTTATTTTTCTGTATTTGAGCAACAAAATCTTTGACCAGTGGTTCTTCATCTTTGTCTCTTTGGCAGTCTGGAAACTGAAATACAGCCACTTCATGTCAGTGTAACAGAGAACATCACATCTCTTCATCAATAAAACTGTAGCTACACAGAAAGTTGCATGTTACCTGCAAACTGCTTGAATCCTCCCAGATGTCTTTATCACCGAGCTTTACTGGCACCCTGATCACCACAGTGAAATTCAGTGTTCTGATATCATTTGTCACCTAAAAGAAAAGGATGCTTTAAAGTGAAGTCTGAATCAAGTTTATTAACTGTTACTGGTATTTTGATAAGATATTTACCACAATTGACTGTTGGACTGGTTTCCCCAAATCATCCTTCCCGAAAGTGAAATTGTTGTAGCTGAGGGTACTAAACAGATATATTAAATATTAAGTTATAAATTGTATTATTACTTTTTCAAATCGTGTCTTTTGCTTCACAAAGAACACAAACCTTTCAAATGTAACAAAAATGCTGTACTTCACAGGAATTGATTTCTTTTTGTAGAGTTCGCTTGACACTGAGTGCTCGTTCCCACTAAAAGAGAGGTGAAATTATTTGTACACATGATGAATAGTACTGTTGCACACATACATGCTTGTATATTGTTGTGCTTATGGGCAGGCAGGTAAACAGTACCTGGTTGCATTTGCTGTGATGAAAATGGTTTTGTCAAGTTGACTATTGGTGTCAATCCCATAGGAGATGATGAAGAAAGCCTAAAATTAAATGAAGGAGATCAGATCAGCTCCTCTTTAGCAGCACTGTTTCTGCATCAGTAAGAAGATCCTTCTGTACAAAGAACAAACCTTTGTGTTGGTCTTGAAAATTGGCTTGTCAACAGTGCAGTCAGTCGTTCCTTCCAACAAGCCCTCACTGTCCAAGGAGTTGCACTCAATTCTTCCCTTTATCAATAACAAATAAAAGAGAATAAAAACACACATTCATTTGCTGTATGATCTGTGAAAGCAGTTGAGCAGAGATGAACTGAAACAGATTTGGTTTGGACACCTTACCTGCAGAACCGTGAACTTTCTGAAGGAGAGCCCGGCTGGGTATGTGACAATGACATGGCTGTTGTAGGAGTTTTCCTCGCTGTTCTCCACTGACACGGTGACATTCAACAGTTCATCAATGCCCACTTTAACCTCTAAGGATCTGAAACATTATGAGAATATGGAAAAATTGAAAAAACTGAAAATTGTTGAGGTACTTTAAGAAGAAGAAAAAATTACAGCCCTCTAGGTGGTGCTAAAGGGATAGACACGGTTTCTCGTGTCTGTATGATACATTCTTAGGGTACCTGTAAAAACATTTGGTCCCTATCCATCTAATAGTTGTTTGAGTATGATTGATTTATCCTGACTAAAACCATTACACATTGAAAATTGTACTTTTTGGAAGTAAAAAAGGAAGGTATGAAAGATATTTCACACTGAAAGAGCACACTGATCCATTAGTGTGCAAACACTTTGAAATGAGAAAAGCAATCACACCCTTAAATCAGGTGTAATTTCTTTTTAACTCACCTAGTGAAGTTGAAATCCACTTTTAGATTGTCTACACAATTATTGTCAGTGCCGCAGTTGATTTCAAACCCTAACTGTGGAAGAGAGTATGAATTAATCATGTTTGTTCTGACAAGGTGACAGCATACTGTCGACTCAAACAAACAAGTTTCCCAGTTGAACATTTTTTAGAAGACATGATGATTCCGGCACATTTCACAGCACTGCAGAACTCCAAGAAGGTTGAAACCGCTCACAAGCAAAATGTTTTTGCTCAGCTTTGTACAGTTAATGTTCTGACAGTGAAGACCACATGTTTTTCGCAAATATTTGCAAGTTCAAACTGACCAATGGACATTAAAGATTACTTACAGGATGAAAAGTAGTTGTCTGAGACTGCTGGGCCAGACTTGAGCTGAGATTTGTTATTTCAGAAGGCAAACCCTCAAAGGTGAATGTGAGTTCATTGGACAGTGCATTGAGAGCATCTTCAGGACAGGGCTGCAAGAAGAGGCACTACTGTAAAATACTATCTGTCAAGGTTGTGAGGTCTGATTCTTTAATACAACATGAAAGATGTCAAACATGAATGTATGAGAGAGGCTGTGGCTTTCTACTTCTGTAGGACTTCTGTATCAAGCACAATTCCCCTCAGGGATCAATAACGAATCATTCTCCAAAGACCAGAAATATACCAGATTTTAACACTGTATGAAACTCACCTCAACAAAGAAGTTCACATCGAAGCACTTTGGCTGTCGTAAGTTAATATCAAATGATTTGTTTGTCATTCGTTGTTTTTCACTGATGTAAGCTCGGTTGTTTGGGGCCTTGCGGGTGTAATCCAGTGTAAAATTACAGTTGATCCTTGCACTTGCTGTAACACATTAGCGTTTAATTAAGAAGTTATTTGTGTACCTCGATCCAAGTATTTAAATAGATGGACAGTGGAGATTCAGAAACCTTTATCTACTGAAGAGTGTTTGGTCATGGTGAAACAGATTTCAGCTTTGGTCCTCAATGGTTGTGAGCAGTTTGGGTTCTGAGTAGGGATTTGGCTTGGGCTGAAAGACACTGTAGCTTCCACCATTACGATAGGCTTTGATCTGGGAATACACAGAGATGAAGAAGATCATTTGTTTAGCTGGTAAACTTTATTGTTGCATGATTTACACAAATGGTAGAATTACACTAAAGAGTAAAATGTCTTATAGGGGCATCTTGGACTTACCTGAGTAAAATAACTTTACCCTTTGAACCCACCGCTAAGTCAGGCAGAAGGTCTCCACTCTGGTCAAAAGATGACTGACTGATCGACATGCCAAAGAACTTCAGTCCCAACTGGACTTTAGATCCAGCAATTCTCTACATAAATGTCAATATTTAAATTAGTTGAAAATAATATGCAATGTATATTATCTTGGACATGTTTGCAATGTATATTAAATACAGTGGCAAACATGAAGCCATGGATACTACATCTGTCCAAGCTTATCTGGTGTCACTCACCTGCGTATGTAGACGACTGATTCTTCCTCCTGCTTCACCGTGGAATATGTAAATGCTGCCTTGACCATCATCCTCCAAAGGTGCTCCAACAGCCAAATCATTGAGGCCATCTGTGTTAAGATCAGGCAGCACAGCAAGAGAGGACCCAAACCTTCCTCTGTCAGATGCTTCCCCTCTTAGTACAGATGGAGAATCTAAGTGACAGTCCACATTCTGGTGAAAACATGAGGATGAGAGTCAATGTTTGCAGAGTCAATAAAAAACAAATAGATTAATATAATGGGAATGGATAAAATGCTCATATACCAAAAGACTTAAGCTGCAAACGTAAACTCTTCCTTCTCTGTCAGTGTCCACATACATAGGGGCAGATATGAGGATTAGGTCAGTGTAGGTGTCACGATCCACATCCATGGTACAAACCTCTGCCCCAAAATATTCACCACTCTGAAACTGTGCAAGGAACAAATCACAAATAAAAAGAATTTATTATAAGAAGGAAACAACAGTTTTTATTCAAGAAATAATAATGTCTGAACATGCTTCATGTTGTCTTTCAGGGCCATTTATCTATCTTAATTATAAACACACACCTGCCATAGAAAGGGATCAATCTTTTTGAAATTGCCGCTTGGATCAACTACCATCACAACTCCTCTGTGTCGATATCTTGGAGCACCAACAATTGTCATCGAGCCTTGCCTCGTTTGAGCAACTGCCATGGAGTAACCTAGAATTCAGGAGACAAACCTATAGGTTAAAGTATCCAAAGGTTTGGCCAACTGTTAGTTTGTTACTGTCATATTCATACCCAGATAGCTGTCAGACTCCACATTCAAAGGCTCATAAGAGCCACGCTTCATGCCTGAGCTTGTGTATTTTATATAGCCTCCCTTCCACTGGTTGGCACCAACAATACCCATTTGAAATCCCTGCAATGTAGACAGAACTTTAAAGAACATTTGTTCACCACAAAAGATCAGCTAAATACATCAAACTGGATTTTATGTAAGTGTATAACTAAGACTTTGTGATTTTCAACCACAAGAGTTTCTGCTGAATTACCCCGGGCACATAAGCTGCACTGAATCCGTCCTGAGACATTTCCATTTTCAGTGACTCTCCATCTGTTTGAGATCCTGTAACAGCAGAATGAATCAGCATGAAAGTTTCTTAATGCAGCACGATATTAGAACAGTCAATTTAACTGAAAATACAAACTTGAAGCTGTTATGTAAGTTTATGTATGTACCTTCAATGGCAAAGATTTTTTCCTGCAAACTTTTTCTTATTGTTTCAAGTGCAGCAAAGTTCCCCACATGAAACACATGTTCGTTTGAGGGAGAAGATGCAATGGTTTCCAGTTCCCGTTTGGCACTGGGGTTAGTAAATGCACCTCCCACCTAGGGATGTTGAGAAAAAGTGTTGGAGAAAGGAGATGTGATTTGCAACAGAATTGATTTCTTTAAATTTAAATTGCTGACTCAATTTACTGACTCTCAAACTGAACATATACAGTATAGGTATATAGACATGTCTGTGTGAGAGAGAGAGAATATGGATAAAACTTACCCCAATAGCAAATCGAACAATCTTTGCATTTTCTGCCGAATTTGATGCACCTTGCAAATCATACCTATCACTGGAATATCCATCTGTAATGACTATTAAAACCCTCTTGACGTTTGGCCTGGCACCGCCATATGATGAGAAGACATCATTGCTGTAAAAAGAAAGATGAAGAGAAGAAATGTCAGTGTTATATTTTTCTGTGCTGTGAGTGTTGGGTTGGAGGCACAAATATCAAAAGGAAAAATGTCCAGCTCTACCTGTCTCAAATGGTGACAAACAGCAAATAGCATAGAGCAGAAAATGTGGGGAAAATATCACAATACAATTTGAAAATTTCCAAATTAAAATTTATAATAAAAAAGAAAATCATGTTGCTGGCTTCTTGTCTGTCCATAAAATCAGCATGATGTAATATAAGCATCAGGTCGGCACTTACACAACACGTTTGATGGCCCTAGCTGTGTAAGTTCCTCCACCTAACTGATGTATTCCATCAATTTGTGCTTCCCAATAATGAGAACTAATGGTACCAAAGTAGTAATGAACTTTGAAGTTTGAGGAGAACTGGGAAATGGCAAACTGTAAACAAAAAGAAAACAGCATGTCAATTCGTATGGAAATAGAAATATGTCATGTTATATCAAATTATATTTATTATTATTGTTGTTATCATTATTATACAGTGGGTTAGGGTTGTTTTTGACACACTTAAATGTTTCAGATCATCAAACAAATTTTAATATTAGACAAAGATGACCCTAGTAAATACAAAATACAATCGGACTTAAGTCCAGATTCGGTTGAGAGGGCCTTTCATAAATCTCATGCAGTGCCTAAAACAAATAGATTTTTCAATGACCAACTGCCTCCATCATTCTTTGGTTTGAATAGAATAAAACTCTACCTGTGTGTCTTTTCCCTCAAACGATCGAATCAGAGCTTTCACAAAAACCTTCATTCTTTGAAAATCATCTCGATGTACGCTGCCTGAGCCATCCAACAGAAATGCAATGTCAGCTTCAATTCCACACTCTGTCAAAAAGAAGAGACGGATCAATGTCAGTATTCTTTGCAGTCTCCCTTAAAATGATAGTCAGTTAAACTAATCCAGCTTCTGGCCATATCCATGGGCATCCATGGGTTTGGTTGAGTGTGTGATGACGACTGGGCTTCTGCAGTAAGGACTTAGCTCTGGTACATGGTGGCATGCCAGGTAAGCCACTGGGTTTAGCAGCATTATACATCAAATACTATGACATCTTTTCTACCACCACCTTTAAAATAAGAAAACTCAACATATTAACCTGGAGGAGAAGATGGCACAGCACTTCCAACACGATCAGAACGGTCTATGTTGAAGCATACACCATTGTACATGGTAATACTTTGACAGTCCTTTGGGATGGTTGGTCCACATGCCTGAAAAAAAGACAGTTAAGTCCCAGTTAATAAATAATCTGTTATTTGAGATGACTTTCTCTGACCCCTGCACTGATTTTAACATTGTACTGTGAATCTTTGATGTTTACCAGCTCACCATGGTGTTTTGTGTGACAGGATCACTTGTCATCGTCAAACCAAGGGACATGTTGACTGCGAAGTCTGGCTCTGCATCAAAAACATTCATCAATCATTCAAGATACTTTCTGATAGCGAAACCACAGTCTCATAACTACAAACCACAACTACCACAAGTAAAATACTTCCTCATGTAATCTGATAAGTTTTAGTAGCATTAATCAGTTCATACTCCATCCATTTCCATACTCGCTTATCCTTATCAGGGCTGCGGGGGCTGGATAAACAAGAAGGTATAGAGACAAATAAGGACTCATGCTCACATTTACCAACACCAGTTAACCTTGAGAGGAAGTCATAAGGGAGGCAACAGTGCATCTCTGTGATTTTCAACAGCAATAATAGTTTTTTCTTCTGTTGGCAAGTTAAGTTGCTTTGAAGGCTGAATTTGTTTTCCATAATCGCTTATCTTAATCATGGTTGTGGGGGACTGGAGCTAAATCCAGCTGGTATTGGGCGAAAGGCAGGTTACATCCTGGAGACGTAGCCGGTCATCACATAGCTGATGCATAGAGACAAACAACTCTTCGTGCTTATGTTCACACCAACGGGCAATTTAGAGTCACCAATTAACATGCAGTGTTTTTGACTGTGGGAGGAAGTACTTGGAGTGAACCCACGCAGACATGGGGAGAACATGCCAACTTGACACAGAAAAGCCCCAGCTGAGGTTTGAATACGGAACTGTGTTGCGCTGAGGCAACCACAGCTTCAACATGTACAAATGTAGGTAACACTTTTTTTCATAATTCAAAATACCCATTTATGTATTTTTACATGAAAAAAAAATGAGGAACTGCTTACGTGGAACTGATAGTTGGTGACAGGATGTGGTAGAACATTTATATATTCGACCTCTTCTGTCTGCTGCGTACTGTTCAAGAGGAGCGCTGACCAGCAAGCTGAGGAAATAAAAACAGATATGTAAAATTAGACATGACAGAAATGCTAGTTGGGGAAAAAACATTGGTACTACATGTACAGTGGACCAATGTTCTACAATACCATCCAGCTTTGACTTACTCTGATGATCTCTGCACCACCTGGTATCCAAAACCTGCAGCATCCTCACTGAGGGAGCTCCAAGCCACAGGGTCAATATTAAAACAAAGTGCAGCTTTTAACACTGAAGAATGGAGAAGAAAGAATCATTTTTCTCACCTAAAGTGTCGAGGCACAGACTTAGTCAGTTAAAATCTATGTGCATTTACAGGGTGTAGTGGTACCAAAGGGGTGTGCCAAATATGTCCTCATTCTAAACAAAATTTCCCCAAAACAGGATATTTCAGGATAGTATAGTCTCTAGTTTCTTTTGTGTCATTTCTGTTATATGCTGATGTAGTCTTGAGTGTACATGAAGTCAGTGTTGTAGTCGAGACCAGCTAAACGAAGAGCAAGTCAAGACCAAGACCAGACAGTGTATAGTAAAATGAGGTAGTTAGCATGTAGCTAATATTCAGTTAATCTCTGTGTGAGTCCCACAGATTACCCTGCATACATTTTCAAGTATAAAATAGCATGTACACTACGGCTTGGCTGAATACTTGAAGGTTAATAATAAAGGTGGTGGGATCAGGTTTTTTCAGGACGGTCACTAATTGCCAGCAGCTGCATCAGCCACAGGTTAACAGTCTCAATTGATCTGCTTCATGAAATACTGAGTGTGAGACAAGACAGAGTAAAAAATGCACTCAATTCCAAGACAAGACCAAGATCTTCAAATAAAAAGACCGGTCTTGAGTAATACAGCACTGCTTAAAGTCACTAAATATTCACCGGTAAAAGAAGATCAATAAAGCAGCTGAGGGAAGTCTGTCACTTCCCCTGTCGTGAGTAAAGGATGTGCTGTATTGTTCCCGATCGACTGGCTCTCTCTTGGTCTCACATACAACAATAAATTCAAATTTCAAGTGCATAGTAATGTATCATGCAGTTTGTTTGTGGTCCTTTTTCAATCAAACAAACTAGGTTTGATTACTAAGTCCTCTAAGAGCCCTGCACAGGCTAAGTGGATATACATGATAAATGGATAATAATTTAGAATGGATCAATAGCCAGTTGCCAGACTCTAGGTAGTGAACTAGATACAAACTGCAATAGTTCTAACAGTTTTTTTTTGCAAACTTTGACGTCATTTCAAAGATAGATGCTGCTACATCATTATCTTAAGATTAACTATAGTTTGACTGTAACTTTTTTATTTGTCTTTTTTTTTTCCCCCGATACAGACGTTTAATACCCGCAACTGGATGCAGGTGTTCCTTAAAAATCAGTCAAAATGTTTTCTGATAGCACTAACATAATAAAGAATTAGAAGAAATATTAATATTAATCTTTCAGCGTCGTCGTTTTCAAAACACCACACCCTGATAATAAGTTGCTATAGGAACATAACGTACGTTCAATAAAGATGTTATAAATGTGATGTTTTTTTTTTTTTTATGTCACAAAATGAAATGACAAGATATTTTCACTGCTGGCACAAATATTTATAAAGAAACAAAAGACAAAATCAGCTTGTCTTACCTGACAAGAATACAATAGTGGTAATTATCCTGCCCATTGTGATGCTCCCATGGAAAATTCTGATGATGAGCTGATGCAAAATAATTAGGAAACTATTGTACTTTCTGGCAACCTATGAATTATTTCTGTCACTCAAACTGTGAAGGAGGGAGATGTTGAGAGTCAAGTGCCAAAATCATAATGTGACTCAAAGATAAGTCAGCCAGTATGAGGAACTCTCTTGATGTAGGTGGGGTTACATTATTGACGCACCTTCTGTTTGTGCACACGGGTCACAATTCGTCTGTATTCACTGATCACTGATCAAAGTAGTGAATAATGATGCTACAAGACTGATGAACAAAGATCAAAGAAAATCGATGTAAGAAACTAATGGTTGTTTTATTCAGAAATTTTATTCGATCATAAATGTTGTCATCATTTTAAATTCGTAACAGTAGCAGCAAATGCACAATGTACAAATTACCTGCTTTTCTCGAGGTAATAACATTGTTCCTTCTTCTACTTCAAAATGCTGTCGGTGGAGAGGAAGTTATGTTTTGTAACAAACAATGAAATTATTTGCACGAACTGCACTGTAAACATGCACCATACTCATTATAGTCCCACAATCACAAAAGAAAAAACAAACGATATAAAGCTCCATTTCTCCTTTTTGTTTTACTTCCTCTACACTGTAACTCCATCGGTGAGCAAAATAATTTGTTAGCGAGATATTTATATAAGAGGCACACACTATGAATTGGCAAAACATTATAACTACTCCAACAGGCTGTCCGGAAGCTGAACTCCCTTCCAGCTCTCCCCTCGCTTCCTTCTCTGCCCTCTGCCCCCTCAAACTCTGGACTCTGACATTATTACAATTTTATCACATTTTCTGTCTTAGCACATTGGATGTTGTCACTTGGGTGCACAAAGCATCTGTATTCAGCTTGAACCGGACACTCAAACACAATCAGATTAATCTACCCAGGACAACGCAGTGGATAATCATGCTAACTTGGTGACGTTGGTCTTGAATGTGGCCCTGGATGGTTACCATAGTCCTAACTGGGTCTACACTTGTGGAGGAATCCTAATTTCTGACAGCTTTATTCTCACATCTGTGTGTAGAAACATTTTGTATTCACTACTTCTCAAAGACATTTAGGAATGCATCATGAAATTTGGCCTTGCCCTTCTTAGAGTCCCAATCCAAATGTCAGTATGTGGAGAGTGTTACTCTCTGAAGAGTTTCAGATGTCTCTGGATGTTGTGAACATTATAGTGGCAGGTTAAAATATTGCACTATTGGGTAAAAATGCTGGTTTTATCCATTGTATGTATGGACACTATGGTCCAATAATATTGGGGGTGGAGCTTATCCCAGCTGACTTTGGTCAAGAGGCGGGGTACACCTTGGGCACATAGAGACAAACAACCATTCACACCTACAGCCAATTTAGAGTCATCACTTACCTAACCTATTGAGCGCATGTGTTTGGACTGTGGGAGGAAGCCGGAGTACCCGGAGAGAACTCACGCAGACACGTGCAGAACATGCAAACTCCAGCCAGAAGCACTCCAGCTCAGTTTTGAGCTAGAAACCTTCTCACTGTGAGGCAACAGTGCTAACCACTGCACCCCATCCATCGACTAACCTGTAACCACTTAATATGCAAATTAAAAAATACTTAAATCAGGATTGCACATTTCATATTTTATTTCTTAGTAAAGCAATTCTCACTGTCAATCAAATAGTTATTTTGAGCAAGTAAGCAACACTTATACACTAATATTGTAATTCAGCAGTTATACAGTACAATATGTAATGACAATCTTTTATTATTATTATTATTATTATTGTGCAATGCAGCAACGGGCTGTTCAGTTCAACAACATTTGGATTAGAAAGATGCACAGTCATTTTGTAAACTCCTACCACATTTCATCACATGTCTGGAATCACAGGCAACAGTGCTGACCACTGAGCTACTGTGCCAAACCAAGTGTATTTGCTGCTCACTATAAAATAAATCAAGGCTCTGTAATATAGATATATAAATATATATAGAACAGCAGTCACCAACCTTGCTTGGTTTGTCACAGCGTCCATATCTGAGATGTCAGCAGTGAAACTAATGATTAATTTTCCCTCCTCAGTCTTTGAATATTTTTTTCTAACTTGTGACGCATTCAAGTAATTTTCTGACCCCTTGTTGGTGTCCAGATCCCCAGGTTGGGAACTTCTGTTAAAGAAACTAGTAAATATAGTGAGTGAGGGAGTGATTTCAGATGCAGACAAGCTTTCTTTTTTAATGAATGGAAAGTGACGGCATGGATATTTCTCCCATACAAATCATTCTTGAAAATGGCAAGCCATTATATAGTTTCCACTTCAGATTAGAAATGCTACAGGTACTGGGACAGCGGTTAGCTCACTTGGTAGAGCAGCCATGTGCGAAGGCTCAGTCCTTGCTGCGGAAGCCCAGGGTTTGAATCCGACCTGTGGCTCTTTCCTGCATGTCACTCCCCATCTCTCTCTCCCTGCATTCCTATCACTCTTTAGCTGTCTCTATCAGAAATAAAAGGCCAACAAAAATAAAATGAAATAAATGCTACAGGTACTGGGACAGCGGTTAGCTCACTTGGTAGAGCACCACTGTGGACATTGGAATATTTTTGAAAGCATTAATGCATTAGGCCTGGAAACTTATTTGTGCGACATTAAATGATTTTATGCTTCTGGTGTTTATTCGGGTTCATCTCCATCTGGCTCTGCTTCATTAGCATTGATCATGTCGTTGTATTTACTCTTGAAGAATCCAGCCTGTGAGGACAAAACAATGAAAGATATATGAATAACATGTCTAATGAACAAAAGAATCAAACTGTATCAGTGAATGTCATAATAATAATACTATAAATGCCTCTATTAAGCTGTGAAATATCCTGAGAATGTATGGACAGTGTCTCACCTTATACAGGCCTGCGGTCAGTAAAGCCAGTAGAGCCAACCCTCCCAGGGATCCTCCAATAATCTCTTTGGTGAAGTCTAGTTCAGCATACACTTCTACCTCTGCCTCAATCTAAAGAGAGAGATTAAATTACAGAATGTAGATCAAATACAGGCTCATGTAAAAGACAAATAAATGGAAATAATGTGTCATCACCTTGTGAATGGGTGGGTTGTTATTAGACCCTGTTGAAAAGAAGATGTACTGGTTTCTGTCGTACTCCAGACTGGCAGTGCTGGTCAAGAGATACTTGGCAGATTTAAGTCCAATCTGTTTTGGAGTTGGGAAATGGTGGAAATAATAAGTAATAAGTCATCAAAACACTTCAAATGCCACACTTAAACCAGAGCCTATTTATAGAATATTGTACATAGTCATCATTTACCTGCTGTATCCATCTTGAACTAAGGTTGGCAGAGATTTTGAGAGTTTTACTGTCCAGTCTTCCCATGAACATATTGCACTTGAACACTCGGCACTGGGCTACAGAGCAGTCCTGTTGAAGATTAAATGGCAGTTGCATAAGAAAGTGGTGATCAATGTACTATCATAATTTGTTTTCATGTGTGTGTATAAGAAATCCACTATATAATACTGTATGTTGTTATACATTTCTAGGTTAAATCCTAACTCATAGGTGGTAGAGGAATACTTACCACTAATTTATTTTTCTGTATTTGAGCAACAAAATCTTTGACCAGTGGTTCTTCATCTTTGTCTCTTTGGCAGTCTGGAAACTGAAATACAGCCCCTTCATGTCAGTGTAACAGAGAACATCACATCTCTTCATCAATAAAACTGTAGCTACACAGAAAGTTGCATGTTACCTGCAAACTACTTGAATCCGCCCAGATGTCTTTATCACCGAGCTTTACTGGCACCCTGATCACCACAGTGAAATTCAGTGTTCTGATATCATTTGTCACCTAAAAGAAAAGGATGCTTTAAAGTGAAGTCTGAATCAAGTTTATTAACTGTTACTGGTATTTTGATAAGATATTTACCACAATTGACTGTTGGACTGGTTTCCCCAATTCATCCTTCCCGAAAGTGAAATTGTTGTAGCTGAGGGTACTAAACAGATATATTAAATATTAAGTTATAAATTGTATTATTACTTTTTCAAATCGTGTCTTTTGCTTCACAAAGAACACAAACCTTTCAAATGTAACAAAAATGCTGTACTTCACAGGAATTGATTTCTTTTTGTAGAGTTTGCTTGACACTGAGTGCTCGTTGTTCCCACTAAAAGAGAAGTGAAATTATTTGTACACATGATGAATAGTACTGTTGCACACATACATGCTTGCATATTGTTGTGCTTATGGGCAGGCAGGTAAACAGTACCTGGTTGCATTTGCTGTGATGAAAATGGTTTTGTCAAGTTGACTATTGGTTTCAATCCCATAGGAGATGATGAAGAAAGCCTAAAATTAAATGAAGGAGATCAGATCAGCTCCTCTTTAGCAGCACTGTTTCTGCATCAGTAAGAAGATCCTTCTGTACAAAGAACAAACCTTTGTGTTGGTCTTGAAAATTGGCTTGTCAACAGTGCAGTCAGTCGTTCCTTCCAACAAGCCCTCACTGTCCAAGGAGTTGCACTCAATTCTTCCCTTTATCAATAACAAATAAAAGAGAATAAAAACACACATTCATTTGCTGTATGATCTGGGAGAGGAGCTGAGCAGAGATGAACTGAAACAGATTTGGTTTGGACACCTTACCTGCAGAACCGTGAACTTTCTGAAGGAGAGCCCGGCTGGGTATGTGACAATGACATGGCTGTTGTAGGAGTTTTCCTCGCTGTTCTCCACTGACACGGTGACATTCAACAGTTCATCAATGCCCACTTTAACCTCTAAGGATCTGAAACATTATGAGAATATAGAAAATTTAAATAAAAGAAAATTGTTGAGGTACTTCAAGTAAAAGCAAAACCAGCTAAAGGGACAGACAGGTTTTCTCTCAAGTATGATACATTCTTATGGTACCTATGGTAAAAAACATTTGGCGCCTATCCATCTAATAGTTGTTGAGTTTTTTTAAGTCTGATTGATCCTAGCTAAAACCATTACTCAATGAAAGCACTCAGTTTACTTGAGGATTTTCAGTCAGGATTTAGAGTGCATCATAGCACAGAGACCGCACTAGTCAAAGTTACAAATGACCTCCTAATGGCATCAGACAAAGAACTCATCTCTTTACTTGTCCTGTTAGAGCACAGTGCCGCATTTGACACTATTGACCATCAAATTCTTTTACAGAGACTGGAACATCAAATTGGCATCAAAGGAACTGCCTTAAGCTGCTTTAAGTCGTATTTCTTAGATCGATCTCAGTTTATTCCCGTCAATGACAAGTCACGCCATGCATACCAAGGTTTGTCACGGAGTCCCACAAGGTTCTGTACTAGGATCACTTCTATATGTTTTGTGACTTTGGGCTATCCAATTAAAATTTGATTTGATTTGAAGTTGGATTTTTAGCAAGTAACCTATAGCATAACCTATGTGAGAGGCAAGGCTGAAATATATGTGACTTTTATCCAACTATGTTGAACCGGACTCGGACGAAAAAGTAATTCAAAGAGCACACTGATCCATTACTGTGCTACTTACTTTCAAAAGAGAAAAGCAACCACACCCATTTCTCTTTAACTCACCTAGTGAAGTTGAAATCCACTTTCAGATTATCTACACATGTATTGTCAGTGCCGCAGTTGATTTCAAACCCTAACTGTGGGAGAGAGTATGAATGAATCATTGTTCTAAAAAAGCGACAGCATACAGTTAAGACACTACAGTTAACACTCTGACTGCCATCTCAAACAAACAAATACATTTCCCGTTTGAACATTTTTTAGAAGGCATGATGGTTCCTGCACATTTCACAGCACTGCAGACCTCCAAGTATGTTGAAACCACTCAACTATGTTTTTGCTCAGCTTTGTACAGGTTCACATGTTCTGACAATGAAGACCGCATGTAAGAAGTATGAGCAAGTTCAAACCAACCAGTAAATGTTAAAGATTACTTACAGGATGAAAAGTAGTTGTCTGAGCCTCCAGGGCGAGACTTGGGCTGAGATTTGATATTTCAGAAGGCAAACCCTCAAAGGTGAATGTGAGTTCATTGGACAGTGCATTAAGAGCATCTTCAGGACAGGGCTGCAAGAAGAGGCACTACTGTAAAATACTGTCTGTCAAGGTTGTGAGGGTCTGATTCTTTAATACAACATGAAAGATGTCAAACATGAATGTATGAGAGAGGCCGTGGCTTTCTACTTCTGTAGGACCAGAAATATACCAGATTTTAACACTGTATGAAACTCACCTCAACAAAGAAGTTCACATCGAAGCACTTTGGCTGTCGTAAGTTAATATCAAATGATTTGTTTGTCATTCGTTGTTTCTCACTGATGTAAGCTCGGTTCTTTGGGGCCTTGCGGGTGGAATCCAGTGTAAAATTACAATTAATCCTTGCGCTGGCTGTAACACATTAGAGTTTGATTAAGAAGTTATTTGTGTACCTAGATACAAGTATTAAAATAGATGGACAGTGGAGATTCAGGAACCTTGGTTTACTGAAGAGTGTTTGGTCATGGTAAAACAGATTTTAGCTTTGGTCCTCAATGGTTGTGAGCAGTCTGGGTTTTGAATAGGGATTTGGCTTGGGCTGAAAGACACTGTAGCTTCCACCATTACGATAGGCTTTGATCTGGGAATACACAGAGATGGACAAGATCATTTATTTAGCTGGTAAACTTTATTGTTGCATGATTTACACAAATGGTAGAATTACACTAAAGAGTAAAATGTCTTATAGGGGCATCTTGGACTTACCTGAGTAAAATAACTTTACCCTTTGAACCCACCGCTAAGTCAGGCAGAAGGTCTCCACTCTGGTCAAAAGATGACTGACTGATCGACATGCCAAAGAACTTCAGTCCCGACTGGACTTTAGATCCAGCAATTCTCTACATAAATGTCAATATTTAAATTAGTTATATTGAGAATAGTATGCAATGTATATTATCTTGGACATGTTTGTAATGTATATTAAATACAGTGGCAAACATGAAGCCATAGATACTACATCTGTCCAAGCTTATCTGGTGTCACTCACCTGTGTATGTAGACGACTGATTCTTCCTCCTGCTTCACCGTGGAATATGTAAATGCTGCCTTGACCATCATCCTCCAAAGGTGCTCCAACAGCCAAATCATTGAGGCCATCTGTGTTAAGATCAGGCAGCACAGCAAGAGAGGACCCAAACCTTCCTCTGTCAGATGCTTCCCCTCTTAGTACAGATGGAGAATCTAAGTGACAGTCCACATTCTGGTGAAAACATGAGGATGAGAGTCAATGTTTGCAGAGTCAATAAAAACAAATAGATTAATATAATGGGAATGGATAAAATGCTCATATACCAAAAGACTTAAGCTGCAAACGTAAACTCTTCCTTCTCTGTCAGTGTCCACATACATAGGGGCAGATATGAGGATTAGGTCAGTGTAGGTGTCACGATCCACATCCATGGTACAAACCTCTGCCCCAAAATATTCACCACTCTGAAACTGTGCAAGGAACAAATCACAAATAAAAAGAATTTATTATAAGAAGGAAACAACAGTTTTTATTCAAGAAATAATAATGTCTGAACATGCTTCATGTTGTCTTTCAGGGCCATTTATCTATCTTAATTATAAACACACACCTGCCATAGAAAGGGATCAATCTTTTTGAAATTGCCGCTTGGATCAACTACCATCACAACTCCTCTGTGTTGATATCTTGGAGCACCAACAATTGTCATCGAGCCTTGCCTCGTTTGAGCAACTGCCATGGAGTAACCTAGAATTCAGGAGACAAACCTATAGGTTAAAGTATCCAAAGGTTTGGCCAACTGTTAGTTTGTTACTGTCATATTCATACCCAGATAGCTGTCAGACTCCACATTCAAAGGCTCATAAGAGCCACGCTTCCTGCCTGAGCTTGTGTATTTCACGTAGCCTCCCTTCCACTGGTTGGCACCAACAATACCCATTTGAAATCCCTGCAATGTAGACAGAACTTTAAAGAACATTTGTTCACCACAAAAGATCAGCTAAATACATCAAACTGGATTTTATGTAAGTGTATAACTAAGTCTTTGTGATTTTCAACCATAAGAGTTTCTGCTGAATTACCCCGGGCACATAAGCTGCACTGAATCCGTCCTGAGACATTTCCATTTTCAGTGACTCTCCACCTGTTTGAGATCCTGTAACAGCAGCATGAATTAGCATGAAATTATGACCAATAGACATTTTAACTGAAAATACAAACTTTAAGCTGTTATGTAAGTTTACGTATGTACCTTCAATGGCAAAGATTTTTTCCTGCAAATTGTTTCTTATTGTTTCAAGTGCAGCAAAGTTCCCCACTTGAAACACATGTTCGTTTGAGGGAGAAGATGCAATGGTTTCCAGTTCCCGTTTGGCACCACGGCTATCAAATGCACTCCCCACCTAGGGATGTTGAGAAAGTGTTGGAGAAAGGAGATGTGATTTGCAACAGAACTGATTTATTTACATTTAAATTGCTGACCCTCAAACTGAATATCTACAGTATAGGAGTATAGATATATATAGATGTGAGAGAAGAAAGAATATGGATACAACTTACCCCAATAGCAAATCGAACAATCTTTTCATTTTCTGCTAGATTTGTTGCACCAGGCAAATCACTCCAATCATTAGACTCTCCATCTGTAATGACTATTAAAACCCTCCTGACGTTTGGCCTGGCACCGTGACTTGATGAGAAGACATTTTGGCTGTCAAAAGAAAGATCTGCTTTAAATACATTGTTGGACATTAGTGTACATTACTGAACATTTTGTCTCGTATGATGAAGAAAATAAGTAAAGGTTGTTTCACTTTTCACAATTATATCATAAGAAAATATTATTGTTCACTTCCTGTCTATACTTGAAATCAACATGAGGTGATGTCATATAATAGCATCATGTCGGCACTTACACGACACGTTTGATGGCATTTGCTGTGTAAGTCCATCCAGTTAACTGACTTATTGCATCAATTTGTGGTTGCCAATTATTATGGTTAAATGTATTAAAATAGTAATGAACTTTGAATTCTGTGGAGAACTGGGAAATGGCAAACTGCAAACAAAAAGAAAACAGCATGTTAATTCATATGGAAAAATAAAAATAAAAATATAAAATATATAAAAATAAAAAATAATAAATAAAAAATTCTCCTAAAACAAATAGATTTTTCAATGTCCAACTGCCTCCATCATTCTTTGGTTTGAATAGAATAAAACTCTACCTGTGTGTCTTTTCCCTCAAACGATCGAACCAGATTTTTCACAAAAACCTTCATTCTTTGAAAATCATCTCGATGTACGCTGCCTGAGCCATCCAACAGAAATGCAATGTCAGCTTCAATTCGACACTCTGTCAAAAAGAAGAGATGGATCAATGTCAGTATTCTTTGCGGTCTCCCTTAAAATGATAGTCAGTTAAACTAATCCAGCTTCTGGCCATATCCATGGGCATCCATGGGTTTGGTTGATAACTGGGCTTCTGTGAGCCACTGGGTTTAGCATGAAATGCATCAAATACTATGACATTTTTTCTACCACCACCTTTAAGATAAGAAAACTCAACATATTAACCTGGAGGAGAAGATGGCACAGCACTTCCAACACGACCATAGCGGTCTATGTTGAAGCATACACCATTGTACATGGTAATACTTTGACAGTCCTTTGGGATGGTTGGTCCACATGCCTGAAGAAAAGACAGTTAAGTCCCAGTTAATAAATAATCTGTTATTTGAGATGACTTTCTCTGACCCCTGCACTGATTTTAACATTGTACTGTGAATCTTTGATGTTTACCAGCTCACCATGGTGTTTTGTGTGACAGGATCACTTGTCATCGTCAAACCAAGGGACATGTTGACTGCGAAGTCTGGCTCTGCATTGAAAACATCCATCAGTCGCTCAAGATACTTTGTGATAGCGACACCGCAGTCTCAGTGATAACTACACCATTAACCAGTTCATACTCCATCCATTTCCATACTCGTTTATCACAAGCGAGTATGCAGACAAGTGAGAGGTTATATACAAATAAGGACTCATGCTCACATTTACCAACACCAGTTAACCTTGAGAGGAAGTCACAAGGTGAACTAAAAAAAACTCTACACAGAAAGGCCCCAGCTGAGGTTTGAATAAGGAACTTTGTTGCTGTGAAGCGACAGTGCTAACCACAGCAACACAAACTGAGGCAACAGATTTTCTTGAAAGGGTCATAAGGATCATCTTTATATGTAAAAATAAGAGCTGCTTACGTGGTACCAGAAGTTTTTGACAGGATGTGGTAGAACACACATATATTTGACCTCTTCCACTCGGTGCGTACTGTTCAAGAGGAGCACTGACCAGCACGCTGAGCAAATAAAACCAGACATGTAAAATTAGACATGACAGAAATGCTTGTTGTAAAAAAAAAAAAACGTTAGTACTGTGGACCAATGTGTTACAACAACATCCAGCTTTGACTTACTCTGATGATCTCTGCACCACCTGGTATCCAAAACCTGCAGCATTATTACTGAGGGACTTCCAAGCCACGGGGTCGACATTAAAACAAAGTGCAGGCATTTAACACTGAAGAATGAAGAAGAAAGAACTATATCATTTTTCTGTCTTAAAGTTTTTTGAAAATCTATTGTCTGTGTCTTGCTTTTGGTGCATTCACTGGATGTAGTAGTACCAATAGGGTGTGCTAAAAACGTCCTCATTCTAGCCAAAGTGTCTCAAAACAATTCTTAGTTTAGAAAACATACTGAAGATCACATCTGAGCCGATTCTCTGTAACATTTCCTCCATTCTGTATTAGCAGAAACACTGTAATAATGATCATTTATAATTACATTTAACATCAGAAACTTTAAATGTACAGTCAAGGTCTCGTAGAGAAACAGATTTTTACTGAATTGTGACAATCACCCGCCTTCTGCAAAGAAACTCACACGTCACTGTTATCGGGGTTCAGTGTTCTGCTCAATAATACTTGACTTGACTTAGGGACTGGGAAATAAACCAACGACCCTGTGATTTCCCACTCTACTACCTGAGCCACAGTTGCCCGGCAAATCAATGCACTGTTCCCTTGACTTTGCCCTTATTCATTTTACTTTCGTCCATTTCATTGGCATGTATGTGCTTTTATTCACTGGATGTAGCCAGAAAATTTCAACCTCAAGAGACCAGTGAAGTTTGTACTCTTTTTAAACGAGACTACACCCTGTGTGCGATGTAATGTATGATGGTACCGAAATAAAGCCTTTGGTCAATAAATAATAGATATGAAGATAAAGAAATAGATGGAAAGATGATTAATCGCCATGAGACCCTGAGGTTCTGCTTTTTCTTGTCACCAGTGTAGCCAGTGCTAGACTACCGCAGCCTTTATGTCTTATCTATTCTAGTCTTCAGGATAGTATAGTCTGTACTGTCTTTTGTGTTATTTCTGTTGTGTGCTCATTGTGCAGTCTTGATTGTACATAAAGTCACATAATTTATGTCCATGTCTAATGTACAACGTCTCCAGTCCTTTCAGTACCATGCACAGGCTTAGTGGATGGCAAATGACATATTCAGATGATCCTGACAAGAAAACTTTGACGGCATTTCAACTGATGTATGTTTAAATGGGATATAACTTATGATTGTTTGTTTTGTTTTTTCCCCTGATATTTAACTTAATACCTGCAACTGGATTTAGGTGTTCCTTAAAAATCAGTCAAAATGTTTTCCAATAGCACTAACATAATAAAGAATTACAAGACGGCTCTCTGATAATAGTAGGAATAGCTCTGCTGGTCACATATTGATGTTTGATATTTGATTCATTTAGGAAATTAAATACAAATAGTGGATCTGATGATCTTCATTGTCTTTCTACACACTCTTACTGCAGTTATTAATCTTTCAGCCCTGGTGGCTATTTAAAATACAACACCCTGATAATAGGTTACTATAGGAACATAACGTACATCCAATAAAGATGTTATAAATGAGAAAATCAGAAAATAAAATGACAAGATATTTCTTACCTGACAAAAATATTATAGTAGTAATTATCCTGTCCATTGTGACGCTCCCATGGAAAGTACTGATGATGAGCTCATGCAAAATAATGTGCTATTCTGGTGACCTGGCGAAATATTTCTGTCACTGGGAGGTGTTGAAAGTACAGTGCCAAAATCATAATGTGACTCAAAGACAAGTCAGCTAGTTTGAGGAACTCTTAGGTAGGTGGGGTTACATTCTTGACACACTTTCTGTTTTAGCACAGTGACTGTTGTCAGAGATCTTCTGTACTCACTTTGAACCGATCACTCAAACACTCAAAACTCATTTTCATTTAATTTTTTTTTTTTATTCATACCTGACCACTTCAAACAACGAATTTAATTTCCAGACAAAACAGATTCATCCAATCAGTAGATGTAGTGAATAATGATGCTACCAGACTGGTAAATAAAGATTAAGTTAATAAATAGCAAAATAAAACTACCCCTAACTATGTGATTGGTGAGTGCAATGCTAAATTCTTTGCTGAAAAATAAGGAAGTGGATGTAAGAGACTAGTGGTTGTTTTATTCAGACAGAAATTGTGTATTCAGTGTACAAAAGTACAAATTGCCTTAACATTGTTCCTTTCCTAAAGAATGCTGCTGGTGTCTCCTCCCTTGACCAGTCGGGGGAGAGAGGAGAAAGTTATATTTTATAACAGACATATTTGAATTAGTTGTACAAACTTCACCACAGACACAGACACAGACCGCAGACAGACACACACACACACACACACAGTGGTGGAAAAAAAACTAAAAATGAAAAGGTCCATTTCTCCTTTTTGTTTGACTTCCTCTGCACTGTAGCTCCATCTGTGAGCAAAATAATTCATTAGCGTGACATTTACGTGGCATACGCTATGAGTTGGCAGACTATTAATGGATTAAATACCTGCTGGCTTTATGACTACTATTGGCCATTCATATCTGTGCCTCCTCTGATTGTTTAACTTCATCTACTATGACTTAATCTATGGTGCCTGAGAAACAGGAATAAATTGCCTCATTGGATACTGGATTTTGAGGAAGAGTGGGCTTCCTTATTGAAAGTGTACCATTGTACCGTTCTGTGCCTGGCTCTGTGTCTGCCAGGAAGCTGATTAAGCCCACAACATCCATTTAGGAAGTGAATATCTTTTCTTGCTAATGATCACTGCTCTTGATAAAGTAACTGCTATTGTCAGCCGAGATCACCACACAACACTCTGATTACCTCGTTGGTGTGCAACTTTTGCATCTTTTCTAAGGGTGGAATTTCTGTGTGAGAAAAAACAGAAATGTGTTGGTAAAGATGAAGTGTTACAACTTGGCTATGTGTACGTGCAACCGTGCCAAGCTCACCAGATGACCCTTTCCTGCAGAGCAAAGGCGATCGAGAAAGGTCATGAAAAAGTCAAGGATCAGCGCACTGTGTTGCTGTGTCTGGATTAGATTTCTAAGGGCAGGTTAGCAATGGTGTCACATGCTCTTCTAGCTTATCTGTGTGTGTGTGTGTGTGCGTGTGTGTGCGTGTGTGTGTGTGTGTGTGTGTGTGTGTGTGTGTGTGTGTGTGTGTGCTATTGCTACATAGTGCAGTTATCTTCCTTCGCATAACCTTTTAAATGACCTTTGGTTGCTGAGATGCTTAAACTAAGTCCAACCTTTCAGCCTTTCAGGCAACTTCAGCTCTAAACCAGCATGTGCAGGCTGCAGGGATGTGTTTGGAAGATGCATTATTTTGTTAGGAGGATGCAGGAAACAATGACACCCACATGAGGCTAATTCACCCACGTCATTCACATGTGTGTGTAGTATTTTCTAGCTATACACCTACCTATTTTCTCTTTATAATGCATTTGTACTTGATTTTCCATCTACAGCTCTCGCCCTTACTGTTCCTCACCAGCGCCTTCCTCTGCCATTCACTAAAACACTCTTTGCCCTTTCACTGTCCGCTCACCACCATGTTACTCCAGCCCCAGTCTCTCTGAATGTCACGGGCCATCTCTGGTTGCGTCCTGTTCTTTTTATAGCTGGGCAGCTGAAATGTGAGGGGTCATAATGGGAGGATAAATACAAGGGCCAGCAGGCTGGAGGGGTGTCGCAGACTAAGGCTGGATCTTCTCCCTCCCTCTCTCTTCTCTCAGCTCTCCTCCTAACCTCAAAGGTAAAAAAAAAAAAAAAGAAAAGTTTAGTTGGCAACTTTGAAAGAATTGTATAACTTTAATTGCCATTTTGTGCTCCTTGTTGAATACGCTGTTCTTGTAGAGCATGAGCCGCATGATTTTACCTACATAGGAGAGATGGTGTGTTGTATTTCCTGAAGCTGAAATACATTTGTGGTTACTGTGACAGTTAGAGCTACATGAGTGCTCCTTTAACCCAGACATATGATCTTTCACTTACTGCTAATACTGACTGAAATACCTCAGTGCTTTCTGTAATACAGTGTCAGTTTCACTCTAGTTCACACTATGCATAATAATTCTTCCTCAGCATTATAGATACAGCATACACATCAGTATTTCTGAACCGTTTAGCTCATCTGTCTCCAGTGCTGATAAAGTTTCCACTTCATTGTACTCATTCACTTTGTAAGTCCATGGTGACTCAATTGTTTCAGTAAGCGGTTATTTAAAAGTGTGGTTATTTATACTCCATGACTTCTGAACAGTGGGATATGAAGCTACGCACTTCTCTCTTATGAAAACCCTACTTTCTGAGCCATAGTGCTTTCATTTCCTCACAGTAATACCCTGATTATATTTAGTTCTGCCTCTTGACACGAGAGAGAGCAAGGGGTGTGTACAGGAGGTTTGGGATAGAAGGGAAGGGGGCAGTGAAGGGGAAGGGAAATGTCAGGGATAAGAGGCTAGAAAATGGAATAGGTCATCCACATGCTTGTCATGTTTTTACAAGGGTGGTCACATATGTGACGGCAGAGGAGGGCGGAGGGGCTCTCTGACACCGGATCCCCTGCAACGTTATGTATTGTGCCTGGGGAATAGTGTGTAACCCTAGCACATAAAGTGACTTATGGTACCGGAGCAGTTATAGCTGCAACAACTGCTGCGCACAGTCGAGATACGAGATGATGTTTAAAAAGACAGGAAAACGTCAAACCAGATTGTCGTGTTTGTCTAACCACATCCTTCACACAGTTAGTCAACTGTTCTCTTTTACAAGTTTCCCATGCATTCACACGGACCACAGACACAAATGTCATGTTTTGGGCGCCTGGATGTCGTTGAACTTTTACCCTCAGGCTGTGTCTTACCTATAAACAGGCCACATGATTTCAATCATCTGATCTTTTGTCTTGCCCCTCCTCTCGATTAGAGTCAGGATGCCTCACGCATATCCCTTCCTCACTCCTGAGCAGAAGAAGGAGCTCAGCGATATTGCTCAGAGGATCGTCGCACCCGGCAAGGGAATCCTCGCCGCAGATGAGTCCACTGGTAAAGAATTTAAAGAAAATGTTTTTTTTTTTAAATGGAGTTTATCTGAAAACTGTTGAAAAATGTTGAAACAGTACAGTCCACAAATGGATCCAGTCTTTAGCTATCTCATTGTTTCACAACCCCTAGGCAGCGTGGCCAAGCGCTTCCAGAGCATCAATGCTGAGAACACTGAGGAGAACAGGAGGCTGTACCGTCAGCTCCTCTTCACCGCTGATGACCGCGTCAAGCCTTGCATTGGTGGCGTCATTCTTTTCCATGAGACCATGTACCAGAAGACCGACGATGGCAAGCAGTTCACCGATTACCTGAAAGAGAGAGGCATGGTGGTGGGCATCAAGGTCGACAAAGGTGTTGTCCCCCTGGCCGGAACCAATGGCGAGACAACCACCCAGGGTGAGAAAAAAAAAACAGACCTAGAAACAAAGAGACAAGAGCAACATATTTTCATACCTCTGTCTAACTTCGTCCGCTCCCTCTTTTACAGGTCTTGATGGTCTGTATGAGCGTTGCGCCCAGTACAAGAAGGATGGTGCTGACTTTGCCAAGTGGCGCTGTGTGCTGAAGATCACCCCCACCACTCCCTCAAGACTGGCCATCATTGAGAACGCCAACGTCCTGGCCCGCTATGCCAGCATCTGCCAGATGGTGAGACATAACAGACAGATGCTGAAATCAGTGTGGAGGTTTTCCACATATTTTTACAAGCTTTCATGGCAAGGACAGATGTATGTATCGACATTATCATACGAAAAACATGTAACAACCTGTGTAGCTATTGTGAAAAAACACATATGTCAGTTCGAATACTTTCTTCACCGATATCAAATGATTTTTTAATGGTCCCAAAAGTTTGACTTCTACTATTTATAACACATTTCAAAATGTTCCCATGATGTCATTTCACTCTGAAATGCTGGTATTGGTAATTTCAGTGTAATGCAGATATGGTGATTCACCACTGAATCACTGTTACGTCTCTTTTGACCAATAAAGAAATCACATTAGTGTTATCTATTTTTACTGTCAGTTGAGATATGGAGGTAACTAAATACTCTTGAAAACTGAATAAGACACATGAAGTGTAGATTTATCTCTCTGTCTCTCTTCAAAAAACAATTGGACAAAATAATTTGATCAGCCAGTGTGGCTGCAGATTTTCTTTCCAACCAGGCAGATCTAAAATCTACAGCAGACCACAAATCTAAAACCACTGAAACCTAAACACAACATGTGGTTTTTAATTCTCATCAACTTGCTTTTTGTCTTTGCCTTCCTCAGCACGGCATCGTGCCCATTGTCGAGCCTGAGATTCTCCCTGATGGTGACCATGACCTGAAGCGCTGCCAGTACGTCACTGAGAAGGTTCTGGCTGCTGTCTACAAGGCCCTGTCTGACCACCACGTCTATCTGGAGGGCACCCTGCTCAAGCCCAACATGGTTACCGCTGGACACTCCTGCTCACACAAGTACAGCAACCAGGAGATTGCCATGGCAACTGTTACCGCCCTCCGCCGCACTGTGCCCCCTGCAGTTCCCGGTGAGCTGGATGCACATGATACTCTCTTGTTGACATGCACACATTTGTAAATGTCACATTGGCATTCAACCATGTCTATAGAAGTGCACTGATAAACTCTCATCTCCCACCTGTACAGGCATTACCTTCCTGTCTGGTGGCCAGAGTGAGGAGGAGGCCTCTATCAACCTGAATGCCATGAACCAGTGCCCTCTGCACAGGCCCTGGGCCCTGACCTTCTCATATGGCCGTGCCCTGCAGGCTTCTGCCCTGAAAGCCTGGGGTGGCAAGAAGGAGAATGGAAAGGCATGCCAGGAAGAGTTCATCAAGAGAGCTCTGGTACGTGTAAATATAAATTAAAGATGCATTACATAAAGAAGTGAAAGTTCAGGGAACTGTCTGGATTGTAAGAAAATATCACTACTGTATTGTGCATTCAATAATACTGTCCTTTTTGCCCCTTACAGGCTAACAACCTGGCCTGCCAGGGAAAATATGTTTCCTCTGGAGGCAGCAGTGCCGGCGGAGAGTCACTGTTTGTGGCTAACCATGCCTATTAAGCATGGACACTCACAAATTTCCTTTCCACCTTCTCCCCACCACTATTAAGGCCATGTCCTCTAAGGCACCGCCTAACAGCGCTTGGTAAAAAGCGAAAGAGAAAGATGGAAAATAAACTTTCCTTTGGGTTGTTGCTGCAGCGAGAAGATCCTGAAAAAATGTTCTGTCTCCATTCCCTTACACTTCATTTTTAAACACCTTTTGTCAGGTGAAGATTCCCACTCTCTTTTTACACAACTTGTACTATTTTTTTCCTTGGTCTGATTCCACCAAGTACAGTATATGTTTTACACTGTTAACCATGGAATAAAGTATTTACCCTATCATGTTGTGTAACTTCCTTTTTGAGTCCTGATATTACTGTGACAGAAGATCCACCGATGATCCACGTCTTTGCCAATTTTTAGATAAGCCCGGAGGCGGCAGAGCCACTCTTCATTACGGGTGATGTCACGGATATGACGTCCATATTTGTAATGTCTGACTGCAACGTTACACTTTTTACACGCCTAGCGTTAGCCAGCTAGCATGCTTCCGTAGTAAATATTATCATGCCCCCGTGCAGGTTGTGCCCTTCAGGCATTATGAGCGCACACTAGAGGTTGGGTAATATGCTAACTGTGAGTATCCTAACATGCAAGCTAAATGATTATAAAACACCTATAGTTTTAACACTGCGGGGAAAACTTATACATATACACACACAGTACATAGACAATGCAATTTATTATCTATTATTTGTAAGACAGAAAACGTTAAAGAGGAAGCAATGCAAAAAAATGCTTGTCATCGCTGTTTCATTTGCTCCTTTGATCAGCCTAAAGTGCTACTATCAGACTCATGGGAACTAAACACTGAGATACAGTTTGTGTACAGTATTGAATGTTAAAAAAAAAAAAATCCCAAACTAGCCTGATTCATATAGGATATGGATAAGGATGCTCTTGATATGAGACACTTTCTACCTGATCTGGTTCTGGTTCTCTCAGGAAACAACAACCAAAGTTCATGATTGTCAGTGCTTCATATTTTCATTTATTAAAATACATATTAAACTTAAGTACAATTGACCTAAGTACAACACCTTCAAGTCTAATCAGAAACTTGAAAGCTTAATACGACAAGACAAACATACCATAAGAGAAGACAAGGGTTAAGAGGTTGCACAAAACTGTGCTACACGGCTAAATGTGCTGCAGAATTGCCACTGCAATGACCACAAAAGCAAACTCAGCAGCAACAGCTGATGATGTTGAAATCTGCGGAGCCTCTGTGGTGTTTGCGCTGCGACACACAAAGCTGTCATCTTGGTCGGTGCCATTGGAGGTAAATGAAACAAAGCTAACATTTGCCCCCGTCACTTGATCCTTGATCCAGTTCTGGAACTCAGACACTCGGGCAAAGACCTCAGGTATACCAGGTGCATCACAACCTAGTCCAAAACTGGTAACTCCAGCTTGGATCCACTTTGAGCCTTGTTTGCATTGCAAAGGTCCACCGGAGTCACCCTGAAAGAGGAGAGACTGCTGGTAAGATGCACAAAATAATTTGTCTGAAGTAGCCTCACTTAGCCTAGCCTAAAATAATATTTTAATAGCAAAAATAAAGTTTTATGGTACCAAAATTGATAAAGAAAGATACAAGAAAAATATTAAATATAGGATATTTTGGCAGTTTAAATGTGGAATTAAAAAAAAGTCTTACAAAACAAACTCTTTTGTTATCCTTCCCCGCACAAATCATTTGGTCAGTGATGTTTGCGAGTGGTTCTACGAGGTAGCTGCAGACGCACTGTTTTCTTCCAATGACAGGAATCTGAATCTCCTGGAGTGGGAAAGAGTTCGGCAAGGACTCTGTGGGAGAGAAAATTCCTGTTGAAATAGTCTTTTCACAATGCAGTAGTAGTTCCTGCACCATAAACACTCATTTGTTTATGTGTCATAGTCACAGCAGCTAAATGCTAATGCCAGTATGCTGACAAGTTTTGATTTTATAATGCTGCTTAATGAAAAGCCTCCAGAATATGTACCATTCATTCCAAGTGCACCCCAGCCAGTGGACCAGCAGGAAGTGGAGTTGTGGAACTCGCTGGTGTTACTTGCCAGGCAGACAGGTCTGATGTAGTCACTAAAGTTGACAGGGGTGCTGAGTTTCATCAGGGCAATGTCATTGTTGAGCAAGGAGTTGTTGTAGTTAGGATGGACGATGATCTGGGACACCGTGCGTTTCACCTCATTAACATTAGGCCCACTCTGCGTCTCTCTCCCGAAGTAAAGTACCCAAGGGCTGGTTGAGGTTCTGGATAAAAGAATAACTGATTAAATCAGTCAGCCAATGCCTTATGTTGCCTTCAAAATTATTTCAGGAAGATGTTTTTTGTATTTATCCAAAAGTTCCCTCAGTAGATACTTGGAGAAGAAGAAGAACATTGAGTTTCTGATAATGTTGCTACGAATTACTGACGAGTACAACGTGTGGCAAGAGCATATTGAACTTCCAGTAAACACACAGACATGTCAAACTCAAGGCCGAATAATAATAATTTCCATGAGATCATTTCATAAGTCCCCCCCATTAATGGCCCACCGCTCATACTACAAGTCCCACAATGCACTGCAACAGTCACCAGAAAGGTCAAACTAAAATGTGTCAGATGAGTTGAGAAACTTACATGACTAACTCTGAAACGCTCTGAGCAGATGCATTAATCTATCTCTCTGCTAGGGGTGCAGGGGTATGCTCAGGGTGGCCTCAGCATGTCATCACATTTTAGACATTGATGTTAGATGACCCGGAGCAACAGCATTGTATGGGAATAATTTTAGATCTTTTTTAGAGACAAAAAAAATAATTGATAACTGATAACATTGCAGGGAGAAAATAGGACACAGACAGCACACAGCCAGACAAGCCAGAGCAGCAATGAGTTCTTCAGACCATCAGGAGAAAAATAAGAAATATAAATCTGCAGATTAATGAACGTGTGGTGTGAGATCATGTGAAAATTGTTCATTGCGTGTGTCTTATGGTCATTGTATGAGAGTTGGTGGCTGCTGAGTGAGTCAGTCAACTTCACACCGTACAAAGTGTGATGAGAATAATTGCGAGAGTCACAGTGACATATGTGGTTTCCACCTTAGCAGTTCTGTCTCAGTACAACCGCATAGAGTGTTTATGGCAGCAGCTGGCCTTGATACTAAGATAGAAAAGTTAGACTGCAATGATCATGTGAACCAGGCAAGAGTTACCAGATGTAAGTATATCAATAAGGCAACATAGTTGAAGGATATATCAGTTCATGAAGGATAGTTAGCGTATGAGTACTTTCTGAGTACAAATGCATTAAACCTGTGAAGGCTTCTAATTTTTGCAACACTAACACACGTCCTATATGTTTGTCTGATGAGTTTCACTTACGTTAGTATGCAGTGGGCTGCCGTGAGTACCCACTGGTCACTGATGAGGGTCCCTCCACAGATGTGAATACCTCTGCCTGAAACAAGGAAGTGCACGCTGACTTGCCATGGCCATGACCCAGCTGTGGCATTGTCACCACCCACTATCCTCGTGTTAAGAGGTGCTATTCCACAATCTGACAGAGCATAGACAAACGTTTGTGAGTACAAATGCAGGGAAGTTATTCATTCAGTTTGTAGTTGTGTTCATTCAAAGTTAATGTTCATTGTTGTTATGGCTGTATGGAAGACATGTAACGTGGCTTACCTTGAGCCATTGACTCTGTAGGAAAGAGATGAAAAAGTTATTTACATCTGTTTACCTCAATGTGTGTGTTTAAATATTAGTATAGTATGGTATGGTATGGTATAGTATAGTATAGTATAGTATAGTATAGTATAGTATAGTATAGTATAATACAGCAAAACCCTCTAAGTATACTGTGGTATAAATCATATTGTAGATACGGCATGTGTACCTATAGACACAAGGTGGCACTGGAATTCCTGCCGCTTCCCCTCGTTGCACCATTATAGGAATTTTTTTATCTGAATCTGTCCCGATTTGTTTTCAAACAAATACAAATATGGAAAGAATTACAAATACAAATCTCAAAATAGATTCCAATCTCTAAGTGTGCTTGTGAAAGAATGGTACCTAAAATGTCAATTTAACGATTTTTTTTAACACTGTGAATCGGATGTTTTATTAATATTAATTAATATTATTTTATTTAATTGACACATTTTTTGCTGTGCCTATGCTTATTATGTATGTGATCTCTTTCCAAGTTTAGACTCCATCATTTAGAGTTATTAATTGAAAGTACTGCCTCATGTTCTTCTACTTTCATGCCTTTACTGTATGCTTAAATATTACACATGTATTGTGTTTTGAATCCAGAAAGAGGCAATTCATCATCCTAAATCGCTTAACAATAACTGACGTACTACACCAATTATTGACTAACCACCTAAGCTATTGTAAAATAATTATTTGATAGCTCTGTGCACTACAACAATAAAAACTGCCTATATATTCACATCACATTTAGATGTATTTTAAATGCTTAAAAGGAAAACAGATCAAATGTGATACATACATACATACATACATACATACATATAGCACCACTAACTACTGTTCATCCTGAAAATTACCCTACAGTTAAATACAAAGTCTCTTTGACTTTTAACACAAATTAACACAAGCTAATAAGAGATCATTTATCAGTTTGTAATACAGTACATTACAAACTAGTAACTCAGTGTAAAAGCTCACCTTGCCCAATGAGGGCTGTACACATCAGGAGGATCCACACAGTCCAGTCTGCCATATTGTACCGTCAATACCTTTTTGCCTTCAGTAATTACAGCTTTTTACTGCTCGCTCACCCCTCTATTTATATGTCCTTGTGGCATACTTCAAACCTGTTCTTCTTGTTTCCCTGGGCACATTAAGACATACTACTGTGGATCAACCCACAACAAAGGCAAGCATTACAAGTATTTAGTTTGTACAGTTTTCCTGTACAAATAGCAATGTGTCTTTTGTTGAATGACCACACCACACACAAGGATTTGAAAAAAACAGAGTTTGTTATTATTATTTTATGTCTTACATAACCATAGTTGTACAAGGAAAAGGCCTTAGTATACTGTCCTACAGGTTCTGACTGTGTGTGCTGTTGCCATTTAAGCAGCAGTGCAACAAAAGAGCCCATCTATTTTGAACTTTGCCCTTCAAATCTCACAGTGTTTTGTGGTAAAGGTGGTAAAGGTGGGGCTAATTTGAAAAACTTCCTAAATTACTGCCTAAATTCTGACGAGGCCGTCCTCTTTCGCCCGTCTATATGCCCTCAGGACAGTGACGCAACTACTCTATGTCCCTAATCGCATGCTACAAACAAGGCCCTTAGTGATCTGACATTGTTAACTCTGTAAAGGCTTTAGCATTATGTACCTATCTGTTGTGTCTATGGAGTGAGACAATCATGTCCTCTGTCCTCAGTTACCATAGTAACAATCAAGAGTGGTCTCTTCTCTCCTAAACACAAACATACAGCTGCTCAGTGCGTCTCACAACCTGAGGTAACACCTAACACGACCCCTACAGTGACCTCAGGACATCTGCATGTGTGAACCCCATATGTGGCGCGCTAGAATAGCAAATTCCCTCACACACTGAACTGCGGTGGAACAGAAAATGAAGTTACTCAAGTGCAGCACAAGTACATCAAACTAGTACAAACTTGTCCGCTAAATACAGCAGAAAAATGATAAGATAATAATGCAGGTGTGTCATCATTTTGTTTACATACATGCGTGACAGGAGTGAATGACATGACGGAAAGACAAAAAAACAAACAGTCTAAGCATGCCAAAAAAAAAACCTGCCTAACTTTCAGATTCATTTCTTGACCCAGCACCTTATCACGTATCCGCATAACACATATTTCCTGCTCTCTTATCACGTCAGCCAAAATCTGTCAAAATGTTGCAAAAACAAGCATCCACCTCTCTGTACCACACTAAACATTCGACCTAGACCATTTATTGTAAAGCAAATAAATATACTGTATGTAAAAAAGTTTCATAATGACAGGATTTTTGAATTATTTGAGATTACTCTAAACTGATTTGTAAAGGTTGATACAACCCGGATCTAAAATCAGGTTGTATTTAAGTAGTGGTAATGGCATAATAATTCAATTGTAGTGGCTTTTTGGGGATCTACCTGCTAACTAACTATATGTTAAATAGATGTTATGTTAAAAGGTCATGAAGGTTCATTCAAATCTTCTGCTTACTGCCCCACCTCAACCTGTTTTTAACTAGAATCAAAGATGTATTATTTTTCAGTCCAACCAGTGAGCTGTTTTGTTTTACAACTCAGATCTTTGAGAAGAGTTTAATCTGGGGCAGATTTGGACTGGACAGATCTACGACCATCTGGTCTTATAGAGCCATGAAGATGTTTCACCTCTCATCCAAGAGATGTCTTCAGTTCTGGAAGTAAGTTACTTAAAGCGCAACAATCATAAACACATCTTCACAATAGTTACTTCACTCCTTTCATCAGCTGTGTCCTCCTACAAACCCTCTCGCCCCCTCCTCTTCTCCTGAGATGCACTCAATCTTTCAGCCTGATGAAAGGAACAAAAAAGAAAGGCGAGTAAACGTGATGATGAGCACAAGGTGCCAAACGCAAACAGGGAAATGGAGCACATGAAGCGCTCAACCATTTCAGGTCTCACTTTTGTTTCTGCCTAAAGCAAACAGAGGCTAGCTGCTTCTCTTTGTTTCTAGTGATATTAGTCATCTTGGCAGCAGTGATTAAACACAATGTCAAAATATTTCTTTGCATATGAATGACCTAAAATCAGGTTATATTTAAGTAGTGGTAATGGCATGATAATTCCATTGTAGTGGCCTTTTGGGGATCTCGTCTATCTGCTAACTAACTATATGTTACATAGGTGTTATGTTAAAAGGTCATGAAGGTTCATTCAGATCTGACCTGCTTACTGCCCCACCTCGAAACCTGTTTTTAATTATACTCAAAGATAATTTCTTTTTCAGGAAGAATGTCTAACCAGTGAACTGTTTTGTTTTACCGGTAATTAATTGCAAGATGCAGAACATTTCACTTCTAGGCTGAAACTTTCATTTCAAGTGTTTGCACCGCTCGTTCACCTTGACAATGTATACATTACAGAATGTACAGAACATGCTTATCTAACCTGATATTAAACATATGCATTTTGACACTTATGTCTTGATATTTACATTTACTTAAAGCGCAACAATCATAAAAACATCTTCGCAATAGTTATTTGACTCCTTTCATCAGCTGTGTCCTCCAGCAAACCCACCCGCCCCCTCCTCTTCTCCTGATATGCACTCAATCTTTCAGCCTGATGAAAGGAACAAGAGCGTCAGAAAAAGAAAGGAGAGTAAACACGATGTTGAATAAGAGAGAGTTGTACATGAGCACAAGGTACCAAACACAAACAGGGAAATGGAGCACATGAGTCGCTCAATCATTTCAGGTCTCACTTTTTGTTTCTGCCCAAAGCAAAGCAAGGCAGAGAGGTAACACAAGAAAGGAAAACAGCTAATCAAGTTAATGAATATTCAGAGGGGATGGATGAAACAGACAACACCTTTTCCTGCAAACACCAAGCACTTGTTGTGGCTAAAAATTAACTTCAGTCAGACGTAGTGGTCATAGCGGGAGCTCAATAGAAAGATAGACGCCCCATACAACTGGGGAAAAAAAGAACCATTCTCCTGTATTTATCCTTTTTTTTATCCAAATTTAACACGACACTAACTTTTCCCCAGATAGAAAAGAGTTGTAGTTTTGCCTTAGTGTTTGCCCACATAAGCCCAGCAGGGTCACCCTCTCCGTTTGTTCATGGCAACACTGCACCAATGTAAAGTAGCCCCCAAACCTTGGCCAGAGGCCCGTCTGAATTTTAAGTTTGCCCACTTGTGTGTCTCTGCACATCTCCCTCCTTCTCCTTTTCGCTCTATCACCCTCCAGTTCTTGCTTATTTAGGAGGACATACACATATCAAAGGGCCTCCTTTCACTCCTCGGAGGCCTCGGGACAATATTTCTTATTTCCCATCCGGCTGGACAAACCCGCCCACTGTCACTTCGTAGCTCTATATAAGACAGCAAAAAGGGCCTGGTGATAAGAAGTTGTTTCTAGACAAGCCTAGCCATGCGGTGTAAAGTCCTCGTCTATGTAGCCTTCCTGACTCTCATAAAACATGGTGAGTATTGTGTCATGGCACACACACAGGTTGTATTGTTTCTTTACCCAGTGACCAGGTTGACATACTTTTGAGTTGAACAGGTAAAATTGGAATTAATGAGTCTGAACTATCTCAGATGGACTGTTGTTTGAAGGTTTGTTGGCATCAGATATGTTAATGTTAACATGCACCTGGCTTTTATTTTGTGTTGATGTATGGTGTGTGTCAGGACCAAAGCATAGCTGCATTAGGAACTTTTGAAATCAGTGAATAGGGCTTGCAAATATTGGATCTACCGGAGTTTTGTGTTAATATAATGGAGCGATGTGATTTATTCAGAGTTTGGTTCAGCCAAAACTCCATTCGGGTTATCATAATTGTGATTTCCTTTCTAGAAAATGTATGATATCCCAATGTACAGGATGACATGACATGACATGATATCACAATATAGTATCTCATACATAGCGAAAGATTTTGTCCATATGTTCTTGCTGAATAACATTCATGCATGCATTGTTTATATACCAGTGTGTTATCTTGTGTCTAAGAGATTTAAGGATGATAATCACCAGGGTTACAAGTTCCTTCTCTATTGCTTTTTGGGTGGTGGATCAGTTTAGTACAAGCTATTTTTACTTTTGTACTCAAAGATGAACACCTACCTGTGAAAGTAGGTTATTAGTTATGTCTTTTTATACCCATGTTCTTTTCCTTCCTGTCAGCCTGCTTTGATTGGCTCATCTGTCACACTTAACAAGAGGAGAAACATAAACACTTCACACCAAAGATCAGTGTTTGGCTCTATGGCTCTCTATCTAAGTCTTTATTGTACTAGTTACTAATTAAGCTCACCGGGTGGCCAGACCTGACTGAAAGGCTTTATATTGACACTGATTCAAGGAGGTATAGTGAGATTATTGATTCACGATTAGGGGTGAAAAGAAAGAATGTGAAGCGGAAAATTTCATTGAACTACAACCCCTGACACAAAATTCCTTCACTTCATCACTGATCATTTGGCTGAGACATTTGTCATTGTAGTTCTGTTGTAGTTTGTTCTTGTACTGTAGGTTGTTAAAAGATTGACTTAAAGGTCCATTTCGTCTCACCTGGTTGACTCGGTACTCACAGAATATGGCAGAAATTGGGCTTGCAATCAGCAAATACACCGCTAGATACTTCTAAATCCTACACACTGGTCCTTCAAAGTGAGCTAGCCTTGTGGCTTCAAGTGGCATTCAATGTTTTTGGCTTGGTTTACATCTTTACATCTTGATTTGTGTTTTTGATCAAAGCACTGAAATGTTTAGCTGTGATAAACAGAGTGTAACAGTAGGGAAAGCAGATAAAATCAACTAACTTTTATCAGCAATATAAGCTTGCTAACATAGCTAACATTAGCCACTATTAGCTATTGGTTATGTTAGATAAGTAATATGTTGGAGCCAAAACTTCTAAGTGTATTTCATTAAACAATGGTGGGTTTTGTAGTTCATGGATTGAATGTTTTGTTTGAAAGAAGAAGATAATGTTGTGTTGATTAGCTTAGTTGGTAGAGCGTCCATGTACAAAGGCTCAGCAGCGGCCCAGGGTTCAAATTCGACCCGCTGCCCTTTGCTGCATGTTCCCCACATTCCTATCACTCTTCAGCTGTCTCTATCAAAAATGAAAGCTTGAAAAAGGCCAAAAAATATCTTTGAAAAAAAGAGGAAGATGACAAAAGAAACAAATAATGTGTCAAACAATATGTAGAGAAGTAGTGTAACATTATTTTATGAAACTTCCTCTAAAAGTTTACTCCAAGGATATTAGGCTCAAATATAAACACTGTCAGTTTAACTCAAGCAAAACTGCAGTTGAAGTTCAGACTCAAGAATTAACCAAATATTAAAGGCATATTTCACCAGAAATCCACACAGTCCTACTACCAAACAAACAACTCTCCTGTGTTGCAGCAGGGAGCTTCAGTGAGCACTGTTAAGTCAAAGCTCTGAACTGTCTTTCTCTGCTTACAGGGTCTCCAAATGAAATACAAATAAGTCCAAACACAAAGACAACCCTGCCCTGCTATGTGGCATTCCCTCTCTCTGTAACGGGTGATGAAATAGACAAGTCTCTCATCGAAGTCAGCTGGACAAGTAACGGCTCTGACATCGCCTCACTTAGTCAAGCGGAGACGCAAATAAAGGACGGCTTCAGATGGGACACCAGAGATTTCGTCAATGGGGACTTTTCACTGACCATCCCCAGAGCCAGTCCTGACCTGCAGGGGCTGTACGAATGCAGAGTCAGCTACAACTCTACAACACTGCTCTCTAGTAACGTTAAAGTCAAAAACAACATAAGTAAGTCTTTGTTCGGTTGTTGAGATTTGAATTGGGCTTCATGTGCACACTTGAACCTAAAAGCACGACAAAGATGAACTGTCTAAATTTCTTCTGCTTCTTCCCTTTTTTAGCTTCCCCTACTCTCTCGGTATCTCAGCAGTGGGTGGTGTTGGAAACAGAAAGCCAGCTTAAATGCCGGGCAGATCGTTTCTATCCTCCTCCTGTCTTTTTCTCCTGGACCAGAGATGGAAAAGTGATTCAATCTCCCTACCAAGTTGAAGGCGAACTGACTACAGATGGGTACTACATGGCTGAAGGCAACCTGACCCTCTACCCTTCCCGTGAGGACCAGAATGTGACCTTTGGCTGCAAAGTGTCACACAATGGCAGCTCTCAAGAGCAGGATTTCCAACTTAATATCACTTGTGAGTTACATAAGAACACGTCGCAAGTATAAACCGCAATGACTCATCACATTTTTCTTTCATGTACAACTTAAGTAGCTACTTTCATGACCGTGCAAATGGTTTACCTTTTTAATCTAATTAAGCCTGTGATAAGCCCAAAAGATTTTATTTTATCCATCCTCAGATCTCGCTTCTGTAAGACTTTCTGCCTTGCCCTCGGGCTCCAACAATATTCCTCTCACTATTTACTGTGACGTGGAAAGTTTCTACCCAGAAGAAGTGGCTGTGTCCTGGCTTCAAAATGACACGGTCCTCCCTGAGCCCCCCACCACTGAGCAGAACCCAGATGGGACCTACAGAACCAGACGCTATTACACATTGAGCCCCGAGCAGAGGGAGCAAAGTGGGAAGGTGGAGTGTGTAGTTAAACAACCTGGGGTAGTGCACCCAGTCACTGGCTTAGGGTACCTGGAGAAACTCGACCCCCAAGGTAAGTTTTGAATTTGAAACCTAAAAATACTTGAAACATTTGACGTGAGCCATAAAACAATTATGATATTCTACACTCTTATCAGATGAACAAACAGAACTGTTTGTCTTGATGTTAATGATTTGTCATTGCCACCTACACCCACTTCCTCTGTTCCCCACAGATGAGTCTCCGGTGTTGACCAAATCTGCCAAAGCATCAGTGGCTATGATGTGTATTTCTCTGGTACTGGTCTTCCTGCTGTGCTTTGGCTTTTCTTGGAGGAGGAGGGATGGTGAGTCAGATCCTCCTCCTCGCCATTAAGGCAGTTGTCACCTCTTAAATTAAGCATATCTGTGACCCTCATCACAGGGCATACATTCAATAACCTTTTCATTTTAAGATTGTTTTATTTGGAGTTTTAGAGCCCCCAATTTTACAGATTCAGAGAAAAGAAAGAAACTAGAAAATATATGTAACTGTTTTCTTTGTTATCCTTTTAACTGTCATGTGACCCCCTCAGATTAATTTGCATAGTTGCACACTATCTGCCAGCTCACCCTCTCCTTTTCTGTCACACTCTCCTTTATCTTCGTTCTCTCTCCCCCTCACTCAGAGAAACAGAAGTCCCTGAATGTGTCAGGCATCATCCTCCCCCCACGTGTGATTGTAGGCCAAAAGGGCAGGGTGACAGTGAGCATTGAGGGCAGGAGGGTGGACCGAGTCCAGACTGTATGGTTCCTCAATGACACCCCTATCTCGGACACTTCACTCACAGGTAGGAGTGCTTGACCACATCCACATAATCACCGGCTACTGGTAGATAATGCGTTGACCTCGCTGACCAGCATCAGTAATCACAAACGCCAACACAGTTTTAAAGAAATGGTTCGGCGGTGAATACGCTTATTTACTGTCAGGCTGAGAGTTAGATGAGAAATTGGATGTCTGCAGGCTACTGTGAATATGAAACTAGCAGCTTGATCAATCAACACAAAACCGTAAACAGAGCATGCTGTGGTTTTATGGGGGCGTTGTGTGCTGAACTATTTCTTTGCTTGGCACAGAGTCTTGTGACACCTGATACATGTTTATACATATTTTTAAGCACATAAACCAGTCAGTCTGTTCTGTAATGAGATGCTGAACAGAGATATGCTAACTGATTGTTAATATTGACGTCTAACTTGAATGAGTATATTTACCAAAATGCCCAACTATTCCTTTAGAGCTACTTAAGTAGAAATTATAGGAGGAAAACTGGATGTTAGAGAGGAAAGGGGAATTAAATGTGTGTGAAATATATTTGATCTGAATTGCAACTGTTCCTGAAACACACCATGTTTTCTCTTTCACACTAAATCCTGCTAACATTTAACAACTTTGCGCACCATAGGAACCTCCAAAGCTAACTTTAACTGCCTTTATAACCCCTTAACCACCATCCATCTGCCCTATGGTTTAACTCTCACCTCCCCAGTGTCAGAGAAAGGTCCTCTGCTGGCCTCCAGAGGCGAGATGGGCTACTACAAGCTTCACACGCAAGGCCCGCTGCACTCATCCGGAAGTGGGATTCAGCAGCTGGTCTCCTCACTCACCTTCATCCCCCAGATTTCAGTCCACAAGGGGGCGGTGTTTAAGTGTCAGGTGTCCTACGCAGGCAAAGATAAGATTGTGATGGAGAGGGTGTCAGAGAAGTTCACAATTCTGTGTAAGAGAAGATTTTTTTTTCATACTAACTTCGCCTACACTTTTTAAAAAATTTTTTTAAGATTTTCACAATTTATGTACGTTTGTCTTGTAGCTGCTCCAGAAGTGTCAGAAATTCAGCTTGCAGAGACACAAAATGACTCAGGTGAGCCGATCTTCTTTTGTATTTCAGTACATTTAAAACGTTCCTGGTTGCAAAAAGCTACATCCCAGCAATTTCTGTCTTGCAGAGGTCATCAGCATGACAGTACGGGCATCGCATTTCCATCCGGACGTCATTACCTTCCGGTGGTTCTGCCAGGGGGGTGAGCTGAGCCCTGTGGCCTCCCAGGCCTCATCCTCCCCTCGGCCCAATTCTGAAGGCTTTTTCTCAGCCTCTAGCCAGTGCAAGCTGCCCCGGAGTGAACTGGAAAAGGGAGGCACTAAAGTGTGGGTCAGTGTCCATCACATTGCCCTGAAGCAACCGGTCACCCGTGAGACCAGAGGTAAGAAAGGGTGAAAGAAGAGGCATAAAATGTAATGATTCATCTCAGAATACGAGTGTTTAAGTCCCAACTTTATCCCAAACAGGCTTCATGAAGACTCCAAGCGTGTCCGAAATCGTCTGCTCCACCTCTTCCCCGGATCAGACTTTGACCCTGGGGTGTGAGATCACAGATTTCCACCCTCCAAACATATCCGTCACCTGGCTGAAGCTCAGAGAGGGAGAGCGGGATGACAGAGAGGAGGAGGTGATAGAGGGAGGAGAGATGTGGGGCCCCATACGGACTGAACCCAGACTCTACAGAGCCACGGCCACCCTGAAGAGAAGGGCGACAAATCAGGAGAAGAAGGAGAGAGGAGGAGGGATTATCTGTAGAGTGGAGCACTGTTCCCTACTCGAACCTATTGAAAGACACTGGAGAAATGTCGACATTGGTATGAATCGTCACAGGCACTTTTATTATCAACAGCTTACTCTTTTGGATCTGAATTTAAAATTTTTCACTCACCGTTTGTATTCCTTCAGTTGCTCCCTCCATCCCTCCATCGATCTCCGTCTGTTGGAGCAGTGAAGGAGTCGGTGTGTTCTCTCTTCTGCTGAAGGGAGGCCACCCTAAGGTCAACTTAATCTGGGCGGCGGGAGGCCAGACTCTCTCACCGCTGGTGTCCAGCGAGACGGAGGAGATAGGAGATGATGGACAGAGGGAGCTGAAAAGTGTGTGCGCCCTGGAGAAGTCCACGAGCCTGCCTACAAGTCAGACAAGCAAGCAGCTGGAGAGACGGAAGAATGGCCACGCAATAAGTAGGTGTTCTTCTTTTAGCTCTCTCTTTGTTTGAACTACGTACACACTTTCCTAATGCAGGAAGAGGCTGCTTAGCAGAGAGTGAAGGCTCCGTCGATGTAGCTTGTGCTCAGGTCGTCACCTTGCCCTTTTTTAATTATATTAAATAGTAATCTAAACTTTAAAAATGACAATGTCATTTGTTTTCTTCACATAAATGAATGAAATGCCTCCCATAAAGATTTGGGCAATCCTCCTGGGGGGTCAGTTGCTTTGCTTTTAAAGGGAAAACTGTGCAAATAGTTGTGAGGGAAGCTCTGGGGGAAGATTTCTTAAGACTAGGAAAATTATCCTGGCCACGATGCCGTCACAGGAAACAACCCTTATGATGTCATGAATATCGGAGCTGCCCTCATCATTTTGACGGTGTTACTGTACAGAAACAAAAGCTGCAGTCACAGACCCGGACGCCGAAGGAATAGAATACATCGATGAAAAAGTGGATGGAGAGAATAACAACAACGAGGGGGACGAGGAGACAAAGTCAGAGGTGGACGAGGACAGTGACAGAGAAAGCGAGGAGGACCGCGGTGCGTTGCACATCAACAGAGTCAACCTGAGGAGGGGCGCCAGAGAGAATTTGAGAGTGTGTGTGGAGATCACACACCCTGCGCTCAAGCTTCCTGTTTACCGAACCTGGACAGGTAAGAAACTGTAAACAATTGTTTAAACTAATGTAGTTTCAGGGATTCATTAATTAATTAGAGGAAGTGAAATACAGGAACAACATAACATCATTTTGACATATGACATATCAAGATTTTAAACACACATGCACATTTTAGCAACATGAAAAACCAACACTAAGGCCATGCAACCTTCTTCGTTGAATTAAATATTACATATGGGGGAACTGACAGAGGAAAATAGTCAGTCTGATACTCAACAGGAAGTTTGTTCACATTTTATTTTTCAACTTGAGCTTGTATCCTCTTTTTCAGAGCCCAGTGAGGAAATTTCACCTTCTGTATGAAAGTCCTGATGTGCACAGTTCCTCTCCACATCTATCCTATATAATACATCTAATATACTGTATATCTCTATAGTCAATATAAAGTAGTAGTCGAGGTTTTAAGCACATCCAGCTGACTGCGATGTGCTCAACAATTGTGTCTTTCGTCTTTATTTATTACTTTTAATCCTTTTTTTTTTTTACTCCTCGTCCGTCATCCATTAGGCCTTCTTCTTTTTCAACTGCATGATTTTTACAAATGCCCGTATTTTTGTACAGAGAATTTTACAATAATAATCCATTTCTGTGGATTTCTTTTCTAAATCTGCATTGGAAAATAAAATTTTAATCAATTTCTTCAAAGAGCTGTTTCTTTGGATTCTGTTTTTGTCGATGAAAATGTGTGAAAGGGAGATACTGTTGTTCACTTCTGCCCTGTCTTTTAATATCTGCTCTTGGTCAACCACTGAAATAGGTTCTCATTTCAAAACGTACTTCTGGTTTTTTTTTTTCTTTTGCACCCACACCACAGATGTGTCACTTCACTGTGCTAGTCAGGGGAGTTGCTGTAATTAAGCTGTTGTTTAGTTTAGAACTTCCTCCTCTCAGATTATTCAGCAATGTCAAGCACTGTCGACAAAACACACATTTTTATTTCTGGTATATGAAATCAAGCTTGTATTTTTTTGTCTTCCAGCAACTTTCATACATATTGTAATTTTTTTACCTTAGTGCTTCACACTGTGTTTTGTAAATCACATGACCAAACCACACCATACTCACAACTGTGAACATACGTTTGCATGTACTGTGTAATATTGTGAACGATAAGTGATTCACATAATCTGAAACTAAATTACAAGCCAAATAAAGACTCAATGATTGATGATTCTATATTTGATGCGATTTGATCTCAATAAAAAATATAAACAAATGTAAATATTTGTGAGTCAGAATTTCTTAATTGTAAACATTAGAGTGAACATTATTTAACTTTAGCTAAAGAGTTTTAACAAAGGGCGACTGTGGTGAATGGTAATGGTAAACTCTAATGGTATGTTTGTGAAAAGAAAACTCCAGCTCCACTCCAACACTGACAATGTAGAACTCATTTTAAAAAAGGACCCAAAGTTCCTCTTGGCATGGCACCTATACCCACAGTGCATCTTAAAGTCACTAGCCTCGAAAGCGAACTGAAGCGCAGCCTACAGAGTTATTTCTTTTAATTTCAGACCTTCACATACACAGATGGGGTTTTTTTTTTCTTCTTAGACTTATCGGCCGACTTGAGACATCACTTTTAGCCTCATCAGATTTTCAAAGCTCCCCCTGGAGACAACTTAATAGAAGGCATGATCTCTGACATCTGTAAACAGACTTTGTAAAAATCAGCTTTATCAAGTGTGAGTCATATGGTCAACAGACTGATTTTTCGTAACTCTGACTGGTAATATCTTATGTTTGCTAAAGTAAGCAAACTGACTATGACTTACGGTAGCCGTGAGCTACTGGCCATACCAGGCCAAATAAGGTCAAAGCAGCAAAACCACAGAGTGTTGTTGGACTGGCAAGGGGTGTGTTTTATTGCTCATGCATTCAACTTTGTCATAGATGAAGCATGAACTATTCTTACTTCCAAAAATATCATATCAATATCACTTTGAGCACATTGAAGTGCTGCGTGGATGATTATGAATTTAACAAAGTAACACTGCTTAGTCTGTGCTGTAATGTTTGATGGTCTGTAACACAACTGATCAATTAAGATGTAAGGGGCTTAATATGAACAAATAATGTAAGAAAACTGCTGCAAACACGCTTATGAAGACTTTCTTTCGTAGAGAAGCTTTTCCCACCATGACTGTATTTGATGTAGAGACTATGCTGTGGCTTAGCAGGTCTATTTTGAAACTCCAGTGTGACACTTCATCTCAGAAACCATATGCACATCCGCAAACTGTGCACCACGTAGGCTTGATGCACCGGCGACTCAGCTGCGTTAATCACCCTCTTCCTCATAATAACACACCGGACATATGTCAGTATGAGGAACTGAACCGACAGAGGGGGTGTCCAAAACTAGGCCAGGTCTGGAAGGAGCATGTCGACGAGCTTCTCATTCATTTTGATTTAAAAAATAATAATAATTAAATGCACAGGCCGGTTTGGTTTGTCAACACACCCAGAAGAGACTACGTCAAATGATCTGAGAGTGAAGCAGGGAGAAGTTTGAAGATGGACGGCGACAGTCCGGCTTCCACGGTGGAGAGGACTTTCTGGACAGTTTGGGTGAGTCGCTGCATCATCCGAATCTAACGTGATGTTCCGATTTGAATTTTAAATTGAGTGAAATGTGCATGTAAAATCTGTCTCTGTGTCCGTGCAGCCCTCTCTCTCTGTCACACACACACACGCGCGCACGCACGCACAAACACTGTGGTCTGAGTGTTTCTCCACCCCTCCCTCTCTTTCTTTCTCTCCCTCCCTCCCCTCCTCCGTGTGTTGATAACTCTCTCGCACACGCAGACATGAAATCATTGTCGAATCATCTGCCACAAAGTTCAGAAACTAGTTTATTGTTATAATTTGCTGTTTGTTTGTTTCTATTTAACCCTTAAAAAAAACATGAATTCATATTGATACATTTTTCATATACTGTCTAATGGCCTGTAAATTGCACGTGCATGCATTTTCAGTTGATTTTATTTGCTGCTGCACACTGATTTAAAGAGTTCAGCTTACATGAGCTTATATTCATTTAGAACAGATTATCTGATGGTTTGGTAATTCAACACAACGCGTGTCGCTTATTCTTAGTGCCAAATTACACAGTTCTTTCCAGAAACCATCCTCTGAAATTATGATGATTTTATATAGCAGTAAAATAAGACATTAAGCTACAAGAGTCTTTTGGATTACAAGTACAGCGTTTCACCTGACATTTTTGTTTGCCCGGTGCTGTAACTAAAAACATTAATGCCGGCTGTAGTGTGTTCAAGGGTTTGAGTTTCATGGCCCTGCTATTATTGCACGCTTAAAGTTGCATGAATAACAATGCACCAAGTGACTTGGTTTATTGCGAAAGGGAACCCAACCCTGCAATTCTCTATGGGGCGTCTTTTGGCGTCTTTCAGCTCATTGTTTTTGTTTGACAGCCATAACTTTACTGCTTTCGCTCTCTTTCAGTGTTCTCATCAAGTTGATTTACAGCTGTGACAAGCAGCTTTTTTTTGATAGTCAGGCCACAATTGCCATTTTGTTTCACTTCATGTATAGATTCAGAGGTCTGAAGCCAGGCTAACCATATGCTACCTTCCCAGCACCATAGAGCAGACAAAGTTAGCACCTAGCTGGTGAACACAGTGCAGCATTTAGCAACTAAAGGACCATTATAGAGCACATTCATCAGATCACCTGAAACATGACTCTGCTCTGACGGCTAACACGTTCACCATCTTAACTTTAAAAGGTGTCACTGTTGTGTTTACAGTCAAAAACAGTTTTGCAGGTTTAAATGGAAGCATAAGTAATGTTGTTAGTTACACCCGTGCCAGAGGTGTTGGACGGGTTTCCCACACCAGACTCAGGACATGCTTGTGTATAGGCTCATTGTTTAGTTTTAACAGGAAAGGCCTTTCCTCGAACTGTTTCTGCAATGTTGTAAGAACGCTATTGTGCAAGTAGCCTTGTATTATGTAACATTAAGATTTCCCTGGAACGCCCTCAGACCAAATATATAGGGAGGTATAAAAATAGGGATGTCCAAATACTTATGGCTATAATAATTTTGAATCTTTTTAAAATGAAGGCAACAAATGTACATTGTATGCATAATGAGGAAATGTAAGAAACTTGCATAGAAAAAATGTTGATTAATCAATAATGTAATCAATAATAAGTCAGAAAGTTTCCCCTTTTCTCTCCATCTCATCCTCAGAACTATATAACAGAAGCTGTCAACAGATTCTTCAGACCAGAGCCCACAAATGTTGTTAGAAATGATCCGAACTCCCTTCAGGAATCCGCTATTGACAGTAAGCCTGCGAAATCTGGCCACACAGAGGGTGACGCCATCGCACGGGAAGGCGATGAGGAACAGCATCTTGCATCAGTCTCTGTGTTAAGCATATCTCATGCAACGGTTGCCTGGGAACATTGCACCACAGACATCGACTTAGGGCCCGATGAAGGGAGTGTGCAGCACAAAACCCAGAGTACAGGCAGTGAGAGCAAAGAACCTGAGGAAGATGAGGGCATGAGGGAGGAACCGTTTGGCCAAACGGGAAGCGATGAAGCAGAGGCACTCATCACTGAATGCACAAAAGAAAATGAACAAGAAGAAAGTGGTGTTCAGAACACTCAGGGACAAGATGAGGCGCAGGAGAACGATGATTATGAGGAAGATGTGAACTCTACGTTACTAAGTCTTACCAGGGATGCAGGGAGCAAATATGTGGAGGAAAGTGGAGATAAAGCTGGTGCTGAGGAGGAGACAGAGAGGGTAATGACCCCAGATGAGCATCAAAAAATGGATGAAACTATGACAAAGGAAGAAGAAGGTGATGAAGATGAGGATAAACAATGTTTGGAGGAAGAAGACATTGAGGTAAAATTGTGTAGGATCAAAGATTTGAGTTTAGAAGAGGAGGGTAACCTGTGCATAGAAGAGACAAGGATGCAGAGGGCGAAAGTAGATACAGCACCGATGCTTGAGGAAGTAGAAAACAGTGATGGTGTGTTACTTCTGGCCTCTGAAAATGAAAACAAGTCTGACGAGGGAGCAAAACAGGCTGAAAATCAGCCCTCAGTCTGCGAAGAGCTGCCGGCTGACCACGGAGATTTCACGGGAGAACCAATCCTCACTTCACTGCATGTTGAATTACAAATGGCCTGCGACAAAAGTGCCATTGTGTCTGAGGATGAGCTAATTGTTGTTGCACAAGAGGATGCGATGGCCCATAGAGGTGAAAGTGAAAAAGTTGAGGATGCGAAAAGGAAAGCGGATGAGAGCACACTGAGAGAGCAGGGCGCTGACTTTGAGGGAGAAAGTGCAAGTGAGGCTGCAAACAAGCAGATAATATATGAAGCGCCGGGGCAGGAAGACAACATCAAGTCAGTTAAAGAAGACAGTCAGGAAAAACAGATTTCAACTGGACATGTTACGTGCAGCGAAGAAGTCATGCAGAATGCTCAAACGGAGCTGCACACCGGTGAATGCGCAGATGGTCACCAAGAGGATGTGGCTAAGGACACCGAAGGGCAAACCAAAACAGAGACAGATGATGTTGAAACAGAAAGCCATGAAGTGATCGATGTAAAATCTGGTATGACAACAAGAGACGTCTCTGTAGATGAGAGCTTTTCTGACAAAGATAAAACGGAAGAGGTAAGGCTCTCCAGCGAAGAAGGCAGCAAAGAAAGTTACATGGAAGTCGCGTGTACAACCACCTCAGTTACAGTAAAACCCGAAGGTGAGATTAGACAGGAAATTAGCGAAGAGTTTAAAAATATTTCCCTGGAGATGTGCGAAGGCCGGCTTGTTTTGTCCCGGGAGCTAAATTCTCCAGCATGTGAGGAAACGCATGAGGGAGTTCCTGAATACAACAATGAGTCAGGGCCAGGTGAAAATACAACACAAAGGTTCCTGGAAATAGGCGATTGGAAGGAAATCCCAGCCACGCAATTACCAGAAGAGGTGGAGAGCAAAGAGTCGGAGTGCCTTCAAAACAGTGGCTGGAGCGCTGACTCTTTACTTGTGAGGGAGTATATGGAAGAGGAACAAGACCGCACAGAAGATATCAAGAATAGCTTTGACTTGGTTGTGGAGGAGCACACTGAAATAGTGCAACTTACTGAGGCTGGATTGCCGCAAGAAACAGAAAAAACACTTGTTGAACCGGTCATTCAAGAATCTGGAGTTCTATTTGGGGAAGAGGAAGCAAACATATTGGTTGCCTCAATGAAGACGGCGATCGAATACTCGGAGAAGGAATTTGAGCTTGACGTTGGCTTAACAGATGACACTGATAAGACAACAAAAGAGCTCCAGGATGGGACTGAAGAGCTTTTGGTTGAATATGAGATAGATGAGGGGTCATGTGAGTCCAAAGAAGCTGATACTGCTGGAGATGGCCACGAGACAACTGGAGATGTAGCAGCAGAGGAGGTGGTCACTGTCGACACGTTAACATTTCTTGAGGCTGAAGTACATAATGACAGAGAGATGAGCTTCTTCCAGGCATCAGTAGATGCTATAAACACAGATCAAAACAGCTATAGGACAACTAGTTTACAAGAAGTATTTATTAAATCTGGATTCCTGGAAGAGGAGTGACCTTAAATTACTTGAAGATAGTGCTGTAGAAATGCAAGATGCAGGTATAGACTTGCAAGAGGAGGAGGCAGCAGAAGATGAAGTGCAGGACAAAAATGAAATGGAACTTTCAGACCTGCATGTAGCAGGGACAGAAGCTGAGGTAACCACAGAAAGGAGTGAAAAGGAAAACACTTTGACCGTAGAGTCAGTGGAGACACAAAATCAGCTATCAGGTGAGGAAGCACTTGAGCTAAGCAGTGAGGAAACTGAAACAGAATGACAAATCAATCACGGCTGAGTCGAAGCCAGAAGATTTAATTGCGATATCGGCAGAAGAAATGGAAAAGCATGTGACAGAATCAGAACAGGAGGCGAGTTGCGCTGAAGAAACCGTTAGCTCAATCAGTGAACATCAAGATGTGATTGATCAAGATATCCTTGACTTGTGGATACAGACCGTGTCAGAGGACGCGGATGACGTAAAACAACAAGAAAGGTCTGAACCTGGACATGAGATGGACATGGAAATAGAGCCATCAGACAAGGAACAAGGAGGAATCTCATCAGTGCAAACAGAGAAAGATGAAGAGCTTGTAGAGTCAAATTCAGGGGAATCTGAATTAGTGACTGACACAGAAATGTCTTCATCAACAGCAGAGTCTGGGTTTTCGGACCAGTCTGTTGGTGAATGGGGCACACAGAACAGTGAAACTCAGCTACTGAAATCAACAAGCACTGGGTCAGTTCAAGGTGTATATGACATGTTGGCTAATATGTCAGAATCAGCGGACATCTCTGAACTGTCTGCACAACTACCTGAATCAAACTCCGAATCTCAGGACATATTGATGGAGGGAACCACTGAGACAAGGCAATCATATCTGAAAGAGGAGGAATCAAGCACAGGGACAGAGTTTCACCCTGATTCAGGAGTTACATCATCAGAGACAAGACGTCTAGATGAGGAATCGGATCAATCACAAGAAAAAACAGATGAAGAATCTGGGTCGCAGACGGAGATTGATGTTGACGACCTAACAAGGAAAACTGACTGGAAAGAACCTGAAGAAGCAGATATTAAGTCAGTTACAGAAATGAGCGTTCTTTTCAAAGTTGACGAAACAAAAGTTGAAGATGAGCCCCGTGAGACAACTACGCCTGACTCTCCTGATGAAATCAAACACACTGAGGCTTCGTTACTGGAGGGAATTGTGTCGATGGAATCTCATTCAGAAGGAAACATCCGTGCTGAATCGGAAGAGACGTTATTGAATCTGCCCTCACTGGACCAACCGCAGCCCATATGGTCAGAAAATGTTGTTGATTCATTACTCAGACCAAACAGGGTTGACATGGGAGAACAGCTGATGACGAGTGAGTCTGAAGATCAGATGGAGGTACTGTATGTCTCTTTAAATTCTGAATAAATTAGTCAGTATTCAAAACCTAAAGAGATACTGATGATTCAACTGTTTTTGTCATTGCAGGTGGACGCCCTTGTGCTGGACTGTACCGCACAAAGGTCAAGAATAGCTGTTAAAAACCCTCGTGTGAGGCCCCCCAAAGATCCCCGCTCCCTGCTACATATGCCCTCACTGGAACCCACACCCTCTTCACATGTACCAGTCAAAGTGCCTGTAGGTGTGCCTTTAGGAGGTTTGGGCATTGGAATAAAATTACCTGGTAGGTTACCTATGACACACAGAAACTTTCATCTTTTATGTCGAGCTATTTTTCATAATCTGTATATATTGTCACACATTTTTGTTTTTTAGGGCTTGGTGCAGGTTTTCCCGTTTTGAAAAAGACACAACGGGTGGTGAGAGATGAAAATAGCCAGACAACCCTCCCCCAGGTAATATTAATAATCTCTGGATACCAGTTTTTGCTTATGTGGAGGTATGTACATTATTAAAATGTTACAATGACCATAGGAACCTGAGACAAAGCCAATGGAGGCGAGTGACACTCCCAAACAAGATGAGGCACAACGCAAGCCTAAATGGATGCCACCAGGACATACAGGGTAAAGTCTCAGAGTATTCACTTATATTCAGCACAAAAGAGGCGTCTTGTGTTCAGATGTTCTCATTCTTAGTTTTCTCTTGTCTCCCTAGATTTGGAAATCCACTTATGTCCGAGCTGAAGAACAAACTGAAGAAAACCACGAAAGAGTGACAAGAAGATCATTTGTAATGCTTTGTGTAAATATCAGAATATAATATACAAATGGCTTCATTTTTGGTGTATATATCAGTCATAAAATGTTTGTCTTGTCGTTTACTTTCCCTGTGTTTAACTTTTGTAATAAAGCTTAACTAAAAAGAGGAATTGCATTTTCTGAGACAAAAAATGCTCATAGCTCAGTGAATCAATACACAAAAGACTGAAACAAATGGGGGAAAAAGCATGCCTTTTTAAGGTTAAGGTCATATGCTTTGTGAGCACCAAACTCAAAAAAGACCGAGAAACATGCTGAGAGGTAAATAAGTTGTTAGACCACACTGAGCCTGCAGAACAGGGATGAACATATCGATCTGCAAGATATCCTTTATCTCGTATGTTGATGATGGTGGCTGAGAGTGCTTCCTGACACCAGTCGGGTTGAAATCTGGTGACTGTGAAGGCTATAGGGTATTTTTTAAACTCCTCAAACCATTCAGTGACTCCTTGTTTTGAATCATGTCCATTTGTGTTATTTCCAAAAGACAAAATTAATATGAATGAATTATTGAATGAATTAGTATTATTAGTTATTATTAGTTAATGAGATTCCAAAAAAAACAAGCATGTATGAATTGATTTGGTGAATTGTGAAAGTTGGAACCAGAATCAAAGAATTGTATTATAATAATATTGTATACTATAATTTTATATTATACATGTTAAACCGTGCAGAGGACAGAGGTTACAGGAGTGTATTTACTTCTTAAACCTACTTTTATCGAGACAGTAGGTGGCAGTATTACCCCCAATATCCACATATGTACACCACGCACTCTGAAACACACGAAGAAGAGGCTTTCGTCTGTGATTGGTTGCAATCGTCCAATGAGCGTGAGGGAACCTGGCGTTTGAACCAGAGGGGCGCTGCAGTGGGTTGTGTCAGAGAAGAGACTTAACGATGTTATTTTGACATTAAGTTGACGTTAGTGGACTGGACTGCTTCATTCAGCATAACTTGAGTATCAAAACAACTATTTTGCATATTTTCGCGGACATAAACCTCCAACGGAAGTGCCAGGTTGAGACAGGTAAGTTTGTTTACGTTCTAATAACTAACGTTACAAGGCTAATATTAGCTTAGCCCCGTTTCAGGAGCGTCGCATGCTTCGAGCATACCATCACAAAGTTATTATAACTATATAAATTCATTACTGCTGTGAACTAAGATAAAACTTAATAAAACTACACCGACCTGTGTTTCTCCCCTTATCCTGCCATGTTGTGTAAGTTACCTTCATCGTCATCGACCCTTCTCTGTTGGCCTAAGTTGCGATGTTAGGAGAGGCCCTGGGGGTTAGTAGGTGTTAATGTGAGTCAAACAGGTCCAGCACGACGTCCTACTCCGGTTCTGTCAGTGCCAAATGACATGCTGTATTTGATGTGTAAAGCAGGGCTGTCCAAACTTTTTATAGAGGGCCAGATTTTATTTTCATTGTCTCAATTATCATTTTTTTAAAATTACAGTGTAACCAAATCTAAGCCAATCAGGTGTGAACGAAAAACTAGTTCAGTAACTGGCCCCTGGGCCGGACTTTGGTTTAAAGTATTTCAATTTCAATCAAAACCTTAGGGCTGTTAATAATTGCGGTGTGTTATTTGCACAATTTAACTTCACATGATCTTTAAAAGTTTTGTATTAATTTAACTTTTCAATCCACAGGCTGCGAGTACAATGAGTCTGAGAAGACACCTGTAAAGATATGTGTCAAAAAGTCTGAGGAGGTCATTTACTTTCTCAAAAAAATCAAGAAAATCCTGCTTTCCTCCAGTGGAAATGAAACACAGATCTTCTAACATGGCCAATGAGACGACAGTGCAAACCTCATGTATTCAAGAAAGTCAGGAAGATGATGAATGCCGTGAAAACATTCCACCAGGAGTCACTGCTGCAGCTGGCAAGTCAAAGTTCAAGGTCCAAGAAGGAGATGTAGGATTTTCCTTTACACAGCCAAGTGGAGAAAATGAGCCTCTCTCTGACAGCTGCACCTTTTCAACTCCAGCACCAACGAGCAGCATTGGTCAAGGCAAGGTAAAGTCACGGCTCTCTGGTCTCCAGTCTGCTCTAACGCCAATTTTAAAATACTTAAATATTGGCAACAAATGCCCGTCTCCAGAGCCTTTAAAACATGGAAACAATCCTCATCTGAGGAGCCAACATCCCGGCTCAGATCTCTCCACTAGTCATACAGGTCCATCATCAGGTGACACAAAAGCTCCCGTGTGCTGGCTGAATGACGAATACCTGCCAGAAATTACTCTCCTTGATGTAACGGGTGACTCTATGATGCAAGTCACCAAAAATGATTCGGCTCTTCCTGACAGCGTTCCCACTACACCTGTAACAGCTGCATCTGTGAAGAGCAGCATTTACCACTCCCCAGCCGTCCCGGCTGAAGGTGTCCACCAATCCAAACACTACTGCTCAAATACCGGTCCGTCAGAACAAGACACTGGATCTTCTTCAGTCTCAAGTTAGTAGTCCCAAAGTGGAGAGTGGCGCTATAGATCGGGCAAGTTCAGGCTCTAAGAACACCTCTGAAACCTCCCCTGTTATGAATCAGAATAGTTCAAAAACTAAACCTCCTTTCAAACAGAATGACACAATAACTGTGACAGAAACGCGCTCAGCTGACCGGACTACTGTGGACAAGCCCTCTCCTCCTGAGGTCTGTAATGCTAAGGAAGTTCGCCTTCATGAACTGTCGAAACATAATGTGACCACAGCCAGCGAAGACCCTAATGACAAGATGTCTGACATCCCTGAGAGCATAGATGCTCCGCTGCGCTGGTTGGATGACCGATTCTTCCCTGAAATTACTCTCCTTGATGTTACACGTGATTCAGAGTTTTCGCCGGGAGTGGAAATATCCTCCATGAACGTCACACAGGATATTTCACCAGTGCAGAACGACATGCCTCCCTCGGAGCTTAGTGGACAAGTGGCGGCAGAGCCTGGCACTCCGGAGATGATGCAAAGTCAAGATTTGTCCAGTACTCTTGAAGGCAATGTCACGCACACCATAAGCTCCTTCAGTGAACAATCTGATAAGTGTGTGGGTGAAAACGCGCAGAAAGCTTCTTTGGAAGTAACTCGGGATATTTCTATGGGCAGTGGTTTGGAAGACAGCGAGCCGTCGCTGGAGCCCAGTGGACAAAACATGGTGAAGATTCAAACATCGGCGGAGAACACAGATACCCACCCGGCTAACGTTACGCATGACATAAGCTCTTCGAGTGACATGTCTGTTCAGTGTGCTGCATCACAGCTCTCTACATCTGATGTGGTGACTTCTAACGCCGTGGAAGCTAACAACGAAGAGCTACTTAGCGGCCAAGACACTGAGTTGAGCAGCAAGGTGCAACAACCAAGTCCAAAACCAACCGAATCGGTCAACACATTTACCGTTGCCAAGCAGTCCAATATGAGTGTCTCCACCAGTGTTAACACTACTGCTGAAACACTGTGTCCCCAGAATAAGACACTGGATCTTCCCCCATCTAATGTAAACAGTCCCAATGTGGAGAGTGACACTAAAGATGTGGCAATTTCAGTGATCCAAAAACAGCTCTGGCCCATCGCCCGTCGTTAATCAAAACTGCTCACCTGTAAGTGCAAGTGGTTCATGTAATGTGCAGAATGTCACTTTTGACAGGAATTCTCTTCATAAATCCAGCGGCAACACTATTTTAGGAGAAGCTGTTGCTGGAACCTTTTGCCTTCAGAACACCTTCGATACCAAGTCTCCTGCTAAGCAGAATGGCACAATTACCGTGTCGGAAACAAGCTCAAGCGACAGTCACCTGAACACGTTGGACAAGCTCTCTCCTCCGAAGGCCTGTAATGTGACGAGTAGCCCCAAAGACAACAATTCTGAGGTCCGCCCTCCTGAAGTCTCAAAACACTAATGAGGCAACAGCAAGTACAGATCCCGATGCAAAGACGGTTGACACCCCAGAGAGCACGTTTGAAGCTAATCCAGCCGTGGAAGTGGCTCCTGGAGCTGATCGATCTGGCGAGACTAAGGATCATTCGCAGTCAGGTCTGCCATTGAAAGATGGACTTTCTGACTCTTTGGGCCATCAGAGCATGGACACAGAGGATAACAAAGTAAACACATTAAATTTGGATGATACCCTGGATTTAAGGGCAGACGCTTTGATAACTTCAACACCCATGACTAACTGCAAAATGTTCAACTTCCACACCGAGCGACACGAGGGCAGAATCATAGGGGCACAGAAAAAACTGTATGGCGAGGGTCCAAGCAAGCCAGATGGTGGTCCGGCACCATCGGACGTTCTACCAAACATCGTCTGTGACCGAAAAACGTTCCTGACGCAGCCTGCTCCTAAATCCCTTTTGCCTCCTTTGAAAGCCGCATCCCAGCTGTTGAAATACAAGCCAGCCTCCTTACTTCCAGGAAGGTTTGACCCGTTGACGTCAGGCCTGCCCATGACGAGACAAAGGAGCCAAGCCGAAGCTTTGAGGAACACTGCTGCTTCTGAGGCTCCCCGCATGGTAGGATTTTGTCTTTCTTTAAGATGTTGACGCCACCTTCTGTTCAGTGAAATAGATCAAATTAACTCTTAATAACACAAGCATTGACTGATGACTTCCTCTGTGCTTGTGTATTTAAGACCGCAGGAATATCAGCCCCCTACAACTTGCGCGCTTCAACAACAGGTAGGGTGTTTGTGTATTGTGTTTTTAAAATTGGATTGATTGCAGTTTTGTCCATCTTAAATGTTGAGGGTGCGTCATTAGACAAATGGGAAGAGAATTGTAAGAATTAATGCACTATGAGCTACTTTTTTGGTTTTTTTGCCTCATTATTTATTATTATTCATTATCATTTTTTCATTATTTACTTGAGTCACAAAGTATAATGCCCTTCCCTCTGTGACGTTAGGATCCAAGCAGCCCAATCTCGGCTTGCGGAAACCACAGTTGAGTGGCATACCATCAGGCATCCAGAGAGCTGCTCCAGGTCTGAAGCCGCCGTCAGCAAGAATCAACACACAACTTTCTTCAAGCACTGAGAAACTCTGCGGACCTGCAGGTGATCATACAGTGCTCGTACTGGATATATTCAGTTGCGCATATGAAAAATAATAATAAGTGCATTTGACATTAGTTTAAGAAGTTCACATTGGGCTTTGCTGTACATACAATGCATTCAGTATTATTATTTTATTTTATTTTTTTAATATTCAATTAATAACATAGTGTCTATGTGAAATAATGTCCACACTAAGGGAATGAATCAGCAGTTTGTCTGTCTTGTGTGGCGTGCATGCTCATTAAATTGTTTTTTTCTCCATCTTTGAACAGCTACTAACCCTGCGACGAAGATTTCACAGGCAAAGAAGCACGCCTTAACCAGAGGTGAAGCTCTACCAATAGCTAAGAGGAAGAAAATGGGTAAATACTGAGACGCTGCAGAGGAACGCTGTAATCCTGCAGCTGTTTTCTTTAGCTTTTTTATCCTGACAGGGTTAGTGCTAGTATAGTCCTAGAGGTAGTTTTCACAAACGTGACAAAGTCACTAAATGACAACAATTATTATGACGAGAGTTTTCACTTACTTGCGGCATCCTTTCAGATGCTCCCTTACCCTCCGGTGGTGCTGCAGCTTCAACATCATCAGCGTCATCTTCCTGTGATGCTGCAAACAAAACCAAAAACCTGAAACCGCGCACAACCAGTCAGAAATCTTCCAAAATCCAAAGAGATGGTAAGTTGGGATTGTACCATATTTTTCTGTTACGCAGGACTGATGTGACTTTTATGGTCTAGTGGTTTCAGTAACTTCGACTTTCTAACGTGAGTCACTGACCTGCTCTGCTCTGCTCTTTATCAGACACTGCCGTGCCAGCCAGTACTGCTGAAACATCGACGACATGTAATGCTGTTAGCAGAGCCAAAGCCTTGAAGCAGCCTGTAACCAGCCATAGAGCTGCACTACCTAAACCCCAAAGCCATGGTAATGTTGGAGTGCTGAGGCCACTGGAGGTTTTAATTAAACATCTGATGTGATGTGTATTTGTTATATTTTCTAGTAAGCTCCAACTATCTGCATATTAAGAGATCGTGTAGTTAAGTGGCACAGTGTTTTTCCTGTATTAGACATCTTCCTTGGTTACATTTCGGTTATGAATCTTCATAATAATCATGATCTGTGTCCCCGTGAATAAATTGCTACACTAGGTCAGAGCAAAAGCACTGCACAAAGATTACCACGATCACACAGCGTAGCCTGGGGGAAGCAGAAGTACTATATGGAAGTTATAAACCAGGACGGCGCCTTCACTAAACAGAAATAATTATTCAGATTGTGTTGCAGGTTGTGCCAAATGTGCCGTGCTTGAACAGCAAGTCAAGCTGAAATCGGAAGAAATAAAGAGACTGAAAGAAGGTATGGCTCTTTGCTGCGGTCTCATCTTAATGATTTTTATTGCAAGTGATTAGAAAACAACATGCTGCAATATCCTGAAATGAAAGACATATCCATGCTTTTTCTCATTTCACTCATCCAATAGTTATCTTAGTAATGACTACATGTGGGAGTAAGCGGGCCATGTCCCACGTTGGCTTAGCTACAGTTCCATTTGGTGGTCTGCTCAGTGAAAATGTATTCTAATATTCTAGAAAGAAAGTTATATATTTGTGTGAATAATGAAACTTTCCCTTTTTTTCCCAGAACTGCTGAAGTACAGAAAACCAGAGGAAGAGTGCTGATGTCGATTCTTTATTCCCAGTGTGAATATTTTTGTTTTAATACTGAAGTTACAGTTTCAAACTGTAAATAACGTTTAATTAATTAATCTATTATAACAATAAATATTCTTACATATAACATTTAACAGTTTTACTCATTGAAGTCACTTGTTTAACATGTTCTGAAGCTTTTCAGTGTTCTGGTTGACCAGTTATATTACTGTGATCTGCTCTGTAACTACAGATACATTATAGGTGTTTTTAATAGATTGACGTCTAACCTATAAGAACATTAAAAGGGCATGATGAGGCTTTGTAATGAGGCTGAAATACTCGGCACTGTAAATATTGAAGTGTAATAATGGATGATTATGAAATGAAGATGCTGTATGTGTGTATAATTTCTTGCGTCTTGCTCTGAAAGGCTTAACAACATACGTATACCTGAGATGTTTTAAATAAATGTACTGTGAATTATCTGAAGAGTTCATTGTGTGTTTTAGAATTTACTGCAGTGTTTCTCAGACTTTCTACGCCACGTGCCACCACAGAAAATATCTCCAAATAACACCATTATGACAGATACAGCACCGTACACCTACCCTATTTCACAGACAGTACACGGGAGGTTTATTCCTAATAATCAGATCATTTAATGTTGATTGTCGTTAAATCATGAAACCAGAGCTCATTTGGATCCACACTGCTCTTTCTAATATTTCCTACTTAGCCACGACTGCGCTCTTATTTTGCTATATTCACACTGTTTATATCTTTTTATATTTGCTGTGCTTTTTCTCTCTCTTTACACTTGTACATATTTTATATTTCACGTTTATTGTTTGTTTGCACCAGGGATATGACGGAAACAGTATTTCAGTTCTCTATTTTCTGTACATATGGCAGTGCTGACCCTAAAATTGACTTGCCAACTATATTGGCCTTACGTTTTACTGACTACATAACAGGACTGATATGGAAATATTTCTATAGTTAGAAATATTCCAGGGAATGCAAAACATCTTAAATTACATTCCAGTGATCCCACAGTTCGTTTTCACTCAATATTTCGAGTGTTTTGATGGTATAATGTGTTTTTAATGTAATTAAATGTTCCTTTTACTTGTATTTATCTAAGTGCCACTACAAGGAGTTTGAGAAGCCGTGATTTACTGTATTAAAAATCTACACCCCTCACAACCCTGAGTGTGTTTTTCCCTGTAGTGAACATTTCCCACCGCTGGGGGCGACATAACTTGTCGCCATGGTTATGTGGCTCTGCCGCGGACCGTCTCTGTGCTTTGTTGATCTGCCGCTAACTTCCTTTCCTGACGCAAGCACCCGGCGAGGCTGTCGCACGCCTTTTATAATTGTGGCCGTTGTGCAGCAAAACTGGATTTAACAGCCATCCAAAAGAGCCAGACACACCACGGGATAACTTTCACAAGGACGTAGGTAAGTCTGTCTCGGCGTGTGATGAAATTATGAGCGACGATTCGTCGTTTTAGCGAAGCGTAGCTACACATGCGGAGAGGCCTGCTGCTAACGCTAACTTAGCAACACACCCCGCGCCACGCTAGCTTTCGGCGTTATCAGATAAAAAAATAAGCGCCGGCTCGCTAAGCGGAAGACAGTATGCGCTGACATCGTGTGGATTTCGTAAAATAAATTTGAAAAAAACATTTAACTGCAACTACGGTTCACTTTTGTCGGCTGCCTGTGAGTCAGCTGTCAAAGCTAGGTAGCGTTAGCTCGTTGCACATCACGTATAAGCGTCGGATGCTGCGTCCGTGCCTGCATCAGCCGCAGATAGCAAGCCATATGCCGTGCCAGAGAAACCTTTAAACAACATCTGTCAAAGCTATGAAGTCTTCAAAAGGTGTACTACAGTCCCATATGGAGCTAACACAGGCCGGCGTCTGATTTGCTGATTGTTTTAGCAGTAACTTCAGTTGAAAAGTAGAAATCTACCTTTTCATTCCTGCCATCCTCAGCAAATGATCCATTGCATTATGTGAGATTTTTACACATTCTGATAAATAAAGAAAAGAAAGTGAATTATATTACAACACTAACATCATAGATACACAAAGAAAAACATAAAACAACCACAAAACGTGTCCAAGGATGGAGAAAATGAGGAGAAGAGAGATAAATACTTGGGGAGATGGAATTGTTATAGCCATTTATACATACTTTAAGATGTAGTCAGATGCTGTGATCTGTTTGTTACCATTCCTCACGTGTGTTATTTTGCCTTCACAGATTGACAGCTTCCTGCAACCATGTCTCGTTTCTTTGCCACCGGGTCTGACAGCGAGTCAGAGGAGTCCTCGTCCGCCGATGAGATCACCCCTAAAGCGCCCGGGACCACTTTCAAGCAGTCAGTGCAACTTATTATAAATCCCGTCATCGGGATTCTTCGACTTCCGCTTGTTTCTGCAGTCCTCTCACGCGTCTGTTTTGTTGCCACAGGTCGTTGCTTCTCAGCGACGATGAGGAAGACACCAAGAGGGTGGTGCGCAGCGCCAAAGACAAAAGGTGCGTGTGGCTCTTATACTTTGTTAAGCTGCGTAGATGTTAAACTGTGCAGATTATCTCACCACTTCGCGTTTTGCTTCCGTTCTTTAATCTCAGGTTCGAGGAGTTGACCAACCTCATCAAGACTATCCGCAATGCTATGAAGATTCGTGACATGGCCAAATGTCTAGAGGAGTTTGAGCAGTTATGTCGAGCCTTCCTCAAAAGCAAAAATATAGTAGACAAAGAGGGTGTCCCCCCTTTCTACATCCGGCTTCTGGCCGACCTGGAGGACTACCTGAACCAGGTCAGTGGCTACAGCTTAATTTAAACAATCTTCAAATATTGCCTGCAGCAAAATAAGTATAACTAGCTTTGGTTTAAAGTCTGACATGTCCCAGAAGCCACTTTTTATAATTCAAGAGCAATAAATAACATTATTTTCTTTCCAGCTTTGGGAGGACAAAGAGGGCAAAAAGAAGATGAACAAAAACAACGCCAAAGCCCTCAGTACGCTCCGCCAGAAGATCCGCAAGTACAACAGAGATTACGAAACGGAAATAGCTGCATACAAGGAGGTAAATTGGGAAAGTTTCATGATTGAAGTCGGTGATGGGAAGCTCTTTCAGTGTGTAACATGATTCTGTATGTGACGGTAAGAGAGTGGCACAAAAGTAAAAAATAAAATGTCTTTGTCTCGGATAGAATCCACAGGAGTCTGCAGATGAAGAGGAGGAGAAGGAGCCGGGGGATTCTGGTGAGCTTGCTGTTCATAGATCTTTTTATCTCAGATCACAAGAACCTAAAAGAAGCTGCAAAGTGTTCATCCTAGAGTAGATGAGTAACATAATAACAGGATTTTAAGTTTTCTCACCTCAAAGTCAAGTGTCAAGATCCCAAATGAACAGCGACATACTAATGTTTACATTGTTGATCGAGTACAAGCTTAATCTCTAAAATCCATCCTCATTTTTTGTTCTGCAAGGCTCGTCCTCTGACAGCGACGGAGAGGGAGCTGATGAGGGAGTGTCAGCCAAGTCCTTCTTAAAGAAAAAGCCTGAGCCGACCTCAGAGGCCAGCAAGTTCCTCAAGAAGGGCTCCGGGGTGAGAGACCAGCATCAGCATCAACAGGGATGTATTACAGGCAGAACACCCGAGACGCCCGGTGCTGACGAACAAATCCTTCTTCTCCCTCTAAACAGGATGAGTCCTCTTCCAGTGACGACGACGACGATGATGTAGAAGACTGGGGCTCGGACACCGTAGACAGCGGCAGTGAGAGCACAGATGAAGAGGGAGGCAAGAGCGCCTCCCTGGCCGTGGTCTTCCTCAAGAAGTGAGTCTCCTTCTCCACATCGTGACGCAGCAGCTCAAAGCGAAACACGACTGATGCTTTTTATGGATTTCCTTTGGCAGGAAGTTTTGATTGTTGAAGTCTTTTAAAAGTTTGTGCTTAAATATGAGATCAGGATTTGCTTGTTTTGCTTTTGTCTGTGGTGACTAAGAAAGCGTTTGAACATTAGCACCTTATTAACAGATGAACTAATGATGAAAATAAACTGAAAAGTTCCAGTACTTACCACCACACACGCTGTGTCTGTCCTCAGGACCCAGGAGACTGAGAAACCCGAAAAGAAGGGCGAGAGGCGGAAGAAGACCAAGAAGAGAGAGCGGCTAGAGGAGGAGGCTGAGGAGGAGGGAGGAGAGGAGGTTGAGGGAGGCTGGGAGAAGGTGAAGGGAGGCGCCCCTCTGGTCAAGGTGAGAGAGAGATTGTGATTTTTTTAAAAAGCCTCTTGGCTGATGAGCTGCCACGAGGTAGAACAATAGAGAGTACACAACCCGTACATTGTGTCCATTCATGTGATCGGTGTTTCTGTGTGCTCTGTCAGGAAAAGCCCAAGATGTTTGCCAAAGGCACGGAGATCAACGTGCCGGTGGTGGTGAAGAAGCTGAACGAGATCTTACAAGCAAGAGGCAAAAAGGGCACAGACAGGTAACACGGCATCTTTCACTGGAGCTCCACTGCATAGGACAGTGAATATTACTAACAAATCGTTATATTAGTGATGCGTATGCCAGGTAAAATTTTGTCAACCGCGAAGTAAACCTCTTACTTATCCTCATGTATATTATTTTCTTTTTCTTTGTGTTATAAATTACATGGAATAATCTAGAAAGGACTTCACATTCATAACGCCTCCATATTGTTACAATTTTATGATCGTTTGGATAATTAAAGTCATCATTGGCATTAAACTACAGTCTTACTTATATCTATCTTCTAACTTCTAACTGTTACTCTGATCTAACCCCTCCACTCCTTTTTTTTCCCTCCCTCTGACAGAGCTGCCCAGATTGAACTGCTCCACGCGCTGGCAAACATCGCCGCTGAGAATAACTTGGGTCAGGGTGTCATGGTCAAGATCAAGTTCAACATCATTGCCTCCCTGTACGACTACAACCCCAACCTGGCCGCCTTCATGAAGGTAAGAGCCATTGTTTCACTAAATGTTACTGACTTCTGTTAACTTCACAGTTTGTACCTGGAGGTTCAAATGAAACAATGCTGACTTTGTTTCCCTTCAGCCCGACATGTGGAAGAAGTGCCTGGAGTGTATAGACGAGCTGCTGGACATCCTCTTTGAAAACAACAACATCTTCATCGGGGAGAACATCGCAGAGGACAGTGAGAATCTGATCATCTCAGACCAGGTAGCCCGTCTCCTCTCTCGTGTTTTTGTTTTTAATTCTGTTATTCTTGGGCGGCGGTGGAAGTTTAAAATAGTTTACCTCCTGCACAAACGTCCTAATTTATGATTGCGCCACTCAGACGATGGCATTGTAAAAAAAAAAACTGCTGTTTGTCAGCCCTTCAGGGTGCGTGGATGCATCTTAACTCTGGTAGAGAGGATGGATGAAGAGTTTACCAAGATCATGCAGAACACCGATCCCCACTCGCAAGGTGAGAACTGTCTTTTAATTGTGTGTATTATCATTGTAGGTGTGAGTATTGGGGGGAAAAAATGCTGCATCTTTCTGCTTTCTTCTCCTTCCTCCAGAATATGTTGACAACCTGAAAGACGAGGGGCACGTCTGTGGCATCATCGACCGCCTGCTCAACTACATGGAGAGCAAGGGCAGCACGGAGGAGATCTGCCGCATCTACCTGCGCAGGATCATGCACACCTACTACAAGTTTGACTACAAGGCCCACCGACGCAGCCTGGGCCTCCAGGGAGAGTCCAAGGTGAGGAGTGGTGCAGCCCACGAGGGAGAGACGCTTTATCACCAAGAGTTTCTTTGCCTGAGATCCTCAGGAATACAAAGACAAGTAGACGTTGTCTCGCCAAGAGCTGTGGCGTGCTCACTTGTGTCTCTGTGTCCGCCGTTTAGTCCGAGCAGGACCAGGAGGAGAGCGAGGGCGAGGACAGCGCTGTGATCATGGACCGCCTCTGCAAGTTCATCTACGCCAAGGACCGCACCGACCGCATCCGTACCTGCGCCATCCTCTGCCACATCTACCACCACGCGCTGCACTCCCGCTGGTACCAAGCCCGTGACTTGATGCTCATGAGCCACCTGCAGGACAACATCCAGCACGCTGACCCGCCCGTACAGGTAGGCAGGCAGGCAGGCAGACACTAAGCGACACAAGAAGACAACGATGAGCCCCGCATGGATACTGAGCACCTGTTTTCTCTCACCTAGATCCTGTACAACAGAACCATGGTGCAGCTCGGCATTTGCGCCTTCAGGCAGGGCATGATCAAAGATGCCCACAATGCCCTGCTGGACATCCAGTCCTCTGGCCGTGCCAAGGAGCTCCTCGGCCAGGGCCTGCTTATGAGGAACATGCAGGAGAGGAACGCAGAGCAGGAGAAGATTGAGAAGAGAAGACAAGTGAGTCCAACATGAGCTGGAGATCTTTTCCACATGCTGGGTGTGATCTAGCTTTCCTGACACGATGTGCATAGGAGCCGTTTTAGGCAGAGTCAGTGATTTTTAGACCTCTTAGATTGGCGCTCGGGGTGGCAGGCTCTGCATGTTGATTGGTCGGTCCACCGTTTCCCTTCAGACTGAAGTATCAGCCACTGAATTTAAACAGACATTCATCCTCAGATTCCTTTCGCACCAACACAGTTGACTGTTGTGGTTTTGAGTACACATTCACGTCTCTCTCAGGATGAATTGTAATTCAGTGATCCCACCACCAACACGTCGAGCTCAGGTTCATACAAGTCCCCAAAAATTCCCATCAGCCTCAGCATGTTGTGTCTTTGTGATCCTGCTAACACACTTGCTGTCGTCCAGAACATTGTTGTACACTATTATAACATCTATTACTTTCCCTCAAAGGTGCCATTCCACATGCACATCAACCTGGAGCTGCTGGAGTGTGTGTACCTGGTGTCGGCCATGCTTCTGGAAATCCCCTACATGGCCGCTCATGAGTTTGATGCCCGCCGCAGGATGATCAGCAAGCAGTTCCACCACCAGCTCAGGGTGGGAGAGAGACAGCCGCTGTTGGGTACGCAGCAACGTCGCCTCGCAGTGCTGCACGGCAGGCTGTTTTAGCCCGCAGAGAAACCCGAGCGGCTTAACTGTAGCTTTTCCGTTTATCCCCCAGGACCCCCAGAGAGCATGAGGGAGCACGTGGTGGCAGCCAGTAAGGCCATGAAGATGGGAGACTGGCGTACATGCCACTCCTTCATCATCAATGAGAAGATGAACAGTAAAGTGTGGGACCTGTTTCCTGAGACGCAGCGAGTGCGAGAGATGCTCGTCAGGTTAGCGTCCCACCTTTCGTGTGTTCATCTTTCAGTGGAATCGAGTAGCTGATTCCGATTGTGATTTTATTTACTAATTCATTTTATTTGCCTTTTTTATAGGAAGATCCAAGAGGAGTCACTGAGGACTTACCTGTTCACGTACAGCAGTGTATACGACTCCATCAGGTAAGCAACGTTTTTAATCGTGTGCATTGAACGAGATCACCCCGAGTTTAACCCATATTTTATCTCGATGAGAATTTCTGCTGTGCAACGTTCCAATCTTTGTGTCTGTCCTCCAGCATGGAGACGCTGTCTGAGATGTTTGAGTTGGAGATCCCCACAGTCCACAGCATCATCAGCAAGATGATCATCAACGAGGAGCTGATGGTAAGTGTCATGGCTGCTTCGTTCTCTCTCTTTTTTTTAAAATTAAAGTTTAATGGGGTTTCTGCATCTTTTGTACAAACGTTCATTTTCATCGGGGTCAGTTTTCCCGTCCTCTTCCCAACAGGCATCGCTCGACCAGCCCACACAGACGGTGGTAATGCACCGCACCGAGCCCACCTCCCTGCAGAACATGGCCCTGCAGCTGGCCGAGAAACTGGGCAGCTTGGTGGAGAATAACGAGCGCGTCTTCGACCTCAAACAGGGCGTCTACGGAGGCTACTTCAACAGAGGTGAGTTCACACGCCGTGCCATACGTATCCCGCATGTTGGCGCGTTGTGCGGATCCACCCTGTTGTTAACAGACCGTATACGCTAAAGCACTCGTCTGTCGATGAATGCGTGGACTGTTCCTGCACTGCAACAATAATAACGTTGTTTTATTTTGCTTCACAGATCAGAAAGGTGGCTACCAACAGAAGCAATCCTACCAGAGAGGTATGTCGAGATTACATTTAAAAAAATGTCTGACCACACTGGTGACCTTCCCGAGCCGACATGCCTGCCGCAGAGAGGCTGGTTGTTGTTTATGCATTGCTGCTTTTAACTATATTGCTGACTGAATTTGTTTTCACTTAATCAGTAACTAACTTGTCATCCATTAAAATGGTGTTTTAAGGATAAAGGTCGGGTCGGCTTGTGTCCGAACAGAACTGGTTTTTACATCAGGTTACACTCGGGTCACATGAACTGACCGAAAGTTGAGTGAAGAATTTAAAAAAGAGAGAAGTACGAACCCTGAGCCGTTTCTCACCTCGTACTTGAGGCAGCTTCAACTTGTTGCATTTGAAATTGTGTCACCTGATCCCGTTTTCTTCTCGCCCCCGTTCACAGATCAGAAAGGTGGTTACCAGCAGAAACAGGGCGGCTACCAGCGAGGCGGCTACAGGAACCAAAACCATCAAAGCAACTATTGAGCCGGGAACGCTGTGGATTTAAGTCTCCTTTAGTCTCCATTCCATAACAAGAACCCGGGTTTCCGTGCTCAGCACTCGACTGTTTGCTGTTCTCCTTCATCTGGCTCCAAACTGCTTTTCACTGACGCCGAATCAGCTGAAAGTGAACGCAGCCGTCGTCACTGCAACTGCGTAGTGTGGTATTTCATTATACAGCCAACTTCTTTGGATAAACATTAAGACTTTTAAGGTTATTATTGCTAATAGAAAATTGTAAAGGCAGCGCAGTGTGGCTGGCTTGCGGCAGTACAGTCGGGCGACAGACGCGTCAAGTATTGTATTCTCAAATAAACAACAAATAACAGTGTGATTTTGAGTTTTGTTTTTATTTTTAAAGAAATTAGTCAGAGCTATACGACAGAACGGAGGAAGAGCTTCATCTTCAGCTGGATAATGGCTTGTGTCAGGATTTTCACAGCTTGTGGTACGTTCAAAGTCCAAAAGAAACAATAGGGCTGTTTACGGTTGTGCATTGAATTTAGTTTCAAAAATATCGAAACGATTGGCCCCTCATATTTTTTTCTATGCATGAGCGAGTTAGAAAGTGCCCCCTGTGATCACATCCTGGATTCTGCATGTAGGGAACATTACAGAATCAGTTGATTTTGAGGTGACTAATATTATGAAGACTGCTGGAAATGTGTTCAGTTAAACTGCGCTCACACACTGAACTTAAACAAGGTCAGAAATCCCTTCTGTTGTTTCACAAAGTGTATTTTTAGTGGTTTGGTCAGAAGCTCTGAAGTCTGTGTGGTTAAACTGGACCATCAGGCAAAAATGTGAAGTGTTCCATGCTTTAACATATTTTATTACTATAAAACTTCTTTTAAAAAATGACAGTTTAAATGTACAGCAGCAACATTACATGTATTTGAAATGTGATCTTTTACAAGTTGTCCATCTAACTTAAAATGTTGCACTTTCTCAATCGTCTCTGAATCATTCCGTTTACCATACAAAGAAATTGAGATCAGAAACCTTAACTACTACAATTTCAGGGTAAAGTAGGTTATGACTGTCCTCTTTAGGCATTACAAACTTAACAAAGTCAAGAAATATGTACGTGTAGATGGATTTGAACTTTTCTTTCATTCCACTCCCACCAATGCCGCATCCGTTTTCCCTCTGTGCTGGTTGGTCTATGAGCTGCGTCCCCTCAGTCTCATTCTCCTGTAGAGCTCTTGCCTCAGTAGGTCCCTCTCTTTGCGGATTCCCTGGAGCACCGTGCGATTCTCCTGAGCCCGACGCACCAGGTACGGAAGTGTGCTGTCCACTGAGCCATACGGCACTGACTTGTATACGGCGTAGCCCTCCTTAGCTGGAGGGAAGAGCAGAGAGACAAGATGGCGTGGTGAAGGGGAAATGACAGCACAATATGATTTAATGCCTGCAGATTTTCACTACCCAAGTCTTGGCTCATAGCAGCTTCAATAAAAAGAGGTTTGGTGGTCCAGGTACAGGTTCACGTGAAGCTGCCGTTGAATAAAATGCAGGACCTCTTGCAGCTGAGGCAGAACTCACCCAGTGTCAGGGAGACATGATCGCACATGCCCAGCAGCTGGCCGAAACACACCGAGCCTCCATCTTTGTCTATCCCCAACTCTTCCATCCTGGAGATGATAGACACAATAGCCACATCAAGTCAGTCTTAAAAAAAAGAGAGTAGCTCATTGCTAACAGGACAAAAAGTTCAGTTTGTACCATCAACTACTGCCTCACCGGCAAAGCGTTATTATGGAACACATTTTAGAGCTGATGTTGCTGAGTGAAGGAAAGACACAGAAAACCAAAGTTATGCAACAATCTAATCTAATCTTTAGCTTGTTTTCCTATAAATTACAGAATAATTTCACTTTTTATGGACTGGAAAAAACAAGAGTAAGATCAGTCATGGTAACAAACCAAAAAGGTTTGGAGCCACTCACACATCACAGCATCAAGTGAGGGTAAAATCAGATTAGGGAGACTTAAAGGATTTCAAAAACTCACCGTTTGGCCCCTCGTCTCACCGACTCCTCATTGTGAGAGGCTATTATGATCCTGTAGCGCTCAGGTTTCTGGGATATGGCTTCCAGCATCACGTCCAACGAGCCGTTATAACTGAAGCAAACACAAATGAAGGGAACGAAAAACGCGCTTGAGACGAGATCAAATCCGATCTGTGCAGCAGCTTTCATCACACCACAGCACAACTGAAGCGCTTGAGTTGATTTGAAATCAGCCAAAACCCAGGCGAGCGCTAGATTCAGTGTCATGTAGCTCATGTTTTCTGATCAGGTCAGGTTCCCACCTGTCGTTCGTGTCCTCCCAGCACCGGTGGATGGGGTCCAGGCGATCCTCTTTCTCAGCCAGCTTCCTCTCCTTGTCCATGTAGGCTCCTCGTACCAGCTTCACTCCCAGACAGAAATCCTCATCATTGGAAAGACGCAGAGCCTCTAACAGGAGAGATCTGGACTCCTGGAAGACACAGTACGGTCTCATTTCAAGAAAATACACACATAGTCTTACAAATTAAATATACTTGCCTTCAGGTAACACTGATATGTGTTCCAAATCCAAGCACCATCTTTGTTGAACTTTTTCATCATCGCCATGGTGACAAGAGTGAGAGCAGGGTTCATGTAGGTGTACTCGGCATCAACCAGGACTCGGACTTTGTTTACACTTGCCTGCAAGAAAACACAATCCATGTAACTGCACTTAAGTTTTTCCGTGTGGCTTGAACTGGCGCTTCACATCTGTACCTCCGCTATTCTGTTGAGTCTCCGCAGGCCTAGGAGGAAGTGGGTGACTTCACTTTCATCCAAACCAGGGAAGCTGATTGCCTGAAAGAGGCAGTTTCAGCCAAAGGTCAGAATCACCCTCATCAACACCGTAAATGTCTGTAGACGTCCGAAAAAGTTGGTGTTATCTGATGCACTGTAGACAAACCTCTCCATCCATAGCTCTGACAAGGAGAGCCAGGTCACATGGTTGTTGTGCGATGAGTTTTGTGAGTTTCACCTTGACACAAAAAGAGACTCGTTAGTGAGAAGAAAGTCACAACGTCTACGCTGAATTTAAAAAAAAAAAAAAAAAACGATACTGGCAGATTTGGAGTGGGAGATTGTTGAAGGACAACCCGGAGCGGCTGTGGACACATCAAACACTAAAATGTGTACTCTAATCTTTTTTTCCCACGAAGTTCAACCGCATTCAGATACTGTTTGGCTCAGGTCCACCACACAGTACGTCAGCGTTGGAAAAAACCTAGATATGTTTTTTCTTGTAGCCAAAGTGGTCAGAAAACGAATATACTAGTAAGTAGCATTGGTATCCCAAAAGATCAAATGTTAAAAGTTCACCTCTAATGAAGTAAATCAAAGAATTAGCATTTGAAAGTGAAGGACAAAACTTTGTTGCATAATCAAGATGTAAATATGTCAGTCGCAGTTCATTTGAAGATGGCCCGGAGAGTCATTTCCTAAAAACATCATGAATGATGGAGGTGAGATGTAGAACGCTGCCTTACACACAGCTCGGGGCTGAGCAGAGCTGTGATCTTCAGCTGCATCATTGGGTCTTTGCTCCAGGCGTTGCTGTGGGACATTCGCACGCATTCCAACATGGCCTCCATGTTGTCGTCATATCTCTTCTCTCTGGTGGGGGTGACAGAAATGATAAACTAACTAATAAATTAATTAATAACTAATTATTAAGTCACTGGTCACTATTATTATTAAGTCACATCAGTGCACCTCCAGTGCTTTCTTCGTTGTCTACCTTCTTTGTTTGGTCAGTGTTAATAAATAATAAATATAACTAAATATTTATGAGCCTGAGCACACTGAGGAAAAATTCAATCATACCCGGTGCTTTCTCCCAGATCCTCCTCGATGGGTACTGCCAGCATGGGCCTCATTCCCAGCAAACTCATCTTCTCCATGGATTGAGAGATCTCACTCTCATTCTCTCCAGCCACAAACTGGGCATACACGGTGGGCCGCAGCAGCAAGGAAAACCCCCTCCTCCCCAGGAGGGTGCGCGCTATCGACATTAGCTGAAAGAAGAAGTTGAGGCAGATGGAAGAGGATGGACATTCACGAGGCGACGCAGATGTAATGTGTCACATACAGTCCTACAGTCATCTTGTCATGTACTCATAGACACAGTGTACATGACAACACTGTCCGTGTGTCAAAAGCCTGACCACCCTGCACGCTTACCTTTCCACAGTTATTAACCAGCACAGGAAAGGAGCAGAGGCGGAAGATGCCCAGTGCCCGGAGCAGCTCATTAAAACTCTTCACCCTGAAGGCACTGGGATCCTCAAAGGCCAGAGCTGCTGAGAGACGGTTGGGGTGCCTGACCCCTTCCGTCCTGGAGACAGCAGTACCCAGCAGCCTCAGCGAAAAGAGGTGAGGGAATGGGGGACGCAATCGAGAGCACAACATCATCCCGGGAAAAGGGTGTATGGAAGTTACTGGCTCGGCTTGTTGGCGGAGTCTCAAAAGAGAGCGAGAGATGAGAGTTGGTATAAATTTCCCTTGTAATTTGGAAGTGTGTACCATCTGCTCACTGAGGAAGCTGTCTGACGTGTTCAATTCAAACGCATTGATCCAGAGTGTCAGAGAGACACCAGAGCCCGAGAGGTCAGATGTCCTCTCATGTCAGAACCTGCTGGACGAGGAGAAGGAAAGGACAGCACAGCACAGCACAGCGGCAGTGTTATGTAGTTATTGCATGGTGCAGTCAGTGAGTTTGACAAGAATGAACAGTGATAATCACTGACTGATCACATAATTTATCAATCAATTATCATCATCAAAATGGCAAAAACCAAAACATCTAGAAGGAGACCAGTATGTTCAAATCAAGACACTGTGTTAGGTGTCTGTTTGGCTTCCCCAAACTACAAATATTGACAATAAAATGGCAGAAGAAGTAGGTCAGTAGAAACACCTTACCGTTCTTTCCCTTAAATGACGAAAAGCGAAGCAGGTATGATTTGACGGTGTGTGTGCGGATCCGTAGAATTCATCATCTTTTGGCTTTTTGCTGGTTAATAAGTGACTGAGTTTAAGTAAACATCAAGTTGACCCTTAGCATCGACCCACAAGTGTTCCCTTAGTTTGATATCAACCAAATGGACATCAATGGACACGTCATGTAAAGAAGCGTTTGTGATGCCAGGCTTTTGTCTTTTGTCCAGAAGCTTTGGAATAAATTTGGCTGTAAAAGGCAATAATTGGGAGTTTTGATGGCAGTGCAGAGTAATTACAACTACATCAGTTTTACCTTATTAACCATGAAACAGAGAACATTGAGTTCTGATTCAGTAGGCACCTTGTTATTTTTTTCAAACTTTTAAGTTGTTGTTTTTTTTTTTCCTTTAATGCAAAGCAACCGGGGGGGAATGATTAACTGCTGCGATCTTGGTCATGTATCTCTGACTGAGAGTCCTCCCAGCTTCACTCACATGCTATTCACGCTGCTGGTCAGCCAGCCCTGAAAGACCCACATAGTTCACCAAATGATTGATGCATTCAGTCATTCAACACTTTGGAAAAAAATCATGCAACAATTCAGAGGTCCAGAAACAAATGCAGAGGTTCAACACATTCTCCAAGTCCTCATTTCACTTTTAACCCCACTCAAGCAGAAGAGATGGAAACAACGGAGCCCCTGATATTTTGACATTTGTTTAAGTCTAGAGGTTATACTGCAACATTTTAGGACCTAGACATTCACGTTCTAGAAGACAAGATGTGTATCCATTCACTTTGAAGCTAGGGCTAGCAAACCACCCATACAACATGAAGGAGATAGCAGAGACAAGGTTTCAAAGAACAATTATATTTATTACATATGCTAAGAAAACTTAAGCATTAACATTATGAAAAACAATGAATGGGAACATTTATGTTGATGACAACAAAAACAATCTCAGGAAAACATGGACTACTTGGAACTATTAGTTAAGGGGGTCACTGTCTACCAAGGAACATTTAGGGGGAAGACCCACTCCAGGCAAATGCCAAAGGTCGGTAAAATTACACACAAAACTAAAGATAAACCGCAAGGTGCAAACACAGCAGACATTCAACCGTGCAATAGTAGGAGTGGTTACTCTGCACACGAGGCCCCCGGCTTGAACAGGCCCACAACTTCCCCCTTCCTGGATCAAGTTCTGGCCTAGAAGACAGAAAGAAGTGTAAGTGTGAGCAGGTGACACTTTAAGACACCTTTATTACCATTATGACAAACCCTCTTGACTAGCATAGAAGTAAAATACATGAACACGGAACCTAGATGAAAACAGAAGTCAGCAAGATCTCAAGATATCGAAGGAGGCTTTTATCTGTTTTACCTTACTCTTGAAATGGGTCAAATCAGCTCTCACTTAGGGCAGGAACAGGCATTAACCTCTCTATCACCAGTCATCAGATATCCTACAAGTGTGCTGGCAGTGGAGGGAAAGTCTGGCGTACAGTGTTAAAACAGTCATTCAACCCTCTGAGCCACACAGAGGACGCCAATGTGTACACGTTAAAACACAAAGCGGCTCAAATTAACTCACCATACAGATGAGGGGCAGTGTCTTTGCAGCCCGAGGGTTTGGCTCGTCTATATATAGAGAAGCATAAATGAGCTACATCTGGTGCTCAAAGGAACCCGATCAGGCACACTTGGACCAGCTAACTCTACAACGCACAGCCCCCCGATGATCATTAAGGTCCTAAGGTTGTGAGTTATACCTCTTGACCCCGTTACTGGGGAGCCTGTAGCCCCAACAGCCTTACACTGACTGAATCCAGTGGTGGACACCGGAATATTGCCCAGCAGGGGGCTCTGAATTACCGACTTTCTTGCAACCTATGCTCTGCTCTACTCAGTCATCCTTTATGCAGCTTGACCAAACCAAAGAAAGCTTCTCGGTATTGCTATTTTGCAGCATAAATTGCATGTCAGACACAGACGGCAAAGCCAGGCACACTATATAGACCGAGCAAGGAAGAACCCGTCCTGGCCATTTTCAGTGATATTTCAGCCTGACTGCGGAGCAGTTTGACTCGATCGTTGGATTTGACAAAGTTAATGTGTGTTAGGCGGTTAGATGATGTGTGTGCTCTCTCACCAGATGAAGGAAACTGAGACATGCCTGAAACATGAGACTTTTTTTTATTTTCCACACTGGAATGGATATCTGAAAAGCAAATCTTCAACAGCTATTTACAAATTTGGTTCAATTTCATTAATTCTGTTTATCATCTGAATTCTTGGGAATACACACACACACACACTCACAGTACATTGGGCTATTTGAACTAATGCTACACAATGATAAAACCCCTAAAAGCGCTATCAAGCCAAAACATTTAGTCAACATTATCATTTAGATTTTAAAACACAATATTCTTGTGCTCATATCCAGGTAGGACCCCTGGGGGTGGGCGTACCCATGCTGGTGTTGTACAGATGCCTGAATGGGATAGACAGGGATGAGTGAGGGTCCTGACAAAGCCGGAGCGGGTAGGACGGAAAGGCAGGGTAGAGAGTTGAGGGAGGGGTGGAGGTGGGTAGACTGGAGGGAAGTGATGGATCCAGCTGAGGGAGAAGAGACGGGTGGTGCAGTACCATCTCTGGGCGGTAGGGGGCAGCAGGGTTGAACTGAGTCATGGCGCCTATTTCAACTGGAGGGTATGAGGAGGAAGCGGGAGGATTGGGCATGTTCTGAGGATGGGTTGTTTGTGCGGACTGCTGGAAAGAAGAGGAGACAGCCAAGCAAGAGGAGGGTTGGAAAGAAGGGTGAGAGAGGGAGGATGATGGATGGGCGAAGGAGGAGGGAGGGAAGGCGGCAGCGAGCGAGGGTACCTGGGCTTGGTGGCTCAGGTTTTGGAGGTGCAGGGCAGGGTGGGCAGAGCTGGGAGCCACATTTGGAAATGACAGATTTTGCATGTGTGGAGGGACCGAGGGGAAGGCAAAAGATGTGGGGCCGCCGTGAGTGGGTAGGGAGCACTGCAGACTTGGAGCAGGGGGCTGGTTTAGGTTAGGGAGAGGCTGAGTGGTAACCGGAGCAGGATTTGTAGGAAGGATATTTGGATACATAAATGCTGTTGAGCCTTGATCACTGGGCGCATTATTTACAGCGCTAATAGTATCACCCTGCATTGGCTGACTAGTTTGGGCGAGCAGAGAATGCGCCGATATTTGATCCTGAAGACCCGACTGGGCAGGAAAAGAGGAATCTGTAGGTGTATGCGGGCTGATTGTCTCCGGCATGGTATGATAGGCAGTGGGGGAGGAGGAGGAGGAGGAGGAGGAGAGGAGTGGCTGTGGTGAGGAGGAGTTAGAAGGAGGCGGAGTGGGAAAGGTGAAGGTGGTCTGCTGTAGTGAGGGAGTGGTGGTGGTGGAGGAGGAGGAGGAGAGCGTGGGGGAGGATGAGAGGATGGAGGGGTAGTCAATGGGAGGGATGGAGGCCTGAGGGTTGGATGCGTCTGAAGCGTCAGAGACCGGCAGGGAGGAGAAGGGGGAGGATGACTGAGGAAGCGGAGCCGAGGGGAAAGAGTTGGACTGAGCAGTCGGGAAAGTGGAGGAGTAGGATGTAGCGTCTGACCTGTGAAGGAGCAATAGAAGAAACAGAAATGTATTTTAAAACAATTTCAAGCAAATCTTAAAAACAATCCACAGTGTATAGGGGCTATAACTCTGTAATAAAATGTTTAAATGTTGCAAATTGAATTAACTGAATTCCTAAAACAGCAATAAGCAGCTCCACTTAGGAACAAACCTACAACAGTAAATTTCTCTCTTTCTGCACACTTACCCTTCAATCATATTATTTGCCACTTCGCTTCCCGATGTGTTCTGCATCTCATTGGCCATGGAGATGCCGATATCGGACATCTGGGATGCCATGAAAGCCTGACCGAGGTCTAGTGGCTGCTCCTGGACCATCGTGTCCTGATAGGAGGCCTCCTCTGGTCTAAACCCGCAGGAGGGGTCAGGCAATGGCGGCAAAGAGGCCAGAGCGAGGGCCTGCAGGTCTGTGGTGGTGGTGGTGCCTATCGGCTGCTGCAGGAGCTCAGCAGAGTCGCACGGATCACAGTTTACTGAGAGAGACAGATGGAGAGGGGGAGTTTTGGAACAATTCAAGGAGACAGAGGGAGAAAAATATTGTAGTGATTCAAATTAATGTAATTTCACTTACCAATATCCAACGTTTCTGTCAAAACAGATATTTTGCGCTTCTGTCTTGCATCTCTTTGTCTGCAGAGAGAAAAAAATAAAGGGGTTTAGATCCTCCACAATATGAATGTGAAGTGTATTTCTCTGCATGTGTGGGGTATATATGTTAGGAATTACTTTTTGCTGTTCATGCCATCCTCTCGGAAGCCCTTAGCGAAGGGGTTGGAGTTGATCTTCAGCTCGGTGATCTAAAAACAACAACAAAACAGTTTTACAGTTGGTTTCTCTCCTCTCTACTTCTGTACCAATTTGCTTTTTGTTACATTTAATCTCTTAAATACAATTTATTATTGCTCAGAGAAACACTGTGACATGCAGCTGCTCCTGATGGTGTGTAGAAACTTCCTTTTCTAATCTTCAATTGTACACATTGAAAGTGATTTTGTACGGAATCATTGGACTCTTTCTTAATATATGAATGTAGTATGATGGTACCTTGTTGTTCTGGTAGGCAGTGACAGTGATGAACTGGGTCTCGGGGAAAACGAAGGAGTGTTGGCCTCCGCCCCACCTCAGCACGTCTCTGGCTTCAATTACATGAACTCTGGGCTGGTAACGATGCAGCGAGTGTAGGATTATCTGGAGAGAAAAGAAAAGAGATTGAATCAAAATGCACCGTAAAGTTAAAAAAGCAATCAGTGACATATTGTACTGTATTTGTGCTGAGTCACTCGGTCTGCAGTACATACATGTCCCTGTGTGTCCAGCGTGTTGTTGGTGAGCTTGGCGTAGTGAAACGAGATGGTGCGGCTCTGCCAGTGAGCGCCTGTGGCAGGTGAGTCCGGGTGAATGAAAACCCGGTCTGGTAGTCTCGCTTCTGCCCCGCCAACAGCCTGCCAGCCACCACCTTGGAAGCGATAGCGGGAGTTGTCCGCCGGGATGATGTCCAAGAGGAGGATGTAACGGAGAGATGGGTTCAGGCCCGAGAGCTTTAACCTCAGACCGGGGAACATCCGCCTAAGAGAGGGAGGGACAGTGGACAAAAGTTAGCCCAGTTTTGAGTAGGTTCTCACAATTTGTGCAGTTCAGTATCCAGAAACATGAAGGGAAGTGGACAAAATGCAGAAAAGATATAAGAAATAGGTAGAAGACATTAACTGAATGGAAAAGAAGGACTAAAGTGAAGACAAAGACAGACAGTGAGGTCAAAGGTCAGTGCGTCCTATCAGCTCACCTGCCCTTCTTTGTGATGATCATCTCTGTGCCCACCGAGCTGAACTGCTTCCATAAAGACGCGTTCTCCAGCTCCATTTTCACATCATCTTTTGGGGTTTTGGCGGCAGGTTCGTTGGGGACTGGCGGAGGGGCCAGCAGCCTCGGTGGCAGGGCTTTGGCCGCCGCGTCGCAGGTAGGAGGGTACAGCGGCACGTGGGCTGGAGCCTGGCGGTCTGCGGGAACACACAAATTGAGGATAAGATGGTCTGAATGAATCAGATACAGGTGTATATTCAGTTTATGTAGCTGTCAGCCCTATCAACTGGACAAACGGATGGACCAATCAATTACAAATGAACAATAAGTAAACATCCAAATGTGTTTTTAAATGTACTTGTGAGAGAAAGGAGGTTTGAACACTTTAAGTGATATTAGAAGCCCAGTAGCTGGACATTTTGTTGGAGCAAAATCTTCTCTGATCACTCGAGAAGTGAGAGCGAGAAACATCTCCTCCAAAGAGAGCTAGATATGACTGGATTGTTTCCTATTTTGAAACACTGTAATCAGAAATATATGATGTATTTGTTAGTACTGTGACGATATATAGATATATATAGATTTTCCCTTCCTTCCATGTTTTCTGATAATGATAGTGATAGTGATTTAAATCATATTTTCTCGTTGATTGATTGTCTTTCCATCTTTTTGCTGCTTAAACATACTTTTAATTTTCTTCACATTAAAATCTTCAAGCACAGCTTAAAATTTTTTCTTCTCTCTCACCTCTGTAAAAGCAGTCTCCGATCCTTTGTGGTCCCAGAGCCAAACTGGGGTACATCTCCACACTCAGCATTTTCCTTGTCTGTGTTTGTCCCTTTGCTCGTCCTCTTCACCTGCTGCAAAGTAACATTTCACGCTTCAACTATTTCCGTCTCCTTCTTTAGTCTTCTGCTGTGCCGAAGTCCTCTTCCTAAAATGCTCTGTCCTTTCTTGCCTCTATTCGTGTTCCAGCCGCTCTGCTGTCCTTTGCTACAAATGCCCACAGTGTTGTCTTGCTCAGTTAAATAGGTGTGTGGAGCTTCACACATAAGGCCAAATGGTCCCCTCTTTTTGCCTCCCTGTCCCTCCACACTCGGCCCTCATCTTCCCTTCTGTTCCCGCTCAAAATACAAACACAAACAACACTCATCGTCTGGTGGGCAAAGTAATGTGATTTGTCTTATTTTATGTGAGTAGAGGTCAAATAAGCGCCTGTAGTTGTACATTTCAAAGGCAAATATTGTGCTTTTTGCTCCATTAAAACAATTTTGCAGCTGCACATTGACCATATAAAAACGTTATTTGTTGCTAAATGCTGTACGGGTTAATGCAACAAGTAGATAATAGACTATATATAGTACTTTTATTTTTGATACTACATTTTTTGCATATAATACATCCAAACCTTTCTTGTGCTGGAGTACTTTAACATTGTGTTGTTAATATAAGAGCTGAATACTTCTTCCAATGCTACATGTTAGGAATGACAGTCTGTAATTAATCTGTTATACATATTCACCATCAATTTGAACAATTAGAACAGCATTTTTGAGGTACAGCATGTGTGCTGCTTTCTGTAATATTACTTTCCAGATTCTGAGATGAAGTTTATAATTGTAGGAAATGCTACTCGGATTTCAAATAGCTCTTAAACATACATAAACAACATAGAAATCTAGTGGTTTACTGGCAGGTCCCCTGTGGCTGTTTGACGGCTTGATGACATGTTTCTTCCTCTCAGTAGTCTGCTTATTAGGCTTTCTCAGCGGGGAGTCGGGCCCTGAATGAAGGTTGAAGAGGAAGGCAGTTTGGCCGACGGCTGCAATTTGGCCGCAACGCAAACAAGTGTCTAGAAGTTTGTATGTGAAGTTTGAAATCAGGTATGAGCTCTGAATAACAGCTGACTCTGAGAAATACTTAACACAATTTAACACAGTTGTATTAATCGATTTAACACAAATTCTGTTGTTTTGTGGAGTAGACAGGATTTTTTATTTAACACACAGGAATAGACCACACACATACAAACCTCCGTTAGTGATGAATCATGGAGGATAGTAGTACTATTAGTACTAGTAGTAACAATCAAAATGCTTATGCTGCAGCTCCTGATCAATATAGAGATTAATTTGCTCCTGTTGGTATTAATCTATTATATTAGTCAATTATTATTATTATTAAAGCAGTAACATTGCAGCAGCATTTTAATGTTGGGGGAGAGTTAAAAATATTATCTATACGGCTATATATCTATCTATAGAGATAGATATATAGATATAGATATATACTGTATATGTTTTAGTAGTTTAGTGTATAAACTGTTCATATGTTTTGCATGTAAAATGTTAAAAAGTACATTATTTCCCAGTGAAATGCAGTGGAACAGAGAAGTAAAGTATCTTAAATTGAGTTGTACTCCAGTGCAATATTTAAGTAAATGTACTTAGTTACATTCCACCACTAGATGTGACAAAATAAGTGTCTAATCAGTGCAAAATGTGCAAAAACAGACAAAAAGTACTGAGTAAGCAGCATTTGCTGTTTGTTGTCAACAAGTTTCCCATCCTGCTTTTGTTTCATAAACTCCCCTTAGGTGACAATGGTCACAACAAATCGTCACGAGGACTTTTAATATGAATGAAGTGGTGAGAGTAATCTGGAGACTATAGGGGAGCAGAGGATTACTGTTACATCCTCAGTAGAGCCTTTGCAACTTAAAGGATCAGAGTAGGATAAACTGGGTGGCAGATTTCATGCGAGCTTTAATACTACTAGAAGAAGAAGAGGGGCCCGGATCTACCTGCTTTTAGACATTACTGCCAATATAAAGAGTGACAACTGGAGTCACTTAACAGGAGTGAAGTCGAAATGTTGTTCTAGTTGTTGTTTTCCTTCTCCATTTGTGTGTATGTATGTGTGTGTGTGTTGGAGGGGGGGATAAAAGCGAGCTGGGGCTGAGAGGAAGTGGAGGTGTGAACCCCACGCTGAGAGAAAGGCCATTACCTTGATGGGGGCAGCGAGGTGTGTGTGACGTCTCTTAATGTTTTTACGAACTGACAGGTGTGTCGTAGGCGCTGCAGCCGCCAGAGTCTGCAACAGCCAGTGATGAGGACTGTTACCGCTTTTGTTTTTTTACCATTACCGGCGTGGGGGCAGGTAGCATGTGCTGTTTACAGTGCATTAAGCGTTGCTTTAGGCCTGCTCTTTGACGTGTATGTGCTAAATGGTTTGATTTCCACCTTTGTTTGCTCACTGAGGTCTAAAGTTCAGGTCACTGACAAAAGACACGATTTAAGAATTTATAAATCGTATTTTTCTGAAGAGCTTGTTCCTCCGAGCATGTTCCTGATGGAATAACATCCTTTTAATCTGATGAGGATTATCATTTTTCGTGTTCCTGTTTGTAGGAGGCAAAGATTTCCTATTACGGAAAAAATATTTTTTTCAAATTCTCTTTACGTCACTGATTATTAGGATTAATGCACAATGCGTCGTCCCCAAATAAACCCTCTGCATGCAGGAGACTCATGTACTCAGATTACATGCCTCATCTTTAGCTCTCACTGTGTATTTGAGGATTTTTTTTGTTTCATCCGACACACCCATTATTTTTTTGGTAAACCACAAGCCATTTTTATTAAGACCCTGCCAGAAATACATGATAAACAGTACAACATGAACAAAGGAAGCCCTTCAAATCATTATGTGAGGCACAGATATACTGAAATACTGTTTTACAGTCATTGGATAGCTTGGGAATTCAGATGAACACACATTCATCTGGATCCGATTAAAGCAATGAAAATGTATGAAACAGATTACCAAGTGCATCTGTAGCTCTAAATCAGTCAGACCACTTCCAGAGGGTCTCTGTCAGCCTTCGACACCGCCACTGTTACAATCTCGGGAAGACGCACGGCCAGCTTTTCCCTGAACACCGCCAGAAAGCCACGCTCGCTGTTGCTATGGTCACTGAGGATGACGCTGGTCCCGTTCGCTGCGGCGTCCAGCACTTCATGGTGGGACATCTCACCTAAATAATCGACACGAGGATTACATCTTCATAATAAATTATTATTCTGAATGTAAAGTAAACTGGATTTTCATTTAAAATGTCTACCTGTGATGTAGAGGTCTGCTTTGACTCCATTCAGTACTGAGGCACCAGATCCAGCACACACAGCCACAGTACACACAGAGGATTCTGGAAAACATCAAAATAATGACTTAGTGACAAATGTGGTCCGCATTTGTGTAAGTTGTTAGACTTGAGATGTATTAACCCTTTAGGTGAGCACATTTTGTCATAGTATGTCCTGTTAATGTAGTGGTTTAGTTCCTTAGGCGTCACCTTTCACCTCTTAATCTAAACTATAGTTACATTTTGACACAAAAGTTTTACAAATTTCACAAAGCTCTCTAATTTAATCTGTGAAACCATCTGATTTGTTGCCTCTTTGGTAAAATAATTAAAGACCATTCTACTAGGCTAGATAAGTGCTCCTTTCCTCCGCAGTGTTGCTTACACATGCTTATTTTACTTATATCAGGACACTTTGTATAAGGGTTCGTTACCAAGTTTCTTCCCCAGTCCCAGAGCCAAACGGAGGTGACTCAAACCCAAGTGGGACTTCATTTTCTGGATGGCTGTTGCAACAGTTACTGGCTGATCCAAAACACTAAGTCGCCCTTGGCCATGGCCTGGGAGAGGAGGCTGCAGGGAGGGAAAGTTATTTTTAAAAAGGATATCAGTATCACACTACAACTATTCACAACCGCTCTGTGAAATGGAAACTGTAGTTTTTAAAAATATAGAAAATATAGAGATTAGTTTCCATCTTTGGGAAATCAGTGGATTCTTTCTTGAGTTTCTAAGCTGAACAAAGCGGCTTTTGTTCTTTGGTTCATCATCTGACAGAAATGTGTTTGTGCTCTACCTTTTCTAACTTCAGGATGGTGAGGGACAGGCTGGGAGCGTTGTGTCGTAACAGAGTCTGGACACTGGGCGTCAGCGCTGAGTCACTGCAGGTCACACTGACATGGATCCCACTGCTGTCTGGTCTGTTATGATGACAAGTAAACTATTATCCACCAGAGCAAAATGCCTTCAAGATCACTAGAAATTAAATCCATTGCCTACATATTCTGTACAGCTTGCATTACTATTGACCATGTTAACATCAATTATGCATTTGTCTCCACTCAGGTTTCCTGAATATAAGTAATCATTTTTTAAGCTTTACTTTGTTTTCAAAGTTATGTAACCAGCTTGAGGTACTGAAGTTGAGAGGAGGCTCTGTATGATGTGAACACAGTAAATATTCTTGATTAAAACTAACACGCTAGCAAACACAGTAAAAGATAACTCTAACTGTTGGATAAACTGTGAAAGTTTCAGGTTTCTGTGAGTTGATTTCATGCTGTGGTAAAATGCAGTGAAAGGTGCCTGAATGAAAGGAACACCATGGTGAATCTTATTCTATGTTGTGGAACGGGTCCACAGTTGTGTCACAGACAGATACAGAACTTGTAGGCTAACACACGCCTTCATTAACGTCAAGATATTCATACACACATCCTTGGATACATGCATTGGTCTATGTGACATATACAGGACCTGGTGACTGATTGCTCCAGTGTCGTTCCACTGTCACAAGCCTTCAGTTCCTCCATTACGGCGTTTAGTTCCTCTGCGCTCTTGACCGCGAATTCCAGCTTGTGACTGTGGGAGGCGCTACTGCTGGCCTGACTCAGCACAGACACCTGGCCGCTACCTAAAAGACAGACACCAGAGACGTAAAAAGAGACACCAAAATGGAGGACACATGGTTGCCCAGTGGGTCAGTGTCACAACATTTAAGCCTGTGTAAACCTCTGTTCTCATTAACGTCCATTAAATATTCATGCACTGTAGGGTGTGTGTGACACATTTTCCATTCAGAATGACCTCTTACCAAGTCCCCCCACCAGCCAGTCATTTACCCCTCCTTTAACACTATCCCACGACGTGTGAGGGGAGAAGATCGCTATCCCGGCCTCCACAGCTCGGATGGCTATTCGCTGCTTCCAGTCTTTCTGAACCAGACGCTTGATTGGACGAAACAGCGGAGGGTGATACGAGATAATGAGGTCACAGCTCATGGCCTCTGCTTCCTCCATGACAGCATCTGTAAGGTCGTTGGTTAGCAGGATGGTTTTGACAGGCCGAGATTTACTGGGCTCGACCAGCAGGCCGACGTTGTCCCACGATTCAGCCAGAGACAGAGGAGCAAGCTGCTCCATCACCTGCAGAACTTCTTTCAGCTCCATCAGGCCTGGGCGGTGAGCAGAATGAGAGCAGAAGCGGACGGATGTGAGGTGGATGGATGAGTGCAGGGGAACTGAGGTGTGGTGGCTTGTCAAGAAGCCGTGAGTCGGAGATGGAGGGGTGAATGAAACTGATGGCGGAGATGAGTGGAGACCAGCCTGTGAGGTCAAGCTCCTCCCGATGCAAACTCTGCTACAGGTGGATGAAAAAAATGTCAGCGGAAGGCTCCTACATCCAGTCAACATCAGGGGAGACCTGCGTGAACACAAGAAATCAATCAGTAACGACATTAAGAGCAGGACACGTCACGTCTGAAAAGTTGATTAATAAGTTACATATTGCAGAAAATAAAAAACATCATATTTGGGACATTTTGCCGACAAAACATTGATAAAATCTAAATAAAATATCGTAGGATACTTAAGTGACACTTATTACTTATCCGAGGACAACAGACTGACTGTCTTAAAGAATGAAGTACAACAAATCAACTGGTAAAAGGTTAAACTTACTTGGTTACATTTTGTTCAATCTAAACTCGACACACTGAAACCTTCTCAGTCACCTCAATCTAGACCCAGGTCACAACATATGGCTGAATCCATCCAAACTGAATCACCAGTCTGAGCAGTTCACAAGAACACGAACTTTGTGCCGTTAGCCCGATATCTAATCTTGCCTAACTGATTAAAGTGTGGTTTAATACGAGTGTGACCATGTGATACCCAATGCACAAGACCCACGGTAAACTAGATCCAGAGACTGAACTGTACAGAAACAAAGATTACAATACAGTCAATGAAATACTGATCTCAATTCCACAAGATATATTGTACTCTATATTCAGAAAAAAACGTGTTAATATAAAGGCTATGTAAAAAAATATCTCAGCATATTCAAATCTTTGCCATGCTTTGCCAACCAAACCAAACACAGGGTGGCCTGAGCTGCTCTCAGGTGTGTTTCAGTGCAAAAATAAAGGCCCAGGTCAGTTTCATCACCCTTTTTTAATAGCCTCTGCCTCTTGTTTATACTGTCAATGCTCTGCCCTTTTGCCTGTGTGCCAGCTTTCACCGCTATTTCACACCTGACCGTGCTCCAACATGATCTGCAGCTCTGAGCTGTGACTGGCACTGACTGCTGGGAGGCATGAGGCTAACAACAGAGCTAACATTAGCCGCTAACACAGGCTAAATCAACAGCGCGACGTTTAAAAACACTTTAACGACATGTGTGTGTGTGTGTGTGTGAGAGAGAGAGTTTGTCATACTCTGGCTCGACTTTTCCAACTCATGAAGACTGCAGACGGTCTGCTCTCACTCTTACTATTACTCCCGAAGTGACAGACGTATGCTGCGCTAACCGGAGAACGTTTGTCCCTTTCCGGCTTCCGTTTCTTCATTGGACGGTTTTGATTGGTCGGTCGAAATGTCAGTGAATATCATTATGAACGTCTTTTTCTGTAAAAAACTGGCTCAAATATGTGTTTCTATTTTATTACCACCAGCAGTATGACTATTTAAATAGCTCTGCTCTAGTCAGAAATCAGCAGTATTTCACCTCATAGTGGATAAATGATTTTAAACCAAAAATAACAGAAAATGGACAATTAATCTGCATAATATGGCTGTACATGTTTGAGAGACACTTCATGTACATGAATATATATGCAGCTGAAGAACTGCTGGTTACAGTAGCAACCAGTGCCCACATTTCTTTGTATGTCTAACATTTGTGCAAATATCTTATTAGTTGTTCATGTCACATGAAAGAGCCACACGTAGTTAATGTGACGTTTACTTTTCTTTGTAGGTTGGAAAAGCTTCATTAAACTATATTTTTTAAATTATATTTTTATTATATTTTCCAGCATAAACACAAACAACAAACAACAGCACACCATGGCCACAAAAACTGTGTCTTGCCACAGTCAGTTCTTTCTTTGATTCTTCTCATAAGTTTGTACTGATAAACATTATATTGTAATTAAAGATTAATGAAACCATGTTAACCCGGAAACTGCTGGCATTATGCAATGCTGGTCATATGCAATGTTACAAAACAAATTCAAAGATTAATTTAAACAGGAAAAGACTAGATGACTTTGATCAGCTGTATTAACGCTGACAGGGCAGGTGGTGCAGCAGTAGATGCCCGGGTTGCATCCTCTACTTTCTCGGAAAGATTACTGGGACTTTTTTCAGTGAACAAATGAAATCCGGACAGACACAAACAAAACGGGTGGTTATCAATGGTGGGAGATGATTGCTAAGGGTTAAAACCGGCAGTTCTCATTAAGTGCACGGCGGCAAGCTGTGGCTACCTCAGAATTGAGCCAGAGCGCAACCCAGAGAGAGCGAGAGAGAGAGAGATTATTGTGGATTAATGCAATAAAAGTCGACGCTGGATGTTGGAGGGATCAGGGGAGGATCAAGGCAAAGGCCGGGAGGCGAGCATTACATCATCTCATTCTTCCTTTGGCCTCATCAGCCTCTCTGTGACCTATGCAGACAGTTCACACGAGACCCTCTCTCCAAACACATTTATATTTACATTATAAAAGCAGTTAAAGAAATGAAAATGAATTTTCTTATTTCTCAAGTCAAGTTTCATTCTAACTTGCATACAAAGGAGCTATTAAAACACAAGAAAACACCTCTTCATTAAGCATATTGGCACAGCTATCACCCCCTGTATCTAATCTGTGGAGTGCCACTGACAGACGTGTTTGTTTAGTTATTGGGTCCGTGTTGTCAGAGAGAGAACAGGTTCACTTTTGTTAATTGGTACTATAAGTCCTCATGCCCCATCTGTCCGTCCATCTGAATTTTGTCCGGTTTGTCATTTAGTAACATCTGTCTGGCTGATGTGTCCTGACCGTGGCTTGTGTCCCTGTCCACATCCTTAAATGTCCTCCACACAGGTGTTTAATCTGAGCTTTGGCTCAACTGAAGATAAAGCACAAGAAAACTTCTGTTCATGGGGTTTTGTGTCATGCAGGAAGTGAAATCTGTGGAAACTCTGCTACAAATTTGGCCTTTTTATTGTTGCACCGAGAGGCAAAATTTGCATCAGAAAGCTGAATTAGATCAGTTAATAACTGTGTATTGAATATAATAACGCTAGTTAGCTTTAGTGACAAATTTTGCATAAACAGTTATACACTATACACACATTAACCTTAACTTAACAGTCATGCTCCCTGTCCCAATTTCTACCAACATAAACTTGTACTCAGGATCGCTAAAGTCAGTTTAAGAATGGCTCTAAAAGGCTGAATTCTAGGACATGCACATCTGTTTCCTATTTTTTTCCCACTTACTTAGAAATCCGTTATACATGATGTCAGAATTTTGAATTTTATGAGCAGCACTGTCCATTTTTGGTTGCACAATCTCTTTATCCCAATGTCCTCCCAAAGCCAGGACAGTGAAGTTGCTCAGCATTTTACTGACAGTACTGCTGCATCACTGATGTTTTTGATTTCCATATCTCTTCAATGCTGCATGAAATATATAGATCATTGCTTTGATGTATTATACAGGCAGCGAGTTGTGCTCTATATTTAAGGCAGACAGACCTTTGGCTTAAACTACAAAGTGACCTCACATATTTTCCTCTTGTTTCTTCACGTTTCTTTACTTTCTATTCAATTTGCCAAATGATGCAGCAAGTTTTGTCTTTCATCACATGTGTTTGACCAAGCCAAATATAGATTAATTCTGAATAATACAAACCCACCGTCCTTTTCTTTCTGTTTGGTGTCACACGGGACGTCGTATTGATTCAAAACAAAACAATGTTTACAATCATATATGTTTTATTTCATATTTGAACTGGACCAGGATCTAACTTGCTGGATTCCATGCATAACTAAATGATGTAGTCCATAACAACAAGCCAAGACTAAATAATGTATATATACATACATATTATACAAAGGAGTAGCTTAACTGCTGATTATAACATTGTTTCAATAATTAAATAAAGAGTAAATATATTAGTGATACATACATCTCAAAAATTCAACCTGATCCAACAATCCAAAGTGACTTCCTGTATATACAATAAACAAATATCAACAAACAAATCAATAAAGTTCCATTTCTTTACACACTCACTGTTCAATAATCTTACATTTACTTACACTTACATACATGATTGTCAGTCTTTGCATAGCAGTAAAACTCTCTGAGAGTGACTTGAATTTAATATGGATATTAATATTATTTGTTCTTAACATGTACAAGTGAATCAGTCAAAGAGCGTCATAGAAAGACAGCATAAATATTAATGCATGTCTGTTGAGGTGCAAAGGTATTTTTCTTGAGTGACGGCCTCCTCCTCTGTCATTGACGGGACATCATTCTGACAAACTCTGCAGAGAAGAAGAGTTCAATGAGTTAACTGTGTGGTGAGAAATCATGGTGGCTTTTTATCGATATTCACGTCAGACAGTTTGTACCTTCAAAGTCTACCGTGCCATCTCCGTTGTCGTCTGCTTCTTTTACTATTGCATCTATCTCTTTTTGGCTCATGTGTTCTCCCATCAGTTTAGTCATGGCAGACCGCAGCTCCTCTGTTGTGATCTCTCCATCTCCGTCCATGTCGAACTGACCAGAGAAACAAGAGAAGAAGAGTAAAGAAATGAGGTTTGTCTTCATGACACCAAAGTGGGTGAGTCGGATGGGAATTGGGAAAGTGAAGCATTTTTCAGTAAGATCTGAATGTTTGGAAAGTGTTTGACTTTCACCTCTTTAAAAGCGTCTTTGAGCTCTTTCATGCCAATCATCCCAGCTGTTTCTGCCAGAAGCTTCGGGGCCATCAGCTCTACAAAGTCCTCAAAGTCAACTCTGCCACCAACTGGAGGGAAATCCATCACTCTTTGTTAGTGCTGACGCTGCATCATTTGCATTCCTGACAGCTGTGTACTTTCAAAGTTTTGAGCGTTTTATCTAGAACACATTTTTCTACTGTCGGGACTCACGATTCATGTTGATGTTCTGACTCAGCTCGATCAGCTCCATCTCCGTGGGCATGTAGCCCATCGTCCTCATCAGATTCCCCAGGTCCTTACAGGTGATCAGCCCGTCCTTGTCTTTATCAAACTCATTGAATGCATCGCGCAGCTCTGCAGAGGTGTGCAGCAAAACAGTCAGCCAGGTACAAAGTCAGTGAAGGTTGTGTGGTAAAAAAAAATGTGTGTAAGACGTACAAGGTGCACAAAATATCTATTTATCTGCATTTACTGATGATGCAGATTCAACTTACCATCAATCTCATCATCAGCCAGTTGTCTTGTCTGCAAAAAGAGAAAGACTGGTTAGTATAGACAATGTCTCCTTTAATAGATCGCTGCAGCCACACAAAATGGATGTCTTATACATTTTTACAGTTCAGTATGGAATATATAATTGAATGACACTCTAGTAGAGAGATTAAACTGTGGATTAAAGTGTAGATTATGATTTATGGAGCATCATCACTGGCATGCAAACAGCAGGCACAGATTCTCTCTCCGTGAGTCTGTCTCTCTTCATCATTTTATCCTGTTACCTGTTTTGGATTATAATCCAATCATCCTTTCATAGCAGTTTGCAAACATCAGCACAAACCAATCAAAAGTAGGTAAAAAAGGCGTTGCCGCTGTACTCACAACATTTTTCCCTCCTCGCAAGAAAATGCACGCTGCTCCCAAACTCATTTCTGTAAGAAGGAAAACAGAGTGTGACTTCGTAATTACGAAAAGTCGTGAATTGATTAAGATTTTCTGACACGTGACACAGAGCTGGACGGTGTTTGCCAGAGCCAGAAAGTCAGGATTAAGACAGATTGAGTGGTCTGTGTTCCCACTGAGGGATTGTGAGTGTGTGTGTGCGTCTGTGACTTCATTTTGTGACATTATAAAAATATTTCTCAAAAGTCTTTTCTGCAGTAATTTTACCTGATGAATTAACAAGCAAACACATTTTATCTTGACCTAATTATTATGAAATTAGAAATAAGTGTCACCATGTGGGTGTCTGCGCTCACCTTCCTTTGGTGATTTCTTTTCATCAACCAAGAGCATCACGACCTCTGAAGCCGAGACTCGCTGCTCACCACCACAGCTGACCCGCGCAGTGCAACAAGAAGTCCCTTTGTCTTCTTTCTGTATCTTCCTTTTCCTCTCGGTCCCTCCTCACACAGGACAGCGCTGTCTCTCTCAGCGTGTGGTAACCCTCTCGGCCAGCCTCACGGGATGTTGGGAGGTGGTATGAGGGGAGGTGTGGCTGCATCCAGGGTTGTATGCTATAGGGGAGGAGTCAGCTGTGTGACATGAGGACAGCAGGCTCATGAATGTGTTAAAAGAGTGTTGACATCACTGTAAATTATACTGCCATCTGAATCCCCCTGCTGACAGAGGAAACAGGACACCGTCAGTTCACAGGGGTAGAGTTGCTTGTTTACAGTTTGTCTTCTTTTGCTTACTGTGAATTAATTACAGTAATTGTTAAACTCACGGCAGAACTTGGGCTGTAACTAACAGCTACTGCATTAACATTTACTCTGCCAGTTATTTCTGTGACTAAGATCTCAGATCTTTCAAAGATATTTATGACAAGACAGAGAATAGCACCAAATCATTTAATTTTTGCTTGATAAATAACAACTGCCAATGTGTAATGTACAGTATATATTTGTTGTAACATAAAAAGCATAAAAAAACATAAAAATTATTATCCATCAACACTATTTTAATTGAACAAATTGGAGGAACACACAGATTGTTATTGTTGTTAATTGTACCTGTTTGGTTATATGTCACAAATAAACTGAATTAATAATTCATTTTCGCTCCTATTGTTTTAAAAGACAGTAAAAACAGATTTTGGATGTATTAAAGGCTAATCACAGCTAATATCCCAGTGTGTGATAATCTGGATATTGTTCACATCTGAGTAAAAAAAGAAAGGATTATTTTGTTTCTATGAAATTCCCTAATGACAGTGTTTGGGATTACTGCCTCAGAGACAATCTCACTGCAGCGAGGATGTAAATGATCTGGCTGAACTGAACCACTTCAGCACTGGGTCTTTAAATTGTAAATTGAATCTTCTGCTGACCTTTACCTTCCGCCTGTCATCTACATGTTATGTAAATTCATCTAAAATCAGTTCATATAAGAGGCATAATCCGCTGGGCTACGCAGCGGGCACTAGTAATGATTTTATTATCTTTTTCCTCCCTCTGTTGCAGTGGACCAGCTCAAGGGGTTATGCAAAGCTGCACCCACAGCTATGAAGTCTGGTGTCTGTGGAGTAGAGGAGTGGGTGAGGAATTTAGGTATGAAGAAAAACTGAGAAGAGAAGGGAGGGCTGGGTGGTAGAAAGTTTTGGATGCACAGAGTTTATTTCTAAGAATGAAATAAAACAACTGTGCAGTATATTAGCAACTGCTTGTTATTTCTCACAGCTTGGTGCCTTGTGGCAGTTTGAACAGGTATGAAAATATAGAAAGTGATAATGTACAGAGGGAAGGGTTTGGTTTTATTGTGTATGTGGTGTGTCAGCTAAAAGTGCACAACACCAAGATTAAACTGAGTGGATTATGAGAGCAGAGACTGGTCCAAACAAGCCATATGTTTGATTGTAATGACACGAGTCTGCGTGTGTAGAGATTGGCTGCCATTAAACCAACTAGACAGAAGGAAAACATACAGGCAAATCTCCATTCGGAAAATCTATGCTGTGTCTGTCTTTAGCTTCTGATGTATTATGCAACAGTTAACAGAAATCTATAGCATCTTTATTTCTCAGCAAAGATTACACAACAATAATCTGTCATCACAAATATCGGTCACTGTTAAAATGGATGGGCGCTTTCAACATTTGTTGAGCTCTTTTCCACGGAAACAACACTGATGTCACTGTGTTGATTTATTTTTTAGTCTTTAAAACTGTAGCAATGTGAAAGTATGTACCATACTATTTGTGATGTTGTGTCCAGATCACTGTGGAAATTGTTCTAAACCATTAATCATAACAGATTTATGACAACATTGGATTGTCAGAGATGATTTTTCCGGTATTTCATTTTCTAGATTAAGCAGGGGGAAAAAAAACAGGAAATCTTGTCTGTTTTTTTCTATAAATAGTTTCTTAATTTATTTTCCAGGAAATGTGTTATATAAGGATATGTATTAATACTATAATATAGATCACATATGATAGATGAATTTATCCACAATAAATCAGACAATTGGGTTATCCATAAAGCTTTCATTGCAATGTTAAACAATCTGTTTTCAACAAAACTTTTAAGGACAGCAGCTGTTGTGATATGGGTAACAGATGTTTTTTTGGATGATTTATATTTGCATTAAAAGATGTCCAGTGTGCAGGATTTCATCGCACCTGGCAGCAAAGTTGCAGATTGGGGGGCGGCGCTCAGTCAGTAGAGCGGCACCCCCATATGCGAAGGCTCGCTGCGGCCGGCCCAGACTCCAGTCCCGACCTGTGGCCCTATGCCGCATGTCATTCCCCATCTCTCTCCCCACATTCAGCTGTCTCTGTCAATAAAACTTGAAAAAAAGCCAAAAAGAAAGTGAAGAGAGTTGCAGATTGGAACCAAAAAATTGATACTCTCACACACCTCACCCTCTTCTTACAATCATGTAGGAAAAAATCTGTATGAAAAATATACATAAAAAGAAAATATTTAGACCTAGATCAGAGTTTGGTTTGTCCCTTCTGGGCTACTGTAGGAAAATGGCGGTTGTTGTCCATGGAAGAGGACCCGCTCTCACTGTAGGGCTCAAGAGATAACAGGTGATTATACACTAATTAAAACATACTAATCAATACTGTATTCCATCCCTGCTAATAGACACTAAAATCTTACACACTGGACCACGGTGATGTTTTGACGGACCTCTTCGGCCACACGGGCGCGTCGTTGCAGCTCCTTTGCCCGCTTCTGGAGCGTCGAAGAAGGGCACTTCCGTTTTCCTTTCGGCTCCCGCCCCGCTCCGCCATCATGAAGTCCTGAACAAAAACGGATGAGAGTCGAGCAAAATGAGGGATAACACGGACTGGAGATGAAATGCGGCGACAACACTAACGTAATGACAGTACGCAGCGGAGCACGGAGCGGAGCCGTGGAAATTAATCAACTCATTTCCCATTGAAAGCGTCCCAGGCAGCTCCTGGCGTTACGTTATTTAGTTAGCTGTGTGTGAGCTAACAGCAGCTAGCCCCTGATTTTCTCTCGTTTAGCTGGCAGGCGTCAGTCAGCTAGCTGTCACCACTTTAATTGACTGGCACTTTGCTCATGTCAAGCCGTGCAGACGCGCCAGCTGTCCATTTGACTGGGAGCATCAGGATGGAGCGGGGTTTGAGTAAAAGCGTCGACAGGCAGAATGTGGTTTGCTCGTGTTGAATAGACACCAGAGCCGAGGAAAGGGGAGTGAGACCAATATTTTCCAGCCAGGCCAGTGAGCTAGCTCCAGAGCTAGCTACAGTGGATCCCAAAAGCCACGGTAAGACATGTTATAAATCATTCAGCGTGCTGAAGCAGCCGTATGCGCCTCTCCCACCTCTGTCTGCAGGGCTGGGTGAAAGGAGCAGCTAGCATCAGTAACTACCTCATTTTCACCATCATGGAGACGTTGACATTGACGTGCAGGCTTGTTGTTGGCCTGCAGCCTTGAACAGCCAAGCCAGTTGTTGGGAGTTGTTGTGCTGTTGAATTATATGTGGTGCATTTCTTTAGAGAGAGCAAAGGGATACAAAGATAGCCTAATTGACCAGCCAAGTGCAAAAGCCATCTCGCCCAGCTCGCCCAGCTGAGCTGCACACCGTGCTGCACATGATGATACTGATGGCAAAGCGCCTATTTAAAGAAATACCTCACTGTCTGATCAGCCAGGGACAATATGCAGTTTGTTATCTGAAATGTGCTGCGAGGCTGTACATCTTGCATGTAGGTTATAAAGATGATCCACATTATTGTAGCACATCGCCTCCTTCTGTGTGTTTGACTGTGAGATGGGTGGGATCTTTAAAAAAAATTAAAAATAAAATAATGGAGCTTTCTATAGGCTTGGTTGCGAGATTTAAAGCACTTCTCATTTTTCAAAGGGAACCACACGCTTCCTCTTCGACAGTCGCAACATGCCCATTAAAGACATGTTTGATTTGAAGTGTTTTGAAACGCTGACACGAGCGCCCAGCTGGTAGGTTACTGGCCACAATATGGACTCTGTGTGTGTGTGTGTGTGTGTGTTTACAATTTCCACATCAACTCTTGGACAAAATATCCCGTGATATACCTGGTGCCAGGCTGTGTAACCGCACAGACGAGCAGCTGCAGCCACACTTACAAACATACAATATGTGCACTTAACGTATATGTATATATATGTTGTATGAGTGGTGAGTTTCTACATATATGTGTATATAAATAATTGGAGGTGCACAACCGTCACAAATAATCTGACAAAGACTGAACCAGGATAAAAAGTGTGTTTATTTTCTGTAGCTGAACTCTGTGAAGTCTGTTTTAATACTGTGACTGATGTAGTACACACGTCGAGTACACACTGCAGTGGTTTAATAATCCACAATCAAGTCTGATTTCTCCTCCCAAATGAATGAAACGCACAAGCGGCTTTAGAAACAAAGCAAGTTTTAAAGACGACACATAATCGCTCTCGCTAGATTTTCGAAGTCGACAGTCAAAAATGATACAAAACCGATCAAATCAAAAGGTTTCATCCTTAAATATCTCACCCAGTAGACGCGTCCCATCATCAACATCCTTATTCATTCATGGCCTTCTTTGCATAATTGGTCAGGAAACCTCTGATGACCTTTTTCAGAGAGATATCAAGTTCTTCTTATTCACTCGCGTCATAAACAAAGGTAACACTCGTCAGGCTGCGAGTACAAAGTAAGCAAATGAGGGTCCTGATAAACCGGTTGGCAGTTTCCTTTTATCTTGTGAAATCTGGCCTGCTGCTTCTCAGACAGATTACTGTACGAGAGCTGCGCTGGTAAATCTCCCCGGCTGATGCTGTGAAACGTTCTGCTCGGTTTCTAGTTTGGTCACAGTTCGTTAAAACCAAATCAAAGCGAATGCGTTGATGTTAAACACGTTAATCGGCTGATATGTAGTCAAATATTTTTTCTTTTAAGTCCTAAATTCTCCCCATGACCGAGTTAAACTGATATATTTGTGTTGGGCTGAACAGTGCGTTGTTTGAGCATCAACACTGTAATGTAATCATGTGCAATGGTCACATTGCGAAGCTTGCAATTTAATGAGGTGAATCACCAACCAAATCTAAACCATGGAATCACATTACTCCGACCAATACCGCTTATTGATCCGATACTTCTATGGCACTCATATCGGTTCTTTTTGTTATTTCTTTAGGAGATAAAATAAGACCAGCTTGTTAAATTAGCAATCTTGTTTACTTCATACGCTCGCCGTGTGTTAGTAACAAAGCGACTACAATGCCTAAATGTTATTGATATCCTATAACAGTCTGACATGACCTCTCCATCGCCCCGGATCGAGTGTCCAGAGGAGACCCTGAGTGCTTTGAAACTGAATTTCTAAACAGTTTGGGGCGAATGCTCTGACCGTTTCACACCGAATTTATGAACTCACTCATATTTATAGCTAAACAATCAGCTGGTCGATGATTACTTTTAATAATTAACCCGCGTTTGTATAATTTTAGTTAACCCCGCAGCAGCCTTGCTCTGCCTGTATGTGATGTTATTCCGCTTGATGTTTAAGGTTGCTCCCGTGTCCGCCCTTACATACAAAGACTTGTTGCACTTGTGACAGTGATCATTGTCCGCTTCGACTCCGGTGAAGTCTAACCACACTTTTGAGCTTTCATTTCTCCGTTGTCACGAAGACGGAAGGGCAGAGCGAGGTCTCGTGTGTTTGTCAGAGAGGTGACCCCACCCCTCACTCAGCACGGAGAGATGGAAATCTCTCCTCTGGATTGAAAATAGCGAAAATGTGTCCTAGACGAATGTCTTAATTTCTGCGATCCTGACAGAAGGACTGATAACGGAGCTTATTGATCTGTGGTGTTTAATAATTTAGCCCGGAGGCCCGGCTTTCTGTGCTCATTCCTACTCTAAATCTGGACGTTTAACTGCTTGATAGAATATTACAACAAACAAAGTTTGCTTTTTTTATAACTTAGAGACAAATCGTCAAGTCCACCTGATTATTTAACCTTTTTATTGTGTTTGGTTGACCCCTTTCATACACACACACACACATAGATATACTCTGTCTAACTGGCATGGCCACGCCGTCGAGTGTGCGGAGTGGTGAAGGAACAGTCATTGCTGGAGAGGATTGTTCTGTTTAGCATTCATTTACGTGTCCTGTGTGGACGTTTGAATCTTAGTCGAACATAAACGAGGAGGATGAAAGACACAATTAATTTGCTGCATCTGCAATTACGAGATATTTTGATTCGGAAAGAGCAGGTGTTCATTTCTTCAGTCACGATTGACTCTGCAGAAACTGAACTCTACATGATGACGGATGAAACAATAGGTGGGTGGGGTTGGACGATGATTTGAAGTTGATGGGCACTTTGATATTTTCCATCCGTGTGAGCCAGCACAAAATTTACATGTGTGTTGCCTTGGATGGTTCGCATGCAGATGCAGAATGTACTTTTAACACGTGAACCAAAGTGACTCCAGCCTGCGGAGCGGCAAAGCAAACAAGCTGCAGCGTGTTGTTCTTCAGTGGAATCAGCAGAACCAGCAGCTCTTTGACGTGACCGAGCGTAATCAGCGTTGATGTAAACATATGTAATATAAATAATATATAAGCGAGGTTAGAAAGGTGCTCCTTTATAGGCTAATTGTGAGAGTCACTGGGCTTCTGTGCAAATGCACCGCAGCGGTGCACAAGTCCGTATCCATGTTTCCAAGGCGGCTCATGTTTCCGCCACGAATGTCAGTAATCCCTCCAAATAACAGACGCTCACCCTTTGTGTCTCTTCCACACTCGCCAGGCGCTGGCCATGCCGTCGAGTGTGCGGGCCGGGAGCCTGAAGGACCCGGAGGTGGCTGAGCTTTTCTTCAGGGAGGATCCTGAGAAGCTCTTCACAGACCTGAGGGAGATCGGCCATGGGAGCTTCGGAGCGGTCTACTTTGTGAGTTACTACAGCACTCTCTGTTTTGGCTTATGAAAGATGCTGTGTGCAGCAGTGGCCACATTTACATCAAGTGTCATTCTTTTACACATAGATGTGTGACTTACAACGAGTTACCGTCTAAATTGTAGGTCTTTAATCTGTCAGCTTGCCTGCTGATATGGATGTACTAAAAATGAAGATTTGATCTGTATGGAGTGCAGAATTTTATCTGACTAAGCTCGGGAACTTAGTGACAGAGAAATGATTAATAAACAGGTCTTTTTATTGTTTTATTCAGTTTTTGGAAATCATCTAAGCTTCACTGAGGAATGCATGTATGAAATATGAATATGGGCGTCTGATTATGAGGCAAATGATGGCAAAGATGATTGTTGGTAGCCATGTACACTCATGCACCGCTTGCTGAGATCTTTTGTGGTCTGCTTTAAAATCATGGAAAGATTTTCCTCTGCCCGATTAGCACTTTTGACAGTTTTGTCGTATTGATTCATGTTCATATCATGCCCTCCTCGGGGATATGGAGCTAAGTGGTGGGTTGTTTTAGATTATTAATCTTGTTCAGCTGTTCTTTAGATCCAGACACTGCTGACGTTCCACAAAGCTGACTTTTAAGTTTGACTTCATTTATCAGAATATGAGTCACTTTTATTGTAAAGTGTTGATTTGCTTCACACAAAATAAGTCATTTGAGAATGGGCTGACTCCAGATGGAGGTTTGTCACTATTTTAGACATCACAGTAAAAAAACAAAAAAAAAGACATTTAGTTTGGGCAGTGCTAACTCAAGCTGCAAACGAAGAAAAAAAATATTGAGGAGCGATTAATCACATTAAAAGTAATCACAACAAATGAGAATAGCTGACAGACGATGGAAAGAGCGATGTTGTCTGTTAGACAGGAGGGAAGCTGGCAATGGTGGTACTGTCAATAAGAACACAAGGTGGATAAACCGATCAGCCGGAGATGAAAGGTGGCAGGAGAAAGGAAAACGTTAAAAGCATGGTGCGAGTCAAGGACAAAGGAGAAACTCGTGAGTGGTGGATGAAAATGCGTGTTTAATGAAGGGTGAAAAGGAGCTAGTCATGGGTGAAGGGATCGACGGAAGAGGGCAGAAGTGAAGAGAAGAGGAGAGGAGGCTAAGCAGACATCCTTGTTTTATGTAATGGTGATTTTTTTTTTCTGTTGGCTCTGATGTAAAAAGGTCCGAAACTGGTTCTTCTATCAGAAATACAAAGCAGAGGTAGCTCTACTGTTTAAATGAGACCCAAAAGAAACAATTTAACATCTGTTGTCCGTCACCTCTCCACATTAGGCCCATGACATCCGCACCAATGAGGTGGTGGCCATCAAGAAGATGTCCTATAGTGGCAAACAGTCCAATGAGGTAGGACCTGGCGACTCTCCAATCCTTCATCTTCTTCCTATACTGTAGACGTAAGCTCAGTCAGGTTTGCTCATCACTGATCTCTGCTCATGTTCCAGAAATGGCAGGATATCGTAAAGGAAGTGAAGTTCCTCCAGAAGCTGCGCCACCCAAACACTGTCGAGTACCGCGGCTGCTACCTGAGAGAGCACACAGCATGGGTGAGTGTGAAGCGTCGAAGGATACACACACTGTGTCACGTTCACGGCGTGTGTTATTCTGTACACTGACGGTGCGTCACAGGATGCTAATGCTGTTACTCTGATGGCACACGAAATCCAGATGAAACAGCAGCATGGTCATATTTCCCTTTGTATTTATTGTCACACGACTCTTGATGTTTGAGTTGGACGTAATGAATGGAAAAAGGGAGACAGAGAAACTCCAGAAGGACTGTCTCCACTGTAAACGATCTGCTGAATGTTTGATGCTTATTTATTTCCCCATGATCAAATCAAGATTCACTCGCTTTCTTCTCCGATGTCTCATTCAGTCTCTCAACAACAAAGCCTGAATTCGTTTTTAAAGATAGCAAACAACAAGAAAAGTCGGCCCCTCGTTCTAATACTCGCTGGCAGTCTACCATCAGACTGCTATGAAACTTCCAGGACCTGCAGAGCCTGGGAGTATTGTACAGGAAACCATTTTAGTCTCTGGTTCCTCTGCTCGAAACGCAGATTTAGTTTCAGAGTTCCTCAAAAGGTTCTTGTTTCCCTGATCATCAAATTTATTTGTCACATGTAATCATAAAATAACAAACCTGTGTACGTCCGTGAGCTCCTACTATGCATTCTTAGGGGAACTAAACGAAGCAAAAGGAGAATTACTCCGCTTCTTACCACGTGAAGTAGTTTGCTTCGGACACAAGGACATTTTTCTGGGCTGCACCTTAGTACGTCAGCTCTCGTACTTGAATAACTGTACTGAACTCTCAGGGAAAAGTGCCTCGAGTCCAGAAAAGCCTTTACATTCGGGTCAATTGTGGAAACGGTCTTTAACATCAAGTGTGCTCCTGTGTTCGGCTCCCTAAAATAGCATGTGGTTTAACGCTCCCTCTTTCTCTCCCAGCTGGTGATGGAGTACTGCTTGGGCTCAGCTTCTGACCTCTTGGAAGGTAAGGAGGAAAGAGCAGAGACAAATGAGCAATTAAAAAATAATAATAATCAGTTTATAGTTCACAAAAACAATGCCTGATAATCCCCTCTCTACTCCCAGTCCACAAGAAACCCCTCCAGGAAGTGGAAATAGCCGCCATAACCCATGGTGCATTGCAGGGATTGGTGTATCTTCACTCTCACAACATGATTCACAGGTAACCCCCCGTTCCTTCTCTCACTATCTGTATCTATTCTGCTCTCCTCGCCCACACTTCTGACAAGAGACAAAACAAATACAGGGGAGAAAGCACAAACTGTGCCGCCTAAGATAAGCTTATGCAATGGTGTATGTGCTCAAACGCTGTGCAGCAGCCCATTTTAGTGCACCGTGCTGCTCCCCGGCCTATAACAATACATTTTTATGTCTCTCTATTTGTTTTGTCTTCCTCACAATTTTCCCTGACTAGTCATTTTCTCTTATCTGATCATTCTCTCTCTCTCCCTCTCTCAGGGATGTGAAGGCAGGAAACATCTTGCTAACAGAGCCAGGCCAAGTCAAACTGGGAGACTTTGGCTCTGCCTCCATTGTCGCCCCAGCCAACTCCTTTGTGGGAACACCTTACTGGTAAGACGGCAAAGTTTTGACTCATGACGCTGTCATCCTCTTCGTTTGGTGGTGGTTTGAGAACAGTCTGTCCTGTTGATTGTGTGATCCAGCATCGAGCCTAAGACCAGTATAAAGTGTTCTCCATCAAGTATGTTTATGTGTCATCTTCTAAAGTTGAAATCCTTAAGAGTTCAGTCTCGGTTGCCATGGTAGCAGCAAGTGCTGGTTAAATATTACAGGTCCAAAAAGTCTGTGGGCAGCAAACACTCCTTAAGACAGCTACACTGTTATCAATGAGATAAATTTACACTGGATTACGTGCATGCATTGTTTTCTTTGAATCCCCTCAGCGTGTATGAAGGCGGTCAGGATGCAGTGTGGGAACAGCGGACTCCGCCACTGCCAAGCTACGATATCATAAATAACGTGTCAAAAATGATATAATCGTTAAGTTGTGAAGTGAAATGTACATTTAAAAAAAAATATCAGTACTTTTACTTCAGAGAGCATATTAAAATAAGACCTAAGGAAAGATCCAGTGATGTGGGTAGCTTTGGTTTAGCAGGCTTCAAATAGCCGACTGCTCGCCTCTGGCTGTGATTCATGTATTGCCACACTTGTGAAGGTTTCAACAAGGTGTGGCGTCTGGAAAATCAGATTCAAATTCATTCAAAGCATGCAGCAGAGTCAAGTCAAACTTCAGTTCAGGAGAACACAAACTGATCTTCCTCTCATTGACACACTGATGCTTATTTACGTATTATTTATATGCATATTTGAGTGTTGTGTGTTTTATTGAGCAATCCCGTTCAGCACTTACCTGCACGTCTCTCTCAGCGGTGTCAGATTCCACCATTCATCAGCCACAGGTCGCTGTTATTGTACATGAGGCAGCCTAACCCTCATAATGTTCGTGTCTATTCATGTGACGCAGACGTCGGGGAGGCTTGTGGTGGTGGTGTTCACTGTTGGTCCACGATCAAAGGAAAATAGCGCTGGAAATGGCTGACTTGCTTTGTTGTATCCTCTCCTCCATGCAGGATGGCCCCTGAGGTGATCCTGGCCATGGACGAGGGTCAGTACGACGGGAAGGTGGATGTGTGGTCACTTGGCATTACCTGCATAGAGCTGGGTAAGAGGTGCCCATAATACGGTCCACAAATGTGTTTTTAAAAAAGCCGAAAGCATCCAACCTTTTTTTTTTTTCTTTGCTTTCCCTTTCTCCTCTTTTTTTTTTTTTGCGTTCTTGTTCTTATCTGCCACTCTCTGTCTCTGTCACGCTATGTCGTGCTTTGTCACTCTCTTAGCGGAAAGGAAGCCTCCTCTGTTCAACATGAATGCTATGAGTGCCTTATACCACATCGCCCAGAATGAGAGCCCTGTGTTGCAGTCTAATCACTGGTGAGAGTTGGTCCTATCCCGTCTCTGTCCTTCTAGGCAAATAAGACTTTTGTTGCACCGTGAGTTTGAGTTGCGTTGCTTGAGATTATGTTATAAATGTTGCTTTTAGAAAAGAGCTTCCAGTGTTATTGAGGCTCTTTTGAAAATAGTGATTTTGAAAGGGTTGAGAAATTTATGATTATATCAGATCAGTGAAGCTGAAGGGAAGTTTTTTAGCTTGTGTGTAAGCATTTGTAAGCAACAAGAATCGAGAGTCACATGTCATAAATAATGGTTTTATCATTATTATTCAGTATAAACAAAATGCACGTCTCTGTGTGCTGTTAGAATAGCTATATTAAGGTCTTAAGCCAAATGCTTTGTGACATAATAAATACAAATATTAAACTGGTGTGTAGAAAATTAAAAGTTAATATTTTATGATGGAAAAAAAAACACTTTAAGAGAAATAAAAAATGACTTGACCTGACTTCAGCAACACTTAAAAGTAGAAAACTTTTAGAATAATTCATTCATAATTTATCACGTTGATGCTTTTTATAATGACATTTTTTGGATCCATTTCCAGGTCGGATTATTTCCGCAATTTTGTGGATTCCTGTTTGCAGAAGATCGCCCAGGACAGACCTACCTCTGATGTGCTGCTCAAGGTACAACCTGTCAAAAGCATTGCTCGATGTTGTACATGAAGGCCGGCAGAGACGTTTGTGATCATCTGCTTGCTAGAGAGCGTCTTTGTCATCAGTAAGGAAGGAAATCTAAAGCGTGGATGTAGTGCAGTAAAATAAAGCGCGGGCCTTCCTCTCCAGTTACCATCAGCCGTTCTGGTTTAATGAATCCTATAGCAGTCTCCCTTTACAGTTGTTGTCGCTGTTAGCTCGAGCGCACTCTGGCATACAAGCAGGTCAGCCCATTGCTGTTGGGGAAACAAATCATTTGCCGAGCACTTGAACTTCAAAGCTGAATATCAAAGGGAAATGGTGGAGGTGCGATGTGTGAGCCTCGGTGTGGTCACCATCAGGAAGTAGGTTAGTTGGTGTGCAACAATGATTCCTCATAGGAACTAATCTGAGCAGATTTATGTCAGTTGAATGAGTGCGAACACGCACAGTATGCCACCGAAGGTAAAATGAAAGGTTTCATGTCGGACGTTGATCTCAGAATCCTTTTAAATCCTGAATTGTTCACTTCTCTCTCCACCTTTCCCTCCACCCAGCACCATTTCCTATGCAGAGAGCGTCCCATGACGGTTGTAATGGACCTGATCGCCCGCACCAAGGATGCTGTCCGCGAGCTGGACAACCTTCAGTACCGGAAGATGAAGAAAATCCTCTTCCACGAGGCACACAATGGTCCCGCACCAGAAGGAGGCGATGAGGAAGAGGTAAGAATGAGACAGAGGAGCAGGAAGAAACACGGAAGATTAAAAAGACAGGGAGGTCGTGAGGTTGCACACGCAGTGACTGATGGAATGAATGCTGACTTCAGCTCTTCATTTCTGTGCACTTTAAAGTAGTAGGGATTGTCCTGATGAATTTAGTTTGACCCTGATCCTGCTCTGAGTGCTTCAACACTCGGAGTCCGAGCCAATACTTAAATGATAATGAAATATGCATCCGACAGTCTGAAACAACAGCTGCAGCCTCCTTAATCTGACTCATCTAATTTTTCACAAGCTCCTTGATCCAGATACTAAAGATCCTGGTTCAAAACTATAAAGTTTATACGCTTAAATTATTGATATGATATGAATAAAAGTTTAACTGGAGAAAGATGTATCACTCTGTGAGAGTTCGCAGCGTGTAGTGGTGTAACAGGCAGCTTTATTTAGGCCGGTCATGTAGTTACTCACAATTGATGTTAAAGAGCGATAACGGCCCAGCTAGTATGTGAATGTTTTGTACTCTGCTCTTTGCTCATAAGAAAGAGAGTCCGAATTTAGAAAATCTGTGTATTTTGCCAATCTAGGTGTCAGAACTGAGTCACAGCACCATGTTCACACACTTCAATTCTCCCTGACAATACGAACGAAATGCTCGCGCTGTAATGGCCGACTGTCATGAATGAGAGCAGGTGAGGTGGACAAAACGCAGCAGATCAGCACAGCGATCAAAGGATCTGCACTTGTTCAGCTTTATCGTAGCCAACACCAAACCCAAGTCAGCACTGATAGAGTCTAAGGATCAGGATCCCGACTCAAACGTCACAGTGCATTGCAGTGAATCGTCCGGTTTTCGTAAAATGAAACCAGCTTGCATTGCCTCAACGTGGTGCATTGTGTTGCCATGTATTGCATTTCCTGCCAACCGCAGACATGAAACTAGCGCACTTGAAAACACACTCACAAACACTCCTATGAAAGAGTGTGTTTAGTGGTCTTTTGTTCACACCTCTCTCGGAGAAGCCAGTCACACTGCATAACAGAGTTTGTGTCGTAACGGCAAAGTTGGTGGGAAGAATCGTATCAGGGTATGCGGGGGGGAGAAGCTGGTTTTAGTACCCATCCTGCCTTTGTATTGAACCTCTGAATATATGTTGTGAACTCAGGAACCCTTCCTCTCTATACAAAGGCTTTTGTTCCCATCAGCATTTAATTCCTCTTGGTTGCCCCCCCCCCAAAAGGAAATGGAGGAATTCAGAGAATGTGGGGCTGCACTTGGCCGTGTGTCACTGTTAGTATGTTTCATTTTTTACTCTATGTGCTCAGAGAGGTTTTCACGGGATAAGCCTGTTCATGTACACCTGAAGAATCACCATCCTTAAAGTGTCGTCCGTCGTCTTTTAACCAGACTTCCTCTTGTTCCCCTCCGCCAGGATGTGGAGCAGTACATGCTGCGCACCGGCACAGTCAACAGTATGGAGAGCTCCCACTCTCTGCCATCCATGTCAATCAGCGCCAGCTCCCAGAGCAGCTCGGTCAACAGCCTGGCAGACGGCTCCGACGACAGCGGGGAGATGGCCATGATGCAGGAGGGAGAGCACACCGTCACCTCCAACAGCTCCGTCCTGCACAAGCCCCTGGTCAGTCTAACAAACTCTGACACTGTATTAATCTGATGCAGATGGTCCACGTGGGAAGCTGTTCAGTCGTTGTCAGTCATGCACATGCAGTTTTACACCACCTACAGGAAATCAGACGTAATAGCAGCCCCAGTTTAGACCTGCAGATGCACAGTAGATATGTCAGTGTTGCCACCTACAGAGTGGAAGAAAATCACCACACTGCAGACCAAAGCTTCAAGTTTTTAGGATCACAACAAAAACTGGTCAAAGTGAATTCAAGTCTTAGTCGGATGACATTTAGTTAAAAGACTATCCTTAGACCAACACTCGCCCTCACTCTTCTTTCTCTCTCTCTGGTTGTCCTCGACCATGTAGAGCCACGACAACATCTACGATGATCCCTACCAGCCAGAGGTGGACTCACAACGAGAAGCTTCTTCTGCCGGTGGCGGCGGCGGCGGTGGAGGGGGAGGAGGCGGTGGAGGAGGAGGGCGGCGCCGTCGAGGCAGAGACCATTTCGCTACCATCAGGACAGCCTCGCTCGTCACTCGTCAGATCCAGGAGCACGAGCAGGGGTCCGCCCTGAGAGAGCAAATGTCTGGGTAAGGTGGCACATGTGAGAAGTTGTGAAGTTCAAAATGAGCTTTGTTAGAAATAAAAGTCAGCTGTGATGCTGACCTTCTTCCTCTCAGCTAACTTTGTGCTCTGTGCCACGTCACAGGTACAAGCGGATGCGGCGGCAGCACCAGAAGCAGCTGATGGGCCTGGAGAACAAGCTGAAGGCGGAGATGGACGAGCACCAGCTGAGACTGGACAAAGAGCTGGAGAATCAGAGGAACAGCTTTTCAATGGAGGGAGAGAAACTCTCCAAGAAGCACCAGGTTATCCTGGAGAAGGAGGTGAGGCGGTGGAGGAGGATTGAAATGAATGTGTCGCCTGTGTGCTTCTCACAACTCTGATGTTAATAAGTTTCGATTGTTTTGTTTGTTTCTTTTTCAGACAAAGGCGGTCCTAACTGAGGAGAAGAAGTTCCAGCAGCACATACTGGCTCAGCAAAAGAAGGAGTTGACTAGTCTGCTAGAGTCCCAGAAACGACAGTATCGACAACGCAAGGAGCAGCTCAAAGAGGTGCTTCGGGATTTTCCCCCATATAAACCAAACGGCCTTGATCTTTAAGCCTGAAATCATCCTTGTGTGTCACACTTAATGCTGATTTACTTTCATTTATTTCCACTCAAGGAGCTGAACGAGAACCAGTCGACGCCAAAGCGAGAGAAACAAGAGTGGCTGGTGCATCAGAAGGAGTGTCTGCAGCAGCTGCAGGCAGAGGAAGAGGCAGGCCTGCTGAGGCGGCAGAGACAGTATTATGAGCTACAATGTCGCCAGTACAAGAGGAAGATGCTGCTGGCACGCCACAATTTGGAGCAGGATCTGCTCCGAGAGGTATCACTTATTGATTTGGTATGTCAAGGTTGGATCAGTAATTAAATTCTCCTCTAATACACAGTTTAAGCAGCCAGTAGGACTCGCTTTCCATCAGGACAGCTGATAACAAAGACAGACAGAGTGAATTTTATTCAGCAGGTAGCAAAGTCTGCGGGTCATGGCTACATGTTTTTATTTGACATTTGAATGAAACTTTAACAGACGCAGATAAAATGTGTAGTTTGCATATCTGAATACAAACTTTGGGAAGAGCTAAACATTAAAGATAAAACAGTTTTTGAATACAGTCTACTACAGCGTCAGGAGCGCTAACACCAGTACAACTACCTCTAATTGCTAATTGGCATAGTTTGTAGAAAACTGCCTCCTCATCGTCTCTTTTCTTCTCCAGGAGCTGAACAAGAAGCAGACTCTGAAGGACTTGGAGTGCGCCATGCTCCTGCGTCACCACTGAGTCCACCCAGGAGCTGGAGTTCCGCCAGCTGGGCTTGGTGCAGCATACGCGGGCCGAGCTGATCCGCACGCAGCACCAGACGGAGCTCACCAACCAGATGGAGTATAACAAGAGGCGTGAGCAGGAGCTGCGTCAGAAACACGCCGTGGAGGTCCGCCAACAGCCCAAGAGCCTCAAAGTGAGTGAGAGCAACCAGGGCCAGGGGTCTCCCAAAGCGGGAGAGAGCCAGACGCCGGGGGGGGCGGGGGACAGTGAGGCGGGGGTGACGCAAGTAGAGGATGAGACGGATGGTGAGTTAGAAAAGGACAGGGAGGTGGTAGCTAAGGAGCCGTATGATGGTCAGGATGAGTTTGATGGAGCAGTACTGGAATTCAGAGATGAGGAGGTGGAGGGAGCGAGCGTCCTTCTGGTTGAAGGGAAGGACGAGGTAGATGAGGACAGTGAACCAAAGGAAAACGACGACAGGGAGGATGGGGATGAGAAAGAGGAGTGGAAAATGGGGGAGGAAGGGACAGAGGTGAGGGAAGTGGAAGGAGTGCAGTGGGACGAGGAGGAGGAGGATGAGAGTAAAACTGTAGACACTGATGAGGACGAAGAGGAGGAGGGCAGAGGCGTGGCCGATGGTTGTCCATCAGAGCTCATCTCGTCCCTGTCCCCAGGAAAAGAGACGGCACCGCGAGCGAGACATCGACGAGCTGTCTGAGTTCTACTTCCCCAACACTCCAGAGGAGCTGGAGCCCATACCCACCGCCCCCCCTCCTCCCCCTCCCTCTCCCCAGACCTCTTTACCTTCACTCTTCTCTCACGCCATCTGCCTCCTCCTCTCCCTCTCTGCCTGCCGCCCAGCCCTCCAACCTCACTTTGCTGCTACTCTCCATCTTCCTCCTCTCCCTCCGTCGCTCTCCTCCTCTGCCATCGGTGGCCTCTGTCCTCCTCTCCGCCGAGCTCGCCTTCTTGGCGCTCTTCTTCTCGTACCTCTTCCTTCGCTCCTGCTGCTCTCTGTCGCTCTCCACCTACCTGACGCTCAGCCTCTGGGCCAGCGGCCTCTTCAGTTTAGGTCTCTCCTTCAGTTTGGGGATTTATTACATCCCCATGATTCTGATCTCGGCGTCCTTCCTCAGCTCTCCTTCCCTCTTCCTCTCTCTCTACCTGGTGGTGGTGCTGGTTGTCAGGCCGGCCCGCGACTTCCTCCAGTACGCCCCCCGCAAAGTCAACCGCCTCTGCATGCGCGTCCTTTTCCGCCTGCCTCGTCCCCTCTTTGCCATGTGCCAGTCAGTCCTGGGCGGCATGGCTGAGCGTAACCTCTATGAGATGTTCCCCAAAGCTGGGCGCAACTGGGGTGTGCGCCAGTCTAAAATCCCAGTCCCCCTAAAGAGCTTGCCTTTAGAGTATCAGGCTCGCTGCAGCAACACCTCTCCCCTGGCCAAGGGCCTTCTCTGGGTGAGGCGCTTCAGTAGACGCCCCCTCGGGGTTCTGGCAGACCTAGCCAACACCATAGTGCTGAAACTAGCCAGGCAGCTTCTTAAAAAGCTGCCTCTCACTGTCTGCGTCAAACTCCAAACGATGGGCATCTTGAAGAGGGAGACCCCGAGCAGACTGCCCCGACTGCTGCCCAAGGAGGTCAGAGATCGGAGGCAGAGGGAGAGGAGGAGGAGGGAGAGGGAAAGGCAGAGGAGGGTAGAGAGGGAGAGGATGTTTCGTGAAGAGGGGAGGTGGGAGTGTGGGTTGAGACGAACTTCATCCGGGAGGTTTGTCAGGGGGAAAATGCGGCCGTGGAGATAGCAAGAGTGTGAGACGAACTGAAGGAAAGAGTGGGAAGTGTGTGTGAGAGAGAGAGAGAGAGAGAGAGAGTGTGTTTCATTGTTCACCCATCGACTCTTTGATTTGGGCCCACACGTGTCTCTCGTTACATGATTCCCAAACTGGTTTTTGGTCCCATTTCTTCACGCGTACACCTGTACGTCTGTGTGCTCTGGCTGAAAGTGATTTTGGCTGTTGAAGCTTACCCACACACACACACACACATGCATGAAAGCCGTACTTTTGAACCAATGGGCTCTGCAAACGTAAGCATGCAGCCGTACCCGCGGTTCCTGTACCCAAACCCAGTGATCACGTTATCATTTCATTATTGTGCTTTTTGTAAAAGTTCCTTTTAAGTTTCTTTTTATTTTATTATTTTGCTCTTATTTTGTAAGACAAATCATTTTTTTATGGTTATTTTTAAGACCGTTTTTGTGCAATCGTTTGTTTTTCTTTCATCAGTGGTCTTATTTCAGAGGGCGCACTGTTATATCAGTGCTCAGAACAAATATATTACAGTGTTGCGTAGCTGCATGGCTATAATTTCACTCCCCAAAGCTGAATACTGTGAAATATAAAACAAACACTTCACTAACATCACCCTGAACACTAGCTATCAGTCAGTATGGAAGTGCAATAAAAGCAGAAATGTCTGGGACCACTGTAGAACATCTGATATCATTTTGAAGTATAGTTCCTATGTTCAGAGGTCGAAGTGGAAAAAAAAAAAAAGAAGCTGGTCTTACTTTATGTGACTTAAAATTTAAGTTTAGGGCCATTCAAGCCACAACTTTAAGCCTATCCAGTTCATTGTTTAATATTGAGATATTATTTACAGCTGGTGAAATCGTTATCTTTCAGAGCCCAGTTAGATATATTACCTTTATTGCATGTTATGCAATAATATTATGATTTACCATGTAAACATTTAGCTGTTTCCCCCCTAAATAATCATATAAAGTGCCTGATTACAACTGTTTGCACAAATGTTACTAGTCAGTTGTGAAGTGATGTATCGTAAAATCGTAGTGGTAATAAAAGTATGATATAAAAAATCTATTTAATATTTCACTGTAGCTTTATATGAAGCCATATAGACAATCTTTTGAGACATGCAATCATAAATTAAGTCCAAAGATTGATGCAACTACTGAATGTGAAATTTTAAGATTGAGACTATCATATGAAGAGAAGAGATCCAGAAATGAGACATCGGTTTAATTTTGCACTGCCCGAAGTTTCGGGCTGCAGCTAATGATTATTTTCATTCACGATGAATCCGCTTTAGCCGCTAAAATGTCCGAAAATTGTGAGGGGGGAAAAAAAATGCCCAAAGTGTAATGTGATGTCTTCCCAAATCTTGTTTTGTTCAACCAAAACCTAAAATCTCAGACGTTCAGTTTATGTTGACATATTTAACAGAGAAAAGCAGCAAATCTTCTGTTGGAACTGGAAGCAGAGAATGTTTGCCATTTTTTCACTCCCTTTTTATTTTTTTTGTGCTCAAAAAGTTTCCGATACTTCCGATACCGTCGATTAGCCAATCAATTGATCGTTTACTACAGTCGGACCAAAAAGAAACTTGACAATTTAAAAGTGTCGTTTTTTCGTTTTTATATCGTGCGCTGGCAATTTTGAGGACTTGAACACCAGGATGCTCTGATGTGTAATTGAATGAAGTCAAATGAACCAAATGTGGGTGTCAGTTGTGACACATAAAGTAGAGTATAAGGGTTTTAAAATCTGCATACTGGCAAAGGAAATCTGGTTATGAATAAAGTGCTTATCGATGTTTTTTTAATGTACGAAGTAGTGCCCTTTATGTCAGCGAAGGACAGCATTTGAGCCATTTAACATGGAGGAATATTGCAGAGTAGTAAAACTCGATCTTAACTGTTTTTGACCCGGGGGAACAAAAGAGTAGGACACTCCTTTTGGGTGACGAGTCGAGCTTTAAAAAAAAAAAAAAAAGACAAACATTGTTTTATTTGAATGTAATTTATTTGCCATTGATTTCTATTTGTGTTCCAGTATCAGTTATTTCCTGTTCTTCTGTGTATGTTTACATGTTTGTATTCTGTTTTGTTGTGACACCGTCGTGAGAGTTTGTATCACCTTGAGTTTTTGATTTTTTTATATATTTAATTTATGCAGTATTTATCAAATTAGTACTGCATTATGTTTGGCAGTCGTTTTGTTGTCCTTTTTATTCTCATTTTAGCTGCATGAGTGTTGGCGTACTGTATGACTGCGTGCTCGCAAGCATAGATAAAAAAATATTTTGTCATACTTCCAGATTTTTCTTTACACAAAAAAAATAAATTCTTTTGTGTGAAAATCATCGTCTTGTTTGTTTTTATGATTTCTGTTTCCATTATTCTCGTCTTCATTTGTTTACCTTTGCCTCATATTTATCGGCCAGTCTATATCAAAAAATCCCTTTTTGGTTCTTCATCATTCCTCCCCTATCATCACACATTTTATCTCTGTTGTCATTTGTTGTGCCCGTCCCCTTGTCTTGAAAATACCAGCGGGTTATTTCTGATCATTTAAGGTTAAATTATGTTTTTAAGGATGTTAACTAGGAGGTATACAGTCTTTCATAGGCTTCACGAGTCGGCTGCTCTACTTAAATTCACATTTGCCAAATCAGAAATCAAAATTTTGAGGCCATGAAAGTAAGTTTCAAGCTTTCCTAGTCAAAATGTTTAATCCTTAGTCAGTACAGAGTATCTAAATAGAAAAATTGTCATTTTTAATATTTATAACTTGCAAAAAAGTCACGATTTACAAACCAAATCAGAAGTTATTCTCAGTTCTCAAGTTTTCTGTTTACATGAGAAATATTTCTAAAAAATTGGGTTTAAACTTCTCAAGTCAGTAATTTGTCCATGACAAACACGGGGCATATTTAATTTCATCCAAACCTTTAATTAAATATATGAGAATGCCTTTAAGATTGAATAACTGTTGGTTGGGCCTTTCAGTTTCAAGGATGAATGAAGTCATCTATCTGTCTGCCTACATAATGAGGAATTCTACTCATTCTAAACTCTTCTTGCACATCCACAGTAATCAGTTATTTTCACACCAACTAACCTGAAACCGACCGACAAGCTTCAGAATGCCAGTAAACACCTTAAATTCACTGGATATAAATATGAACAGCACTCTGAATATTTCCCACTGCCTCTCACATTTCTATTTGGAGATAAAGTAGATGGTTTCATAGTCAGTTCAGTTTAAATCAAGTATCATGAATGTGTTTAATGAATGTCTTCAATTGCCGGTGAAGGTCAGAGATTTGGAATTGAACAATAACCGTAATAATAAAGCAGCCGGGAGTAAAAACATAGCCGACGAAAATGAGTGTGCATGTGTACAAACTTGTGTCTGTGACTGTGATGGTGTCGCTGGCAAAGATTCAACATTTGACAGGTATTTATACTTTTAGTTGTGTTTACTAATGGCGTGCGTACAAAAATTCTCTGTGTAATAACATTTCCATATTTTCTGTATTTAACATCCATCACCATGTTCATTTTTAAAACCACAGGAGCACTTTAGCCCAGCTGCCTCCATCTCTCTTCTCTCTCCTCCAGTCCAAAGAGCTACAGATTAAGCGTCAGTTCCAGGACACCTGCAAGATCCAAACCCGTCAGTACAAGGCGCTGCGCAACCACCTGCTGGAGAACACGCCTAAGTCGGACCACAAGGCCGTGCTGAAGAGGCTGAAGGATGAGCAGACCCGTAAGCTGGCCATCCTGGCCGAGCAGTATGACCACTCCATCAATGATATGCTGTCCACACAGGCTGTGAGTAAGGCAAGGAGACGTCGTTCACTTCACACTCGCACCACACCACCACTGCTGTGCCTGGCCTGGGGGCCGTCCTGCCCGCCCATCCGCCCACCCGCCTGCCTGCCCGTCCACCGACAAGTCTCCTCCTGGTCCCTGACTGTTAATCTCCACCTAACCCCACATTTCCCAGTTTGATACCAAATGATGTGTTTCCCTTAGAACTAGTCCTTTGTCCAGAACTTTTCCTAAACATCCTTTTCCCTGAATATCCTGGAGTTATGATTATCTGTCCTGCCACGAGAGAGTAAAAATCAGCCAGTGATTATAGCTTTGATTAAATTAGACCTTAAGTTGATCTTAGTTCAGAGGATAAATATTGGAATGAAAAAGAATGAGGTTCAGCCATAACGTCAGGACTAAGAACACAGACATATTTTTAGAACAGGACTCAACCAATATGGCATTACACCTGTATATACTACAACACTGACAGTTCCAAGGTGGACGGATTAAAAAATAAGGATCACAATCTTTCTTATTGTTTTATCAAAACCCGGAGCCTACATTACCTACAATGCAACTCAGCCACAGTTGGTAAGCTCACTTCTATCTAATTCACTCCAATTTAAATCCACACGTCACTGTTTTCAAACTTGTAGTCTTCAGCCGCAACCGATACAGACTCAAGTCACGTCACCTGACCTGTAAACAAAGTTCCCTTTACAATCACTTAAACTATCTTTCCAATCCAACGTTACCAATGTATATGAAGATCACATGTAACACTAGTTTGACATGAAGATGGCAGCAAACTGCGATAAATTATTTTAGGGACTGTGCGGAAGTTATTGTTGGGTTGGAGAATGGGAAATGTTACATATTATTATTCTATTTATTTTGCAGAAGCGAGGGTCTGATTGTTTTCAGAGAACAGGATGACATTTTTTGTCCTAACAAAGTTATACTTAACTTTGCATTCAATCAAAATAGCTAACGCTCGCCTACAAAGCTGTCTCCGGTACTGCACCTACTACTACCTACCTACTCCTTAAGAATTGTCACTAGCACTTAACTGCTGCACAAACGCTTCTTATCACACTGTACCTTGACTGTTCCCTTCTTCTGTAAGTCGCTCTGGATAAAAGCGTCTGTAAATGTAAATATGAATGTTTACCATAACATAATTCCACTCCTAATATGTCATTTCGGCTGCATACAAAAAATTGTTCCATTTACACACTAAGCTTGAAAGTTTTGAGTTTAGATATTAGGCGATAAGTTGATAGACATTTCTTCTCAGTTTCTTCTTAAAGTACTCGTGGGAGGTACAAGTACCTCAAATTTGTACTACTGTACAGTACTTGGGTCACACTCTATCAAGCTTTTTAAATAGGCAAATCATTTTTGTACAGTCCCTTATGGCTACACTCTTAACCCATCCTCTGACCATTAAGCGTGCACAGACACACGCACACACACACACACACACTCACACACACAAATCCCTGGCTTTCAAATGAATGAAAAATAGTAGGAACACGATGTGAGTGACAAAACGTCTCGTTCCCTTCAATGACATAATGCCCTGTGCTACTTTAATTACCTCACATGGCCGCATGCCATGTAAGCCCAGTAAGCCAAATCCCAGCTGCCCTTGTTTGTCTGCACATCTCCACATGCTGTGGTTAAAGTCTCTGTGGGAAGGTTTCCCACTCCCTGATTAAACTCAATCCTCAGGTCAGGAAAACAAATGTATGTTTTAAATGAAGATTGTCTTTTGAAACGAGATTTAATCTGTTTCCTGGAGCCGGGCTTTAAGACAGACATCACACGGGTCACGGGGGGTTCAACTGTTGTGCAACATTTCAATATTTTTTGCTGCACATCTTTTTGAAATATTATCTAAATAGTCTGTAGTGTCTGCATTTTAGTTTCTCAGTAACTCAGCTCTGACATTTTTCTTTAATATTACAGAATATTATGTTTCACTTCACTTCATCCTCTTGAATGCAGCACAGACCGATCAAAGTTACACCGGACAAAACACAAAGTCAACAAAACTCTCCTCCGCTCTCTGTCTTTTGTGCATCCTCCTCTCTTTTCTCCACGTTTGTCAAACTTTCGAAACTTTCCCTCTTCAACGCTAAAGCACAATACAAGTCCATACAATCGCGGCAAATCAATTTTTTATGACACTCCCTCCTTTTTTTTTTTTTTTCTTTTTTTTTTTCCCTCCCCTCTTAGCTGCGATTGGACGAGACCCAGGAAGCGGAGTACAAGGTGCTGCGGATGCAGCTGCAGCAGGAGCTGGAGCTGCTCAACGCCTACCAGAGCAAGATCAAGATCCACACCGACACGCAGCACGAGAGAGAGGTCAAGGACCTGGAGCAGAGGGTGTCCATCCGCCGCGCCCTGCTGGAGCAGAGGGTTAGTGTCAATCGCAAAGCTCCTTAAAATGTAGTCACCCCAAATGTAGCTTTTGTAAGATTCGGATTGTTTGGCTGTTTCATGCAAAGCCTTCAGAAAATAACGTTTTATTTATCTGACACTCTGCTTTGTCCTCATTAACACGGCTCCTTCCCTTCGTTCACGCTCCAGCTCGCTCGATAACCTCTTGCTCACTCTCTCTTTCTTGTTGAGCTGGAGAAAAGGAGCCAACTTTTGATAAATGCCTTTCCAAACAGCGACTGACAAATCCTGCCCGTGATGCCTTTATAGTGTTCGACAACAAGAGCACCTTTAAAGGCGGTTTTCACCACGATATCTGCTCAGTTGGAGCTCTTAGTCACGGTCACATCATCTTCTTGATGACTGCTGGTATTTAAGTCCATTTTTGACATTGGAAACACTTAATGTCTAATCTAGTAGATGTCCTGGAGCTTTCAAAGTCGCCTTTCAATCTCCAAAAATTAAAGGGAGCATCCTGTTTTCAAACACAAAATCATGAATCTTGGATTAGGAAACTGTTTTAATGTAACAATTTTCAATAACCCTTTTTCCTTCTGTTTTCTTAGATCGAGGAAGAGATGCTGTCCCTGCAGAATGAGCGCTCGGAGCGCATCCGCACCCTCCTGGAGCGGCAGGCCAGCGAGATCGAGTCCTTCGACTCAGAGAGCTTGCGCCTTGGCTTCAGCAACATGGCGCTGACAGGGATCCCCAGCGAGGCCTACCCCATGCAGGGCTACTCCAACGCCCCGTCCTCCGGCTCGCGCTCCGGCAGCCACTGGAGCCACGGCATACACCCGCAGAACGTGCCGCCGCAGCAGCACTCCCGCCGCAGCCACAACAGCAGCAGCAGCAGCAGCGGCATCGGCAGCGGCAGTGGAGCAGGCGACCGCAGGAGCGAGTCTTCCTCTTCCTCCCATGGCCTCGGAATGGCCCTGGGGCTGGGGCGAGACGGGAGAGAGATGCACCATTCATCCCGCTCCTCCGCCTCTTCCTCCTCCTCCTCCTCCTCTTCCTCCTCCCATCACCAGCGCCACCACCTGCCCCAGCATTACCACCACCAGAGCACGCCACAGCTCTACCGCGAACGGGAGAGGGATCGGGATCGAGATAGGGAGCGGGAGAAGGAGAGGGAGCGGGAGTGGGCCGGAGTGCGAGGCTCCGGCGGCGACCTGGCCCACCCACACCCCCTGCCCTTCTCCCATCACCTGCCCTCACGCTCCTCCTCTCAGTCCCTGGCCATGCTACCTCCCCCGCCGCCTGCCCCTCCCTCCATCTCCGGCCCATCTTCCTCTTCCTCTTCCTCCTCCTCCTCGCAGGGGGGGATCTACGGCGGTGGCGGGCTGGGCGTGCGCGGTGCCCCCAGCCTGATGGCCCTGAGGAACAGCCCCCAGCCTTTGAGGAGGACGGCGTCCGGTGGGGGGCCTGGAGGAGCCGGGGGCAGCGACGGCGTCCTGAGCCGAAGCACCTCAGTCACGTCACACATCTCTAACGGCTCCCACCTCTCCTACTCTTAGACGGCGGAAGGAAGAGTATGGACAGGGTGGTAGCAGTGATTTAGGAGGGTAGCTATCACAGGTCGCATCTCAATACTCTCAGCTTGCCACCTTGCCTTTGTGTCCTTTCTTGGGCTGATCTCTTGGAGTAGCTGAAAAGCAGAGGATTTAGGGATATCACCCTGCCCTCTGTATGCACAGAAAGGCAAAGCGATCAGCCAACACCCGAGGCAACGAGAGGACAAACTGGCATTATTGAGCTGCTTCCTGCTTCTTTAGACTCAGGGTGGGTAGAGAGGTTTTCTCCCATTCTCACAGGTATACAAGAGGGAGGGAGGAATGTAACCACATGTAATACCACTGGATTAAGGTGACATTAGATTAGAAAAAGAGGAGGTCTGTGTTTAATGTTTTTATCTTTGTTACCACCTGTATAAAAGTGAGACAGGAAGTGTGAAAGGAGGGGATATTTTGCCCGTTTTTTTCCTCCCAGAGCTGCAGAAAGAGGGACAGCAGCCATGTCTTCTTCTATGATGTTCTATGCTGGAATGGAGAAAGAGAGAGGACAGGGGGAGGAAAAAAGGAAAATTCTGTTTTGTTTTTTTTTTTTGCATTGTGTATGTACTTGTATGTAGTCTGTAGTGTCCAGATATATCTAGCAAGCACTCGTAACTTCTGCTCCGGAAAGGAAAAAACGGGGGGAGAATCAGAAAAAGATGAGTTACTTTAAGTCTCCAGCGTGCTGGGGAGAAAGAAAAAAACAAACACTTTTTATTGATTTACAACAGTTGATGTTTTGTTGATTTTTTTGTATTAAGTGTATAAAAAAGAAAACACAAAAACAAGTTGCTTGGAACGTCACCAATGCCTTTAAGGGGTTCTTAAAGGGATGTCGTGCCATCAAAATTTTTATTTGATGACTGCAAGATGATTTAAATGCGAATACGCAGAATGTTTGTAAAGGCAAGAGACTCTGTTCTAGAAATGCAGTTGGGATGAGGAGGAACGTTTGTGCGGACGTGTACAAAATACAAAAGAAAGAAAGAAAGGAAGAAAAAAAATCTTTCCGGCATCCATGACATATTGAGTATCTAAACAACATAGATGTCTACGGGAGTCACTCCAATGCATGAGATAGATGTACAAAAAAAAAAGAAACATTTGTAAACATGACCAAACACATTTGAATTGTACCGTACCTGTCCAAGTTTCACCGGCATTTAAGATCACTCGTCCCACATTTTTGATCTTTACTGTACATATTTATGGGAATATTAAAAATGAGAAACAAGTCATTGGTTTTATAGAGTAACAAAGATAATGATAGTAATTTTGATATATTCAAATGAGTATTGAATTCAAGATTTAGAGCGACAACTCCAACTGCATTTTCTATAGGTGTCAATATTACCATAACTAATCCTGATGTAATTGTTGTTGTAATCATGTTCACATTTTTCTCGCGAGAAGAAAAGGGCCCACTTTTACTGTAAAAAAAAAAAAATAGACGATAAAAAAAACTGTTGCATTGTCAGGTATGGTGTGTGTTCAAGGTATTAATGATTATTAATAAGGGATTATTATTAATAATTGTTAATGATTTATGTATGTGTGTCGAGCGGTACAGTCTGGTTATATTGCCACTTTTTTTTTTTAGACGAAAACAATTGAATTTTAAAAGACACTCCTACAACAGCAACACCCCACTGTTCACGTGAACTCTGACCCTCCTCCTCTGGACTCTCACAGGACAAAAAAAAATTTACAAATTGGGCACTGGAATGTAAATGCTGGTTTATTTATTTATTTATTTGCGTTCAGTTTCCACACAGAACCTCTCACAGGAAGCATGGAAATAACAAAAAAAAAAAAAAAAAGAAGAAAAAAATAGAAATGAAGAGACCTGCACAATCCTAGCTGATAATCTGACTGCTGACGGGTGCAGCATGCGACCAGCGCAACAAGCTGGAAGCGTGCGAAGCAGAAGATGGGGAAGAAGTGAAAGGATGGACGTCGACTGAGCCGCTTTGACTGTGCGTCCTCGCGTGCAGTCGCAGCAGCGGTGGCCGCAGCAGCCTGTCCTCAGAGGAAAAAAAGACACCAATCAGTGTTTCGTGAGTTTCTGAAGGTCCTTTCTCCGTTATTATGGGTCATTTACTTGAAGGAGATCAGAAATAACTGGACTTTTTTTTTGGTTTTGATTTGTTTTTTTATTTTATTTGAAAAAAAAATGAAAAAAGATAATCACCCTGCTGTTTGTATGACTCAGAAACACCAGCTCAAGACAATTCCCTGTATAACCTACTACTTTATGCTTGGTTGGAATCTCAGTGCATGCATAAACTCCTTATATAAACTAAGACTGGCGGGGACGGGACGGCCTTTGTGTTGGGGAAATCAGTGTGGTAGTGTTTTTAGACGGGTTGTTGTCAGTGTCAGAGGTCGTGGCGAGAAGCTGCGCCATCACGCCCCGGATGAAAGACGAAGAAGACGAAGACGCAGCGCAGGCGCACCTGTGTTTTGCAGAGTTTTCGGGTGGGGGTGGGGGTAAAAAGGTGGGAAGGGGTTGGAGGTTGAAATCCTTATTAAATATTCAAATCAAGCAATTCCAAGCTTTAGGTGGAGAAGGAAGAAGGGTCTTAACACATGTATTGGAAAAGAAATGGGGTGCTTTAAAAAGTAATTTAAAAAAAGATAATAAATTGATATTAACACATTAACTCGTCTTGATGTATAATTTGATGTATTTGATGTTATTATTATGGTTTTTATTTCAGGGCTGCAACTAGCTGGAACAATTAGTCAGTTAATCGATTAGTCGATCGCCTGACAATCTGCAACTAACTTATGCGGTAATGAAATAATCATTTAAAGGTCCAGTGTGTCAGATTTAGGGCCTCTATTTACAGACTATGGCAGAAATGTATTATATTAATAACTATGTTTTCATCAGTGCATAAACACCTGAAAATTATTATCAAAAAGAATTATCATGTTTTCGTTACCTTAAAAGACTTTTATCTACAGATGCTGCAGGTTCTTGTAGTTTCTCCTGTACATTACAAAGGTGAGGGCGAAATGAAGGGGTTGCAATCTGCAACTAAATCCTATACACTGGTCCTTTAAGTCTTTTTGTTTTAAATAAAACTGCCAAAACATTTCTTAAATGTGAATATTTTCTGATTTTCCTTGCCTTCTGTGACATTAAACTGAACATTTTTAGTTTTTCACTGTTAGTGGGACAAAATAAGGACTTTTTTTAACTACTACTATTTTATAGACCAAATGATCAGTAGAAAAAATTATCAACAGATTTATTGATGAGAAAAATAACTGTTAGTTGTAGCTGTAGATTATTTTAATTGTCGATCAGTTATTTTCTTGGTTTCATCAATTAATAATGGTGCATAAAATGCCAAAATAGTACAAACAAAACATTATAAACATACTATAATGTATTATAATGTATGTATAAAATAATCCGCAGACTTATTGATAAGAAAAAATATGGATTAGTTGTAGCCGTAGATTACTTTAATTGCTCACTTCTTTCCATCTTTCCATGTATTTTCTTGGATTAATCATTTGGTCATGGATACATACGTAATGTATAAAGATATAGTACATATATGTGAAATATGTTTTTGAAATGAAAAGGACCGTCAGAAAAATGCCAGGAAAGTAAAAAAACAAATTTATAAACATATGATAACGCATAGTAATATATGTATAATATATAATATTCATTTTGTCTAACTAACAGTCAAAGATAGAACTCAACTTAATTATTTATCTATGAAGTAACTGATAAATCCAGTAATTGTTTCAAACTCTGTTATTATTATTTATTTACCAGTCATACATGGACACACATAATGTGTGTTCATTTCCCTAAACAGTTTATGTGTGCATTCACTCTTGTCATCTATTGTATGTGTGTGTGTGTGTGTGTGTGTGTGTATGTGTGTGTGTGTATGTGTGTGTGTGCCCTGAGCCGCTGTGTACTATATCTGACTCTGACATCATTATTATAGGCCGACTGGGAGGCTCTGTGCGCACTTCCCTTTAAGATGCGTCTGTCATCTCTCCGTTAATGGAAAGTCACTCCGGCTTGTTTTTTTTTTTTCTCCTTCTTCTTCTTCTGCGGCCTGAAGCAGCAGATCAGCTCCAGCTGGACCGAGGGAGGCATTTTTAATGTGGGCCGACTAATACCCAGGAAGGAAGGGGAGAGGACGGGCTCCACCGAGGGAGACGGAAATGAGAGGAAACCCTATCCCTTTAAGAGCAAGTGGGACATATCGGTGCGAGAAAAGGAGAGGAGGGGGAGAAGAAAGAGGAATTAAAAAAGAAAAGGAAGAAAGAGACAGGGAGGGAGGAGGGAGAGCGGGCGATAAAAAAAGAAAGATGACATCCTCGCAGCTGAACGGCCGAGGTGGAGCGATAGGCTGCGGCCCGGCGAGAGCGCCGCTCGCCGGGGTCAGGGCTTGAATCCAACAACGAGGCTTCGACAAACACCCGATTGGCCTATTGGAGGAAATCGGAAAAATAGATTCATAAATTAAAAACAAAGCATGACCTGCTTAGCTACCAGAGACGTGTGTTATAACCCATATTTGTTGTAGTGCGTAAAAATTAATTAATTTCACGCAGAATGGTTTATGTTTATTGCTAAAGCAAAAAAAAAGAGAAAAAATGTAAAGAGTTGAAATGCTTTTCTGGGGGGGAAGGTTTATTTTGAAAAGCAGTTTTCTTGTGTGACATTGCGTTTTATCTAGTGAGCCGTTACTGCTTTTGATGAATTAAAGTTAGAAACCAAAGTGAAAGAGAAACGGGCCTTTGCTCCATACACTGCCTGTGTGCTGCAGCCTGCGTTAGTCAACAGCTGCGTGCATTTTATCATGGACAGCATTAGGCTACCTCAATGAGACAGAAAAAAAACACACATTTTTGCAGACGACTTTGATCCCGTTTTTTTTTTTGGAAAAAAAAAAAAGAGTATCCAGAAGCCCGTCGTATCTGCTGCAGGGACAGGCTGTCTGTTTGCGCCGCGATCACCGCTGGGCCCGATCAAAACCATGCAAAGGCTGCTCTGCCCGATCTCAATCAGGAGCTGACTTAATAATCTCCATCGCTGTGGCGCAAAATGGATGCTGCTTGGAGCAATTTTCTCTTCCAGGTAGGCTCGTTGGCCGTGGCGTCTCTTTTATTTCTCTGTGTGTGTGTGTGTGTGTGTGTGTGTGTGCATATCCAGCAGTCCTTGCAAGCCCTCCCATGAACATCTTGCATTTACAACCGTGAGCACCTTCAAGATAAATGCTGTGACTTGTGTTTACATTTGGTGATGGCCTCTTTCTACTTTGCTCCTCCAGAATACTCCCACCCAAAACCAAGTGGAGGGGAGCCTCCAATCAGAGCTCATGCCCGTGCATACGAGTTCTCCCCAAACCCCACCCACAGAGCACATAGCACAGCCTCCCTCGACTGTGGACACTGCTGCCCTCAGTGAGGAACCCCTGCCCGGTGAGGGGGACACTTGCACTGCACTCTTCACCCCAGGGGGGGAAAACACATTTTGTGGATTATTCAGATTATCCAGTGGCTTTTGATGATCTGCAGGTGAAAAGAAGCAGGAAATGTCGAAGCAAACCATGACCACAAAGATTTGAATGTTATGCACAGCTGAATACTTTTAACCGCCGCCGAGTGCTTCATGCAGAAACCACAGAAATATTTCACTTCGATTTGATTCACCATTCAAATTGGACTGTTCAGATGCAGACACAGATGAGCAGTCGACACTGTCAGTTTAGATGGACTCGTTTAAAGAAGGTGGTGTGATTATCTTTATTAAAACCTGCTTTTCCTCGCAGTTAGAAATACAGTTATTTAAACGTAAATGTTTTTAATGACACTAGATGAAGATTAGAGCTGCAACTGTTAGTCTACGGAAGGTTGACTGATTAATCATCCTTTTTTAAGCAAAAATTGACTGATTTCAAATGTGAATATTTACTGATTTTCCTTCTGGAACAAATTTAATATCTTTGGTTTTTGGATAACAAGCAACATGAAGATGTCTGTTGCAGTTGCTGTCAGTTGCAGCCCTCCCATATGACTATTTTTATTATTGTAATAATTGAACACATCGCAGGATGTCTTCAAATTCAAATAGTCAGTTAACGGATGATATAAACATATAAAACTACAGATTTTAAGAAGCTCAAGCCAGTGAATGAGTGACGATTCGTCACTAATCAAAATTAATCAGTCGATTATTTCACTAATCATCTCAGCAGAAATTCTTAGATGTCTTTTCACCTGCAAATCACCAAACCATTGTTGAATGGGAACTAGACGTTTCACTTTCATAGCTCGACCTGCGTTTACTGACACATAATTACTTAATACTAACTTAGATATCCTTGGTTATTATAAATTACCTACTTTGTAAACTATTCCCTTCGTTAAAATGAACAACTTTCTCTCATTCTGTCCTCTCTCCCGCCTCGCCGCGGTCCAGTGAAGCCAGTGTCTCGGCCGGCCCGCGTGCCCCACATCTGTGCCATCTGCAACAAGCAGTTCAAGAACAACTACAACCTGCGGCGGCACCAGTCGGTCCACACTGGGGTACGCATGAAGGACAGGGCCAGAGAGCAGGCGGAGGGGGCAAAGGAGGGAGCAGCCGGCCAGGTGGCGGTGGCGGCCCCGTCGGTGATGGCGGTGGGGGCCGGAGGGAGGGTGGAGAGGCCCACTGTTCCCCTCTCCCTGCTACACCTCTCCGCACCTCCCCCCCTCGCCCCTCCCGGCGTGCTGGCTGGGGCCCAGCAGCCTCCCCTGTGTAGTCAGGATGGTGAAGGGGTTGCCATGCCAAACATAATGGCTAGTGTTAACCCCCATGCTCCGCCTCCTGCTGCTGTCGTCATGGCCACAGGGGCGACAGTACAGGTGGGTCAGGGCCTTGTGGAGATGGCTGTCGTCAACCCCAAACCTTCAAGCATGTTGTTTCTTGAGCTGCCTCGCCACAGGGGTGGTTAAACCGCCGCTTTGTTTTACTGTTTGGGACTCGCAAGCAGTTACTGTGTGTCACCTGCTTCGTATTTGACTGAAACTCTAAATTTGACAAAACGTCCGTGCTCAGTAATTGGTCAGGGATCAGTCAATTCAGTTCCAGTGTTTGGCACTGGTCCCCAGTTTGAGAAACAGTGTGCTTGAAGTCCCCCCCACGCTCCCCTGCATGTTCTCTGTAACACAAACAGTGTGAAAGCAGATAGGCTTCCCCCCGTGGGAAGTAGTTAACCTAACATGCGAACCAGCCGATGACTTTGGTACAAATCACACCTCTCTGTGCATTTGCATGGTTTCAACAAACATATACAAATGTTAGAATAGTAATGTTTGTTGCTGTCTGTACGTCTGTGCAGGAAAACTCTGTAGTGTCTTTATCTGCTTCTCTGTTTTGCCTCAGCGGCCCTCAAATCCCAACCCGAACCCGGTGAGGAAGAACCACGCCTGCGAGACGTGCGGGAAGGCTTTCCGCGACGTTTACCACCTCAACCGCCATCGACTGTCCCACTCGGACGAGAAGCCGTTCTCCTGCCCCATCTGCCAGCAGCGCTTCAAGAGAAAGGACCGCATGAGCCACCATGTGCGCTCCCACCAGGGTGGCGTGGAAAAGCCCTACGTCTGCCCCCACTGTGGCAAGGCGTTCTCCAGGTGGGATGACTTCATTGTCAGGACTGAGTTAGCTGAGGACTGAGACAGTTACTAGTTTGGCATAAACACTGGGGGAACTTCAATTGAAGCGTGAAAACTAATATGCTGACTCTCTTCCTTTCCCAAGGCCTGACCATCTAAACAGTCACGTCAGACAGGTGCACTCCTCGGAGCGACCTTTCAAATGTCCGGTACGTCATGTTTACCAGCAGCTGTACACAGCTTTTCTTTTTCTTTTGTCCATCCATCCACAATGACCATGTCTACATGCACCGTGTTCCAGATGACTCAAGGTTGACGTCTCTTACTTTGCTGCACTTTTATTTGTGCCTTCGGCCGCCTCATGCAGGGATCTGTTGACATGAGCAAATGAACATTGTGAATATTGCCATAGAAACTGCTCTGAGTAATAAAGTGCATGCCTGTCTAAAAGCAGAGCTTACGCAGAATGTATCTCATTATGTTGTTCTGTTTTACATGCGGCTGCTCAAAACCTGATGCTCACATGAGCATGACTGCATCGCGTACTGTACACTGTATCTGTACATACAGTATATGCATGTACATGTGTACGCATTTTAGGTTATTCTCTGTAGTGGACCTGCTTTTTGCGCACAGATTTTCAAGTTTAAACAGTAAATGTTAACATACACACAGTCACAATATCTTGCCTTTATACATTTCTCTATATTCACTCACTGATTCCATCTTTTTTTTTTTTTTTTCAGACCTGCGAGTCCAGCTTTGCCACGAAGGATCGTTTGCGTGCGCACATGATTCGCCATGAGGAGAAGGTCCCCTGCCACATCTGTGGCAAGCTCCTGTCTGCTGCTTACATCACAGATCATATGAGGGTGCACAACCAATCACAGCACCACGCCTGCCATCTCTGTAACCGCAGTAAGTGCAGATGCCATAATTTGAAGCTGCTGTCATCAATGGTTTCATTTGTTATTATGAACACGACGACATGTCTTTGTGAACGGGACCTTTCATAGCCGTAAACCCACCATGAATTATCCTCAACTCTGCAGTTTCCAGTTCTAAGGAGCCAGTAACTTTACTGTTTCAGCCGTCTCCAGTCACAGCGGGCAGGAAGTTAGTGACTACCCGGCAAACGTACTGTAGTGGAGATTTATCTGCTAAAGAGTGAGATATTTCCTTCGGGAGAACAGAGCTAAAAGCAGACTGAATATTGCACTTTTATTCCCCAGGAGGACAGAAACATGACTCCTAATGAATCGTAATATTTTGCTCCATATCTGCTGGATATGTAAATGTCAGAGTTAGTTTTTAAAAGTGGCCAAAAACATCTGTGTATCATGTTTAACCTGTAATTTTGACCTCTTGTTGTAGCTTAAGATTATTTATGTTTAATTATGATATTCATTCATTCATTTGTTACAGTCATGTTTGAAGAGTTTGTTCTTCTGCAGGTCTTTAGAGGTCCGTTTCTGGGACTTAAACCTCTATCTTTCTTTCTTCTGTCGCTGTGATATTCACTCTTCCCTCCCGTCTCCATCAGGCTTCACCACACTGACATACCTACGTGTCCACGCCCAGAAGCACCACGGTCAGGAGTGGAAAGACAGTCCGGGTGGCTTTGGCGGCACATCCTCGGGCGGCGTGCTCGTCTGCCACTTGTGTGGCGTCCACTGCAAGACACCCACCCAGCTCCAAGGGCACATGGGCACCCATGGCAACAACCAAGGCGCTCCGAGCCCCATCACCTCTAACGTGGCTGCCAGCAGCTCTGTTTCCCTTAGCAACATGGTGACAGCGCCCACTGTGTACGTCACCGGTAACACTGTGGTGGACCTGCTCGTCACAGACTGCTCTAGCATCGCAGCACCTCAATCCCACAGTTAGCAGTAGAGAGCTCAGCAATAATAACCCCAGTCCCTTAACAGAGGGCAAGGTTAGAGAAGGTTAACGTGTAGATGCTGATCCAGGTCCAGTTTTGTGATGTCCCCACTTATAGGTAAGGTTAGGATTAAAGAGTGCGAGATTAACACCAGTCAGCGTTCAAGGGCAGCATCACCTCAGAGCTGCAGAGCTGGAGCGTCAGAGGAAGAGCTGCATTAATATCGCAATGAAGTCACGGAAGGAGGGACCTTTGTGGCTGCAGCACGTTCAGCAACACTAACGACAAACATGGATGTGTGCGTCCGAATATTCCCAAATGCGCTTGTGGATTTTTTAAGACTCCTATGAAACTGTGGTATTGTGAGCATCTACTGTATTACTCTCCCCTCTCTGCCCTCTCCCTCTGTCCCCTTCCCCCCTCAACCCTGGCATTGGCTGCTCTCTGCAAGTGCACCAAGTACTGTATATCTCACACCAGCTCTGATCTTACCTCCATTTTGCAGCTCACTTACTAAGAATCCAAATGGCTTTGCGTCAAGGAGAAGTAGGGCGAGAGTAGCTCTCAGTTACACGTACAGTAACGAAGAAACACATTCAGAAGGGAAGTCGTGTGTTTGGGTGTGCGTAAGTCAGGGCTCTTCTAGCATGTTAGCTTGTTTGTTCACTAAAATCAACATTTGATTTTTTTGCAATGCCAGTTTATTAAGTCTCTAGAGGGCTGTTTGTAGATCAGGACAGGAGGCCATACGCGTCGTGGTCATCATGGACTTGTGGGATGTACTCGTTCATTTCTTTCCTAATGGTACAGAGATAAGAATACAGTTGCGTTCAGGAGTGTCAAGCACCTTAAATTGTTATTGTTTGATTCAGCGAGGATCAAAATGGGTTTGAGATTTCTTGGATTCCTAGTCTTCCTCTCTGGATCCGGGCCATTAAAGAGAAAAAAAAAATAGATAAATAAATAAAAAAAAGAAAAGGAAAGAAACTGCTAATCAACACGTTCAGCTTCTGACATGGCAATTCTTGCACCTGAAAACTACCTTTTGCATGAAAATAAGCTCGCTCAGTCATGCTTATTGTTAGGGAGCTGTCATGACAAAAGAAACTTTTAGCAGTTCCACCGAGTTAGTTGGCTGTAAACGATAATATTTATTTAAAAAAAAAAAAAGTGTTGATTTTATCCAGAAGATTTTAACATTGTTGGCCATTCATTTGATTGTATCTGTCATTGCCATAGTCCTTTTTTTTTTTTGTTTTCTCTACGTACCAGTCCAATGAGTGAAACTTATGCATTATTAGATTTAGTCATTTAACTCTGTATAGCACACGATGTTCTGAACGCAAGTCATTATCGTTTGTTAATCATATGAAGAATGGTCGCTTGTCCGTTTGATATTTTCGGTTGCTTTGAGTTACATTGTGAGTGATGTGGTGTCGCGAAAGGGCTTCTAAAGTCGTAAGTCAGGCAAAATAAGACGTACAATGGGAGTTTGACAACACCACGTGGTATGCTGTAAACAAATCCTGGTTTTGTACTGGAGTGCTTTTTCAGTTTTGTGTTAATATGTTACCCTGAAATTTGTAGAGTTGTTCCTTTGTTCCTTTTTTTTTCTCTTTCTTTTCTTGGAAATGTGTTCTTCCTGTTGAGAAAAGTAGTGATTTATTAAAACAAAAAAAAAAGTTAATTTTAGGTTTTTCTCCATTACACTAAGAAAAAAATAATACCTCTACTCTAGGATTCTGTACAGCTCTTGTGATACATCTTAATGCCTTATCGTACTCAACTGCATTTTAATTCTTTTATGATGAAATATTTCAAATCTTAGTCATGGATTCATTAAGAATATTAATGGGATGTATTTATATTTATATTTTTATATTTCTCAACAGTATGCATGTCTAAAAGGTTGTTAGAGCAAAAAAAAAAAAATCAATGATGCTTACTACAGTCATAAATATTATGTTATTTTGTAGATGAAGTAGAGCTCATGTTATTATTTTGTAATTTGGACAATTTAAAGTAAAAAGTAAACAGGTTTCATTTCGTGTGTCGACTCTTTGTCATGTGATCACTTTTACGCCACAGCTCCGTCGTCACATCCACGGCTGAATATGACACATTATAGTAAGGGTACAAAACACACACTTAATTATGATTTATAACTAAATAATAACTTTCAAAGAAAATGTCCATAACACACAAGGTGAAAACAGACAATATGATGATGATGACATAACATACATAACACATAGGTAACTTTATATTTTAAAAAAGACAGAATTGGACCCACATACAAACTTGAGCACCAGTGGCTGGATGCAGGATGTACACTGCTGCCCATAAAGTTGGAATAAAATATTTTTACAGGTTAAAAAAAGCCACCCATAAATATATTATATATACTTTTATTGGAAGAGTTTTTCATGAATAACTGCACAATGTGGACATGGGACTTTGTATCACTTAGGATCTTGCACCGTTACTTGAATGTTTTCCAGCAATTTTAAAGGGATTTTTGTCAAGAATATATTTATTTCCGGATGTAAGGATCAGCTCCTGCACACTTACCTTTAAAAATCATGCAAAGAGGAGCTGCAAAGAAATGCAGCAGAAACAGGCTACGTGTTTGGTAATGAACGCAGCTCTCTTGCTGTTTTTTCGACTTGACAAACTTGCTCTGTTATGCATCGCTGTATTGTAAAGCTGAACACAGCAGGTTCAGACATATTCTCCACAGACTGTTGAAAGTAAATCTGGAGTTATACGAGAGCACTAACAAAAGCAGATGCACTTAAACACTTAAACACAAAATAAGGCTGGTGGATTTTCCTTTAACGTCTGCTCTGTTTCTTTTTAGGGACAAATCCTCTTTTCAGCTTTGGCAGTCTTTGTAATTGATGGTAAATGTACCAAGCGTTTAATTGAATTTTACACTCAAGACAAGACTGCTGCTGTTCCAACTTCAGGGCTGTATGTCTGGTGACTAAAGCTGTAATAAGTCAATTCAATTCCCACCACGATCAAGCCAGTGGCAAGGAGAAACTTCCTTTCAACAGGCAGATACATTTCTTAAGCCCACTCTTAAACATGGAGAAGAAAATCTGCCTCCTGGACCTAAACTGGGAGCTGGTTTGAAAATTGTCCAAATGAATTCGGGTTTGAAGTTTATAATGGACTGCACTGAACTTTAAATTACACTATTAAAGATACACATTTCCTAGGTTTTCTGTCTTCATCACTTAAACCACTTAAACAGAGCAACAGTGGAGGAGGTTAAAGTTATTTATAACCTTTGCTTTCCTTCTTTAAGTTTTTCCAGAGTGCAACATGTTTTCTCTCTTACACTACACAAAACTCGATTTTTACTTTTAAATGTTTTTTTTAATTTTTGTATTTCTTTCATCCAGAACTGGCATATATGTATGCCATGTAAATGTGTGTTGCATATTTGCAGTATATGCTTGTGTCTTCATGTATCGATTAGGTTCTTAATACTTCCCTGAACAGTAAGTGAGTAATTTATCACAGACTGTATAAAATAGCACAATAAAACCAGATATTCTGCTGACCCGAGTTCCGTTTTAAGTTACAAAACAATGAAAAAATGGTCACAAGCAGCAGATTTTTCCAGCTGTAGAAACAAAATGAGTTACAGTTTAACATGCCCTAAACACTAAGGACAGTGTGCCGTGATTGATGATTGACGTTGATTGATATGTAATCTGCAAACCTATAAACATGTCATGGTTTTTCAAGGCTGCAAAATGTGAGGAGCCCGAGTAGACAAACATACCAGGCAGGTCTGATAATACACAGGATTGATTACTGGTCTGTTCATTTGCCAATACAGGTCCACTCAAAGGTCAACTGAACATCCTGACAGAGATAAACACTTCTCTAAGTTTAAACAGATAAATGGCATTAATGAGCTAGCTGACTATCTGGATGTGTTTAAATATTTTAACTGTGGTTCTCTGGTTTAAATACATGAGACCTTTTGTTTGCATATATGGAAACTATGAATGAATATTGCAAACTATGAATGCAGATGCAGCAGATATCCTCCTGTTCATTCAAGATTTCCCTGCATTAAAAAAAACAACAAAAAAACAAAACAACAAAAAACACAGTTTGCAAAATGCAGTGAAATGACTGGTGCAAATTTCTCGTCATGTCATGAGCTGCTGCCTGCTGGACCTGTAGGAACAAGCTGGCGCAGCAGTCCACGGCGTTGAGTCAACGTTGCATCTGCGAAGCTGAGGCAGCAGCGGCGGGCATCACTGACTGGTCCTACATGTCGAGAGACAGATGAGATGACATAGAGGAGGGAAGCAGCTAGCGTTACCCGGAGCAGATTTTTGTGTTGTTTTTCTGTTTTTCTTTTTTCTTCAACCAGTTTGTTTCAATTGACTAGATCGCTAGGCTAGTCACCAGATGCTCTCAGTGAGCTACCCTCACATAGATGTCGATCTAACTTGCTGCAAGCTAGCGCTTTAGCTCGCTGCCGCTACCCTTCAGACATTGAAGTGGCCACATAAACATGCGGATCATCGAGGCGGAGACCCCCGGGACATCTCTAACGTTAAACGCTTTCTGCAGGACACGAGTTTCGACTGGCCGCTGACTTTGGACTCTGCAGATTATCTGTGTAAATAGATTTTTATTTCCCTCCCCGTTTGATTCTGAACATGTGCAAACTCCCCAGCCTGTTAGCCAGTTAGCCACGGTTAGCTCGGCTGCTAACCGCTAACTGCTACAAACAAATAGCAAGCTAACAAACCAGTTTAACGCCGACACGGCGTTACCACGACGGAGAGACCAACATGGACAGTGACACATTAAAACACGGGTTGTTGTGTATTGGGTGTCATCATCTAACTAACTACCGTTATTTGAATTTGGTCAATTGGTGGCTAACTAAGCCAACGGTGACTTAACTGCTACTGCTAATGCTACTGTTTTAAAGGGTAGGGGGGGGTGCTAACGACATTAGCGTCATTGTTAGCAGGGGATTCAACAGCGCAGACAGTTGCTCATGCTTACGAAAGCGAAGGATGACATTTAATGTTAGCGGCTTCGTCTCTGCTCGTTACAAACTACACACTTGACCCAGTTTTTCTCGCTAACAAGTTGCCAACTGATGTAACAAAACTGGTTAGTTTAGCGTTACCTGTAGCTATCGGCTCTTATTTTTAGCTTAAACTAGCTGGGGGTTTTTTTTATGAATGGCTTCATGTAAAACGTAACGTCACCTAAGTATATATGTATGATAGTGTGCCCTGGGACTTAATTGCACAATTTAGACAGTTCGGCAAACAGTTTGGCACATTAGTACTGTGCTAGTTTAATTATATGTCCACCTCCAGCCTTATTTGTTGTGCTACCTGCCAAAGCTTGACCAGTAATTAGTTTGTCAGACAGGTGACATGAGCTAACGTTGTTGCCGGGAACTATGAGCACCAGCAAGCCCTCACGCCTGTTGTCGATATTTTTCGACGTTGAGGATTTTAAAATAGCGCAATGCGTATTTTGCTAATGGACTTCCAACTTTTTAATGAGTCAGCTAGTCTAGTGTAAGCAAACTGCTAAACCGCATGGATGTAGCACATGGTCGCCCGAGGAATAAATGGGCGAAGTGAATGCCGCCTATAATGTGATCAGATGGATGGATGGAGGGGGCAGGAGCAGCAGCAGCAGCATGCTGCACAAAAGGGGCCTTCTGTCTGATGTTCTGCCCCTGACACTGTGCTCAGCATTTATATAGCCCCGTGTATTGCCCCTCTTTCAACATCAATATAAAGCTCACTGTCCTCTGCTTTAACTCGTACACTTGTCGAGATCCCCGCTAAAGGTTGAGCTCTACGTTGCCACATATGTTGGACTTTGATAGCGTGCTGTGTTTGTTATCTCACTAAGTGCAGCCAAATGTATACTCCTGGGAGTTGCCGCCGTAGAGATCAGCGTGAGCCGTTTGCTCACCGGTTTGTTGTCTGTTCTTTTATGTACAGAGAGGAGGGGAAAGAGCGACGGATCTCAAGGACCAGATTGCACCACTGAACTTTTTGCCACTCAGACAGATCGCCGGGGACCATGCTGACCATCTTAGCTGCTGGGTCTGTGTTCTTTCCAGGCCTTTTCTTGTTGTCCAAACAATGCTTGAAGTCGATCCCGGCGCTGAGATGGAGCGAAGGAGATGCAGTCATCGTATCTGCAAGGTGAGACCTCGGTTTCTGTATGATCTTAACTTATGGATGCAGAGCCGCTTTCCCTGCAGTGTGACACTGCAGCTGAACTGTTTCTGTATAAAAGCGCCACTTTCCTTCTTAACCGCGTGTTAACTAGACGGTCTGAAAGCCGTTCACCACGCTCCCTAATGAGAAGTACACTTGTCCGCTCCCAGGTTGGTGTCATCAGTTCAGGCAGTCATGGCTTCTTCAGCTGGCTACATCATTGCTTCTTCCTGCGAGGACATCATCGAGGACCAGTAAGTCAAAGATATGCTCATCAGAATCTTTTCCATCGCGTTCGATCAGCCCCGTCCTTCTCTGCTGTCACGATTTGTGGTTGCCAAGGTTTTAAGATGCATCATGCAAGGGCTCTTCCAGATTTGGACTTCAGATTTCGTCATACGTCAGCTATAAATGTAAACCAAACCTTTTAACTTGGTGTTCACGCCTCGATACATTGCTGCATAGTTTGAGGTGCTGTTTAAGGGTGTGTAAGCAGTTTTTTAGTTCAGCTATCCCTGAAGTTTCTTTCTTCCTTAAAACCGCCCCAAGCGTTTAATCCCTTATTTTTTAGATGTTTGTAAATTCAGATGAGAGCTGGAGCTGTTCTTTTTTTGAGGGCGGTAACTGCACTGATTTCAGTGGATATGTCATGTAACAGGCCAACATGTTGTTATAAAAGTGCTTGTGTTGTGTTTGAGTGAATTATTTGCTCACGTGTGTAGCTGCTATCTGTTCTCTCAGCTCTTTCTTCCTCCTCTCTCCACAGGCACTGGCTTACCTGCACTTACATCATGTTTGCCGTTCCCTACTTCGTGTATGACATCTACGCGATGTTCATGTGCTACTGGTACAAGCTCCGGGTCAAAGGGCACGAGGAGGCCTCGGCAGCACCCCAGCACATGGGCTCAGCGCTGATCAGCTACTTGCGCCGCGAGTTCCTCATGGTGCTGCACCATGTTGTCATGGTCACCGTCTGCTTCCCCGTCTCTGTGGTAACTGTCACACATTGCTCTTTCTGCTGGGCTGAGATTTGAGTGAGACGAGGGGGAAAGTGTAGCCTCGAGCGTTCTATACGTAACAGCCCGCTCTTTGGTTGTTTTCCGTCTTTAATCGACAGGTTGTTGCGCCTCTAAATAGTTTTAGGTATTTATCTGCTGTAGCAGTGCAACATATGTGTGTGTGTGCATGTAAACACGTGGATTAGAAGTGTCATAATCTCATTTATTACTTAAACTAATTAAACCAGTCCAGTTAAACCAGGCAAGTTTGAACACCCTCTTGTTGAGAGAAGTTGCTACTTGATCGCATTGATCTCTTTGAAAACAAACAATAAATGGTGCAAAGGTCACCGTTAAAACGTTTCTGTGACCCCGGGGAAGTTGGAATTAAGTCTCCAAAAACGTTTTGTTCTCTCCGGCTTGATATTTATTCACAGAGTGGTGTTTGTTTCAAATCTGCATCTCAGGAACAAAGCTGGGATTGCATTCTCGGCAAATAATCAACCTCTGTTTGTTTTTTGTTTTTCACTCTTTCTAGTTCTGGCGACAAGGAAAGGGAGATTATTTCCAGGGTGTAATGTTCATGGCCGAGCTCAGCACTCCGTCTGTCTGCTTAGGAAAAATACTCATCCAGGTAAGCGTCTCTGAGGCCCCCGGAGAAGATCTACACGTGTTTGTTGCCCTTGCATGTGTCACACTAAAGTTCTTCCTCACTCTCCACTTCTCTCCACCCCCCCTTCATACAACGGAGATTATATTCCCAGCATGCATGCATGCGTGCCCACCGTCTCCTGCTGACAGTCTGTTACACCAACAGCACTGTCAGAAACATCATTGCGTCACTCATCGGTAAAACAGTTTGCTTGAACACGCGCTCTAGGAGCTGCACCCCCTCCCCCCTCCCTGTATTTATTTGGATGTGTGTACAGTGTTGAAGGTTGCCCCCCACGCCCCACCCACGTTGCTTTCTGCTCGTCCCCCATCTGGGGCTCCCACAGCTGTTAGCCTCTGAATATAGCCCCTAGCATTTAGACTGGATATTCAGCAGATACAATATCAGCTTGTCCTTCTACCCTCCATCACTCAACACCCTGCCCCTCCCCTCCGCGACAACGGCGCATGTGATAAACAGCAGCGGGGCTAAAAAAGCTGTGGCCTCGCCGAGCCGCCCTCTTACATCTGTAGGATAAAGAAACAATGGAGTGTTTATTGACGGGCTGCCATGTAACTCTCTGATACGCGCCGGGTGAATGGGTAAACCTGTTTGTTTTTTTTTCCTCTTAGAGGAATGTGTGAGCTTGTCCTCGGCATTATCTCGCCGAAGCAGGTCGACTGTTGAATAAAAAGTTAAGTCGTGTGCCGTAAACAAATGAGAATGTAAAACACACACGCACAAAAAAAAAGAAAGAAGCTGCACCTCACCGCCTCCTGTAGAAACCACCCAGCTGCATGGCATCCTGCGCACTCCCATCACCACCTGATGAGTCCGTGCAGATGTTCTTAAATATAACCGTGTTTGTGTTACCGATATAACAATGACAAAAAATATTAACACCGTCAGCCTTCACCAAACTGTACTGCTTGCTTTTCTTTCTCCCCCCTCTCTCTCTCTCTTTCTGTCGACCTCTTCTTTATTTTTTCTTCCCCCTCTCAGTACAAACAGCAACACACTCTCCTGCACAAAGTGAATGGGGCTCTTATGCTGATCACTTTTTTCATCTGTCGAGTCCTCCTCTTCCCTTACCTCTACTACGTCTATGGAAGGTATGTCTATCTTTCTGTCTTCTGGTTTCTCATGTGCTGCTGTCTCGCTGAGCTTGGGTGTCTTAACTCGCACAGCCACATGATCCCAACCCAGATTCAGGGCGTGCGTTCTCAAATCCGTTGTGTCTCTGTTTGGATCCAGGTACGCGTCCATTCCCTTCCACATGGTTCCCCTGACGGTGCCCTGGCACTGTAACCTCGGCGCCGCTCTGCTCATGGCCCCGCAGCTCTATTGGTTCTCCCTAATTTGCAGGGGCGCCCTGCGACTATTCATGGGCACCTCGCGCTCTCAGAGACCGCGTCCGAGCACATCAGCGGCGGCGGTGGCGGCTAAAGACCGGCAGACGGATGGCAACGCACTGCCCCAGCCCTCCAACGGCTACAGCGCGCGCTCCACAGAGCCCGAGCTGGCCACTCACTGAGACGAGTGGGGAGGGGAGGGTGGGGAGGGAAAAGGAAGGCGAATGTACCAATGAGTATGTAAATGACAGGAGAGCTTATGAGGGGGGGGGGGCGAGACTTGAAACAAGTAGCAATATGAAGAAAAGCTACAGACGATGGCCTCGGATAGCGCTGAAGTGTTTTTGTCCAGCAGTCAGACCTCCATTAACAGCTTGATGTTTGGTTGCCGGCCTTCGTGTACTTCAGCTTCTGGGTTTGTAGGAAACAAAAGAGTGTTAGTGCACTCAGTATTTAAAGATGTCATCAGGCACTGTGACAGATAGGAACATGCACTGACCTGAGAGGAATTTGCCTGGATGTATAGCGAGCATAGGTGGCTATTTCCCTCATGTAGAACAAATACAGTCCTCTCTGCCTCACGGTATAGGAAGAGCAGGAAAATAGGAATGTATTATATTGTATGTTAGTACATTTGCTGTAGATGGAAGGCCTGAATCAGTTTAGTAATGAAGAAGACCTTCAACAAAAGGAAAAAAAAATCCCGGCTAAGCAGTATTTTGACTTGTTAGTGTTTATTATCTGTATCCTCTATGTAGTCACTGTCACTCTAACAAAATGTAACCAACCTGCAGACTGACTCACCTTTTTAGAAAGGAGATACTCTCATAAGACTGTATTCTGCTGCCTTATCCCCCCCCCCCAAACCCAACCCACAATTCTTTGCAGTTTCTTTTACATTTTTATTCATTTTTATCCTCAGAGGAGGAAGGAACAGCTCCCTCAGACTGAAAAATGTGACGGGTGTACATAGCCGATGTAAAATTGTCCTCATTTCCATGTCAGTATTAGGTCAACGTTGTTTTGTTTTCTTTTTTTCTTTTTCCTTTTTTGTTTTTAGGTTTTTTGTCTCATTTCTGTATCATTCTTGAACAATGGCATTTTCAGCATTCAAACAACAACATTTCACGGTTTTACAGCTTAGTGTGACGCGAAACAACCCCCCCCCCCCCCCCCCCTTCTCCCCAAACGTTACGGCAGCGCTTCTTGTTTCAGTGTAGATATGACCTCATTCCATTTCCTGGTATCACAGTGTTTTTAAATATTTTGCATTCAAGGGAGTGATGCACAGTAGCAGACACTTTTAATGAACTTACATGTGTTTTTTTTTTTTGTTGTTGTTGTTTTTAAAGTTTCAGTGCTGATGTGAATCTCAAAATATCCATTTGATTGGCTGGAATATTTTCACTGGCGTAAGTGATCGATGAGATTTCAGTATTCCTAGCTTTGTTAGAGGACTTGTAATGTTGCAGTCTGAAGGGAAACAAAAAGTGAAAACTAAGCTTGCTAGGGGAGCATTCCCTTGTGATTGACATGCAGCACATTTGTCCATGGCAACTTATTTTGATTTATATTTTTTAACCATTATCAAGACTATAATTTGTCGAAACCTTTTTTTTTTTTTTTTAATTGTATGATTTACTTTGATGCATTGAGCCACCGGTTCCTTGAACCCTCTACGAACAAAAAAAACGGCTAGTTTTTTTTTTTTTTTTTAATCATTTTCTCTCTGTTTCAAGCAGCTTCACTGTCCTGGAAACAGGTCTAAAAAAATGAAAACAAAACAAAGCTCAGAAACCATAAAGACAGGGCAGCGTGTGCCAAAACATCTGGACAACTGTGGGCATGTTGAACACAGAATATCCATTCCCCTGTTCCATAACTTCATAAGGTACTGCTTCTTGACAATACTAAACATTTCAACTGATGTACTGTATATTCCACAAAATGCTCGTTATTTATTTGTAAGTATTTATTTATTTATTTATTTGGTTTGTGGTTTTGAATGCATATTTATGCATACATATTATACTATATGCTTCTGAGCCTTATGTGAAGGCTGTATTGTTACTCAAACTTAGCTAAAATATACTTCTCTGTCCTGAGCCTGCCTTGAGTCTTTTCTTTTCTTTATTTATTTTTTGAAATGTTGATTCTTTTTTGGAAATGTTGAAAATCATAAATCTACTTTGAGATGTTGCTGCTCCATCATGGGGTAAAAGTAAGCCAGGAGAGGGCACCAGAATCCATTAATTTATATAATGATTTTAATATTTTACCAACTAGATGAGCCTAGATGATCCTCTTACCTGCATTATGAGAAGGCTTTTAATGGGCTGTTTAATGTATTACACACACTGTGAATGAAGAAATGAGGATGAGCAGTGACTGGACTCCATCCCGGCACCATCCCTGCACACTGGGTTGGTACAAAATTATATGGTGAGACATAATAATGTCTAATAAATCTCTTGGATCACACTGGATTATAGAGGTGTACCTAATGAGGTGGACAGCTTCTGCAATAATGTGTACGATGCACTATTGATGAACTATTTACACACTGTTTGGTAGTTTAATCTACAGCACTGCATCATATTCTGTAAGATCTGTGAGAAGCTAATCATGGTTTTTGAGCAGTTTATTATCTTAAGTAGTAGAAATGTTTTTCCAGTTATGAAGGGACACCCTAATCCTTCAGTTTATCTTGAACATTCAGATACATGGTGTTCACAGGATTGAGACAGTTATCTCAAAAGTAAGTACTAAAAGCTGCTGAAGGTGTCAGACAAATATAGTGGAACTATAAAGTTAAAAAGGTAAAGTACCTCAAATCTATTTACATTTACGTCACCTCATTTTACCACTGCTACCAGGTCATTGTGGGCAATGTAAATTAAAGAGCAGAACTATACAAAAGTCGGCTTTGTATATGAATTTTGCATGAATAGGATAATAAGCTGTATCGAATTTTATCCAGAAAGTTTCGCAAACCTTAGTTTAACTTGACTCGTATGCTGTTACTGATTCATCACCCACATGATTTGACATCAGTTAACATTCTCCAGGGTTAAGATGTTTATTGCCAATATACAAAACACACATAGAAAACATACAAAACTCGTTACATTAAAAAATTCAAGTTTTGAAAAAGCCTCGGAAAAGCTCTTGGCCTTGTTTGCCTCTGGGCAAGTCCTCATCTCTTAATACTTCAGTATCTCCTCTGTCTCGGGGAGAAGATGGTGTTGGGGTTGCTGTCCCGTTCCCTCTCCTTCTCGCGCTCCTTTTGGCTGTTCGGTGACAGAGCCTCCTCCAGCTTCTTCTCAGTCTTGAAGAGATCGCGGCCAGTGCGCATGATGTGCTCCTCGATTTTGCGGTGGCGCTTCATGTCCGACAGTACTTTGTCCAACCGAGCTTCCCTTTTCACGGAGCAGCGGGCTGAAGATCCTGGGAGAGAAGGTAAAAAACGTCAACCGGATTTCCCTAAAACCACCAAAACCATCACTTTCACTGTGGTTTCAGAATTAAATAGAACCCAACAGCGAATAATATATGATTAATGTGGCTTATGCAGTTCATCTCAGTGCTTATTGCCTGTCATACCTGGTGTTCTGCGTCTGTTGATGAAGGCATTTTTCGGGGTTTGCATTTGCTCTTCATCAAAGTCAAACTCAGTCGGAGTTGGAGGCCTGGAAACAAAAATAATATATATACTGGAAACAGACCAAAAATCATCAAACAGAGATTAAATGAAGAGAAATATGAATACTGACTTGCGCTCTCTCTCCTCCCTCTCCCTGTCCTTCGCTGCCTCCTCTTCGTCATCTCTTTCAGGTGAGGGGGTATGTTCAGGCGTAGGAGGCCTCCTAGGAAGGGGCACAAAGTCCAATTCCAACATCTCCCCTTTAGCGAGGAGCTCATAGAGTCTTTTGATCTCAGCAGGAGGGGGCATCCAGGTTTTGGGGTCCTCCATTTCCTCGTCGCTGTATGCGAGCTCCCATTCGTCCACTACTGCAGCCTGCTTGCCCTCTTCACCATCCACCGCTGTGTCCGCCTGAGGTTCGTCTTTGTGCGCCTCGCCATCCACTGCATCTCCGTCTCCGTCTCCATCTGAGGAGGAAGCAAAAACGTGTGGAAAGATGTCCGGTCAGAGGAAGGCTAGAATAACAGTAGAACCTGATTTTATCATGAATTAAACAGAATTACACACACACAAAGGGCTCACAGACATATTTTGGTGGACTTGAACCTGCCACCTTCCGGTTCTCAATCTACAGAGCTACGGTTATATTTATTTCATTACCTTCTTGTGCAGTTACACCCTGTGTTCTTACATTTTCTGCTCTTTACACTTTAAACTTTCCTGGACATTAGCACACATTTTATACTGAACTTGCAAATCTGTATGCAATCATAGTTTCCCTACCATTTACTGTATTATTTCCTGCATTACTCATTCTAGTTTTGTCACATTGGATATGTATCAGTACATGTAAATCGGGCATTTTCATACTCTGTATTAAGGCTTTTGTGTGCTGCTGCAGACGCTAACTGTCTCTTTGTTTAATGCAGTTACCCTTTTCATCCTTGCTCGTCGTGTCCTCCTCTGTGGCAGCGGTCATCTCCGTGTCCTGTTGCTCTGTGCTGTCCTCTTCCTCCTTTCCTGCTGCGGGTTTCTCTGCGTCCTTCACACCCAGGGCCTCTATGCCCTCTGTCAGTGAGGAGTCTGTGGCCTCAGCCTGCATCCTTCCTGCTGCTGGTCAACTTTGTAGCCACAGATCTGCTAAACAGAATACATGAATACAATTTAAAACAACTGCAGGTAACAAGGAGCAGGCTACCTGGGGTAAGAGGTCTTTGACGGAGCTAGTCGGAAGTAATGTCATTCCTATAACATTTAGCAGGTGGGCCAATGATAGCTGTTAACTTTAATACAAACAGTCAAGAAAGACACACATTTTAACGTTACGCTGTCCTTATTTGACTTAACTAAGTTAGCTGGCTAACGTCAGGCCTAACCGCCAGCTATTTCTACACTGCAAAATACACTGAGAGATAACATACCTTAAATTGTCATTACCGAATGTCCGCTTTATCGTGGATCTGGTGTTTTAGCTAAATGCTGTCAATAAAAGCACCACAGCCCGCCATGAGACTTGCTAAGGATAATAACCGATTATGTAGGGACGTAAACATAGCGCCATTTTGGACCAGAGCAACTGTGACGACTTGTCTGCTCCTGCTGTACTGCGCATGCCCACTGATTAAACAACGCATGGACAGGTCGCATCAACGGCGACAGCTCAGCCAGCAGTTCAGCTGAGTGTATAGAGATCTACTGTTGGCACGACTTCCTGCGCACTGCGCAATCGCACAAAGGGCTGAATGCAAATCGGGCTAAACACATCTTCAGCTTTATTATTTGTTTTCATTACTTACTTTAAAATGTGTACATATATGATTAGAAGCACGACGTTGATTGCTATATTCCAAGTATGAATACATCCAAATAAGGACGCTGGTAGTGATGTGTCGATTGTGAACGAGCCGGTTCAAAGAGCAGACTCTTTTAAGTGACTGATAGGAGCTGGCGCTTTTCCACGAGCCGTTTTGTTTTTTAGTATTACTGTACGCTATGTACATGCAGTGTCAATAGCTTTCTTATATTTATTTATTTTTATTTCTATGTTTAAGTTTTTATAAGTGCTTCTATCGGCTTTGTGTAGCAGCGAGGTTAGTGTATTAATTTGGTGGTTTCAGAGAGTTATGAAAATAATTGGCTAGAGCATTTTATTGGTATTAGAGAATGTAATCTTTACTTTTGAATATTTCAGTACAAAGAATGCATTGAATAATTTAGTTATGCGTACACATATAAATCACAGGGTCAAAACAGCGCTAAATTTGGCTGAATTATTAAAGATATAAGTCAGGCATGTCCCCCATTTTTAAATTGTTTATATTGGCCCCGGACATCTTCATATGTCATCTGGCCCTCCTTAAAAAAAAGTTTGGACACCCCTGGTATAAGTGATAAAACATAAAAGTCGTTTGGGAGCCGAAAGAGCCGACTCTTCTTGGTGAGCTGAGTCAAATGATCCAGCTCAATAAAAAGAACCTAACTTCCCATCAGTAGACGCTGGACGTCAAAGAGGCGCCAGTGTTTCTGATTGGTCAATGGCAAGTTTCCGGTCGCGGAGCTCTTCATTTGAAAAGTGTTCGGTTAGGAGCAGGAGGCTCGAGCGCCATTGTTAAAAGACGATGTCGCTAAAGGCGAAACTCGAAAATACGCGAAAATAACAAAGGTTTTGGTCAAGGAGTCAGGAAATAATATAGGTAAGCCCTAATAGAACACTAGTTGTATACTCAGTGAAGAAGTAACCGCCCTTAGCTTGGCTAGTTTGAGAAGTAAGAGTAACGTTAACTACGGCTAGTTAGCTTAGCTTGTTATTAGCCGTTGGAAGCTATCGTTGATTAAGTAAAACGTTGCTCATTATAGTGTTGAAGTTAATCGGAAATCTGTGCATCTTTGTTAATAATCTGCATTATTCACCCGCCATTTTCACCCATAAAGTAAAACGACGTGTGTTGGCATGCTAAGCAAACCTGGTTTATGTTGTGATCCAGGCCTTTGTTTTCAAGAGCTCAAACATGGCTCAGCGTGTGGCGGTGTCAGATGGAACCCACAAGAAGACGACCAGGGTTCGGGTAGCTGTTCGTCTGCGACCCTATATGGGCAAACAAGATGAGAAAGACGAGGGACCGTGTGTACGAGGCCTGGACTCCCAGAACCTGGAGATAGTCAACTGGAGGAACGCTACAGAATCAGTCAAATACCAGTCAGTATCCTCAGCATGATTTAACTCCTCTCTGGAACAGAGACGTCAACAGCAGAACCGTTCAGAGTCCTCCGGTAACTTTACCTAAGTGTGCTGTGTTGTTTCAGCTTTGATGCTTTTCATGGCGAGCAAACCACCCAGCAAGAGGTTTTCGTCTCATCGGTGAAGCCCATACTACCACACATACTGAACGGACAAAATGCCAGTGTTTTTGCCTATGGACCGACAGGAGCCGGTATGTTACATATTGCATTTGTTGGCTTGTACCTTGGTTATTAAGTGCACATTTAAGATGCGTAATCGTGGCACATCCAGGCTCCAGTTTATCTCTTAATGGTTTAAATGTATATGATGTTAAAAGTGGGCACCCCTTTGTGTATTCTTATTATAATTGTTGCTCTTTGAGTTCACTCCTTTATGAATATATTTCAGCCCTTTTCCAGCTAACTCGCTATGCCCCTTTCCATAGGTAAGACCCACACCATGTTGGGCAGTCCAGAGCAGCCAGGCGTCATCCCCCGAGCTGTTCGTGCCATCTTTAATCTGGTCAAAGCTAAGAATGAGGATGAAGGATGGGACTACAGCATTGGCATGTCTTATTTAGAGATTTACAATGAGAAGGTATGTATGGTTGGCTATATAGACAGTACAGTGTGACCCAGTAGTCTCTTGCTTTCTGTCTATGGTTAAGAAAGTGAAAAGGGAGTTGTCAGGTAGATTAATAACTGTCTATTTTATACACTGTGCCGTTAGACTGAATCGAATTCAGCATTAGGAGGCTATTTACGAGACAGTCTGTCAAACATCTGTTCAGCATGTTGCTCACAAAAGGAGCCATTTCCTGTTCAGTTGTTGAGAAATTGGTCGGCTACAGATTTGTTAGAAAAGAAAATCGGTTGATTCTGGGAGAGAGGATGTTTCTATTATTGCTTATATAAATATCGAATAGCTTCTTTGGTGTTTTTAAAGTATCCATGGTTCTAATGTTGTGCAATCTATAAATGCTTCTCTCTCTATCTCAGGTGCTAGATCTTCTTTCGCCAAGCTCCCAGGATTTGCCGATCAGAGAGGACAAAGACAAGAACATCCTCATCCCTGGCCTCACTCACACAACCATCACCTCCTTTTCCGATTTTGACAAACACTTTGTCCCCGCCAGCCTCAATCGTACTACAGCTTCTACCAAACTAAACCAGCGCTCCAGCCGCAGCCACGCTATCCTCCTCATCAAGGTTTGATATGTAATCTGATCAACTCTTGAGGGAAGGCTTCCCTCCCACTGTTTCCTCATGAGCAGCTGTTTCATGTTCATTTAACTGATCTGTGCATGGGTGGACAGTCCTACAGCATCTTAAACAGGTTGTGGCCTCTGTGCGGTAGGCCAGAATTTGGTAGCTGGTGCTAAAATCAATTCTCTCCTGCAACACTCCCGTTAGCAGACTTTGGGCTTTCTGGGACTTCTATGGGAGAGAAACAAACTGGTTGTTTCTGACTAACTTTGTCCTTGTTTAACATTCTTACTTCCTGTAATGTGTCACATTTATCATACATATCTTTTACTGCCTCATCTAACCTTTCATTTTTCTCTTTCCTCCCCCTCCACCATGTCTGACCTCTGTGTCGCTGCCACTTCTCAAATCTTTATCTCGATGACCTAGGTTGTCCGGACACAGCGCGCCCCTCCCCACAGACAACAGACAGGCAAGCTGTACTTGGTAGACTTGGCCGGATCTGAGGACAACCGGCGCACAGGAAACCAGGGCATCCGTCTGAAGGAGAGCGGCGCCATCAACCTGTCTCTCTTCACTCTCAGCAAAGTTGTGGACTCTCTTAACTCGGGCACTGCCATCCGCGTGCCGTACAGAGACAGTAAACTGACGCGGCTGCTACAGGACTCTCTGGGCGGCTCGGCGCACTCCGTCATGATCACCAATATCGCGCCTGAGTACAAATACTATTTCGATACCTTCAGTGCACTGAACTTTGCAGCCAAATCCAAACTCATTGTGAACAAGCCCTTCACCCGTGAAACTGTGGCTGTGCCTGTGCTGCCAGGTGAGTGAAGCCGAGTGAGAAATGCACGTTTCTTTACGTCCGGAGGGCTTGTTAGTATGGAAATAAATAGAATGGGGGCAGAAGAGGAAATTGTGACAGACTTAGAGGCCAATAGGGGGCACCCATGTCACATCCCAGAGGATGACTAAACAGCCAGCTGTCACGGCTGTGTCTGGACACGATGATTGTCCTTTTTAATATTTAAATGTTTGCTGTTTGATTCATCGTCTTTGTACTTCCCTCATACTGTTTTTCCCTTGTCTTTAACTCAGGCACTGCAATGCAGCCTCACCATCTTGCCATCTGAATCGCTTTACACTCTAGAGAACCCCACAAACGGCACTGCCGAACTGCACAGAATACTAAACTGTTAATTTCCCCGCTGCCTTTATCTCCAGTGAAGCGAGCCAGAGAAGACCACGAGGCACGAGGGTCTGGCACCGAGCCACAGAAGAAGAGGCAGAAAGAGGAGAGGAAAACTGAACACGATGGCTCCTCACCCTCTGGACATATTGACAGGTTAAATACCGCACACACGTTATTTGTTTTGCTAATCAGATGTAGGACCTTTGATGTGTGACTGTGAAGAAAATGCATATACAGCCACCCAAAAGCTACCACATCAAATCCAATCCATACAACAGCCACTTAACCCAAAGCCTCAAAGCAGCATGGGCCAAGATTTTATAGCTTGTGCTGAACGCAACTCTCTGCAGCGCTCCCATTGGCTACAGCTGCTGTGCCTACCGGGATCTGTTTGGGAGAGATACAAGCACTGCTTTCCATCTGCCATCTGTTATTAGTTTTGTCTGTCTGGACCGTGAATCTTGGCAACTTGCGACAGCCTTTTTGACTTGTAAGTACATTTCAAAGCCCCTGACCATCCGACCACCCCTTTTGATTTGTTTGTCTCGTTCAGTCTCTCAGAACCGTCGGTGATGGACAGACTAATAGCTCTGGAGAAGCTGATGATGAGCTGCCAGGACAAAGACAGACTCGGCATGCTGAAAGATGTGGCCCAGTCTCGCAAGGAGATCCAGGTGATGACACACGTACATCAAAACTTAAGGGGGCGCATGTAGCCCTGCATAGAAACCACATCCAACCTTTGTCTCATCACTATCAGATCTTCATACTGACCCATTTAACTCATTTGTGGATATTTGAGTGATAGTTTTGTATTCGTTTGCAGGAGCTCAAAGAGAAGCAGAAGGAGTTTGAGAGCAAAGCCATGTTGTTCAGTCGCCTGGCTGGAGAAAAGTCCAAACAAGAGCCCGCCTTCAAGAACAATGTTGCTCCTCTGCACAGAAAACAGTCAACCGCCACAAAACCCAATAAGCAGCAGGCTGTGGTCCAGCCCCTACAAGGTCCGTCAGAAACAGGATGTGGCTGTAATTGAATTAAATTGCATCGATTCACATTTTGAAATTCAGGTTGTGGGAATGAACTGACTCATCAATTAGTGGCAAATAATGGGAATAACCACCACATTAAGACTGAAGACTAAACCGGACTTTTAAATTGCCCTAAATGAGGAAGTGCTATATGAAACGTAAAGAAAAGCTCTTTTGTCGTGTTGTGTTATCCTCTGTTGCTGATGTCACTCACTAATTCTGTCATGTTGAATCACTACCGAAGAGCTGCAATGAGATACAAAACCTTAGTCTACAATCTCGGAGCCAGAATGTATCAAATGACGATGAGGAGGAATTATTTTTTACACCCATCAGCAGCGTGGAGGCTGAGCCATAAAACTTTCTTTGGTACCCGTCTTACATATTTGGCTTTGTAACAACATTAGACCCCCAAACAGAATCTAAAATTTGGACTGTTTGGATTCAAAATCTGGTTGTGAGTTTTCCTGTGTTGGAGATTTTCCTTGTTAACACAGTCTTGTGTTGTAATGTGTAGCATTACATGAATGTAACATTAATTGTTTATGTGGTTTCTTCCCGATCAGTGTCGCAGCTCCAGCCTCTTCAGCAGCTTGCGGTGGTCAAGAAACAGTCCGTCTGTGTCAAGAAGAAAGAGAGGAAGCTTTCAGACCAGGTTGAGGTCAGCATCCGAGCCTTGACTGTGCTGCGCTTAGCTTGACACATCTGCAGAATTGCAAGCATCAGAAACGAGCTGACGTAGTGCATTAGCTTCAATTTGTTTTTTGACTCGACAGTTCCTGCAAGATCTCAAATTTATTAGGCTAAAATTAACTTTTCCAGGCCAATGTAGGCAAATAAAGTTTGACTGTTAAAATGAATCTCATCAGGTGCTTTATGGCTTCTGTTATTGACTGAAATGCAATTGGGCATTTGTACAGTCCTTAAACTGTATTTATCTACTGTCAGCTTCCAGATGGCAAAGAGAACATAATGGAGAATGGCTGGGAGTCCCAGCTGGACACATCGGTGCTGGAGCAGTCCAGACAGAAAATCCTGCAGGTTCTCAATTCAGGCTCCCTCAAAGAGCTGAAGAGTCTGCAACAGATCGGCGACAAGAAGGCGAAGCTCATCCTGGGCTGGAGGGAGATCCACGGTCACTTCACAAAGGTTGGCAGATGTGTTCTTTTTTTAAAATCATAACTCCAAGACCTCTTGTCTTTGTTGTTTTCCCGCCTTCAGTGTTTGAGAGATTTTCAGTTACTGGCAGTGACCTCATGTGTGACTTGTTTTGCAGTTGGAAGATCTGGAAAAGGTTGAGAGTATGACGGAAAAAAGAGTTTCCTCCTTCATGAAGGTGAGCTGGGATTTCATTGAAACAGTTAACCCTGGTAGCAGCATGGCTCTATAACGGGCTGTGTCGGTCAGTCACTCCACCGCTTTGCTTAATACTAAAATATCTCACCGACTATTGGGTGAATGAAAACACGATAAGTCCCTGTAGATATTGGAGAGCAACTGACTTTCAGTAGCAGCTCTACAATGTTGACATTTGTGGTTATGAATGAAACATTAAACTGGATGCTTTATAAATTCTTTTTTATGACCTGACCTGTTCATACAGCACCATCATCCAGATAAAACACTTTAAATACCTGCAAAACTGACATTTCTAAAAAATATTTGGTTAAAATTATAATAATGCAAAATATAAAATATTTAAATAAAATCTGAAAGTGTGTTCTATAAAAGTGACATTCTTTTGTGTCACTGTAAATAGATTTAAAAACCAAACTGGACAGGGTGTTAGTAACAGCACATTAACTCGATTCATTTTCCTATGTCTTGTATTCAGAGTGCTGTTCATACTTGTCATACTACATCTCTCCTCATACTGTATTAATGAGGATGTTAATGTTACTAGGGTTGAATTGTTCCTGTATGTTTTCTTCTTTAACCTGTTTCATGTCTGTCTTAATATTTTATTTTCTCTATCTGTACTTATTTCCCCTCTGGGATCAATAAAGTTTTATGACTTTGCTTTCACTCTTTGCTAATGTTTCTTTTCTCCTCCTTTTCTCCAGGCAAATATCCTGAGTGCCATGGGGAAATGATTTTTATTTTTTATTTTTTTAGACATTCCCATGTCAGATGTATATACTGAGATGCTTTTATTTGTCATTATGCTTGTTTTTATGATATTTTTGTAGTTACTGTTGTGTTCCAGCTGATGGCGCACTCCTGCTTTTTAATAAATGTCTCACATGTCATTGAACGTTTGAGTGGGTTTTTTTTTATGATCATAAATAAAGATGACACACTTTCACATGTGGTTTTACCTTACCCTGAATGCCCTCTCAGATCAGTCACATCACATCCCTGGGGAGCTCTTCTTCTTCTTCTTCTTGTCACACATGAAAACATAATTAGGTTTATTTGTGAGCTCTCGTCCTCTGCGGTGCTGATCTGTGAAGCACCATCACCGGATTCACGGTTGGGTTTTTTTTTTTATGTGAGAAAAGGAGGATGCTCTAATCGTGCGTCCCCCTTCCCTCCTCCCTCCCTCTCTCCCTCCCTCCTACTCCTCACATCACGTAGTCTGGTTGATTTCACTTTTCATTTCACACACACCCCTCCTCTGTGATCCACCCTGCCATCCAGGAGACTCCCTCTCCATCCATCCATCCGGCACACTGCGCTGGAACAAGGCGCCACAACCGACCCCGCAGCTCCTCCGGCTTTAACGGGAATATTCTCGGATTTCTTTTAGCCAAACCCGTCTGTGAGCTGATCATTGCTTTAGAGGAGATGTTTGGTCTCGTCTGAGGCTTTTATTCTTCATTTGTTTGGACACCTGAGAATAACGTTACCACGATGCCGAAACCAGGAGCGCTCCGGCTGTGTTGAGACAGACGCTGGACTAAAAAGGTCAGTTTGATTTATCATCTTAAACCTGTGTGTCTGTGTAGAGCATCAATCTAGACCCCCATAATCCAATGCATGTGTGTTTTTATTTATTTATTTTTGCTTATCATCGTAGCAGCTCACATCCACTGAATCCAAACCAGCAGCTAATTAATAAACGGCTCTCCTCCCTCCTCCTCCTCCACTCGTCTATCCGAGTATTTTTCCTTTGTCCTCATCCTCTTTTCCTCCTCTGCCCCCTTTTTTTTTTTTTTTTTTTTTACCTTTTGTTCTGTACCCAACAACGGGCCACCATATGCCAGTATATGCCTGTGTACACATCATGAATAATGATATGTACACACCTGCACGGACACCATGGCCGCTACTATCGTTTCAAAGGAAGCTGCCTCCATGCCTTTGTACTCCTCACGTCTTTGTGACCTGTTTTTTTTTTTTTTATTATTATTACCTGTCACCTGATATAAGATTTAAGGCCTGATTTACAGGCAAACAAACCTGCCCAAACATTTACCTTTTATTTATGACTCATGGTGACGTAATGAGGGGTGAGAAATAAATGTAAAATAATAATTTAAAAAAAGACGGATGAATGTTTCAATGAGAGTGCATTATATCCTGATAATGAACCTGGATCAAAACAGTAATGTAGGTAAAGCAGCATATATTTAGTGAGGGTGCCAAAGTAATCAGAGGGAGGCAGGGACATCCCCTTGACTTCCAAATAGAAACACAACACCCCCTCCCAATGTCTCTAAATAATATGACATTACAGAACAATTATTTTACCACGGTATACTCTCATTTAAACCACAGCTTTAATGTTTTACCGTAATAACGCACAGGCACAGTGGACGATTTACATTGTTAAATTACAGTTTTCATTTTTCCTTGTCAAAACTTACCTTTATTACCCACAATGCACCTCAGATTCTGGTGTGTTATGCTATCAGCAGCTAATGTACATTTCATGTATCTCCCCCCGGAGCTTGGAAAGGTTTTATATAGCGATTCAGTAGACCCGAAAACAGACTTTGATATGTAAAACTGGTGGTTCATTTTCACACAGCATCCAAATTAAAAGATAGAAATTGAATTGCCCAAAATTGTGTAAAGACAACAAAATGATGCATCATGTTTACAGAAGATATTCAAGCTACTCTTCATTTTCGAGAGCTGTGAGATCTTTAACATTTTTCGACTCATTTACTGCAGCTCTGTTTTCTATTAAGAGGTAAAAGACATTAGAAAGGTAATGCTAAATCACTAATAAAAAATAGGCCTAATATAAACATTGATTTTATTAGCTTCTAGCTGATTTTGATGAGGAAATCAAACCTTCGATATAGAGTCACAATTGTTGTCCTCCTCCTCATATTTATGCAAAATTAATGACGTAATATTTTATCTTTTAAAAATGTTTACAATTAAATGAAATGTAACGATGAGGTTAGCAAAACAATATTCCCTACAATCTCCCTTTTCACTCACCTGAATAATTTTTCCTCAGTCCCTGAGCAGATGGGAGGGAGCAGCTTCTGTTTACCCAGATGGTTAAAACCATTTTCTGGCCCCCAGGTGTAACTTCAGGCAGCACAAACAGGACTGGACCACAAACAGAGGCTTCATTTTGATGTCAGCATGGCTGTGAACATGATGCCATGTCCCGCCATTTGGCCAGGGGAGGAGCAGCCGTCACTGCTGGACCAGGATGCCTCTCTGTCGAGCCAAGCCCCCCTCTCTGAGTCGTGCCTATCAGCAGCCAGTGGTGAACAACTCATCCACAGCAGCAGCCCGGCCAACGCGAGGCCCCCACGCAGCAAATCTAAAGGAGAGCTGGTCATAGTCATCAACGAGAAGCTGAAGAACAGTAAGTGACTTACTTTGACCTTATGGTAAGGCAGCGGGGTCGGTGGAGAGGGGGGTGATAAAGCTGCTGAGTCGGCTCATTTGGGGCAAGTCAGATTCTAGTGCACAAAGGGCTCCTGGGAGAGTACACACATTTATCTCTTCCAGCGTTTCAAACATTTGTCCTGTCCTTTTTGTCCCTCATGTGTAGGTAACGGGATCCACGCAGCACCTGCAGAGTGCACGTCCCCAGTCATCTCCTCTCCTCCCAGAAGGCAACACTCCATCTCCTACCCCCATCACGGCAAGACCAGGAAAGGGAGCAGGGCGAGCTCCATTGGCTACACCGCCTTCTCGCCCAGGCCGTCGCTTTCTCGCCACTCCAGCATCGCCACGAACCCACCATTGGACCGGACCAAAGTTAAAGACTACCTCCTCCTGTCCGTGCTGGCCTGCTTCTGCCCCGTCTGGCCCATCAACATCGTGGGATTTGTCTACTCCATCATGGTAAGAACAGGATCTCCTGCCTGGCTTGTTATTTTCGACTGTTTGTTTCTATTTTTAAAGGGTTTTTTTTTAAACTACGACCAAAGCTAACAGATGGTCCAATCTTCCTCCTCAGTCCAAGAACAGTCTCGAACAGGGAAACCTGGATGGCGCCGTGCGTCTGGGACGTGTGGCCAAGATGCTCTCCATGGTGTCACTAGTAGGAGGGACGGTCATTATCATCGCCTGCATTGTCAACCTGGCTAGTGAGTGTCCCAAATCTGACCTTTAAACCTTAACCTCACCCTTTTTACCTCTCTGTTATCGCCTGATTTTCTTCAATCCTCACCCTCCGGCCCAAAAAAAAAACCTGCTACAGTCGCCGTTTATTCCACCACGGTATAGCGTTAAGCTCTGTTCGCACAATATGACTGTAATCACTTGATAGTATTCCCATTGCATTAGTCACACACATCTTCATACACTGCGGCACTTTAGCCTTTAGGGACCCTGTCGACGCTACGCAAAAGATCGTAACATATTAATCACGTTTGCATCAGTCAAATCTGCTTTTGATGACATGTTTTTCTATCTGCACGCGTCGGCCTCCGGCCTCCTCCAGCTGTAACCGACTGCATGCCTCAGATTGCTGTGTGTGTATCTGTAGAGTGACATGTGTAGTCTGCCGTTTGTTGTTGTACGCCTTGCCCTTGTTTTGCTTGTACAAAATGTGAAGTGTTGTCCCTGTACCATATGTATACATATACATATAAATATATATATATATATAGATAATGTATGTCAGTGTGTAAGGTGTTGACATGCTCACAATGTACATTTATTGCACCTGGCAAATAAAAGTATTCTGATAACAGATCAGTGATTTACTTTTTAGTGACTTATTAGAGGCTAGTGTTTGTCTTTTATGTACTGTACATTTAAATATAAGCACCAAGGGTCAGTCAGTTAAATGATTCGTTGTCTTTTAACTTCAGTTCAAGCTGATATTTATCTCCGCTTTGTTTTTCAATGCACACAGTCTCAGCCTGTTGGGTCTCATTAAGCCAAGAGAATGTCCTAATTAACTTAACGACTGGGAGAGCAATTGTACACACATTTTGAGTTTAAGGGCTCTGGGACTCAACAATCCTTGTTTTTCTCATTATATAACTGTCCTCTGTGGTCTGTGAAAGTTTATACATCCATATTAAGTTGCAGTAATATATAGCTCTTCAACTAATACGCTTCCTTTTCTTTTTTTAGTAAATGTGAAAACCTGAGTTTCATCCCATGATGAAACTGGATAAGGCAACTGACCGCCTGGCCCGCACCTGCACCACCGTCTTTACCGCCTAGTCATTACCTGGATGTGTGACAAATATGCACCCGATATACAGTGCTTACTTATATTTCTGTAGTCTATATAAATCCCTTTTGCTAATGGAAGAAAATAAAATATGCAAATGCTGCTGCTCTGAGTCGGGGGGGGAGGGGAAGGGGGTTTGTCCATCTGATGTTAGATGGAGAAGGGAGTAGACAGTCCAGCCGGTCCCTTTGTACACTGGTCAACACGTTCAGAATGATTCTTGAGAAAGACAACAAACTCTTTGAGAATCCCATCATCACCCGCAGAACCGACTCGGACGAGAAAACCAGTGGAGGTGATTACAGAACGTGAAACCCCGGGCAGGATCGCCTCACAGCTTCAGCGCCACAATTGCAAGTCCCAACAAAATGTCCGCCAAGTCCATCCTTCACCGCACCGACAACAGGACAGCAGTTGCAGCTTGCCGTTAAATTGCCTCGGACACGTGGAGAGGCTCCGGGATTTGCGTCCCAATGGAATCACAGAGCAGAAATTCACCCAGTTCCCTCACCGAGACGAAACACTTTCAATCACCACGTGTCCTCTTTGTTTCAGACTCTCCTCTGTGTGGTTCTCGTGACTTCCTGCCATACATGTGTTTGAGACTGAGTGTATCGGTGGCATGGAGAGGATGAAAAAGAGGCTTACCGAGGACTAGCTATGGGTGCTAAAATGGAAGGGATTATGGAAAGTCTCACACAGAAGGCACAGTCACTGCAAGAAAAAAAATATGTGCCAAAAAAAAAGAATTTAGAGGGAAAGTTTCTTGCTTTGTAAAGACCCAACTCTGATCACAGACTCGCTGTTGTAAAGAGGAACACTCTGCTGCACCTTTACTGTATATCTGCTCGACACCACTGACCACTGTGAGCCGGGGGAAAGGGTACATGTTCACAAAATAAAACAAAAACCCAACTGTAGCAAAGATACTTCCAACATTCGTTTTACAGTGAAGCTAATTATGCTACGTCATCAATAACCTGATCTTTTGATAATGTTTGTAAAACATCATTTTGGAACAGAGAGACGATTTTCGTAATGGGATGGGATGAAAGCGCTGTGCCACAGTTGACAGATGGTGGTGGTATTGTATGCATCGGCGTCGTTATTTGGTTAACAAATTAAATAGCTTGTGATTGCAGTCAAACTTGTGGCTGGGGCCTCGGTCTGCATCCACAGGGGAGCTCCTACTTTCAAACCAGACAGATTCTTTGTCCCTAAAACAGCAACAAACACCTTAATATATGCCCGTTATGTTGACTTTTGATGGTTCATTTGCAAAACCAGCTCATTGGACTCTGGTTTGCTCGGTGTGATATATAAATAGAACTAAATTTCTAATCATTATTACTATTATTGTTGATATTATTATAATAATTGAATATCCTGTGTATCCTGAACTAACCTCTAATCTTTATCTACCTGTGATTCTCACTGTGATCTGAAACTCCTGGATTTCGTTCCTGGATTTTGAATCATGTACAGACGCGCCACAATTTCTCATCACGAGTTGACACCTGCAGTTTTCTGTAATGATTAATATGGCATTTTTTCCCCCTTTGTTAGTACTTGATATGTACATTTAATTGTAATCAACAGTTGATGTATTCTGCAGATATAAATCTCAATATTGTGATAATTCTCTAGTTGGTATGAGTTAGCATTAAGTAGTTATGATCTAACGTAGGCACAGAAATTGTCGACTAGCCTCCTGACAGTCATTGTATTACCACCGAGCTTCTATAATCTTTGTGGTTATTGGCATGTTGTCGATTTTTTATTAATGTATGATGCTGATATAAGTTGAAAATTACAACAATAAGATGGCACTTGGAATATTATACTTCTGCAGCACCTTCATAATAAAGACACAATGCATGCAAAGTGTTTTGATTGTTGTTTTGAAGAGATAGCAGAGCAGCAGAGGAGATTAGAGAGATTTGTCCTGGGAGAGAAGGACTGTCAAAAGTCAGAGATATCCAGAGAGCTTAGCTGCGGAGAAGAGATTGGGATTTAGCAACTGCAATAAATAAATAAATAAATAAATAAGTAAGGGCAAGTATTAATGTAGTTGTGCGTGCTGTGATAGTGTGTGTAAACTGCAGGGATTGTAAGCGCATGCTGTTGTCAGGCGGTGGAGCGGAGACAGCAGGAAGAGCAAAATGCTGAAGGGAGAGGCCTCGGGCCAAGGAAATGCACCGTATGATCGACGGTAATGAGAGCTAAAGACTCAGCTAAACTTCAACTAAATCAAAGCAAAACATTTTTTTTTCTCTCTCTCTGAGGGGTTTGAAATGTGCTGCTCAGCCTGTCCTTTTTCGTAATTATGAGCATTCACAACGAGAGCAGTTATTTTCAGAATGACAAAAAGAAAAAGGAAAGTTTGTATCTTTATTTGTACATTAAATGTTGTTTTGTCATCCTAACGGTGTAGCATGTTCTGCACTGCTATGGCCAACTCGTACAATAACAAAAAGTACTATTTAGTCAAGGCAGAAAATGCAATTATTTTGATAAATGAGTCATTGTTTGAATACATTTTCTGACAGTATGGTGGCCCAAAGGGTCAAAACATAAAATTTCAAGAAAAAAAAATTACATTTATAACCCTTATTTTTAGGTACTGCTTTCTGTTGTTGTTGTTAGACCGAACATTTAACTTATAAATGGAAGAAAATAGCATTGTTGATAAATGATGATAAAAGTAGTGTCAGGAGCTTGCTATAGAATAAAGAGACGTGAAGTGAGTGCACTATGTTCTAATAATAAATTCCTAAAATAGTGCACATATAACATAAACATGACAATATCACACAGAGCTCACGGTGAAAAAGAATATAACTACAGCAGCAGAAATGAAGGTCTGACACCAGCAAATTCCTCCTCACCAATGTTAGCATTTTGACAGCTAAAGGTATTTTTCTTTGCACTCAGCTAATTTAACAGTAGCTATACAGTAGAGCGCGGCTCGGTCCGGGGATCAGCATATCAGACAGGGTGACATCCAGATGTCGTAAGTGGGTCAGGGATTATCCAGCTGGGTCATACAAACACTGAGGCTATGAGTAAACTTGGCAGCGTTTGAATGCATCATGATCAGCCTGTCAGTCCACATAGCAAGTAACAGCATAATGAGATACACTGACCTGTGGCCATGCTGTTCTATTAGTGCCTGTTTAATTTGGAAAGAGAGCTCGAGCTGAGAGAAAATCATTATCTGTGTGAATGAATGCTCACATGGATCGTTGTGGATTTTCAATTTGGAGAGAGGAATTAGTTGTTATTGAAACTCAAACATTTTAGTATGAAATGAAGTCTCACTTCAAGAATCCAGTCAGCTTTATCCAGTAACATCTGTGTGGTAAACCAGTCGACAACCAGAGGCTGTTTCTATTAGCTGGCATCAAAATCCACTGACTATTTTCAGTGACAGCCACTTTAATCTGACACATTTGTTGTCACAAACTGCCAAAACTGTGTTACACTGCCTACATTTTACCACGTCATAGCAAGAAAAGCACAGGTGGAACTAATAGCTTTAAAAAAAACCCTAAATGGAACAGAAACTAATTTTATCTGTGCTTTTTCTGCTACGAATTTAGATAAAAAGTTATTTTGACTTGTCCTAGAAGGAAAGAAAACGCACAGTAATAACATGAAGTCTGTGAAACGGCAATTCTGGATTTCTTTTAAAATACATTAAATAAGTTGGAAAATAATTGCTGGAAACACGTGAAAAGACTCTGAATGATATATTGAGGAGTTAGAGGTTCAAACAGTTTTTCATCAGTTTTCAGGATTTTTGTGGGCGGTTGTAAAGGGCGGCTCGATGACACGCTGAGGCCACCCTGACCATAACCCTGCACCCCTCTCGGAGAGATAGAGATTTTTAACAATTGCTCTGTTTTTGTGAAACTGCAGCAGCTACACTGAATTCATCCATTGCTAATTACACCTGAGATTTTCCTTCACATTTTTTTTTTTTTTTGCGAAGGTTAATTGCTGGCTGTTAATTTTCACTCAGGATGTTGTGTTTGTTCTGTAAAACCGGGTTTTCATCAACCCTCTTTTGCTCAAACAGCTTTAATTAATATTTAATGCAACCTGTCAACAGTGACTGATTCGCCATTGAGTGCTTTGATAATGAGATAAATTATTTATTTTCAGCATTTTTTACATGGAAGCTTATCAGTATTAATCTAACTGCATTGTACCGCGCACCGCATAAATCCTCCTCCGCACCTGAATGTGCAACAAGTTCATCCGAGTGCAGCACGACCTGTTTTTAGACCAGCATCACATTAGTTCCTTACAGACTGCATAGATGTTGATAAATTATACAATCAGAGGACCACAAAAATGAGGTCAGTTGGGGAGTTTACCTAGCGTATATTTATATATCTATGTATATATAAGGAACAGTTGCAGGAGTGTAAATATAGACTGTGCAGTCAGTGCAGATCCACTAGGGCCTGTGTGGTGGGTGGGCCCATAGAGAGAGCAGAGCTTTGGAAGAGAACAGACTTTTGCAAAGGATATACATATTTTAAAACATTAAAATATTAATATATCTATAATAAAACATATGTGGTATGTTTGTGGCAATGTGTATGTTAGTGCCAAGTCTCTAAAATACCTGTAAAATCCAACACGATGTTTTACCAACTCTAGAATGAGCTAATTGTGATTACATTGTCACGCTAATGAGCATGTGAAAAATGTGTCACGAGTGATTTAAGTTAGTCCGTGAAAATCTAGTCATAAGTCTACTTATGATCTGGGCTCTAATTAAGTACCTTTATAATATCTGCATGAGGCTTAATTGAAACATGAAGTGTGCTTCAGGCTCATGTTTGGCCCATTATTACTGTGCAGACCTACTGCCACACTTCAGCATCCCCTGCTAGCTGCTACTTTTCATCACAGTCCTGGCTAGGTGGCAGCAATGTGCTCATTATTGGCTCTTTAATGAAGTCTACTCACCACAGGGTGGACTCTGTCCGTCTTAGGTGAAATATCACTATAATATTTCTATAAAGGCTCTTAATTTGCCCGTGTATCCAAGAGGGTCTTCACGCTGTGAGGTCTTTAGTCCTCTTTTTCACCAACAGTAGCTCAATGAGTGTTTATTAGCTTCAGAACCAGACAGGTTGGTGCTGAAATTCACCATTTTGGTGAGCTCTTGGTGCCTTGCATCGCTATCCATTATGTGTTTTCTCACTCAGCAGCGACGCTGGCTCATGTCCCTGCATACAGGCACAGCTTGGGTTTAAATAAATGTTTGTGGTTTCACGGAAAGCTGCTAAACCGCTGGATTTTAGATTAATCCTCCCTGAGTGAAAATAACAACTGTTGTTTGGTTTGATGGCTATATTAGAGTCTGTCTGCATCTTATTCTGTCTTCTTTTGATAAATCTTCTATTGGATGTTAGTCCAGTTTATAATCAAGTCCAGAGACTGTTGATTATTTTAATATAATTAAACATTTTTTATCACTAGCTGGTTGTCTCTTGTATTGTTTTAAATGCAGATCCACCTCAGAAAGGTTGATAAATGAATGTTTTCTGTCCTCAAATGTCCCCTCTCAATTTTTTTTTTTTTTTACAGAGATCTCACTTTAGATGCTCGAACAGTCTTGCAGCTTTCAAAGATTAGATCTTCTTTTTTTCCATCTGCAAAAACATGTTTTTATTACAGCTGGACCTGGAAATTTGCAATGTTCTGTATTGACATAAACCTTTTCAAAATGACTTCACAAAACCACATTTGCTTTTCAAAAGTTTTAGCCAGTGTGTTTATGTGTGTAATCCCAGTTTAGCATCTTTACATTTTGTCAACTTTAAAAGCGAACTTTAAAATCTAAACTATCACTTTAAGACTGGTATGAGGCATGCTAACATTAGTTTTGAAATGTTTTGGTTGTGTTGGACAGATGAAAGACAACTGTCAAGTTATTACAGTTCATCCTGAGACAGGCATGGATGTTACTGCTACCACAAATGTCAAACGCATGGTGGCACTAGAGGAAAAGTCAGAGGATCACCAGAGTCAGCGTGATTCATCCCCTGGGGATCACGAATGGAACAAAATAGTGAACCCACACACTGACTGACATTTGTCCTCTGTGTTTCATCACTGATATTACCTGTATTGTAATGTTATGAATTCATATTGTGCCATGAAGTGCAGTGAATTTCTATAAAAGTGTAACATTACAGGTGCATTTGTATCAGTATTATCACCAGTATCAAACGTGCTAGTCCAGTGACAGAGCCTGCAGAGGACAGACGTCTATGGTGTTTGTCAGTTTGTCCAAGAGCACAGGGAGAACAAACAGTGACTAAGATGAAACAGTAGTAGCCCTCTCTGATTTCACAAAGAGCTTCTTTCCCACTCGGGCTACACGAGAAAATGCACAATAATCAGAAACTGCACGGCTGCAAAGAGCTGCATGTGTTTTTTTCTTCCGTTCAAAATGTAGACTGAGCCTCCGTCCCGACGTCCATGACTCTGCTTCTGACTCAGACTCTCTGTCGATCCGCCTCACAGTGTGACGCCCTGTTCACGATCTGAGCAGCAGCAGTGTGTTCATCAGAAGGATCCCGATGTCCTGATGTTGACCTCTGACTTCACTGATAAGTGGAACATGTACAACGTTTAAAGTGGTGTTAAAATCAACAGAATATTAGAGGTTGGTGATAGACATATAGATAGATATATGTCTAGATATAGATAGATAGATAGATAGATAGATAGATAGATAGATAGATAGATAGATAGATAGATAGATAGATAGATAGATAGATCTTATTATTATTATTAGATTAACTGAATTAATCTGCCTGAAATAGTCCAGAAGTTTTCATCTTGAAGTTTGGTGTCTAAATGAAAAAAAAATCTAGTTTGATTGACACAGTAAGTTCTAATTTAATTGAGTTTCTTGTACTTTTGCACCAGTTTGCAATCCAGTTTGTGAAACTGCGCCGCTTAAAATAACCAACTGAAGTTTTCACAGAGAGGAATTCAAACCAAATCAATTATAGTTATAGAGATTAAAACATTTCAGTGCTGTAAATTCAGCGGCGTTTCAATTTAAATATGAAGTAATCACTGGCTTCCATATGATTGTTCGGAGGTGACAAGCCTTGACCGATTACAGCGTCATATATTTGGTGTTTGCACAACAGTGACGGTGTGAGGTTAAAGTGTGATACCAACACTTCTCTCACCTGTGTCTCTGTGCTCCTTGGACACACCTGCTGGATCTGTTTTGCTCACATTAGTCAGAGAGGAGGTTGGAGTTGTAGATTCTGAACGCTAGGTGGCAGTGTTGGCTTTAATGCCAGAGCCTGAGCCATATGTAAACATTTGAGAGTCGAAGAGGCCACTTTGGAACCGGTGAGCAAATAATAATAAAAATTCAAGAACGCACACAATCAATCAATATGAATGTTTTATGAAAAAGAGAAACAATCATGCACACTTCAAGTTCCAAAAGACAAACATCCAAAGCAAGTGAAACACAATATATATATTTACATATGAACACCACTGGTATTTTCAGCATGCCTCTTTTACCACATGAGACCGAGCACAGATAAAAACCTGCAGCTACAGCAAAGCAGCAGCCATGGAGAGTTCAGACAACACTGTGCTCTATACACCATTCATATTTGTAATTTAGATACTCAACAAAAGGCTGATGATTTTATTTACTGAGTGACCATGCACAGCTCGCCACGACACAATCTGCTCTTAATTACACCTCCGCTCTCTTCCGAAAGAATTAAGGGGTCGTGAAGCAAAATTAGGTTCATCAACGTGTCACCGACAAGAAACTGACACAGTGATATCAGAGCTGACACATTAAACAACTGTGAACGACGTGAATTAAATCCAAACTGTTACCCTTGAAGTAAATAAAACTATCTCTTCGTTAACCGGAGCAGGACATCTCAGGAGAACTGGGAACAACATCATGATGATGATGAATATTTCATCCTGCGGCAGAGCCTGGCACATATTTGTCTTTTTAGTTTAGCTCCATCGACACCGAACATGCAAGAAACGACATGGAAGAACCAATTCACTTATTAGGTTGTGCTGTCTGCAGGCAATCCAGTGGACATCAGACCAATAGATACAAAACGTCTGACAGCAGTAAGACCACTTGGAAATCTTCGGAAGCATTAGGCAAAACATTATTGCGAGGGAGAGGTATGTGCGCTGTGAGATGGTCGTGTGCTCATAACGGATGAGGAGCTTCAATGTTAGCAGTTAATGAGAATAACAGGCCTGAATGTAATGAGAGCAAGCAAACCTGACACAGGGGACAAGCTGCAGAATGATTCAACTTTCTCCCTCATTATATTTTCTTTTGACCGATTTTAGTTTTGCTTGTTGACCGAGATCTAACCAGTTTGGAGCAGCGCAGAGGAGAATTTAAATTGTCATTAAATCCACAAAAGGGACACAAATCCCTATGAATATGATTATGAAAATTCTCAGCTTTGTGGTACGGTTTCCCAAATTTGGATCAGGTCTATTCAGATCCAAGATTAGAGTATTGATCTCTGAATGTGACCCCCCCTTTTTGCGTAAGTTGTTATGAATTATGGTCTCATCTATGACACAAAGTAAGCAGGATTATGAATCCATCATATTCATGCAGAAAATCCTCAGAACATGCGATGAAACGTCTCTCATCCCCGAGTCGTCAGGTCAGTCTCTCCAGTGTCAGAACAGTGGACGAGGATCAGTTCATTCCTGCAGCGAGGATCCGGGCAGCTCGTTGGTCAGCGTGTGCCAGCGCTCCACCTTCTTGCCCTTGTTCTTCAGACAGTCTATCCAGTGCTGCAGAGTGTCTCCCTGTGAGTGACACCCTAAGGACACACCGCCTAACCAGCGCAGAGACAGAAAAACAAAGTCAGATATTACTCTTGATGCCAAATCATTTGTGCTCTGTAAAAAGAGTAGGCGTAACCAGCTGCACCTTTTTGGTCTATAGGAAATCTTCTACATTGTGTGGGTTGGTTTGTTTTTGCCTTAATTGCTGGTGTAATTACTTACAGATAGAAATCAATTTTAGTTTCAAATGGAAATGAGGGCTAAAGACCTAAAGAGCTAAGAATGTTCATTTCCTGTAATAATAAAAGTAAAAAAACAACTTTAATATATGGAGGTGTTTAATTAGTTGTAGTAGTTTAATTGCTATATCTTTGTTGAATAAATCTTTTATATCTACAGAGTGAGCAGGAGTCTTACATAGAGTCCGCCATGCTGAAGAAACATGTTTCTACAGTAGCCCACAACAGATAAAACACTTTCATGTTTTTTTGAAGGCACTTTAAACTTTTCATACAGCCTTGGAAGAAGGTGAGGCAAGGGTTATTCAGGTGGTTGCAACCACTAGAGGGCACTAAATCCTGCACACTAGGCCTTTTTATTAGTTCCAACTGGATTAGTTTAGAAGGAAAAAGTAGAAATTACAGACTAAAATGAACAAATGAATGAATACACATTTATGAATACCAAGGTTTTTACTCCTTCTTAAACACTGAATTAAATCAGCGACTTTACAGGCTTTGTTCCCTCAAATTCAAGGGCTTGGCATAGTCTGCGACATGGCTCAATTACTGATACAATGCAGATCACCTTTATAATGAGGACTAACAGGCTTTACACAGACAGGAGACACAGGCAGACAGGAGTACATAGCCAACATTAAGAAAATATCAAAAGAATTTCAGCCCTGTTCATGCACAAAACATATAACACTCTCAGTTACCCATGTTCTTCTTTCAAGGTTCTCAAGGATTTCAGGGATTTCAAAGTCAAGGAAGATGAACCATGGAACCATGTACTCTCTTTCAATGGAACACTTAGCCGTGTGTACTGATGTTTCTATATTTTCTACTTGTCAACAAATCCCATTTAAACATCAACAACAAACTCATCCACCTGACAAGTATTGTCTGTGTAGCCAAAGCTTCCTCTGTGTCACAGAGCTCCATTGTTATCCAAAGACAATTAAAAACACATCAGTGAGCCGCGCTGTCGTACTGCGTGACATGTTCCATCATGACGGGCTTATTTTGAGAAATACTCACTGGAGCATAAAATGTGTAGCCCACAAATGCGCCATATCCTCCAGTTTGAGCAACGTTATATTTTTGCGCCCTGTTTGGTGTCGATAAGAGCACATGTGGCAGCTTTGAGAGATGAACTAACCCGCTGCTGATTTGTTGAAGATAAAACATAACACCAGACTTAATCTTCTTCTACTGTAAGAAACTTTGACTTTAAAAACCCCCCAGAAAAAGTCAAGTTAACAAAAAAAAAGTTATTTAAAGTGAACAGGAGGAAATGTAATTACATGCTCCCTCCCATAGAGCAAATGAGCTTTATATTATAAAGCTCATTTTTAGTCACTGACACCCTTTTGGCAACTAGACCCAGCAAATTACACGCAGTGCTGCACTCGGATGATAGCAGATAATAGAGAGCATCTTAAAATATCTTTTGCAACATCTGTCATGGGTACAACATTATTAGACTGCTAATAAAGTAGCCAGCCAGCTAATCAGTAATCCCAAAAAGCGCCAGCGGGAAATAATTAGCTGCCAGCATGTTTGTGTTGTCAGCTCACCTATGAAGTCATTGGACTTTCCCAGGTCATAGTCCCACACTGTGACCTCCAGCGTCTTGGTGGCTAACTCCGAGAAGGTGATTTCGTAGAAGAACTCCTGGGCGAAAAAACAAAGAGAGCAGAGGTCAGAAGATCGCACCTAACACACATGTTGCTCCTTATCTATAAACCTCTAAAGTGCTCACTAATGAGGCAGCACATAATTATATGCAAACAGTAATTGACTGACTTACAAAGAGGTTGCAGAGGCTTTACATGCAGTGTAGTGTCTGTGAGGGCTAAATGAGCTGTCTCTACATTCAAGCGCTGTAGATGTGCTCCTCGCTCCCACAGTTATGCACATGCACATACACAAACACACGGGTGTCTACCTCATTAAACTCCGGGTTGAGAGTCTTTTTTATGACCGCCGTTTTGTGCTTGGATTTCTTATGAACGTCTGGCTTGAGGTACCTGAGACAGAGGAATGTAATACCATCACATTATCGCTCACAGGTTGTGGTGCTGCTGAAAGGAATAGTAAAGCACTAATGGTACAGTAACTGCAAATGCCGGTGATGGCTGCACAAAGGTCAGAGTAAGTTCATGCATATAGAAAATCATTATGCTCCCTCTGGAATTACTGTCAATACTTTATAGATTCAGTGATTTCTTTCTGTCGTGTCACTCTTTTACTTCATTCTTAGTGACTTCTTCACTGATGGATGATTCAGAGTGAGTATTTACTTCAAGTAGTAGTTTGATATTGTGGGAAATGAGTCTATTCACTGTCTTGCTGAGAGTTATATCTGTCCAGCATAGCCTGGCTCCATCCTGAGGTAACAAACTCAGCCTGATTACTTGACCTGTGTACAGAGCCACGCTGGCTGTTTCTCCTTCAATTCAGTCTTTAAGCTAAGCTAAGCTAACCAGCTGCTTGCTTTATCCTGTGCGGCAAACCAAAAAAAACTGCAGTTCCTCAAACGGCCACTTGAGGCTGGCTCCAGAACGAGTCAGTCTCCATAAGTCCCCATGTTAGAATCTCCAACTTCACAGCAGAAACATGATTACAGCCCAGGACTATAAGCAGTTTTTGTCTCTAGAGCTAATTTTCCCGTTCATGACAACTGTACTGAGGGTGAATTTTTTAAAACTCACTGTTCAAACTATATTAAGGCTTAAAGTTATGCATAATTAAGAGCGCTGCCATCATAGGCGGCTTGTTTGAGCAACCAGGCTTTATTCAGCCCGCCTCAGGTCCACCCACGCTTCACATCTTTGCGCATTTTTGGATTAGCCGGGAGGCGGCAGAGGCGGGACTGCCAAGACAGTGACGGCCAGGACCACCACACTCTGAGCTTCAGAAAGGATCTTCAGAAATGTAGGGGTGGCATCGCGGATATGACGTCAGTGCCTCGTATTTGCTCTACAGACAGGACAGCAGGATCCATCTTCTCATCTATCTCCAAGTTGGAATGTGAATGAACGCACTTCCCAAAATGTCAAACTATTCCCATGAAAGTTTCATGTATTATGTGTGAAATGGACCATGTGTGAGAGTGAGGACAGATCAGTAAATCCTTCACCAACACAGCACAGATTGAAAAAGCTCAGCATCCATTCGTGGGGTGTCATTAAATTCTCCGGATATTTTTAAGCCAGCTGGAAGGAGCGTGGCGAAATCTCTATTCACATTTGCTTTCCACCCACCACCCACAGCTCGGAGAGCGTATGTTCCCACACGCTCTCAGACACAACAAAGCATCTGGGAAAAATCTCCCGCCAAAGGGCAAAGACACAAGAACGCATCCAAAAAATGAAACAAGGTGCGTGATGTGTGTCAGCGTGGATGTGTGATAGAAGTACGCGTAGGTTCTGTGCAGTGAGGAAGGTGGGGAAAAAACTTGAGTTTTAACGCATGATGGGAAAAGGAGACAGGAGATTGGTTTGTATGTGTGTGTGTGTGTGTGTGTGTGTGTGCGTGTGTGTGATGAGAGGTTGTTCGGCATTTTACTCAAACAACCTCAAAGCCAGCACCGAGTGAAGACGAGGGGGTTTTAAAGCTCATTTGTCTGGTTTCTGTCACGGGGCAACATTCAACCTAGGGACCCATCCTGCCCTCCATGACACACACACACACACACACACAATAACACACACTATATTGCTTTTCTTTCATCAGTGAGTAATGAAACTCCAAAGGACCTCTGTGACACTAACAATAGCACCCAACTCCGTCTCCACAGTGATACAGTGCGCCCATAACATTAGATCATGTCACTTTCGGCCGGTTTTGAAGGCTGTCAATACACGCACACACACACACTATCACCATTATCTTGATGAATGAGTGATATATTTCACAATTGCTTCCACTTGTGTGAGAGCTGTCCTCATTTGTCACCATTACCCTATGCAGGGTTAACTCGAGCCATCTGTCACTCATGAGTGGCGACAAAAGTGATTCATGGGGTCAATATGAGCCCACGGGCAGTTAAGAGCAAACACAGGTACTGAGGTGGAGACGGATAGGTCATGTGGAAACTGTTTCGGAAATGAGAGTGGTGAAATGTCAATCCATCAGCTGCCGTTTTAATTTTTTAAAATGTGTCCAATTATAGCAAAAAAATGATTACATCTTACGTTTTAACGTAGGGGTCTGAGTAGCCGTTGACGTCCATGGCTGCCAGGTGGGCGCAGCGTTTGACTCCCACGCAGAGCCCGCCACGAGCCCTCTCCTTGGACGCGCCTTTCACCTCGCCATCATCCGCCGGGGGGATGTACTGCAGACAGAGCAGCAAACGGCCTCGCTCCTCTAGACTTCTCTGCTGCTCAGTCTCCCACTGAGAGAAAAGAGGGGAGACGGGAGGGAAGGAAAAAGGTCCGTGAGCCGCGTAAGTAGATTATTGACTTGTCTGACTCTTAAGCCTCAGCCTCTTTTTTTAGGCCTCTGCTCGAAACTGACATACCCAAAATGAATACAGTACATCGCGGCAGCTACAAGGTCTATTCGGATAATTCTGGTGTCATGATAAAGGGAACACTTGTGACATGTGTCCAGGTGTATCAGGCTACAAATCTCAGGGTAAATTTAGATGGCACACAGCATAAATCAAAGATTTCATTTCCGCCTAATGAAAATTCACACTTTTACAATGAAATGTGGCGAGTGGGTTGACTCTATGACGCCATACAGATTTTAATATTTGATAATTATTAGTGTGGACATTGTGTCCACTCTATTGTTCTTCAATTCTTTATTGTTCTTTATTATTATTCTTGCACCTTTCAGGCACCTAACTACTCCTACACACTTGCTATATCACGACATTCAGCCATGAATGGTGGCAATTATTTTACTCGTTCGTACCATTCATGCTTCTGAAATTTTAGTTTCAACTCCCACATACTTTGTGCTACAGAACACATTCCAGTAGCTGCAGACTTCATCCAAGCTTTAAACTTTATCACAATATTCTACTGTTTTTTTTCAGCTCATATTTTTGCACCAGGCATTTCAGCAGACGGCATCCGCGCCGCATTTTCCGCAGGGAATGCAGGTTTCTAGTTTCGTTCGGTGTTGGAGTTGTGTGTAGTGTGTGGAAATATGACTTATATGTGCTTGTGGCAGAGTTTCTCCTTTATATTTTAATATGCAATATGACTGTAATGTTACGCGACTAGTACAGTGTTTCGTGCTTTTTGCTGCCGTCTGACTCCAAGGTGGGAGGGAGTTTAAGAGGTTAAACTGAGAGTCTGAAAATGAGCCGTTAGAGGCCGTGACCTGCTGATGAAAGAGGCAATGATATTCAAGTTGTTCTTTAAAGCTGCTGTAATCGATATTTATTATAAGACCAATGGATTTAATGGCTGAATGTAAAAGAGGTTTCTTGGAGTGATGAGCCCTCAGAGGATTATCGACAAACCCCGCTGTTCACTTCAACTTTATCAGGCTTTTTAGTCACTTCCAGCGTGTTGCTTTGCTTTTATGACCCACAACTTTACTGTTTTGGCTCACTCTGAGAACGGATCCAAAACGATTAGTGTAAAGTATCGGACTTGTAGACTCAAACACGACTTCAAATGAATGCTAATGTTGCCCCGTGTCTGTTCGATATTTATATAAGCTACAGCTGCTCGCTAACACGCTCACCATATCAAGTTAACAAAGTCACAATATGTCAATGCTGTGTTTACTGAGGCCAGAAGATCAATTGATGCATACATAAATACATAATACAGTGCCGAGCTTCCTACAGCAGCACGGCAGAAATCAAAGCAAACAGATATAACTTATGCTTAACAGCACCCACTACTGCCACAAGAGACAGGATGAATGCCGAGTAACACTAGTGGAGTTTTGCAAGGGCGTAAAACCTGATTTGAGCCGATAGGCATCATGTTTTTTTTTCCTTAAGACCCAACCACTGTCACTGCTCTCTGGCCTTCATCTTTCATTTGTTATTGACCACAAGCCTAACACTCAACGCTCGAAACTAGCTCAGTTCATAAGGGCTTGGAGGAGGGTGGCCAGTTCAAGTATGGACTCAAACTCAATCAGTCCACATGTGGAGCGTGGACTGATGGATGGAGAGGCACCACTTCACCTCCTGGGCACGGCAGAGGTGTCCTTGAGCAAAGCACAGACATCCCAACTGCTGCCAGGGTGCTGCTACGTGGCTGTCCATCACTGGAGTGTGTGTGTGTGTGTGTGTGTGTGTGTGGTTGTATTTCAGGCCTATATATGTAAAACTTGTGCGATATCTGCTATCCATATCTGATTCTAACACGTTACATGCAATGTTGCAGACAATCATTCTGCAATAAAACAACTCAAACGCTACCAGAATGTGACACTTTATCTAGACCTCTTGGTTTTGGTGTAACAGCAATGACTCACCGCCATTATGCAGCAATATCGATCTAAAAGTTAAAAGCTAGTGGTCATAGCAGAGCAACTAAGGCTGCGTTGACCCCGAGAAAGGGTGAGTTTTACTGTTTCTGAGTATTAGTTACATGCTCTTGCTCGAATTTGTTCTTGCCCATTTAAATGAAGGTTAAATAAAATTAAAATGTACTTTGTGTCCTTTTCCGCGCCGCAGCTCATCGCTCCTCTTTCGCTCGCATGCAGACACACCCAAAGAGCTCAGTGACTTTCATCTAACATTTAAGTTCATCTGCCACAGCTGAGAGACAACTATCACTGGCATTATCATAAACAGGAGTGCAGCCGATCCGATGGCAAAGACCCGTCTCGGTCGAACCTTAGAGTCATATTAACGCCCTGTGTCGCTCGTGGCTCGAGCGTTTTCCCTGGACAAGATCAAACTGTTACCAAAGCATCTGACAACAGGCGGAACAACAGAGTAGATTCAAAGTGACAGATGAAAGCGAGCGACGAAGCAGCAACAGAGGGTGAAGAAGGGGAAGACAATGTTCTCGCAGGACCGTGACTCACCCTCATGGCCAACAGCACCGATACATGCGTGTTATTTATAGGAAAGACACACGTTTGCTATTTCTGGATTTTCATCACTGCAGGTGCGTCTGCTACAATCAAGTTATGTTTGACGTCTCACCGCAGAAAAACGGGGAAGGCTTTATTGCTTCCAATGTAATTTTAATGTGAAAAGGATTCCATCACTCCGCTCTACTGTATGTTTCACTTAACGTCTCTCTTCTCCTTTGTATCTCTCCATCTCTCATTAAGTCTTATCTTCAGGCGTGAGGTGGACACAGCCAGGATGATCAATACTCCTCCGTGCCCTGCCTTCCCTTTCCCTAATTGTCTCAACAGCTTGCCACACTTCTTTTTTTTTTTTAATAATTCTCTCTTCCCTATTTTCCTCTTTCCTCCATCTCTGTTTTTTTTTTTTTTCTTTGGGAATCATCATTACTGCCAACGGGGCCCTTCACCATCTGCCGTGAATGAGTAGGTGACTTGAAATTAGCGAGGATAATTTGCACCAGGTATCCGGCACTGAAACAGCTCAGACCTTCACAGATCGATAGAGAACAACTCATTAAGGAGGTGGAAATAAACAGACATCAATGCGAAGCCAGCCACACACAGTGACAGACGAGAGGGAAAGGAATAAATTTGTGGGTGGGTTTGCAAGACGAGAGAACTGCCAAGACGATTTGCAGACACATTAAACAACCTCGACGATGGTGAGAAACACAGAGGCAGCTATCTGAATCGAGTTAAAGGACTCCATCTGTCCTTTGGTTTAGCCTCTTTGTTCATTTGTCCAATGTATAACGAGAGGACTGGCTCAAAAATAATCACTGTGTCTGAAAAAAACTGAGATACTGAGAATGTCTCTGAGACTGCGCTTTAAAGAAATCACGAATACTAGGAATAAATCTCACAGTCTTCCTCTTACAATTTAAAGATTGAATTCATAGGCTTTAAGAAACACTCGATTCAATACAGAAGGTTAATGACCAATAGATGAGTTAAGTGAGTCATGAGGCAGTAGAATTACGTGAAGACATAAATACAGACAGTACATATTAGATTAAGACGGCCATCAAATCAAACTCACTTATCCAGTTTGAGCACAGATTGATTTGAAATGTAGCCCGCTGCACTTAATAAGCTCACAACAATGAATTAATGTCATCTTAAATTGATTACATGACTCGAGCGAGTCTGCGTATTGATTTTCATGTCTTATGGAAATGAATGGAAACTTAAAGATGCCTGGAACGAAAGGTTTTGCTGCACACGCATCTTAGCGTGCATTGTAAGTCTTGGTTTAAAAAAAAAAACAAGCAAAACCTCACTCACACTTGGTAAGAACCAGTGAACGTTGGTTACGCCTGAGAAATTTAAATGATTCATTAATTATTGAAGTTGTTGTCGTTTGACTCGGCGATGGTTCAAAATATCGACAACTTTCTGAAATTAGGTGTCAAAATCGGGTAAAAATGAGCAGCGTTCTCAGCTGCAGGACTGTGGGGGCGCGTCCGCCGAATGAGCCGAAGCCACGTCCACTCGTGGGAGCAGTCAAGCTGCAGTGTTGAAGCGACTGAAACGGTGTCGGATGAGTTCAGAAAATGACATGACTAACTTTGAAACGCAGCGAGACGAATTCATCTCCATCTCTCTGCTAAGGGTGCAGCGGTATGCTCAGGGCGGCCTCAGTGTGTCATCAAGCCACCCTATGGGACCGCCCCAAAAAATCCTGGACTGAAAAAACTGTTTTAACTCCACATTTCAGTAAAGTCTAGTCGTTTTCCAACATATTTAATGTATTTTGAAAAAAACTGCCTGTACACAGAGCTCCTAAATGAAGGATGACAAAGCTAATTTCAAACGTGATGCTCTTGATCTTGATTATTCTCAGACTTTTAGGATATTCTTCTGAACCACATAATTTCATATAGGTTAAGACAGCATAAGGACACACAGACAGACAGACAGAGTGGGGATGATGTATAAAAATATAGGAGTCATGCGTTCACCTCTCTCAGGTAGCAGGAGATTCCTCTCAGGGCTGTGCTCATCGCAGTTGGTGACGGCAGCTGGAGGCGGAGGAGGCACAAAGAGGAGACAGAGATAAAAAAATTTAAAAAAAGAGTAAGGGGATATGACAGACAGGAAAGCTGTAGAAGTAGGCTAAAGGAGCAAAGGATTAGGAGACAGGGATGAATGTATCGAGTCGAGGGTGAAACCACTTTGAAAATGACAGGCCCGACACAGCGTCTGATTCGCAGGATGACAGAGGGGCTTTAGTGTTTGATCGCAGAGTGGCCACCGGCCTCAGAGGACCAATCTAATACCAACAGGCCTTTCCAACTCATAAAGAACAAAAACCCTCCACCCTCTCTACCTCTCTTTCACACACACACACACATACACCCCCTGCTCTCCACCACTTTTATTTTTTAATCCATTTGTTTCTCATCTCTCTCACTTGGTCTCTCTGTCTATTGACGACCCCCCTCCACTCGTCTCCCTTTATTCTCTCAATCTCTATGTACTATTTTTCCACGTGTGACCCAGCTGACATTTAGCCCGCACAAAAAGCTATTTGTGGTCTATAAGAACAGATGTGACACTCTGCCCTCTGTTTACCTAGCATGCCTTCTCAGACATGAATCGTCTCAGTTATGTCAGAGCACCAGTCTGGACACCGCTGACCTTTGGGTAGATTTTGTCTGCGGCTGTTAGGTGTTCCTTAGTTTCAATGAAGGGAATTTTATGCCACACATCATGCAAGAATATTGTTTACTTCCGTCGTCCATGCATAACATGTGGCCGCGCCCAATGCGAGATGCATAAAGACATGCTTTTCCAGCAGTGTGTGGAGGATCCTGGTTGCTCTGTCAAGAGCCCTGATGTCAACCCCATCCAACTCCTTTTGAATGAACCCGAATGGCTAGGAGCCAGGCCTTATCGCTCAACAGCACTCACCCAGCCTCACTAAAGCTTGCGGTTGAATATGAGCAAATCCCTGCAGCCAGGTTTTAAAATCTGGTGGAAAATATTCCTAGAAGAGAGGAGGCTGGCACGGCAGCAGAATGACATGTTCAGCAACCACATCTGGGCGTTATGCTCCGGTGTCTACATACTTTATTTTGAGGGTCCACATATTTCTTCCCCATGTGATGTCTGTCCTTTGTAAACAGTTCATAAATTGTAACTAAGTACATTTCCTGCAAATTCCTTTGATTGACGTTGTCACCACTGGACTAAAGAGGGTCTGGACCAAAATCTATTTATTTATTTATTAATGATTACATAACGTAATTGGTCACTCGTACTTCTTACTAGTCTGTCATAATGGCTGATCAAGAATAAGGTGAAAATGATGATGGTGGAAAATCAGGATGCCGTTTGCTCTCAAATGTCACGTTAACAACGACGCTACAGTGACGGCACAAACGCATTGGTGTTTTATATATCATGAGACCCAGGTGTGTGGTCATCATTGAAGTGGATTTGTATGTCTATTAAATATCGACATCTTAACGCCTCCCTGTTGGTGCGTAAACAATTTCCTGCCTTCGTCCTTCACCTCATTCCCTCATCCCTCTGTCTTGTTGTGAGTCACCCTGAAAGCCTTAATATATTGAATATTACTGTGCCATCAAGTCATTTATCTCTCTAATACGCGCTCATGTTCCTCTTTCGTTCCCTTTTAGTCTCTTTTCTCCTAGCCTCCCTTTTATTCTTGCAGCCCCCCCCCCCCCTTCCCTTCTTCTCACAGGAGGTGGATGCTCCAGACAGATGTTAAAGTGTTTGGTCTGGTCAGGCTTCACGCGACGCAGGGCCACCCGCGACTCCCCGATGAACTCATTATGTGTCAGCTTGTCTTCGTCGCACACGGACACCCTGGGAGTGAGAGACAGGAGACGGAGGGGGAGGTAAAAGCGAGAGACAAAGACGGAGAAAGAGGGAAACATGGATAAGGCGTGAATAATAAGGCTGAGAGAGAGTCAGAAAAGAGTCTTCAGACAGATGCAGTGTGGTTTTGTGTGTATGGGGGACAGTGGCAGTCGTACTTAATCTAAATATTATGAGTCCTTTAATCATTCCTAATGTTGTGGCAACATTATAATGAGGAGAGGAAGCTGTTGACATAAACTCGACCTGAATTAAGTCTAAAGAATCACCTGTGTACGCATAGTGTACAAGTAATTACCATTTTCCCTCTCAGGGGAATTTTTATAGTGTGAAAGTGCATCGCGCAAGGTTACGTCAATCCATATTCATGGGCCTGGCAAAGATTTACACCTGCCACCACGTCAGCTGAAGTGCATAAGTGGGTGGCTGCAAAACAGAGGAGGAAGAAGGAGGAAGCGCATGTGAAATCAAAAGCTGCCGAGCGAAGGACGGAGTGACGTGGGTGCGAGGGAGAGATAAAAATGTAAGAATTGATTTAAACCTGCGAGGAATCATTTATGCATGCGACTATGCATGCATGTAGGCAGAAATGGAAAATTGGTATGCTACAAGCTAACTGAAATCCAGTGTGATTGCTTTTTTCTTCTTCTATGCTTTATATAGATGTGAATACAAAACATGCAATGAGAAAAAGGAAGCTAAAAATGCAATCTGTCAGGGGTGCAGACACTACCATGCTGACTTCTCGGCCTCCTGTTTTTCTTTTTTGACTTTCAAATTCATGACCGCAGGATTGAAACGTTGCGCTCACCTGCTGCCTTCAATTTACGGTAATAAAACACCGTATTGCAGAAATCTAGAAGGTGCACGAAGGCCAGTCGCCTGGGGACACTAGATATGTGTTGGCATTCCCACAAGAGGTAATTTCTACAGGTTATTAGCCAAAATGAACACTGAACCATCGGAATAAAAAAAAAAGAAGCAGAATAAATGGAAAGAAATGAAAGCCAGATAAGATGTGGATGGGGAGGGAAAAAAAAGCAGAAAATGCAGAGGGGAATCAGTCAGTCAGAGCCGAGAGCTGAGAAAGATGGTGCGAAACATGGATGAGTAAAGGACAGCGATGATCAAAAGGACTTGAGGATGGAGTGGTAAGTGAGCGTACAATAGGTCAAACCGTCAAGTGTGAAGCGCAGAGTCATTACACTGTGAAATGGATGGAAGGCTGTCGTTACACCGTCTGTGGCAACGTACATATTTTACCGTCAGCGTGACAGCTTACATTCCCTAGTACATCAAAAAGATCGTAATACATCTAAGCACACATGCTGTTACGGACGTAAATGTCCATGTAAAGAAATGTTCTGACGGTGTACGCAGATCAAGAGCCCATTTATATGCTTTCCTGCCACTGCGGGGCAGGTCGATAGAAGATTTACTTTATTCATCCTCAATGGGGAAATTGGGGTGATGACACCTTTTATACCCGCTCTTACATAATCTAATTTCTGCCAGAAACAATGTGCATGTTTTATCTGTTTTGTTTTTCTTTTCTTGGCAGGACTGATCTTCCATAGGCTTTGGTTCTTATTGTACAAAAGGTAATTGCCGAAAGCGTGTACACTGTAAACATACGTAAAAAAGACTGTAAATCATGACTTCCTGTCATCACACAGAAATATAAATACACAACTGCAACTTATAAATTTACTTTCCGAGAGAGACCTGCAGTTCTGTTGCCTGCAGCTGCTTGTTTGAAGTTGGAGGTGAATCAATAACAGAGTTGGAGTTTTTCCACCTTTGAAAAAGTTCTGTCCTTTCAAAAATGTGTTATTTCTTGTGGTTGCTATCTCGAGGAGCTCCGGTTGAAATAAGGTGCTGTCAAAAAAAGAACTTTTCCTTTCCTCTGATGGATTTCTGCCCATATTTTATGCGCTGACATTAAGTAACAAATCAGGTCTGGGATGAAATCCTTTCGCTTAAATTATGAGGGACTGACGCCAAATTTGGACTGTTGATATCTTAAATATTTTCTGCTGCTTAAACCTGAAGATACACCAGAGGCAGCCGTTTTAAATGACTGTGCCAAGGAAGAACAACAAACAAGTGAATAAAATGGATTAATCCTTTAAAATATACACTTTATGTACAACATAGTCAAGATTTACATGAATGTGAAAAAATTCAGTCTCAAGGGGAAATTACATTGTACTTAATTTCAAACGACATCAGCGTGTTTACATGTTGTTGGTAGGTTAAACTTCTGATCTTTAAACGCCTCTGCTGATTTAACGCAGTGTCGGAGGCCACTTGTAGGACCAGTTTCTCTAATTTCCCCCGAGAGAAGAGCCGTCGATCCTATTTAAATCCCACTCCCACGTGTGTCGTGGCGAAGTTTTAGTCACAGGCAGAGACAATTCGCAGCTTTCGTCACCTCTGGAGGGGGTCAATGAAATTAAAACGCCCCGCGGTGCTTAGTCTGACCTCAATCTGTCACTGCAAGTTGTACGGAAAGGCAGGGCGAAAGACAGAAAGGGGGACGATTTAGGAGGGGAGAGGGGGAGATATTTTGTGATCCTAGGGGACAGGAGAGATGTGAGGACAGGGTGGTACAAAAGTGAGGTGACAAAGGTGGATCAAAGGATTACGGGGGATAGAAAGAGAGTGAAACAGAGAAAGGACGAAATCCTCTAAAAGACTCTGTGATTGAGATAGATGATAAGAAATCTTTTGTAAGCAAGGGTCTGATGGGCAGGAGGGGACAGAGGAGGGAAGCGAAGGAGACAGAAATAGCAAGAAAGCCTCTACAGCAAACATTTACCTGAGTGTTTTACGGTACATGTCTTCCTCTGTGATTCCACAGTAGGTGAGAGTCTCGTTCCACACGGGGTTCAGCGTGTTGCGGACAGTCTTGGTTTTCAATTTATTAGCCTGTGCATCAAAGCAGAGAGGAGCTGAAAATAATAATGTAACTCAAAGTCTGTTTTTTTTTTCTTCTCAGATCTGCAAACGGCAAACAACCTCAACAGGAAAACTAATTTCTTCCTGGCTAGAAGAAGGTTGTTGTCTTTTAGTGCAGATTTACAGGCCTCGCCTTGCACTTTCATACAGCGGTTCAAAAGTATAGCTAGAGTTAAATATTCTCTCAAAAGCCCTCGGCAACAGTGACTGAAAAAACGCAGGGACAGAACCAAGTTCTGATAATAAAATCAAACCTTGCAGGCTCCCGGCAGCAGGTGCAGCTTGACGTAAGGATCGGCCAAACCGTTGAAATCCATCGGCTTCAGACCCTTACAGAGAGGGAGAGAAGATGAAGGTGTGAGAGAGGGACGTAAAATAACTGGTGGACAACAGTGTGCAAGCTGCCAACGGCAGTAATGAATTGTTAAACTATTACAAGGCTGAGAGGCGAAGGGTTCATTTACAAATTGAATCTGATGCACAGTGGCATAGAGGAAGTAGGAGGGCTTTTAATTGGACAGTTTCAGTTGACTGGTGAGCCGCAGAGGCCACACTACACTATCAAGAGTTGGTGAAACTTCAGACCTTGCTTTCTTTATTTTTTTAATTGGTGAAACAAAAAGCTTTTTAGCTGTGTTGTGCTGTTTGAATCCTGAGCAAAAATACAAGTTTTATGCTTACCTGCTATATGAACAGGTGCAATTCTAAATTTTCCTTCCTACTTTATTAATCCTGTTTGGGATTTACAATTCAATCTGAGTTGAGTGTGACTGATTGTACACAGTTAGAAAACTTACTAACAACTATTTAATGAAGTTAAAAAGGTAAAAAGAAAATGCTAGCAGCTCTTTGAGGCTGTACCAGTTACAGTTTATATGAAATGCTAACATTATGTGCAATGCTAGCACATTGATTAAGCAGATATAATGTTACTATGTGCCGTGTTCACGATCAGGTGCATGCGTCCACACATACCCCTGCTGTTTAGCTTCAGGTTACTGTGTTTGTGTGTGATAACATTTGCTAACTCATTTCTGACACAAAGTATAAACATTGTCAAGACATTTCATCAAAGAAACATGAGCAAGCCGTGGAAGTCTACAAAATGTTTGTGGCAGTCCGGCAAATATTTGTTGATATTTTCATCCTAAAGTGGTGAACAGGCTGACAAACATTAACATCCCTACAGTGATGACTATACTATGATGTTGTTTTTTTTCGATTTACAGGCCCTGACAAACGTACTGTAGAATTTTATTTCTGTTGCTACGAGACAAACTACCTGCCCTAGCGGACAGTACCTTACCTTTGCTTTCAGGACTGTGCAGCGTAAAGAGCTGGTGGCTCTCTCGTACAGTAGATCAAACTCGAGGGTCCCCAAGGAGGCTGGAAGACAGATGATAAAAATGTGCTAGTTACTTTGGTAGCTGCTTATAGCCGATGTCTTAATTACATACAGAATGATGAATAACAGGACTATCAGGAAAAACCTTAATGCAGTACACTGAAAATATTATTCACTTGCTTGCTAAGAAAATAAGAATTATTCCTTTAAAGCTGCTTTAAAAAGCATTTCCTTTTTGTAGTTGCTGATTGCAAACCCCTCACCTCACACTCTCCTTCACTATGGTGACCGAGACATGCCCCAAAACACAACAGGTCAAATCTACAGTCAGTGTTTAGTTTGTCTTGTTCTGGGCGGTTCACTCTTTAGACACAAAAGCCTCATTCATATTATATCACATTTCTTCCGTATTCTGTAAATCTTGGATCTTATAAACGAATCAGCTAGACACAGAGTTTTACATTAGTTTATACGAGCTAGCTGCAGAATGAGGAGCCTGTTTTTGTTTACTTCTGTGTGAAATCAAAGACCCAATGTTTTTTTGTTTTTTTTCCAATTCTAAGAATTTAAATGGTAAATGTGTCACTGTCATTGCTGCATATTTGCTGCTGTGAGAACGTAAAGCTGGGCAGGCAGCATCGTAGTGAAAGGGTCAGTTTTGGTCTCTTTGAGCGTTTAGGCCTTTTCTCCCAAATCCACATCTGTGAAGCCAGGGAATGACTTCCAGGTGACTCACTGTTATCATCGCTGTCACAGCTGTCGATCTCGATGGAGGTGTCCATGCTGCTCATGGCGGACAGTGAGCCCCCTCCGCCCACCGCCCCTGGTAACAGAGGCGACAACAGGCTGCTGCTCCCTCCTCCTCCCCCTCCTCCTCCACCGGCGGCCCCGCCACCTTGACCTGCACCGCCGGGGCTGAGCGTGGCGGGAGCTGCCATCTGATTGGGCGAGAGCGGCTCAGAGAAGGAGGAAGTGGGCGACAGGCGAGGGAAGTAGGCAGAGATTTGACGGATGGGGCGGATTGGGCCCGGACATACGTCGATGGCCATGTGCTCCTGGATGGAGATGGCTAAACTTTTTCCTTTTCGCACAGTCATGGGGCTAGAAGAGGGCCGAGATAGACGGAAGAGGAGTTAGAAAGAGTTTCTGCAACACAGCAAGTGAAATTTCAGAATACATCGCTCATTGTTCTGCCGGTATCGTTGTCTGTTGTCTTACTGAGATGCTTTGTGATTCCTAAGATATGTTCTTGTGTCTGACAACCTCTGAGATGTCCTCACACCAAGAAGAACTTGTGATGGGAAGCATTTATCTCAATCTGCTCTCACACTGAAACCTCCTTAAACATAATTAGAACTACTAAAGAGAAAGACATTACTCAGAAGATGACAAAATACAGCAGAGGATGTGCACAAATTTGCATTTCAATTGAATACATCTGAATAAACTCAAGCCTATCCGGGAGGATAAAGATAATGGACAATAGGGGTCTCCCCCGAATCCTAATCATCCCTGATGAAATGGCAAGCGTGTGTGTGTGTGTGTGTGTGTGTGTGTGTGTGTGTGCGTGTGCCATCAAGGCATGCATGTTATCTAGAGTGCTTAACAATCCTCTGTAGACAGACAAGTAATTACAGGATGACGTCTTCACAGGCTGAAACACTTTTTAGTACATTTGGATGGAGAGAGAGAGAGAGAGAGGAGTCCTGATTATATAAAGTTGTGGTAGCTGGGAGTGGAGTTGACCACAAGGCTGATGTGTCTGCTCTCTTCCCGAAATACAAAAAAGAGGGGGGTGGATTACAAATATCTCACAGCTTTTGTTTTCTAAAGACAGAAGGCCCTGAGGGGGCGGTCTGTCCTCAATACTGAACAGATCTCCCCCATTCTGCTCGCTCTGCATTAATCGATTGAAACTGAGAAGCGAATATTTGCAGTGTGGATAGTGAAGTTTATCAAAATGAAGAAATATCAAAGTGACGATAATCTCAGCACTCAGAGAGGGGAGGTTTAAATAAACAGTCAGGGATAGCAGCCACACTGACTCTATTCTGGTGACGGATTGAAATGAATCCCCACAAACAGACGTGGGACATTTTTTGACAACGTTTATCCAGTCATTCGAGGATCCTGAATCTGTTTCCTGTTCATGAAATCGTGCAACGTTTGATACCTGATACTGATACCTCATTAACGTCTGTCAGGTAATTACAACCAAACCGATGAACAAAGTTGATGCACCGGTCAAAAAAAATGCAGATTAAAAGAAAAAACAAGTTATAAGATGTCAAATTTTATAAGTGTTGGTATGTGGATTTTGTTCCATTTGCACAGAGTCAGGCTGTTTGTTTGCCCCCAGTGACAGTATAAAGAATGGACAGAGCCTGAGCGACCCACAGGTTTCTGAAGTGCTGGCCATGTTGAATGTACTGCTTCTTCCGCCTCCCGGTTAATCTACATTTAATTGTTCATCTTAAAGACGGAAATCACACTTGGGGGTGAATATTTGACAGTGATGAACGGGGAAATTAGCTACAGATACCAAAACCATTTTTTTGTAAACATTCTGCTGTGAAGTTGAGGAATTACAGTTCTTTGTACTTCCGCGTTAGCTTTGCTTCCAAGAAAAGGAGGTTCCTGCTTGGCTATAGCATCACATTTGCTGTAGATATTAAGCTACTGAAAATGTGTGACTCTTATGATTATGAATGCTGTTGTTAGTCTGTGTCTGCATTCTCTTAAATCTCCTCCTCTAATGGCTGTCAATATAAACTACTGTACTAAGCTTCAATTGCTCCTCATTTTCCCTCTCTTTTCTGTTTGCGAGGTCAAAACTTGTAAACAGATTAATTTCAAACCCTTCAGTCATCAGGGTAGAGTCAATATGACGCCCCTGGCTCTGAAATTGCTCCCTCTGACTGTTGACCTTCTGCAAAATTACAGGCGGCCAGGGTCATTTGTCATGTTTGGTCCGGTCTTTCTGCTGTGAACACAACAGCGGCTGATGCACACCGCAGCTCATCCAGCTTTCCGTTGGCTGGATATGAAACAAAGTTCGTAAACACCGCCGCGGTGTGCCAGCCAGCCTCCAAACTTCCCCCGACTCATCTGACTGAAAGGACTTTGACAGACCATTGGCTCTCGAATGGAACATAATGGACATATTGCCTTTTGAAAATCAGCCGCAGCCATTTTTGGTGCCATTAAGGACCACAATAGCAAAATTAATGACTTCTGAAGAGCTGAACAACTGGTCAGAGTTCATCACTGCTCAATTAAGTAGCACATAGATAACCTTAGACTTCTGCACTTGGGGACAAGACACTGCGATTCTTGTTTTTCAAATGTAAGGTGGATAGAGAGGGGATGAAGCGGCGCTTATCACAGCTCCTGTGCTATAAATCACTCCAGTCAGGCATATAACAATAAAAAAAGAAATAATCTTAAATTAAGAGGATGGCAACACATTAAAGAGAAGGTGAAAACAAGTTAATGAAACTCCCTGTGATGACGATGATTATAGCCAGAATTGATTAAAAGATTAATTAACTCGTGATGATTGTTATAATGATTGTTTCTTTGAGTACACATAATCCCTCAAAGAACACACACACACACACACACACACACAGGCACACACGAATGATCAATACATTCACACAAGCATGTCAGCAAACTGCACATACACACTTTTGTCAGACCATTAATTCAGCTCTTTCACTATGCAACTGTTGCAGGCTTGCGAGCGAGTGACTGTTGATATGATGTGCGCAGTCAGTCGCCTCCCAGTCCTTGGCAGATGTCGCCTCCCAGTCCTGGAGCAGGCAGAGCAGCAGCACCAGCACCAGCAGCAGCAGCAGCAGCAGCAGCAGCAGGAGCGGCAGCAGTAGCAGCACATGTAGAGCCTCGCAGGCCTGGTGGCTCGCAGCTCGCAGGGGGGGAATCAGGAGCTCACAGTGAGATCATGATTGATCGCTCTTGTGCTGCCAGCTGGAAGCTCTCTCATCTTCCCTTTTCATCATCGTGGCGACGCACTCGAAATAATAAGGTGCAGATTTCATCTCGCACTTCACAGATTTGAACCTCGTTCACATACGTGACTCTTCATAGCCTTGGAGCACAAGGCTGATCAACTTTACATAATTCCTATAAGCTACAAGATAATGGCACAACTTGTCCACAGAACCTACATGCAGTAGCCCCTTGGCTGTTAGTTATGCAACCGCATCCAGTACAGTATATCCTGCATGCCCCCCCCTTGTACATATATTTGTGAGGTTACATATGCTTCCAGCTTCAAGAGGGAGGAAGAAGCTGCCAGGAGCCGGGAGTCAGGAATATCTTTGTACGATATGCGACCTCCCCTCCTCCTCTTTCGGCTCCTTCACTTTAAATTAGAGTCACATCACAGCATGGACTCAATCCCCCTCCTCTACCTTCTCATCTCCAGCTCAATAATCCACCTCTTCGCCGCTATTTCTCTGTCATTATCACTCAGTCAGTTTTCCTCAGACACCATTATTCCACCTGTAGGCATGTGAGCATGTCTCTTTTCCTATCTATCTCTCGGCTGCTTTTCTTCTTCTTCTTCTTCTTCTTCTCTTGTGTCCTACATACAATGGGGCCCCTGCGGCGGGCTCTATTCACCTTTAAATAACAAGCTACTGGCTGACAGGCAGATGGTATAGTACAGTGCAGCACATTGTAGCTACTCATTAGAGCTTGACAGTCAGCATATCATTTATAGCTAACCACAGTGACAGTGCGCACTTGTCAATTAGTTATTTTCAGGCGAGCGAAGGGATGAGTAAACTTCCATGTGTGTGTGAGTGCCGGGGTCTCGCGCGTGTGTGTGTGTCTCTGCGCGTCGGAAGGTGCGACAGAAAAAAGTGAAAGAGCATGTAAAAAGATGGAAAAACAGGCTGCCACGTGTTGCACCTGCCTCCTATGTGAGAATGGTGCAGAATAAATCTGTTTGTCTCACTGTCTGATTTTTGCTGCATTTTTCTATTTTTTTCTGTATTTCTCTGATGCGGCTAACAAAGGAAAAAAAAACACACACACACATGAACAAAACAGGCAAGAAAAGTGATGATCTAATGATAGAAACGCAGAGACTGAGAGGTGGAGGAAGGGATATATTTTTAAAAGAAGAGGTGTGAAACATTGCCCGAAGGTGTTTTTCGTGCAGAGAAATGAAAGAGGGGAAAATACAATACAGCAGATCACAAAACATGAAATAATAACAATAATAATAAAAAAGATCTTGTCTTACCTCACTGATAGCGCAAGTGTGAAACTCCTCATAAAAGAAGAGGGGATTCCAGCGCGGAGAGGAGAGGGAGACTAACTAACAGGTGGCGAAGAGAGGAGCAGAAACTAGAGAGACAGAGAGCCACAGAGAGAGAGAGAGAGGGAGAGAGAGGAGAGAGAGAGAGAGAGAGAGAGAGAGAGGGAGAGAGAGAGAGAGAGAGACAGAGTGAGCTCCACGCATATCATTAAAAATTAAATGCACGAATAGTTCAAGTTGAGATGAAAACAGGGAGCAGAGGGGAAGGGAGAGAGGACAGCGGCATGCTGGAGGAGGAAGATGAGGAGGAGGATGGAAGGAGTCAAAAGGAAGAGAGAGAGAGAGAGAGAGGGAGGACAGGCAGAGGGGAGTTATTCCTTGACATTCTGTTCTGCATGTGACTGTTTCGCCTCCCACCCTCCCCCACATCACCCCTCCATCACCCTACACACACACGCGCGCGCACACACTTGTTTTTGTCACTTAGGAGGACAATAAATTGTCTTTCACTCACTTCTGACCTTAAAGGCTGATGACTGACTTTTTTTTCCCTTCATGTCAACAAATCCCAACCAATCAACAAAGTATTTCATGATACACCAAAATAAAATCCAATATTTACACTAATGGACTCTGTTAATCTGATTTAAAATCAGCTTTACGCAGGTTGCTCGACTTCATTTGCTACAAATATGCAACAGCAGCGGCTAATTAGGTTATTTGAATTGAATTAATGAAGTTACACCCACCGCTTCAGAAAGGTTTTCTTGTTTTTAATATTCTGCCGGCATTGTGTGAATTAGGCTGATCCAAAAAAAAGTGTTTAAAACCACCCACAGTATGAAGAGTGCATGCCGTGTAAGTGACGACACCCACAGGTTTCTGAAGAGCCGCCGTGTCGCTGAGTGTGGTGGCTTTGGCTGCCGCAATGTTGGTGGTCCTGCCTCTTGTGCCTCATGGCTAATTGAAAAGTCAGCAAAGACGTGAATAATGGGCAGACCTAATTGATGCCTGGTTGTTCAACTAAGCCATTTGTAACGGCACCCAGCTGCCAATCAAAACGAAGCCATGTTGTTAATTATGCATAACTTTAAGCCTTATTATAATTTGAACAGGTGTGTTGAATAGAAATTCACACTCAGTACAGTTGTCAAGAAAAGGGAAATTAACAATAGAGACCAAAACCAGGCTGTAAACATGTTTATTTCTGCTGTGAAGTTGGACATTTTAACATGGGGGCTTATGGAGACTGACTCGTTCTGTAGCCAGCCTCAAGTGGACATTTGGGGAACTGCAGCTCTGCATTGTCTTCATTTCACAGTCATTGAGATTTTTTTTGTTTAACATGCATAAGCTAGCCATTTTCCTCAATTTTACAGAGAGTCCAGCTAGATCTATTACTTGGTAAACAACAGTGGGAGGGAGCGACTGTGCCCAGCTTCCTGAAGTTGTCCAGTATTGGTACCAGCAGGCTTAAAGACTAAAACCAGTGCTTACCAGTCATACTGAAGAAGCTGTGCTATAGCCGGAGAGGCTGCAAAAAGGTGCTGAGTGAATAAACTGAATAAACTTTACAGCCCTTTGGATAATGGACCAAATGTGGCTTTGAACGTTTACCAGAGGGTTTAAGCAGCACTATCTAATATTGATGTTCTTCTCCAGCAGTAAGGTAGACTCAACTCTCAAATCTGTATGAATTAAAAAAAAATATTGTCTCCCTCTGCTTCCAGTGTTTATGCTAAACTAAGATAATTACCTCCTGGTCCTCGCTCCATATGAATAAATGAATAATGCACAGACATGAGAGCCCAAAATGTTGACATATTCTTTAATCATGTCACATTCCTTTAACACTAATGATCACCAAGCCTTCACCGTTCAGCATTTTAAATGGGTTACCTTGTGTGGACCCCAAAATGAGAGACGAGTCTGTGTTCATTTCAAGGTTAAAAAAAAAAAATATGGCATTTAATTAAATCTCTCCATCTTTCTGTCTGTGTTAATTCCAAACTAATACAGTGTGTCTAAATCTTTTTGTCTCTCTCTCATACACACACACACACAGACACGCAGTCTCTTCAGTCTCAGTTCCTCCATATAATTAAGCTAATGGTTCTTGAGTCAGTGATAGACAAGGGGAAACATGCTATTTCCCCTTTGCGTCTATTGAAGGGACAAAATTGGTGTTCTCTCTGCGTCTCTGTCTGTTTTTATCTGACTTGTCCCTCTCTCTTCTTTCTTTCAGCGTCGAGTCCACACTCTGTAAAACTGTCCGTCTATCAACAAAAAAAAAAAAGAAAGAGGAGCCAGGAAGCTGTCACACAGCACAGGCTGTTGAATAGACTTACTGGTGCTTTTTTTGTGTGTTATCTTCAAAAATTGTCTGCTGTCTTTGTTCAGTGGTGTTCTTCATGTCTCTCTTCTTTCTTATCTCATGCCCCCCTCTCCAGAGCTCTCTCTCTCTCTCTCTGCCACACACACACACACCCTCATGTATGCTCTGTTTCCATTAAATTGATGCCATGGCACAGGCATGCATGGATGCATTAACACAGCAATATAACTAACACAAGCCTCCAGAGACAGATGACTCCCACTTCTTCATGCAAACAGCTCATGCCACACAGATTTACGCAATCACACACACACACGCACACGCGCGCGCACACAAACACACACACAGTGCAATTTAAAGCCACCACTCTGCCAACTCTGTCAAAAGACCCTTCAATCCCTATTTCACCTTTCTGGGCTTTTTTTTCCTATTCCGCCCCCTCCTCCTCCTCCTCCTCCTCCTCCTCCTCCTCTTTGCCATATCTCTGCTCTCCTGCCTCCTGTTTATGAGAACTGAAAAATCTCCTCATTATAAATGCATAGTCGTTACGTGCTCTCTCCACACCAATTATGTCGGGACGGGTGCTAGTGCTTCAGTGAAAACAGCTGACCACAACAGAGTCCACAATGGCACTGACAAGAACAAATGACATCAGCAAATGACCAGTCGGCCTGGTTGCACACAGATGACAAACACTGACAGCAATGGTCTCTCTAAGCAGTTGAGCAGTCCATAAAATGGATGTCACACATGCAATTTATGTACTCGGTTAAATATAAACACAGTATATGCAATGCTATACTGTTTCCTTACAGGATTATAGCCAATTTCATACATTTGATATGAGCTGCATTTCTTTGGCAAGACGAACAGGTTTACAAGTACAAAAATACATATAAGAGACTAAGAAGACAACAACAAAAACAGCATGCTCAAGAGGGGGAGCCAGGCAGATCAACAGGGTGCAGCAAAGTACTGATGCAATGTAACTACAACATGCACTATTTCGAGGGGCGTAGGGGTCTCATTATTTAGAACATGTGCATTTCTTGTAAAAGTGGCACAGGGCTTTTATTTTGACAGGCCACTAAGGCACGACTGGTGGCAGTTTGCAACCTCAAAAGCAATGGTGGCAAACTGACGTAAAACAGAAAGAAGAAGAAGCAACGATGCATGGTTGATAACTATGGAGGAGCCAGAGGGGGAAAAGGAGAAGGAGGAGGAGGAGGTCTAATATTAGGACTCAAGAGAAAATCCTACCTTTGTGTGTTGACTCCATTATCTACAGGACTGGCATGACTGTTTTGAAGAATACAGCCTTACTACATTATATTTCATTATTTTCTGACACATTTTTACTTAAATCAGAATATTTCCACCTTAAATGTGCAGAAAAGGTACAAATCAGTGCATGCAAACATACCAGAATGCAGGAAATTAGAAAAAAACAGTTTGGTGGGGGGGAGAGCGCTTTACCTGTCTGCAGCTACTGAAGTTGAGAAATCATCTTAGTAATTGAGTTTGTTATCGCATAAATAAGGAGATGGCCAATAATGGACAAAGAAAAGGAACACCACACGAGATAGTCCTGCTAAACATTAACCGAGTAACCTAACTTAGCATAGCAACAACTGCCATCTGTTAGTCCTCCAAATCTGATCTCTGAATCCACTGATTTTATGTAGTTAAGTTACATTTAAATCACATATTTAAGTGTTATTAATTAAATGTTAAATATGAAGAGGAAACGAGAACATCTCGTTTTTAGATGCTACATTTTTCCCCTGCACTTTTTAGATCATCCTCTAATTATAAAAACACACCAAGCACAAGCAAGCAGTATAAAAGAAATCAGAGAACTCCAAGGTCCTCTTTTCTCTAAATCTCAGCAAGCTCTCTGCAAGGTCACCGTGTGCCGATGGGAAAGAAAAGGACTCAAGCTTCCAACTGCACTCTACTACACCACTTCTTCAATATTATCACTCATTGAGATGAGCTACACCTGATGCATTGCATGACTCACCGGCCCATAAACGTGTGAAATAGAAATGCTAGCACGCCTTTATGTTAGAAATGAAAAGGCAAAAGCCCGATAGCAACATTGAAGAAAGATGTACAGCAGCTGTCGTGACACCGGGAACGCAGGGGAACAGGGAGTGACGGATAGAAGACAAAAGTGCATCCAAAGAACAAATATTAAAGTTGTATATGGGGGAGAAGGAAGTCTAAAAGAGGAGGACAAGGACATGCGGATTAAAATCTTGACTCTAGTGTTTGTGTTGTGTTCATTTTTATTTCTTTGCACGGCTCAGAAAAAGTGGATCGCTGACAATTCCCTAAAAAATTAAAAACTCATTTAACCAAACACTTCACTCAAATGTTATCACTTGAGAGAATCTTGTCAGTTGGTAAGAAGACGAGGGGTACGCAGTGAATTTATAATTTCATCCTGGCTACCTGAGGAACTGTTTCGTTCATCTTATCATTAGATAATTCATAAAGATACAGAGTAAGAAAACGCTCAGGGCAAAAACACAGACACGTTTTTTATGATATTGCTTCATAAGTCCAGTCAAGACAGACGGTGTGAAACAATAAATGGAAACAGCAGATTTTAGTAGCCTGAAGCATGTGGCTTTTTTGGACTGAACATCAAAATGAGCTCTGTATTATATTACCACATATAGAACGCGCCTTTACTCAGTGCAAATCATCCTGGACGCTGTTCCAGTTACCTTCTCTATTTTCGAACTCGTCCCCGTGAGCTTCATGTCCAGAGACACGACAGTCTCTGACTAAGGGAGACGTTATTAGATGTCCACTCATGCAAGTACATATTCAATCCAACGAAAGGACGGCAGCGAATGTAATATGTAACTTTTCCATTTCTTTTTCTCAAGGAAAATATGTTGCCTGGCGATAAACAGACACACACACACCGAAGAGATGTTTGTCGGCGGAGTCATTCAGCGAGTGGCCTTGGTTGCCATATGGAGACGAGCAGCTGGAACAGTCATGGAGGGCAGGGAGAAGTTTACATGAGTGCATGACCGACTGTGACATGTGCAGATGAGTGTGCAGCAGCTTATGAACCCTGCAGCCTAATGCGCACATCCGCACTACACACTACATGTTTGCGGTTAGATCTGCACACGCCAAAGGGGATGCCAGCGTGTAGCGCGTTCATGTATGTAGTGTGTAAGTGTGCTGTATGTCTTAACACACCATCCACTGGCAAACACATTTTAGCACTTATTAGATAAAGTGCTATATTACAAAAATCAATATCATGGAGGTCTCTAATGCAAACCCACAGGCTGTGACCGATAACATAATCTTTGTGGAAAGAGCAGGAATGAACACAACTTCACGGGCGGCTTCAGCTTGTTAATTTTTTTATTGAACTGAATGAGGAAATTACCGAGGAGAGGCAGCTATTAAAGATTATTGCCATTGCCCCCGCCTTAGTGGACAGTAATAGCACCTCACCTTCCCCCAGATGACTGAAGTTCAAACTATTACATAGTCAGGCAGCATAACTGTGTGATTAAAACACATTGAAACATTGATTTTGGAAAGAAACGTTTTTTGTTGTTGTTTGATTTATCAGCGGTGTCCAACCTGAAGCTCAAGATCCACCAAGAGGACACAGCAGAAACCCCAGGATGATTCTTACGCATAATCATGCTACATCTGTTGTGTATGATCCTCCAGTTTTTGAAAGGGAATCAAACATTTTTGGACATGTTATGAAATTAGTGTCATGACACTATTCTGTACACACGGCATCTTTATCTGTCCATCCTGGGACCGTTTTTTCCAGGTTAAAGGTCGAACGTGTGAGATTTAGGGTGACCTACAGTATTTACAGAATATGGCAGGAATGTAAAAAGAAAATAAAAAATGTTCATTTATAGCTACAGACGATGCAGGTCTCTTTCTACCGAGTCCGCCATGTTGAACTGCCATCTTACTCCAGTTATTCAAGTAGAGGATATAAGGATAGGCCGCGTCATATCATGTACAGGTTGTGAAAGCAAATCTGTGATTTATATTATTGAGCTATATAAATATTTGACTTAAGCTTCAAGCCTCTGGGTGGGTGTTTCCCACGGTAGAGGTTGACTCACTGGTCTACTCTTGGATGGGGTGGGGGGGACTATGACGGTATGTAGGGCAGTCTACAGGCCTATGGCACTGCATCACGTTGACTCCAACGTGCCATATAGATTTCACTCCACACTAGAAAAGGGTTTGGATTGGTTTCCACCATCGATGCACCATGACTTTGTGCACGTTGGTGCCCTTTTTATTTGCCCCTAACTGAGTCATTGACATTGAATATACTATAAAAACCATTAGTATATAATCGCCTAGTCCTAGAGTCTTTTATATCAAGTCCTCCATGTTTCTACAGTAACCCAGAATGGACAAACTAAACACCTCTAGAGGCTCTAAATTGGGCCTCTTGTGTTTTTTGTGCCGCTGTAGGTTCTCTCTCTTATCTTCAGCTTCTAAACTTCAGAAACTTGACGTCACTCAGCCTCTATCCATTCTTTATGCTGTCATTGGTTCGCTATCAACTACCATTACAACATTCAGCGTTTGGAAGGACTCACCGTGCCGTTTATTTTGTGTTCTCAGAGAGTGAGAAGTTGTTATTTTATTTCAGCACCTGTTGAGTCATCTGCAGTTCTCATATTCGCCCTGCTTTACAGAGAGGAGGGAGTCTAACTATTTTCTTTTTTCTCCATGGGTTCATTTGCGGTGATTTAATCACAAAATCTCCCCAATACTTTTTTCCTCTCTAACAATTCTTTATTTTATGAATTCAAGCTTTTGAAATATTAAGCGAGGATCATAAAATATTTATCACACAACTCAGACGTATTAAACCTGTACGGAGAAGTAGTTTTAATTTTAATGGGACACAGCTGTACTGGAGTGATGAGGCGCAAATGCATTTAATTGTTAAAATGTTTTATCTTAAAAATGCTCTTCAATCATTAATGCACATTAATTCTTGTTGGTAGCTGATTTCATCCTAAGCACAGATGTTTTATTACAAATGGCCTTGAGCTGCAGTCGTCAGTGCTCTGTTTAAAATGTCATTCAGTCCCTGCAGTTATCATAAAACACTATAAAATGAATATTAACAGTATCATTATCATGTATTTCACATATCAGTCATGATATTCATATATTCTGGAGGTTTTAAAGTCGAGTCCTGCCTCGTTTAAATCGCACACAGTTTTGCATACAAAATGCAAGCTGACAAGCTGTTATGTCAGCAATGTCTAAATGTGAGCTAACGTGTAAAGTGCTGAAATGTTCCCTGAAAAACGGGAGCATGGCATCGACTTGGCCCCCCCCCTCCCCTCTCAAAAGTGCATATATCCAGCCTCAGGTGATGTGCAGCCGGCCACATTCACAACTGAATTCTATTAAAAAGTACATTGATATGCAAAAATGCTTGAAAGGGCATTTGAAAAAAGATTTTTTTTTTTTTGTAGTCTGATGTTGGTTCGCTCTCTTCATGAAGTCATTGTACGATAGGAGCGCTTGGCCATAAAAGAAAAAAACTGTTTTATTGAATATTTTATATAAAAAGTGGCCGTCTGCCACGGCCGAACAGCCTCTCAAACTGCGACAGTCTTCAAGCTGTATCATTTCGCACGACACTGGAGATGATTCAAAACTTAAAGTGCTCATGGCCAGCTAGAGCTTTATAAACTTTTCATTAACCATGTGTATGCTAATTGTGTTTTTATCTGGAGAGTAAAAAATATTCATGTCTGGGTTTATTTGTATGAGTGAAGATAACGGAGGAGGATTTAAACAGATTTCTGTTTGACTGTGATAAAATGTGATATCAGATGAGACGAATATGGAAATATCAGACACATGCTAATTTTAGACGCGGACAGGCAGAGTAACAGGCAAGGAAGCTAATTATGTAAAGCACGATTAATAAACATCAACAAAATGTTTGCATGAGATGATCTGCTTTTCCTAATTATTTGTCTGCTTTATTATGTGACATATGCTCGGGGCCGTAACCAGCACTGCTGTTGAAGTGTTTGAAAGTGCGGAGTTAATGAATGATGAATATGAATAACAGAAGGAAACAGGCGGAGGAAAGAAAGGAAAGGATGAATATTAAGGGACTGGGAGAAGGAGAGATGGGCTGTCAATAAACGTTTCAGAAACCGAGAGTTATCATGGTCGTTTCAGGGGATTTAAATTGTCTTTTTTATCTCTGGAAAAAGACTGCATGTACGAATAAGAGAGGCCCTCACCAGAAAAAAACAGACAGTCAAATAATCAAATCATCTAGAGAATGCATCACGGGGGAGACTGAAGTTATTCCGGCTCTGTTGAGATATTGATTTTACGTATCAGGGACACCTCCTTCACTCTCACAATGCTTTGAAAATTCTTCAGTGATTGAGTATAAAAAAAAATTTGAAGAAAAATCAGTGCTGTGCGTTTGTTGAGATGTTACTTGAGATGAAGACATGAATATGAATATTCTAATAAAGCCATCTGAAAGTCATATTCCTCGCCAGCCCGTCCATTCAGACATTGCCTTACAAAATGCACAATCAGCTTTCCTTTGCATCTACACCTCACCCTCATCTATTATTAACCATCTGTTGGATGTTAAAACAACAATTGAGAGTCTAATTTGAGGGTGAGAAAACAAGACGAATGAAGTGAGAGTAAGATAAAACAAAACACTACCTAGTCCGGGCAAGCTTTCCAATCTTAATTTTCCAGTCTGCGCAGTAATGGCTTTTTTTTTTTTCAAGAAAAACAACAGAATTAGGTCTGTCAGATGACAACTAAGTGATGCCTGGAACATTACCTTAAAAAGTGACCTTTCATTATACAGTCGTGCACTTTTTTGCTTTCACAGCAGCTCACAAATCTCCGAGCCAGACTGACATAAAGAGCAGTGCTCTTATAAATTAGGATTAATGCCACAATAAGTTGGGAGGATCTGACAAAACAAATAAATGTTCTTTGATGGCTCAAAAAATTGGAGGAAAATGATTTGCTTTCTGGCAGAGAGTTGAGAAGATTGATATCGCTCCCACATAAGCGGCAACCTCCACGGCTGTGAATGATGCCAACCTGCAAGTGCCAAACGCTGCAGTACCTCAAACGGCCCCTTGAGGCTGGCTGCAGAACGAGTCACTCTCCATAAGCTCCCATATTTTAAATGCCTAACTTCACAGCAGAAATAAACAGCCTGGTACAAAAAAAAACTGTTCATGACAACTGTACTGAGGGTGAATTTTTTTTGTAGAACTCACCTGTTTAAATTATATTAATGCTTATTCAGTGGCTTGTTTGAGCAGCCAGGTTTTGATCAACCTCAGCTTCACACATGACCCACGTCTTCGCCAGTTTTGGATCGGAGAGGAGGTGACAGAGCCAGGAGTCAGCGAGAGTCAGCACACTCTGAGCTTCACATGTGACTCTTCAGAAACCTCTGGGTGACGTCACGGACATGACGTTCATGTTTTATAGACCACACTCTCACGTCTCTGTTACATATCAGCTACAGCCGGCAGACGTTTGTCTTAACTGAGCATAAAATCCTCCTTCCAGCATCAGTAAAGCTCACTAATTAAGACCTTATATCTCGTGTTTTTGATCTGTACCAAACAACACAGTGAAAATGGTAAAACTCATCATTTTACAGGGGTTATGAGCCGGACTGTTTCCTGGCTGGGACTGGTAACATCCTGGAGTATCAGCTGAGTGCCTGGCAATGACTCGGAGCCAGGAAATATTGAACACACAACCCCCCACAGAGAATTGAAGTGAAACCAGAACTTCTGGGGTCTGTTCCAGAAGAAAGGAAACTCATTCAAAATTGATATCATAGATATTTGTAACCGCGATTAATGACTACAAATGTAGCGGTGAAGATAACCTTCAAAATGACGTCTCGTGCGTCTATATTTAGTATATGTTTTAAACAATATAATATTGTAGTTTAGTCAATATTTCTTTCTTTTAGTGGCCTCTAAAAAAAACAACATTTCCCATAAGCCTTAGGCTATCATTAGTAAAAAAAAAATCACAGTGTGACAGAGGAGGCGAGTGCAGGAGGACAGGCAGCTCACGAGACGTTGTTTTCCCACGTTTCCTGTCTTTATGCTAAGCTACGCTAACTGTCTCCTGGCTGTAGCTTCATCTTCAGCAGACAAATAACAGGACTATCGATATCCTCCTGTAACAATTCCCCCAAAAATGACAAACTTTTGCTTTGAAGCGTATCACCAATGAAATCAACCTGCAATCGCAGCAGCACTGAAATTGAATATGCCCAGAGATTTACCGGGCAGACACCTGGTGATCTATTTTGTCATAATCACTACTGTGAAACTGCAAGTTTACAGTTTATTGCTTGAATGCTGCAGGGGGAAAGAGGGCACTGGTGACACATACACACACACACACGCTCACGTCATACATTACGCACACACACACACACACACACAAACGCACACCAGTTCCTTTTGCCCCCCTACACACACAAATTGATGCACGCGCACATGTACGCACGCGCTGACACCCCCATAAACAGTGTTAAATCTCCGCCACGTACATCCCCAATTGTAATCCACCAGCCAGTTGCTAGGCAACGCTGGAACTTGTAATAGCACTCGGGTATCATGGCCCGTCTTGGGTGGGGTGGGGGTGAGGGTGTGGATGGGGGGGAGGGTGCCGGGTGAAGAGGCTGTGAGGGTTTTATTTCTTTATTTCTTTATGTGTTTTTGAGAGGGAGCCTCTGGGGGAAGCAGTATGACGCCGGTCGCTCCAAGTTGTGCTCTGATGGACACTTGTTCACTCCTCCTCTGACCACCCAACCATCTCTTTAACTGACATGGGACCCAACAGTAAACAGTAATGCCATTTCTGACAAGAGCCGCTTTACAGCAGGGGTTATGATGCTAGATGAGGGGCAGGACAACAGGGACAGATGATGCTCCATTTCTCTGTCCACTATGCTCTGACAGTAGTAGGGGTAGGAGTGCTGAAAGCACTAAATATCACAATGATTTAAACCAAATTAGGGCTGGCGTTTTATTGTTTTATATAATATTTTAAACATTTTTCAAATATAACAAATACAGATAGAAATATAACAGCAACATAGCAAGCATAGCATCTGTAGCAACACTGGCATTTTTCTTCATTCTTTTTCTTGTTAATTTATGAATGTAGTTATAAATGCCATAAAATAACAAACGTGCAGTATAATTTCCTAGATTGCATTGTGATGTCTTCAGATTTCTTCAAATATATACAAAAAAGCTGGAACAAGTGAATGTTTGGGAATTTTTTTTAATGTTTAATATTAAAAATTCATAAAGGATCAATAATAATCATTTTACTACCTGGAAAGACCTCAAGAAAAAGAAAATGGACTGAGGATCTTACCCAGTGAGGAGAAAGGAGTTGACTTTAGTTGCAAAGCTGAATCTCACATCCTCCTTCCAGGCAGTCGAGACTGCCAACACGTCACCCCACCACCCTTGTGATATACTCCCCCACCACCATCTCTCATCACTAACAGGCAACCTGGGAGCAAGTTTGGCAGGGTTGGTCAAGCTTACTGTACCTTCTCCCTGTCATCAAGCAGAACTAAACTAACCACCCCATTGGAGAAGCAGTGCTGCATACTGAAGCTCAACCATGCCAAAGGGGGCAATTTAAAAAACATTATAATCACATGAGGAGAAATGTCTCTGGCTTGATAATTAGCAGTGGCGAGTGGGGGGATATCTTTGATGCTGTTTGGTTTGGCTGCAGTGCAACAGCATAATGGGCTTCTTCATTATCCTGTTTCCAGCTGACTCTGAAGTACTTTCAACAGTAAGGAAATACATGCATTTATAATTCATGCAGCTTTTAGTGTAATTGTGTTTTCTCCAGGTGTAAGTGTGAAAGGTAACGCTTTAATAGCCCCGCTGATTTCAAGCAAAACAAAAACTAATCCAGGGGAAACATTCTGTGTGTTGTTGACAAGATTTAGATGAAGCCTATTTCATGTCTGTCCATCAAATATAAGGCTATAGCCAGCAGCGGGTTAGCTTAGCTTAGCATAAAGCGCCATCAAATTGACAACTAGTTTGTTTATAAAAGCTGAAGTGCAAAATCGGCCGGTTTTATGGGAAGTTATGTGCTGTACTATTTCTTGCAGTGCGGCCATCAATTCATCTCACAATGACGAATGATGTGTTGATTTTTGAGCTTTATAGGTGCTTGTAGGTGGATTTTCTTTACTCTTTGACAGAGCTGTCAACCTATTCCCCCGTTATGCTAAGCTAACCAGCTGCCGACTGTAGCCAAGGAAAGAAAATAAGCTTATTTCCCCAAATATTGAACTATTTCTTTAATTTAGGGTGTTAGCAGGTAATCAATATGGCTCTGAGGAACCTGGAGTGAGATTTTCCGTCAGTAGCCAAGAGCCTCGGTGCGAGATCTATTTGAAATTAATGATGCAGTCATACGTGCTCTCATCTTCTCTGAAGCACTCATATTCAACCACACATAGTGAGGCACTGCCACACTCCTCCACCCATCCAGGCATATCTGCACATGGACCATTTGTTTCACCACTTACACCACTGTGTTTCTCTCCGGCTCTCCACGCCATCTGCCTTTATGGCCCTAGACAACTCATGTGACAAATAGCCTCCAGGCCACCTCTCTCCTGATACCTCAGCTCCCTCCACAATCTGCACTTTCCCTTTGATGATAATCATCTGGTAGCGAAGACTGACCGTGCGCGTCAGCCATTGGGAATCACAGTCTGGCATCAGGATCCACCAGCTGCCAGCGTCAATCATCGAGTCTGTTTCAAAGCCACTCTTTGTGTGCTGTAGGGAAACCATGCCACCCTGTGGAGGGAAGATCCTGGAGCCACGCAGAGCTGGATAACAAACTTGATTTTAATGTAATGCAATGCTTTATTGATCCCTGAGGAGAATTCTCTTTTCACTTTTCTTCCTCCACCTTTAGGTCACAGCACTGGGTCAGATACAAAGCAGCCGCGTCTCGCTCGAGGGCATGTTAGCGGGATGTATGCCTGCTGACATTACAACTTGGGAGTTGTGTCCTCTGGTGGAACGACGGTCTTAATTCTCACATTGCCAAACTGCTGCACAAACTGCTTCGATAGTTTAAATTTCTGTCTCACGCGAAGATCACATGGATCCCAGGGGACTATGAAACAGATGTAGTGGATGCAACCTGCACCATGTATGTGAAATCAGGGGTGCAATTTTCAGATATATAAGTAATTCTGGGTTAAATACAAAAATGAGGCACATGAGAGGGTTTAATCCTCCACAACATTCATATGCGAGAGCCTCTGTATGTAGACCTTAACCAGGCCAAATTTCTTCTTCGACCTACCTATAGGTGTGATTGTGATCTAATCTGCAGGCTATCTGATCTGTAATCGCTGGCACAGGGGAAAGGGCTTATTGAACTCTGGATTCAGTGGTAATTAATAACCCTCCATGCAGGCTGTGCTGCCTGTGGGTGAATCATTACATGATGATTGAATGAACTTTGTTTAATCTCACGGAGCAGTGTTTTCAATTCTAGTTCTCAATTTAGATTTATGGAAGAATCGGTACAGAGAATCTGGTCGATTTTCAAAATAAAGCACCCTGTGCAAAGTCCTGATCCTAAAAACAACTACAAGAGAAACAATTTAACTACGTAGCATATTCAAGTATTTAGAAGCACATAAACCAGGGAAGACAAAATCTGAGCAAGTTAACAAAGTCAGTTTTTGCATATATTACACCAAATGTGATACAGTATGTTAATTAATATGCTTTTGAGGTGCTAACAGGTGGATTTTGTTACCACTGGACAGCGAGCTAGCTGTCTGCCCCTTGCCAGTTTCTTTTATGTTAAACTATTCCTGTAAAGTAGACATGAGTATTTTAACAAACGTAGCAAATGTTACTAATAATTCCACATTGAACAGATCTATCATACCAATCCTAAAATCCATAACCTAATAACAAAGTTTCAGATATGTCAGAACAAATGAAATCTGTATCAAACGATGTCCAAACAATTTAAGTTGTTCAGACATCGAGAAGTTGTTGTTATTTCTTGACATTGTATGGACATGTATTAGATCTTAAACTTGTATAATGTTGACTATTTGTCATGGATCTATGATGTATGACATAGATGTGGTTTGTAAAACTTTCATGTATTGTTAAGTATCAATTTACTATTTACAGAGTGTTTTTAAAATGAATACATTACATTTATAAATAAAAAGATATATAATAATATATATAAATATAAAAATGATACAAAAAACGAAACTGACAGCTGACGGCCGATCAGCTAATGGATGCTTAATTGTCTGATTAAAAATGTGTATCTGTGCAAATATTATCTGTATTTGGCAGGTTTGTCATAACAAATCATTTATCTCGCTGTAGAAATCAGTCCTCTGCATTTCCATAATTGTTCCCAGCATTGTCAACATTGTCATTGTCAACGTTGTTTTCATTGTTGTCGTCATTGTTTTCTTCGTTAATCATCTCCAAGACCATAGCTAAACCAACCCCCTCCAATCCATGACGTAAGAAAAATTCCAACCAGGCACGGAGTCCGGCTTGAAGCTCATTGGGCACTGCCCGATCACCTCTTGAATTAAAATACAGGAGAATGTATGGGCCTGGAAGATCAGTCAGAGAACTCAGTTAGCATTAACATCATTCAGCTCAATTAAAATGTTAATCAGTGAGATGTGGATTTAAGCAACATCACACGAGAGGAAGTGGCGTTAAGATAGGATAAGATAGACTTTGATGATCCTACGCAGGGGAAATTCACTCAAGTCTCAGTAGCTCGTATACAAAAGGTTGAGTTAGAGTTCCTTCTAACATGGAGCGAGTAGCAGTCTGTTGCTGAAGGAGCTGTTTAAGCCTCCACAGTCTCATAACATCTGTCAAGTAGAACGCCCCGGTGCTGTTGTTCTCTACACCAGCACTTGTGGATCGACCCTTGTCCAAATCAAATCACTTAATCAGAACTAACTTTTTTTTATAAAAAAAGAAAGAAAGATAAACCAAGCAAGTACTTACGATTTCTACCGACGTGCACTCCGTCTCCTCTTTGGTCCATTTTGTCTAAACAAATCAAAGAAATCAAAGAGTTATCGTGCAATATCACAATGTTATCCATCCAACCATTTCAATTCTGACTATTTTTAATTGATTACCATTAAATGTCAGTAATACAGTGTGTCCGTGTCAGATCTCAGCACACACACATTTCTGTAACACTGTTTTGACTTATTGCATATTAATTCTCCAAAATCTCACCCAAACCTTAAACCCTAAACTCTTAGACTCTGAAATGTAATGGTTGACATTGGTAACATGGCTTTTCGTGCCCGAATGGGAAATGCTGATGTTCACTATGATGTCATTGTGTGAACAGATATTTGTCCCCACAACGTCTCTCGTGTTCTCACACAAGCTTCTCACGTTTGTGTCTCCATCGTTCCTTGTGAACAAGAATAAATATTTTTGTCTTTTTTAGCCACAGCAGTTAAATAAGTTAACATTATATCAGTGTTGGCTGTAAATCTCAGCAGAATAATCTTTGAACATCTCAGTAGAAACCTATGTGGCTAATTAAGCATCTAAAGTTACTACTTACATTATACACATTATAGACTAGATTAATACTACACTGCCTAAATGTAGGTATTTCACACATGGCTACACACACCACTTGCTCTACTTTGCCTCTGATTGACTTACCCTGATATTTCAACAAAGTCCTATGTGAAATAGGCAAAGTGCAGCGCCTGATAAATGAATCTTTTTCTAAAGATAAAATTGCATTTTAGAGTTGCCAGTCCAAGGCACACCTGTCCAATAATCACACTGTTTAATCAGCATCATGATGTGCCAACCATGTCTGGTTGATGGATTATCTTGGCAAAGGAGAAAATACTCACTAACATGATTTTTAACAAATTTGTGAACAAAATTTGAGATAAATAAACCACTTGTGTGTCTGGAGTCTTAAGTCTTTTACTTGGGGAAAAAATGGGAGCAAAAACAAAAGTGCTGGTTTGTATTTTGTTGAGTGTATGTACAGGGTTATACACTTACCTTACATAAGCATGTAAAACTCAAAACTGTTACAGGATCTGTAATGTCCTGTAATATGAGTCCTGATCTGTCCATTAAAAGTTAATCTACAATTCTGTGACACATACTGCAGCTCTAGAACTTTCTTTATGGAACTTCATTTAAAAAACAATTCAAATGTTTTTATTCAACACCAACGATGCATCAGTCCTAACCAGTATTTCCAATGTAGCTAAAGGTTCATTCCTCCATGCATGTTGCACTGAGTGACAAGTGCCCTCAGGATGACTTTTTTAAAAACCAAAATGAATGTCCTCTGATGGATAAAATCATATCAGATTCATGTTGAACTTCATTTAGAAATGACTGGACTGAAAAGTCTCTCACCTGTCTCCCCTGGGTGTAGAGATGACAGCAGGGGGAAGTAGAGGACGACTCGACTCAGGCTGCGATCTGCTCGGATTATCCAGTTACTCGGTGTTCAGAGTTCAACATCTGGTCAGAATAACAACAGAGAGAAAGGGAGTTGGGAAAACGAAAATGAGAAATGGGAATAACAGCTTACTATTCACATTTCAGATGAAGATGTGGAAGATACCTTATAAATTCGCCAACACGGAGACATGGAGGAAATTCTACTGGGAAAATCTGAAAGTACGCAGTTACACAGACATCAGAAATGATGCTAAATGCTGGGAGAGTTGTTTGGTACTCTAGCTCTGTAAATACTGTTAGCACCAAGTAAAAAAGCTTTTACAAGGAACTGGGTGGAGGTTGCACCACCACCAACAAAGGACTAATGTCTAATAATCGCTGAAGAAATCTTCTTAATGGAAAAAGTGACACATTTAAAGGCCACAAGAGGCACAACTGGAAACAAGTGGAGAAAATAGATATTATACAAGACTTAAAATGGTGACATTAGAATGGAGCTGGATGGCAAATATAGCCTGAGGCCCGGTGATGCTGATCACTCCACTGTAACACTGTTCCTCAAACGGCCAATTGAAGCTGGCTACAGACTGGGTCATCTCCATAAGCCCCCATATTAAAATGCTTCACAGCAGAAGTAAACATGTTTACGGCACGGCACAAAAAACAGTTTTGGTCTTTATAGATCATTCACTCATTCACGGCAACTGTACTGAGCCTGAATTTCTGTATAACTCTCCTGTTGAAATTATATTAAGGTTTAAAGTTATAGACAATTACCAGCGTGGCCAACTGACATATGGTTGCCATAACAGGTGGCTTGTTTAGGCAACCAGCCCAGCCTGAGGTCCACCGATGAGCCACATCTTTGTCCATTTTTAGATTATCATAGCAGAGCCAAGACCAAACATATGGGATGTCACAATACAGCGTCCATATTTTGTACTGTGCATGGCATAGGATGATATATCTCCTCCTGTTGGATGGAGTGCCATGAAATCTGGCAGACATTCACGTTCATAGGATGAATAATGGGTGAACCTTTATGAAGCTCCATCATCATGTCAAATGTTCAGTTTTTCATCGTCAGTATGAGCATGAAAGTTACAGTGTTTGTTTTATGTTTGTAGAGCTTTACATGAAGTTAATTAACTTAATACACTTAATAATGAAATAAATAATGACAAAGTTTGTTGTTACATGTTTACACTGTGTTCCAGACAGAACGCTGTGTGTCTGAAGGAGTCAATAATTACTCTGGTGTTTGAGTAAAGATTTACCATTTGTCCTGTTATGTCTCCATCTTGGCAGCTGTAAAGCAGCAGCCTTAAGTTACTCCGTCTTTTTTTAGCCTCCGCCGTTTTCAGACAGTCCAACCTGCTGCCCGAAGTTTAGAAAGTAGGAATAACTTTAGTGAATAAACACTGTCTGTTGTTCACTACGGGCTTTTTTTTTGAGCTGGGACCGAGCGAACAAAACGAGAGTTTAGCGCAGCGTTTCGCTTCGCAGCCCCGGTGTCAACTTCAGCGTGTGGCCGCCTGGTGAAGCTTGATTTCGGGGAACGACGCGCAGCGATGAACCGGTGAGGCTGCAAATGCACGGAGGGTTTTCCTGCAGCAAATGCAACGTTTTTATCTAAAATAACCCTCAATATATGAAGCCAGGGAGCAACTTAATGCTTGAGCTGACTTGCTTGCATGTTGACTTGTTCATATTTTTACATTTATGGTCAGAACATGTTAATGTTGAGATTACTTCACAAATTTACAAATAAAATGGCCAAATATGGGGGATACCTTTATATAAAGAGTGCACTACAGCTGTTTGCATGCACTGAACATTATTACTTTTTCTTACCATGTTAGTCTTCGATCCCCACCTGCAAATATGAAGGCTTTAATAACAACAAATGATAAAAGCCTTCCTTTACACATATTGATTTCCCCCCACTGTGAGACCTTTCCAGTATATTACATATATATTACCTCAGTGCAGCTCCCACATCAAAGTGTAAGCAGCTGATCAGGCCTCTGAGCCTCCTGTAACCACTCAGTATTCTTTAATTTCATCCGGAGCGGCAGTGAAAGACATCATTAGTGATGTTACTGTTGTTTTTTTTTTTCACAGCTTTGCTTCAAACTACTGTACAGAATATAAATGATCTTGTTAAACCTAATGAAACAGCTTCTCCTCAGCAGTTTATGGGCCATTAAAAAAAAATGCATCTGCATTAGTAATTTTCTGGTGCGAGGCTTCTTTTAGTTGCTTACATTGCTTACGGCTCTGACAGGCGCTTTAAAAGTGGCATAATATTTGTTAACACGTGGATAATAGTCACTTTGTGCCTGTTTTGTCTCAGCGGATCCGCCACACTGGAGCACTATAAAGCGGGCATGCTGCTGAGTGGTGTTGGTGATGCTCTGGGATACAGGAACCAGCTGTGGGAGTACAATGAGTCGGGACCAGTTATTCACCAGGTCAGTGGAGGGCCAACATACTACATACTACAAAATTTGGCCTCCAGGGATTGTATATAGAGTTTCAGGGGACAGTCCTATGGGAAAGTCAGGGGAAAGTCCTATGCTAAATAATACTTGATGGGTTAAGTTTGTGATAAAGTTTCAAATGTCCTGTTCTTGCAGGAGCTGAAGGAGCTCGGCGGTCTGAAGAACATCAAGGCTGAGCTCCCAGACTGGCCCGTAAGTGATGACACGGTCCTGCATCTGGCAACGGCTGAAGGGCTGGCAACTGGTGAGCTCAAATGACATTGAACCCATTCGCTCTCTCCTTCGTTCCAAACAAGGAATTGATTGAATTTATCTGATGTGGCGTTCTGATGAGGCCTCATCAGGGCACGCACCACACCCTCCCCTCCTCATGAGCTCCAACTAAAGGTTAAATCTAATCTCCAGCCTTGCCTTGATTTGCTGCTCTATTACGGCTCCGCACAAGTGGAAGGAAATTGGTAGAAATTCCACTTGACCTTTACTGTGACAAAGCAAACAACCAGCCTTGTTAACAGATGTGTTACGTCTTTAAAAACCTTAATACGGACTTAATCGTCTGCGGTTTGAACATGTTGTCTCCATCGTAGGGAAGACGGGGGAGGAGCTCTTGCATGAGGTGGCTGCTCGATATGTGGAGGGTATGAAAGACATGGACGGGAGGAAACCAGGGCCTTCAAGCATCCTGGGTGAGGCGTGCAATTATATCACATTAGTTTGTGGCGATGGCAGAGATCTGACTTTCATTTGCTCTTTTAGGAGTCTCCCAGCTGAAGCCTGGAGAGGAAGGGGGCTACAGAGTGGCCTATAACCCAGAGGGGACTGGCTGTGGAGCAGCCATGAGGTCCATGTGCATTGGCCTCAGGTAAGACACCTGTCCTGAGAATAAATACATAATAACTCATCCCCTACGCATTCCAGTTACGATGTTCTGCGTTTTGCCTGAGCTCTCCATGAGTGTGGTTATCATTTTTAATTGTCAATGACCTTGTAGTATCCCTCTGTGAGCAGGTACAGGTACAAATATATGCAATATTTTATCAGTTGTTATCAGATATTATGTGTTCTAACAAATGAAGGCACTTCTCTGCCGTGTTAATATACAAATCCTCTCACTCATTATGTTTAAGTGGATAAGAGTTGCCCTTCTTATGTGACTTTCAAAGTTAAGGTCAGACAACAGAACAACGCTGAAGTTCCTGACTTGTATGCCGTTTACATTTTCATTTAGTCATTCGGGCTTTTATCTAAAGCAACTCACAAAAAAAACACAGTCAAGGACATCTTAGTGCAGCAAAAAGTTCAAGAGGTTAACGGTAGAAGGGGATTGATTTACTGTAGCATGTCCAGTTGTTGGTAGTGCTCGGAGAGGAGGTAGAGAGGGACGCCCATGATCTGGTAAGAACAGAGACAGAGAAAGTGTCTCATCACAAAGAGAAATTAGGGAATCAATTCGGGTTTCCAGATTTATCCCGGTGACATCTTCCGATGTCTAGTTTTGTCCAAAAATTGACAAAAGCCCAAAGATAGTCAGTTTCTAATAGTGTGAAACAGTGAAATAAGTAACCATCAGTAGCTCAGCAGCATCACTAGATTAAATTTCTGTAAATCCACTAATTGTTTCAGCCCTGAACTCATCGCATTTGGTTGTAGAGATGAATTCATCAGGGATTAATTTGTTTCTAAATGGTAGTAAAAAGAAACATTCGGGCAGGATCACTTCGGATGGTGACGCAAAACAGTGGCAGTGTTGCAATTTATTTTGGTCACCCAGTGACTCGTAGGAAACGTGACACTGAACATTTCACAGTTAATTTACAGCTTGCTGCTCTCATCCAAACATCATTTCTAATAACATTCTCTGATCAGTAAGCAGAAAATAATAAACAAATAACAGAGTTTTTGGGTGAAAACATTAGCTGGAGCCAGTTAATAATTCGTGTGGCGTCAATTAAAGCATGAAAAGAAGTAATTGCCGTAAACATCGTTTGTACTACAGCAGAACACTTCAACAAGTTCCTCAGCTGTGGGATTATTTACTTAAATATGACTTGATTACTTTGCTCTCGACAGGTATCCAAAGCCTGACCAGCTGTTGTCGTTGGTGGCGGTTGCCGTGGAGACAGGCAGGATGACCCATCCTCACCCCACCGGTTTCCTGGGAGCGGTAGCGTCGGCCCTTTTTACAGCGTACGCCGTCCAGCGCAGGCCAATCACGACGTGGGGTCTAGGCCTGATCAACGAGGCCTGTCCAGTAGCAAAGAACTTTGTTCAAGGTCGAGGCTACGCTGTGGAGGAGACGGAGAGAGACTGGGGCTACTTCTGTGACAAGTGGCAGTGGTATGAAATCAGACTTGTTCAAATTCAGGCTTCCAGCATCAGCAATTTTAGTCTCAAGCCATCAGCGATGACAGGAAGCCTGTACTAAAATGTCACATCAGGTCAGCAGCACTGAGCTCGCGTGCGTGTGTGTGCTTGCTGTATATATAACCACTGACATACACAGCTGTCTTCACCTGATATTTACTGTAAAAATGATATGATATGATCAGGATGTCTGTAAACCTTGGAATGACTCATTGCGTCTGTCACTCCTGGAGAATCACATTACTCTGGAGGACAGTGCAGATGTCAGGAGAAACTCTCACCTCCGTCCACAGGTACCTGGATGTCAGGGGCATCTCTAACGGGATTGGGCCTCCGGTTTTTCCCTCCTCCTACGGCCCAGCGGAGAGAGATGAAGCCTATAAGAGCTTCAGCCTGTCGGGCTGGGCGGGACGCAGCGGGCACGACGCTCCCATGATCGCGCTAGACGCCCTGATGGGAGCCGGTTCGGACTGGGAAGAGCTGATGAGCAGAGCAGGCTTCCATGGAGGTCAGAAAATGGATCTTATAGGCTGACAGGGAAGTCTGTCTTAACCTTAATCCCACAAGACCTTTACCAAATCTCTAATTCCTAAAGATTATAAACTTTATACCTAAATATAGGCTGATTTAGTATTAGCCCAGCCTTCAGGTTTGGCACATCTGCTTACATGGACTTGCATTACATTCCTCTCTTTACTTTAAACACAGGTGTCTTCCTCAAAGTCTTTCTCAGCTAGCCGTGCCACTTTCTGCTCAGACAAGCCATATGGACTAATGGTCCAAACTCTTAATTGGTCCTCATCCGTCATTGTCATTGAGGACAGGAGCAGCTTTGCAATGGCGGCACAAATGAAGTGTAAAGGATACTTTGTTCACGCGGCAGTTAGCGAACAAGTCGTCGTTACAACAAAGGATGACATTTTTAAAAAATCTGCTTATGAACCTTGGAAATTGAAGTCATCCTAGCAGATGTTCTGATTTGGCCCAAGTGTTAGAGCTGTCCACGGCCTCAGTTATTGTGATTAATAAGCACTTCCTTCTGTCATTAGATCAAATTCTGAAAAAAAAATGAATCGACAGCTCTATCTGCGCAACGCTGGGACTTGTACTGATACGCAACACGTGTCATTTACTGTAATAAAATTTTTAAATGCAGTAGTTGCCTATTTACACATCGAGCATAGATACAAAGCAACTCAGCGGAGTTCATTAGGATTTTTCGTTGATGGATGTTAAGTCCAACATTTATCCCCTTAACTTTTTGGTTTTAACTAATTTCTGAGGAAAACATCTGGCTCTGTAGTTTCTAACTTTGTCTGACTGACGTGTGGTGCTGGGCTGGGAGCGTGCAGTGGGTAACGCTGGAGCCGAGACAGACTGAACCAAAACGTTCAAGCTTGCAGGCTGGAAAACCAAAATAAACTCAAAAGATACGGAGAAGCTCTGGAGCAGAGGGGATGTGCACAGAAAGAGACTATGGCGGCTTTAAACCTAAAAAAAGAATCTACATTAATTAAACACAGAAACACCAGGGAGCTCTGCTTCATCAAAGGAGTTGAGCTCATGCTGCTCTCTTCTCTGTTTCCTCTCCTTCCTTCCCAGGCGACAGTGACAGCACGGCAGTGATCGCCTGCTGCTGCTGGGGTCTCCTCTACGGCACCCAGGGGGTCCCTGAGGGCAACTACTCAAACCTGGAGTACAGAGACAGACTGGAGCGCAGCGCGGAGCAGCTCTACGCTCTGTCACACTGAGAAGGCCATCAAAGCCCGCAGCACTGACAGAGGGTGTCCAAACATCTTGCCCTGAAGGGGAAACTAGGCCACGGACTCTGACACGATGACGTAGACTAGCTGGTACGCTTGGGTAGTACATCGATATTAGTGTGCTGTCACATAAGCAAAGCATGGTGTCATACTTGCCTGAAGGTGAAGCGGTGTCCCACTAACCCAAAGAGGAGTCATTCTGCCACAGCAAGAACTGTGTGCCTTGTGATACTGGCACCGGGCCTCAGCCGTATTAAAAGGGGGCCCCCTAGTGACCATTTTAAATGAACATGCAGTTTTTTTTTTTAAATCACCAAGTGTAACAAATCCAAGCTAATGAGAATGTGTAGAGAATATTTAAGTCTCCTAGGACGCAATTACTTCATTTTGTCAGTCTGACATAACAGCAGATGCTTAGCGAGCTTCAAATTAAATGCGCTCGTTATTGTCTAATGAAAAATATAACAAAAAAAAAAAAGTTCTGTCTCATTATAGTTGTTACTTCATGCAATGCAGAGCAAAACTGACTGCAGTATTTCGGGACAAGCGCAATTAATGATGCAATTAATTTAAAAAAATGAACAAATCTTTGTAGTTGAGTTGAAAACTTTATTTTTTGGTCATTGTTGTTTTTATCATTTTTTTTGTCTTGTCCATTTTTTTTATTATTAATTAATATTTTTCTACAGAAGAGAAGAGAAGCAAAGGGGTGGTTTTAACTACAAGATCGAGTTAAAAAAAAAAAAGGAAGAAAGAAATGATTTGCTAAAAATCCCCTCCTCTTCAAATCCCTCCGTTCATGCCGTAATTCGTGAGAATTCCCGTGAGAGTCTGCGTTTCCCATCGGTGTCATGGGACTTACAAAAACCCCACCAGGCTAAAAACACATTGCTGGAAGATAAAGTGCCTGCTGCTGTTTTTCATCCGTGTCTTTTCCTCTCCGACTGGTCCGCCCAGCGAGGTGCCTCATGTCTCTGAAAAGGGGAGAAGTTGGAGAGAAGAGCAGGATGGCAGGGTGGGAGGGGGGGGTGGTCGTCGATACGCTGCTGCCGTCATCTGCCGCCTTCATCATTAGCATTAAAAAAAGGTCCTCGTCTTGGGGGTCGACACCGAGGTTTGTTACAGATGAACGACACAGCAGAAGCATAAGGTGCTGTGAGACTTTTTTTTTCTGTCCTCTTCTCTCCTCTGCATGATCCTGTCCATTTGCTTTACGTTTTTTTTTTTTTTTTTATGAGTCACGTTCAGTCTGGGCCTCACATCCAGCAGGCAGTGGGGATGTTGGGGCTCATTCCTGGGTACAGTTTGGGAGGTAAGGGGGGAGGGGGCAGATGGAGTTTAGTTTCCAGGCGGATGGAAGGGAGCAGTGTGTGTTACCTGCATTGCTGTGGGAGGTAAAAGAACAACGACATCTATAAATGCTACACTTCAACATCACGGGAAGTGAATGTGAGTCACCGTCATGTGGCGATATGCCTCGTACCTTGTGGATGTCCTATGTAAAAGTGTTGGTGTGCTCCTTGCTGAGGTCCGTGCTGGGGGTGCTGAGGCACTGAGCCTGGGCCCTGCTGAGAAGGGTGCTGTAACATCATGACCTGGTGCTGACCGTGGCCTCCTGAGTGGTGCGGACCCGACATGGCTCCCTGTATGTGGGCCTGGGGGCGGAGCGCGACACAGTTGACTGACAAATCGAGTTTCCAAATAACACAAAATTTGAGTTTTATTTGAGAGATACTCGCGGAAAAGCAGCAGCAGCGCTGTGGATCCATACCTGTTGCATCTGTCCCAGGGGATACGCTAGTGGATTTCCCTGGTGGATGCTGTAGCCCTGAATGTAAGAGCCCTGTGGAGACGTGTGGCCAGGCGGCATGTTGGGTGGGGTGGGTGCTGACAGGGGACCTGAGTGGTACAAAGGCTGGGGCTGTGGGCCTGACTGGGCGTTCTGAAAGGAGAAATCACAACACCAAAATGTTAAGAGATAAAAATCAGGAAACCTGTGCCCCAGAGGTTATACCCTCCTCCAAAAAAAGGAGCCCTTCAGAGGAGCCGAAGGCCGGGTTAAACAAGCACATGCTCGTGTGTTCACAGTCCACAAGCAAGCAATACTGTAAAACTGTTTATCAAGTATAGAACAGGTTATAAATGCTGGCAAACTAACTTCAGTCGCCTGGTTGTGGTGGAGGCTTCTATGTTAAGTTATGTTGTGTAGTTCATTCCAGAAAAGTCTGGATATTTGGTCAGATCTCACCTCTGAATTGGGACAAAGTAACAAAGTGTCTTGGTGTATTTTGTGTTCTCACCTGTCCAGGACTAGGTGCAGCATGCTGGGGAGGGGGCTGGTTGCCTGTCGGGGTACTGGAGGGCTGGGGCTGATGAACTGCACCCGAATGGTGGGAGAAGGACTGTTGAGCTACGCAGAAAAAGAGATCATGTTATATGTGATTCTTTTATGTTACATTATACTGAGAATTGTCTTCATCAGGTCAGCTGAAGACCTGGACGTCTCTGACTTACCGTAGATGCCCTGCTGTGGTCCCTGAGGTCCTTCTCCCTGTGCAGGAAACTGGGGGCCTCCAGGAGGTCCCACAGCTGGTGGGTGAGGACCCCCACCTTGACCTATGATCCTAGCTCCACCCTGCACCATGGTGGGGTACATCTGCTGGAGAAAAGGAGAGAAGAGAGAAAGAAATAAGCAATTTTAAAATGTTTAAATGTGGAAGCTTACGTTAGAAGTTGCGTTGTTTGATTACAAACGGGTCTAGATGGTAGATATCATACCTGTCCAGTGAAGGGTGTCATGGCCATGACCTGCTGCTGGCCATACTGCTGTGGGGTGTACTGCAGGTAGGACTGAGGGTAGGGGGATGCTACCAGCGGGGCGCCGGCTGCTGACGCTGCAGCTTGTAACATGGGGGTCGCTGAAGTGCCGTGGTCAGACCGCTGAGGCACGACTGAGCCTGGTGGACGCAAAGAATTATCAAGACGACAGAAACATGGAGGCAAAAACAGAGACACAAATACATTTTTTTAATCTTGTAAAGTCACCGTGGTGTCACTACGCTGTTGAAAGTTACGGCAATCTGGTACTTTGTAGTACGACACCGTCGGTAATACACAACACCTCTTGGTGCAGGGACAATGATAAAGGCATAATTTGACATGGAACTGAAAAGCCTCAGTGTCAGCGCTACGTACAGTGAAGTGCATTTCAAGCTTTTGATAAAAGATTCTCATTTAGAAGCAATTTACAACAAATGCACAGACATACGGTACTGGAGGAAAGCAACACTGCAGGTACCTTTGGTCCTGGGGTATTTTCCCTGGGGGACTGTAGACATGGTGTACTGGTACATTTGTGGAGTCTGAAAGACGGAAATCAAGAAGTCAACACAAGACGAGAGGAATTCATTTGAAACTAGAACAATGCGTGTACAATTTGATGATTCATTCATCATTTCGCAAGCCAAATAATCTTACAAATGTGGCAGTCTGTGATTCTGTGAGCATCTTTGGTTCACGTACCTGGATCGGCGATACATAGGAGAGGTAGGGGGTGTTGTAGAGTGGCCCCTGACCGCCTGGGTGCTGAAGGACCACTGGGCTTGGAGGAGTTGGCCGTGGTGGGGTGGGCGCAGTGTTGGGCTTCGTCTGTATGGTAATACAGTAAGACGTAAATAAGTCTGCATGTCACTTACCACAAGGGTCTCGACACATCAACTTGAGGGGCATCTCTACACAATCTAGTTAACCTAGCTCTACTATAATATACTCCATGATGGACACATCGCATTACTGAAGGGCTCTCTATATACTACAGTCTGACTTTAAGATTTTTCACCTTTATATATCTCGAGGGAAACTGTTGTACAGCAGTTGCAGTATGAAGTATGAAGACTGCAAACATAAAATGAATGAATTAACCGGCTTACCATAGGTATTTGAGGTTTGATAGGGTTGAATTCTTTAGCGTTAGGGTTTAAGGTCGATTTCTTCACTTGGCTAGGAGACCAAAAAAAGAGAAAAATAATGTTTACAAATAACAACCATATTGATAAAAGTAAGCAGAATTTAAATCATTTACAATGGTCCTTTCTGAAACTCACTCTGCCACGCCCTCTGGCCGCTCCGTCGTCTCAGACCTGGCGTCCTCGCTTCCTGGGGTCCTGGCTGGCTGCGGGACGGCCGGTGAATGCCTATCTGAAATGGGTGCTGAGGTGGTGGCTGTTGTGGCTCCAGGTGTAGTTGCTGCGTCCTTGGTAGGGTCCTCTGCGGGTGCTGGCGAAGGCTGGGCCTGGGGCTGGGAAGGACTGGGAGCTGGAGGCTGAGGTTTGGGCTCTGAAGCAGGGTGAGCGTCTGATGGAGAAGGTTTGGCTGCGCTGGGTGGGACGGTCTCGCTGACGGCAGGAGGGGTGGCTGCTGCTGGAGAGCTGGGAGAGCTCGAGCTGCCTCCTCCACTCGCCTGGAGCTGAAAAAAAAAGACAGTGGGAGATGGGTAAAGCTGGACGGCGGTGATGAAAGAGAAAAGCAGGATACAGATCATGGCAATTATGTGGAGATGAAATCTTCCACATCTAGTGTGCGACCAATAGCCACAAGGCAAAGGTCCTTGAGTAGCAATGTCTGATTAAAAGTCGGTATGCCTTCAGTAGCATACCATCTTGGCTGAACATCAGCACCCAGTAATTAGTATTCAATTTCATGTGAAACATATTAATGGTCACAACCAAGTGCATTAGCCATGAGTGATTTTTTTTTTTGGAAGTCGTCTAATATCAGTGATGTCTCAGGTCGCAGCCTCTTGATTAGTCACAGATTTTCTCATTTCACGCTTCATGGAAAGCCAGCTGAACTCTTACCCTGAATTCCTTTCCGAATTTCCGCAGCTCTTCAATCTGCGACCTTTGCTGAACTGAGGGAGCTGGTGGAGGAGCAAGGAAACAAAAGGTTAATGAACATTTGAAAACTGTTAACTCGGCACACACTGTCAAAAAAAACCACACACACACACAGGCCATGCAACACGCCGCAAGCAGATTGTATGTCCTTTGAGGCAGGTGTCCAAATTAAAAGACTTATTTCCAGTGTTTAGCTCACACCTTTACTATTCTTGCTTTCCTCTGTGCTGCTCGGGCTCTCGGCTGAGCGTTCGATCGCAGCTGCTCCGAGGATCTCGTTCACTGAAAACATGAGACAAACCAATTAGCTGCAGCGCTTCAACAGATCTTCACTATCTGACTCCTTAAGCAGACAGAAACAATTATTTTGACTTGGATTTCATGATATAATATAAAGGAGGTGAGAAGTGAGACCGTACCATCGACAGGGAAGAGAGGGGCGGGGCCAGACGTCTTCTGGGCAGGCAGGGAGACAGACGATGTGTCCAAATAAGGCGTGTCCTGGGAAGGGCCTGATTTAGGAGAGCGAGTAGCTGCAAGGACATGAAAACAAAAGTTTTAGGCAAAATCCACTGAAAATATAGAGGAGGACTTCATGACAGCTGTAGACTGAATGTACCTGCAGATTGAGCGTGAGAGTTTGCAGCGCGGACTGTTCTGCTCGACTGTGGAGGTCTTTGGGCTTTAGGAGATGTTCTGGCAGAGACTGTAAGACACAGAAAAAAATAGTGTTATATAGTGTTTCACAATTTATACTACCTTAGCAGACACCCACAGATGCTGTTAAAACTCTTTCTGACACAAGTTCACACACTCACCTCCATTAAGAGGCCTGCCAGCTTCAGACAGCGAGTGTGGGAGTGAGTGGGAATGAGGGACTGTGTGTCCGTGTGAGGCAGGGGGGCTGGCTGGGGATGGGGCAGCGGAAGCAGAGCCTGATGTGGGCGCCGGTCCTCCTGGTGAGGCAGGTGTGTACGGGCTTGCAGGGCCAGAGCCCGGGGCTGGGCTCGGGCTACCCTGGGGGTGGTGGGGAGCGTAGGCCCCGCCTCGGCCTGACAGCGGGCTGTTTCTCTCTGAGGGGGAGGCGCCGGTCTGGGGCCCGGCAGCAGAAGGCAGTGGAGGTCTGGGGGAAGAGGAAGATGGAGTGGAGCGATAACCGCCGCTTAGACGGTTGTGGGGTGAAGGCCCGCCACCTCTCTCAGCTCGTTCCCGGTTCATCTCTTTCTGCCGCTGAGGTGGAATGTACTTGCCCTCCCTGAGGAAGAGGATACATCACTGCATCACTACACAGGGGCAACAAGAAACACTACACCATCCAAACTGACGGGTGAAGTTCATTCCTGACTTTTGAAACCGTAGGAGACAAAATAATCTCACTTTAAAGTCCCTTTAGCAACCCTGATTCTCTAGTCCTGGAGCTTTTGATCATATCACACAATGTTCCTCAGCAGATTGAACTCGCCTACTTGAACTGATTACGTGAAAAGATTGCAAGCTCCCAAAAAGCCTCTAAATTAGACTGTTCAGTCAACTGCTGTGTCAGTCAAAAATGAAACTTAAAGCCACGGATTTAAAGTCACATTTGGCAAGAAGTTTTCAAAGTTTTCAAAAAACTTTAAATTGAAACATCTACGACTAAGCCAACGTGTGATCCAATCAAACTGACTACTGAATGGTCTTTTTTGTCACATCACCCCCCCCCCAAACCTCCTACCTGTTTCCTGCTCCGGGACTGTCTCGACCCCTTTCGCGCTCTCTGTCACGAGGACTCTCGCGGCCCCTCTCACGATCGCCGCCATCCCGCACCACAGCGCTGTACTTGTCCTCCTCGCTTTTGCCCTCGTCGTTTTCCAGGCCGACACGATGGCGATACTGTGGGCTAGATTCAATCTCACTGGCCAGACGGGCAGCGCGTGCCTCCCTCTGGCGGAAGACTTCCGAGTTGCCCTTCTCCAGCGGTACACTAGACAGCAAGAGGAAGATAATGAGACAACAAATTAAAGACGGGGACAGAAACAGTCAAAATAAACCAAGTGAGTGCAATTCTACAATTTCTGTCTCATCTTATGTAATCATTTCTGAAAGCATCCCTACGGCAACTTACGTATACATGGAAAGGCTGGAATCATATGTAGACGTAACTCCATATTTCACTTCATTGTAACGAAACATCTCATTGGCATCCCAGCCATTGGACTGAAGAAAAACACAAACAAATGTTTATTATTAGGTACAGTAACAGTTGATTATTCAGTCCTGACAGTGTAAGGTTTCATAAATCAAATAAATAAGTGTTGCAGTAACTGAGGGTGCATTACATAGAATTTTAATTTGACTTTGTTGTTGTTGCCGTTTCTGTGTGTGAGTTAGAGAGGCAGATCGACTCACTGCATCGTTCTCCAGATCGTAACTCTCTCCGTTGCTGTCTCCTCCCTCCCATCTCTGTAAAACCTTCTCCTTGTGTTCTCCGTTGACTCGGGTGGAGCTGATGGCTGTGTCTGTGAAGGTGTCTAATACAAAAGACATAAAAGAAAAAAAATGTATTTCCTTTGGCAAGATTCGTCTGCAGCCTGCATTTGGATCAGATTCAAACTATCAAATTACATAACAAGTTCACCATCGTTTGCTTTCTTTTAACCAGATTACAGAAAACTGGAGCCTGGACTTGGAATCAATGATTTTCTCCCTGTTTTTCCCACGAGAACATGGGGCAATACAAACCAGTCATGTCTAACGTACAGTCAACACAGATACATTACTCCTTGTTACATGAACCGTGCACTTTTACTACAAATCAAGAGTGCTAGTCATTCGAGCAATCTCTTGCTCTTAGCATTCACACAAAGCCAGCTTCTCTTCATCAGGAGGAACTTTGTGTGTTTGCAACAAATACATTGCAGGTCTGTGAAGAACGTAGTTATTTTCTTTCCCCACGACCCCGACATGTCTCTGTACCTCTGGTAGCATAGTTGAGGTCAACGTCTCTGCAGATCATAGTCACTAGGTCTGAGGGACTGAAGATCATAGTGTCTGTAATGTCCTCCCTCCGCGGCGGAGCCGACGTAGAGCCCTCGTCCTCGCTGCGTTTATGTACAGCGTCCACGGCCAACTCACACTATGAACAAAAACATTGGGAAGGCGGCAGCAATTTTTTAGGACGGAACAGAAATTAAACAACTGAGGAAATATATATATTTTTACCAGTACAGTGACCAGATTGTTGCGTTACTTTATTATACTGGCAGAGGGAAGGGCGTGCCTTACCCGAGAACTTAGAGTCTTGAATATGCCTTCAAATACGTTGCCGTTCTTCACTCTAATGTCACAGGTGGAACCCTGAGAGAGAAAGAAAGATTCTGCTAAAAACCCAGAAAGGTGAGTAAGAAACATACTGGGTCAAGGATAAATCCAAAATGGGAACAGCATCTTTGATTAATTAGACATCATTTGTACGCTGAATCCTGTACACTCTGCATAATTCATATCGAAGAGATAGCCACAGGATGTGCAGTCTTCCTCTTTGCAAACAAAAGTGATATATATGCTTGTTTTGCAGTCAGGTGGGAAAAGAATTTTAACCAGGACCTTCTGCTAGCTGCCTTAACCCTTCCCTACCTGTGACAGACTCTGCAGATCATTAACTAAAGGTAGCTTTACAGTAGCAAAGTTAGATATATCATTATGGTTCATGTCAAACGGGGTGATGCATGGTTTCATAGAATAATCACTGAACCACTGAAACAAGTCAAATGACTTACCACAACAGCTGTGAGGAAATGAAGCATTCTGGCATTGTTGTACACACCCTCAAAGACCTGCAGACGGGAAAAGGTATAAAGTATCCATCAAACGACGTGTCATTAAGACAAAATCACATAGTGTCAGATTTAAGAGAACATGGTTGGATACTTTAAGGTCATTATGATATTGCGGTAACCACTACATGAAAAAAGGCAGGTGAGGCGCTGATTTACGGAAAATTCTTAAAGCATCTTTCACAGGAAACCCACGTATGACGCACTCTACCGAACAGCAGTTTAAGCAACATTTGTTTCATAATTATATGGACTGATGTCACAGGTTTGTTCCCGTTTTCTGATTTCATGTGATTGTGATTGTTTCAAACACATGACAAGTTTCTACACAGGATTAAAACATCCCGTTATCCGTCATCGTCACTTCATACAAAATGCTGGTTTCCCATCAACAGTTATGTTTGTCATTACACCCTAAATACACAGGCAGGAGGTGAAGGCTTGTGACTTAAATTTATTTGGCATCACCCGTAAGGTTTTAACAATAAACACAAAATGCGGTGTGTTAGTTTGCTGTCCTTTCCATGACCAGGATACTCACAGGAGATGACTGGAATGATGGTTTGGCAGAAGTTCGATTCCTGTGGGGGAAAGGCAGAGATGAAACGTGTTTGTCAGCTTGGAAGTAAAAGGAGTGTAACGTGTTTTCAGAGCCTGTCAAGGCAGTATCACACTCAGCCAGATTATGAGATGTTGACAAGCTTACTTAGAGCCCAAATCAACATTCCTACAGCACTGAAAATGTGTATCTACAGTGCATAAATGTCACCAATCATGATGAATTTATACTGCACAGATCCTGTCAGGCTCCGTCTTTGTGGCTTTGTAGGAAATATGTAGCAATATTTCAACAATGCTGAACATCTCACGCTTAAAAATGGATCACATCATTATTATCTCTCTCTCAAAAAAAAGAGAAACAAACAAAAGTAACAGCTTCATAATTTCAGATGAAAATGTAAACGTGGTTTCATCTTCACACGTTAAATAAACGCTGGCATTGAGATCAGTCTGGATATTAAATGCACTCTGCGCGCATGGGATGGTGTCACTTCCAGACAGTCACACTCACGGTTACAAAACAAAGAGTGAAACTAGACTTCAGCAAACACACACGCATCTCACAGATTTAGATATGACCTTGTGGTGGCCATAAAATCTCTTTGGCGTTAGTTACCCAGCTCTTACATTAAACTTATTTTAGCTACAAAGTCTTATTGTTGTTGAATGTAACATGTTTTAAACATCCGCGTCTCTCTGGCACTGACAGGCCAGATAAACTTTGTATCGCTTCTAGGCTCATTTGCCTCCACCAAACTTGAACCCACCTCGGTTTAGTTGTCCTGTTAAATTTAATGGGTTCTGATTGGCCTGCGAGCACTGTCAATCTAGCATAGACTAATCTTATTGGCCTGGAGATAAACTTTATTTCCGAGACACGCCCACTGAGCATACGGCGCTTTAACCGGTAGGCCTCTAAGTCACAGGACAATCCCCGGACTATCCTGACAGGAACCCCCCACAACCCGCTCACCTCCCGGCCGGTGTCCTGTTGCCGCTGTTGATGCCGCTGACTGGGGAAGACATACCACCGGGGCCCGAGGTTCCGTTAGACGCTTTTCTCCCGCCCGAGCCGGGTTGCTGCTGTTGTTTCAGCATTGCGAAGCACAAGGCTTAGACAGTACCAAGAGTGAACTAACTTATAAACACTAATACCTCTCGATGTGATGTTGCTTTGGATGCGAACTATCTTTAGCAGTATCACCTGTGCTAAGCAGCGCAGAGCCGGTGTAACCTCAATAAGACCGGCTATTGTAGCTAATCTTGCTAAGTGAATACCAGTCGCTTGTGGCCTAAAATGTAGTAAAGGCAAAACACCTCAATATTTTAATTAAATGTAGCATATAACATAAAAGATGCCACCTAACTATCTACTTTGTAACCACAGTGGTTATGTCAAATGAAGCGGCTAATAAAATTACACGAGTTTCGGTATAATTATTTAGCTAGCTGAGTTAGCATTAGCTTTGATCCTCAAGCTCACTTCTGGCGCTCTCCCTCCGGGATTTACTTTCTTCTCTCTGCCGCGTCGCCTTAAAACTCCGGCACCGCTGACCCTTCCGTGTAAAAATAAGGTCCTAGCGTTACTGTCAGTTGCCTTAGGAAGTTAGATTTTTCAGGTTTCTTGCTGAAAACCTGCTGCGGTCGGTCAACACCACCTCTCGGTAGGTTCACTTGACTCAATCCGCGCGGGGCTGACTGGAAACCGGCTGGAAGGGGGAGGGGGCGTTGACGTGCGCGCACGCCTTTGACCTACTAGTGAGCGCGCGTACGTGGAGTAATATGTGCGTTGAATGGATAATTGATTGATCCTGATTTATCTCTGACATACACGAGAATGCGTGGTTACTGCTGTACACGTGGCAGTCAGCACACAAAACATCAATAGTGGCTTGTTTACAAAGTATCACCTTGATTTTTTGATTAATTGAACCTCCGCTTTGCACATTTACATGCTGTTGCGTGCTTTATTTTTCTTTTTTTCTTTTTTTTAATTTCATTCATGAATTCATCTGCAACTTATAACGAGAGCCAGTGCCTCACCAAACAGAGTTGACCCTGACTTTGTTAGTGCGTCTATACACCACTTATTACGGCTGTAAGCTGCAGACAGCATGGCGGCCTCCATAAAGAGCGTTTGTGTTATATAGCAGCGGCTCTGTATTTTCCCAAGGATTTAGCTCTTTCCGTAAATCTCACTCACTTCTCCGGCAGTAGAAATTGAACACAACACCCCATTCGTCAGCAGGTGAAATTGTAAGTATCTTCAATATTTGAGGCGACTTGTTGTTCGTTGTCCTACACATGCGTTCAAAATCGAGTATGTAAGTTACATGCTGTTGTAAAGTCTCCCACAGCTGTAACCTGACTTGAAATCTTGTAAACTATATTGGATCTTAGTTGATAAGCCAAAGAACATGTAATATCTAATTCATAAAGTAAAGGTGGAGTACAGTTGGAGGTCTCACAAGAGGCGTACTGTGAAAAGCATCAGAGATGACAAATGACATGAATTTTAGTTTTTACTATGAATCAAGCTTCAGGAACATTCAAGCCTACATTTCCCACAATCCAGCTAGTAGCGTTTTTCTAGTACTGATGACATTACTAGTTTTTTATTTTGAAGTCACAAATACAACATTATACAACAGTTTTAACATTAGTAAAATAAACCAAACTTGAATGAATTAAGTTGGTGGAGTGCCCCTTTTTAAATCTGTCCTTCATATGCAGTGATTAATATCTGCTTGAGACATTAATCCTGATTATTTTGGCCTTCTCAATGAGGTACAATAGCACCTTAAATATAAAATCTGGAGTAATATCTGATAGTAGTATCACATAAGTTCCACTTAACTTAAGACTGCAGCAGTTTCTGACACATTTCTGACCTTGTATCTTCTGTCTACAGGTGTACATCTCACATGTTGACAAAGAAGCTCCCCCCTCTGCAGAGTTTCTTAGTGCAGGTTTCCAGAAGAGCCAGTCATGTTGCCCGACAGCAGTATGACGTTATTGTTGTCGGTGGCGGACACGCGGGGACCGAGGCGGCGGCGGCAGCAGCCAGAGTGGGAGCTCAGACACTCCTGGTGTCACAGAAAGTACACACCATTGGTGAGAGGGCTTTGTGCAATCTGTCCATCTCAGTAGCTATTTTGATGTGTGCAAAGTTTTGGTCAGATGTGAACAATTAGACTGAGAACTTTTATTTCTTTCTAGGCGCCCTGTCCTGTAACCCATCTCTGGGAGGAGTAGGGAAGGGCCAGCTTGTGAAGGAGATAGATGCCCTGGATGGGGTGTGTGGTCGAGCAGGAGACTGGGCTGGGATCCATTTCTCCATCCTGAATCGGAGAAAAGGACCTGCTGTGTGGGGCCCGAGGGCCCAGCTGGACCGCCAGCGCTACCGCGAATTTATTCAGGTACACAGATTTAAAAGAACAAAAAATGACTTTCTGCCTCTGGATGCGTTTTTAAAAAGTCATTAACCATGTGTCTGCCTGCTGTTACTCTATTCAGTCCGAGCTGCTGTCCACTCCCAGGCTGACGGTGTTAGAGGGTTCAGTGGAGGAGCTGCTAGTAACAGAACCAAACCCAGAGGAGCCTGGACAACACAGAGTCACTGGGATCCGTCTAGGTAAGGGACAAATAACTTTTTATCCTACTATTATGGGTTTTAAATAAAATGTAAAGTATTATAAATCATGGCTAGGTGTCTTTACTTGTTTCCTCAGTCAGTTGAGTAGAAAACCAAAGCATCTGCATGTTAATTTCTAACAAATGTATCAGTGAAATGCACCTCTGTTACTGAAGAATGCACACATTTCAATGTATAACTTTGCATCTTCTCAGCAAATGAAAGCCACCCGATCACAGCCAGCTCCGTCATTCTTACTACGGGTACTTTCCTCTCTGGCTCCCTCTTCATGGGTCAAACCACATCTCCCGGGGGTCGGATTGGAGATGCCCCGTCGAGTGCTGGACTGTCCCACACGCTGAGGGAGAGGCTGGGACTGAGGACAGGCAGGCTGAGGACTGGTACCCCTCCCAGGATTGTGAAGGATTCTGTAGACCTTTCCCTGGCTCAGCTTCACCCCCCTGACAGTCATTCAACTCCGTTCAGCTTCCTTAATACACACACACGCTGCAAGGTAAAGAAAAGCAGAAAAGCTCTACATTATATCATTTAATTGAATTCTTACTGAATGCTTTATTTTGAATAAATGAATTCTTAAGCCGGAGGAGCAGCTGCCTTGCTACCTGACCTACACTACTCCTGGTGTAGAGAGAGTGGTGAAGGAGAGTCTCCATCTCAACTGTCACATACAGCAAGACACCAAGGGTCCCAGGTAAACACATGCACAATCTAAAAGTCAGTGTGCTCTGAAACTTAAAAGTGATAACTCTAGTCGTCGTCTCTCACAGGTACTGCCCCTCCATTGAGTCGCGAGTGCTTCGCTTCCCAGGCCGCCGTCACCGGGTGTGGCTGGAGCCTGAAGGGTTGACCTCGGACCTTTTGTACCCTCAGGGTCTGTCCATGACCATGCCCCCTGACGTGCAGCTCCGCCTCATCAGAGAAATCCCCGCCATGCACAGAGCTGAGATCCACACACCTGGTACGCAGCCTGATATATGTTTGCCTCCAGGTTAACAGATCTGACGGCGGTGAAGCGTTCTCTAAATATGTCTTCTTTCTTGGGCCGGTGGTGGTTTCCAGGTTATGGCGTGCAGTACGACTTTGTGTGTCCCACTCAGCTGAGCCCTGCCCTGCAGGTGAAGAGCACCCAGGGTCTTTTCCTGGCCGGTCAGATCAACGGAACAACGGGGTACGAGGAGGCCGCTGCACAGGTAGATTATTGTTTATCCCAATGTTTAGCCTTCCTCTTGAGATGAGGTGTGGTGTATTCATCTTCATGCTGACACTCTTTAAAGCTGAGGTCACCTTGTTTCTGCAGGGCCTGTGGGCCGGGGTGAACGCTGCCCGCTGGGCGCTCTCCATGCCCGCAGTGGCGTTGTCTCGAACAGAGAGTTACATCGGAGTTCTCATCGACGATCTGGTGAGCCGGGGCGTCACAGAACCTTACCGCATGTTCACCAGCCGGGCAGAGTTTCGAACGTCTCTAAGGCCAGACAACGCCGACCTTCGACTCACTCTGAAAGGTAGGCCCGCTGTACAATCGAGGATGTAAGACAGCCAGGAGAGTCATGTGGGGTCTTCTCTCATAAACTTTCCCCCCTGTCAGGGTTTGAGGAGGCGGGATGCGTCTCCCCCTTTCGCTATCAGGAAGCCGTGAGAGTGAGGGACAGTCTGCAGGATGCACTGGCAGCCCTTCAGTCTCTCGCTCTGTCCGCCATCATGTGGAGGAAAAAGATACCCAATGTCCCGATAAGCGAGAACAAAAGCACCTTACTGACGTGAGTGACAGTATTTTGTGTCAGGGTACGGTCTGAAGTGCAATCTACATGTGGTTCTGACTATATGCAGCCTCTTTCTTCAGTGGTATGGATATCCTGCAGTACAATGATGTGTCCTTTGAAATACTGGCATCTGCCTTCCCAGAGTGCCTTTCACCTTACATGGAGTTCTCACAGAGACTCAAAATAGAGGGTAAGGTATTAGATGTTGCTTTGGTCTCTTTTAAGCTGCCCTAGCAGTTCATTTTCTCTCAATAAAACATCTGTTTTGTTATTTAGCTGTGTACAGGCCACACTCTGACCAACAGAGGAAAAGAGATTGAAAGAATTCAAAGGGAGGAGAGCATGTCTCTCCCACAGGACATAGACTATTTCTCTCTGCCGGTGTCTCTGTCTCAGGAAGTCAGAGAGATTCTGGACAGAGTTCGACCCAGCACTGTAAGTCTGCACATTCAAAACCAATGCCTTTTGTGCTTTTAAGTAATATTACTTAGCAGCTAATATTGTATTTTATCATGCAGCTTGGAGCTGCTACACGTTTGCAAGGTATCACTCCAGCTGCCATCGTCCATCTTCTCAACTATGTGCGCCACACGGGACAAAAGGAGAGACGGGCGCACAGATACCGATCGGACCAAAGGGAGGACGAGGAGCTGCGCGCAAGGAACACATCTTTACCTCAGTGAAATGATGACTCATAAAATGTCTTGTAAAAATGTAAAACTTTATTCCTGGAAATGTACAAAAGAATAAATTAAAAGTGTTTTACCATTCTAATGTTTTGCTCAACTGGCCGGTGCTTTAAATTGTTACAGCTTAACAAAAACCCCTTAAAACTTCAAAAGGTTCCCCAACGGCTCCATTATTAGCGATCTGACTACCTGGTGAAGAATTCTAATCCTGTTAGTAACATTACTGTGAACAGCATTAAACTCCATGTGACCTTCTCAGTGTTACTGCCGTTGATTACAATGTGCCCGTCCAGCTCAGCAGTGCCTCTAGTGAAGAACCCAAATGGAAACTTCCAGCTAGGCTGAGGCAAGCCCCTGGGGGGTTCTGGGTAAACTGTAGTGTCGACAAATGCCACTTCAGTGGTTAGAACCGTAGAGGACGACATAGTACACTGGAAAACAAAGACAAGAGGAGAGAGTATGGATATTTTCAGAGAGGTGAAACGTGTTCACAATAGAGAATTAATGACGTTGGCTTACCTTGACATTTTGACACTGGAAAAGGTATTTGGCCCCCAGAATGTAGCTCTGGGGAAGGTCTATGAGACCCTGGCGAGCCCACAGTACTCGGATAGAGAGAGATTTCGGGAGGACGCAGCCTGATGCACATGATTCCTGAGAGAGGGAACAAAAAGTCTTTCAATAAATCTGCATGCACAAACAGACCCAAACATAGTTCATAAATATAATAAACTAATGGTGTTCATGTCCTGTTGTAGACAGGCTCACACTGGATTCAAAGGACTTCTGCTGTACCTGCAGGCCGACAGGACACTCCTGGGTAATGACTCTCGCCCAGTCCAGTTGGGAACCAAAGTTCATAGCGATCACATCAGGGGTAGCAAGTCCCTGCAAGACCCCGTAAATTTGGGAACGCAGCTCTGAACAGTCATTAGATTGGGACCTAAGGGAAAGAGTGAAATGACACATGAAAGATGAAATAAAACTCACTATTACATCACTTCTCTTCACCAGTCAAAACTAGAAATGCCTAAGATGAAGCAAAATAGCGTAGACTCACCTGAATGTGCAGCCAGTGACGGCGTTGTGTGTGAAGAGGATGGGTGCCCGTCTGCTGGGGTCAGACGAACACTCGCCGCTCTGTGACACCCCCATTGTTGTCAGCTAACTTGCTGTCAAGGAACCGTAATGTATGATGGACCCAAAACTTGCCAAGTGACAACTTAGCTTAAAGAGAAGTTCATGATGCAGTTTGTGAGGATACAGGCTTCACTTGTTCATCAAAGCGGCCGAGCACAGGAGATCCCACTTTAAGTCCGACCGCAGGGATCGGTCCTGCTGGAGTGGGGTTGGGTGTTGCCAGCTGGGAGAGAGAAACTGCGTTAATCTTTGTGTTTGAATTTGTAGCTCAGTTAGTGATGGCATCTGTGGCTTTAGCAGGCTACCTGAAACCGTACAGAGTGCGTCTGCAAAAGCAACTGATTTGGATTCACATCAGCCAAGACCACGTTCACTGTTGCATAACTGATTTCCCCTCTGCCTGTGTATCCTATGACAAACTCCACCTGTGGAAGAACCAGGAAACTTGTGATAAATTTGTGATTTAGGAATCAGGGGAATGAAAATCATCAATTTTAATCTACTCACCTTTTCCACCACATTGACACAAGAGCGGTTTCGTTCACTTGGTGCAGACCATTCAGACTGCGGAGTAACCGGGATCTGAAACAAGAGTTAGCACAGCTTCTTATTTTGGAAGAAAAGACACATCTGTCTTTAAATTACATTTATTTTAAAGGCACATATTGTATCTTCACAGGCTGATAACTCCACACTGAAGAGGCCGTGACACCTAACAAGTACAGGTTTTATACTACAGATAGTTTTTCATACTGTATAATGGATGTTGTTAGATGCAGAGGCATTTGAAGGACAAAACAACAGTGTTTTTACTGATGTTGTGTGTTTTTGCGCTGTCGGTGACTTACCAGAAAGTCAGAAGTCACTTGTGCCGTCTCGACTAATGGAACCTGTAATAAAAATATTGACATTAGCCGATCTGCTGAGAGATTTTCACCAGCAATTATCTACATAAAAGCATTTTGTCCAGAACTGACCTTGATCAGAGTCATGTTGGAGAAGTAGGAGGCGGCGTTGAGATTTGGGTCCGTGGTGCATGACTGAGGAGTTAACATGCGGGAACATGACAGAGACGCAGACCTCAAGAACTCTGCACGCAGACAAAACAGAAAGATAGGTCAAAGTGATATTATGATTATTATGATATTATTAAAATATGATTGTGATACTCAAGCATAATATACTGCACTTATGTTAACACATGTTGTATATTTACAAGGTAAAAGAAAATCTCTGTAAATTCAGGAAGATACAGAAGGTCTTCTAGCAACATTTGATTTAATTTTGCTGTTACTTGTTCACTGAGCGATTGTTCATGATGACCGGCATGAAGCCCCTGACACAAAACTTGCCTGGAAGTCTCTGTGTTTTATTTGGTGAGAACTTACTTGCAGGGTTGCGGTTGATACAGAATGCAGCAGCAGCTCCTGGAGACGGCTGACGGAGGAGACCACGCACAGACGAGCTGGGGAAATATGTCTGGATGACATCATCAGCCTATAAAAATGAAGAGACTTATAAGCAGTTTGTTCCATTTTGGTACTGTCTAGTATCCTAAAAACATGAAAGTGTTACTTTTAATATTTTAGATACAATAGTGTGATGTGTTTACCCTGTAGAAACCTCTGCTGTGGCTGCTGCTTGGAGGTGCTGGTGGTGAGAAGTGGTACGAGTCCCCTAAAGCTGGATACTTGAGTAGAGCTGGGAGGGACCGGGGTACATTATCTGTTGTGAGAGGTATAACATTAGGAGGAGGGAGGATATTTACATGTTACTTCATTTTAACATGATAAGTGATTCCCCTGGTGACAGCAGTGATTTTAAAGATCAATCATACAGTGGTTTTAAATTAATATATTCTCATTACATGTACCTTCAGGCTGGACGCAAAACAAAGAGTCAGTCACGGTGACCAGAGATGAGTTCACGTTAGCCCTGAACATCAGCCATTTCTCAATGCAAACTCCTGATCTGCAGAATACGAGTTTTAAACACTCGTAAATGTGAAAAACAGCGTCTTTAATGTGCTATAAATGCAGAGCGTGTGCAGAACACTTACATGGCTTTCTGTGGACATCCGGTGAAGACAGTGCTCAAGTTCGCGACGCCACAATCAGCTGTGTCACAGCAGCAGCCAATGTCACAAAATCAGGGGTTAAATCACAGAGACAACCTGGATAACAGACAGAAAGGATATTCTGATGGTTTAACAAGAATACATTCAAAGCACGGTGGATACACATTTTTTGGGATGATTGATCTTATTGATCTAACTGGAAATAGCCAAAATGTTCTGACTGTATACTTTAATCCATATGTGCTTTATGTTTTGACCTTTCAGTGCACCTGACTCTGAACAAACTCTAATTCAGAGTGGCCCATATATGCACTTTAAATTCAGTAGCTATTACAGTAGGTGACTGTCAAAAGCAAACTACTTTAAGTCTGAGGAACACAGTTGTTTTATAGATATATTATTAAAAGCAGTATTTCTACATTACCAAGAAGAGTCTAAAAATGATAGATTACAGGATTAGGCAGCCTTAAATCTAAAAAATATGAATTAGGATGACAAGTTTAACCCTTGCATGAACAGTAGAAGACTGTTTCATGGCTCATGTAAATAACATTAGCCCCTCGGCACCAGGTTGACTTGGCCTGCTGCAGAGTGGAAACAAAGGTGAGTTTCAGCTCATGAAGTTTCCAATAACAAAATTATTTTTTTTAAATCACGAGAGGCAAATGTTTGTTACCCTCTGAAGTCACCACGGGTTGGACGGTGGCTGCTGAGGGCGCGTCAGTGACCACAGTGGGAGCTTCAGTCACTGTGAGCATCGTGGTTTCCATGGAGGCCGGAGTGAAGTCCACGGTGACCGCCTCAGTGGTGCCCACACTGGCACTGGAGTCCACGGTGCTACCGCCCGGAGCAGGGGTCGCTGTGCTGAAAGGCTCCCCATTCGTGGGGCTGACATTAACGGTTGAAGTTACCCCTGACTCCGTGGCCGCGTCTGCCAAACATCCACACAACACGATAAATATCTGAACTGAAAGACACCGACTCATTTCGTCAAGGAGACATGTTGAGGGGACAACAGCGCGAAATTAGCCGCCTAGCTGGCAAACTTAAGCTCGAATCGGCGCTCCAACGTCGCTCATTACAATGCCAGACCAACAACAAAGATAAATAAATAAAATGATGAATAAATGCGAGTAAGCAGTCCAGAAAGCGTTTATCATATATACTTTTAGCTAAACATGCTACATATGATTACAACGACGACCAAGCTTCTTGTTGTTGCCAAGGAAGTTGTCATGGCCACTTCCGTTTCTAAGGACGAAAATACCGTAAAACTTGTAAAGGAGATTTTTTTTTTCGTTTTTTTTTCGTTTGACTTATTTTGCACAGTTAAAAACACATAAACAATGACAAAGATACCAAATAATGTAAAGTGCAGGGAGAGGCAGAAAACCCAGATGGGCTTATTTACCTATATTTGAAAGTTCACAGTTATAAAGAACAGAAAATTAACATACAGAGAATAATATAATAATATAACTACATAAAGTAATAAACTGATAATAGAAAAAACATATGTATAACATCAACAACCAGTTATAATGACAATAACAAGGAGTACTTTGCCAGATGGGAAAAGCTATTCCATAATTCGGTACCCCTAAAGTTGATAGTAAATTGACCTCTGCACATGAGAAACCTTGGAGGATGAAGATCTAAAGACTGTCAGGTTGAATAAGAGTGACCCTGTGAAATAAATTTAAAGTAAGAAAGACATTCGTCCCAACATATTACATTTAGATAGACAGATGTTAGTATGTCTGAAAACAAGCCCCACACTATCCACAGGCCTAGCCTCAAGATGTGCTCCCCACCAACCATCCCCTCACTTGTGTATTTCTGTCTGTGGTTATGCTTAAGTATATGTCAGGTGCATTTACTTGCTTCTAACATACATTATTCCACTCCTATTTCCCCCAGAGTATCTTATCCAGTAACATTGTATGTCTGCTAGCTTTTGCTACAGTATCTCCTAAGATACTGTGTGCTTTTCTGGTGGTGTGGAAGTGTTAACAGACACAAATTGCACAAATATAATTGTGTATGATGATGGAAAGGCAGTGACCCTGTGCTAGTCGATGTACAACCTTTCATATCAACGCACCCACATTTATGTATTGTGCTTTAATCCTCTGAATAAAATGGTTTCCCAGAGAGTTATCGAGTTTCACAATACAACGCCAACAACAAATGAGTCCTTAGAGACCTGCTCTCACTAATTGTTTGGGTAAATCCCCTGATCATGTGCAAAGGGTATCAACATGGCGTTCAAGCTAAAAGACGACCTGGTGAGCTGGTTTGATTGTACAAATCTTACTCAGCCTGAGCAGAGGGCCCTGAGGGGAGAGCGCTACATCCACAAGTTCATGTGAGGAGAGTGCAAGTAAATCACATTCCTGAGTGTCATCTTACCTTCAATCAAACATATTATTACTGCTTGTACAATGCCTCTAGTGTACAACTTTGGGGATCCATGACCCTGTGGATAAATACATTGATTTCTTGACTCAACTGTTTTTCCTCACGGGATACTTAGTATGCCTCAGTGGCCTATGATGAGATTAGCAGCACCCTGCAAGGCTGCAGACTGCAGTGAATGCCAATCAGAGGTGAACAAAATGTTCCTTCAGATCTCACAGCGAAGAATTTGATTTGTAATCTTCGGTTTTGTTACCGCTCATTAACAAGGCGAGCCATATTTCCTACTATTCCTACTCATCAACTCATGACTTCAAAATATACAGAATTAATGAAGGTTCAGCTGGTCTTAAATATATTGGTAGTTGAAACATGGTTTGGAGGGATTTCATGAATCATCACTGGACATGATGATAGAGAGAGAAAGTGATAAACATCCTATTACATGTTCATGTTCAAATCAAACGCACATAAAAATCTATTACCCAATCATGAATTATACATATTATTTTTATTACTTGCTGTAAGTTAAAAGGCTTCATCTTTCAAACTCCCTGCTCCACGTTTATAATGCAAGTTTCCTGCCAAATATTTGGAGGTTAAAGCCTGATTCAAGCTCCCCCAGAGCCACAGAAAACACGCTGGGTGATCATGACAAGCAAACTGACCTTTATGTGTAAAAATAATGATTGATTGTAGTTTTCTTTGTATAAACAGGTAGAGGATTGAAAGCCACTTATGAAACTGCTCATCTGTCACAGCGTTTATCTGATTAACTGACTGACCAGTTATTATTATAGCATGTAAATATGTTTATTCATAAACTGTTTATATAGTTTGCAGCTGTGAAATGCCCCCTGGTGGTTGCATGACTACTAGAAAAGAACTTTTAGTATCCTCATTGACCAGATCATGAAAATGTATTTACTGGTATCAATAAGCACGTACAATGCTGAATAACAGAAAGTACCTTGACACTTGATACTTTTTAAAAACAACCTGGTAAACCTGGTTTTTGTCTAAGGTAAGAATGTCAGATGTATCACATTTCCTTATTATATGATATTAGCCACACTGAAAACTAATCCAAGAGTCACATCTGGGCTGTAAAAAATGTCTATGATCTGAAAAAAATGTTTAGTTTTACAGAATTTTACAGAATATTTATTTTTACTTGCAACTCAATTTATAACATGTCTATAAATGTACGTTTACAGTGCCCCCTTTTTCTTTATATTGTGTAACACTGTAATAATTAACCCTAACTCTCAATAAAATACACTTATTGTATATTAATCATTAATTATTAGTAGTAATACAAGTGCATGGGTAATATTTAACCCAGCAATAGAGGTACGTTCACTCAGGCTGGGTCAAAAGAACAGTCCAGCATTATGTATTAGATTAATTGTAAAGCACTTTGGACAAACCGGCCTTGTGCGTGTTGTGTCACATAGTTACCCCACAGTCGGGTTAAAGTTACCCAAGAGACTGTTTGTGCGAATCCTCAGATCCTTAATATAGAATTATTACTATCTCTTTGACAGTACGAGCATATGAGTATTTATCATTCAGTAAAGATATAGCTACCACAAATAAAAATGTATATAGTGCAGATGGAATAATGTATATGAAATAATTAAAAACTCGCATTGGTATCTCTCAGGTCTGTGACTACTAGTTGGAAACAAAAGTTTTCATGTATCTGTAGACGAGCCATATAAGCGAGAGTTTTTGTGTGGGACTTAATCGTTTTCAATTTAAGTAAATAATTAGAATTAATAAGTAATTATGTTAAACAAAGAAGAACGAATGTGAAATGATTTGTGAAATAACTGAACCAGAGTTCAATAAAGCAGAGTAATTCTTAATCAGTCAACTAGAGGATGCTGATGTGAATGCTGCAAACCGACCTTTTGTACTTTATCCTCAAACAAACTCATGGAGCATTGATCGAGTGGAGTGAAGAAGCTTTATGCCGCCATGTTATCTCACTTGCTCATTCTTCTTACAAAACTCCTGTTGTTTCACGTCATTACTGTTCTGTTAAAGCTGAACACCGGGACTCTGTGTACCCTCTAATCTACATTCACATTTAAATCTAAAACGTTCTGTTTTTCCTCCTTCGCTTCAAATGTTTTGAACAATGGGTTTGCGCAGACAGTTTATCAAAGAGTCTTTTGAATTATAAAGAGGACTCTGTCGATTGTTGAAAGCTTCATTGTATGTGAAGCGGTCAAGCTGGGCTTATTTTCAGTGAAAATATTGTTTCTGCTGTTGGCAGGATATTGAGTGTGGAAATCCTGGAATGTAAATCCTAAACATCTGTTTCTGGTTAAACTCAGCATACAGAACAGTCTGAATGTAAATCTGAATCTTTTCATGTGTTTAGGTTTGACTTTAAACATTGGTGTCCTGTTTCCTGTTGTGTCCAAAGATCTGTTTCAGCAAAAAAAAAGTTCGTTTTTTATTTTTAATAAACCTTTTTGAAGCCTCTCACTGTCATACAAATATTTCCTTTGGCAAAAGAGCAAAACACACAAAACAGCATGTGTGAAACTGTTTTCATTCAGCCCCTGTTGCTCTCTCTCTCTGTGTGTGATTATAGTTTGCCTCTCCGTGGTGTGTGTAGAGCGCTTTTAAGACCCGCCCTTGTTCCTTCCTCACATTACAGAAGCACAGGATGGTATTGGGAGCAAAAGTGGAATTCATACGTAACTTGGAATGTTACGTAAGGGCACTTTAGTGTAGGTCCTGTCTGTGCAATTTCCAGTGATTGCAGATAGACAAGGACCTGGTGCAAGCACTCAGACAAGCCAAGCTACAAAGATAGAAAGAGGGAGAAAAGAAACACATTTTAGAGTCACTGAAGCATTCAGACTTCAGCTGGGACTTCAGGAAGGATTGTTTTTGGATTTAGTCTGACAAAGAAGAGAGGAAACCTGGACGCAGCAGTTAAGGACACAAGGAGGAGATAAAGAAAGATTGATGAGGATGACTGTGGGCCCGGCAATCAAGCAGGAAGAGATTTGAACAGCTGGAATTTATGGTGTACAAAAGCAAACCAACTGTGCCATCTGAGGGAGGAGCTGCATAAGACAGGACCTCAGAGAGAGCCACTTAGCTGGTCTAACTTGGACCATTTCACAGACAATATTTTGCCTTCCGGCTTTTGATTTTCTTCGAGAAAACTTTTGACAGTGTCAGTCATGTCAAAGGACGACTTGACCTACAGCGAGGCTATTCAGAAGGCCAGTGCCTCCATCACTCGCTTTCCTCTCATCCCGATCAGAGGAGTTCCTCTCATGAGCTACATCGCCAATAACTGGGACTCCATCTGGACTTTCCGTCCTGACCCCTCAGACCTGCTCATTGCCACCTACCCCAAAGCAGGTATTGAAACAGCTGCTTCCGGATCAGTTTTGGACACAGAATGTTCTTGTGTGTGCACGCATTTTTATTCAAGCTCTGTTACTGTTTGATAACTTGATGTATTTTTGCTTTCATTCATTTTCATCTTTTGTATGAAGATATTTTGCTGCACACATTGAGTAATAATCATATCTGAAATATGATGTATAAACCTCCAAGTAGGTCATATATGAAATATCTGTAAAATTAGTTTGTATTCAACTTTACGAAACAATATACAGTTCGGCATCTAATCAGAGGAGCAAAAACATCTCATGTACATCTGCAATAAAAGGGCTTGATGAGAACATGCTAAGATCATACTAAAAGTTAATGTGTTAGTTATTTTGGTGAAAGTTTAGATTGGGATTTCTCCTCAATGTGTTCAAAACATGGACTATATTCTATTCACTCAACTCAGTGTTCATTTGTGTCTTGGGGACGTAAGGGACCACATGGACCCAGGAGATAGTTGACCTGCTTCTTCACAACGGAGATGCCGAGGTCTGCAAACGAGCTCCCACACCAGTCCGCATTCCTTTCCTAGAGATCTGCTCCCCCCCACCCATCCCCTCAGGTGTGTATACAAGTTTTAGTCAAGTACAGTGTTCTATAGGGGTCGAGTATTTAAGAACAAGTTGAGCTGGTTCCTCTTCACCCCCTATTTCCCTCTGCACCTTCTATCCAAAACACTAACCTCAAGTGCATTCTGTGTCGTCCAGCAATGTCAGAGCACACAAATCCATTTCCTGGAAGAATGTTTTCATAACTGCCTGTTTCTTCAGCCTGAATCAGGGTCAATGAGCTATTAACCCATAAACATTTCCTTCAGTGCCAAATGGCCTGAGTGACAGATTGAATTTGGCACCATGTGAAGAGTGCGGTTTCCATGGGTGAAAAAGAAAGAAACAGAAAGTCAATGTAGATTTTCACATAGGTGGACAAACTGCAAAAAGCTATCAGAACAAGTAAACGGGTGTATTTAAGCTTCGAAAACTCACTTCGCCTGAACACCTCATGTACAAACACTTTCCAACGTGGTTCTGTTTAACTGTTTAGTATGTAGCTAATCGTTAACTTTGTCATTCTGCTGTTTGGTGCTGGGCAGCAGTCAGTCGGTTTATCAGTTATTTACCTAGAAGTGGCTGCCTATGGGGATGAGGGAAGCGGCTTAGACTTAAAGAAACAGTGTCGCATTTTGACAGCCAGCAATGAATTAGCTTTATTATAGGTTTATTGAATCATTTTAAATTAATCTGTACAAAAAACATTAAGTGTAAAAGCATCTTGGCCAGGACTAGTGACTTCCTGGAGTCTTGAAGTCACCATCGACATCACCCATAGGTTTCTGAAGAGCTTTTGTGAAGCTCAGTGTGGTGGCTCAAAGATGTGGAGCGTTGATGGACCTAAGGTGGGCTGAATGACACCTGGGCTCTCAAACAAGCCTCACAGAATTCAAACTCAGCTGATATGTGCTATTACAACACGCTTTTGATTGAGGATTCATTAAGAAATGAAACTATAAGAAAAAATGTCTTGGAAAAAAAAGGACACTTCTCATGAGAAAAGGGCGGATGTTTGAGCACCATCTGGGGTCCATCAGTGTGCATGCTCGACAAAACATGAGCAACTACCAAGGAAAACAATGAGACAGCTTAGAGCTGCGAAGCTGTTGGATGTCTAGTATTCTTTGTCTGTGGTTATGAGTGACTTTATTTCAAAATGAAAACAACATCCTGCGCCAGCTGCAATATATTTTTGGCTGTTTTCCCGTACAACTACCTACCACAAAGCAGTAAAAAGCAATAATACTATCAGCTTTATATTGACATTGTGTCTGATGTTTGTCACCATACAGCCAGTCTAATCTAGCTACACCCAGATGACGTAACCTGCATATTGTATTACACACTGGCGGAGATCTGCACTATTTTACTTGCCAGATATTTGCTCTCAAAAAGTAACTGGAGTTGGCAATTGCGTTGTGAGTTACCCATCTCAGTGAACTGGATAGAGTGGGATATATAGAAGCATAACATGGCATGTGTTGCAGCTATTTCATATGTTTGTATTCTTTTCCCTGAACTCGTATTTCAGGTCTTGATCTTCTGAAGACTAGGGATCCACCAAGAGTTATAAAGACACACCTTCCTTTTCAGTTGGTGCCTCCCGGATTTTGGGAAAACAAGTGCAAGGTGAGACTCGACGTGTCACCTGAGAGCAAAATCCTGCAGTGAGTTTTACTGCGCACTGAACAGTAAATGTGTGTTAATGGGATGAAAGGTTCGTGATACAATGCACGTAAATTAGGTAAGAGGTGAACAATACAATGCAATGCAGCTGCCTTATTAGATTACCCATTGTCTTTATTGTTCTTTTAAATCCCCTTTTATATATTGCCCTGCCCTAGGTGATCTACGTGGCACGCAATGCCAAAGACAACATGGTGAGCTACTACCACTTTGATCGTATGAATCTGACTCAGCCTGAGCCAGGGCCCTGGGACGGCTACATCGAAAAGTTCATGCGAGGACAATGTAAGTAGATAACATTCCTGAGAGTCATCTAACCCCCAGTTAAGTTATTTCTGTGACGCAAAGCATCTAACCAGCTTCACCTTGTTTGTTTATCTTTTCGGCCAGCCAGAGATTTTAGGGTTTTTTTTCTAACCATGAAAACATTAAAAAGACATGAGTTTCCCCCCGTGATGACTATGGCAAAATTAGCAGCACCCTGCTGTAGCGTGATGGCAAAGCCAGTCAGAAGAAAACGTTCCTTCAGATCTTCAAAGGATTTTCAAGTGGTGTATTTTTATACTTCTTTGGCGTCTAATTTCCATCAATAAACCAGCTGCTACAGGGGCATTTTCAGGGTTTTTGTGTTGAGACCTTGCTATCCATTTTGTTTTTTGTATAGTTGAGGACCCTTTGCGAAAGCTCAGGTTTTTGGAAGTATGTCAAACTGTCATCAAACTTGTTTGATATGGCTGTTTATAAGTTGTAACATCTTTTGGGTTGCCAGATATGTGAAAAAAAACCCCTCAAACTGGTGTTTAACCTTCTGCAGAATGGATCTTTAAATCGCTATGGTCATTTCTCTAATGTACTGTTAGAACATTTGCTTTCTGGAAAAGGGCGCTGCAGCACCTGAAACAATGAATATTTGCAACTGCAGACCTTATTGACTGTTGTTAAACAATTTATAAATGACTTATTAAAGTAGCTATTATATATATCTTTTTTTTAATTTTAATAATGAAAAACAACTTGTCTACTTGCATATGAAAGAAACTGTAGCAGTAAACTTAGAGATAAGCTGAAGTTCTACAGAACTTTTTTTTTTTTTGCCTCTTTCAGCTCGTTGTTTTGGTTTTTCCAACAGCAACTTTATTGTTTTGGTTCATAACACCATAGCTTTTTTCAGATCTGTTTAACACAGTGGAGCCTTTAGCCACTAAAGAGCCAGATATTTCCTGGTAGGTGCTGGTAGAGTGGTCATTGCAAGTGTCTCACTAACAATCCTATTCAGGCATTTTTCCACCACCTACTATGTTGGACTGTAAACAAAAAAAATAAATGATCTAAGAGGCGATGGATGATTTACATAATGTTGTAAAATATGAACAAGCTGTTAATACGTAAATTTGGGAGTAAAGTTTCCTTTAAAGTTCCTCAATGAATTTGGTTTATAGTGTCATGGGGCTCCTGGTATGACCACGTGAAAGGTTACTGGGTGGAGAGAGAGAAGAGGAATATCCTCTATCTCTTCTATGAAGACATGAAAGAGGTAAGAAGAACCCGTGGGCCTTTCTATGACATACAGTATTACAACCAAGTAAGTAAGCATGTTGTGCATAACTCCTGTCGTCATGTTTACTCCCCCAAGAATCCTCGGCGTGAAGTGGAGCGCATCATGAAGTACATGGACTTGTCAGTCTCCGATGAGGTCATCAGTAAAATTGTGGAGCTCACGTCGTTTAAGAACATGAAGGAGAACCCGATGGCCAACTATTCCTGCGTCCCAGCACCTGTTTTCGATCACTCCATCTCACCCTTCATGAGAAAAGGTGCTCCAGTCTGCTTTTTGTCCAAACGATTCAAATCATCACAGCTCTAGGTTTCAAATTTGGATGAGTGATGTGGATTCAGTGATTACGGTGTCACATCTCATCTCATCTCACAGCACACAGAGAGGAGGGCTGACAAAACTCCATCAGTGTCTTGTAATAAAATGCAGTTTAATCAATCCCTCTGTCAAACTTGACTTTGTAAAGCACAGTAGTGCCCCCTAGAGGTTCCTGGCTCTCTTGCCTTTGCCTCTGTTTTTTTTTTTTATGCTCAATATTCCTGAATTTTGTCTTATCTTTTAGATAATTATTCAAGTCCCTAATTTGTTGGTTTTGCTGTAGTTTTTCTAATTTTGTAGTATCATAATTGACTTAAAAAAAAGTTTTGTTCTATTTTCCAGCCACAAACAAACACCTCAGGCTCTAGTAAATAATGACGGGCATTACTCTGACATTTTGTAAATCAATTAATTAGAAAATAATTGGCTTGGTAATTGTAAAATCAAAAAAAAGTTCATTCTTCAACAAGCTGATGTTTTGGTGAAAATAATAATAATTTTAGAACCTTCCGGTTGCAACATGTTGTCGATTTATAAATCATTGTTCCGTATTTTCTTCCTTTACAGGTGAAGTAGGCGATTGGAAAAACCATTTCACACCCGAGCAATCAAAGACGTTTGATGAAGATTACGAAAAGCAAATGAAAGACGTCGACATACCGTTCAGAACCCTCATCTAACGGATTTTGGGATTTAAAAATTGAAGCAGCTCTGCAAACCAAAGACTGATAAACGGACACTGTGCGGCACTCAGAGGGCAGAAATGCTGTCTGAATATTTGGCCTGAGCTTAAAAACCAAAATGATTGAAGACGAATTTGTTTGACTCACTGTAATCACTGTAATCTCCTGATGCGTGGATACTAAGAACCATTAAACCATCAATAAAAATGTGCTCCACAATTCAAGTACATGAGTTTGTAATCATCACTTTATTGCAGCTTATCAAGTAAACAATATATAAGACCAAAAGTGTTGTGACTGAGTGGACATGCCCATTTTATGTCATGAGACCTCCAACAGAGTCTGCTGACTGCATAGAGCCTATAGAGAGAGCGCTGGCAGCTGGAGGCATGTGGTGTTTCTGCCCATATATGAAGTCATTTTGCAACCCTACACCACACTGTACAGAGCCCAGCCAAAGCAGGGAGGCTGCACGAGACACGAGCAACAAAGGCTAGAATAAAAATAATGAGCTGGAAAGTCAATCATATGAAAATGGACAGAGGACACAAAAACACAACAGCTGAGGATATCCAAGTTTAACAAAAAATCACTTTTAATACATACTTTATTTCTTAGAATAAAATCTTAAATATTTTAATACTTTATCGACAGGGACAGACTTCCCTTCATTTTAATTCAATCTCCTTCCCTATATAGAGGCTATGTTTATGTAGATTTTTTGTTGTCTTTTTTGTATTTTTTTTGGTACATTTTCCTGTGTTTTCTCCTTTCTCTTCTACTGGTTGGCTCACTAGAAACTCCCTTCTTTGGTTTTGATCTTCCTTCCCCTCTTCCTCTCCGCCTCTTTCTCTCCAACCCTTAGGATCCTCTTCTACATGTCTATTTAGCTTCTGTTTCTGGTGAAGAGAAAAAAGGATGTCAGAAAGGGGGGGAAAAACTATTTCAGAAATGGAAACCAACACAATGACCCGTTTGACAAATGAAACAAACACGTTGGAGCTAAACGCGCTAAAAAAGCATGATGCCATCAACATTAACATTTACATTTACATTTAGTCATTTAGCGGACGCTTGTCTACTACTGCAAGCTACTGCCAGTAGTGGAACAGCGGGAAGCCATTTTGCTTTTTAACTGCCGGCAGCAGTTGAGGAGCGATGCCATAGTGTTGCTGTGTTTACATGAGAGGAACATGTAAAGAGCTCAGGCCTGGGTCAAACTAGTTTTGGAAATATCCGATTTAAAGCTACAGAGTACTTTTAACTTTTGGTTAGGTAGGGTGTTATTCACGGGATGGAATTTAATCCCAGTGATGAAGATCATTAAATGGGATAAACTCTAACTACCCGGCCCTCAAAGTGGAAAAGAAGAGTAAGTTTAATGTAATAAATGCAATAAAATCGGATTCCTCTACAGAAAACACAATTCTCCAGCAAGAACTATTTGATTTGCACGAACAGCATGGCACAATATAATAATAAACACAATATAGTGTAGTTACAAGCATATATAAGGATATTTTACGTTTTTATAAAATACATTATTTTAAAACACACTCTAATCTCTCCTAAGACACATCTTAGGTGATTAGATTTGATTGATTGAACTACATCAGTAAACACTCAAAACGTTTTTTATCTCCTTACAAATACAATATAATATGTTTATGCAGTCTATGTATGTGCTGCTCGTTAATGCTAAATGGGAGGGTTAAAATAAAGTGTTGCCAAAGAGGTTTTGTGGGACACCGACCATTTCAAGTGACACAGAAACAACTGACAGCGACAGCAGCAGCTCAGAGGTGATTAGCTCACTGTCTGAGGCGTCTCATGAGGCGGTACAACATCAGAAATGACAAGAGCTCAAAGGAGGACAGCAGCACTGAGAGATCTCCCCGTTTGTTAGTCATCGTGCCACCTTGTCCAATTTGTGGCAGATGTTGGATTCTTTTTTTTTTTTAAATGACATTGTTATGTAGCAGGGAGAACCCAAAGTTCCACATCCACAGGAGAGTCATCAGAAATACAGTAGACATCAGAGCAGGAACAAACGCAACATAACAAAACAAACTACAAACCACACAGTGATAGTGACAGAATACCTTGCTTTAGTTACAGGCTAAAGTTGGTGGGTTGACTGAATTTACTCTGTAAATCAACAAAAAGGGTTAAATAAGTTAATGATGAATGGAGAGAGGACAGAGGAGAGAGATGAATGATGATCAAGGCATTATGAAACAGGGATTATGAACTTATGATGATTCATAGAAAGATGAAAAGATGAAATGACAATACAGGATGAAGAAAGATTACACTAAATTAAAATACTAATGAAGAATTAGCAAAACAAAAGAAAAGAAAAAAGATGACACTATTAATACATTCAAATTATATTACAGATTCAAATTTGAATCAAAGTTGAATCAAGTTTGAATCAAAAGTGATTCAAACTGTTTTTAAATTTTTAGGAAATAAGGTACATCATTGTTTTGTTTTTTAATATGTTAGAATGAATGTGACAAACTGCAAGGCTACTTACTCTCAACGTAGTTGCGAGCAACAAACTTCAGCACTTCATCAATGGCGATGACAGGGAAGGAAAGCTTCAGGACAACAAGCCACTGCTCTACACTCAGATGAGTCAACTTGAAGATCATCTGGTGAGGGAGGAAAAGGGTGGGAGTCAGAAACTACAGTGGAAAGCAACCGCAACAAAAACTACTGTAGGACGACACTTCAATAAAATCTTCAGAACGGGGAGATTCACACACGCAGCTCTTAAGTCAAACTGTAGGGAGCACTGGTGTCTGACTTACGGGCATAGGGTCAACATAGATGATCATGAAGTGCAGGGACATGGAGAGGGACATGGCAGCGAGCAGCCAGAAGTTGCTCCATGGGGGCATGCGCACCAGAGACTGGTTCTCAGACAAGCTTGAAGGAGAAAAAAGGAAATTATGTTAGTATAAATGTCTGTGCTACCTGAAGCGTTTCATTAAAAGCAGAATCTACTGTCATTTCAAAATAAATTACCTGTTGAGAGCGTTGCACATCTCAATGGTGACCAGCACGGACAGAGCCATGGTCATGGGGGAGCAGGCCTCAAAGATCTCGCAGTCAAGACCGGCGAAGTCCTCATTCTCATCGTGGCACTGCATGAAGTGGGACTGCACGGAGGAAAGGTGAGGTTATTCACTGTCTGCATGTGAGTGTTTGTGAAGGACAAAATGAAAAGAGAGACAATCACTTACCAGCTGGTAGTAGCTGACTTGGGGACCAGTGGGATCGTACAGGAACCACCAGGCAGCACCACCAACGGTGGCGGCACCGACGTATCCTGGAAGAAAAGGTGACGGCATCAGTGTAGGCTAGTGTTTTTCCTGAATTTAAACAAAGTCTGAAACACACAAACTCAGTTCTACATACCACCAATAGCCATGTATCTGAAGAACAGCCAGCCAGAGATCAGGGGCTCCTTGGGGGAACGTGGGGGCTTGCCCATGATGTCCAGATCAGGGGGGTTGAAGCCCAGAGCAGTGGCGGGCAGACCGTCAGTAACCAGGTTGACCCACAGCAGCTGGACGGGGATCAGAGCCTCGGGCAGACCCAGAGCAGCAGTCAGGAAGATACTGTTGGGAGCGTTGAGAGCCGTGGTTAGACACAGAAAGGAAGATGGCGTTTAAGTCTGGATCAGAGCGTAAATATGTTACGCCACTCACCAGACGACCTCACCGACGTTGGAGGAGATGAGGTAGCGGATGAACTGCTTCATGTTGTTGTAGATAGCTCTGCCCTCCTCAACAGCAGCCACAATGGAAGAGAAGTTGTCGTCAGCCAGGACCATCTCAGAGGCAGACTTGGCAACGGCAGTGCCAGAGCCCATGGCGATGCCAATCTCGGCCTTCTTCAGGGCAGGGGCATCGTTCACACCATCACCAGTCTGGGGTGAGAGAACAGGATGTTAAATCGCTCTCAAACTACACACACGTGCAGGACTACATGCATTATGACAGGTTTTGGGTACACTATGCTTACCATAGCAGTAATATCATCATAACCCTGCAGGTACTCCACAATCTTGGACTTGTGGGCTGGCTCCACACGGGCAAAGCAGCAAGCTCTGCGCACAGCCTCGGACTGTTCGTGAAGGGGCAGATCGTCAAACTCACGTCCGGTGTAGGCCCTGCCAGAAACATCCTCATCCTCGGAGAAGATGCCAATACGACGGCAGATAGCGATAGCGGTTCCCTTGTTGTCACCTGAAATACAGAGATACGGAAGTTTGGGTCTGATGTTGCTAATGTGTAAAACAAATATTTTGCACCACAGGGAATAATGTTTTAAACGTTGTCTACTGTAGATACAAATGATTCACCCCATTCATATTACTAACCAGTGATCATAATGACACGGATTCCAGCAGCCCTGCACAGCTCAATGGAGCCAGTGACCTCCTTACGAGGGGGATCCAGCATACCAACGCAGCCAACAAAGGTCAGGTCAGTCTGAGGAGAGAAACATGAATGATGTCATTCAAATCAAAGTTTTCACTACCTGTATCCACATATTTCAGTGTAAAGTCTGTCAGGTTCTCACCTCATAATCGGCAAACTTGGTTGAGTCCTCAAAGTTCATCTCTTCCATCTTCAGTGGGGTGTCACGGGTGGCCAGAGCCAGGCAACGCAGGGTATCACGGCCGGTACCCCAGTCCCTGATAACAGCCATGATCTTCTCCTTGATGGCATTGGTCAGGGGAACACGGGTGGTGCCAACACGCACATATGCGCACCTGTCAATCACACCCTCGGGGGCACCCTGGAGAGAAAACGGGACGATTGTTTTGTGTCATGTTGGAATGTTTCAGAGTGTCTGACCAAAGGCTGTGAGAATGAGGAAAGCAAGAGAGAAACTTACCTTCACAAACATCTTGGCGCCACCATCACCCTTGGTGGGAGTGCAGTACACGGACATGGACTTCCTGTCACGGGAGAACTCAAGAGTGACGTTCTTCTTCATGAGATGCTTGATCACCTGTTGAAGAACAAAGAGATAAATGTGTACTCACTTCACCACAAACTGACCTTAATTAACAACACATTATCCTCAACATGTGACAACAAAAGCAGGAAACTTACAGTGCAGCAGGCGTTGGCTCTCTCAATCCTGGACAGGTTCTTCACGTTGGAGTTGAAGACATTCATCTTCTCAACCAGGCAGGACAGGGCAGTCTCAGTAGCCTCACCAACCTTCTCATAGATCTTCTTGCTCTGGAGAAACGAAGGGTGATGGAAAGATTTGGTTAAATTGTGCAAAGGCCACAAGGTTCCGGCATAGTAAATATATTGCAGGACTTTATGGCTTCACCTCGTTGTAGTCCAGAGAGGAGTCATTGCACAGGGCGCAGATGGTAGCCAGCTCAACAAGGCCGTCGTATGCGCTGCAGTTGGTCTTAGCACCACCCTGGGAACTGAAACAGAGAATTACAAAAAAAATTAGACTTGTACATCACATGCACCTAAGACTGATGCTGTATTTGAATTGAGGACAAAGCAACTTACACCTCGCCCTCAGGGGTGTACTTGGAGCCAGAGATATCGAAGGCATCAAGGTCAACATGGTCGCCATCAACAGTTTTGACAATGAACATCTGTGGCAGAGGAAAGGAAGAAAGTTTTAATCATGTCCAAGATAGTTTTGTAGACAAACTGTCGACAACACAGTTTCCTTTTAGAGTGTGAATAACTTTTGATACCCACCTTGGTCACACACATCTGGTTGGTGGTGAGGGTGCCAGTCTTGTCGGAGCAGATGACGGAGGTGCAGCCCAGGGTCTCCACAGAGGGCAGGCTTCTGACAATGGCATTCTTCTTGGCCATACGGCGGGTACCAAGGGCCAGGCAAGTGGTGATGACAGCGGGCAGACCTGAGAGACATTGGTGAAAACTGTGAGCGTGATGAACAAGCCGCGGAGGAACAAAGAGTCCCTTTCCAGTTTGATGGCGTGCTTCCCTTACCCTCAGGGATGGCAGCCACAGCCAGAGCGACAGCAATCTTGAAGTAGTAGACAGCACCACGGATCCATGAGCCACCGTGGACGGGGTCGTTGAAGTGGCCAATGTTGATGGCCCAGACGGCAACGCAGATCAGGGAGATAACCTTGGACAGCTGCTCGCCGAACTCGTCCAGCTTAGCCTGCAGAGGAGTCTTCTCCTGCTCGGTGGCGACCATCTGGTCACGGATCTTGCCGATCTCAGTGGAGACTCCGGTGGCCACAGCAACACCAATGGCCTTGCCAGCAGCGATGTTGGTGCCCTACAGAGAAAAGAAGAAGAGACGGGTAAGAAGAAGGAAAAATGAGGTAAGGAGTAAGGGGAAAAAAATTGAATATTGATGTTTGTAAAGCACTCACAGAGAAAAGCATGTTCTTCTTGTCCTGGTTGACAGCTCTGGGGTCAGGGACAGCCTCATTGTGCTTGATCACACTGACAGACTCACCTGAGAGAGACAAAACAGTAAATTAACTTAAAACTGCAAAAGGATAAAAGACAGAAAACGCCACACATATTAGGCAGGTTTAAGTTTTCTTGAAAGCTCACCAGTAAGGATGGACTGGTCAACACGCAGGGTGGTGGACTTGATGGAAACAATCCTGATGTCAGCGGGGACTTTGTCACCAACTGTGGAAATCACAGAAAAGCCATGATTAAAATGAATCCTTGTATTATTTTTTTAATTGTTTTATTTTATTTACAAAAGAGAATGCATAAATATTGTTTTTATTTACTTATGAAATGTTAAATAAAAGCAACTACGGTGGCTACGCTACTTTCTCTCAGGAAATCTCTTGTTTTTAATTATTTTTGCGCCTCCATGACATTGAAGCTAATTCATTAAACAAAGAAGTTACTCCAAATTTAGAGTCAAATGCTCAGAATAACTTTCTATTCTTAATCCATCGGGATTTCATAATGAGACAGAGCCTAAACTGACACATGCACGGCCCAATGAAAGTAAACCGCACATGGTCGGGGGTGGGGACAGTCAGCTAGAGAGGCAACAGGTGTACACTGACAAATGAACAGAAGGGGGCAATGGCAGGGAGGGGAGAAGAGGTGCGGCAGGTGCTAGTGAGGGTATTTATACTCCTGATTTTGCTTTCCTTCAGTCAGCATGTTTTCACAGCAGTGCTACTCCATCTCGCCATGCTCGCGTTGCCTTAAAAAGACACAAGGCTTTGCTATCAGCTTTTGCCAGACACAAATATCCTGAATTTGTGTCTGTTTGTCTTTACCCTCAACAGTAACTCACTTTTCCTTTAGCCAACAGAGACAACCAATGAACAGTCTTGTTTGAACATTTCTTACCGGACACCTCCACAATGTCTCCAGGGACAATTTCTCTGGCCTTGATCATCTGCACACTCTTTCTGTCAGAACGGTAGACTTTGCCCATCTCAGGCTCGTACTCCTTGAGAGCCTCGATGGCATCTTCAGCATTACGCTCCTGTGTCACACACAGACAGAAGGACGTGGTCATTAAAAGGTCAGAAATAAGTGAAGAGGCGTCAGCTGAAATAACAAAACAAAACAAAAAAAAATCGAATGCACGCGTACAATAAACTGACGTCAGCGCTTGTTTATCCTTGCCTCAATGTAAACCATACTCATTTTGACCTTGGTCTGGCATTCGCAGTGTCCTCTAACGGGCTTTGAGGCATTGCACACCGATACACAACCTACCGATGACACACGAGTAGGTCAGATTTATGATCTGATGGGCGCTATTCCATCTGAAGGGACCAAATGTTGTATTTTGTCTTTTTGCTCCAATAAATACCAATCAGAACGTGTGGAGTGGAGTGGAGGGGTAGAAAGTGACGGAAAAGTACATGCTGTGATCATCAAATTTGATCTGGGACGCACAGCATGAATCTTCCAATCGCAGGGTGCCAAAGTCAGTTCTGTTTCTCGATGAATAAAAACACAAACGAAGCAGCTGATTTTGACACCCGGCGGGGATCTGATAACAGCAATGTTCCCATAGTTACTGATGCCTGACAGCAGTGCCATTGCATACATGTAGGACAGCATGACTTGCACGATGTAAATCATGCATCACCTGCTACCCTGCAGGTCAAAACATAAACTCGGCCTGCAAATAAGTGCTAAGTTAGCTAGTTTCTACATGTTCTGGAACTGAAGTTAAATGAATAATGTTGTTTATTTAGGATTTACTCTGTGTCGTAACAGCAAGCATAGAGGGCCCACTAACTATTTTGAGCTTCCAAGCTGTAAAAGTGATAGTGTTACAGTTGTGCAACCACGTCTGGGTAGAAAACATGACACTAGCTGGAACCTGTGTGCTTTCTGTCATCATGTCTAATTACGCAACGTGCCGGGCCTGGTCACTGACCTGCCACACTCCAACAACGGCGTTAGCGATGAGGATAAGAAGAATGACAAAGGGTTCCACAAAGGCGGTGACGGTCTCCTCACCTTCCTCGAACCAGGCCAGCACCTGAGGTCAGAGTGGAAAAGAGGAAATCAGCGACAGCGGGCCTGAGAAACATGAACTTCTCTGCTTAATGTGCTATATATTTGCATTGTGCCTGATTGAAAAGACGCCTACATAACCTTTGAATAATAAGAGATTTTCAGGGATTGTGCAGGCTGCCGTGCCACATAGCATAGTATAAAATAACGTGTACAAATAAAAAATGGTATGGTGATTGTATAGATGTGTTAATGCCTGTTTTGGTGGTATTTTTGTGTGTTATATTATAATTACAAATTGATATAAACTTGATCTCAGTGTCCCATAACTCCTTGCTCCCTCCGACTTCAACCCTCTCTCTGTGGAGGTCCTTCGTTCCTTCCTTCAGGCCTGACCTTTCCCGAAGGATTCAGTTTCTCCTCTCCTTTCTTAAAATAAACCCTTACCCTTCAGCCCCCCTATACTTCCCTGACCCCCATCTCTCACTGGCTCCTCAATATTCGCCTTCTAAGGCCATCATGACAGCTGCCCGAAGGGGTGAAAGCTGGGCATAGGAATTAATACACCTCCTACAAGCCCTCGCAATCTGTCTCCCTCCTCTCAAGTTGTCGTCCTCAAAAATACACAGAGGGGCAGAGTGGTTAAGTTCTCTGGACAAAGTGACCAGACAGACGTGATGAAGTGCACGTTTAAAGTTGAATGCAATTAACTAACTGTTACAAGATGGCAGCCGAGAACATTTAAAGAGCCAGAGATTATTGTGGCATAAATGTAAATGTGAGAAAACTGATTTGTGGTCAGGTGAAGTGTCTGATCTCCACGTGATGTCTGCGTCTTGCGGATATTTGTTGCTACTATTATGTCCACTACAAATCCTACTACTGCTATTTGAGTTTAAAACGCACATGACAGAAATAACCGCGGCTTTAAATTACTGATGTTTTCTTTTTTTAAACACGTGTGTACTTACAAAAGAGATGCAGGCAGCCAGCAGCAAGATCCTGACGAGCAGGTCCTCGAACTGCTCAACAATCAGCTCCCAGATGCTCTTACCTAAGAGAGACAAAGTCACAGAGATAAAGAACGAAGAGGAATCAGTGGATAATTTATCACGAAATATGAATGTGGTTATAAAATATGCAAGTGAACGTGCTTTGCAGTGCAAAGGGAAGACTTTTTAGTATGGATTTGTGATCTTATGTTGCCAAAGACGATGGTAAAAATCTAAACTGTCATGGAGTATGTGAGTGTCAAGTAATCAAAAAACAGCCTGCATGTTTTATTACAACCCTTCTGTAGATGAGGGGCAGATTAAAGTATTATCGATAGTCTTCCCATCTGGGTCAAATCAGCTGTCTGGAAGTTCTTTACATATTTTGCAAATGTGGCAGGATAAACACTTACCCTCCTCAGCGGGCAGCTCTGGGGTCGGACACAAGGGGGACGGAGGAGAAAGAGGGGGTGAAGACAGAAAAGAGAGGAGAAAGAATGGTTAGTTAAACGCATAAACACTCACAAAAGCAAGACGGCGCTCACTGGAGAGCCTTTTCAACCAAAACCGTGGAAGAGCTGTTGCAATAAACCTGAAGATCTTTGGCTTGTGCGCGTTTCACACTTTTGTGGCTTTAAGCGCTGTGCCTCTGCTTTTCAACTTCCTTTGACTTCGAACCTCCTAACTCTCAACGCAGATTACAAATTCCTTAATTTGCAAACACAAAATGAAACTTTATGTTTAACAGCAGCTCATTAAAGTGACCCAAGGCAACAGAGACATCGCTGTGAAGACAAGAACGTTGCTGCTTTTGAACTAGAATACCACATTACAGAGCCTTTGCTCTCTAATTCGCCATTCCACCGGTTATTGATTAGCAATCATATCGGGGGTCATTTAGTCATAATCCATCTAAGGACCTCCCCTTTTTACCCTGCCTAAAATTATCCATCTCTCCTGTTAACCCCCACCCCATATATCACCCAGGAAGCTTCTTGAGCCATCACCTGTCTCTCTCGCTCTCCAGCCATCTTCTTTGGCTATCTTTAAATAGCTCTTCAAAGCCCTCAAAGTCTCTGCTTCTCAATGTCTCTGCATTTCTACCAGCTGTTGCAACTCCTCTCTAAAAAAGCATCACATGCAAAAAAACTCAACCCAGCCTGACCCAACAAGTATCCCATCAACTCCGCTGGTGTTGACTCAGGAAAACACTCAGGAGGAACTGTCCTAGCGAAAAGTACCTGGTTGAATGCAAACACCCAGATCTTTTCTTTAACTGTGCAGACTGAAGTTTCTCTATGTGGCCTAGTCACCAAACAGTTACTTTGTGAGTCTTTCTTTTCTCAGTAGGCCCTTCACCCCTCCACCCCTTCCCAGATGCCCCGCTCTCTCACCATTAAAGCCATACTTGTCCAGGTTCTTCTTGAACTGGTCGGGGGTGAGGCCAGTGTTCTCATTCACCCCGAAGTAAGCCAGGCAATCTGCCGGCGGCTTTGTGTGTGCGTTCTCCATCCTTTCTGGATAGACAAGGGATTTCCTGTCTAACCGTGCCTATCCGCGCTCTTTTACTTCTTGGATGTTCTCTGCAGTTTATGGTCCACCACCCTCCTAGAAGTGTGGCACCCTCCTAATCAAGAGTGCTGGTCTGACAGAAAGAGCGAATAAGTGCATACATGCTCAGGGTTTTATACCACCAAAGGGCTCAGGATTGGTGGACACCCCACTGACACACGCCTCCAAATTCCAGCCTGGGAGGACAAGGTGGGGTGGGGGAGGTCGGGTGGTCACGGGTGGGGCTTGAGGTGGAGCAGTGGGGAGGTGAGATGGTGGACTTGGACAGGAACTGGGGACAAGGCTTGGATTTGGAAAGGAGGTAATGCAGGAGAGTGGTGCAAGGGGCTACAGGGGGTTAAGGGAAGGAGCGGGGGGGTTGGGGGGGTTGGGGGTCGCACTGTGGATGAAAATGAGATCTGTTTTTGGAACATGCATGGTCAGTGGAATAAGACGAAGGGAGAAGGTGAGAGAGTGAGACAGGAGATCATCTAGAGCAGTGGAGGAGGGGTGGGGGCACATTGAGTGACGGCTCAACTGGTTTCTGCTGAGGAAGGTGGCTGAGCCAGAGAGAGAGAGAGAGAGAGAGGAGTGAGAGACTGAAGAAGGGACACGGTGAACCAATAATTAAGCACAAGAATTAGCTGGCGCTTTTACAAGGACAACGTGAGGCAGACATGTCGGCACATTTAGACATGAAGTTCTCACATCAAAACCTGAAATCAGAACTGCATCGTCTGCCGTCACCGGCAGGTGCATATTTATCCAAAGCTCTGCACGGCCAATAACCACTTATCCTAAGAGAAACACCAGACCTGATGATAAACCTAGTTAAGTAAGACATGGGAATGATAAAGGACAGAAGAAAGTGCAGTAGAGGAATGATCGCTAGGGGATAGGAATCTCAAGGGGACAGCCAGACTGACACACTATCGCACCACAGAGGAAAAGCCCCGGGAGGATCAAGTTTTATTTCTCTTTTTTTTATGAGGAAGAGAAGGCAGCCGGGGGAAATATGGCACAGCTTATGTGAATGCACGACACGATGCAGCCGCAAATTGTAATTGAGGGAGGCACAATGGCCTCTTGTGGTGGATGTAGAGCATTGAATGTTGTTCACAAGTAAGAACGCAGAATTTAAAACTCCAATTATCCGTAAATATGTGTGTTTCAGCTTGACTTTTGATTATTTGCTCCCTCTCGTTTGACTGAATATTTCACGTCTCTGGCAACAACACACCGCTTAGCTTTCATATAGTAAAAACTTAATATATTCGATATAAAACATAACGTTGGACACCGACTGTGTTGATTTATTATTTGTTTTAACAGCAGTAAACAGCAGTAAACAGACTGCTGGGTGGTGCAGAGTCCTCTGTGGACAGGAATTCAAGATGCCATGAGAACAGCAGTGGTCGCTGCTCATCATGATTGACAGCTACAGGACACATTTTTGCTGCAATCTATTTATTACTGCCATGTGTTGTTCTGTTGTGCAGTGTCACAGTGTAATTTGTTGTCAGTGTGAAACAGGCTTTGCTCCAAAAAATAAATAAATAAAATTTTTAAAAGGGCAGTTATTGCATAACAAGTTGCGTTCTCAAAAGTTTATTTTTGGTCAAACTGCTCCAAGAAAAAAATCCTTCTGTGTCAGCCATCTGTACATTGATGATTGGTTTCGCCATTAGATTTCGTTTGGACGTCACTGTCACTTAAAATGTGTCCGTCTGCGACTAACTGGATGGGGAGAAAATTTAAAAAAATGTCAAACAAAGTTTGCTTGACAAAAAAAATAAATAAATAAAGACAATATATTTTTTTCTCTGGGATACAGTGTAGTGGATCTATACTTCAACAGATAACATGTGAGTGGTGTGTCATTTGAACTAATTTAAATATGATTTTACTGAGACTAAATATTAATGATGTGACCTTCTGCATCGTCCTGTGATTGTTGCAGGGAGCTGTGACAGAGAAACACCCGCAGCACACTGACTGTATTTGGGCATCTGAATAACAACACGGCCGGTCCTCAAATGTTTCCTAAATCCTAAAGTTACACCCATAGTTCAAGTGATGATTTTCACAACTGCCCTGTGAACATAATGATTTACACGACCTCAATGACTCACATCACGGTGTGAACAACCATAAAGTGAGCTTTAGGGCCCCCGCCCCCCCACACTAGCTAAAAGAAAGTTACAAAAAAAACGATTGTTGGTTCTTCACATGATATGATTTATTTTATAATTTTATTTATAAAATATTTTTTCTGTTATGCTGACAGTGAAAAAGCTTCGGCATTTGTACTGTCCTGTAACTGGCATTGTATTTACAGAAAGAATAATATATATATTATACACACACACAAGGAATAAAAGCAGTCCTTAAACAGACTCACTAACTTGCTCAAGGACACTCCAGCATGGGGGCTTTAACTCAGGTCGCCCGGCTGAAGGACGGATGCTCTAGTTGCAAGGACGTTCATGGATTGTAAGCGAGTCTGTCTGTAATATTTGTGTGGAAATAAAGCTTTAAGGTTTAAAAATGTTGATAGACGTAGGACATGGTTCAGTTTTATTGCGATTGTTGGTGTCTTCCCAAATAAATGGGCTAAGCGTCTTTATACAACATTAAAATATTATACATAGAGATTTATTTATCGTCTTTGTTTATACGTTTCATGTATCTAAACCACAGATATTTGCAACATGTGTTCAATCCATTACTGTTTAGACACAACTGTGAGCGCATATTTACAGTACGTACATTATTAGCTCCTGGTAACACAAACACGAGCTTCTGCTGTTCTCACACAGGGAATTTCTAAAATAGGAATGTTTTTGTGGCAGCTTTCATGTTTCCAATCAGCTGCTGGTGGCCAACTGACCCCGGCCCCGTGGCCTCCTGGAGAGGGGGTCAATTCCTCTCCCAAAAGGTACAGTACATTATTTAAGAGAGCGGTAACGGACATGAGCAGATAGTTTAATGCATATTTTAAGCACTAGCAGATTTGTGGCACTAGAAGCATCACACTAAGACAGACCACGGAGCCACACCCACTCTCATTTGATAAGCTATGTACAATCTGTATAATGTTTGAATAATTATATAAACATTTAGGCTTTTATTGAATTTAATTTTACATGTGTACAGGTATATAGTGAGTTGGTAAGAGAATGATTAGTGTGATAATGAGCGTGCATAATTCACATTACAGTCAGTAAAATAGCTACGCAACAGCCAAACATGTAGATATGCTGCTTCGTTTAACTTTAAAATGTGAATTTGCCCAACAGCTACAAGTAAAATTTGGCACTATCTTATATGTTATATGAACTTTCTTTTTGTCCCCAGACATGTTGCTGAAACATTTATTCTTATTCTGTTCTACCAGTGTCCCCATCTCTGTTTCACCCAGCCGCTCTCCGGGCCTCAGCTGTTGTGCAGCCGTTGACCTCTGAGATTTGGGGGCTGTGATAGGGGTCGGCCTGTCAGTGTCTCCCTCAGGGTAGAGCAGTGACATTTAACTCAATATCCCAGAAGGATAAGGTTTCTCCCTCCATCTCCCGCCTCTGTCTATCTCTGAAGTGTCAGTAGCCGGTGGGTGATGGAACTACTACAGTGTAAACCCCTGCAAGCTGGGACACCCATCATGTCTAGCTATAACCGTGGCGCTAACATGCCACGCCCTCGTGCCAGGCTGAGGGATCACCATGTGCCGCATTAACCCACTGAGCCCTCCCTCCTCCGCTTGTATGAACTCTGTACATGTTCCCAGTTCTGTACAAGTGTGAAGTGCTACGGTAATGCAGCCGTACGCACGCCTATCTTACGCAACTAAGTCGGTCTCTGCTGACTTGCACGGCACAAGCAAAGTGAGAGGGACAAGGCGACATTTGTCACTTAAAACCGCGGAGCCAGGAAAGACGGGGCATATTTCCTGAAGAAGGTTATTGTCATTAACAGCACCTTGTGGTGGTTGCACATTTCAGGATGTGCTGCTGAACTGTATCATACATTTGTCATCACCCGTCCAGCTCCGAGCCCCGTCTTAACTCCTGATCTGCAGATTTCTTGCAAACCTTTACGCACTTGCCAAATAAATTAGAGCACCCAAACCAGCACCAACATAAATTCTACATGTTGTATTGACAGTGAGGACATAATTAGTACTGGGCAATAAGGCATTGGATAAAGGAGCCACGGTGTTGGTGTTAGCTGGGTACTTGTTACAGCATTAGCTAATAGTAATAATAGAAGTGGCAGCTGAGTCTCTGAATCCAGAATTCCTCACGAGATATAAATAGAGCAGGTGACACTGTGCTGCTGGGCCTGGCACCACGACAGCTTTGCAGCTTTTTTATTTCAGAATGCTGGACCTTTAGTTCAGGCTCGGGAGTCGAACTTTTATCTATTGGGAGAAAAGAAGATGTGCTGGAGGTCACATTTGACTCCACAGCGTCATCAGTATCCATGCGGTACATTAGGCCCAAAGAGTTCCTGGTTGTTCACACCATTCCACACACTTAGGGCTGTACTATATAAGCCACGGGGGAGCCGACAAGAAAGTGAACCCGTTGATCAAAAGTGGCTTTCATTTTACTGATGGGGTGTCGTTTACATGGCTGGCTCTGCATTTTTAGAAGCCAGTGTTGTTAATTTACTGGCGAAGACGGAAGACATTTTATTGGGTTACTCGGATCGGTTCGGATTTGACACACAGCTGCTTCGAGTCCATCAGTGCACAGTAAATTTAAGAGACGCCCACGATATGTTTGCTGTAGAATCCACACGATTCTTATTTTTATATTCAAATTGCAAAGTTTGATATACTGCACAGGGGTTTAGTTGAAGTAGATTTAATGCAGCATACTCTTCACTCTTACACTGGTTAGTTAGTTGCATTTGTCTTGCCATGCTCAATTTATTCATTTAATAGTGTTGATGGACATTTTGTGATCATACTAAAAAGACAAAAAGTGGGAATTTTGTCATAGTATATATTCAAACAACTGTCTAACCAAAAGATGAATATGTAGAACTAGCTATTTAATTATTTACCTTTATCTTTAAGTTCCTCATAATTATTTGGATGAGTAATTTTACACAAGTCATTATTTTTAGGTTGTAAAAAAACTACAATCATTCGAGTGCCCTTCTTTTATGTCTGGTAAAGTCAAGCCCTCAAACCATGAGAACTCTAGACCACACTTCAAGTGTTACAACAAATGAACTGACCCAGTTCCACCAATTAAAGGTCCAGTGTGTAGGATTTATTGCCACCTAGAGGTGAAGTTACAGATTACAACCAACTTAACACCCATTCACGTATTCTCCTGCCTAGCCCGACGCATGAACTATGGTGGCTGCACAAGGTCCTATCCATAGAGCCGGTGTCTAGTTTGTCCTTTGCGGGCTACTGTAGAAACATGACAGTGCAACAACGGACTCTGGAGGAGGACCCACTCCCTCTGTAGATATAAAAAGGTAACGAACACACAGCTATTCCTATTTTCAGGTCATTCCACCCTTATAAAAACATATCCATGATTATATTCCATCACAGGTTTCTGGCAGTAAATCTTTTAGAGGAATATACTTCACAAAGAAAAACATCTTTCATACATTTTCCAAAACGACAGGCTGCACAGATTTTACTCAGTATTTTTAGAGGTCCGTACGTGAACAAATTCCTCCTGCGGTATCATAATAGCAGTCAACTGCCCAGTACATGAGGCCAGCATAGCTTTACGAAGGAGTATGTACAGTATTTGGTATCATCTGAAAGATGAACTCTTATCCTACATCTTCAATGTCTTGTCTATTTGGGGTACTCTTATCTAACCAAGACACTATTTTGGGGTTGATAGCTATGTCTGATAGGCGTGTTGCAACCGCAAAAATGGTCCGCAGTATTTCCTAACAGTATTGGATACAGTCAACCTGCACGCACATCAGACACCAGGTCACATTTGACCCCTTAAGAAACACTAAGCAATATTGAATTTAAGACAAATAACGTTGAAGAAGTGAAGATCGAGGGTGGCTTTAAGTCTTCATGGCTATAAATGTACAGAGAGCTGCAGAATCAGAAAGGTCGGGCGGTCAAAGGCCGACGGATATCAGAGCAGTCGTGCAGCGAGAATGTGGTTTCTGTCAGAAGCGGTGCACAGTTACGGCCTACATATTTCATGCATCATGAACATCTTCCAGTCTAAACCACATCATTCTTAAGCACAGAGAGCAAGTCACGGTAACTCTCGTTTCTGCATCAGGATATGAAACTGTTTTATAATTTCCCTTTTCTGAAATTCTTCAGAAATGTTGTGAGAGACAGAGATGTTCATATGAACCTACAGGAGAGCAGATTTCATAAAAACTATTCCCTTTTTCTGACACTCAAACCCCAAATGTCCTGTAAAAGGAAAGCAAGTGATGGACAGAGCGCCTTGAAGAAGGGTGTTGATGACAGGAAGACGAATGAATGCAAAGAGCCAGAGAAATGCCTAAGAAAGAAACGGGATCCTATTTTGATAAAAATAGAATGAGGAACGTAAAAGAGAGGTGCAAGTGTATTCAGCGCAGTCACTGTGCAGCAACAGAAGCTGAATATTAGTCTTTTTAATACATTTTATCTGATACCAACTTATTGATGAAGATTTTACACAACATACACAGCTAAGGCAACTATAGAGCAACTTTTTTTTTTTAACCATAAATCGCAGAATTTATTTATTTAACGTTAACCTTTGTCCTGAGAAAACATAACGCGATGTAAAACCTTCAGTGTTTAGTCAACCAAAGCTCGACAGTGTATTTGTCTCATAGTTTTGTGGATCATCTGACTGGAGGAGTCAAGGGAGCTCAACAGCACCTCCCTGTGGACAGTCGAATAAATCCAACAGAGGCTTCACGTTCACGTAAATGACAGCAGAAATTAGTGCGGCTGGTTTGTTTGTTTTTAAATGCAGGAATGGAAGATGAATATCTTATATATTTAAATATCTTATTTTGGTAATCTTTGAACTGAAGCTTTGACATTGATGACAGGGCAGCTCTTTAAGGTAATTTACACAACTGTCTGTTGCTTTTAAATGTATTTTTATGTGGAGTTTTAATCATTAGCCACTCAGAAATAGTTTTATTAATTTACCCTTTTTCCCCATGTAACTGAACACTGACCCCAACACGACACCATTCTTTGAACCATAATATTATAGAAATATGTATTTAAAAATCTTGGATAAATTAAAAAATGTCAGTGTATAAGTTAAGACATACACCCAAAGCATTAAATACTGTATAGAGATATTATATAAACTACAAAATATACAGCTTAACCAAAAGTGAAAATGAGTTGCAGGCCTAAAACAAGCAAATAGATTGAGAAATCAGCTTATTATAAAATATTGTTTTGTTATACTACTTAATAATGGCTGAGTTCATTTCATGTCATTTGTTTTATTTCATCACGTTTTATCTAAAATTGTTATGAAAACATAAAATCATTGTGAAAAAAAAAAGCAGGAAGTAAACAGATTCAGTAACGACACTCTTGAGTTTGTTCAATTCAATACTATAAATTGTTAAATCACAGGTTACATCTGCGCTGTGAAGGGCCGCTAACCAGATATATACAGGAAATTCATTACAAATCTGCATTTACACGATACACAATACACACAAACAACAGCTTAGCAGACGTTGTAGCTCAGATTCTCGCTTTATTGGTCAACTTGATGAAAGACTACAAAACGAATTCACAAAAAATCTCTTTCAAGTAATCAAATCTGTACAAACCTAAACTGTATGGGGTTTTTACAGCTCTGGCTCATATGAATCTGAAGAGTCATACGCACGCGTGTGCATGTGTGCGCGCGTGGGGGGGGAAGCGTGTGCTTGCTCTTGCGAGACAAGGCGACGCGCTCCGTCCTGCTCGAGGATACCGAGACGCGCCGCGATCAGGTAGGCAAGACGCTGCATGCACAGGCACGCGCGCGCGCACACACGCGCACACACATGCACACACCTGTGTTTGAGATTTTACAGTACAGAGGACAGGGAAAACAAAACACTCCCCCCCTCCACAAGTACACACACATATCACCTGCTGGCAGGGGTTTGCTGCTAAAACTCAATTTGCCAGCAATCTCCCACTGTCTCCCGAACCCTGCATTTCAGTCAAAATTACTGTACAGACAGACACTGTGGTTTCAACCTTTCCGCGGGAAGAGTGGTAAGAGAGAGGGGAAAGTATAAATCTCTAATACTCTCACACAAAATGTACACGTGCACACATGATTTTAATGCTCACCGGCAGACGAGTTGTCACCTGCGCACGCACGCACTCACTCAGACAATTCGTAACATTAAATGTTTTAAGAAGTACAGATAAAAAAGGAAAAAAGCCCTGGGTATAGGTTTGATTTCTGGCTGTTTGGTGAAAGAAAGGAGAAGAGAGGTAGAGAGGGCAGGAGGGATGGGTTCGGAGGTCGAGGGCAAACTACTGGTGTCATTTCTTAGCTTTCCTTGGGGGGGTGACTGGGCGGCCAGAGCCCATGCCGCCGCCGCCACCGTAGAACAGCTTCTTGTCTGCGGGTTTGAGAATCTGTTCAGAAAACGGGGAGACAAAGACGACAGAACTGAGCAAAATTCAACAAGAGGAAAGTTTTGTTTTGTGATTTTTCCAGGAGAGGTCTGGTTGATCTCTTGCTTACCTGGAATGAGCACATGAGGGTCTCGTCTACGCTCATCATGGCCCCGGCATTGTCGAACTCGCCGCAGTAGTTTGGGGCTGAGAACAGCGTCACCAGCTGCCTCTTAGCAAAGAACTCGTATCCGTCCTCAACCACCTGAAAACAGATCAAACAGGGTGAAATTACTCAAAAACAAAAAAAGAGTATCATTATTATTATTTATTTTTTTAAAAAGGACATACGACAAGAAAATTCATCATGAAAACATGTCTTCACTCTGACTACCCGGTTATCAGTAAAACTGTGCCGACTCCAGCTGTGATGGAGTGGCAGAGGGCTGTCCGAGCATTTCAGCAGACTTTTCTTCAAATATTCATATTCAGCTGGAGAAGCTTGTCTCATAACAGTGCTAACCCTCCTCTAACCAAAAAAAGTTTGTGAAAATGAGGAGAAAAAAACCCCCCCACAACACAAAAATAGTGCAGAACAAAGCCAGAATTAAAGACCCAATAACCATTTGCCCTCTTTAATGTAACTAGGTCATCGTCTCTGCTGGGCCAGGGACACAAAGGAGGTGGACAGGCTGTGTGAATAAACCGGGCTGTTCACACAGCAAATACTAGTGAACGTTTCCGTGTGTGCTGACCATCTATTACACATTATAGGAAATGAGCTTGTGCTCGCTTCCTGTGTGAAAACTGCACAGAGATATGCTCCTCTCATCCCGCAACAACATCCATGTTAAGCTGTTGCAGCTTTAACCAGATGCGAGAGGCTCGGAGCTCGCTTCATTTACCGCCCCCTTCACTTCTGCTACACAAACATCTTTATCTGTAACAAGGCGGTGCACTGACCTGATGGGCCCGACAAATGAGGTCCATGTCGTGTTTGTGGAGGAACTTTGTGACCACGTCGGCGCCAAAAGTGAAGGAGACGCCGCGGTCGTTCTCTCCCCAGCCCAGCACGTCTTTGTCCGGGTCGGCCCACAACAGGTCGCAGAGGAGGCCCTGGTCAGGCACATCAGTGGGGCGCATGACCCTTCGGACCTGCTCCATAGACTGGAGGTCTGGGGATAGGCCTGGAGAGGGTCAATGTAGAAGAGGGAGATGTTAATGACGGCAGAAGAACTGTTAATTCAGTGTGTTTGTTGCTTCACAGAAAAACACCCATTAAACACACACACACACACACATTGGGCTGTCACTGCAACCGTGTTGCTTATAACTATTTATTATTATCATCATTATTATTATAATATGTCACATGTGCTGACTTAAAGCAGGTCAGCATGATTGCAGTATGTGTTTCTTTGCAGCTCGGGCCAAATTAAACGTCTGAATGGGATAATTACAGGTCAGCGGCAGCAACAGATGCTGATTTAAACAAACAAAAAAGGCTTTTCAAGTACATTAGCTAACCTATGTTTAGTACAGAGAAATATTATTTAGTCTACCTGTGCCACCTGTAAACCCAGGAGAAAACCTGAGCGATCATTTTTAGATGTAAAACGATTAATTTACAGAAAGTTAACCTGCGACCTTTTGAATAATAACTTTTAAGCAGAAACTCTAAATATTCCACATTTACAGCATCTCAAATATGGAGATTTGCTGCCGTTTTGTTGTCTGATATGATTGAAAACTAATCTTTATTAACGGTCGGTCGAAACAAGACATCTGAAGATGTGACTCTGGGAAACTGGCATACGCTAGCACTTTAAAGACTAAACAACTAACCGAAACAATGAGTTATATTACCATGATCGCAACACGCGCAGCAGACAGACGTCTAGCAGACACACAGCGTACTTTGTGTGTGTTCCGTCTTATGTAATAATATATGTTCGAAGAGGGAGGTGGCGTTTTACCCCTCATGATTATCAGCGCCTGTGTTTACATATTTTGCCTAGTGGGTCTCATAGACATGAGATAACTGGCTGGCTCTGGGTGTCACGTTGTCTGAGTGCTTGGGTCCATTTTATTGTGCTACGTTTGCAGAACTGAAAGATTAATCGCAGTAGCTGCCAGGAAACGTAAATTTCCTCAAAGTTTCTGGTTGTTTCAGAGCATTAACAGCTCACATACACACATACATTATAGATTACCTTGTGCACTTTTGATTAGAAACTAAATGTGTGGACAGAATCCCCGTAGTAACTTAAAATGTAGTCATGCCATGTCACAGCCATGAGCACCATCTGTTGCATCTGTATATGAAACTGGTACTACTTTCTACTTGTAGGCGCGATTAGAAATAAAATGCTGCTCTATAGCAATGGCTGCAGAACGGGGCAGGCACACAGAAATATACTTTAACAAGAAATTAAGATCCCACACAGTCCTGCAGGTCTGTGACCATTATGTTGACAGTAACAACAGTGAAGAGGCGACTTTGTGTGTGTGCGAGCGCGCGCTGGACAGGTGCCAAATGAACTGTTTGATGAGAATACCTCCATGGCAACAGAAGATCTTCTCGTCAACAATGGCCGCGACAGGCAAACAGTTGAAGCAGTCGGTGAAGGTCTTCCACAGCTTTATGTTGTATCGCCTCTTACCTGTGGGAGGGAAAGCAACATGGACGTTAGTCACAATCTAATCTTAAGACCAATAAGCCCTCAACAGCTGCACCTATTGCATCACTTTAGGCACAAAATTTACATAATCCTGCGTCCGTGCATGGCTGAGGGAGGCATGTGATTAATCACTAGTGCCTGGTCATGCTTCTTAGCCCGAAGCCTCGTGTACTGAGAGGTTATCTACGTAGTGGCGTGTTTGTTTTTTTAAACACCGCTAATAACTCAATTTCCCCCAACAGGTTTAAAGAAACAGCTCCCTCTCAGATTCATTTGTTAACGATGTTTGCATTGCTTCTCCGAGCATACTAAATAATTACGCTGGTGCAGCCGTTCTTAAGTGACAGGCACATTTTTTTTGTTTGATAGCACAAACCAAACAAACTTGTGAAGGCTGATGCATCGCCGGGTGGATGTTTATTTTAATGTGGTTGAATCTTTGCTCAACAATAACTTTGTAACTCTGTCTCTGGTTATCTTTAAAACACAGACGGCAGGACAGCTGGTTAGTGAGAATGCTGCGTTGTTTTGGTTAGACGGCGTGGCCCGCATTTAAAAGAAAAAGGAAAAAGAGAGAAGCTTTCGTGCCTTCGCTCCAAAATACATGTTGTGAAACGTACCCATCGAGCTGATTGTCACCAGGCAAGACGAAACAATCATTGCGATTTCAAAACAGCCGATACAGTCGACATAAAATGACTGGGATCTTAAAAACAATGTACTGCGTGCTTGGAGTTCACACGGGAACAGACAGACACAAAAAAAAAAAAAAGAAAAGCACTGGTGATTGTTTTGTCATGTTCGTCTAATTATTTTAAACAGATTTCATATTTGAAGCATCTAGATGAACACTGCTGATTACGCCATCAAAACCCGACAGGCTCCTACAGGCCAGGGACTCCATTTTAGGCAAAGTGCTGGTAACCGTGCAGAGCAGCATTAATGCGCGTTTGTATGCATTCCTTACGACTTACACTCATCGTAGAAGCCATATATTCTGTTAATGGAGGCGCACTCATGGTTTCCTCTCAGCAGAAAGAAGTTTTCTGGGTATTTGATCTTGTACGCCAGCAACAGGCAGATGGTCTCCAGGGACTGCTTGCCTCTGTCTACATAGTCCCCCAGGAACAGGTAGTTGCTCTCCGGTGGAAAGCCCCCATATTCAAACAGCCTCAGCAGATCATAGTACTGCCCGTGAACGTCACCTGGAGAGACAAAACAGTATTAGGGTGGAAACAGTGTCGTCGGTCAAAGGTGTGATTATCATGCTATGTGTGCGTGCACAACAAAAGCTAGGGGACTCGGATAGAGGTACAACAACACTTGGCTGCAAATTACAAACAACACTTCACACCACGACTGGACATGCATTATTCTACAGCAATGCTGATATTCTGTGTTGTGTTGCTTGACTCGTTTTTTTGATGATCAGACAACTAACGATGTGCAAGCTTGCATTTAGCGTGAGGATGCCGGTTATTCTCACTGCAGGGCAATTCCTCAAATGTGCAGGTCGCTCCTTTAAGCTAGCATTATGCCATTAAGTGGCATCAGCAGTATGACACAGGAGGGCAACTCCAGGGAGACGTGGGTGTGCAAAACAAGCTTGCCAGTGTAGTAGCAAGCCAATATTACCAGTTTATCCTTGTAGTTCTGTAATTATGTGGCAAGGTCACTGCACACTTCCCTTAAAATTGCTTTCTGTTTTATTCAAATTGCTTTAAAATCAACTATCCTTTGAACCGCCTCTAGCAATAAGAGCGTGTGTGTAGTACAATTTAAAAAGGTAAGCTTTCTCATAACAGTCCAGCACCGCAAGCTACAACAAGCCATTTAAGTGTGTTTGTAAATGCTATGCAACCGGACTGGAGAATTCCCTCGGGTCTAAAGAACACATGTAAGCCTCACCACAAATCTTGAGGGGCGCCTCAAGTTCGAGCAGGATTGGCTGGCTGAGGAAGATCTCCCGGGATTTGAGGCAGAGACCACGGATTTCATTCTCTGTCAGCTGAACATTTTTGCCAGGTCTGGAGCCTTTCACTGCGAGGGAGAGAGAGAGAGAGAGGAAAAAAATGCAAGGAGTGAGAAAAATCACACTGGAGTCAAAGAACCAGAAACACAGGAGACATTACTATAGTAGCAGAGTGGATAAAATTTTTTAAAAATGTGAAAAAAAATGTGTTGAAATTTTTACTAACAGTCCAGCAAGATGGAGCGATTGTAAAACACTGTCTACATTTTTTTACACGGGACATGTTTGTGCACGCCGTTTAATGAACTCTGTCCTCCATCAACTCAGAGATCATAATCCCAACAAAAAGTAAACGCCTTTGTTTAATTTGCACTCGTTAAATCTAACCAAACTTTTTTTTTGCTTTACTTGAAAATAAATTGCACATCTGAGCCCGCCCTGCAAGTCTAACTCGTTCAGCTGTAAATATCAAGCAGAAACACTTTGCACTAACTCAAAAGGAAGCCACCTGATGACATACAATCAGAAAATGTAAGCTACGCTCCCATTTGCAGCTGGAAATGCGTTTATATTATATGTTGACCCTACTGTCCAAAAGCACTCGGCTAGCAAGAAAAATAAATCTTGTTTAATTACCATTTTAAAAAGGACGATAAATATGAGACGGTATGCATGGCTACGTCGGTTTTTTTTTTAAGGATAATTCCCGGTTAACGACACAATAAGTCTCTCGCTTGTGTGTGAACACTTTGTCGGGCAGAGTAAAACAAATACACAACGTTGAACTAAGTATTTAATTTGGCTGGGCGGGAACGACAAAGCTAATTTTGTTGCAACAAGCACAAACATAACCGGCATTTTACATTAAATCGCGTGTTTCGGCGGCGAGAAGCAAAAGATGAACTTAACAGGCTAACGTAGCATAGGTGGCTATCGTTGTCTTGCCTTGTTAGCTAAAATGGCTACCTCGGCGAATAAATATCGAGCCTTACCTTCCAGCAGGCGCTGTATAATGGAGTCGATGTTCAGCTTGTCGGCTTCTGCCATGCTATTCCTCTATCTCGACCGGTTTCTAACAATCCCTACCAACTGAAGACGTACTAACTGTTAACTACCGAGTAACCGTTAGCTCAACTAGTTTATCTAGCGTTAATCGGCTATCGTTAGCCCGCTAGCTCAGCTAACCTTGGGGCAGAATTGGCAACCTCAAAAACTGAGGCTGGATGCTGGATTGTTGACGATGTGATGGCTGTCATGTACTTCTAAAAAATCGCCCTAGTCACTTATTTTCCATTAGATGTCCGAATCCACTCTAAACCTTCGTGTTTTCTCGTGATAAAAACGTATCTGCCGTAGCTGCTAGCACCATGCCATCGACAAAAAAAGGGCTAGACGAGCGTTAGCTCAAAGCAAGCTCGAGCGGAAGAGGGTAGACGATTCCTGCGCTCCTATTGGCCACTTTCGCCAATAGGCGGTAATTGAGGGAGCCTCTCTCCTCTCCGATTGGCTGTTTCAAACGTCGTTCAGCATTTACTTATCTCAAACCACAATGTAAAAAAGGGGCAACGGTTGTCGGATATATCTCATGTTTTGCTCGCCCTAAGTGGAATATTTCACCAAATAATGCAAGATAAACCGTGTTTGTCCACATTTACTCAAATAAACGTCTTTGGATCACTCTGTATTTGTTGCGCAGTAAAGCGACACCCACGGAAGTGACCAAGATGGGAGAATTGACGACGTATTTTGGCATGACGCAATGTCCTATCGCCTGGCAACACGCAGCGAGTGATTCATTCTGAAGTTGAAAGATGGCTTAGCTAGTTCGCTAATTCACCAAGATAAACATGATTCCAGCTCGGATAAACGTTAACGTACCCGCTCTACGTTCATAAGGCTTTAGTTGATATTATACAAACATCTCACCATGAAGTTGCTCCATAAAGACATTGAAAAAGATAATGCCGGGTGAGTGATAGTGGCGATAGCTAATGCTAACATGCTAACCAGCATGCTATTTTTACAGCTGACTGTACATGTGTCAACTTAGTCCGGGTAAATGTCTGTATGTGACTTATATCCAACTGTACAGTACATACGTTAGATTAAATTATTTGTAGTTAACATGTAATAACACACCGGACATGAAATATAACTGTACGAGCGTAGATTGCGTGACTCAGACTCTGTTGATATAGCTTTCACTCCAATGACTGAGCAGGAGAAGCCCCCAAGAGTAAACACGACCGTGTTAGGATTACTGTACAGTACACTGCGGTGTATTGTGTAGTAGTGTAGTGTATTGTAGTATTGTGCCATCTGTGTGCCTTCAATAGAATTTTGACAACTTTTTTGACAACTTAACCTGACTAATCACTAACACGAACTCAGAGGCTGGTTTATTTTATTAATGGCTACACTTCTTCAGTCAGGTGACTCTGATGCCAGAGGAGGCCGAGGATATGTGGCACACCTACAACCTGCTGCAAGTAGGGGACAGCCTCAGAGCCTCCACCATCAGGTAACCACCAAGCTGCTATCACATAAAGGTGACAGCTAAAGTCCTGTAGCGCACATCCAACTGTCTGACGGTATTCCAGCCTCATGGAGAAATATTTTGGCTTTGCTGTCTTGTGGCGCTGCACATATTTCTGGGCCCATTTGCTTCCTTCAAGCTACTCAGGTTTCAGCTTCATTGTGACCACTGACCAGATTTTAACACACCTAACGTAAACAATGCAGCCGGCTACACAGGTTGACTGTGAGGTAACTTGACTGGTCTTGAATGGAGAGTTGCAACAGAAAATACACATAACACATTTACTCTGTGCTCAACACACACAGATGCCATGTTGCTAAAATGTTGCTTAATGCCTTTACGTGACACATATTCTTGTATGGAAATGTTTCCAATACCCCAGTGAAGCTCTTTAGCAATCTGTTTTTGTAAGTCTCTCTTTTTCTGACTGTGTATTTCGAGTGCTTGTCATCAGAGACGCAACCAAACTCCTTTCCCCTTGTTCCCACAGGAAGGTGCAGACAGAGTCCACTACTGGAAGTGTGGGCAGCTCCAGAGTTCGGACGACTCTGACTCTGTGTGTGGAAACTATCGACTTTGATTCACAGGCCTGCCAGCTGAGAGTAAAAGGCACTAACTTAGAGGAGAACCAGTATGTCAAGGTCTGAGATCTCTAAGCAACTTGATATTTGCAGTCTTGTCACATTTCTGATTATTGAGCGGAGTGGAGTTTTTGGAGTGATTAGCAATCATTACACATGTAGATCGTCTCCAACCAGGAGTGGGAAAGCTGACAGTGACACTGTTGAATTTGTTTCATTACTCTCTTCTTTACACAAGTAGCTGATTGTGTTCTCTTCTTCACTCGTCAGATGGGGGCTTACCACACCATTGAGCTCGAGCTCAACAGGAAGTTTACTCTGGCTAAGAAGAGCTGGGACAGCGTTGTGCTGGATAGAATCGGTAAGCAGGTGCTACTGTTGACATCTGACTGAGGTTTCAGGTTTGTTTTATTCGGAACAATCACAGCACAGCCTTGTGTTTGGCTCGTTTTAAGCTCACACTTCCCACTTACACGCCAACCAGGACTTGTAAACATTAATCAGATGGACTCATAAGTGCTCTGTTTACCAGCTAGAATTTCATGGGCTTCAGCGACTGCACGCTCAGCTGCCAAAATCTCAGCCTATATCCATAAAACTGCATGTTAGGGTCATACCTTTTATTTGATTTAGATTTGCTCACAGTCCAAACAGGATGCTAACACTTCCCATGAAAGCAGAGTTATATGATGAGCACCAAAGTGTGATTAGCATGTTTCTCTGCTGACTCAGTAAAAAAACCACAGAAAACAAGCACTGTGTTCAAACAGTGCTCTCCATGTTTGGAGAAGTTTGCTTGTCTCGGTGATGTACGTCACTTTCCACATGGCTTGTTTTGTACAATATGTTTGATTCTGTCATTAACAGCAACAACTTCAGCATTCGGACAAATGGATACAGCATGTTTTCATTTGGCTCTTTCTGTCAAACAAATAATTGTGAAGTGAGCCAATGTGGTTAAAACAGCACAGCGAGTCCAAATGTCACAAAATTGCTTACAGATGTTGAAGAGTTAAGCTCGTGTTAAAGGTTAAGAGCTGTTTGTAAGTTATTTAAATTCCTTTGCTGTAAGAATCCTAGATTGGATCTGGCCTGGGAACCAGACGAACTTGCTGAGCTCATGTTTCATTTGCTCTGGTCGACGAGTCTGGCCTCCCCTCTATTCCAACTGAATTCCAGCCCGTCCTGGATCAGGTCGGTCTAGTCACAACCATTTAGTCTCTATGAGGACGGGTTTTATACGCTGCTTTCATTGGTTGTTGCATCTGCAGGTCAAACTGTCAAATTAGGCCATGTTGATCAAATATTGATCAATATTTCTGCATCTTCTCATCTCAAACACATTTGTAGTGTACTGTTTAGCTCTAATTTAAGGAAGCTTGGGATTGGCCAGTGACTGTTTTACAATTGTTGTTTTAACTGCAGGCCACAATATCATGATATATACATGTGTCCTAGTTCATATGTTTGAATCAAGTGCAGGCATTAAGTACTAATTCCTTCACAATTAAAAAAAAAAACTGGTGATACCAGATTTGTTGCTAACTTCACAAAGTACCTCATACGATGTATTTATCGCTGCCTCATCTGCCCTTCAGAGCAGGCATGTGATGCGACCCAGAAGGCAGACGTGGCAGCTGTGGTAATGCAGGAGGGTCTTGCCAACCTGGTGCTGGTAACCCCCGCCATGACTCTGCTTCGTGCGAAAGTGGAGGTCACCATTCCTCGGAAGAGAAGAGGAAGCTGCACTCAGCACGAGAAGGTAGTTCAGCTTTTATGGATCGATAGACTGATAGGAGAGGGAAGTTGAGGTTGTGTGTTGGCCCGGGGACTTAAGCTTCAGAAACACCCTGAATAGAATAACGTGGGCAGATGTCAAACTATCTGTTCCTCTGTTCACAGGCGCTGGAGAGATTCTACGAGGCCGTGATGCAGGCGATTCTCCGCCACATCAATTTTGATGGTATTGCTGCCGTCACACACCGACACACACACAAACACACGTACGCACATAAACTATGTTCCTGTTTTGTGTCTGACGCTTCTGTTTTTTTAATTTGCCTTCATTGTTTTATTGTTGCCACATACTCAACTGTTTCTGTTTGAAGAGATCAAATTAAACATTTGAAAGGTTTAGATTTAGATTCCTCTCCCTTGCCTTCTAACAGTGGTGAAGTGCATCCTGGTTGCCAGTCCAGGGTTTGTGAAGGACCAGTTCATCACCTACCTATATAAAGAGGCGGTGCGACAGGACAACAAGCTCCTGCTGGAGAATCGACCCAAGTTCATGCTGGTCCACTCATCATCAGGTCATAAGTACTCACTCAAAGGTACGAGCTGATGGATGGTCTCTGAGACTAAAACAATTAGATCTCATCATGAGGTGAAAGCTCAGTGAAATTCTTGTTGGTTTGCAGAAATCCTCTCTGACCCGACTGTGACAAGCAGACTTTCTGACACCAAGGTACAGCTTTTGTTTTTAGATTCATCCTCCTCTTAACAAATGCTCTCAATTATCTGGTTATTGTTTTACCAGTATTCATGTTTTTCTTTCAGGCAGCCGGAGAGGTGAAAGCCCTGGAAGATTTTTATAAGATGCTCCAGCATGAGCCTGACAGAGCCTTCTATGGGTGAGTGATGGCCGTCCTGAACTGCTAACAGACAGTCCACACTCACTCGGACTGATAATCAACAACCTTTGTATCTTTGCATTCTCACAGAGTGGCTCATGTGGAGAGAGCTGCTGACGCCCTCGCCATCGACACCTTGCTGATAAGCGATTTGTTGTTCAGGTACGTTTGTTTGTTTTCCACAGATGCTTTGGTGATCTGTTTCAAACACACAGTGCAAGTGACAGAGGATAATCGGGTAAACTAGTGCTTTGGAGAGTTATGAACAACTGCTCACAGCCGACATTTTCAACAGTCAAAATTAGTCAATACACAGGGTATTAACTCATTTTTCTTCAGTCAAACATGTATGTCATCAGACAAGGATTGCTTAAGATGTAAAAACACTCAAATCTGCTCTCTGCCTCCACGTCCAGACATCAAGATGTCCCCACAAGGAGTCGCTACGTTCGGTTGGTGGACAGCGTGAGAGACAACGGCGGCAACGTCAGGTACCAATGACTATAGTTTAACAGACGGGCCGTGTTAACATTCACTGAGAATTGTCAGTGTCTCACAAGCTTTCTCTCTCTTCTCGTACAGAATATTCTCAAGCCTCCATGTGTCTGGTGAACGTAAGTTATAAAACCGCTCACAGTTCTGTTAATTCTACATACACTACACCTTTTGACCTTGACCATGACCTCCTTTAGAACTGACTCAGCTGAGCGGAGTGGCCGCCATCTTGCGTTTTCCCATCGCCGACCTGTCGGAGCCAGAGGACGACAGCTCGGACGAAGACTGATCCGCAGAGGCGCGCCAGGCGGCTCTTACTTGGGAGAGCAGAAAAGGAAGCTCGTCCAGTGTTGCAGATAACACAAGAACCCATTGACTCAGAGCACTGTAAAACAATAAAGCTGCTGTGTTACGAGCTAAATATTCCAACTCTGTAACATCCACACCTCTTTGAGGCTCTAATCTATGCTTTTGGTTTGAAGGTGACGGTGTCTTTGAATGGTGCAGGTTAAGCTATTGCCAGAAAGTTCTTGAGAATGCCAATAAAATGGAATGTAACATTTATTGCCAAGTCCAAATGATAAGTTCAATTTTGACATTTAGCAATAGAAAAAAAAATGTGATTTTTCTTTCCAAGTGTACATACAATATAAAGTATCTCTTGCAATTAAACAACAGAAGCATTCAACCTCTTGTGTTACTTTACTTTGTCTCATAAACCATCATCACACATGAATGAAACACGAGTTAAAACAAGATATAAAAATATATATATATAATTTATTACATACAATATTTAAACTTAAAAACTATTTTGGTTATGGGTAATATGACCCAAAACTACTGCATTTCAACAATCTAAAAATCAAGTATGCTCAGGATTTTTAATTTAATATATTAATCCCACAGTTACAACACTGTAGGTTCCTCTTGCTCTGCTCTGGCAAAACGTCTAATTGCAAACTTCCCTTACGAAGAACTTCAGCAGATAGACTAAAGTGCATTTGGAAACAGCTCGCCTTTTTTCTCGTCATACTTAAGTCTTCCTGCCTCACTGAATCCTAAATCTCTATCAGCAAGCAGCGTAGTCGTGAGTGTCATATGTGTGTGTACTTGATGAACTTCACTCTGTAGGACATTGGTAGGTTTTAATCCAGGCTAAATCCTCCAGTGTGCCCCAGTGCAGATAGATAATTGAGCAAATGACCATGACATGCATTATCTGGTGGCTGTTGCCCCAGTTGTCAAACAGGCCCGGGCTAAAGCGCTCAGGGATCTGGATAATGTTGACCAGCCCTCCCAGTACAGCCAATGAGTCCATGATGACAAAGAGACGCAGGGAGTTTGGGCTGCCCACCCCGCTACCGTACACCCGGAACAGGAAGAGGCTGAAGCGGAACAGGGCCTGCCAGACGAAAGCTCGCAGGCGCAGGACGTTGGTACGGGCTGTGGTTGCACAGTAGATACCGTAGGTTGATAGGAGGATGTAGGCCAGCAGGGCTGCCTGTCGCACGACAGGGTAGCAAAGAAGAGTTATGTAGATGATGGGAAGTGCCCCTGGTGACAAGGAGAGTAGATTCATTAATGACTTTGTCATTTAAACTGAGATGTTATTGACCTGGCTGTTGTCAAGGTTATTATTATCCAAGATTAACAAAAGCCTGACTATTTACTGGCTGAAAGCTGTGACCTCGACTTCCAAGACTCCAGGCTGAAAAATAGTCCCATAATCCCATAATAGTTTTGTAAAACCATACAGTACATATTACATGTTGTACAAATTAAACAAACAAGATATAAGAGATATGTGTTAGTAAGCATAGATGCATGTTAATAAGTAAACCTTGAGAGGGGCTCTGTAGTTTTCAGTAGTGCCAGGCTAGCCTAAGCTAACAATCTCCTGCCTCCAACTTCATATTGAAAGGACAAATAAGAGAGCAATATTCATTTTCTCATCTAACTCTTGGCAAGGCATCAAATTCACGTATCTCGCAAAATGTCAAACTATTCATTTAAGGCAGCTGTGAAACGAAAGTATTCAAATCGTTTTCAAATTGTTGTTTTAATGGTCAGCAGTTGAGAGATGAGAAATATTTGTTTATGAAGACTTGACCTGGATTTTCCTCAACAGATGTGAAAACACTGGTGTGAAAGTTTATTCCTGACTTTGGTAAAAGTAGGCTTTATCGTGCAATGACAACTGAGCCAGCTCCATAGACCAATGAAGACTGTAAAGACAGTGTTTTAAAAGCTCCAGAAAGTATAGAATAAAGATGATTTTGTTGTGAGTTGGACTTAAGACGTTGCACTCAGTGGCAAATCTAAAAAAAATCAGGTAAAAACAGACAACAGAGCATCATCGACCTACCCAGGGTGTTAACTAGGCATACCCCAAACATGTCCAGGGAGAGAAGGGTGTCATACACATGTTCGCCTCCCACATGGTTCATGAACACATGGTAGACCACAGAGCCTATGGTGGGGCAGAGGCAGGCCAGGTAGTGGACCACACAGATCCAGAAGTTGTCCACCTCCATCCAGGGGATACTAAAAGGCAGCAGCACCAAGAAAAGGAAAAAAGGGATGCCTGAGGTGACCGGAGGATTGGAAGTCGGAAAGGAGAAGAGGATAGGGGAGGAACAAGATGAGAAGAGTTAAAGGAAGAAATGAAAATGAATGGGCATACGAGTATTTTATTGTTAAGAGACGGTCACTCATTCAGTATGACCAAAGGTTGGCAGGGTTAATGCTGCCCGCGTGTTGTAGGTTCATGATCTGTTTTCATAGTAAGCAAGTTCAATTAAATTTCACCTTATGCAGAGCAAAATGAGGAATTTGATTGCCTGTGTGTGGTTCCTCTATTTGTTTCTTTATCAGGAAGAACAATGTGAAACGTGGGCTGCATTCAAGAAGAAACCCGAGCAACAGGCTAAAGCTAATGCCCTTCACTTCCCCTTCGTAAGAGTGTTAGTCTTAATGAACTTATGGGATAGCCAAGGTGAAAATGGAACGTGGAGAAGTTGCCCTCAACAGTTCAAGGTGTTCCGACGCATGTTGAGTGCGTCACATTTCCATCTTTGCTTGTGTGCACAACTTAAATCAGGTTTGATCTGTAAATCTCATATCAAAAGCCCACATTTTATAATTCACGTATTTTCTGAATTCTCTACACAAATGTCTAAATAGCTATAGGGTGCATTTGACCTGATATACATATGGGCAATTACAGCAAAGTGTCAGCTAACTACACACCTTTAAAGACCTTGTTAACAGTAGGATATTTCCAGGACAGGGATTCCCGGGACAGATTACAGTTAATACCCCATATCCTCATTACACACTCTTGGCAAGTATGCTTGTAATTGGCCATAAGTGAGAGTAGTCGATATCTGTGTCCTGTTTTGGTTGTACATACACAGCATGAGTTAATTGGACATTTGCTCTGTGTATGTAATTGTGAAGCTATATTTTACTTTACTAAGACTACATACCAGAGTGCATTCCTTGATAAAGAACAGTGATGCATTCAGAGTCCAATGGACACTTGATTTCTGGACTTACCATGGGTGTAAATGTTCCCCAGCTCGTTGTGCATGTAGAAGAGGCTCCGGAGGCACTCTTGAGCCGTGGACACAGGTCGGTAACCTGTCAGGACATATTTGTTGAACTGAAGGTGCGTAGGAGTCTTTGCAAAGTCCAGCAGCCGCGGTCCTTTGTAAAGCACCATCACGACTTCCCGCAGCCAGTGCCCTTACATTTAGTTGACAGTGCAGGTTCCTCACCATTTACATCCAAAACGAGGGCACGCTCGCTCGGTGCTCTGTGGCACAGTCATGACCACAACTAGCCGGAAACTCTGGTACTTGAACCCATCATTGGACAGGTGTAATTCCAAGCAAGCAACCTGTTGAACTGGCAAAGTGGCATGCTTTCAGTTGGACCAATCAGCAAAGTGTTCTTATCCCTAAGCTGGGGTAATCCTCACAAAACGCCAAGTGCACTACAGCAGCAGCTGCTCCTTGTCATGCCTCATAACTGGTTCACACCTCAAAGTCACGGTGAATGTATTCTTTATTTCCCATTATGTTATTATAGACTGCCCATGTTCCTATTCCCCATGTGTGTTTGTGCATGCATGAATGACTGATCTGGGGAAGAAGGCTTTCCACTGTTGGTATTCAGTTATGGTTTTATTCAATCAAATACTGTACAATCATAAATTGATGCTTGCTACAAGTAGTAAAAAAAAACAACCCTTTCCCATGCAAAATAAATTAGTTTTACAGGATTATTTTTGACTTGATAACATCAGGCAAAACTGGCTGATTCAAACAAAATTCTTTGCATGTACAGTGAACAGTAAGTGCAGGACAAAAAACGGTTAGGCATTAAAATATACATAATACATAAACAGAAAACCTAACAACTCAGCAATGTCTAAATGTTGTCTTTACTCTAGACTTACAAACACAAAAATAATATACAATTAGGGTACGGCCAAAAATAATATACAACGGCAGAAATAGAGATTATGCTTGTCGTTGTCGGCGGGGTTAACCTGTGTGGAGAAAGTAATGCATGAGTGTGGTGGCTGAGAAAAATGAGAGCAAAATCTCAAAAATATAATAATATATATATTTTTTTTTATCTCAGTCAGTCACCTTGATAGCCACTATTCCCAAAGAAGCCATTCAAATCATATTTGCCATTTTTTGCTCCTGAAAAGAAAAGAAACAATCCGGTTATGCACAAGCTGTACTTCATATCTCATTTATATTCACAAAGAGCCTCTGCCTGGATTTGTATGTAAATTTAAAAGGAATAATTTTACATTTTGGGAAATACAATCATTCACATTCCTGCAGAGTTTAAAATCGGCTGGTCAGGCTGGGTGATTTCTTTAGTTTTAAGGTCTTTGTGCAGTGGGATTATCTTAGCTGCTGGCTGTAGAGGGAGTTCTGGAAGCCCTAAGCATGCATCCATACACTTTATTTATATTAACTTATTTAGGTCATTACATGAAGTAACACGAGCAAACAGGAAATAAAATGCATGAATGCAACAGTAAATGTAAACAATGTAAATCATGTGTAGTAATGTATTTATAGGCAAAGTTATGTTCTTAGTGAGGAGACAATCACATCATACATCTTACTACACGACACCTAAACGTCCTCACCCTGCCAGCTAAATCCGGCTATCCTTAGATTGTGCAACCTTTCGTGAACACTTGATCTAGATAATAAAGTAGCAGTACTTTAACCTCTCCAGGACTTGCCTTGTTGGTGAAAATGCAGCTTGAGATGCTGCTGAATGTGTATCTGACGTGGCAGCTGTTGTGGAAGTGGGTCATCAGGTTGCTCAGGCGCTTCAACCGCACCCTGTATTTCCGTAGCGGGTGCGGAGTCGAGGGCGAGGCTGGCAGTGCCCACACGGTCGGGCAGGTCCTCCGCACCTGCACCAGGCGCCACATCAGGTGTAAAGGAGGACTCCACAGGCAGATAGGATGGGTCAGAGGGGTAGGCAAGGGTTGGGCTGGGATTGGGAGCTGCAGGGAATGCAACAACTAGGGTGGGAGAGCAGAAAAGACAAACTGTATCACTGCAAACTAAGATTTCACTGTTATTGCCTATGCTATTAAAATTCTGGGATGAAACACATGTTCCTTGTTTTACCTTCCGGCTGCACTTGTCCATTTATATAGCCCACATTTTCTGAAAGTGACAAATGGTGAAACATTACTTGAATGCAGTGGAGCCACACAAAAAACACACAACCATGCAGAAATAAAGACTACCACATTAAAAAGTTCCCTGACTCACCATAGGATTTTCCAGCTGAATCCGGCTCAAGAGGCAGAGGCTCATAAGGTAAACCAGCTGTATCTAGGCAAAAAATAGATGGATGTGCAATTTATTTGGACATTTCTAATCCAACTAGCCAGGTAATTAGTAGCAATAAAGACAAAATACCATATTCTGCACCAGATCTGCCATCAGATGCAGATTCAAGGGGCTGTGCCTGGTATGGACCCTGGTTATCTGTTGAGAGATTGACGTGAAACCATTTAGTGAACATGATTAAACGCATGGAGAGAATATGATTGGTATGAAAAGAACACAGAAAATGACGGATTTTACCGTATTTTCCAGAAGACTTTGCTTCACTCCCAAAACCAAGAGTTTGTGGTGCATAGGGAACTTCACCACCAGCTTAGCAGTTGGCAAACACAAAGGGAAGTTAGACCAAATGAATGAACAAACAACAGTTAGGAGGTAGGTGTCATGTTTGCTGAATCTTTACCGTATTCGCCTGTTAATTTTCCGCTCTGTCCAAGTCCAGCAGATTCAGACTGGTACTGTGGCCCAGACAGACCTGGAAGAAAAGTATGATTAATAAACTGAACATAAATTTTAAAAAAGCTGTCTTATGGTTACTTTTTCATGGACAAATCACTGGGAAATCATCCTTGGCTAATTTAGCTTAGCATAAAGACAAATCACTGTTGCATTTGGCTCTGGACTGAGGTACTTCTTGTCAAAGGAATAACTTCCTGGCATCTCCACTTTTCCAGCACATAAATCACCCTCATAAAATGGTGATGTGTCCCTTTCACACTTTGTTTCCTGTACAATTTCCTGTATTAAATTAAACAGTGGATTTGGCTCCCAGTGGACAGAGGGTAGCAGTTTCCAATCTTTTATTAGTCTTCTTGCATAATAAATATGAAGCTACTGTCAACAACCAGCTAACTCACCTTAGTATAGAGCAATTATCAAATAAAATGTCAAACCTTTTAGGTTATTACCATATTTGCCAGCAGATTTGGCTTCGGGGCTCAGTCCAGCTGCTTGAGCTTCATGAGGTATTCTTCCGTAACCTGCAGAAGAGAGGAAGACGTAGAGGAAGACAGAGAAATAATAAAAGGTTAAAGAGGAGAACTGTTTGTAAGAATCAAATCATAACTACAGATAATAAAAGCTGATTATTCACCATATTTGCCAGGTATATTTCCATTAGCACCAAGAAGTTGCCCACGGTTGGGGAACCCACCATATCCTGAGCAGAGATGGAGGGAAAACAGTATATAATGATCACATGACCTCTCAACATGGTCCCTAAGCAGTGTCTGCATTCCTAGAACGGCTGCTAGACACAGCAAACCTTTTAGTCCCTTCACGCTCACCATATGTTCCAGTCGCAGCGTCCCTTCCCATGCCAGCACCAAGACCACCTGCAAGTATTTTGAATTAATATAATCAGCTTTAGTTTGTAGTGCAGTGCATCAGTGTGTCAGGGTTAGCCGGTTTGCTTTAGGCTTTGAACAAACACACTTAAATGTTACTCACGGTACGTCATATTATTACTTAATGTAGCATGACGCTCGTTCTATGACTCACCATATTTTCCAGATGATTTGCTGTCACCATAGGGGCTTCCACCATAACCACCTAGATGGGTGAGACAAACAGTTGGGAAACATGGACTTGTTAAATTGGCCACATGTGACTGTAATGATTATTTGCGGGTTATAATGAGCCTTACAGTGTAAGCAGAAACTTTGGTTTTACATCCAATCGGCACACATGGGTCACAAATAAATTAACTTACAGTTTTGCTACATACAGTGTTCACAGAAAACAGGCTGAAAGCATGCAATAATAAGACACAGACATACCATAATGTCCTGCACCATTCGTCCCTGTACTGACGGGTTGTCCACCAAACTGCAGCCCACCAATGCCTAAATCAGAGTGAGCAGAGAATAATGTTGATTGCCACCTGAGTGACAAATAAACTTGCTTCAACCAGATTTCTATCTTAAATGGCGCATCATGTTCTGCACATCGATGTGAGGCAGGATTTTATTAGCCAGAAACTCATAAAGCCATAAAGCCATGCTACCTAACAGTGGATCAACAAGCACTCACCGTACTTGGTGCTTGTTTTCTCTGCGCCCATTCCAAGTGTCTGGCCACCAAAAGGCAAACCGCCCATTCCTGTAACATCAAACACAGTTTCTGTTCTGGTGTGTTTGCATTTCACATTGTTTTCTGGTGGTGATCAAGATTTGTCCTTCAAATAAATAAGTAATCAAATAAATAAAAGAAGGTGAGTTTAGAAATTGATAGACTGCCTCAGACTGTATAACAGAAAGACAAAGAAGAAAAGAAGTGTTCACTTTGTAAGTATTTCAGGAAAGGTCCTCACACTTCTTGTCTGAGTTACATCTACATTGGATCTCTTTAAAGCCTAGACAGGACATAATGTCCCTCAACCACTGAGCCTGGGGGCAGGGCAGCTTCCCTTCGTATTAGTAATATTGTACATTTTGGCCAAAGGACAGACGAAGGATAGTGTGCAGCATTTGATTGGATTTTCTCCAGTGGTGCCAAAGAAGGGAATCTAACGGGGGTGGACTCTTGTCCTTCTGTGTCGTTCTTGAAACGCAGAATGAAATAATGATGGTTGGACAAGGAGTTTGGAAAGAATAAGACTTGAGAGAGAGAAACCATAGAAACCAAAATGATTTCTTTCTTTCTTCCTTTCTTTTCTGAGCCCAGCGGTATTACGGATTTGAAAGACACAGTTCTACATACCACCATACTTGCTGCCCAATTTTGCGTTTGGACCAAGACCAAGACAAGACTCAAACTGGCTCACACCTGCATGAGTACAAAGGAAATGTTCGTGTAACGCATCTGTTGACTTTTACACCTTGAGACGAATATGCTGCTAACATCTTCACAGTATTGAGACCAAGACGGAAATCAGAATGGTCAGATTGGTGAAGTTAAAGGCAAACACACTGATAGCCCAACAAACTGGACCTGAAATATCGAGATGATTTCAACAAATTTTATGAGTTACTCCTTAGCTGCTGCTTTAGATGCACTACAATAGACTGACATGGTCTATTTCACCGTAGATACTACTATACTAGATACTGGTAAACTGTTCACACATTTTAAAATCCTATTCTTATACAAGGACATTACCATCCAGTCCAACAGGAACGATTGGTGCGCCATTGTAGGGAGTCTGTTTGGCACCACCTGCAGAATGAGCAGTAGATTGGACGACAGTGGATTATTTTTTTTCTGTGTCACAATTCATGTCTCTGACATTTCACCCATGTGTATCTTTACTTGCTCCCCATCTCATACCTGACTTGCCATTGGCAGCAGGTACACCTTGGCCAAGACCTGAAAAAAACCCAGAAACGTTATTCACATGAATGTTACAAATGAGATTTACTGAATAAAATGTCATACAATGATACTTACTTGCATAGTCAGGCTGTACACCTGCACCATTTCCATACCCTGCAGAAAGGACATGAATCGTCAAACATAAACTTAGAGTAGAGGGCTAAGCTAAATGGCTGCAGTAACACACCAGGAATATGTCATATAATTTATAGACTCAGTGAGTATATCGATTTATGAACTCAGCACTTTAATGAAGTTAGTGTAAACACTGAAGCCTACCTGATTTAGACTTTCCTGTTTCACCCAGACCTGTATTACCTGAAAAAAGGCAGAATTCAAGTAAAACTAAGACTTTTGATGGTCTAAATTCAGAATTCACCATGCTGCTGTAGGCCTAATTTATCATCTTACATATTGAATTAAAAGACAATGTTTAAAGCTTATCCTTTTCAAATGCACCTCCATATGAATTTCCATATCCAGCTCCAAGGTAGGCTCCTTGTCCATAACCTGAGAGCATGCAGAACAATTATTAATGCATGTTCCACACTTCAAATTATTATTAATTATTCCTGATCCTTATGAAGATGAACAAAGAAAAAAAAAAAAGACTTACCAGGTTGCTGAGGTTTCCCTGCATAAGGATATCCAAATCCTGCACACATAAAACCAAATGTACTTTGTAAATCTAATAACATGTGAATGAAAGTGGGAAAAAAAGCACATACTTGTAACCATGTAAGTTTATATTATTTGTTTATGTTAATATTAAAGATTACCGGCTCCATATCCATTGACAAGTCCAGGGACAGGGTAGGTTCCTGCTCCATAACCTTTGAATAAATAGAACTTCATTAAGGCCTTTATCTTCACTAGTACAGTAAAACAGTTATATAAATAAATAATTACCATCTCATTTCAGTGGCATTATAGGAGTATTATGAGTTTTACTTCATGGACTTCAGATGTTATACTCTCTCAGCTGTTACAGTGCACATCATGCAGTCTGATGAGGTCAAAGTAAAGATGTTATGTGCCTAGATAAATGTGTCATTGTGTACTTTACCCAAAGGTCTCAGCAGCATGTTCTGAAACTAGTTGATGACAACAGAAGAAAACTGCTCAAATAATCAGTTACCTGGTTTGTTGGCTTTAGCTCCCCCTCCGTTTGAATATCCTCCTGCACTGGCACCGTATCCTAAACAATGACACAAAAATCACATTGCAGTCACTGCATTTATTCTTGCATTTTTATAATGATGAAATCTGCTGCAGGCTTCAACTATCATCTGCAGAATGCTACACTGTGAGTGAAGATGTCATACACACGAAGGTTGAGAATCAAGATTTACCGTTGGGTTTACCACCATATCCGTTTGGAAGACCAGCTCCTGCTCCAAGGCCTCAAAACAAAAGAATCATAAATAAATAATATAAACAATAATTATTCTTGTATCTAAGTAAATATATGTTTACATGAACTCTAGTGTACAATTACCTTTTGTGTTTGTACCAGAGGACGCTCCAGCACCTCCATTATAACCTTAAATGACAAAACAATGCTAATGTTACATATCCACAATCAGAGGATAAAGTTTTACCTTCCTCCAGTGTTCCACTTCAAAATGCATTGTACACGTAGTAAAAGTACAGATTCACATTTTTGTAGGCAGTTGTTATTAGACCACTGAAACTATGCTAATCATCATAGTATTCAAATAGAGTGTTCTTAGTTTACCGGGTCTTGGTATTTTCATCCATTGTCCATTTGGTATTCCTGACGGTCCACAGTCTAGAAAACAAATGAAAACATGAATTACCAGCAAAAATTAAAGCAAACAAACAAAGATGCAACCAAGCGATCAACCACCAAACACAGAGTTTGTATTATTGATCTTCCTGAAACTTTGTGTTTGAATCCACTAACAAAAGCTGCTTTATATTTGGACTCTTCAGTATTGGATAAATAAAATTGTCAACTGATGATACGACATGAAAAGTTCATCCTGAGGGGAACATGAAAGTATCAAATGTCACAGACTGGAAATGAGACAGGCCTTAAGATGAGTTCATGTTCAAAGAAAAAAGACAAATGTTTACCAGGCTTGGCTGCTTTAGCTCCTTGTCCTTTGGAGAGCGTAGCTCCTCCTGCGCTCTCTGAAAATCAGACGGACAAACTGACAGATCAGGACTTTGTTGAAAATGAGCCATGTACATAACACAACATTGAAATTCATAGGAAATAAGATCATATTCATCACAAGGACCACACAACAAGGTGACACACTGAACATGTTTATCTAGAAAAAGACAAATTGTGAATTGGTTAATTCTCAACCTGCTCCAAATGTTAAAGGAATAGTTTGTCTTTCTGGGAAATCCGCTTATTTGCTCACTTGCTGAGATGAGAAGACCAAGCACTCTCATATTTGTCAGGTAAATATGCAGCTAGAGTCAGGAGACATTTATCTTAGCATAAAAACTGGAAATGTGGGGCACCTATAGTATAGACACCTATAGTAACCACCTTAAAGTAAACTTTAAGTTTAAAAAGGATAAAGTTGTGATGTGAGAGTGGTTTTATCTTACTGTCTAACTCTCAGCAAGAAAGCAAATAAGCCTATTTCTCAGTTTGACAAGGTTGGGTGAGAGATTCAACAACATTAGAGATAAACACACGTAAACACAAGTTAATGGTCACTTTATGACACAACTCCGAAGAGAGCATGCGACACACAAAACGACACAAAAATCTGTCGTGCTATGACAAATATAACCAGGAGCACTGGCTAGGATTCACTCCCCAGTTGACATTTAGCATTTCTCAATCTGTTTATGTCACCATGCCTCCAAAATGAACCTTAATAGGTCTAGATAGTTTGTAATATTGATAATGAGAATGCATTTAGAAGTGTGACTGAATCCTAGCCATTAAAACAACACAAATCTTGCAGTGTCAGACACTCTGAGTGATCATGTCCACAATTCTGCAACAGACTTAAAGTTAGGACAAACACAGGACTGAGTCATCATTGTCACATGCAATCCAACACTATTAGACACACCCAGATGAACATTTAGTTTACCAGTAGACCCAGTTTCTCCTGCAGGGACACCTTTGACCCCGAGCCTGTCAGGTCCTGCCTCAGGTTGACTTTTGATGTTAGCTTCTTCTGGTGCAACCTCCGGCAGCCCTACAGACAGTGTTTCCTTCAGGGGTGATGCTCCCCGTACCTTTAGCTGCCACTGTTTCAGGGACAGCTTTGGTTTTCAGGGATTTGGTGCTCTCAGGGGCAGCATCCCCTTCACTGGTGCTGTCTACCCCAAAAAGAACATCTGCCTCTGCACCATTTTGCTCAGGCACAGCGCTTCCAGTCACATAACCTAGAGGTCATACATTACATCAACATTTTCATATATACACATATATTTCTACTAGATGTTTGAAAGTCATTACTGCTGGTGTTCCATCTGTTTAAACATACCCATGTGACATGACAAGCCTCCAAGTTCAATTTCTTTTTTCTCAGATTCAACATGTTTGTGCATGTATAAGTGAATTTACAGTACAAATTCAAGAGTAACATATCATATATCACATGTATAAAATCTACTGCACTGAGAGGCCGAGTGATTGAAAACTGACCAGTTTAAAAATCTTTTTTTTGTTGTTGTTTTTGAGTTGTTTCATAAAAACATTAATTTGAGCGTTACGTTTCAAGAGCACAGCCTTTCTCTATTACGTTCCATATTAATGCTGTGGAAATGACCAAGACAAGAAAGTTTGGCTTTTGCCGCCTTCGGCTGCAGAGCGTAGAGTCATCAGGGAGATTTCTTACACGGTAACACGGTGGTTACTTTCTCAGTGACACACAGCAGAGCAGCAAACAGACTCAAAAGATGTTTGCAGACGTATAGTACACAATTCATTTTTACATTTCAATCAACAGTACAGCGACATTCTGCCACTTCATTTCAACGTTACAGCAGTGCAAAACACGCTGAACAAAGCAATCCATCCCACCGAGTATAACTACTCACTCAGGTGCATATACTTTACTGTATACTCATTTTACTTCTGTTGCTACAGTCTGAGATATACACCCATTATTATCCAGTGTTTTCCACTTAAAACTAAGAATTAAACTTGCCTTGAGGAAGAACTGCTGCTGGCTCTGGTGCTGGGTTAACCTGGATCACTCCTGATGCAGGCCCAGATGTGGCTGCTCTTGAACCCATGGATGCTGGTTCTGGTGTGGGCTCAGGGGCAGGCTTTAGGTCTTTGCCTTGAGGAAGAGCTGGTGCTGGTTCTGGCGTAGCCTGGGGGATTAGTGGTGTCTGTTTGTAGCTTTTTCCTTGTGGCACAGGTGAAGGCAGCTTTTGATATTTCTCTTGCGTCACCATAACAAGGATGCCGCTGGTCGGCTCTGGGGCAGCAGGTGCTGCGCCTCGAGTTGCTTGTTGAGGCGTAGCACCCTCCGCTGGTGCTGCACTCGGCTGCTCAAGAGAGAGAACTCCTCCTTTAAGGCCCTTTCCATTGGACGCACCTGCACCCTTTGTAGCCTTCCCATTCGGCATCATGCCGTAACCTAAGAGACAAAAATATGTGGGCGAAAATGTTAATCGAAAAGCACAGAGAACATAGCGACATATGAGAGATGAAGCTGACACAAACAAATACATGTACAGGAGCATTTACCAGTGTTGGCCAAATGTCCGTTAGGTACACCAGCAGGAGCATTGTAACCTGTGAAACACATTTTCATAACAAACTTTTAAATCCTGTAAACACTAAAAACAAACATTCATATTCAAACATGTATTTATGCATCATTCTTACCAGTGCCGAGTGTTCTGGTACCTTCACCAGGTGAAACTGCACCAACTCCTTTGGTAGCTTGAGGTTTTGAGCCTCCGTATCCTGCAGGCACTGTTAAAGTAGGTACATACTGACCGTGACAATAGCCTCGCAGGATTAACTTTGACACAAACTGGACTAATAATAAATAATAATATATTTGACATTAGGAAGCGGGAACTTATCAAGGTGTATACCTCCATATCCTCCTAGTGTGGCCCCGTTTCTAACTCCATTACCTTCAGAGAAAATAGAACAAGTCGTGAGTGACGCTGCAAAAAGATGTAAAGTGAAATATAATACATGTTGTTATCTATATTTCCTTTTTAGGCGTAAATTCACTGTCATAATTAAATGAAAAACGCATGCTAATGGGACAATTACTTTGTCCTATCTTGAGCCATGAATTTCCATCAGACATAAAATCATCCAATCACAATACAGGAAATAAAGAGGCGTATTGCTTTTCAGTGTTGTCCAGCAGAGGACAGTATAGACCTGCCGGGAGACTAAATGCAAAGCAGCACATGATATATCTTCATGAGGAGGCGGGAGAGCATCTTGTCAGTGCCAAAAAGAAAAAAGAAATCAGCTAACTCATTGCAGTTTTCATTTGGGCATTTCAAATCTTCCATATATAATAGTAGTAACTTATGCATTACTGTATACAGAAGGTGCCTATTTTAACAGATTGTTACCATTGGGTTTGGCTCCATAACTTTTGGGAACACCAGCTCCGGCTCCGGCTGCAGCTCCATAACCTCGGGTCACACATAACATTACATAAATATACCGTACCGCTGAAACAGACCGGACACCTTTACACAAAATATGATTAGTTACCATTGGGTTTTGTTCCATATCCGTTGGGAACAGCTCCATTTCCATAACCTTGAGCTTAAAGAAATCATGACAAAAAACATTAATATGACATTTATACTTGTAATTATGTTAATAATTCCATTTTGTGACGTTTGCAAGCGTTACCTGGTTGAGGTCTCATTGCACTTCCTCTGGTGGCTCCATATCCTGTAACACATCCATGAAAGCAAATTACTGAGATGAAATAAAACAAGATTTTGAATCATAAATACAATTTGAACAAGACAGTCTTACCATTGGGTTTGGCACCATACCCATTTGGAATATTTCCATAACCTAAAAAAATTATAAAAAAGTCAAGATGTTATGCTGACGACCTTTTAATTTCTTTACACAAAAACATCCAAAGACTCTGTAATCTGAATTTAAGTCACATATTGTTTTGAATTACCATGACACTGTTTTTCTGGAAGACTAGAAATGTGCTACATTACAGCACAGTCCACTGAGTATTACCACTGACCATAGCTCGCCTGGCTGAGGAGGTAATAATTGTGTCCACACATTTACCTGATTTTGCTGGTTTGGTGGCTCCACCACTCGGGTATCCGTAACCTAATATTTAAACAAACAGCAAGAATAATTAACCACATTCTGTAAATGAAATAAACAATAGTAGATTTTCTGCATGTTTACTCACCATTCGGTAAGGCTCCATTTCCATTAGGGGCTCTGGCTCCAGCATAACCTTTTAATTTTATAACACATTATTTTAGATTAGGCCTGTCAGTTTTTTTATTTATTAGATGTGATATATTGTATTGTATGTATAATTTATAGATTTACCATTGGGTTTTGCACCTTGTCCATTGTTCACACCAGCTGCAGCACCATAGCCTGAAATTTTAACAGTTATCAAGACAGTTCAGTCAATTGTAATAATTAAATTCAGGGATATATCATTTTCACAGTAAGAATATTCCCACCTGGCTTTGGCCCCTTCATCCCTCCATTTCCATACCGAGATCCGAGACCCAAACCGGCACTACCATAACCACCATTGTAGCCTATAAATACAGTATACATGTATATAATCACACACTATAAGTTGTATAGTAAACACCATTTATTTTTATTCATGATCCTGTAAGTGAGTGCAATGACTGACTCACCTCCCATCGGTTGAGCTCCATAACCATTATAACCATTACCACCATATGCTGGAAGAAGAAAGACATTACTGTTACTGATGTATTCGGTGGAGGCTTCAGTAATGTGTCATGTCCTTCCGCTCACCTTGCATCCTTTGGTTTCTAGCAAGCTGAGGTACTCCCAGACCTCTGGAGGCTCCAATCCCTACGCCTGGACCTTAAATCACAGAATCACGTATCAGTGTTGTGTCAAAGGGAATATCATGATTGCCGGGACAACAAGGTGGCAGGAGATGAGTTACCTGCCCCATAAGGTGGTCTGCCGTATCCTTTCATAGGTTTGCTTCCGGCTCCGCCCTGTCCTGTGAAACACAGAGACATGCTGAGGTTGTAAAAACAGATGCAAAAACTCAAAAAAGTTTCAGGCTGTCCAACGTAACCTCTTTCCATCTCTTACCATTTGGTCTTGCCCCATTGCCACTGGATGGACCAGATGCAGCTCCTTGACCTAAAGAGTGGTTATTATACGTCATAACATGTACGGTGCGATCACATTTGCTTATCTAAATGTGTGTTTTAAAGTTTAACTTGTGCAGAAACTACCATTGATTTTAGCCCCATTTCCATTAGCAACACCGGCTGCAGCACCATAGCCTGGTAAAAAAGAGGCACTGAATGAATCTACACACAGAGTAGTAGGTGCAAATTCACACATCACGTACATCTTCAGATCTAACTTACCATTCCCTTTAGTTCCTTGTCCTCCGTATCCACCAGCTTGTGCGCCGTAGCCTGAAACATAAAGACATTTAAATGTAACAGAGTTGTTGTTACTTAGTGTGTGTGTGTGTGTGTCCTCAATGAGAAGATGTGATTCATACCATTGCCTTTAATTTGTTGTCCATTGGTCGGGCCAGCTTGAACACCATATCCTAAAAAGATCACAGCATGACGTCATTATGGTAAATATTTATCAAATTAGAATGATTTGTACGACAGATGCAGACTACCATTAGATTTAGCTCCATTTCCACTCGGTAAAACTGCTGGATTTCCTCCTGGATTAGACACAGTGCATAGAGATTAAAGTAAAGTTAGTGAAAACAATGATTCTGAGTTAAACACTTCATGAAAAGCAAATTCTACTTCGCTGCTGTCCATCTATTGTACCGTATATGCAAACAAACCTCACCAACATGCTAAAGGGGACATGAGGATAGTTTAAAATTGTTGTGTGTTCTGGTTGATTAAAGTTCGTTTTGATAAAAAAAACTTTTCGCCATTCACAAATGAAGAAAAACATTGTTATCATCCACGTCATTTATAAAAGAGGAATTTAATGAATCCACACGCAGCTCAGTACAGTCTGACCTCAAGATCAGTTTTAGGGTCCTTAACCTCTACAAACAATTTAAATCCAGTGGTTGCTCACCATTGGGTTTAGCTCCATTCCCACCCAGAACACCAGCTGCTGCACCGTAACCTGAAAAACAAATCCAGAAATAAACATCAAGACTCTGCGGCGTCGCTGTAAAATGACCTCAAATTGACCTCGTTTCCAGCATTCATGTACTGCACTGTGCATGCAGCAGCTTATCTGCCTTGATTGAAAATGATTGAACGTACCATTCGTCCGGCCTCCGTTTCCATTCGGTGCTCCAGCAGCTGGAGCTCCGTAACCTGCAGATTAAAGAGGCTGTGTGAGCATCTGCTGCATGCTTTCTTAAATGATCATTTTTAGTACCCAGTCTTCTCATGACCCCAGCATTAAGAGCTGTCCAGTAAATACGGTATGTCAGTCTGAACTTGTGTTTCTATGGTTTGGAAACTCTTTAGATCGTATCTAAATTACCATTTCCTTTTGTTCCTTGTCCAGCGTATCCACCAGCTTGTGCGCCGTAGCCTGAAACATAAAGAACATTTAAAGTGAACAGTGTAAATGCCAGTGTGTGTGTGTTTGTGTGTGTGTCTCCTAAATGAGAAGATTCATACCGTTGCCTTTAATTTGTTGTCCATTGGTTGGACCAGCTTGGGCACCATATCCTGCAAGAAAGATCACTGACTATATTGATGACTGACTATATAGCATTACTAAGATTCTGATCATTTAAGTTAATTTAGAATCATTTATACAACAGATGTAAACCGGTGGAGGGATTACCTTGTTGTTGGCCACCTTGTCCATTGTTTACACCAGCTGTTGCTCCATAGCCTTAAAAATAAGATGAGAAAACGTAACCAAAAAATCTGTATCGTATCTCTTTAAGTGATAAATGATATTTTGTAGTAAACTTACCTTTCACCCCTCCTCCATTAGCCACACCAGCAGCTGCTCCATAGCCTTAGAAAGATTCAACATATGGTGAGAAATAAATTGTTAGATAAGCTCTAAATTTGGCTGATCGTGTGGGAGAGTTTTTAAATGTTTTAAATTATGCCATCACCCACCTACTCCTTTCGTGGGATATCCACCGTATCCATTTTGTGCACCCATCGCCTGACCCACACCTTGGAAAGGAATTAATTAATAAGAAAATATTTCCAGGGATGTGTGTCTGGAGAGATTTGCAGTTAATTTACCTTTTGATGGCATCAGCATTCTTCCTACACCTCCACCGTTCAGAGGTCTCCCTCCTAAAACAAAAAAAACATAACAACCATAACAGCTGTGAATAAAAGCTTTGGCTTGTGTGGAAATCCCACACGTGCAATGATTTTATGTATATATAAGGACAAAGATAAGAAAGGGCGTCGATTGTGGTGGATTTACCGTTAGGTTGTGGCCCGTGTCCATTGGACACTCCGGAGGCAGCGCTGTAACCTAAAACACAGAACATTTCATTTAAAACTACTGTCAGGGTACTGTTATTATATAGGACAGAAAAAAAAGTTTGCAACATATTAATAAAGGTTATCGAAAAATGCCTATTAACAACTCTAGCAGGAGAGTCTTGTCCTGTAATTGTGTTACATTACCTAAACAGAATCTACAGCCATCACAAAATAATCCCACAAACAAACACTGACAAAGTCTTAAAATAGTTCACCAAAGTGGTTTTATTTTTTGAAATATGTTATAGGTGTTGTTTTTTTTTATATAAGTAAGAAAATGCTAATAAGACTTGGGCTTAACTTAATGATTCACTTTTTACAAAAGCAAGGACCTCCCATCTCCATACCCCAATAATTTTCATACAAATTAAAAGCACACATTCAATATGCACTCAGTCCAGTCTCCTGGTGAGTCTAGTGAACATTTTTGGGAAGTACCCAGCCTTGGATCTACTGAAGTCAATGGAGTGACTGTGTACAAGCAGTAAAACTATTCTCTTTCCTTCTCACAGACAGATGTTAAATTTAGACTGCTGCTGCCACCAAAGTCAAGCTTCCTTTGATTTCACAAACTGAGAACATATAGTTGCTTCGCATCGTCGCAAGAAAAAGTTGGTAGAGGGCCGAGCGCCTGTAAGAGCCATGGAGCGAGCGTTGCTAAGATTTCAGTTTAACATGATCGTTTGAAATTTGACAGGCAAACCCGAGCACCTGAAAGACATTTGTCTCATCTCTTTTTCATCTCTTCCGGACTCTCAGCCGGTTGTTTCACTGCACGAGACTGGAGCGTGTAGTTTCATGCAGAACCCGAACAATATACATAATATACAAATACACTGCATGGATTGTTCTGTTGAAACATTAACATCCTCACATTTAAACTGCAGTGACAGCCTCAATTGAAGCGATGTCAGGGACGCATACTTTGTACATTTGGTTTTTTCCTGACATAATCCTGGAAAACATATGAAACACGGTATGTGGCACAGACAGCCATCATTTAAGTCTTACTAGGACTACACTGACACAGAGAGCAGTTTCTCAGTGCCAGCTAACAGACAAAATAATTATTCTTGGCCATATGTCAGCTCATAACTCGTGTTACACCAGACATGACTGACCACAGTGACTACAGAGCATAAAGGACACCCAATCCATACCCTGAAATATACTACACAACTGAATTTACACTTTAAAAAGGTTTAAATTGTCCTATTTGACTTAATTAACATGCTGACTAATGCTGTTCTGAAACCGTTTGCACAAGGCACTAACTATCTTAAATTTAAAACTGATTCATGAAAGCAGTTCACATATTTAATTTACAAAATACATCCCACATAAGTTAATCTAATGTGAAACAAGATGATATAGTTTTCACATTATTGTCTATATTATAGCTGAGTACAGGTACTTGTCCTTTTCCTGAGTACTTTAGTTTCATGGTACTTTTTACTCCATTACAGTCGATTCACAGCTGTAGTTCCTAGATAGTTCACAAATGAAGCTTTCCAACTGCATCTAAAATTACAGATGGAATGATTTGTCTGTTAATTAAGTAAGTTGATTGGCAAAAAAAAATATTTTGATAACTGATTCATTGCTATTTCCGATGCGAAAAATGCCATGTCATGGTTACAATCAACTTCCAAAGTGAGGATCCTTTGACATCATTTGTTCCACTTTTACATTCACATTTTCCTGACTACACATTTTCATTGCAGGGTGTTCATTAGATTTCTGTTGTTTTTTTTTTACAGTGTGATTTAAAAAATAAAGTATCTGGAAACTTCGTCCGCCACTGATCATTTCAGATACAGCTGCCTCCCAGCAGAGGCCTTCACCTGCACTTCACTCACCTCCCGTGTGCGCCGTCTGCACAAGCCAAAGTATCACCGCACTCTGAAGCAGTAGTTGTCCCATCATGTGGACCTGGAGGGGGAAAAAAAAAGCCCCAAATGTTTTAGACCCAGCAGGAGAATAAGGAGAGTGAAGCAGATGATCTGGAGTGGGTAACGTACCCTGATTGTGAGGGTCTAATATACACTCTGGTCTGAGGCGCCCCTCCTTCAGCTTATGGATGCTCCTGTTCTCCAGACCCTCCCCCACTCGATGGGGGAGACACGCAAGGTGTACGCACACTAACTAAATAAATAATTGGCCGCTTAAAGTACATTAACACTTAAGAGAGAGATAAAGAAGCAAAGAGAGGGAGTTCACCAGATTGGACATTGACTGATGGACTCTGGACAGTGCATCACACAAGATGGATTGAGGGAGGACACAGTTGTCATGCTTTACATTGTTTATACCGACTATATAATGACTTCGTCATGATTTCCTGACTCATGTTGGAGAACACGTTCTAATGCCACGCAAAAGGTGCATAATTAAAACGTGTTCCCTGGAAACAGAGGGCACTTTATTACATTTACACAATCTGTGTAATATTGCATGTAGAAGATGACAGAAGTCACTCACATAAAAACATCAAATACATCATAAAGCAGAAAAAATGACCCTGAAGAGGACCTGAAGAGTGGAACCATGGAAACATACACTGTGGACATGCTACACCAAAAACACTTTGAGACATAAATCATTCAATATTTGATTTTAAGAGCAGTTCTTGCTGGCACTTTGGATCTGAAGCAAAATGAATAGTATCCTGTGCAAACATGGAGCTCAACATGCAACCTGTGCGGACTGTATTCAGTTTTATTTGTGAATGGATTTATGACAGATATGACATCACTTCAACGTGCAGAGAGGTGCCAGTTTTAAAGAGAGAGATGATGGAAACTGTGAGCGAGCTTCAGCCTTTACTCACGCCTCTGTCAGTCTCCATGGTCCCAGCCTACACATACAGTCGGTGGGTAAGAGTGGCCCCTTGTATATTTAAAGAAAAGTGAGTAAAAAAGAGAAAGATATCTCACCTTTCACATAGATTCCTCACTTTAAGTCCAAATCCTCTTCTTATGGGGTCAAGGAGAGGTTAATGTCTCACCCCGCAGCCCACCCAGACCTCTCACATACTTGGCTTCTCTACAAACACACACACACCACGTCTGCTGCCGCTGACAAACCATCAGTCCAAATTTTCACCACCTGGTAACAAATGTGCCTTTTCTCTCTGATCCTTAAACTTCAAAAACTCATTTGGAATAAAATTATGTTGCTGCAGGACGTCAGCCTGTTAAACTGATGCAATAATTATGGATGTTTACTTCGCTTATTTGATGTGCGTGACTCCTCTTGACTTGCATGTGGATGACATGATTTCACTGTGTGGCTCCTCTACACTTTCAAATTGTTAATTGGACCAAATCATTCAAATTCTTATAGTGAAACAAAATATTTTACAAAAATATAACCAAAGTTTAAAAAAAAATAAAAAAGTCTTTCTGGTCCAGCCTGTGTGCATCGCTTGACTGACCCCATTACGTGCTTTGGTCACTATCTCAAACTGCCTCAAAGCTAGGAAGGTGCTCTTACTAGGGGTCCAACCTCTTTAGTCCAGATTTAAATATCTAAATTACCACTGGGTGGATTTAAGGTCCAGTGGTCGGATTTTGTTGCAACCCCCTCACTTGACCTTGAGAAATGATGGTGTCCATTCTGGGCCACTGTAAGAACCCTGGACTAGTAGGAGAGGACCTGCAGCATCTGGATATGAGGCTCGTGCTAAGGTAACAAAAAGATCAATCTAAATGATCGACACTGGAACACATTCTTGGTCCCCAGAAGAAGAACCCTGACAAATTGTATGCTCTCCTGAGTGTTGGATAGATTTTCATGAAATTTGGTACAAACATGAATGAATGTCACCCGTGACATATCCATTAGGGTCAGCTAAACTCTGCGTTTGGTGCTACTTAGTTTTACGCGTTACCTTTTTGAAAATGTACTAAGATGGCGTTCATGGTAAGTGTAGTACCTGCTAAACATCAACATGTTAGCACTGTCATTATGCCAGTACAGCCCCACAAAGCCGTTAGCATAGACTGTTTAAATGCCTGGTTTAAAAGACGCCCTGTCCGGGAACAGATTTTATAGGTGCGTGCTGTGGCTGACAGCTGTGCTGACTGGAAAATGTACTGTCTGTACTAAACAGTCGAGGGGTGGAGAGGTCATTATGCTTGAAAGCCACACGCAGTTTATATATTTACTTATAAATCCTTAAAGAACACACAATAAAACACATTGATATCCTAGACAGACCTCCCACACGGCAGCATTCACATGTCGTCATGACGGTTTTCAGAAATCTGCAAGACAAATAATTACAGCCATGGTCTGACAGTTTCTTTTAACTCCGGTCCGGCATGTGTTGTCCTGCGCACCTGTACTTTTAGTATAAAACTAAATTGAGCACCAAAACTCCACAGATAGCATGGATTGATATACCACAATAGTGTATCAGTTACTGTCACCAGCTAATGCTGAAGCTGGCTTTACTGCACTTCTAGCAGGATTTGGTTTAAGGCGGTGGTCAGGATGTTAGTGTGCCGCTCTGTGTACCAGAAAAAAAAAACATGGGCTCAAGACCATAGTGCAACCACTGTTCGACAAGGATTCTCTGACTCCACGTAACCGTGTCTGCAGTGTGGATTCCTGTCCAGATGTGTGCAGCTGTTAGGGGCAGGCCTGCCAGTCGGCCAACTGACTCAGTGTCTGGTTGACAGCCAGTGGACTCAAACAAACCCAGACTGACAGCTGCGAGCACAGTGAGAGGTCTGAGCAACCTCTCTACGAAGAACTCTGAAGTGAAATTAATATTTTGTTCTGTTTTTACACTCTCAAAGACAAAAATATCAGATTTATGTATATATTTGTACAGATTAGACACTCCACGGCTTGTCTGCGTGCACTGGGTACACATTGTCTGTTTTTGTTGTATAATGCCATGAACAGGGATATTAAAAACAGACCTTCTCTGTGAATTATAAACTTACACTGTGAGAGCTGCTGGGACAGATGCTCTACAAGAATGCAGTAGCAGACATAACAGAGGGTTTAACAAACACACACACAGAGTCAAAGGGGAGCCATAATTTCAAATGCACCATGTAAGGACTTCAGACTCCTTCAACATATTGAAATGTCTTGATATTGCACCATTATACAGTATTCCTTGCCATGTTAAGCAATAAACACCACTAAAAGGTTTAATCTATTGCATATTTCTGACATGTAGCTATGTTAGAAAATATTTAGTCCCCGACAGGACATCTCACTTGATCATTGAGGCCAGCTGCAGCTTCAAGAACTCCACATCAGGACACAGTTAACACCTTTCATCAGTAACAAGCCATTCTTCTCAGTCATTCTCAAACTTATAGTTATGTTTTGAGGATTAAATAAATTAGAGACCAACAGCTGCGCTTTGGTTACATTACTTGCTCTCTAAGACAGTCCATGTTCACGGCTTAAATCGTTTGTCTTACCAACAGTAACTTATTTTCAACACACAGACATCCTTTAGTCCTGGTCCCACATTCTAAAGCAATAAGAAAATATTAAATGTCTGCCAACACTAAGATTTTATAGAGCCTTTATGTAGTCTGGTCTCTGACAAACCAAAACACATTAAAAAGGAGAAAGATGTTATAGTAAAGAGAAACAGAGGCCTCGTGTAGGGGCACATTACATTACAAAGTGCTGACAGAGCGCTGAAGTCATGCTCACAGTATCAGCGGTTAGAATCTCAGACAAGACAATAACTATACAATATTTATGATGAGGCTGTCTTGAGCTTGCTTCGTGTTGAAGTTTATTTTCTGTCTTCTTCCCCTGTTTTAGTTTTTTTTAACCATCTCATTAGCTTTAACTTCCCCTGTGATTTCACTAGTCCCTCATCTGTACAGAAATGTGTGTTATGGACTCTTAACCAGTCTAGAGTCCCATCATGTCCTGCTGCCAGTTTCTGCCTTCAGGAATGTCACACACCAGTGTTTTAATTAGGCTTATTAGTTTACTTCAAACACAATTCCTTCAACCAAAAACCTGAAAATCGTAGATTTGTTATGCAACTTTGTTTTATTGACATGTATTCCCTTTTGTTTGTCGTCCTACAGGTCTCACTGATGAATGAAATTAAATCATGTATTAATGTATTACTTATTTAGGTAAACTAATTATTTTTCTGACCTTATTAAAACCTACAGTGTAAGTATGTAAGTATCATAGCTGTCATCATTTAAGTCTTACAGCTGGGCTCATGTGGAGCGGCCCTCTGACACTTTTATATAATTTTTTTAAATATGCAATTCTTATAAAATTAGTAAAAGTAATTAAGTATGCAGTGAAGTATGTTTCTTGGCTTTTAAAGAACATTAGGGTGGAGCAGAGACCGCAGCACCACCCAAACGAGACTCGATGTCCAGGACTTTTCTCATTTTCAAGATTTTTTTTTATTTGTGTTGCAAGTGCTCTACAAGGGTGCAATTAAATTATTTCTGTTTCCAAATGAATACAATAAATAAAAATCTCTTTACAACTGAAACATCTAAGATGGAAAATTACATCAAATACATCATATTTAGTATCGCTACACGTGTATACACAATGCATATCTTTTCTTTTTTTTTTTTTTACAAAAAACCCAAAATTGCATGGCTTATGTTGATGGACCATGCCATGACAACTTCCTTAATGGTTATTATTATAACAATGAACATATAGGTTCAGCTGTACAATCATAAATTACTATACAATCCTCAAACTGGTCACCAATATCTGATCAAACACATTATCTCAGTAAGTGATACCTCAAGTTTCTTGTCCCACATGTGACTGCCGTTAATTGACATTTGTGACTGCGTAAATGGAGTGGTTGATAGTAAATCAGCTCCATCTGCTAGTTAATGCATTTGGAAACTATGGAAACATCTTTTGAGAGTTAAAACAAACAAAAACAACCCATCAGGTTTGTGATTTCAGAATAACTTGCACTGATGTAACCGAGTGGAGACCAAAGAGAGGAAAGTAAAAAGCTCAGATAAAGGAAATAAAAAAAAGGGAAACAGTTTGAGCGTGCAGAAACGTGAAGGGATGAGGGAGAGGGGACAAAAATAAGAAAAGATTTTGAACAGAGTACATTACATAGCTTCTGTTATAATGACATGACAAACATCGAGGACATTTTGTCAGGGCTCTGCTTCTTTCACTCTAGTGCTCCTTACAACCTGGTCATTAGCTGAACGTCTCATTAGCTTCTGTCCACCTTAAGATGGAAGAGCCAAGAATCCGGTTGCAGATCTAAATAAGAAAATGAATGATATTTGGGTCTACGTTCAAATAAATATTATCTGTATGCAATGTGGAAATATCTGTCTCAAAACATCTAAAAAAGGACTTACTCCATGTTGCTCTTCAGCTGATGCACAGTGCGCTTGTCCAGGTAACGGCAGAAGAGAGTGAGCAGGTTTGAGGGAAGGAGAAGCGGCTCCACCAGCGAACACTGGGACAGCTGTCCTGCCACCTGGAATATTGTGTCAGTCCTAAAAGATGACACTAATGTTAAAATCTATCAGGGTGAAGACATAAACTTCTCTGATCATGGAATATTAGCCTTAAAATCCACACCAGGTCTCAAAGTCACCGATGCTGGGCTCTAGAGGGACACCTGAGGACAGCAGCTTCTCTCCTTGGGACAGGAGAGCATATAGTAAGGACAGTCCAAACTGAAAGGAAGAGAAGTTAGTGAGGAAAAAAAAAAAAGAAATCAGAAAGGTGACACAAATATAAAAAGCCAAGCAGCAACAAAGAGCGCAGACCTTGTTCTGACATGCCAGCGTGAGCGACTCGTATGTCGTCAGAGACTCTGATGTCAGATCTTTGAGGACTCTGATGAGCTGGCTGAACGTCAGGCCTCCAATCACATTTCGAAGAGGTGGGTAAAGCACTGGAAGGGTCTAAAAGACGATTGGTGCATTAATTTCCTTTTATTGCCACACAACAAAACAAGAGCAGATAGATACAAACTGACTGCAAAATAACTCCCCTACCTCTTCGGTATCTCTGCTCATCAGCGTAGGTAGATTAGAAGTCACAATTCTCAAGATTTTCAGTGCAGTATCGTGTTTGAGGAACGGGAGCAGACGGGCGACTAGCCTTTTGCCTTTTGAGAGGAGCATGAAAGGAAGAAACTCCCCTCCTGAATCTCTGCATCAAAACATGTGAGACAATTCACATTCATCAAAAGTAGAATGATATACAGTAGCTTCATTTAGAGAGCTAGAAACAAAAATCAGCCTTTTCTGCAAGCAACGAAGACAATATAGATCATGTCTTTGAGGGGGCGATGTTTATAACTCACAGGGGATTGTGGTGTTGCAGCTGAGTGTAGATGTGCTCCACCTTCCTCTGTGTCTTCTCCATTCAGCCTTCTTTGTTCTGCTTCAGACAAGACTGTGGTTTTCATCCTCTCGCCTCCTCGACCTCCAGCAGAACTATGAACAACTGCAGAGCAGAACAAGATGCGACTGAGTGTTGGAGATGGTAAAATAAAGGCCTCGGGTTGCATCCAAACAACTAACCAGCAGGTACCTTTTCAATTTTGCTGAGGATCTCTAACCGCTGCTGTCTGATGTCTTTTTGTTCCTGTGATGTAGAAATAAGTCTTAGAAGTGTGTTAATCTGCCTTTCCTGATACTATGATGCCAAAAACAAAAAGAAAGTCACCTCGAGTGGACCGTGGGCTTGGACCGCATGAACAGCACTGATGGCACGACGTGGAGAGTAACATGTGGACACAGCAACTTGACCCAACGAGCCTTCAATGTGCACCACTGGAAGAGCAAAAGACTTTTTTTAACATGAAAAAACAAAGCTGGACTACTATCTGCAGGCTTCCTTTTGGGGCTGCATACCAAACCAACAACCTTCACCACAAGGTAGGGCTGCATGTATGTAGCCTGAGAGGCAAAACTGAGGGTTGTTGCTTGTTAAGCTTGCGTCTCATCTTGTGTAGATCAGAGATTTTAGTAAGAAAAATCAACCCAACGAAATAAAAAGGGCCAAAAATAAGATTCTGAAAACCTGAACTGAAAGATGTTATCCAAAGACACAACTCACGGCAAATGTCAAATAATAAAAGGTGAGGAGGGAGAAACCTGGAGTGTAGGAGTCAGTTTTCGTGATGTAGGGTGTGGTGAGTTTGGGCGGCTCCCTCTTGCCCCTGATGCCCAGTTCTTCCTCTGCCATCTTAGCTTCTATTCGCCTATAGTACTCCTAAAAAAAAAAAAGTTTAAATATGCTAGTCATTAAATAACTGAATCTTTGGTCCTGTACTCAAAAAGTAGCTTTTCTAATAGAGGTTTGTTATTTGACTCAAAAGCAACCATGAATAATAATAAACATTAAAAAAAAAAAATGCTCCCACCTGGTAATAGTAGTCCTCGAGGTATGGATGCTCACTTTGCAGCTGAATCATCTGCAGCCTGGTGATCCACTCCTTCTCTTTGGGGGTCATGAGATTACAGTAAGGATCCCAGCCCTCTGGTTTTCTACAAACAAGTCATATTTTTATAAAAAAATTAAACAGATTAAGAACATGACAGAATAAGTTATAAAGGGACGGAACACCAACCTTTGGTATATACGTTGTTTTTGAGTAAGTAGTCGTTTATGTTGGGGGTGGAGCTGGGTGACAGGGCCGGGGTACCTGTGGGTCAGACGAGGTCACATTTAAAAAGCACCATGGATGCATAGAACAGTCAGTTTCCATGAAACGTTGGTCTTCTTAGTTTCATATAATCAAAGCGTAAAGGCGCCAATTTATCCTATCCATGTTTGGTCAAACCCAAAAAAAATTTCAAGCGACCCAGCTTAAATAGAGAGCAGTCCCTGTTTCCTAGAAGTTTCTTTGTACATTACTAAAGCGTTTCCATAATTACATTGTCTCTGAACATAATTCAGGCAGTAATTATGTTGTCACCGCCTCCTGTTGTCTTTAAGTGACCACACTTACCACACTGGACAAACAAAGTGCAGGAGCGTGACACCAGAATCCAGGCCTCGCTTACAGACTCCAGTCAGATTATGCAGTACATCTTCAGACTATGGTCTGAATTTAAATCAGTTTCTTGGCTTATATTTCCAGTTCTATTGTTGTTTATTTCCTTATTCAGTTTTTCTTCTATCCATTTCAATTTTTGACTCGAATCTGTCGAATCCATCTTGCAGCTGCTCTTTTTTAAGCTGTGGTAAGACCTGGATCAATAAATTGAACGTACAATCTGCAGTTGCATTCTTTCATACTGAAGTAGGTTACATTCAGGCCTCAAGCAAAACTAGAGCCTTTATCTGTGCATCAGTTCTTCAGATGTACAGCTGCATCTTTTCTCTCCAGAGGGTAGAGCTATACATTCCCTCAATTTCATCTTGGAAACACACATTACTGGCGGGGATTATATGAAGCATTAATGTCAGATTGATGAAGAGTTTTATATACTTGTGAGGGATGAAGTCATAATGTTCTTGTTACTCAAACTTTACTGACACATTTTTCAGGCCACAAATCAAACATTCCTGTGAGATACATGAGATCATCACACAAACCTGATGTGCTGCACTGAATTAGATGAGGGGCTGTAAAAGGGGGACGGTCTTGGTGAGTTGGCACCAAAGCGAAGTTGCATCATCTTAGGAGTCAGAGACTGAGGAGTGGAGGGGCAAGGCCGATTCGGAGGAAACATGAAGCCCCCAGTCTAATTCAGAACAAAATAACATCATGAGCCACGACAGACAAGGAGGTGTACTCAGTTGATCAACATTTGCTGTTGGCTTTGACGCTTCCGAACAGGTCAGATTTATTTTGAATTAAAACCTGATTGTAATGTTGCCGAGGGGTTAGCGGTTGACGTGAGAGGACGGGTGATCCTGGCATCATGGGTACACGCATCTGCAAAAGAAAACAAAGCTTCAGTGACAACTTTGGCACAGCCACCCATGACAATGAATTAAGGAATAGTTTGCAGGGAAACTAAATAAATGCAATTCCCAAAATGTTGGCAAAAGAAGATGACGCTAACAAAATCCACCTCTAAAGCTCACTGATCCCCTCACTCTCTATTGGCTTGTGGAGTCCCCGTGGGTTACTTGGCTAGGAAGTCACTCATTTTTAAGTTAGTCAGCTTTAGTGGTGCTGATAGGCAGATTTTCATGCCTTTAAACGGCCCAGGCTAGCTGCTCCCCTGCCTCATTTATAGTCGTTATGCTAAGCTAGGTTAACCCATTTCTGGCTCCAGCTTCATTAAATCACCCAGACATGAGCAGCAAGAAAGTGGAAAAGCCAAAATGATGCACTGTTTCTTTAAAAAGGAAACTAATATCTGGAAAAATGGATTCTCCACCTGAGAGGGGCTTCTTTGGCCAAACTGTCTTCTGGGGTACGCTCCTCTGGAGTCCCCTCTCCTGCCCCTGAAGGAAGAGACAGGATATGGCAAATCCAGGAAGTTGGAGGTCAGGTGCTGACCTCTGTGGCCATCAATCACACACACTATAGCACTGTCCTAAGAAACAGAATAAAATAAGACAGCTATTTGTTTAAGGAACCCACTGACATACAGATTGGTACATGTGCTTGTTAGTGATCCTAACCTGAAGTATTGATCCTGAGATTCTTCTGGTCTTTCTGGAAGATGGTGACATATACTGAGAGGGGGGGGGGGGGGGGGGTGTAAATCAGTACAAACATAAAATGTAACAAAGAAAGTCTTTAAAAGTGGCAACTCACATCATCTTCAAAGGTATTTCGATTCATGGTATTCCCATAGTCCACTATGGCGCTGTCAAGACCCTTAAAAAGCAAAAACAGATCAAAATGAAGTTACTATAGAGGTAAGCTGTCAAAACCCAAATTTCAAAGTGTAAATAAATCTACATCACCTTCAGGCTTGGTCGCCCCTGCACCATCCTCATCACAGCCGGGTCTTCAAACATTTGGCCCCTGCCCAGCCCTCCTCTCTGTCCCCTACCTCTGCCACGCTGCCCCGGGAGAGCCCGAGGCACATACTGTGGTTTGTGCCTGGGAGGGGATGGGGAGCTGTGGTGGGACGGTGGTTTGGGATCTGGTGGCGGCGGCGGTAATGGGGTTGGTGGCGATAGAGGCTCTCCGAACTGAAGGAGGCCGCTGCTGGGGTCCTCTGTGGTGCCGTGTGTGTCAAGATCTACAATACGGATACAAAGTCTGCAGGTAGCTTTCACCTTTTCACACTGTACAGAAAACTCAAGCTGTAGAAATCTGATTTTGCAGCATTAAAGGTTCAACTGAATTCAATTCAAGCAGCCTTTTATATATTTCTAATGTATTGTTAAAGAAAAAGTATCTGTCACAAATGTTCCTTTTCATTGCAGCCAGCTGGAGTCTGTGTTTGTATCTGGTTCGTTCAACAAGCCAAGGATCAGGACAAGATGTGTGTTCATGTTTGCAAGTTAGATAATAAAAAAAACTTGAGCAGGAAACTTATATCTGTTGTTCAAAGCGGATTCAGACTGTTGTCTGGGTCAGTGTGACCGTCTGCTCGGCCTGTGATTCATGGCTGACATTACCGCGCTTTATGCAAGGTTTGATTGGCTGGGTCGATAGATGTGGGACGCAGTGTTCGGGTTGAGTTAATACTAAACTGAATCCAAAAAAAGATTCATTTCTCCCTTTGTGATTTGATCAGTTGGGCTTTAATGAGAAAAAAAAACAAAAGTTGTGGTAACTGACAACATTAATCAACATCTCGTCATGTCTTGACTGATGTGCTTGTTGTAGCAGGGGCAAAAGGTTCAAGTCTATTTTAGATACTGTGGTTGAATTCTAAGAGTAAAAAACATCTACACACCCATGCCAAACGTCTCCTCATTGTAGACGTTGATCTCCTCATCCTCCTCAGCCATGGCCTGCAGGAGCCCACAGTCCATATTGGTCCCATCCTCTCCATCACTCCACTCCTCTCCATTCTCAGGCCACTGAGGCTGAGACACCTTTTCAGCCTCCTTAGTGGAGGTATAAAAAAATATATAATCATGACTAACAAAGAAGCCAAAAAAGACACTGAGAAGATAACTTCAGAGACGAGCCAGGAGATGGTAACCATCTCTAGAAAAATCACTTTATAAAAATGTAAGGTTTTCAGAGGTATTGTTGTAATATCATGTTATGGCATCAGACAGTTTGTGTACATATGCTTCTTCAGCATGCAGTGAATACCTGATCTGCTTGCTAGCACGCTGCGCGTGCCTCAAAGTGGCAGTGCAGCGTGCCCAAATCAACGTCCACACATTAAAAAAGCAGAGAAATGTTACTTGACTTACTTGTTGCTGTTCTTCTGAATCACTCATTGTTTGTTTTTGTGTTTGTTTTTTGTTTTTTTTTACACTTCTAGCCGACAGGTGACGGTGACTTTCCTCTCGAGGTTACCTGCTTTCTTCTTTCCACACAGCGAGGGAAGCTCATTAACTTTTAAATGAACTCACCTGTGAGCTGCCGAGGCGCGTACACGTCAACACGCTTCACGTAACCTGTCATCTCGCCCGTGAGCTTTAGCTTTATGAATATTTGATTTTTTTGAATTTGTTAAATAATTCATACTTACTAACTTTCTGTTCTATTTCAATTTTTTTTTTGGACATATTCAGGATGCTGCCACTCGATTTTGAAATAGTTGGAGCTCAAAGCGTTGGACTCTGGGTGACAGTGAGCAGCGACATCTAGCGGTCAAAGTTTACTTCAGATAAGATGAGCTGGAAATTCACTTCTTACAACAGCTCACAATACACAATGAGCTAAGAAAGATAAGAGAAAAACATGATTAAACATGAATACATTGAAAACAGAGAAAATATACTATAGTAAGAATAATATAGAAGATAATAGAAAAAAAGAGTTCAGCATCAGTTTAAATGATTAAATATAATTTCACAGGGGGAAAACATTACTTTTATTCCTTCTAATGAAGGGGGCTTAAACCACAACTCTATACCACTTAAATAAAATACTCCATGCTATATGTTCTTGTGTGCGTAAGAGGATGAAGAACGGTCTCTGATCAGCGGTGCTGGAACACAAGTACACAAGTACTCAAGTGCTGTACAGTACTTGTACTTGAATATATTGAGTATTTCTAACATTTTACATTTCTCAAAGTAAAAAGTCATACATTTTAGTACTCTTTATCTGACAGCTTGAGTTATTATTGCTAATCTACAGCAATACATCATATCGTGATTCGATATGATGTATTGCTGTAGATTAAACTACCCAAACTAAAATCAGCACAATCGAATAAGTACAGCAGTAAAACCCAAATGCAGAATGATACTTTTCCTATTGATATTTTTTACTAATTCTGCTGACAATGCCGAGTTTTCAGCTGTCTGTTATTGCTACTTATACTGGAGTGAATGATCCAGGTACTTCTTCCAACCACTGCTGGTAAATCACTCATTTAACTGATGACTAAAAATATGATGTACCCAGTTTTAATCAACAGAAATGGTGTTTTAAGTCAGTAAACATGAAGCCATTGTTCTTATTAGATTTTAATCAGATGTTTATGTTCCTAGTGTATGGTGTTAAGCTAAGGCTCAACTGAGTCTGTACAACACCAAATGTTGTATGTTAATAAAGGAATAAAGTTCTGAGTCACGTTTCCAGCTTGGAGTAACCACAAAGGCGGTTACTGTTCTCTGAATTTGTAGGCATGTGTGAATTACTTGCAAGTCGTAAATCAAGTTTAGTTGCTTTTATACTTCATACTTATCCATTCTCTCATGAAAAATCAAGACAAGTTGTGTTCACCTTTATTTTATTCTTTGGATTCCTTTTTTTTTGGCAAATTGCATAGAGCAACAGTGAAAGAATAATGTGAAATATCTGAACGTATGACAGCTTAGTCTGTTACACAAAAACATACAGTATATAGCAGTCAGCATACAATATATAAATGCAATTGCAGTGGCACTTATACGTTTTGCAATATAAAGCAAATATATTAAAGGGGATTTCCTTGCACTACAATACAAGTCCTTCACTGAAACAATAAATTCGCTCTCGATATACTGTTTCTTCTCTACCTTTGGCAAAAGAGTTCAATTGTCATATTCAATTTGAATCAATACAGTACGTAAAAGATTTACATACATGACAAAAAATCATTTGGCATCATTTTGTGTCTGTCTAACCAATGCTAGAGTTATATTTCACGCTGCCAGTCTAAATGCAGTCTGCTTTTTTGTTGTGAAATGAGTCAATGAACTGGGTTGGATGATTCTCTCTTTTTTTTTTTAGTCCCCTCCCTCTAACAACTCTAATATTCTTAAAACCAACAAAGAGACCAGCTCCACCCTCATTCCCACAGTAAAAAAAAAAAAAATACAAACACGTTGAGAACCGAGAGTCACGCAGCTTCCTCACTTGGTGACCCAGAAGAAGGGGCGGGGGCGGCAAAGTCCTGCTGTGTTTTCAGCCAAAGAGTTTGATGAAGCAGGGGTGGCAGTAGGGCTTGTTCTCCTGCTCCTTGAAGCAGCCTTTGCTCAGCGGCTTCAGGCAGAAGTGACACACGAGGTGGTGGGGGTGGAATTTGGCCCCCATGGCGGTGACGCAGCGGCCCAGGATTGGCTGCTGGCAGGCCTGACACATGCTGCCACGGGACTGGTGGTAGTGGGCCTCACACAGAGGGTTACCCTCGTGCTCGAAGAAGCTGCCGTTCACGAAGGGGCTGTAGCACTCCTGTGGAAGAGAGGCAGTGAGATTCAGCGACAGCAGAGAGCTCTGACTCATGTGACTGTAATTAGAAAGTTTTTATGTGAAACGACAACTTTCTCATGACATAATTCCAGCTTATTTTTAGTTTTTGTTTTTTTTTTAAAAAAAACCTCTGTGATGGCAATTTTACCGAGAGCTCTGCCTTTTTTTTCTTTTTTTTTTGAGGAACACACCCTGTTCACACACATGTACACATCACAACTACATCTACAGATCACTGAGCAGCTTCACAGTAGCAGTTGCAGGTTTAATCTAAATTGCCACATCAGAATCAGACGGAGCAACAACAAAACTGTGTTTAATTTTTATGAATTTCCTGTAACCGCTTATCCTCATCACAGGTCACCGGGGTACATGCTAGACAAGTCACCAGTTCTTCACAGAGCGTATAGAGACAAACAAGCATTCACACTCGCATTCACACCTACGGGCAATTTAGAGTCACTAATTAACCTGTGAAGTGCACGTCTTTAGGCTGTGTGAAGAAGCTGCAGAGAACTCACGCAGACATGGGGAGAACGTATAAACTCCACACAGAATCCACATTTTATTTATTTATTTACCCAACTGTTCAAACATTTTTGTGAATTTGATCCCTCTTCAGCATGTAATTGTGGTGGCGTGAATTATTAAATCTCCCAGATTTCCATGAATATTACAGAGGACCTGACCTCATTGTCCTCACGCTGTCTTCAGTGGTATTCATGGGCTTGATCATCTGAATATCACGTGTGCTTAGGCTGGGCAAAAGACTGCTAGCAAGTAAATACAGATCTAAACAACCCGGGTTTTAAAGCGTCCAAAAAAAAATCAGCTTTGCATTCAACATGTTTGTAAGACTGAAAGGATAAACACTGACTGTAAACTGGTGTTCATTAAGTTCACCAACCTACCCGAACAAAACTATAAGAACTCACGAGGGATCAAACTCTTGGTCATTTTAAAATATCGCAGCTGTCTGCGAAACACAACAGACACCATCCCTGACACGGCCTTCAAATAAACAGAAAAAAACACTCACCCTACACACGAAGCACTGTGGGTGCCAGAGGGAGTTGAGAGCTGAGATGTAGTTTTCCAGAATGGGCTGGCTGCAGCCTTGACAGCGGGAAGCAAACAGAGTCAAGAAGCACTGCTGGCAGTACTGCTGGCCCTCACGGTCATGGAAACCTGCAGAATATACGGTCACGGCTTTACACACTTCACAGTTTCTTTGATAAATGTTAAATTAACTGGATGATGGGGGGGTGGGTGGGAAAGACTGTCTGAACCTTTTCCATGTGACGCTGGTCTGCAGAACATGAAACTACAATCTGTTTGTAATTGTTTAAGGTTTTACTGATCTGAATTTGTTTTGTCTCAGAGCGTGTTCTGCTTAAAATTTGGCCATTTTCATGCCAAAGATGAAGTGTTTCCTGAATTCTTGGCAGGTTGTAACTGCCTTTACAACAGGACATTAACTCTGCTTTGAAAAGCAGACGAATTAAAGGTTTTTAGGTGGATTAGCAGCTTTTTAAAGCAAGGTTAGAGAGCCCCCGAGGGGTCATAGAGCACGTGGAAATCCATGTGAACAGATCTCTAACTCCTATCGATTTCAGTACTAGATAAACATTAAACAAACAATCAAATGTGTATGTGTCTGATAGGCCCTGCAGTGTTTTTTAGGGTGACCCCGCTGAAGTTCATTGTCAACAGTTAAACCCAGACAGGATGTGCCGCCCATTACCTTCCTCTCCAAACGCCCGGCTGCACTTAACACAGCAGAAACACTCCGGGTGCCAGTTCTTATCCAAAGCGGTGACCATTTTCTAAACAAGAGGAATGAGAAGTTAAATGGCCTCAGGTTGCCTGGGTGTATTCATTTTTTGAGCTGTTTGTGTTAAAATAAGCTCCGGGTTATACGACGCATGCAAATTTGAGTCTCTCACATTTAGGATGGGCTTGTTGCATTGTGCACAGTGAGGGGAGAAGAGGGTGAAGTAGTCCGACTCGCAGTACGGTCGTCCGTCCTTCTCAAAGAAGTTGCGACTGCCTAACTCCGTCTCGCACTCGGTGCACACAAAGTGCTCTGGGTGCCACACCTTTCCTAGGGCTGTTACTACCTGCAAGGGGAACATACGAACATCCTCTAAAAATCGTCTTCATGAATCATATTAGACGTGCCGCAGGAACTAAGCATCAAATTAAGTAATGGAAACTAAAACTGAGCACTCACAAGTTGAATATAACTTTTAAAAGTGGATATAGATTTATTCTGATAACTCACCTGTCCCACCACTGGCTTTTGACAAGCTGAACAGTTTCCCTTGGAGGATGTTTGAACCCCTTGTCGGCTCAGGTCTGACTGAAGAAGCCCCAGCATGCTGTCCAATGATCCGCCGGATGAGGGCTGCGGTGGGGTGGCGGGCTGCTGCGGTGCCGTCACCACTGGAGTGACAGGTGCAGCTGGCTGGGAGAAGAGAAATAAAAATGATGGATGGCACATCTGTCTCTGGGGCTGAAATTCTCCACAAATTTATCATCAGTGTGCAGTTGGTCTGAAATTAATTGCCATAAAAGACAGCGAGCGTGATATGTGGCTGCGTGAGGCGCAGCGAGCAAATGTGCTAGACAGAAAGTGGGCATATGCTTTATGATCTGCTCATTTGAGCAATATTTCAAAGTAGCTTGGTATATTGTGCAGCTCGTTTTGTTATAATATGGCGTACCTTTCTAAATTTGTTTGTCTCTGTCAGAGCAGCAGCAGCAGCCTTTTTTCAGAGGCAGAAATATCAATTTCTCCACTAATAGTAGCTTCAATTGATGGGAATGTAATGCAAAAACAGCACAGGTTGCATTTTTGTGAGGGAAATGGCCCTGGTCATGCACACATCACAACATTAAAACCAGGTTGGCTAACTATTCACGTCTGCTCTCTGGAAGCATTTATGGAAAATGCTGAAACCGCCATACGGCCAAGCTAGCTCCTCTTTGAGACTTCACATGTTAACGTGCTAACAGTGACAAAGCTAACTTGCTGATTTTTTACCACGTTTACCGTGTCCCACTTCTTAGTTTGTTAGCATGCTAACGTTTTGCTCAAACCACAACGTGCAGCTGAGGAAAATGTTGAAAGTTTTGCTGTCATTTGGTCATAAATCAAAAGACTGGACACGGTCAAACGTAAACCTCGTGATAGCGCTAGAGGGAAAAGTCTCTGGGGGCCACCAACATCAACAAAAAGTGCTAAATATAATGACAATGCATAGTTGCTGAAAAATTCACTGTAATGCCAAATGAAATGTTGCAAGCACTGTTAAAAACAAGGTAAGTATCAGCATTTTGGAAATGTACTGAACATCACAACTGAGTAAAAAAAGTATCCAACGGAGAAATGTTCCTTTTAAAACTCTGTTCCCATAACTTTGTGCTCACGTCTGTTTATTACCCACAGCTGGACTGCACATTAGAGACCAAACAAACTTCAACCACCTCACTTTGCTCACATACTAGCCACTGTCTCGCTGAAAAGGAGAATGACTGCATTATATACCACACCAAACGCAGATCTATAACTCTAACTTCCAACTATCTGAAGTTATTTTTGAAGCTGGAAAAAAAGAAAATCTCCACCAAGGCTAATTTCCATCCTCAGGCCTTAATCTGGTGACTGATCTATACCGGGAGGCATGTGCTGTGGCTAGGCCACACAGTAACAGTGAAGTCATCGTGAAGTCAAGTCACCATCTTCCATGAATCAGTGTAAGCTGCGTTAAATAAAGCCTGGAGCAGCTTGGATGAATGGCATAAAAAAAACAGTGCACTTTTGTGTGGATTTAGACAAAAACTGACCAGTATTATCCCCTCTGTGTGATTTGCATGCTGTTGTGTGACTCTTACTGTGCTCTGGACTCTGAAGTCTGACAGGGAAGCCATCAGTTTGTCCAGTTCCAGTGTGGCTGATGTTGCTGAAGGCTTCGCGGAGCTGGAATACAAAGTTAATCGTTTTAATAAACCCATAAAAACACAATTTAGTTTGATCTTAGTTGAAGTACAGAAGTGAAGATGACTCACTTAGCTCCATTTTATTACCACTGTTTGGCCACGCTTGGCCTTTCTCAAGGCGAGCGATGTCAGTAATGAAATCACTGGAGCTTACTTAAAATACTGCTCAAAATGAAAGTGTGCGATGTTGCCGGTGAATATTGACGGCTGTTAGTGTGTCACTGAGTACAGTAAAAAGATTATAGCGTGTACAATTTAACTTAAATGTTCTAATTCATTTGTGGTTAATTGTGCAGCTCTCCTGCCTGTGAAAACTCCACATTAAGTAGTTTGCAGTGCAGAAAGTTCACCAGAGCTGCAGCAAACTATGTAGATAATTTAGATTAGACTAAATTATATTTGGTACCTGGAAGAGGAGGTCGTGGCCTTATCCTTAATCTTGTCCCTCTCATCTTTTTTAGAAGGGAACTGAGCCAGGATCTCATCTGATGACAAAAACAAGATCACATATAAGAAAAGACTCAGCTTAGCGTTAAAACGCGGCCACATTAGCGACGCACACGCTCTCTAACCTGTGATGTTGAACTGGGTGGCGTTCAGCTCCTGTAACAGATGGTCCAGTTCACTCAGGCCTCCTCCCAACAGCGATGAGGAGGAAAAGGCTGGAGGAGGATCTGTTGTGCGAGGAGAGCGCGGTTTACACACTGTGCTGTAAGAAATACACAAGACAGGCCAAAATCGACACAGATTAGGAAACAGTCTGTCACTAATGTGGTAAGTTTCATCACGGTCAATTTGCCATGAATCATAGGAGACTCGTGAACCGAAGAGAAATGAGTCATGAGGCAGCAGAGTACTATCATCTGTCTGGAACAGGATGCCCAAGAAGTACTCAGAAATACTACAGTGTAGAAATACAAGAAAATGTCCTGCATTAAAAATGTGACTGAAGTGAAAGTACAAAAGTATGAGCATTAGATTATACTTATATACTGACTGGACACGCGCTAAGAAATACATTACATGCAGATGATATCGGGGAGAGTTACCTGTATAACTTGTCTGGGTTGGAGTTCTGGTTAGATTTCATTGCAGCAGAAACAGTCTAAGAGACAAAAAACGATGCACAATCAGTCAAGAGGATGTTACCAAACCAGCATGAAGTCAAAGAAAGTATTCCTAAGCAAAGTTCAGGGTGTTTAGACGAGATTACAACGATCCAAATCCATCAGAATCTGCCGTGAGAGAACTGGTCTGAATGCATTCCCGGCAGCTAACCGTCTACCTGCTGTGGGGTGTAGGCGGGTGGCGGCGGCCGGGCCTGGGTGCTGTCCTCAGTGGCAGCGTCAGCATTTTGCGGAGGGTCAGAGGTGAGCAAGACAGGACATCGAGCAAGAGGGGAGCCGGTGTTCTCGAGATCGGCGAGGAGGGCGTCTGGAGGGGAGAGAGGGGAGAAAGAAACTGATTAAAAGAGGAAGAAATGATCTGACACGTAACGTGATGAACAAACGTGATCGAAGCTTTGTTGACATTTTGCTTAAGCTTTTTGATGAAAATTAAAGACAGTTAACTACCCCGTGGTGTATCTCTATACTCATATGAGTCTCCTTGATGGTGTTATTAGTTTGTTTATGAAGCAATGAAAGGAAACAGAAAGAGATAAGAGCTGAGAAAGAGGACGAAGAACTATGCAGCGCAGATGAAAACACACTGGATTAATGGCAGCACGCATGAGGTTGAGGCAAGAGTGACACTCATGCAAACGCATGCACAGACAGTTACGTACCAAACACAACAATACGAGGACTGAGAGGGTAGTTAGGTGGCTCAGACACTCCTAAGAAGAAACAGAGAGTCCGTGTGACCAATACAGCAGCAGTAAAAATCGGCCCACATGTCAGACATGACACGGAGGACAATGAGCGCCCTCAGACGCTAATCAGTCAGAAGACAGGACAGTCAGAGATAATCCATCGACATGGTGAGGACGCAAGAGCGCGCAAACATTTTTTGCATTCATATCTGAGACATGCCGACTTAGAAAGGAAGCAGAGGAGGAAGGAGTGTTTGGCAACTGATATCAAACTCCACCGTGCCCCCCCCCAACCTCCCCTCCACTCACTCCCACACTCACTCCATGCTGAGGTGGAAGCTGTCCAGAAACTAAACTTGCTCACAGGGTTAGGCTTTGTCACCGCATAGCATCATTTAGTGCTGACAAGTCTGTGTACGTGGGACCGAAGCTGGAGTAAGAAAGCGGGCTGAGTGGGAGTGGATATAAACTCGAAGCTGCAGAGAGGCTGCTGTCTAATACTGACTTCACCTTTCACGCTGCTGGTACCACACTAAACATTAGTTTAGAGATTCATTCAATTTAGTTGATGTACCCTAACCCTGAAGTACCCTGTCGACAACACCAATATTTAGGTATTCATCTGATTACAAACTGAATTTGGTTTAACACTATTAAAGCGCCAACCAAGTGATTTAAGTAATGGACTTTCTTGCCATGACTTGACTTATTCAATCAATAATTAATGAATTAATGGTCAAAGTCCAAAAACATCCCAGCTTTTGGTCTCTAGAAATGCTGCATCCTACAATTCCCATAATTCCCACGTCAAGCATTGCATGGGGCAGTTGATTACCGAGTTGGTCAAGGATCAAAATAATACAATTAATATACAATATAACACTATATCCATCACATTCGGGTTTCTTTACATTGAATGGCAGTCTTTGGCTGATGTGAGGCGTTCATATTTGTGGGAACTCACCTCAGAGTAGATGTGAATATTATTTACAAGTCTATACACAAGTCTCGCGATTACAATAACTCCAATACGATGAGAATGCAGCACAAGAAAGCTCCCTACAGAGCCACAGAAGACATTATACACCTAGGCTGAATAACACCAATAATGAACACTGACTAATAAACTGAGACTACTATAGATCTTTTTGAGAAGAGACAGGACAACAGACACAGGATCTGTGTTGTGGAGCGGTGAGTTCTGGAGAACACTGTTCTAGCTAAAGAGTTTTAATAAGGTGCTGTCCCTCGTTAAAAAAGCTTTAATCATAACCATGTGCTCCAGAACTCATCCCTCCAGATAAACTGAGTATCTTTGTGAGTTTTGGCGCCACGGAGCAGCACAGGGAAAGTCTCGCCACAAGTAATAGCGGTTGTTCAAATTTCAGTTGTTTTTATGAGCGCTTTAGGGAAGTCCTGTCCATGTCGGCTTACGAGCCGAGCCCATTCTTGACCCTTGGAAACACCACAAGGTCCATTTAGCTGCATGTAGAACAGCTCACTAAATGGAGCTTGTGGTGAGTTTTCTAATTTGCAAAGTCAAAAATGAAGTCTCACATTCACAGATGCTCACATTCTGGCAGCCTCCATAGACTCATATCAAGGATGTTTGATCGGTTACACTTTCTCTGACACGTTAAAACTAATTTACCCTGCTTCAGTTCATCGCTGCGGTCACTTCTGCCCCAGATGATTCACACTTCTGGTACGACCATGTGGTGAGAATCTTGTGCATATACTACTTGCCCCCCTCCTCCTCCTCCCTGCTGTGTGTCTCTGTCTCTTACACACACACACACACACACACACACACACACACACACACACACACTCACACATACTCTTACAGACTAAACTGCTCATATAAGGAGCTGAACTTCTCTCAATGGGAATTATGACCATATTTAGAGCTGCCTGTCGACTTGTTTGTCTTGGCCGAAGCCCTCTCTAACAAGTGGTCTCTCTCACCAAAAAGCCTCGCCAGATCCAGAGCATAAACTTACAACACCGCTGGACAACAGCACAGAACCCGAGCGCCCCGAACATGGTCTCTGCTTGACTAAAACACTCACCCTGTCACCCAGTAACTGCCTCGCTGTGTGCAATCCAATCCAGATGTGCCCAGATGTGCTTGGCCATTGAAAAACACAACACCCCCCCACCCCACACCCCAACACAAATTTCTATAGTGGACTAAATCAGGCAGCTGAGGCACCAAAAAAAAAGAAGGCCTTTCTATTTTCATTGAACTCTGTGGCTTTTTGAAACAGCAGCGTGGCCCTGGGCTATTTCGGGGCCTATCCGACACAGTTATTCCCAAACACACACGCACATACACACAAAAAGAGTCAGCTTCTCATAATGTTGCTCTGAGAAAGACGTATCTCCCTTTGGCATTTGTGTCTATAGAAAAAAAAAAGGGACAAAAAAAAAGGACAGAAGCAGGCATGCTCCCTGTTGGACGTCTTCAAAATGGAAAACACTCTGTTGCACATTATGTGGCTTTCTCTCTCTCTCTCCATCCCTTGACTTGTTAATATTAATGGACGAGAAAAGCCCGCCGTGGATGTCTTTAAATCTAATTTACAGAAGAAGCTGATTGAATTTGCAGGGGCATGCACGATACACTCAAGAGCGGTCAGGCGGACGGCAGAGCAATGTAGTGGCAGCTCCTGTGTTACCTGTGTGAATGTGTGTGCATTTGTGGCCTGTTTGCTTGCAAAAATTCAAATCCCAATTCTGCAAAACAAAACATTTGAGGAAGGAAGCAGACTGTAAACAGGATTACAGAGCTTATGTCATATGAGAAAAGGCACTTATGTATATAGAAGTTTGCTTTTTTTCCTGCCTTATACTGTTATTATCTGATAGGAGGCAATAAAACCCCCCTTATTTTACAGCCTCATGCATATCCTTGTGGACAAAGAAAGAAAATGCTACTCCACTATGATTGCCAGAATGAAAAGAGACCTTATTTCCTCTGTTTGGGCACACCACCCCTTCCCCAAAGATCCCCTGAAGATACCTCACCATGTAGTTACAACGCTTGAAAACGAAGAATACTCACCCAGATCGTCCATGATATGATTTCAGCCGAGTGTTTCCCTCTTTGTGTGACTCTATGTGGACGCGGACAGCATTAATAAGTGGTGATAGACGCGTATCAAAGCCCTGCAAGATCTAGACTATTGTCTGCGTCGGTCCTGGATAACTTCTTGGACACCGTTATCCGCCAAGAGAGGAGGAAGAGGAGAAAGAGGAGGAGGAGGAGGAGGAGGAAGAGGAGGAAGAGGAGAAAGAGGAGGAGGAGGAGGAGGAGGAAGAGGAGAAGGGCGTCCCGTTTTCTTTTTTCCTACACGACTCCCTTCCTGTGCAATGCCTACCAGGACCTCAGACTGGAGAAGGCGTAGTTAAATAAATGTGGTTACAAACCCCGCATTCCCCGGACACGCGACGTCATCCTGGACATTCCTAGTCCATATTTGGGAGAGAAAATTAAGCATTTAGTGGCGCCGGGAGCTGCGCAAAAGCTGCGTCGATGCGCCTGTGAATCGGTGCAAAATGCGTTTTTACTGACATGTCCTTCGCTGGAAATACATCCTGAGGATAAAACAGTCATGGGCCGACACCAACCCACAGAAAAAGAAGAAGATCTGGGTGGGATCATCAAGGGAAACTATGATATCCACTTTTCCACACGCACAAAACATACATCTACTGTATATCAGAATAAAAGGTGTTTTTCAATCTAAATCTAATAAGTGATCCGATTATTTTCATGTTTCATTCATTCAACTGCCCCACTGTCATTTTTTATGAGTAATTAAAAGTAGATTCAGTCATCTGAACTTGAATTTGTCCCCCGAAACTATTTACTGTTCATCCGCTCCATGCCAAATGATTTCTTTTCATGTGTAGATGGATAGATAGAGTACTTCATTGTATCTTTATACATTACTATCACATACAGTTACTGGTGTCCTCTCTGTCTATTTGTCTGAGGGGGGATCTCTGTGGGCAGCATGTTGCCAGCTGTTGCCTCTTAAAGGTCCAGTGTGTAAGATTTACTCGGCTTCATTTACAGGGTGTGGCAGAAACGGAATATAATACTCATAACCATGTTTTCATTTGTGTGAAATCACCTGAAAATAAGAATCATTGTGTTTTTGTTCTGTTTTATGTCATTCTGATGTCTATGCTGCATGTCCTCTTTCATGGAGTCATGTGCACGTTCTCCTACGTTCTCGGTAGTGGAGGGTAAGACGGGAGGTCCTCACTTTGTTGCAATCTGCATATTTACCACTAAATCTTACACAGTGGACCTTTAAGTTCCCACTACAGGACACACTACTTACTTACTTGACTTGTCACTCAGTTCGAGGTCATTTGTTGAAGCACAATATGAACTTCTGAATGTGTTAGGATCACGTTTTGACACAGTGCTGCAACCTTACATCGGAATTCAGTCAAGCTGCTTGACCCTTGGGAACGTCGGGGCAGGATGAGGAAAAAAGTTGAGTTGTTTTATGCATTAATTTATTTATTCATTAATTAACTCCATGTTTTAGACCTTTTTATATATACTGTAATCATATTAATACTTATTCACCTCATGCCTTGTATATAATTGCATATCTGTTTTGCGTTGCAATAAATGTTGTAACACAAGAATTTCCCTTCGGGGATCAATAAAGCACTCTATGTTAGCATGAAATATAGAGTCAACACAGGTGTTTCCAATGACACTAATTAAGGCTCTGTTCAATTTATCGCAACAGAGACTTTCCAGGGAACCGACGTGCACCACAGCGGCACCCTGACTGTCTGACCTGCATGGAATAGGTCCTGAATTCAAGTCATTGTTAACACCTGTGTTTACCTTTGTCACGTCAAGATGGCTGCTGTGAAATCTAACGTGTGAAGCTCAGGTGCTCATATTGTCAATGCAGAAGCGGTGGAAGTTTTTAGACTTGAGACATTTGGATAGAATAGGAACAATGAAATGGACCGAATTTCATTTAGCTGCTTAGATTTGCTGGTCCGCTGTCACGACTTATTGAATAGAAGCGAGCCATCATAAACGTTATGAGCAATATTTGTGGTTTTCCTACTATGACGAAGGTCTGCCCGACTTCTGACAGAGACCCATTAAATTCTGTTCTCTTTATTAAATGTTCACACGAAACCCTGTTTCAAATAATAAGAAGTCATCCAGCAGTGTAAAAAACAAAACAGGAAAAACTTTTAATTAAGCAAGCTCACAGTTACAGGCTATGTTTGTGTGATTAAGGGGGAAGGCGCCACATTGATGTTGGTGACGTGGTGATGTATGCATTCTTTTTTTTTTTTCTTTTTTCCTTTTTCAAAACTCCTCCTGTGTACTGTATACTGTACGCCACAGACAACATGTCATTTGACCAAAAATAATCCCTCTGTTGTCAAAGAGGTACCTGTCTTTGGTCTCAGTGCATGAAACATACAACAAAGAACTGACAAGTGAAACATACTGAAAAAACAAAGTGACAACAACAACGAAAAAAAAAAAACAACTTAACACAGTTATTATAAAGACTTTCTTTCCTGGTATGAAATCAAATCAGAAATGTACAACAAAACTGGAGAATCACGCCAAGGAAACTTAGCAGTTGAAGGTTTATCAGTTTCTGTCAAAATAAAGCCTTTGTTTTGAATCGATCATGCAAGTTTGCTGATTCAGACGCCGATCTCCTTACCTATGCATGTTACTTCTAGAGCACTGTGACACACAACTACGTCTTCACCTTTTTCCAAAATAATAATGATAATAATTATAATAACTCAGGCGCGCGCACACACACACACAGTCATACTTTCCGAACCAACTTCTTCACTCAAAAAGCTTGAGCCAGTCGGCACTTAAGAGCAAAGTCAAGGAGCAGAACCGCATGTGATGTGGAAATCATAAAGAGTTTAAAAAAAAATAAATGATTCGTGAAGCAAACTGGAGGGGGGAGATGCTGGGATGATAGCATGAAGGTAACATGGATAGGTTTGGTTACCAATAACGTCCCAATCCATCAAATGAAATTATATTACATATCCTCCACCTCGCTACTTCTCCACTGCAGTTAATCCACACACACCCACTTCCATCCTTCTCTGCATTGCTCGTTTCCTCCGCCTGTCATCACTGCACAGCCTGTTCGTTGGCAGTGCTACCAGAGTCTTGAGGCTTCATCACATCGGGGAGTTCTGGGGGGCTGGAGAAGGCCTCGATGTGCAGCTGTTCGAACATCTCATCTGGAGGGCAGAGGAGACAAGCAAACCTTAGTTTCAGTATACGAGGCGATTAGAGATCTCTCCGCCTGACAACCGCCTGGGGATTCCCCGGTGCAAAGGGGATGTCAATAGCAGCTCGAGACAAACAAAAGCCCCTTACTTCAAGGACACAACTTACCTGAAACAGCACTCTCCCCTCAAGCAAACCGACGGTGCAGAGAATAGTGCTGCAAGAGCTTTTTGAAACATTGAAAATGGATGTCCCATGCAACATAATATGGTACGACATTGTTAACAAGCACACTTCTGCACGCCACCGTCATATCACTGCCCTAAAGACCTTGGATTGGTTGTGCAATACTTTAACTCTCTAAATGCAGCGGAATCTAGAAAGTCCCCAGTTTCTTCTGAGATAAATATTTATAGACTAAGCAAATATTAGCTCCATCGTGATCAGGTTACAATATCGCTGCGGTAAACACTGACTGCAGCACGTCTTTCCAAAGCTGAAAAATGATAACTAGAGGGGTTAATGCACTCTTAAAAAGGTGCAAAGATAATCCCGACACAGGAGACAATTATTGAAAATGAAATCACATTCGCGGAAAGCTTGGAACGCCAATTCAAATCTAATTTCTAAAGATTTGTCTCAGGTTCAAATCAAATGTAAAGTTCACTTAGTGTGTCGCTTACGTTGTCTTGTACTTGTACTGTAAACTCACATGTACATTATAAAGACAAATTACAGTACAGCAGAAATAGCCGTGGCTTCAGGCCACACTAGATTGCAGCAACGTTTGAAAGTCACACAGGGACAAATCGTCATTTAACTGCACTATCAACCACTTCTACCACTAAAGTTCTCGACTAAACATTCTGCCAAATGTCAGAAAAGACTGACAGAAGAGTAAAATGACATTGTTTAATCATAAAAATACCTCGAGAGTGCATTGAACACTACAGATTAATATTTAACAGTGCAGGAGAGCAGAGGAGTTACAGTAGCTGATAACTACAGATATCTATTGACATATATACTGCACACCTGATTACAGATACATAGGACCTATGTGAGTGACTGCATGAATTATTTAAATTAACAAGCACAAAGTACAAATCATGCACGGACATTCAACAATTTAACTTAAAGAAGCGAGTCTGCGATAAGACAGTAAAAAGTTAAACTGAAGAAGAAAGACAGGAAATACTTGGCGAAAAAAAAAAAAAACACCCAAGATCCATGGGAAACTCACAACATATATATATATATATATATATATAAATAAACATACACATACACTGAACATACCATTTATGCGGAAGGCCAGACCAACTGTAGCTGGGGCTTGAGGTCTGGCAGTCTGGTTGGTGAATCCACAGTCACCAAGAGTTTTGCTGTCCTCTAGCAACTGGTCATCCTGTGGAGGAAAAGGCTGAAAATGTCACTGAAATGTATAAAAATCTGCTTCAGTGAACATCGAGAGCGAATACAAATCGTATTTTAGTCACCCTGAGGAAAGAAAACAAGTAAACAGTGTCTCTAATACATTAGATTGATCTTTTAGGTTCATTTAACGCATGTTTAATGTGTCTTACGCTGATACTGGAATTTTCCTCTGGATCAATAAAGTATCTAGACTGGTATACTCACTTTGTAGAGCCTCTGGTCTTCAGGTGTTCTCTTAAGTATTCCTTCGACAATGCGTTTCAGCTCATAGACAGTGGTGGACTCCTTGGCATCCGTGAAGATTGTGGTCTTGTGACGCCGGATCATTAAGAACACGTCCTGAAAGAAAAGGGGCATAAAATTATATATATATATGTATGTGTGTATATGTGTGTGTGTGTGTATGTATGTGTGTGTGAAAAGGCAGCTTTGATTGTTGTTTTATCTTGAAGATGAGGGCTCTAGAAAATATTAAAAGTGGGATCAAACAGGATATGTCAGGGATATTTATAACCAGGTTAACAGACAATAACCCCTCTTATAATGGACAAGGCATGTCTGTAGGCCATCTGACAACTGTTTATAACACCTTACTGATCTGTACTGTTAGTGAAGCCTTGCTGGTGTTTAACTTAATGAAATGATATGGAAATGATATAGAAGATTGAACACTATTCTAAACCAAGCAAGAAGAAACAGTGAGCAGTGTGCTGGCAGACGTACATCTGTGCTAAGGCGAAACTAGCCGACACGATACAGTCGTTCAGGTTTTTGACAGTCAAAACCGGGCCTGCCAGTTAAACTAACACACACCGTATGCATGACAATGACAGCACATGTTTAGCCGATCCCGACGAGCCTAACTGGGTTAGCTGGCTGAACGTTACATCACTTCCAAGGTGAGCCAGTCAAAGACTGGAAAGCTATAGTTAGACGCTAAGCTAACCTAGCAGCGTTAGCGTTAGCAGGCTAGCACACACAAACTGAAATTAACACCTCTACAGTCGACAGTAATGTTTCTTATTGTTATTAATACTTCTTAACAACGCGCTGAACGTCAATCCGGTACTCATATGTAGGTATACAATTCAGAAAACGCTACGCGATAATATTAAAAGTTACCATTTCAAGTGGTCAGCTAGCTAGCCAGTTGCGCCAGCCCTGTGTTGTCTGACTGCACCGCTTCTTGCGGATATTGTGCAAGCCAGACGAGCGGTCCGTATTCACGAAGGGAAGCTACGCAACGCTGCGTACAATATTCAGAATTTGGCGCGATGTACTCATAACGCTTGGAGGGTTTGATTTGGACACTCTGAACACCAGAGCTCCCCTCTCTGTTTTAAACCCCGCTGTCAACACCGGACATGGTACGTGTTAATGTTGTTTATATCTCATTTGTCTGACGTTGGACTGTCACTTACCGTCGACTGTAAGTTAGCCGAGCCGGCTAAGTTATGTATGTGCTGTTGTGACTGGGTCCGCCCTAAGTTAACGTTAGCTAACATTTGTTTGTTGTTTTTTAGACATGACATTTCTCTGTAATGCCAAATCAGTAATAAAACCAGCGCACTGCTTTGAATTATGTTATTGTTAGCCGTGGCTAATTCAGCTAAAGATATGATTTTAATGCTGGAGGCTGTCAGTGTTAAAGCAGCTAATGCCAATGTGAGACGATGTGAGACAAGCAGCAGGGTGACTTCTTAGCGCAGGTTTAATTTAAATCCAGATTTGGCCTATAACTATAGGTTAACTTTAATGTACTGAATTTCCCCCTTGGTCAATAAACTAACTATCTATAGAGATACATACATACATTTGTATTATGAGCCTCAGTAGACAGTGAAACAGACAAAATTTAAGTGTCTTAAACTTAAGTTTAATTAAAAAAGAAAAGGATTAGTACCACTACCAAGTTTTGCTCAATTTTATCCATTTAAATGAATGGAAACATCTGCATTTTTGTTTTGTTGAACATTAGTTTTTCGATCAGCAAGCTTCTGTACATCAGTGGAAAAGCCATAGATAATGTTGTATAGATAGTGTAGACTCTGCTGCGGCATTTAGCAGAGGAGTGCAAATTGAGTCAAAAATGACAATAACAAAACAACACATTTCTGCGAGTCCTGATGTTTAGCGGCTTCCTTTTGAATGTTTCAGGTCACTGTTTCCAAAGAAAGGACCTGAAAAAGTGCCTACACGATGTCCGTGGCAGTGGAAACCACAGTGTCCAGGGTGTCCCTCCCTCTTCCCACCCACTTCTCCCACGCAGAGCAGTCCTTCTCCCTCAAAAAGCGCCGCCTCCCTTTCTCCTCCTCGTCTACGTCCAACTCGTCCTACTCATCCCCTGCCCAGCTTTCGCACTCTCTGCCCCCACTGCCGCCATCCAAGGGATGTCCCCCTCTGAGCAGGATGTTCCCCCAGCAACCATCCCCGTGGACGCCCTTGTCTCGTTCCCTTAGTAGTAAGTCCCCCCCTCCGAGTTCTGTGTATGATCCCAGCAAACAGCAGACCTATTTCAATCAGTGTTTCACTAATTTGGGGCTGCTGGGAAGAGGATCCTTCGGAGAGGTCTACAAGGTGAGCAAGACAGAAATATGTGTACATATGTGCATAATGATTTCTCATCATAGACAGCCTTTTATCTAGGTAAAGCCTCTGTTAGCTCTTTTCTCACTCAGACCAAGATTATCATTTGGAGATTGTCCATTAGTACAAAAGTCCTCTGTATTTTCTTTATTTTCGTAGGTTCAAAACAACGAGGACGGCCGCCAGTATGCAGTCAAGCGCTCGGCTCATCGTTTCAGGGGCAACAGTGAGAGGAACCGGAGTGTGAGAGAAGCCAGGAACCACGAGCGCCTGTGTCCTCACCCTCATATTCTGGATTTTGTAGCAGCCTGGGAGGAGTGTGGCCGGCTGTACATTCAGACGGAGTTGTGTAGCACCAGCTTGCTGCTCCACGCTGAGAATCAGCCGCCTGGTCCAGGTCTGTCTTTTACTGGAAAGAGACAGTAAAATCTATCCAGCTATATTGGCTTTGACGTTTGTGTACTTTCTCCTCCTGAATTCTCAAATCGCACCTAACCTTCCTTTGAAACGTTTCAATCCAGATGAGCCTGCAGCATGGGCCTACCTGTGTGACCTCCTCTCAGCGCTGCAACACCTGCACTCTCATGGCTTTGTCCATCTGGACCTCAAGCCCGCTAACGTCCTGATGACCGACTCTGGACGTCTGAAGCTGGGGGACTTTGGGCTGCTGCTTGAGCTCAATCAGAAGAGCGCAGATCCTGTGGAGGGGAAAGTGAAAGAGGATGCTCAGGAGGGAGATCCGAGGTACATGGCGCCTGAGCTGCTCCGTGGGAAGTATGGACCTGCTGCAGATGTGTTCAGGTACAAATATCACGAAAGAGAAAATTATGATATTGTAAAATATGATTGCTCTGATTAATATGAGTGCCTTAATAATGCTGAATCCTCTACATGTCAGTTTGGGTGTTTCTATTCTGGAGCTTGCCTGTAATATCGAGGTCCCAAATGGTGGAGACGGCTGGCAACAGCTCAGACAAGGCTGCCTCCCGTCAGAGTTTACCGGTGGTAAGATCCACGTTATTTTTCAGTCCTCACAGATTGTCTTGTTATCTTTTTAATTAAATGGCTTTATCTGTGTTTGCAGGCCTGTCCGCTGAGCTTCAGAGCGTACTGCGGATGATGCTGGCTCCAGAACCATCTGAGAGGCCGACAGTCTCAGAGCTTCTTGCCCTCCCTTCTGTCTGGAAACACAGATGGAAAAGACGCATCAGTCTAATGGTTGCAGAGGCCACGCTGACACTGGCCTCTCTCTGTCAGGTATAAACATTAACGTTTGATTTAATGAAACGTATTCAACGCGTAGCCTCACAAAGCGTGACTTGACGTGTCTCTATTTTTCTTCTAGACGGTGATGTGCTTTGGGTGTAGACTCCTGTCGTCCCTTCACTTGTCTTTCCTCCCTGAGTGGACCAAGCCAGTCCCCTGCACTCCTCCTAAGGACAGCTGGGACAGAGATTTGACCCTGCCGCTCAGTGCCATGCATGGGGACTCAGGGAGCCCAGAAGATGATGCAGTGTTTGTGCTGGATCCCACAGACCCAGAGCTTTCCCCCACATTCTCACACAGGTAATTTTCTGTCTTGAACATCCAGCAACAGAAAAGTAAAGAGACAGCTGTTGGGACACTTCCTTTGCCTGAGATAAATGTCTGTCAAATCCCCTGCTTAATCTTTTACATGTCCTCCACAGGGTCAAATCCAGACTGTCTTTGGAAAGCACATCCACTCCTCTCCCGGCTTCACCGACACACAATCACCGAAGTCCTGCCCACACACCCACTCTCTCAAATCTGGGCGACTGGTCCTCCTGTAACTTAGCGCAGACCCCCTCCAGCATCCACTCGAACGGCTCCTGCCACACACTGACACCCAACGCGAGCCCCATACATACAGAGCATCGCACAGACATGAATGAAAACTCAACGCACAGCCGACATTCTTCATCCGCCAAGTCCTCGCAGCGCCGAGGCCGCAACTGGGTCCGGACGGAGGAGGCTTTACCCCGACCCAACTTTGAACCAAAGAACCTGCTGAGTCTGTTTGAGGAAACGACTCCATGAGCACAAAACTGCCAGTTTACATTCAAGGGCCAAGTCTTTTTTCTTGTGCTGGGTGAAGGGGGACCTGATGTATGAATGTAACAAATTCACTACTTATGTTGTGTATGAACTGCTTTTGCCATTTTGTAACAGTCCCACAGCCGCTTCTTGTATTTGAAAAAAAAAAGGGGGGGGGAAAGGGTTGAATATGTAATCAGACCGTTAAAGCACTTTTTATGTTTGTGTAAATACAATCTGTTGCTCAGGATGTGTTGTAAAATAAGTTATCATTAGCTTGGTGCTGAGCTATTTACCTCATGAGTTACAAGAGGAAATAAAACAAGAAGGGTAAACTCTGAGAACTCTTGTGGAATATCTTTTTATAAAATGTAAAAAGGTGCTGTATGTAGGCCTGCGATGAGGTGGCGACTTGTCCGGGGCGTAGCTCGCCTCGCCTTAAATCAGCTGGGATTGGCCGCAGGCCCGCGTGACCCTTATGAAGATAAGCTGTCACAGAAAATGGGTGTGCCACCAGTGAGCTTGCCAAGGTTCATGCCGAGCTGTTTTCTCCATAAGCGTGAGGGTGACAGGTCCAATCCTGCTGGGGGGTGAATCTTTTAAAGGTTATGTTCACTGAGTGAGACCCAGAAAGATGATAAAGAAAGATCATAAAATCAGCATTTAAAGGAACAATGTGTAAGATTGTGCAGAATACAGATATCTTGTGATTAAAAAGGGACGGCGCAACTGGAGGCTGATCTCTGACCCGGAAAACCGCATCTGCCTCCTGCAGTGAGAGCTGAACAGGGGCTGTAACTTTTACAACGTCTTTGTCACTTTCCACGATGCACTGTTGGTCGAGATCTCGCACGACAGAATCTTGCAGCATCCATGAAATTAAAAAGAGAGGGACCATGATGGAGAGAGAAAATCATCATCGTGTTTTACCACATTTCTGCTCATAGAGCTTTTTAGGTCGGGCACACTAACTCTCACTCTGTTGGTTCACCTTATTTGCTTCTATGGCTGTAGTACCTTTCATGTCTGGCAACCCGGAGCTAAGCTGGATCAAAACACACAGATCAAAACTGCCTGGTCAATCAAGGCACATGTCAAAATAAGATCATAATCATGATGATCATCATGTTTCCTTAATCTCTGATAACACACCAAAAAAATCATTTGATCATTTAATACAATAAATATCTTACACATTGTACCGTTAATCAATTAAGCAATTCATTTCACTTGGGACGTTTTAAGGCTGTTCGCGTGTCCGCCACTAGATGGGAGCAACGCACCTCATGCTGGTCGCCAGCCGACTCTGAAACCGAGGCAGGAAGAAGAAGATGATGCTGCTGCTGATGATGTGGGTGGTAATAATCCGTTTAGTGCACACAGTACCCACATCTGTCCGTTTTTGTTGTGGGGGGGAAAAAACTACATATATGTGTATGAATACATGTGTGACTACTGTAAACAATGATAGTTTCCATCTGGATCACCGTCAGATAATCTCTGGGATTCACCACAGACAATATTCAACCCGGAAACATTAGGTTCAAGGTTTGCTGCCTTTCCTTTTGTTATTGTAGCGGTACGAGTTTTTAGTTTTGTTTCCCCTCGCTCTTTCTGTTGCTTGTGGTTGCTATGGTTTCCCTTCCTCACTTCCGCCAGTCGTTGAGGTGAGCCGGTATAAAAGCGTCAGTCCGCCCACCGGTTATTACTCTGCGCTCCCAGCATCGACCCTTAATACTTCCGGGTCGTGTGCCAACAGGTATGGCTGCCCGCCGTTCGCCTCGCTCGTTGTTTCGTTTGTCCTTACACTTATTAGGTATTCGTAATTGTTATAGGTCGACCGTTGGTGTGCTGCTCCATGCTCCCTGTGTGTGCTGCTGATCGTCGGCTGGCGGTAAGTGTTGTGGTGTTTCGGCGTTGTTTTTCGCGGCTTAAGCACTTTTCTATTGGGGACTGCTCCACCTTAGGTTGAGTGAATGAGTGTGTGAACGTGTGATTGTTTATAGTGTGTCTAGGTTGAGCCTGGATTTGTTTATGTAATTTTATTTTTAATTCAGAGTTGTTTTGTAAATTGTTTGAGTTTTCTTTAGCTCTTGGCCAGTTATTTTGCTTAAGCTTGTAATTTGCTCATTTACTTATAGTCTTAAGTTTTGGGTATGTTCTTGTGTGTGTGTGTGTGTGTGTGTGTGTGTGTGTGTGTGTGTGTGTGTGTGTGTGTGTGTGTGTGTGTGTGCGCAACCCCACTAATGTGTTTTTCCTCTTCAGTTGCTGTAGGTCGGTGGTGGCGGTACTGGTGACCTGGTGGTGGTGTCCCCCCTCCATCGGTATTGCTGTGTCCCTGGGAGTGGGTTTCTTCACTGAGAGTGTCTGTCACGTGTGCCTGGTGATTTAAGTTATATTTTTTCCTTTTTGGTGGATCCTGCCCCTGCCCCATCCCTTGCCCATCCACTCCGGCCTCCGCCCTGACTAAGTTTCTCTTTATTTGGGTGAATGAGTTTTATAGAGTGTATTTTACAATAAATGTGGAATAAAATTTGTATTTTTAAACTTTGAACCACGTCTCTTGTCGTCCAGTAACTACGAACCTGTGTACCTTGTGTTTGAGTAATTCCCAGGGTAGCGTTGTCAAGCTTTTCCCTCAATACTAGTTAAGTAACTTTTCACCTCCCCCTCGCCACATTATATGTTATGTTAGATGATGTTTTATTTGTTCTGATACAATGGTATGATTTTGTGGTTATATTATATGTTCTGTATTTTGCAGTGTAGGCTGTAGTGTATTAATAGATTATTATATGAGTGTTGGTACAGATTTCAAAAGGTCAAGTCATAGTGGTGTAAATCATGTTGCTCCTGCAAATATCTATCTATAAACATCTGTTCTCTATTTATTTTATCATCAGTCCACAAAGATGTCCAAAATTGAGCGTCTGAGCGTCCGGGTGGAACAGCTGCTGTCCAAAGCCGTGCACGAGGTCCTGGAGGTGGTGAAAGGGACTGTATCAGAGTACCAGGAGAGAACTGCCAGAACACAGAGAGAGAACCAGAGTCTGAAGAGGAGGCTGCAGGAGCTGCAGGAGAAATTTAATCTGCAAAGCAATGGTAAGAAGCACACGAGTCCTGAAATGTTAAAAGTGATGAGTGGTGAAAATGTTTTTTTATCTTAACCTTTGTTGCTGTCGTGCAGGAATTTCCCCTGCAGCGTGGCAGGTTGATGCAGAGCAACAGCTCATGGATCAGAGACTGAAAGAAGACCCAGGAGGGGACGCTGAACTTATCCCCTCTAATCAGGACATTGGAGATATTTGTCCCTCATATTCATTTGAAGACCTTGACTCATTAGTCAAAACTGAGCCTGATAATAGGCTGTCAAACCACGTAGACCCTGTCGCTGCAGCCTCTAAAAAAGATCCTAAAATGAAAGCCGAGCCAACGTCAGATGAAGACGCCATGCACACCACATATTTTTATGATGATGCTGGCACAAGTGCAACCTCCTTACAGAGACTAAATCTAGAACATCCTCAAGTCAGTGTCAGTGTAGGAGTCTACAATGAGCCAGTCGTCAGTCTGGACCAAAATGGAATAGAGCCGCTATCTCAAAGATTCAACAACACAAACAGTGCTGGAGCAGAAAAACAACTAACCACTCAAACGAACACAAAAGCGGGATCTTCGAGCTTGAGAGTGTTCCAGAGAAACGGCCGAAAACATTACAGTTGCTTGCTCTGCGGTCGCACTTTCATGCACGCGGGCGACTACAAGAAACACAGCAGGGTGCACACGGGAGAGAAACCGTACTGCTGCTCGTTGTGCGGGAAGAGGTTCAGCCAGTCAGGCTACCTGAAGGTGCACCTGCGCTTCCACAGGGGGGAGAAGCCATTTGGCTGCAGTCACTGTGGCAAAAGTTTCAGTCAATCCAGCGACATGAAGAAACACCAGCAGACTCATCTGTGAGGCAGCTGTTGCACCCCATGTATGCAGATAACGGATGACGGAGGCAGATTTGGACAGTGGAATAGGCTGATTGTTTGTCAGCTAAAAAATAGAAATAATAACTTGCCCTCTATGAGGATTTATGTGGAGGTCAGCTGAGCACGCTGCAATCGTATCTACTAAAAGATGTAGCTTCAAGAGTGGAAAAGTAATGGTGCCTTTTTAAAAAAAAAAAGAAAAATCTAAACTGGGAGCTTATTGTGTTCCACGTCATCTTCAATCGATCAAGCACAGTCTAATATTTACCGCTGTCTCTGCTGCACTGTCGTTTGTCAGATGTTAAGCGATTTGTTTACTGTTACTACTTGCAGAGGTATTTATGTGGACTCTTCCAAATAAATCAACTACTACTGCTACTTCTTTGTGGTAAAGTTTTCTGTATTCCAACGAGGTCCTTTTCCCAAAAAACAAAACCAGACAACAGAGCAAAAGTCAGAGCAAATCGTTGATAAATTGCTTGATAAAACTGCGTGAGTGTGAGTCGGCGCTTTAAAAAAAAAAAAAAGTCCTGAAATAATCGTCCCAGTGTGATATTAAAGTCTGCCTCAGGACAAATTGGTTATCATTAAGGAGATGAATTGCTGTCTGGTGAGAGATGTCATGCATGACTAAATCCTGCCTTTAGAACATTCATATCAGCATGGATAGTGTATGAATCATAAATAATTGACTCCTGAACAAGCCTGGACATGTATAAATAATACATGCCTTGCATACTGTAATGTTTTAAAGAAAAAGGAAGCAACATATGATGTCAAATCCTTCAAGTTTAATGAAATGTGGTTGCCACAGAAACTAGGAGGGTCTCTTTAAAAACCAGAAGATGAACTCTGTCTGTCTTTTCATTTTTACCTTTTTCATAACTTCTCCTTGTGCCCTGACGGTGTAATCTTTTTTTTTTTTCTTCCCCTCAATATTAGTTATAGTTATACCTCTGATATCATTAAATAATGAAATCCGTTTATAGCATCATAGAATATGCCGGTATCCAAAATACCAGCACCGAAAATAGCACATGTTTGCAGATGGTTGAAACACCATACAGCAGCTGTGTCTGTCCGCATCTGTTGTAAAGACGTATCGATTACTGATTTGTACCACGTTTGACTTGTATTTTGTATTTAAAGTGTTTAAGTTTTCAAGGTTTAGTTTGAGGTGTCGAAGAAATCGAGTCCAGTTGAGAGGTTTGCTGTGGTGGTGTTTCCCCATTTACTACATGTCGTAAAGTGCACTTCCTTTTGATGTTACTGAGACTGGCAGGGTGAGGCAAAGTTTAGGAACAAAAGGTCAGCTACAGATAAGAGAGGTGACATTTAGATTGGGGGGCATGTTGAAGAATTACAGTCTTTGAACTAAATTTACATAATATGTAAATTGTCTGTTAACAGATGGCAAGGCTTGAGACAGCCCATTTTTAGGGAAAATGTATAAGAGCCAATTGTCAGAGCTCCTCAGGGAGCCTTTTTCTCTGGAACTCATTTGGTGTGTTGCACTGTGAAACGCTCCTCTTGTACAAGAACAATAAATTCAACTTAAACTTTTGATGCTTTGAATTCTTAAAAAGTCCCTGTAACAGTGTGTTTATTAAGAAGCATGCCGGCACACTGGTGAACTGACGGTCACAGAGGGTATCTGATCCAGTGAGTTGACCCAGGGCAAATGAAGTGGAGCACATTTATACAGGAAAACAACCGTGATCAAAGAATAAGTAAACGGGTAGGGACTGCCCATTAACACCTGCGGTCATCACAGAAACAATAGGACAGGTGTGAAGGAAAGGCACATATTTAGCATGTCACAAGACCAAGGCCTAAACACTAGGGGATGGTAGATGTTTCTAGATGTCACCTGATTAGTGAGTCTATACCAGGCATGGGCAAAGTGTTCCACAAAGGGCCGGTGTGGCTGCAGGTTTTCCTTCCAACCAAGCAGCAGCACACCAGACTTGACTCATTTAATCAACTGATCTCAGTCTTCAGAGAGTTGATTGGTCAAACTGTGTGCTCTTGGTTGGTTGGAACATAAAAATGCAGCCACACCGGCCCTTTGTGGAACAGTTTGGACACCCCTGGGCTAAAGGCTTCCCCTAGGTATTACTTGATTCAATCAGTCTATACTATGTTAAATGTGTATTTTCTTCATCAGAGGTAATCAGAGGTCATCGCTGCACCACATTTGAACAGTTGACTTCACTCCTATCTTTGACAAATATTGTGAAGCACTTCATTGCATTACCTTTCAGAGGGGATGACGAAACTCAAAATCTTGGAACTTTCTCAACACTATTTCGCAGTTCCAAGATTTCCAGAGACTACTTCCCTTTCCTTCCCAGCGAGAAGTGACATGTTTAAGCTTGTAACATGATTCTTTCATAAAGGACCTCCTACTTAACCGGATAGGTCACATTCTACTTTTTAAATAGGCACGCTACAGGACACACTGCCGCAACAACAGATTTGAGAAGTAAGTCAGATTCACTGTTATCTTGAATAGACTGGGGACAGATATTAAACAGTTAAAAAAAAAAAACAGTGTGGTATGCTTAATCGTGAAGTTTTGTGTTTCTGTTTCAGAAGTGTCATAATGCAGAGTGTCAAGTGTGTCCTTGTTGGAGACAGTAAAGTTGGAAAGACCTATCTAATCTACACCTACATCCACAAGATCTTTCCTAAGGAGTACATACCATGTTTCTTCGAGTCATACAGTGCCCAGGTTCATGTAGACGACCAGACTGTCACCCTGAATATTCATGATTCAGCTGGCAGTGAGGAGTATGACCGTTTGCGTACCCTCAGCTACCTCCAAGCGAATGTCATCATCATCTGCTTCTCCATTGCTAGCCCGACATCATATGAGAATGTCAAGCGCAAATGGCATCCAGAGGTTAAACACCATTGCCCTAATGTGCCCATCATCCTCGTGGGAACTAAGAGTGACCTACGTGAGGATCAGGAAGTCCTGGAGAAACTGAGAGAGCAGAATCAGACCACAGTCACCCAACAGCAGGGCACGGCGATGGCAAAGGAAATAAAGGCTGTAAAATATATTGAGTGTGCTTCAATCAGCCTGAATGGACTGGATGAGGTGTTTGATGAGGCTGCGCACGCCTTTCTTAATCATTCAACCACCACCAAGAAACCCTGCATACTCTTATAAGTTAAGGTTGCATATACATATTTTGTATGAGCATTTCTGTTAGTAGAGTTAAGAATAACTGGTGGAGGTCAAATAATCATTCATCCTGGACAGTAATTTGTAAATGAATAAACACATTAAATTCGGACTTTTTATTTTGAAAGTCTCCACACAGCGGAAGTGAACGCGACTGAGGTTTTACTTCCGGAGGATGCGAGTTGTTAAGTTGCGTACTTTATTGTTTTTTTTTTCTTGTGTTGTTGTTTCCAGCGTTTTTGTTTTTAATGCCTTTGCCCGTTCGGGTCCGTAAACGTCGCATGTGACCACGTGAGCTCTCGGCGCGTCCGGTAACTTCAGCCTGCAGGTACAGCAGCAGCTCTTTACATGCTAGTTAGCCAGGGCACTGACACCAGCTCGACTGTGATCATTAAAACACGCGTTTGAAAGGCGTTTGCACTGAAATTGATGTCAAATAATAAACCATGACCTATTAGGAAACACGTGATATAGAATATAGCGCTATAAAATCATGGAGTATGTAAACATTACACTTTGTGAATGAAGACCCAGGATCACCCTTGCATGAGTGAAGATGACTGCACCAACAAAAGATCAAACTATGTATGTAAAAGATTAAAAAGCTCCAGCCAACATAAAGTTTACCATCAAGTGTTGCTTGTTTATATTCATGTTTCAACAAATCAGTTAAAAATTATCAAGAAAAGTCCTGAAAAGTGGCCAATAGTCTGTTCATGAGTGATCATAGATCTTATTTGTGTTCTGTGTTTGTGAAACACTTCCTATTCGCGATTGTGCAATAACATCTGCACACCCACACACACGCACACACACCGCTCCACTTCTGTCTGATGCAGAAGCAGTCCACGCTCGTTTGTCACCCCGAGCGATGTATTATTTCAGGATGTCTAAACTCGACCGCTTGAACGCCCGTGTGACCAAGCTACTGACCGAGGCCGTGCAGGAGGTTCTGGAGGTGGTCAAGGACACGGTGTCGGAGTACCAGGAGAAAACTGCCAGGACACAGAGGGAGAATGAGAGTCTGAAGAGAAGACTGCAGGAGCTCCAGGACAGGATAACCAGAGAGAGCACAGGTGAGCAATGAGCGTGATTTAGTTAAGTTATTCAAGAATCACTCAGTAAGAACGTTGTCTTTTGGTCTTGTTTCCACAGCTGCGTTACCTACAAATAGTCCATTACCTGAAGAGCATGAAGACACACAAAATCAAGAGCGGGACTTGAGCCTCGCTTTGAGGCAGAACTCAGAACTCTCGCTCGCTGAGCAAAAACCACTAAGCAGCCACGAACCTCGCCGTGTTATGAAGCAGGAATCGAAACAACAGGAAAGCTACGATAACTCACAATCACAAGCTGACTGCAGCTCGGGACAAACAACAGAGCACTGCAAAGCACAACAAGAGCAGGTGCAACGCATTCTTGCAGAGACCCTCACAGTCCACACCCCGCACAGCGCAAACAGGGACACCGGTGCTGTCTCGTTCAATAACGCACGCACCTCTCACTCCAGCACCTCACTTGAGGTGAACATGGCTGTTATCAAAAAAGAGCCAGAGCCAACAGACTGCGCAACATCAGAACCACCGTCTGTTCAAGAACAGTACCCCAGATGTGTGGATTTAAGCTGCAGCTCTTCTCATCACAACTCTGCCGAGATGCCCAGGCCACAGGTCAGCGCCGAACCTTGCGGACTTGTCTTTGTCCACTCAAATCACGCCATGCCGAGGAGGCACGGATTTACCAAAAACAACAGGGCGACGTTGGACGGGAGAAAAATCAGGATGGAGCACTTCAGGAGAGAAGAGTCGCACTCGTGCGGCGTGTGCGGGAAGACGTTCAGCAGGATCGGCAACTTGAGAATCCACCAGCGTTGTCATACGGGGGAGAAGCCGTATGGCTGCGTACAGTGCGGGCGGCGTTTTAGTCAGGCGGGAGATCTGAAAAAACACAAGAGGGTCCACACGGGGGAGAAACCGTATTACTGCAACCAGTGCGGAAAGAGCTTCAGTCGGGGGGAGAATCTGAAACGACACCAGAAGATCCACATCGGAGAGATTTTACAGTTACAGCAAGTGTGGAGGGAGCAACAGCAGTGATTATTTATAATACTGTGCACACGCTTTGTGGACAATCTGTGGATGATCATTTCTGGCCTGTTAACTTAGTTGCAACTAACTAAAAGGCTAGTCTCTTGTGACAACTTACTGTTGCCAGTTATGTGCTACTTGCGCTCCTCTCTCTGTCCCTCTGATCATGATGGAACAGGGCCGTAGAAGGTAATTACTTAACCAAAGAGGATGAAGCTTTACAGATAGAGATACACTGATCTAAAAGAAAAGTATCATTATCTAATGTGTCGTCTGTTTAACGGACGAATGTCGTCTGTTTAAGATCAGCTCACTTAAAACGGTAAAAGAACAAGTGAGAGAAATATGTACTTAAAGGCTTTGCACATTCACGATGCATTCATACAGAGCTTTGTATCATCTCCCTCACTCTCCTGCGGGAGTGCACAGGGCTGTCTAAGATGAGCGTGATGATGAGTAAACTTAAGATTTTGTTTAGCACTTCCAGTTGTTGAAATAATTTTATTTAAAATGCACATCATCTTCATTAATGTGATTTTCTATTGTTTAAAAAGCCATATTAGGCATTAGACTTTCGTCTACGCAGCACATTTCAAGGCGACCGTGTTTTACAGTATACCACCTCTTCTGGTACAGAATCAATTCTCCCATTTTAAATAAGTCAGTGTTGAAGACAATGAGAAGCTTGAATGTAATTTAAGTTGCCTAATTTTAAAGACCGGTTGGCGCTTGCTGTATGCTGGATGTATTTATTGCAGGTTTATTTAGGATACAAACAGGAAAATGCAATAAACTAATTTATTACCACCACAAACGGCTCCGTGAGTGACTTCTTCAGAGGACTCGTTAAACAGTCACGGCTGAATTGTGTCAAGGCTTAAATAATTGAAAAGGAATCACAGACAAATATCGCCCCACACTTCCTGTGGATGTGTTTAATTTTATATAAAGAGTTGTTGGGCTTGAGTAATATTAGAAGGCTACAACGTGTGAGACATTATCACATGGACCCACGTGACTTCATCTGCTGCTGGGGCCCCTCCAACGACCGCTGTGCATTAATGTGTGTGTACCTTGTCAAGTACCAGTGAAATATAGCACACATAACGACACACATCATATGCACGTTCATGATACATTTATACGTCGCCCTCACTCTCCTGTTGCACCTGTTCAGAAATTACTTAAAATACATTATAAAAGTATTGTAAGTATAGTATTATATACTATTACAATATATTATTACATAACTGTGCAGCTTGTTTCATTTTTACATATTTCATTTAAACATTGCATATATATTTCTATTGTTTATAATGCTAAAAAAAGCTATATTTAGTTCATGTTTGTTATGCACCAACTACACCAAGACAAATTCCTTGTAAGTGAAAACCTACTTGGCAATAAATCTGATCCTGATTCTGATATAAAGAGTTTGCTTTAGTATTTTGGTGCATTACAAACTCAGTAAGGAGAGAGAGAAGGAACAGAATAAAGTAAGTACTGCAAAAGCCAGAGTCAAGAACCATAAATATGAAGTAGAAATGTACAATAAAAAAGTAAAATATATGTTTTCAACTACAGAAAGAGGCTGTTAATGGGCCAAATAATGACTAATGAGTGTGCAAATGGTCACAATATAGTGTAGAGAGTTTAGAGAATGTGTTTTAATGTCAGATGTTAAGACTGGATGTTAATGTGTCCATGTCAGCAGGGGGTCCTGGAGCTATTGATGAGGTCAGAGGAGCCACAAAATGACCTAATAATGCAACTAATAAAACCACCTGTGTCCTATATGTATAGCCTGTATCCACCTTGCCTGACAGGTAACGCAGACCTGCATATCTAACAAACATAAACACGGTATTTCATATTTAAAAACAGCCAGTTATCGCCTCGTGAGCTCACAGCCATGTTTACACATCCAGTCCAGAGCTCGTGCTGTTGACGTGGAGCTGCCTTTACCTTAGACACCAGGAAGTGATTGACACACAGACACACACCCGCGGGAGGAAACGCGCTTACACACTTCAGAAAGGTGAGTAAACACAAACCATGTGGAAGTGAGAAAAGTGCCCGGTTTGACGTGATTTGTCGCGTTGAAGTCGGTGTTTGAAACGGAAACCGAAAATTCAAAAAATACGCCTGTTTATTGTCGTAAAAGAGGCGCAGACGGTGACACGGACAGAGACGCGATCCCATTGAAACACTTGGCGAGTTATTAATGGCGGTCAGTTTGGCATGTTATCATAATAGAAGTGACATTTAACGTCTGGTTTCTGATAAAGGTTTAAAAGTTTTTACATTAGGGATATGGAGAAACGCGGAAGTGCGCTTGTTTGGCTTGCAAACATGAGCATGACTGAGCCTGTTAATATTAGTTCTCCATAAACATGCACGCAGGTCATGTACTCGATAATAAAAGAGGAAGAAGCTTGAATTATTGCTGTTTTGCCTGTTTTGCAGGTCCAGCCCTGAGCAGCCTGTGATGTTGAAATGAAGCTTGATGAAAAAATTGTCACATATTTTGAATCCTGTAACTCGCCGGTGGACAAAGAGGGCTACCTGTGCAAGAAGGTAAGACACTTTGAATATGAATTTATCCAGATTCAGACATTCGTGGACGCAGGCAACATGTAAATTGTGGTTTTAACAACAACCAGTTTGCCTATAATATTTGAAACATCATCTTGATATTAATAATGATATCTGTACAGCACATTAAAAATTGATTTACACTGGAAAATTATAATTAAACCAAACCCCCTCTGTGCAATAAAATCAGGGAAATACAGTGAATTACAATAAATGGCTTGAGTCCTATTGCTGAGCTCAAAATGATAATTTGAATTTCAAAGCTCATAGAAACCTTTCTAGGAAGTCTTGCTTCTCTTTTTTTTGTGCTTGCATCAGTAAGTTCAAAAAACAACCTGTTTGCTGAGTTGTGTAATTCAATGAGTCAGTAAACCGCAAACTCTCCTACAGGGTGAGATAAAGACTTCCTATCAGAAGCGTTGGTTCGTGCTTAAGGGCAACCTCCTCTTCTACAAGGACCGACCAGCTGACCGGGACCTGGTAGGAGTGATTGTTCTGGAGGGCTGCACCGTCCAGCTGTGCGAGTCCGAGGAGCAGTTCGCCTTCTCGCTTGTGTGGAGCGAACCGGGGCTGCGAACGTACAAGTTTGCCGCCGAGGACCAGGCGAGTCAGGAGAGCTGGATTAAAGCCCTGCTGTCAGCCAATCACAACTACCTGGCCCTGCTAGTGATGGATCTAGAGAAGAAGTACAGAGGTGAGAGAGTATGTGTGTGTGAGTGTCTTATTCTGTCTGTGGATGAAAAGAGAGCTGCCTTTGTTCTGGAGAGCAGCTGTGTGAGGCGGTCAATCAGTGTTTGCAGGCGCCATGTACAAGGTGGTACGTGGTATGCAGCCAGTTTAATCTCATAACCTCTGTCTGTCAGAGTTTGCAACATTGTACAAGTTTGTAATAATAATAAGTATTTGATTAAAATAAATTGGAAGTTTTTATGGTATTTCCTCTATGTATATGTGAATCAGCTCCTCGCTGATGATGAATTAACGAAGACTGAATGTAATAAGCTTCACAAAGGCTGGTTTTATTGCAAGTTATTTAGATGACACAGATCTTTGTTGTTGTCTCTGCTGTGGTAAGATAATCAATGCCCTAGTATTCAAGATATAATGGAGATTTTGGACACTTCAATCTGCTCAAATGACTTATTATAATTGCAGAAATGAGACTTGTAGCCGTCTCATCAAACTCCATAAATCTTTCTTAGTTGTCCATCTTTGGCCAATCAGTCTGTCCTCCAGCTCGACCATACGCTTTAAGGGTTAAAAACATCTGAGACATGATTAATCAAGAGAGTTGTTGCCAACATTCACAGCTGTTTACACTGAATATAATCCACAAAGTTTAGTGGATTTTTATCTGGTTTATTTGTGCAGACTTCAGAGACAATATATAGATACGCTAAAATACAAACAAAATGGGTAAAACATGGGTTTAACATTGACTTACAATTAAACAATAGCTTTTAACATTGACATGTTTTAATGTCTAAGACAGCCTGGGTGGTTGTAGCTCAGATGGAGGAGGTGTCCTTCATCAAGGCACTGAACCAACAAAACTGCAAAGGTATACTTATGTATGTGTTTCTCTGTTCCTCAGATGCATTAAGCGAGTTCTCCAGCGAACCAGCCAACCCTTTCGTCATGCCAAATTTCAACACAGCAGAAGGGGGATATCCTGGAGCCTCTTTGAGCGCACAAAGTTCAACACTCCCTTCGTTTTTAGCACCAGGACCCGGTCTGAGCTCCAATCCGATGCTTCAAGCTCCAACGGTTTCATCCAAATCAGCCAGTAAAAGATCACCCAAACTGTGGCCCAAGAGGAATGCAAATGTGGTGCCTATTAACACCCCTGCTCCTCCTTTGGGGGAGTGGTCAGGGGTCTGTTTCAGCACCAGGGAGGAATTTAGCAAATTGCACGAAGATTTTGGAAAAGAGGTGAAGGAACTGATTGCTGATTGGTCCAAGAGGGGACGAGGCGATGAAGCTGTTCAGGAAGAAAACTTAATAGATTTCGGATGATGTATAATACACAGTGCCCAAATTGAATTTCAACAACTGTGGCCATATTTAAAAGTTAATATGTAAATAGGAATTACAGCAATTATTGCTCTGTACGATAAATTTGTATATTGTTTATTTTTTTACTTATTGTGCCATAGAGTAAATAAAAGATCTACGATCTCTTGCTCTACCGATCTTTGCTCCTTATTACAGTGAAGGGAAGTATCTTCCACAACACACAACTTAATTTAGAACTGCAAACATTGACCTGTGTCATACATGCAGTTACCAAAAATGAATGCACTACCGTCAGACTGAAGAACCTTCTGTGGTTAGGGCATGAACCTTTCTGTACAGATACCCAGTTATATCTTTTCTGATACCACCGACATATATATCCATTTCACAACACAAGCAGCTGTACAGGAACTGGCTGATGAAAGAATAAATGAACATTACAAGACATTTGATGCCAGGTTTCTTGCTAGACAAACTCTTAATTATTTTTTAAGACCACAAAAACATTGAGGCTGAGACATTAAGCTCTGTTATTAAGTGATAAAATGATATTGATCATCTAATTGTCCAGTTTGTCTATAGACGAGTAAAGTTCCAGACTACATTCACCTCAGAGCATGTCAGTGATTGTGGGGTTTAAAAAAAAAAGAAGGACTGACAGGGGGCAAAGCAGGCCAAGAAGGGCGAAGTCTGACGAATTTTAAAAGAGGGTCAAAATGGCTGGGAAAGAAAACGGTGGTGGAGGGGGAGGCAGCAGCGCTATTTCAGTCTAGACAGCTGCCATGTTTTTATGGTCTTTGACAGAGCTTGGACTCTTTCTCCCTCTATCTCTCTTTTCACCTTCAAGTCCATACTTGAAGTGTCTGCTCTGCGGCATGACGTTGTTTGTTCCTTTGTAAATCAGTTGCAGGGACGTTGGATCAGATAAAAGTAACCTCCAGCATATAGAAAGAAGGTCCCTTGAGAAAAAATAGGCCATATGTTGCCATGTGAATTAGAAACCCTACAAACGAGCAAAGATGCAGTGTCAGTTCACACTGTTGCTTGCTGGATCCCAATACATACCTTAGCTGTAGAGTGGTGTGATTGATGGGAGCCTATGGAGCTCATATATGGAGCTTAGTGGGTGGGTCACTGTCCTCCTGTTCTAAAGCAACTATACTGGGAACCTTTAGGAGCAACCCAAATTAGTGCTTCCATGGTAGGAAAGCTGCTTATTTGGCCCAATCATCAAGAAATCTTCCTTTTATATAGCTGAAAATGGCTCTGCCATATGTTATGCAACAGAATTCTTCTTTACTGTCAATATATGACATTTCTTTTGCTTTCTACCTCTACTAGTGCAATAAACGATGAAACACATGAAAAAGAAACCATCAGGCTTCGTTTCGAAGTTTCACAGGGTTTTTGTTTCTGTGTATAACTTTTTTCTTCCTCAGTACGTCTTATTGTATCTGCACTGATCACCCCCTAGTATCTATGTCAGTATGTAAGACTGTTTACATTTCTCATTAATGCAAGGTCACCCTATCTAAAGGCGTAGTAGTCGCGTGTCATTGCTGGAACTGGCCCAATGTCTGTAAGCCAAGTTTCATGACTGTTTATATACTCAGCTGCCTACTGATCTGGTAATGGGAACTAACCTCACACGAAACGATCATTTAGACAGGTGATGACTTAAGGATATGTTTCCTTCAACTACTTGTTGGCAGCTCAAGGCTGTTAATTGCTGTTAATCCAAACCGTGTGTGTTTCAAAGGGGTAAAACAGCGACAGTCTGTCATCATACACTGGATTTTCTTCTCTCATGGTGGATATAAAAGAAACAAAAATAGCCACAACAAAGACTCTCAGTATATCAGGATGATAGACATGGGTACAGGGCCAGTTCAGTTGTCCTGCAGCATTCCCTGTCTGTCAGTTTTGCCATATTAGTCCAGATGACACCAAAGTCATGCCTGTGTGTTGGCATTGAATTCACCTCATTCCAAGTCTCCTGGGGCCTATTTTGGAGCATCGGTAAGCCGATCAGTCCCACCACCTCCTCGCTCCTCCCTCTTTCTGTTACTTTCCCTCAACTCTGTTTCCCTGCCAAACCTGATGGTGTGGCTAAAGTTAGCCCCCTGTGGGCTAGTATATAAGACCCCAAGGGTCCCAAAGCTTACATGTCAGTCACATCGGCTTTGGCGTAGGCTTCTCTTCTTGACCACCAACAACCCCACAAACTTGAGAGATGGTGAGTGTGGCCATGTCCCTGGAAAGAACAGTCTCTAGGGATGTAGGATCTTCTCGACACTACAAGTGATGAGATGAAAGCATCACTGAAACATTTGCTATCCGGATTACCAAAAAACCAGGAAGCAAAATTGTAGGAGTCTCTTGAGACGAATCTCCTAAATTGAGAATTTGGACCCAGTCTTAACCTTTATCTGCTGGTTTGAGCAAAAATTTGGCTAACATCTCAAACAATGATGAAATACGAAATGCTTTGGGATAACTGACTTATTATTGTAGTCCTCAAAGCAACTGGATAGCACTTTACCCACTAAATTGGGTGATGAGAACAAAATAGGTAGATTTCTTTTGTGAGGAGAAATCTCTCTTCACAAAAGCTTTTTGATGAAATTGGAGGTTTGTTTGGCAATTTGGCAAAAGCCACCAGATGTAGTGATTTAATTAGGCTTTTTAGAGCTCGCTTTTATTTATTTCAAGTTACTGAAACAAGCTAGCGCAATTTCTCCTTTGCGTCCTTTCATTTTTTGACCTTGCATTAGGCATCCTTAACAGCCTCTGCGTTGCTCGCTAAGAGTTAGCCGAGACCGCCGCATCTTAAAGTGAAGTCTGTTTGGATCGATGTTTTGCGTGTTTGAAGTGTATTTGACCATCCATCCTTTCACAGGCACCCAAGAAGGCCAAGAGGAGGCAGCAGCAGGGTGAGGGTGGATCCTCCAATGTGTTCTCCATGTTTGAGCAGAGCCAGATCCAGGAGTACAAGGAGGTAAAGTTTCCCTCATCACATCACACGCACTTCATAGCTGAATTTTCTAGCTGTAAAATTGTTGGCCTTGTGAGAAAAGGGACAATTAGTGCCTGTTCAGATTCAGTTCAATTTGACCTTGGAGGTTATGCAAGGAGGTTTTACTAAAGATACTAAAGATCCTGATCAGTTTGACTACGTGGCAGTGAAAACATTCTCATGAGCACGACAGGAGACTAAATCTGACCTTTTCTGATGACAGCAGCAACCTCATCCCTGGGGTAGCTCCTCAGAGGCTCAAAAAACTCACTCCCTGACCCCGCAGGAATGTGTCCCAACAGCTGGTGGACAGTGATATTAATCAAAGCACGAAATAGAGACTCAAGGTAGAACAGACAAAAAAAAAAAAGGTCTAGGGGAGAGAAAAGGGAACCAAATGTTTTGTTGTAAAATGTAATGATGTAGCAACTAGAAAACAATTGTTGAGGCTCCTCAGTATGCAGGTATGAAAGAAAGAGAATACAATGATGACAGCGGATTGGCTGACCCTTTACAGGCTCCAGAAGGTGAAATAACATCGGGGCCAGGGTCACAAGATTTAGTCACAAGGCAAAAAAAGGAGGGAGTGACAGCTGTAATCAATACCTTCTCCTTAAATGTCGCAAGGGGCTTGTCTCAGATTCCGAGACCATTTTAACACCTTAGAAAGACAAGTGGTCGACCAGCTGCCAAGTCCCAAAAGGTTTGCAATGCCTTCTTTGGTTTCACTCAGTGTTACGCCCAGCTATGTGCAAATAGAGGTGGAGAACAGTTCCACATTTACACTTTTATGTGGGCAGACTATCTCATGCAAACAATTATCGTAAGCAGGTCCTGTGACAAGGACCTGTGAGAAATCTGAGGATCTCAGTTTTGATTGTTTATTAGATTGTTTTATTATCATGGTTTATGATTTTTTTTAAATTCACTGACTAACCTCTCCTCTTTTGCCTAACTCTTCCCCCGACAGGCTTTCACAATCATTGACCAGAACAGAGATGGCATCATCAGCAAGGACGATCTGAGGGACGTGCTGGCCACCATGGGCCAACTGAACACAAAGAATGAGGAGCTTGAGGCCATGGTGAAGGAAGCCAGCGGCCCCATCAACTTCACCGTCTTCTTGACCATGTTCGGCGAGAAGCTGAAGGGTGCGTTGACACACGCGCTTCTCATCTTCTCATTTTCTTACTTGTTTGTTAACCTTTGAAGATTAATCGACCGCTTTCACTCTTAGGTGCTGATCCCGAGGACGTTATCGTGAGCGCTTTCAAGGTCCTGGACCCCGAGGGCACTGGCGCCATCAAGAAGGAATTGTAAGAGCTTTTACATTTTATGACAACAGTTTGAGTTCGTTGTGGCACAAGCCTGATGCAAGATAGATATGATGTTAATTTTTTTTTATTGTCCCTCTCCAGCCTCTGAGGAGCTCCTGACCACTCAGTGCGACAGGTTCACCGCTGAGGAGGTGAGCTGATCAGTCTTTGTCTCCACTCACATTTGCAGTCTGACATTAGTTGTTCAGGGTTGTAAGCCGCTTCTTTAATCCCTCCTCCGCAGATGACCAACCTGTGGGCTGCTTTCCCCCCTGATGTGGCTGGCAATGTGGACTACAAGAACATCTGCTACGTCATCACACACGGAGAGGACAAGGAGGAGGAGTAAATCTTCCCCTCTCTCAAAATCTCTACCTCCGTTCGAACCTATACTCATCCTACCATCTACTCACCCCCTCCCTCCAACGCCGTGGATTCCTTGCACACTTTTGCCGCCCTCGGTCCGTTCTTTCCGCTTGCCAGCTCACTACAAAAAGACTTGTCTCCTTTTTTTGAGATACATAGTGAGAGGACTGAAGGCTGTGGGGGTGTTTGTGTGTGAGGACACAACAGGGGAACATGGGATTATTTTCAATAAAAAATAATCTTGTGGTACTGAAACACTCTCTCTATCTCTTTCCCTGCCTCTTGTTCCTCCTCCTTTTCCTCCCATCACTCATTCTGTCTTCCTGTGTTGAGGCCAACAGTGCATGCACCATACCTACGTGCAGCGTGTGCGCATATTCAGTCCGGCGTGCACGGCGGTCAGTCAAATGTCTCTTGGGTGCTGTGGTGCAAGCACAGTCACTTACTTGAAACAAGTAAGCAGCCTGACTCAAGTGGTCTGTTAGTCTCAGCCCGACACAGAGTGTTTAATGGATCTGTCCCTGGGTTTGTATTAGGAAGGAGTGCACAGTAAAAGAGTGGGAGTACTGTACTATAATAGATTGCCTACCCCTCTCTTTTTTTAATCTGTCTCTCCTTCTACTAAACACGGGTATGAAAAGAAAAGTAGCAGGAAAAAGCATGATTTTATTTATATTAAAGTTGTGTAAATAGAGAAAGAGATGGTGAAAGACAGTGAGTGGGAGGCAGGGATGAAATAAACAAAAGTGAAACGTCTTTGTCTTTGGCTCTTCTTCCTCCCACTCGTTGCTGTTTCTCTCCTGTTGTTGTGACTGTGCCTGTAACTAAGAAAGATTGCAAATAAAATTCACTATCTTTCGTATGACACCGTGTCTGTTGGCTTAAGTGGGGGCTTGGGTGTTAGCACTTTGTGCGCTAACTGTTACATGCATATTGCAAAGCATTATCAGGGTCAAAACTACTGGACTTTTAAGTCTATTGAACGTTATGTCTGCTACATCAGAACATGTTAGCATTGTAGTGACACATTTATGTAGTATCACTTTTAATGACATCATGCTCTCACTAATCCCCCCTCACTCCTCGGGCAATCACACACAATACATGTAGAAAAGGTGGTTTAATAAATGGCTGGAAACACTGGCATTGGAAACATTCGAGCAATCACCCACAAGCACACAAACAATTGATAGGACCCCAGATAGGACCTTGTCTTGTTCTTTTGAAGTTGTTGTGGCCAAAAACATACATCCAACACAGATTCTACTTCTTTCCCTTGTTTAGAAGATGTCATATGTAATATGTCATGTAATGTTATGTCACGCCCTTCCTGAATTTGCAGTGAAACTCATTCAAATCTGGGTGGAAAACGGACGTATGTTGACAGGTGATAAATTGGTGGTGTGACTTGTCACATTTATTATTCACCATCACACCTATTATTCAAATCAAGAGGGACCTACTTGAATGCAGCAGGTCGTATAGTCATTCTTCTGCACGTTCACTTGTTGTAGGTGGGTGCTTGATTAATAAGAGAATAAAAGAAAGTTGTATATAGTGCATTTTAGCAACAATAACCCTACAAATCTAAATGCCTCAATTGGCTAACATCAGTGACTACTCTAATACAACAGCTTACCTTTGTGAAGATCATCTAGAGGGTGTACTCTTCTGGACATGTGTCTGCATCGTTTCCTTTGTTTTTGGGTTTCCTGGGACTATCGTCATACTATTGGACATGTTTCAGAAAAGAAGAAAAGGAAGCCTGTTCACCCCCAATGATGTCTTTACCTTGAATCTCACTGTCATGGATGGGGTTTATTTGTTCTTCCTTCTACTAGCGTTGTATATCTATCTACATGTGGACAACAGAGTTGGGAACACAATTTATGCCTTCTTTTATTCATTCAATATTTGCGGGAGGCCTCTCTTTGTAACCTGCATCTCTCTGGACTGTTACCTGGCTGTGGTTCATCCAGTTATATATCGGGCAAGAAAGAGTCTGACTCCCAGGATCCTGATGACAGTTGGTGTTTGGATTGTGACGGTTTCTTATGGATTCTTAACGGTTACCATAACAAATGCCGTTTTAACTGGCTTCTTGCCAGCCTTTCTTTGTGCTTTTGTTCTGCCCATTGTTGGATTTTGTGACGTCTGCATCATCTGGACACTGAGCAAATCTAGCCCCGGAGGAAGAAATCTGCACCCCCAGAAGAAAAGGGCACTGCTGATCGTCGTCGACAACTTTGTTATTACCTTCATTTCCTATATTCCTACATTAATTATTTTGTTGGTATCCCTGCACATATCCACGGAAGATATTATCTTTAAATGTCTTGTGGTGATTCCAGTGACGTCCATCAGTTTAATAGGAACTGCAATTTCAGTCATCCTGTTTTTGATCCAGCGGGGAAAACTAGATTGTTTAAAATGTTGAAAGCAGAAATGAACCTCATATAAATCCTGTTTTGTCTTTTCAGCTGTGAGAGAGCATAACAATGCATATGTAAATATGTTTAATATAGCAACACACTGCTTATTAATCTTATTTCATGTCAAAATATATGAGCACACTATAAACTTTGGTTTAGGTTTGTTTACATTTTATTTTTAAAATATGTTTTAATAAACAACTCACCTAGTTGCATTTATTTATGGGACTGTATCAAACTGCATGTATGATTTGTATGGACATGATCTCTATTATTGTGTTTTTCATGATATGTATATATTTATTGTAATAACTGTTTGATATTTTGTTCTGTTGTGTGTTTTGGTCATATCACCGTTTGAGGCAATAATATATAATTGCAGTGTATTGTCTACATAATATATAATATATATAACTTTTTCTGCTTAAGACTGCTTGAAGAATGATTTTTTTTCCATATTAGCTCTTTGTAATGCAACTGCATGAGTTTTAATAAAGGAAGTAGATGCTGTGATATATATATTTCCGCTGTCTTTATCTTTAAATGTTTTTCCCGAATACGCATAACAAACTGATAAATAACTGATAAATCAATTGTGGGGGAGGGTTACTTATTTGAATAATCCTGTTATGTTCTTTACATAGTGGTAAGATAAACCCAGATATTAGACCCTAGTCATAAATGCATTTTGTATTTTATTCACTAGGTGGTATTAACCAGTAAATTGTTGCTTCAACAATATAGGAAATAATGCATGTCGCTGTTTCTTTGATTTACATCTGTCAAACTGCTTCATTTAACTAAAAGGCGAGTTTGTTTACCACATGTTTGGAAAGAGACAGGGGTGAATGTGTGCGATGAGAAAAGACTTGCATATTCAAAGCAAGAGCCATTTCCCACAACAACAGCAAAGACACCTGTTAATGTGCATTTCCAAAACCAGCGAGGGAGGTAATAAAAACACAGACACAGTATGTATATTATGTGGCATCATAGTGATTGTGTATCTGCAGATCACACCTGTTTTTCATGGGGTTATAGCCCTCTTAGATGTGTAATAATTATAATAATACATTGTTGCCCATGAAGTTGGAAATAAAATATTTTTGCCTCTTCTCATGAAATGATTGTGACAATGTGATGTATTCTTCATAGATAAAGAAAGTGTATCTTCTCATATCTTTATTGATCAATCTCTTCCAAACATGTCACAGTGGAATTTAAACCACAATTAACCTGAAATCGGAATAAAAAGAGGAATGTGTCTGAAGAAGAAATTACTCCAACGTTATTGGCAACAGTGTATTAATAATAGTACTATAATATGTAAGTATGTGTACAACATGTTTGTAAAATGAAAAGAGCTGTATAATTTTGTGCAGAAATGTGCAAAGTATTCATCAGATAGTGTATAAAAGATCACAATATTTAGAATATTTAAATGTGAAAGATATTTTTAAGACATAGTAATATGTAAAAATATGTAAATTGAAACGTTGTTAAAAGGTTCTGCTACTACTACTACTACTACTAATAATAATATATAAACATATACAGCATATAAATCAAATCAATACACCAGTATCTATGTACAAAACACTGACAATAAAAGAAATCAATAGATCAATGAATCACGTGATCCTGTCACGCGCTCCAAAACGGGAAGTGAAACTAACTGCAACAAAACGTCCTGTTTTCAAAATAAAATCTCCTGACGTGTGACTTTAAAATACCAGTAGTGGACTCTACCATATAAGATGACTAACAAAACAAAAATTATTTCTCCACGCTAAGTGAATATGTGAAGCCGTACAGAGTTGAAGTTATAGCTTTACGTCGCTGTGATACCACTCAAAATAACCCGCGTCCACAAACGTCCACCAGTTAGTGTTTTATTTTGAAATTGGCGGCCGGAAGCGTTATGTGTGTGGTGAAACTTGTCCCAGGTCGTGTGGAGCAGTGGAGGAGTGGACGCTCAGTCAGAACTGTGAGTGTGTAACATTTCGGGCCCGGTTTGTCTCTCCAAACTCGGCATGGCTGTCTGGTAATGTGGGCCGTCGGCTGTGGAAGCCATCGATGCCGCTGTCGACCCGCCGTGCCTTCGTGAGCTCTAACGGGCCGAGACCAACCGCCATGGCCTCGGCGTTACCCCGCTGCACATCTGTCAGACTCCCCGCTGCGGTGGCCACCGTCACCGTCCTACTCCTGATGTCGGTGACCACCGTACAGTCCTCCCAAGGCGACAAGGAGCCGGTCTACCGAGACTGTGTGAAGCAATGTGTCCGGACCAACTGCACCGGAGCTCGGCTACGGGGATTTCAGTCAACCCAGCCGCAGTACATGGCGCTGACAGGTGAGTTGTTGTTGGCAGGTAGAAGTTAGGCTAACTTAGCTTGTAGCTACATTTGTACACAGTATACCCGACAGTAATAGCAGTAACCTAGCTATGTTGTAACAGGTGTGCTGCTCACAGGTAACACAGACTGTTTACTCGTCCATGTAGCTGATGTCTCTGATGTGTGACTTTAAATGCGCTTTATTTCCTCCTCTTTCGTGTTACATGCGATGCTGGGTGATGACACTTTTAACTTGAGAGTTGAAAGCCAGTTTTTCCAGCTGAGCAAGGTGCCACAAAAGGCCCATTGTCACTCCACCCTCACCCCTCATTAACAGTTGCATAGTGTGTCTGTGTGAGATTTAAACACAGATTGGCTCACCTCAGTTTCACTGTCAGAAAATGTGATTTGAAGTGTAACCCTGCCAGTAAAGCGAAAGTTAGGTGCGGTGCCACCTTCTCTCCAGCTGCAGACAAGGAGGACTCGTTTTTATGGCTGCCACTGACTTATTTTTATGTCTGATTGTTACTTAATTGACAAAAAATTGTGGGAAAGAAAAGGTGACATCTTCAGATGTCTTGATTTGCTTTTGTAAATTATTGTTTGATAAATAAAGTTCTTGCAGATTAATTTTAAGTCACTTGACTCAATTAAATAGTAAGCGGACTGTGCTTTTATAGTCGGACCACCCAAAGCACTTTATATACTACTTATCTCAATTACTCTTTCACACACACACACACACACACACACACACACACTGATGGCCATACGTTTTTTGGGAGCTCACCATCCATATACATCGACCTATGGCATAGACTTTGGGAGTAATTTGAAGTTCACTCAGCCTGGAGGAGCCGGTGACTGAACAGCCGACCAGCTTTTTTTTTTTTTTAAAGTTATTCATTCAGCAAAAACGTCCTTGTGTATTTTGTGGTTGTGTATTTGTACCTATTATCCGCAAGTCAAACTGAACTTCTTGACCCTTCGGCCTGTGTCAGCGCCTGTTTATTCTCAGAGCTCCTCTCTCTTTGTTCCTGTGTTCCAGGTTGGACATGTCGTGACGACTGTCGCTACCAGTGCATGTGGACCACCGTGGGGCTTTACCAGGCCGAGGGGTACAGAGTCCCGCAGTTCCATGGCAAGGTTAGTGCTTCCGACGTGGTGTATCACCCCGATCTACATCACAAAATTGTATCCAGAGTCCTTCTGTGCGTCATTTTGTCCTCCAAAGTAGCTTCATAATCTGCTCAGTTGAATCATTATATTATCATATTATGATATTGATTTATTTCTTACAGTGGCCGTTTGCGCGCTTCCTGTGTTTTGAGGAGCCAGCTTCTGCCCTGGCCTCCCTGCTTAATGGCCTGGCTTGCCTTCTTATGCTGCTGCGCTATCGGAGCATGGTGCCACGCCAGAGCCCCATGTACCACACCATCAACGCCTTCTCTCTGGTGAGATGGAGGAGTTAAAAGAACTTTAACACGAATAAATACGCTGATACTTCCACGACTTTACACGAGTGTCATGACCAAAGTGACCACGCATATTAACAAGAGCCTGTGTGTGTGTTTTCTTTAGGTGTCTCTTAATGCCTGGTTCTGGTCCACAGTGTTCCACACCCGGGACACGTATCTAACTGAGGTAACAGTTGTTCACAGTTTAGATAAGCATAAAACAGTTTCCTATCGTGTTTTTACGACTAAACTCAGAGTTTCACAGGTGCGCTTTTAGCAGAAACAGAGCAGCATGGAGTTTTGTTTCTCTCTGCCTCTCACCTTTCAGCCCTGGTTGGGTCCACTTACAACAGGGATATGTGCTCTGGCAGCAGCTGATCACTGTTTATATGAAGGGTTGTTGTGAGCTGCTCGGGCTCACTATGCAGACCAGCAGACCAAAACAATGAGCTCAGCTGAAAGCGACCTTAATGCAGACACTTAATGCAGCTTTATTGTATATTGAGTTGAGAACTGCTAAAATACTCAGACCACCTCCTGACATGAGTGGTTTTTTTTTTGTTGTTGTATTGTCTAATTAATTTCCTGTAGCATAAAACAAGCACAATATTTTTCCTCCTGATCTTAATTTCTGTTGTGTTGTGTTGCTGTCTTTCAGAAAATGGACTATTTCTGCGCAACAGCTGTCCTCCTTTACTCAATCTACCTATGTTGCGTCAGGTGAGCTCTAAAACAGGCTTACAACCTACAGTTGTCTTCATTTGTCCCATGAAGGAAGGCGTAAACACGGCCGCAACTCAAAGGACACTCCGCTCTATTAACCTTTGACCCTGTTTCACATTTCTGTGTAATATTTCCTAAAACGGCTTGGATATTTCTGATAAGAATGAGTAAATATTACTTCAACTGACGTCACTCGTGATGAAGAATGTTATGGTTAATGTCAATATATTTGTTATAACATTGTCCCTCCTCTCTTCGTCAGAACATTGGGTCTGAGGCGACCTGGGGTGTCCAGCATGGTGGGAGTCCTGCTCATCTTGGTCTTTACCTCGCACGTGTCCTACTTGACCTTTGTCCGTTTCGACTACGGCTACAACATGGCTGCTAACGCCTCCATCGGTATAGCAAGTCATGTTAAGCTCATGTGTGACTGGTCTACTTGTTTCTACAATATGTAAACTTACCAGCACTTTCCTATTTCTAATTTTAAAATGTGAGACTGTACTGTCTCAACATGACTTTTAACTGGTGCCTTGTCCTTCATATCTGTTTCGTCTATAAAGGCATGGTGAACCTCCTGTGGTGGCTGTGTTGGTGCTGGCAGAACCGGCGGACCCTGCCGTACTGGTGGAAGTGCGGCCTGGTGGTGCTCCTGCTTCATGGTCTGGCCCTGCTGGAGTTGCTGGACTTCCCTCCAATGCTCTGGGTCCTCGACGCTCACGCCGTGTGGCACCTGAGCACCATACCAGTCCACTTCCTTTTCTACAGGTTCGTCCGCTGCTCTACCTTTGTTACATTTGTTGGAGAGAAGCATTCCGGGCGGCGTCAGATTTTTGCTTTAAAATGTCACAAGAAAATGTTGCTTGAGCGTAAATACCTTTTTTTTTTTTAATAAACGATCCGCGCTTCATTCTCCTTCCAGTTTCCTGATCGACGACAGCCTCTACCTACTAAACACAGAGAAGATGGGTGTCAAAGTCGAGTAGGAGGAGCTCATCGTCTCTTCACCATGCCTTCGCCCTTGCACCTCTCCAATCAGGGCAGCTGGACACCTGAACACAGAAGTAGCTCAACCTCTGAGATGACATGCATGACACCACTATGACTTCCATCAAAGTAGACACTGTTTACATCGTTTTTGACTTTAATTTATTCATCTGGGGGTGAACTTTGCCTTGTACTGCCATGTTCTCTACAGATCGTTTACCACACACGTCACAACACTCCAAAACAAGATGAAGGAAAATGTTTTGTATTCTACCACAGCAGACCCACTTTTTGACCTCCAATTGGGATTTTTTTTTACACTCTGTACTGAAACTGATCCCGTCCCCCCCACACCCACCAAACTCTCAGAAGCCCACCACACTTGGCTCTACACGAACGGCAGTTTGCCGTGGCTGACAATAGATGGCACCAAATCCTTTTGCCAGCCCACCATCTGAACATGCTCTTGTTTGGCACAGCATGTGTCGAGGTCCATCTGTGCCAAAAGTGGACTGGGCGGACACAGAGAGTTGCCCCTTGTGAAGAGGAGGGGATGGGGGGGGGGGGGGGGGGGGGGGGGGGGGGGGGGGGTAGATTGTTCTAGAGAGAGGGGGAAGGGGCTTATGTTTGGAGGCTATTCTAGCTGACTGGGTTTTTTCTTTTTTTTCTTTTCTCACCATCGCACCTTTTATTTTTGTGCCTCTGTTGTTTCCACTCCTGCTTTTGTAAAATCTCAGATTTTCACTTTCATCAGATGCCTTAGTTGTTTTACTCCTTTTGTTGTCGCCGTCGTTGTTGTTGACCAATTTGTGCTTTATTCCGTTGAGAGTTTTACTTTGATTTCTTAATTTTTGGGTGGGATATGCCTCATGATTATAAAATCTATATTTTTATTCACCTGGATTGCCTTTTTTAGTGTGAGAAAAGGAGAAAATGATGATTGAGGTAGGACAAACATGCTGCAACAGGAAGCTGGGACTTTTATTTATTTATTTTTTACATGAAGAGTTTCTATTAAATTCTGGGATCAGGTGGTGTGTGTGTGTGTGTGTGTGTGTGAGCGAGTGTTTAGGTGTTGCATTTCTTGCCGTAATCGTCCCTAGAATGGAGCGCGCACACACACACACACATGACCAGCTGCTTTACAGATAACTGCCCCATCATGTAAAAGAGTCCATTGATTTCACTCCGTGTCTGCCTTACACACTTTCTCACAACATGTTTGTCAGTGACCTCTTTTTTTTTTTTTTTTTTTAATCAAATCTTATTTTTCCTCTCACATCTCGAACCAAAAAAAAAAAAAGAATCATATCATGTACAGTACGTCTTCGTCCCTCAGAGTTTCCCTCCCACATGTGCACTTTACGTGTGCGTCTGCACATTTCCATGCATGTTCTGTTTGAAATTGTGTCCATGCCTTTTGTATTCCTGTGCGAGAATGTGAACAATGACCAGCACGCGTGTACACGTTGCCTTGACTTGACGTTGTGTTGTTTTTACCGCCAGAAACTGAATCACTGTGTTTATGTGTGTGTGTGTGTGTGTGTGTGTGTGTGTGTGTGTGTGTGTGTGTTAGAGCGAGATTGTGCTGATCCTTTTGTAAAGCTAGAGAGAGGATGTGCGTGTGTGTGTATATATATACTGTATGTTGGAAGATTGCTGCGTGGATGCGTGTGAGACAAAGGGTAAATTTAGCTTTGCTGACAGCCTTTGATGGGGGTGGGGGAAGACCGAGGATGAAAGACATGACGAGGTTGTCATAGGTTTGGGTGGCAAAGAGATGCTTGAAATCGTGGCAGAGATACTGGCCTTATGAGATAAGAAACATTATATATATTCTATTTTTCTCTCATGTTTGTTAAAGACTGATATTGATGAAATGTGGCGCCCAGTTATGATAATATAAAAAGCTAACAAGAATTTGAACAAACCTTTTGAACAAAATATGATTTTAATTTATTGAATTATTGCCATTTCATAAGTGAACTGTCTTCTGGTAAGAATGTTTCTAAATCATTTCATTGGTATCTGTTTGAATAAGTTGAAGATTTCCTGAGCACTTACCAGAAAGCAAAGCTCTGTAAATCATTTCATTTTTCACTTCCTTCTTCCTCACTAACTCTGTTCCCTCACTTATCTGCTGCCCCCTGCCTGCTGCCCTGTGCACCATCACCTCTCCTCCTGAGTGCACTTTCCTCCACCTCACATCTGATATTTGACCAAAAAAAAAAAAAAAAAACTTAAAGAAAAGGAACAAATAAAAAAAGTGTTCTTTGTTGATAAGGGACGGGGCTCCGCTGTGCGTTTCTTTTTCTTCTTGCTTGAGAGTTTTTCTCCTGTGGACAGGATTCTTTTCTTCAATGTTGAATCGGTATTAGTGTCGGATGAGAGGAGCAATGACTAAGGATGGGCTAAACCTGTCGCCTTTAGAGATGTACTCGACTCAACGTGGCCCTGTGTAGTTCTGTGCATTGTGCTTGTGGGCTGAGTCATATACAGTTAGGTTCCAGTCCTAGCCTGGCGGGTCGTGAGATGATTAATGGAGAAGGTAAGAAAAAAACAGAGTTATAATCTCTTTTTGGTGAAACGTTGGATAACTCTAGCTCTTTGCCTAAATAATAATAATAATTTGAGCCGCTTTCGAGAATAAATGTCTCTTTGGTGAAACTGATAACTCATCTCAGACGTCTAAAACAAGGAAAAAGTGCAGGATATATATATATTGGAAACAATATATATACCAATGAATCATAGTAGAAATGTAGAAATGGAAAAACTGAAGTACAGTGTAAATGTACTTAAGTGTAAATACTGCATAACGTCATTTTTCTGATGTCTTTGCATCGTGCGCTGCTCATAATCTCTTTTTGTCCATTGAAATGTGCGCTCAACCTTTCTAACAGTGTGTTAAACTGAAGCTCCTAAGAGAACGTCGCGTATCCAGGAAACAAAAAGTGACTCCAAAGTGGAGTCTGTGACTCATTCCTGACCTCTCCCGCACAGTCTGATGCTTGTGCTGACCTTGTATTAGACTTAGACGTGCAGATTCTTTGTAAGTTGTCATTATGTCTCTAATACTGCCGAGACAGATTCCTCTAGGCCTGTGTGGGTTGTGCCTGTTCGTATAAGTAAAACTGTGAGACGATATTAACTACAAAACAAGCCTTTTTTTGTAATATTCTTGCGGCCTGTATAATAGTTGTCCTTGGACTCTCTCACTTGCACACAGTATCTCTCACCCACTTGCTGGCCTTCTTTGCCACCTCAGTCCAAGTACAAGCTTTTGGTTATATAAGTGTATTTTTAAAGAAAAACGGATTACTGGGCCAGGTTTTGCATTTGCACAACTGACCTCCAGATACACATCTTTATAGCTAATATGAAGATTTGCATGTTTCCACAGGGCCAACAAACTGTATTCAAGCCTCAGCTATAAACAGAAGAAGTTTATAGCTGAGAAAATCGTACAGTACTAAATCTGCTCTGTCCCCTGAAGGCCTGCAGCATAACTCTGTGGGAGCCAAACATATAAGGAGGACCACTACCACAAACCCTAGTAAAAAAGTCCGGGACTTATGTTCTGTGTGGCTCAGTGAGAAGCTTTTTGTTGTTTCCTGATAGCTCTGTGCAGTAGGTTGGACTCTGACCCTGGCTGCTGTGGGTGGGGAGAGTGGATAGATTGGGATGAATAGAGTTTATTCTTCCTCCTTCAACTCCTGATTTGTGACCGCGAAGTGAGGGGCATGAGAAAAATGAGGATGCTCTAAGTCAGTATAACACAAGTCATTTCCCTTTAATGAATTCAACAATCCACTGCTGATGAAAGATGAATCGGAATATCTGCGATTATGCTCGAATTTGAAAACATAAGCAGCATAATATTTAATCGTAATAAAGCTATTAGATGAGTTCTGGGATGAGGTGATGTGTTGTTACTATAGAAACTGTTTGAACTGGAGGGTTTGAAGCATTTTAAATAAATTATTATTATAAATTATTAATAGAGATAAAAGTGCTTCACTATATTTCAGAGGTAAATTTGGCCTTTTTAGTCCATCACATTTATTGGAGAGATCTGCCACTTGTGTGCTTATGCAAAACACACATCCACACTCTACATGAAGTCATTTGTCTTGATGAATACTTCTACTTTGAAGGAGGCCGCCACATCATGAGTGATGAATGAAACTCTATCAATGTGCTTTAGGGGAAATTTGAGATCCAGGAATTTTTGTGCATGACTCATACAATGCTCTAAAATATTTCAGCCTCTGCTGATTCTTTTAAAAAGCTGACTTTGACTACTTTTAATCTACTTTATTATGTATACAGTTTTTGCTACTGTCACTTGAGATGAACACTTCCTCCACCACTGGGTTGGTGAATTAGTTTCAAGGGTGGCAACAGCTGATTCAAAGATCTCCTACAGGTGGAAAAAAAGGCATTTGATGTGTTAAAATTTTCTGGTAAACTAATTAAACAATCCATAATCAATGAAAATATGCAGTTATTGTTCATTTCAAAGGTTATGTAACTGCTGGATTCGCTGTGTTTGTGCACAGGACTCACACTTTTGTAAATTTCATATTGGACTACAACTAGTTATGATGGCACAACATCAGCTTGTACATACAGCGTCAGTGCCCTCTATGGTGATGCAGGGCCTCTAGGCTGCCCCACATAATCAATTAACCTTTACACGGCCCTAAACGTTCAAATAATTCATATTTGTTTATTACACGGGCGTGCTGTAGTTATACTTTAAATCTGAGTCAGGTAATAAACCTTTACCAGGGTTTTGGAACTGTTCCACCATGAATGCATCATGACTTCCCCACCTTGCCCCACCTTATGCAGCTGGTGCACCTTTAATGTTCACTCACTGTAAACATAATGCAGTGTGAAGATGATATGCACGCGCTCACGTACGGTGCGGTGAGCTCACATTTAAGGTGAGCTCAGATAAACTTTCCCCCTTCAGCTGGTTAAGCTGTCAGACTCTGTAGCAACAACGAATGTATCAGTGTTTTCAGTACTGCGTTAAAGTACAAAGTTTAGGTAGGTGGTTGAATATTTTGTTTGTATGCCATGTTATACTTCTACGCTGTCACATTTCAGAAAGGAAATACACTACAATAACTTTGGTTACGACATGCTTAAAATATATATTATATAATGACATATTAAGAGCTTATAAAAATATGATGTTTTGTTATATATATTAAACTAACCAACAAGCTAAAATAATCATTAGTTGCAGTTGTATATAAAAGTAATAATAATTTAATGATATATAATGTATAATAGTTCAAGTTTCCTAATGCAGGACACTTTCTTAAATGTGTGATTTTAGTGCAGTAGTGAAGGATCTGAATACTTTCTCCAGCTCTGAGAGTAGGCAGAAGATTAATCCATAGTTATAATAATCATTAGCTGCAGTCTTATAGAGAATAATTACAAAATAGCTCCACTTCCACCCTCCACCAACCTCCAACTCCAACAGTAAAATCCTGCTAATAATAATTATGTAATTATACTACTACTATACTAGTATAATAGTCACAGGGGGCACTTTCTGAGTACTTTAGTATTTAAAGACTGATCATACTTTTACTTAAGCCTCCTAGCGCAGGACTTTAGTATCCTTACAGTGTGATTGTAGTATTTTAACCGAAGTAAAGTATCTGCATGCTTCCTCCAGCACTCTGCCCTGCAGATAGCTCGTAGTGAGGGCGGGCTGACTGACTCAACCTGCCACTCCCCGCTCAGGCCTTCACGGGTGCGCGCCTCCGCTCCTCCGCTCCTGCGCACTGTCACGCTCCACTACCAACAGGCACGGAATTCCAGGGAGGAAGTCACTGAGATTGGGAAACGAACAACAACTCCATACATACGTGCCATTAAAAAAAAAAAACTAACCTGGAGACGTGAGGAAGTTCAAACAATTCCTCGTTGGGAACAGTTAAATAGTAACAGCAGGAATAATGGAGTAAGAAGAGCCGGCTCGCAGCTGCAGATGGAGGCGGTGAGAAGTTTGGTGTTTGTCGGGGCCGTGCTGCTCGGAGTGACGGGCGCGTTGGGCAGAGAAGGTGGGTAACTTTCACACATTTTCTCGCCTTTTAGTGGCTCAGCTGTCGGCAAAATACACACGCCGACTGAAGGGAATATTCAAGCGGAGTGTGTGCGTATATTTGCGTAAACACTCGAGCTTCAGCTTGGCCCGAAAGAGGTTGATATTTCTGGCCAGGACCACATTCCTCCGTGAGTCCGCAGCCCTCGTCCTCTCTGCGGCTTGTGGGGATTCATGAAGCGCTGATTGGGAGTAAAATCACACCTGTCACAAACTGGACTCACTGTTGGGACTTAAACTCCCATGTTGCAACTTGAAGCGCGCCTTTGTTGCGCCAATAAACACGGCTGCCGCCGCGGCATGGTAGTAATTGTAGTAACATTGAAACAGGTAAGAAATATGAGAACCTGCTTTGCAGCATTTGGGGACAGAGGCGAGCACTGAGTGACTTGTGCGTGCAGGCGGACGTTGGGCTGGTTTGCTTTCCGCGTAAACAAAAACAAACCTACAATAACAGACAGCGCATTGTGTGTCAGGGATCATGACGATGTCAATTATTCACTTGCTGGCTTCCAAAGAGGACATTGTGTGATAGAGGGCCACTTGTCACACTTGGAGATTGAGTGCATGCCAGTAAAACAAGAGCTAACTGAAAGTGCACATTTGCAAACGACGGTCCAACAAAACATTTGATGATTTTATTTTGAAGGGGGATCATCATGGTGGATTTACATGTGGGGTCTCCTCTTGCTTAGAAAAGATGCTGCATCATCATCTTCTAGAAACTATTTTGATGATTGATTAGTATTAATAGTTGCTGATTGCAGACCCCAATTTTTCCAACAGTGCTTTGCTGCTTTTCCTTCTCCTCCATTGGAGTAATCTGAATATTTTTGTGGTTTAGACTTTAGTTTGAGACTTTTTTGTCACATTTTAAAAGCCAGCCACTACATCTCAACCGTGAAAACAAACTGTATTTTGGGTTACGTGTTCTTAAACACAGACTGAGATCTATTTTAAGTGAACTCTGACAAACAAAATGATTTTAAAAGCGTTTAAAAGGTCACGAGCTAATGGCAAAAGCACTCACACTGGAGAGTTCTTCACGTTTGCAATGTCGTCCAACAAACCTAAATGATTTCATTTATTTTTAGGTGTAACACAGAAGAGCATTTCATGACGTGTTAGCATGTAGGACGTCATTTGGAGTGTTGCATCACCATTTTCAACATCAGTTTCTATTTGGATGATCAAATAGTGTGTTTACAAAAACTTTTAAGCAAATTTTTACATGACATTTCTTACTGACTTCTAACCTCTTAAACGGGATGATCTGTCTCTCTACCAACATCACACTGCAGTAAACTGAATATTTTTGAGGTTTAAACTTGAATTTTTTAGTTTTTTTTACATTTTAAAAGCCAAAAATGACGTCTCAACCATGAAGACAATCTTTACCTGCGGTGCTCGCTCATAGCCTGTGCTTCAGCTTGGACTGAGATCTATTTTAAGTGAACTCTGATATCAGTGACCGTGCTTAAATGATTTTAAAATAGATCACAAGCTAAAGTCAAAAATACCAACACTGGAGAATTCCTCACAAGAGCTGAAACTACTTTCTAACAACGACTTGCTGCGTTTCCTTCTCCTACGTCACACTGCGGTACACTGAATATTTTAGCGTACCAGAGGCCAAACGCTGCATCTCAAGTGTGGAAACAATTTTTACCTGTGGCTGTAGCTCATAGTTGTGGTTGTGTACTCCTGTAATGTTTATTTGTAATCTATTTTAAGTGAGCGCAGATATCAATAGCCCTGCTGAAATGGTTTTTAAAAGCTTTTAATAGGTCACAAGCTAACAGCAAAAATACCAACACTTTATTTATTGACGTGTGTTAACAGTTTTTAATCGACGTGCCCTTGTCAAAAATCTAAATCCTGCTGAGGCCGGTGCCGGTCATCATTACTACTAAAACAATATTGTTGTGAAGCGTCTTTGTCTTTTATTATCTGCAACCCCCACCACCACCATCACTACTACACACACACACAAACAAAGCCGATCGTCACAGGTGAACTGATTTTCAAATGCAAGTGCATTGTTGGTGAGAACAGGTCGGTGCACTTGGCTCCACAGTGCGGGTCAAATGAAGCATCAGCGCGGTGTGAGCGCCGTGATTGGTTCCAGAGTTAGACACAATAATTATCAACAGTCTTAGTATCAGTTATTAAGTCTATCTCAGTGTTTTTGTACACGCGCGCACACACACACACACACACATACGTGCACATCCCGTGGTCAACGAGTGTATGATTTCAAAGGCCATTGTGAGTGAATTAATTCATCAGCCTGCCCCTGTGTGAGAGCATACTGTGTGTTTGTGTGTGTGTGTGTTTGGTGGCCTCAGTGTCCACCGAGTTCATGTCCTTGTCACACTCCAGCGCACCCATTGAGCGAAACTCACTGCGAAGTGATTAAGTCCGACTGAATCGTCCTTAACTCAGCCAGCCATGACTCACTCGTCTGGGCTGCGTGTCAGTGATCTAACTCACTCTGAGCTGAGGAAGAGGCCGTCAGTGCACCTCATGACCGGCCTCGGAGGAAACGTCCAGCACCTTCTTGTTAGTTGCTCATCTTCGACCTGCATTCAAATTATTATCATCATCATCATTAGCATAAGTATTATCATCAGTCTTTTCAGTAGATAGAATCTCGAGCTTGAGAATAAACAGAGCTATTATGATGCTTCAGCCTGCACTTTTTTTCTCAGTGATGATGACAAACATTTTAATGGTTGATAAATTTACGTATTTATTAGTGTTAAAGACAAGTTATAATCCATTGATAAGAAGTCATGTTTCTCACAGTGAATAAACCAATCAAACAGTGAGATTTCCCCCCAGAAAGTTGGCGTATACTTCAGATTGCAAAATGGCATTTTCAGTATAACTTTTCATTATCACATAGAACAATGTGATGAACATCTGTTATGCAAATTAACAGTAACAGAAGATTCCTTTGATATTTGCACCATAGTCTTAATCCGGCCTTGGATCCGTTCTAAGTTGACTCTTTGCACTTTTCATGTGCAGTTCTTCCTTGCTGCTGCTTGCATGCTGAACAGCCTCAAGCTGCGGTAAGTGTGTAAAAAAGCAGGCAGAAGAAGTGTTGCTGCATTGTGATGTGTATGTGTTCGTGATTACATGACAGGCGGAGTGAGTGAGGAGTTCGCGTCTGTGGCTTCAGTACAGTACGGATCCTGTTCTGCTTGTCTGTTGAGCAATACCTGTTTTTTCTACCTCGGCCGTGGAACGGCGGGGAAGAAAGAATGCGTTCACAGAGGCTGGAGAGAAACTCGAAGTTTATGCAAGACACGTCGCGAGGATTAGCGTCGCATTAGAATCTGGACTGACATGTTAAATCTGAGGGATAACGAAGTGGCAGAGAAAGTCCTGTTGGATCAGCGTGTTCTGTTTGTGTTGAGCTTTGAGGGGATCTGATCCATTAGAGGAGAGTCGAGGCCAGAGGATCCTGCTGGCTGTTCTGGTGTGGCACACTGCATGGCTTTTTCACTTTAATTCCTTACAGTAGCATCACTGTCACCGTGTTTGTGTCATTTCCTGCACACACACACACACACACACACACACACACACACACACAGTGGTAAACACATGCACACTCCCTGTGCTAACTGGAACGCTGCCACGCACAGGTGTGGTTTAAGCTTTGGGCTTTCAGTTTGCAGATGATCTCAAGCAACAGCAACACTAGTGCAAGTCGCAGTCAGTTTATCGGCGCCACATGCTCTTTAGTTGTAAAACAGATTCAAATCAAGGCAGTCACTATTAATCCTTGAGATAGAGGATACAATCTGTCATGACGGAAATAGCAACAACAAGAAAAACACTGGAGCCACCGAGCTAGCAAAACAAAAAAGTGGATGGAAGAAGATAAAGTTGTGGTACTGATGAAATAAAGTAAAGTGTTTTATAAAGTTAAAATAGAGAGCTGAAACAGATTTGAGTTGAAGAAAAGCAAAAGTTTTCAATGATCAATGAATATTTTAAGTATCTATCTACTGTCTCCAACAGGAATGACACATATGTCGTAACAGCGACTGAACAATCAGCTCCTCATTCACTTTTTTTTCATTAAGTGATTGCGTGATGCGTGCTAACTTGATGTATCATGAACATTTAACAATGAGTTGAGCAATGTGGATTCATTTCATAACATTAGACCCGGCAAACAAGCTGCCACTGCTTTAACTACTATGCGAGACAAAAGCTGAAGCAAAGCATCAAAACAGGGGGGTACGCCTCGGAGAAGGCAAAACCGTTTGTAGCTTTCAAACTGTCGCACCAGAAAGCGAGGAGAAAGAGAGATGCAAGAATGACTTAAATCTGGAGATAATGGTGTAGGTCGTTCGTTGCAGAAAGTTACTTTAGACTCACTGATGTGCTCCAATCAAAGTGATTATTGGACGGGGATGGGCTTTCAGTGTCTGAAACTGTGCACTGTTATGACGCTATGGCGGCAAGCTTTTCACCCCAAATTCGAGTGTGGCTGCTCGGCCGTAAACACATCTGCCTCCTGACAAAGCTCAGACATCATTTCTAGTCTGTCTGCTCGTCTCGAGCTTCTGCGATGCATTAAAGCCCGTCCGCGTCGGCAACGCTTCATGCGAGAACGCTGACTGAGATCTCGGTGGATTGTTCAAAGTGCAAAGAAGTGGGCTCTGATTTAAAACATTAACTGAAGTGTTAAAAGCCGAAAGTGATCGAAATGTGGACAAGAGGCAGGAAAGTAGCCTTTCAGTCTCATTCTTCTTATTAACCACAGAAACACCTGACCACTGGAAGTTTCCAGAGCCAAGTTGCCACGATACACAAACTCTGCAGAAGCCAGCATGTTAGCAAACTTAACTCTGTGTGTGTGTGTGTGTGTGTGTGTGTGTGTTTGGCATCTCAGTCATTAGTGTTGCGTGACCTTCTGGACACAGAGACTGTCACGTCCTGGCGGGTCACTGACATGTCTTTGAACAAGACCCTGGGCTATAACCTGGTTTCTCTTGGCCCCCCCACCGCCCCTCTCACTGGTGAAATACATCCACGTGTGTCATCTTTGAGACATGCAAAGACACACATTCCTGTGAAATGACACTTTCCAGAGTCCAAAAAGAGTTGAGCAATAACTCACACACTCAGCGGGGGACTGAGGGGATTTTTTTTTGTTGTTGAGATAACTTGGCTCTGAAAGCAGGTAATAAAAAAGATGGAGTGAGTGAATTTAGAAGAGGAAGGCAGGGACGGTGACACGATAGTGGGCAGATACAGCTAAGTAAGTGATAAAAGAGAGTATTTTAGGCCGCACGGATGGAGGGGTGGGCAGCTCCTCACAAGGCCATGCGCACACAGGCGTTGCTGAGAGACTTTTGGAGAGCAAACAATGAGGGAATAAAAGGAGAGGAAGCAGAGAACTGGCTTTAAACACACTTTTTAGAAATGGAAAATCTTCTCTGTTGTGCTTTCTGTTACGACACATTTACCTAATCCCCGGAGCTGGAAACGCCGGTGTCGTCTGCGTATGTGTGTGGTAGTTTTGTTGCGACTCACGGAGTCAGTTTCTGTTTAGGTATTCTGTCCGACTGAAATGATTTAAACGCCGCGGAATAAAAGCACGACGCCTCTCTTGGCTTGACACGTAAAACTATTTTCCATGATGACATCACCGAAAGAGGCCGTGATTAGTCATTTGATTTGATATTTGACACAAGCTGCAGCGACTGGGTGTGTATTTTTGGCCGCCACTCAATCATAGGCCTGTTTGCAGTAGCAGTAGCTTGCTGTCAGATTTTAATGACTTTATTTACACTCAAATCACCTCATGCCTCTCGGTCGAGGTGCAGGAGGAGCTGCGATATGGGTCAAGTTCTCAGTGCTCAGCCGTCACCAGGAAGCTTTACACGTGGCAGACGCACAGACGTGATAAGAGCATGTTGAACACACGTCCTGAACTTTGTTGAACCCCGGTGTATCAGGAAAATCACCGTCCTCCCGCCTGCCAGGACTTCCTGTCCCTCCGATGATGTATCTGAGTCCCTCCAGCCGTCTTTCCCAAAAGGAGGGAAGGAGATACCACAGCGGGGGGTGGCTTCAATTAGGAAAAGTGGGTTGACTATTGAAGGGCTGTTGGAAGGAAGCCAAAGGAAGTCATTTATAACCCCAGTGACTGTCCACTGTGTGACTGCCTGCTAAAGCATGGGAGCTATGTATGTGCGACAGCCCCCCACCCCCAATGAATTGTAGAGCTGTTTGACCCTGAATGTAATGCTGTGTGTGACCCACTGTGGGGAATCTGTGCTCTCTGCTGCCAGTGGAAAATATATCACATACATTAGGAGACAGAGGCAGTGCAGATGGTATGTGTGTTCAGAGTACCCATTCAGAGCCTGAACATTTACACAGGCAAAATATGTGGAAGTCCAAGTCATTACAGTCATCTTCATTTGGACTTGTATATCAATATATAACACAAGAACCTGGTGCTATAAATGTGCCTCAAGCTTACGAGAATGACATTTGAAACCATTGAAAAAGTCTTTATTTAAAGACTTAGGTTACACTTGCAGCATATTTTAGTGAGCTCGCGTGAACAGATGTAGAATAATCAAGCGACTGTTCAGCAAAGGTTGCATCTAACCGTTATTTTGGGTGCTGATTAATCTGTAGATCATTACCTCTCGTGAAAATGGTGAAAACTGTTAGACACTGTAGACTGCTGTCAAAGATGTTCAGTTTGTTGTAATAGAGGACTCGAGAAACTAGAAAATATTTTAACATTTTAGAAGCTACATAATAAAATAATTATATTTGAAGACTTAAAACGGTCATGATAATAGCTGGCTATTCATTTATTTGTTGACAACTAATAGATTAATTGTTGCAGCTCTACTACAGAAATAGTTGTGTAAAGCATGATAAGACAACCATGCTTACATTGAATTACGATTTGAATGCCTTCACTGTAGAAGGAATTAGAGCTGCACGATTATGACCAAAATGATGATCAGCCAATCACTGACAAAATATGTTCCACTTTCACATTTCGATGAAGAGAAGACTACTTTTACTTTCATGTTGTGCTACATACCTGCTAATGAACAAATCAATAGAGCACTGCTGTCACTTTCACTGGATAGATACAGTAATGTGCTGTACGGAGTCGCTGTTATGGGTGTCTGAGTTGACAAGGACAGCGGTTTAGTGTAACATTAGCAATGTTATGCTTCTTGGCCTTCATGCATTCATGCAGCTTAGGGCACAGACTCAAGTCTCATACTCTCGATTGCATATGATTTGTTCTTGACCTTAAATCCCAAATACTATCAATGGACGATGATCTGTTTTGATGGAGTAGCTCTTCGCCTGTTCTCCCTGCTTCAGACATTTGATTTTTGTTTTCTCTGTTGAATATAACTCTTCTACTTTGACCTGCAGCTACAAAACCCACTGGCTGCACTGGCTGCTGCAGGGTGCAATCACAGCAGCATGACACCCCCCCCAAAAATGAAGCCAAATCGATCACCCCGGGTAGCCGGCGGTTAGTTTAGGAGGCACTTCATATGCAGTTGAGTTTTCTATCAACGGAGCGCACATTTAAAATGTCAATATCGCAGTCAATCATGTCCGTTTAAATGCAGGAAGCCAAAATTGCGATTGTGATTAATATTGGATTTATTGCACAGCCTTCGACAGAGTGCTGCAGCCTTTGTAAAAACTAACCGTGTCACTGTGTAACCGCTGCAAGTGTAAGAGTTCAACGATTACTATCCCAGAAATAAAAGCAGCAACTATTTTGAGGAGTTGAAGGATCTTTTTTCATGATTTATAGTTTTATTTGCTTGCCTGTTATTTGTGTAGAAGCATTCACAACAGTTGTGTCCTTTCATTTGACGCCATGGCATTAAGTATACAATGGCATGAATGTTGAGCAATGAAGAAAGCTTTAAATAGTATTTGACATGCAGGGTGAAGTTGTGGTCTCTGTTGCAGTGTGCCTGGGCACAGACATGAAGCTGGCCTTGCCCTCCAGCCTGGAAAATCACTATGAGACCCTGAAGCTGCTCTACACCGGCTGCCAAGTCGTCCATGGCAACCTGGAGATTACACACCTTCACGGAAACCCCGACCTCTCCTTCCTGCAGGTACATGCAGAGTGTGCTTTTCTGTAATGATAGCTGCAGAAATGTAGTAATCCTACATTAAAAGAGTAGTTACAGTACTAATGTACAGTAACAGTCCACATTTGATTAGCTGTAGGCTTTACTCCATTCACCTGTTTCTATTGCCACAACAAACTCATGTTTTTTCTTTACTTCTTCTTCAGGGGATTGTGGAGGTACAGGGCTATGTACTCGTAGCACACGTGTCAGTGAGTCTGGTGCCTTTGGACAACCTTCGGATCATACGAGGCAGCCAGTTGTACAACTCCAGCTACGCCCTAGCTGTGCTGGATAACACACTGAATGGACAGGGCCTCAGGACACTTCGCCTTCGCAGCCTCACAGGTCAGATGATAATGTAGTGGAGCGCAGAGTAGATGCCCAGTACGATCTTGACTGGACTTGAGGCTGCTCCGTGGTAACTGCAAGCTCCTCTTTTGTATTGTGTCTCCCGCGCAGAGATCCTGTTGGGTGGGGTGTATATTTGGGGGAACCCCCAGCTGTGCTTCCCAGACCCCCAGAACATCACATGGAGGGACACTTTGGACGAGCAGAACGTCCATGCCAGGCTGCATCGGCTGCAGGCCCGGGCCCCTAGATGTGAGCCCCTGATTAACATGATGACTGTCTGATTGAAATATTCCCACAGGAGGAGAAATTTGACTGCAACTTGACAGTTTACATTCACATATTTAAATGCAAATTTACCTTAAGAGATGAAACTGGGTTATCCAGCAGCGTTGTGTTATGGGAAGTCGTTAGCGACTCTGTGGCTCTAGTGATGAACATATTGGTTTCTGTTCATCCCCGCAGAGCTGCCCGCATAGCTGTAGGCTCTGAGTTTTGTTTTTCTCTTGTTAAATTGTTGGACAAATGCTCAGCTCTCCTTATCTGTTGTTGTTGGGTTTCTTCTGGTACAGGTCCAAATTGTTCTCCTACATGTGGGAAAAGCTGCTGGGGAGAAACTGCAGAAGACTGCCAGACCTGTGAGCTAACATGTTGTGCAGTGTTTGTTTTTCACTGGAAAAAAAATCACCCAGACTAGGTGAAGTACAACTGAAAAGGTTCTCTTTGTCATCTTTGTTTATAGTGACTCATATTAAATGTGCGTCTGGCTGTCAGCGGTGTAAAGGTCCTCTCTCTAATGACTGCTGTCACATGCAGTGTGCTGCTGGATGCACAGGACCAAAAGACTCAGACTGTCTGGTAAACGACACACACAAACACACTTATCAGGCAGCTGTTGCGTCGTCTTATCTTCCGTCTCATCGCATTATGTTGTCAGACAGTCTTTTGTCATATCTCAAGTAATGTGTTTCCTCCCACCTCTTCTTTCTAGGCTTGTCGTCACTTCAATGACAGTGGTGTGTGTAAGGAGAACTGTCCTCCGCCTACTATTTACGACCCTGTCACCTTTCAAACCAAACCCAACCCAAACAAGAAGTTCAACTTTGGAGCCACCTGTGTCAAGACGTGTCCTTGTGAGAACTTATTTTGAAAAATCCAAGAAAGCTACCGCACATGCTCAGTGCTTAGTTGCCACCATGCAGCTCTGTGAATAATAAGTGTCCTGCTATAGGGCACCTTGATGATAATTGACGCTGAGAGGTGATGCAGGAGAAAATACTGTTTATTCACTTTTGTTGCCAGGACACACTCCAGGGTTCAAACCTGGCATTTCTGTTTGCGTAGCACTTTAGGCTACCGGCTTCCTATTTCATGATACCTGCTTAATTTTCTTTTTGCTGTAAAGGCCACCTTTGAACTCTTTGTTTCCATGTTTGTAGATAACTATCTGGCTATGGAAGTGGCCTGTACTTTGGTTTGTCCCAAAGCAAACCAGGAAGTTATCATCTCCCATCCTGATGGAAATGAGACGCAGAAATGTGAAAAGTGTGAAGGAGACTGTCCCAAAGGTGGGGATCATTGTTTCTTTTTGGTTACATTTGCATGCGTTGTTTACATCCAGTAAGCAGTAGATATCGCAAAGGCCAAACGGGGAAAACATTTTTTGACTTAATGTGGCTCAGATGTTACACAACTAATGTTCTGGATTCATTTCAATTATGCATTCTCCGAGTGCATGATGTGGCGCTTCAGTAGAAGTGATTACAACCTGCTGCATGCACTCATGTTCTGATAAATCACATGACAATGGTGTAAAGTGAACAAACCTGTTTCTGTAGTACGGTGTTGTTGTTGTTGTTAGAACTGAGGATTGTCTCATGAATCAGGGTAGGTACATTTAGATAATTTAAATAATGTATTTAGTAAAATCTCAGGGATTTTACTTAGTGGCGTTAACTCAGTAATCCTGCTTTTTAAGACAGACCCCAAGTATTATATAATCTGTTATATTGCTGAGATTATCCATTGTCATTGCATACATTTTATTTAAGTTTATGACCTGAGTTGGGACAAAGATTTTAACACAAGAGGCACACTGTATCTTGCATCTACATTGCTGGAGGCACTAGACCGGGCTGTCCTTCCTGCCCATTTCATTTTCCTTTTGAAACCTGAAGCTCAAACAATTTGTTAATCACCTTACACCATTGAAGTTCAGTACGATGCACTGCACTGTATTTCACTCTACGCTGATGATATCCAGGTTTATATGAAGGGTTTTTGATCATCTTTTGAAATTTTAGTTTATTTTTTGGATTAAATATACATTTGTTAAAAGTGGATTCGTGTTTTGTATTGCAGTGTGTTATGGTCAGGGTATGGACAACCACGGTGTCATGGACAACCATGGCATCACCATGGTAACATCTTCCAATGTGGAGCAGTTCAACAAGTGTAAGAAGATTTTTGGTAGTCTGGCCTTCCTCCCTCAGAGCTTTACAAGGTAAGTGGCACGCAAGAGGTCGAATACAGAACACACTGTGGAGTTTTACGTCACAAAGATACTTTCTAAACAACAAAATGAATTAATTAACTCAATTCAAACTTAACGTTGCGTGCACTTAACCGTAGCTTAATGCCTCAGGCGTTATACTGCCACAGAGCCACATCCCTCTGTTCAGTCCTTCAAATATTTGAGTTTACAGCAACATTTGCTGAAGATTCTTTGTGTAAGTCAAGGGGAAAGTTGCCACCCAAGACAAACCCTTAAGATTATTGTACTCAAAAGTACTTCAAACCCAGACATTAGCCTTTTTCACCTTTTAGAGTACCCTTGTGTCAACAAAGAAAACTTCTTTTTGTGTATTTTCTCCTCATTTAAATGAAATCTAATTAAAACTTAATAAAACATTTTTAGTTAGTTGGTAGTTGCAATGGCTGACTTGACACCAACTAAAGCAGGAATACCAATTTACCGATAAATTATGTTGCATGTTCACAATGAAAGTGTGAAACACTGACTTAAGGTAACCTGCACCATTGGAGATCAGGAAACAGAGAAAATAACAATCTAGAAATAGTCAAACAATCTATTCCCTTTATGTTGTGTGCTGTGAAATTAAAATTTGAATATTATGTTGTTAATGTTCAGGGACCCTGTGACCAACACATCTGGCCTGAGCCTCGAGCAGCTGAGCGCCTTCAAGAAACTGGAGGAGATCACAGGTAATGAACACTGAGCAGGAGCTCTTTTTTATGCACTTACCTTGCAAATGTGTTTTCTCCAATTCAGTGTAGTTTTTCCATATAACACCAGATAGAAGCCTGGTGTACACAGCACGTTATGTCTCCTCTATTCGAGTGTTTTTAGCATTTTTGTCTGATTTTTGTTGCAGGTTATTTGTACATTGATGCCTGGCCAGAAGAGTGGGCTAATCTGAGTGTGTTTGAGAATCTGAAGGTGATCAGAGGCAGGATGCTCTACAAGTAAGACTTTTAAACTGCCTGTCATACCCGTCTGTCTGACTGACACGTCTTTCTTTCTTTTCTCCGTGGCTCTGCATATTAACCTCATTGCCCTAGCACTGACTAAAATCAAAACTCACTCACTCTGCTCTGCGGTTTTATATTTGTCATTGTGATTTCAACTCCATTCCCCCCCTGATCAGGTCTCTGGTTCAGTTGAAGCTGTTTGTTCACTCTCAGGGTTATAAAGGCTAATAATTAGCCAGTGCACGGGCTTAACTTGCAGCACACGCCAGCCAGGATAACAGTAAAACTCGATGGGACACTCATCTAGTGTAGCATGCTCAAAGTAGGCCAAACTGACAAAGCTAAGAACTGCTTGTCTGGCACTGTTTTACAAAAATGTCTGACATTATGGGCTAGCTGTTTCTTTGTTGTAATTTCTTTCATTCGAGTTGATCACCTGCTCTCATGTGGTGTTATTTCTTGTTGAATGTTCTCAGCTTTCTTCATTGTACTCATAATAATTCCTTTATTCTATCTCCAATTTGATTTTCCAATTCTGTTCAGGGGTGTATTCTCACTTGCCATCCAGAATCTGCACATCGAATCTCTTGGCTTGCGTTCACTACGCAGCGTCAGTGGAGGTTTGGTCATGTTGTACAACAATTCCCGGCTGTGCTACACCAGTTCATTGCCCTGGGACAGTCTCCTCCATCCCACTCAGGGACCTCACCGCATCGTCAGCAGCAACCAGAACCCCCAAGTCTGCGGTAGGTGAACGGAGTAATGTGAAGGCCCGTTAGAGCCACTGTGGGTTGCACTTTGATCGGACGCTTGCCACTTGGCAGCTGTCTCTGTCCAAGTCAAATACTTTGATAAGATACGTGATTCAGTTGTATTTACTGTTCCAGCAGGAATCAAGCCGCAGAAAACTGGAGAATTACAATTTGAACAACACTGATTGATTTATGTTGTTGCAAATATTTGTGATTGATGAATCAGGTGGTCTGGAGTTTGATTTTCTGTACTTTCTTGTAATTTTCCAAACATTATTTATTGAAACAGAATTAAATTTTGCAGCTTTAGCTCTCACAAAGCTGAAACACAATTTTAACATAGTGATAGTGAGTCCTCTTAACTGCTTGAAGAGGGAAAAAGTACAGAACACTATCCATCATGCTTTGTTTTCTCCATTTCTCCATGTGTCTTCAGAGGAAGAGGGGCAGGTTTGTCATCCGCTGTGTGAGGGGGGCTGCTGGGGCCCGGGGCCCAGCCAATGTGTGTCCTGCAAGGCTTTCCAACGCGGCACTGAGTGTGTGGAGCAGTGTGACATCTATCAGGGGTAAAGGAGTTTATATGGGTGCAGCTGCACTGAATCAATAAGGAGCCAAGTGATAATGTTTCAAATAATAAAGCACACTGTGTGTCATAACTCTAATCCTGAAGTCTCAATTTAAAAAAAAAGCAAATCAGAGTAATCACCTAAAGTAAAAAAGTGAACGTGAAATCGTCCAACTTAAAATGTAGCCTTAAGCAATCATCAAATCATCAATCAAATGCATGTTTGCACAGTAACTGGACTGATGTACATGTATGTCAGCTGCATATTTCCGAGATGACACAGAAGTCAAATAAATCAGTAGAGATCCAGTTTGTCGTTGTCAGTTTGATGATTTACGTGCACACAGTCCAAAAGCCTAAAATATCCTGCTGATGAAGTCACGCTACACATAAAGCATGACTAAACATTTCACATGTTTCAACTCCACTTTCAATTATGTTTGAATAATAAACAGACTCCAGTTTTCTCTCAATCAATCTCACAAAAAATATGTTGTTGCCCAAGTTAACATGTCATATCATATCACGATCACGTTATGGGGCACTGGATAGCTCAGTTGGTAGGCTACAGTGTGCAACCCATGTACAAAGGTTCAGGTTCAGTCCTTGATTCCAACCTGTGGCCCTTTGCTGTGTGTCACCAGCCCCTCACTCAATCCCACTTTCCTGTCACTCTTCAGCTATATATATATATATATATATATATATATATATATATACACACACACACACACACACACAAAAAGGAATAGTTTCATACCAGACTCATACCACTTTTACGCCTATAAGCTAAATATGAAGTTTTAGCCAGCAACCAGTTAGATTAGCTTAGCACAAAGACTGGAAGCAGTGAGACAGCTAGCCTAGTTCTATCTGACGGTGACAAAGCCAGCTTCTAAACTCGCTAATTAACACTTTATATCTTATTTGTTTAATTTGTACAAAAAATAAAACTGGAAAAATGTGTTTTATGGTTCTACAAGGCGTTGTTTCTAAGCTAATGTTAGCTGTAGCTTCAAATTTGCAGTGGTATCACCTAACTATGCAAGAAAGCAAATGTTTTCATAAATGTTGAACTAATTGTTCAACAAAAGAATATCCATATATTATCATATTGTCCCAATGAAATCAAAGTTGATGAAAAATAAAATACATTGTTGCCCAGCCCTACGTGGTTCAGAGAACAAGCTAGCCTGCTCAGGTCATCATGTACGGCAGACGTTGGCAGTTATTTGTAGCTGGGGCCCTCTTTCTAAAAATGTATGCATGTCCACCAACAAATACCAGACAGTGTTATATGATGTTATGTTACATCCCTGCTGTGCTTGTGTTGCAGGTCTGTACGTGAATACACAGACGGATCTTTGTGTGTTGCCTGTCACACAGAGTGTCAACCTCTCAACGGCTCTGCCTCCTGTCACGGCCCGGTAAGATGTTCATGTGGCTTGCAGTCTTTCAGCCGTGGTGGGTTTCATACTAAAATAAAATCTGACTACACAACCATAATGGTTTCTGACAGTAAAGCTTGTGGTCTCACAAAAGTTTTTTTTTTTTTTTACCCTCATATGTTCCCGTAAAGTATTTCAACATCACCTGTTTGCTCAGTTCAAACATTACTTTTATTTACCAATTGACCACGCTGCAGGTGAATCGTTATTTCATCATGATCAAGGCTAAATGTCGCTTGTAAATGTCTTTTTTTCATTTTATTGATTAAACAATGACTAAAAAAACTATTTTAAATTTTAATATATACATTTAGAAAGCTTTCCTAAACAACAGCAGCACAGCGGAAATTACTGAGACAGAAACTCTTCCATTTCAGGGAAGACTAAAGTCATGTCAGAAGTTATGACCCAACATGGACGACATTGGGTTGTCTCAGGCACATAACATGCAACCACCTCTATTTCATGTCATCCGCTGTTGCCCTTTCACTACATTTTCTGCCTGTTTCTACTGTAAAAGCTATCAAATAAACTCAAAAATAATCTAAATTGTCACCTCATTATATGTGTGAATATGCTATTTGTGAAATACGCTTCATATTTCTCTCTGTGCGTCTTCAGGGTGCAGAACATTGTGCAGAGTGTCGAAACTTCCAGGATGGTGAGTTTTGCGTGGATCATTGTCCCAGCGGGGTGAAGGAGGATCAGCAAACTGTGTGGAAGTACAGCAACGCTACAAGACACTGTCTGCCCTGCAACACCAACTGCACACTGTCGTGAGTGGACACACGTCACAAACACAAACTGCACACACACACACACACACACACACACAGTGAGAACAATTTCACACCAAGTGTTTCTCTGTTTCAGCTGCACTGTGATGGATGAGAGAGGCTGCCCCATTGACACCAGGACAGGGTGAGCTACTTTTTTTCTGGATTCAATTAAACAATCAGGATTTTCTCAGTGCTTCTTTTGAGGAATCGGAGCTGTGTTGAACTGTTCGTCTCTGTTTAGACCGGGGACAACAATCGCGGCTGCAGTGGGTGGAGTGGTGCTCTTCTTCATCCTGCTGGCTCTGCTGGTCTTTTACCTGAGGAGACAGAAGAAGCTGAAGAGGAAGGAGACAATGAGGAGGATCCTGCAAGAACACGAGGTAGGCACAAATACTGATTTCCAGGAAGTTGAATAATAAGACTTTTTATTTGTTATTGTTAATCTTCCGTTTGCTTCCTTCACGTCTGAAGCTGGTGGAGCCTCTAACACCCAGCGGTGCGTCACCCAACCAAGCTCAGATGCGCATCCTGAAGGAGACTGAGTTGAAGAAACTCAGGGTGCTGGGTGCTGGAGCCTTTGGTACTGTTTACAAGGTGTGTGAGCCAGTTCTTAAACACGTTATTTAGATATTTAACTTTACCTGTGCATTATTGATTGATTTTGATGATCTGTTTCAGGGGGTCTGGGCTCCAGAGGGGGAAAATGTGAAGATACCAGTAGCCATTAAGGTGTTACGAGAAAACACCTCCCCCAAGGCCAATAAGGAGATCCTTGATGTGAGTATAAGCCAGATACAAACATTTATAGCACTCATAAATACAGTCACTCCTCAACATCTGTCCTCCATCTTAACCCAGGAGGCCTATGTGATGGCGGGAGTGTCCAGCCCCTACGTGTGTCGTCTGCTGGGGATTTGTCTGACCTCCACGGTGCAGCTGGTCACTCAGCTCATGCCGTACGGCTGCCTTCTCGACTACGTGAGGGAGAACACGGACCGCATCGGCTCCCAGTTCCTCCTCAACTGGTGTGTCCAGATCGCCAAGGTACGTGAACAAGAAACAAGGTGTCATCTTTAGGTTGGTTCAGGTTCACATGCTTGTACTGCAAACTTGTAGTAGTAATGTTGATCATCTTATTTTTCCCCTCAAATTTGATGTGGTACCAGCTTGTACAATTGTGGGCACATGGATTTGTGGGTGATGGATATGTGTGTGTGTGTGTGTGTGTGTGTGTGTGTGTAGGGGATGTGTTATCTGGAGGAAGTGCGGCTGGTTCACAGGGATTTAGCCGCCCGCAATGTCTTGGTCAAGAACCCAAACCACGTGAAGATCACCGACTTTGGTTTGGCTCGTCTGCTCGATATAGACGAGACTGAATACCATGCTGACGGAGGGAAGGTAAGATAGCACTGTGAGTGAATATGAGCATCTGCACTGAGGGCATTCACATTTATTTATTTACTTAATGTTCTGTGTCTATGTTTCCAGGTGCCGATTAAATGGATGGCGCTCGAGTCAATTCTCCACAGAAAGTTCACTCATCAGAGCGACGTCTGGAGCTATGGTCATTATCACTCAGGGCTGCAATTGACATTTAAAAAAAGTGTTTTTGGTAGTCTGTGATAGGGATGCAACGCTACTTTCTTAGTTTTTCTAATGTGGCATTGTATTACTAAGTGAAAGTAAGTAAAGTAAGTAAGTTTTAATACTGTGAACTTTGATTGCAACGGTTGGAAGAATAGTTTGTATATAGGCAATAGTTGCATATGCAGTGAATGGTGTTCTAAAATGCCATAAATAAATGTCAAGATATTTGTTGATCAATCATAAATGGTGACTGAGATCTTGTTTTAAAGACAGGCATGATTCTCTGTTTTGCGCATAGCTGAGTTTCATGCTTGTCGTCTGCGTCGACAGCAGCTGGCACATTTTCCAGGGTCATTTTTGGTCATGCTGTTAATAATCGTACGATTCCTTCTCAGGGGTGACGGTCTGGGAGCTGATGACGTTCGGTGCTAAGCCTTACGACATGATTCCAGCAAGAGAAATTCCAGATGTTTTAGAGGGAGGAGAACGACTTCCGCAGCCCCTCATCTGCACCATCGACGTCTACATGATCATGGTCAAATGTCAGTAGTTCAGTAAACCAGTGAGATTATTAATAAGGAAACTTTACCTGATGGATACTTTTTATGTAGTCTATTTCCTCTTTAGTCAGTTCACTTCCTCGTCAAAACAGAGGAATTAGTGTTCACTACATTACGTTTTAAATAGTTGCCATTATTACATGTCCCTACCAGAGTTGCCCATTGGTACCAAGTGTTGAAGATCATTGACTGACATCTTGGATTGATTTTTGATTTTTATGTTTGGGTGGCAGGTTGGATGATTGACCCAGACAGCAGGCCGAAGTTCAAAGATCTGGTGAATGATTTTGGCAGCATGGCCAGAGATCCTCCTCGCTATGTAGTCATTCATGTATGTGTGTTTCACGTCGCAAATGTTTCATTTCTGTGTGTCTCCGCTTACAGTTTCCCTTGAAAAACAGATATAATATGTCCACGGGGATAAATAAAGTGTTACTCATACATTCTTACTGTGTGTTCCTGTTGTTGTTCCTGCAGAACGACGAGCAGAGGAGCCTGTCCAGCCCAGTGGACAGCCAGTTTTTCCGGACGCTTATGGAGGAGGAAGGTAACAATATGAGAGAACTGCTGGATGCTGAGGAGTATCTGGTGCCTCAGCCAAACCTCTTCCCCAGGACTCAGGGAGACGGGATTCAAGCCAACGGGCCATCCAGACACCAGTCGTACAGGGTCAGTGGGGACAGGCTGCTCTTTGTTCTGGACTCTTACTACACAGATATAAACATATTATTGCTAGTCAGATCCAAGCATTAGATACAGATGTTCACAGATGTACAGATGTTGTTTTATCCCTATGGTCTCTCTGACAAAACATAGACTGAGTTCATACAAGTGGGAAGTTGTTTTTCAAATCAGATTGTCCACTCTGTTATTTGTCAGTTATCACGTTGGACTTTGTGTCCAGGCATCGTCAAGCTACCTGCACTGGTCACTGCGGTAATCAAATAAACACATGTTGCCATCATAGCAGCAAAGCTATAGAGATGGTGATGTCGGTCAGTTTGGTACATATGTCCACGGTTCCCAGATGACTTTTCAGCACCATCGTCTGTCTTCTTTGGTAGATTTCAAACAAGTTTTTTCAAACCAGTTTTTGTCCAGTCTTGATAAAATCTGATTTCAGTCATGGAAACCTCTGAACCTTGTTAAAGGTTGAATTCACCTACGTCTACAGTCATGGACGAAAGCACCCTTGGAATTTTCCCAGAAGATTTCTCCAAGAAAAGTGATGCAATTTAAAAAAAAAATTGTATACATGTTTATTCGTGTGCTGGCACAACACAAAAAAGCAGAAGAAAAAAAGCCAAATTTGACATTATTTTCCCCCTCCAAAAATTGCCTGGACAAAATCATTGGCACCCTATTAAAACTGTGAGTAAATAATTTCATTTCAAGCATGTGATGTGCGTGTTTAAACTCATCTGTGGCAAGCAACAGGTGTTGGGAACATAGAAATCAAACCTGAAGCCAGTTAGACTGTATAAAATTGACTCAACCTCTGTGTTGTGTGCCTGTGTGTGCCACACCAAGCATGGAGAAGAAATAGAAAAGCCGAGAAATGTCTAAGGACTTAAGAAGCAAAATTGTGGGAAATATCAACAATCTCAAGGTTACAAATCGATCTCCAGAGATCTTAAAGGACAGTTTGAATGGTGGATAAACAACCTCAGTCGGCTTCCACACAATTTTAGGCTGTCCTGCAGACTCTGGGTGCAAGGGTGTCAGCTTGAACCATAGCTCGTCATCTGAATGAGATGAATCGCTATGGCAGGAGACCGAGGAGAACCCCACTTATGACACAGAGGCATAAAAAAGCCAGACTGCAGTTTGCAAAAATGTGCCCGAGTAAGCCTCAATCCTCCTGGGAGAACATTTTGTGGACAGATGAGACTAAGGTAGAGATTTTTACCAAAGCATGTCATTCTACTGTTTAGTCTAGTTCAAACATGGTGGAGGTTCAAAGCTGTTTTTGGGGTTGTTTTGCTGCCTCTGGCCATGGGTGCATTGACCATGTGCAAGGAATCATAAAAATCTGGAGACTATCAAAAGATTTTGGCCCGTAATGTAGTAGTAACTAGTGTCAGAAAGCTGGGTCTGCGTCAGAGGTCGTGGGTGTTCCAGCAGGACAATGACCCGAAACATACCTCAAAAAGCACCCAGAAATGGTTGCGAGAAGGCTACCTTCTTTAAAATGATATCAAATTTGGCTTCTTTGTGTTGTTCCAATGCACTTAGAGGAAATAAACATGTGTATACCAAAGCATTTGTAATTGCAACACTTTTCTTGGAGAAATGGTGCATTTTCTGGAAAAATTCCTTTCATTCATGGCTGTATATTCCTGTTTTACATCATTGGTATATCTATCTCTCTATCTCTCTTTCTCTCTCCAGCAGAGCAGAGATCACGGCTTAGATGTTGATCCCTCCGTCAGCGTTCCTCGCAGCATGTACTCCTCCCTGAGCACTCTTGGCCGGAGCCAGTATCCTACCTTGCCTTTAGGAGCAAGCACCTCCAACGGCGTATGGACGACTCAGTACCCAATGCTGGCTCGCAGTCCATCAGCCGGAGGCCAGTCTGACTCAGTCTTCCTGGATGGACCAGGAGACGACCCCTCGCTGCCCCCAGCGAGCCCTGGACGCTACTGCAAAGACCCCACCTACTCTAATGGGAGCCAGGGCGACCTGGAGACAGACGGGCCAAATGGCTTTCATCATCCTCATCACCTTCATCACTCACTGCCCAGACGGAGTCATGGGTATAATCATAGTCATGCCTTGCCAGGTAAGCATGATTGCTTCCATTATCAGCTTTAAACATGTAAGGAAGTGTTTGATAAATAAATCTCAAAATGTTTTCTTCTTTCTTCGTCCAAATTTTTAGAGTACGTCAACCAGGAGGTTCAGGATCTCAGACCAGGCATCCCCGACCGGCCCAGTACGCTGCCTCGCAAAGGCTCCAGAATAGACCGACGCCTGCCCAACGGCCTGAGCTCTGGTCACAGCGTAGAAAACCCGGTATATTTGGTCCCCATGAGTGTCGGGGTCTCCACCTCCCCAGCCTTTGACAACCCATACTACTTGGACCATGTGGCCAAAGCCAAAGCAGTAGCTGGGGCTGCAGACGGTCCCGAAGCACTGGAGAGAGACAGAGAAGTGCCCAGGCATGTGAACGGGTTTGTGACCCCCACGGCAGAGAATCCAGAGTATCTGGGACTAGCAGAAACCTGGAGTGGATATACTTGAGGAGAGAAAGTCAGAGTAACATGATGAACTCAAGAGGAGTCACAGGTTGTGTTCTAGCGAGCGAAAGGGAAGATATAATATTTGTGTGAGGGTGTGTGTGTGAGTGGGAATAGTACGTGCATGTGGAAGTGAATCTTCTCTCGACACCGAGTGAAACACCCGAATCCAAACTGGTCGAGGTTGTCCAGCAAAAGTCGCCAAATCGCCCAGTTGTGCCGCGCCACGACTCCACACAGTGTAGCATAAATCTGGTGTCTCTGGCATCATTTGTATTCCTGTCTTCTTCTCAGCAATCTGCGCTCTCTATGTGACTGTTAAGTGCCAAAAAAGAAGTTCACTCAGCCTCTGTTTGTGACTCGATACACAAAGGAGTCCACATTTGTCAAAACCCATCATGGTACGAGAAGGGTCTGATTATCACAGAATCCACCATTTGACTGGATTAATGAATGCTGATTTTTGTTTTTTTTTGTTTTTTAATGTTCTTAGTTTAATTAGTTTAATGTCTGTTTCTACTTTGTGAAGCATTTTTTTGTATTCCCTTCAGTTCCCTCGTGCGTCTTCATATGCTACCCAGCCCGGCTAAACAGAGACAAAAACATATAGAACACTCGGACAGAGTGAGCCTCGACGTGCATTGAAGGTGATGTTTAGTATTCTGGTCACTTTGTCTCTGACCTGATGGGGGTCTTCAGCACACTCAAAGCCATTTAGTTTTGGCCAGAGGAGGCCCTGCAGCCCATCTGGCCAGTCGACATGCTCCCTGAAAGAAAGGCATCCTGTATGGAGAAGACAGAGGCATTGTGCCACGCTGATGCATGTGGTTGTCAGCGTCCGTGGCTGCAGATACTTTGTGGTACAACAGATGACGAGGTACTCGCAGACTTTTTAAGCTGCAAAAATCTAAAAAAAAAAAAAAACAACAAAAAAAAACCTACGTTTTGTCGTAAAGGCAAAGTGTTCTGGTAACTAAGTTAGAGCCAACTTTTCAGGGATTTTACGATTTTGCAAAGAATTAGGGGAGATTATGTGCAATTTAAATCATGCACAATGCACTACATGTTAGAATACTGTATATGCCCCCCAGGCTTGTGTTATCACAATGAGCCTTTTGGTTTTGGTGGCCTTTCACTGTGCAAGAAAGCACTGCAAGCTATTAGTGAGGATATGCCACAAGAAGTGAAGAATTTGCGTGTGTATATGTACATGTGCGCTTGCCAAACTTTATGGGACGAAAAGCACTCCTGCCGTTTTCTGTAAAAGTGAGCAACGCACTCGAACACTGGGGCTGAATGTGAATGTGAGGAAGCAGAAATATTGCTCTGCTCGGTTTGGATAATCAATGCATGGCTCAAATTCCACTCAGCGAGAACACACTGGCATCCCAGTTAATAATCAACAGCATTTTTTTGAAGAGTGTTTCTCTTTTTTTTTCATGCTAACTGGTGTTGGACTGGGGGAGGTCAAAAGCGAGTCAATGGAGCCATTGTCTGACCCTCATGCCCTTGTCGGAAAGTCAGCGCTCTCCCAACTCGCACGTCCCGACCGCTGATGTTGTCACAGCTTTGAAAAGAGACAACTGGAGTTTTCCTCGGCAGAGCTTTGGAGCTCGTCGGCAGAATGCGGATCAAGGTTTGGGGCTCGAAATCCCGAAGAGGTCTTGAAACGATTGTATGGTTTGTTGAAATGTGTCCCCCCCCCCTTCCTCTCTTCATCAACAGATCAGCTTTACTCTGAAAGTCTTTGGGAAAATTTCTTTTAACTTGATGTTCTCATACGGGTTTTGAAGAGTTTTGTTCCAGAAAAGGATCTCGAAAAATGATACCTGGTTTTATATAACAATTTCTTACATAAAAGTAAGTTTTATTTTAATACACTGTCATATACTAACATAGTTCAGGATGGAATTATTATTATTGAGTGTTTTGAAATGAAAACCCTTCGTATGTGTTGTTACTGTCCAGTGAAGACCTCAGATCTCCACGAAGTAGAAAAGAAAAGCTGTTTAGGAAATGTCCTCTGGCTTTCTTTTTTATCCAATAGTGCCACCTTAAATTTACCAAAAGTTAAGTGAAATGTTTTAAAATGTGAACAAATTTAATTAATACTTAAAAACATCACCTCTGTTGGAGATTCAAGGTCTTCACAGGATTGTAATAATATTATAGTACAGCTCACTGATGTTCCCATTTTCTTAAGAATGTGTTATTTCTCCTGGATATTACGAGACCGATGCACAATCACAGTTAATGTACTGGTGTTTACACTGTAGTGTCATTTTGTATAAAATGTCTCATGTGGCCGACACAGACTGATCTACCTGCTGTCCTACTTTAAAAAAACCAAAAAAAAACATTTGTTCTTTACCTAGTTGGTCTTGTTCTTTGACACAGTTTATAAAACTGTTGAGTTGTACTAAAACCAGTACACAGCCTGAGGAACTGGCACCAGTCACGGTCTGGTGACTTGGTGGTTTTAAATGAAATCTCCTGCCACTCTTCCTGTTGAAGTGTCCTCGGACAAAACGCTGAGTCATGATCAGCTTCCTTATTGGATTCAGACAAATGTCGAAAATATTGTTTGGCTCTTTTTAAATTGTGAGACTGAGCAGCGAAAGTAAACTGAATGGGATTAATTTTTTTTTTGTGTTTGTTAAACATCTGTAAGTGTGTTTAAACAGTGAAATGTTTCCATCCAGGAGAAAGCCCAAGAAAAAAGAAGGAACGGTTAACTAACAGGAGTGTGCTGAAGGTTTTATAAAAAATAAATATCTGTAATTTACATTTTGAAGAAAATGTATCTTTTATACTTGTGAATTTTTTTGTTTACCTTTCACTGTTTGTGTGATTGTGACAGGACATGAATAATAACAACTTTTTGGGAGTTTTTTTTGTTTTTGTTTTGTTTTTTAAATGCATCCTTTTCTATTTGGTCAGTAAGTCCCATAATGTAAATGTGTAGTATATATAAATAAAAACAATCACTTTGGTAGCTAATTTGATTGAATAAATTGTGACAAGTTGCTCTACTAATGAGGGAGGGTGGAGTAAATACATAAGAAAATATTTTATGAAGAAATGGTCATTTTTATATGGAATTGTTTGCAGACATTATGTGTGTCATTAAAAGTATATAAAACTCCAACGTGTCCTGATCTTTTAAAGAGAGGAAAGACATTTTTAAACAGTGGACCTCTTTCATGTAAACGGGAATAAATGCTGAGATCGATACATACAGTGATCCTGAGGTGCAAAAATACAACAGTGGACAGAACGCGTCAACAAAATGCAAACAAAACACGAGTTTTTAGAAAAGAACAGAGCACATTTCATAAAACAAATCAGATAATATATATATATAGACTCTCTCTCTTTTAAATCTTTTAAATGACATCTCAGAATGCCATGAACACTAAACACAACCATGTTTTAACCATGATATGGAAAACAGCTCCAATACTTGGTGGTGATTCCTCCAAAATAGTCCCGACAGATATTATGATTCAGAACATAAACTCTCAAAAATCTTTACCAAGACGAGTTTGTATATGGACTGAATGTTTTAAGTTTGCTCTGCCTCAAATGATTGGATTATTGGTGTTCGGCACTGAATCAGCTACAGGATAGTGAAAACTCAGACATGATCCACTGAAGGTTACTGTGCACAACAAAGCTGCCACCCAGTGATGATAGTTGAAACTACAACATGGGAGGAAGCGGGTAATAGGCTCATGTATTAGTATGAATTTTTTTATTCATATCGCTTGATCTTTCTATCTTGATTTCTTCTTTTCGCCCCTTCCTGTGAAAATATCTTTAATGTCTTTAATCTGCTGTTTCAGCCACTTTCTTCTATCGATTCAGTATAAACACTGCGAATGTGGGTACTTTGTAACACTCAGCATGCAAGCTTAACTTTTAACAACCTCATCTTATTTTTTCCCCTTTTGTTGGAGAAATCATTGTATTGTACACCGTCTGACAGTTGAATCCGTATCATATTTACACTGCGAAAGCATCATTTCTGATGTCTTGTGCTTCATTTTATTTGAAGCTTGGGCCAGGAACGCACCTCAATTGTGCCTCTTCCATCATAAACTATAAATACTCTCCTAACCTATTCTTCACCCTCTCCCCTCCATCCTATTTTGTTCTATTACTTCTGAATCTCCTGTTGGAACTTAAAGCGTAATTTCAGGAGCTGGACCACACCTCAACCACGCCACTCCCAACAGTCCATAAATACCCTCCTAAGCCTCTGGTTCCCTTCACTCATCCCATTTCTTTCACCTTTTTCTCCTCTCTTTCCTAGGACCCTGAGGGGGTCCGTCTTGCCTGGGTGCTACGGCGGATTCCCTACCAAAGCTTCCCCACACTGCAGCATCAGACCGAAGACCTACACAACATCACGCTTCACTCTCAATCTTTCATTTTGTCAATAAATCATTTAAGCGTATCTTGTTGATGGTGTGGTCTGTGCTAGGGAATTCTCCATAGGGTCCAGCACTATCCAAGAAGTACAAGATCCAAACTCTGTTCGCTGTCTGTCTTTTTTGTCAATAAATCATTGAAACACATCTGTTGATGCTGTGTATCTTGCTAGTGAAACACAATTCTCCCAAATACCTTAACATACTTGGCTAATGTTGAATATTTTACATACCAACGAACTCAGAAGCGAGAGATGCAACGAAAAGGTCCAATCTGGATTTGAAAGGGGGACACTGGTTCATGATCAGCATCCAAACCTCTGATCCACTATAAATACACTTGTATTCTATCTAAATATTAACCTTACTTTAAAAAAAAAAAAAAAAAAAAGGCATTTGTCGTGTGCAAGTGAAACAAAAAACAAAAATGCTGAAATGTATGTTAAATGTAGGGCTTTCTTTAAATAACTCGATGGCCTTGACCTTTGACCTCTACCTGCACCATCATTTTAATGCAGCCTAGGCAGATTATATCACATTATCTACTTCAGCAATACCTGTAACAACACAGCAATCAGTGAAATCTGGAACACCGGAGTCAAGTTGTAAACATCTGTGCAGACCACGGGGAAAAAAAACGAAAAAACGATCCTCAATGTCACTTGCATATTCAAATCATAATTTTAGCTAGATAAGCAAATAACAGATAAACAAATTTGGCGAGGTCTAAGAAGACCCGTGAAACTGGAAATACTGGAAATCGCTTTGGATTTGGATACGCTCCATGTGCATCTTTCAGGTATAGGCGATCACTCTCAGATCAATCAAGTTGTCACTGTCGGTAAGAAATGTTTCTCCATGTGCATCCTCGCTCTCAGAACCTTAGCTTCAACATCAGCGAGCATTCAGAGGAGATGTCTGGTCACTGTGGTGAAATGATAGCAGGTGTCATCGTCTGGGCTTCTCTCAGCGCTCTCTTCTCTCTGGTTGGATTCCCTGCATGTGTCGCTGTCCTCTGGGAGCTGTTTCGGAGACACAAAGCAGGAACCCCTGTCACCCCCAACGACGTCTTCATGCTCAACCTCACCTTCATGGACTTTGTCTTCTTGTTTTTTGTCCCATTTGGGCTGACTAACTTCTTCCTGTGGGAAAACCATTCCATTGCAATGTTCAGCAATTTTCTGTACTCACTGAACCTGGCTGGACGACCTCTTCTAACAGCGTGTATCTGTCTCGACTGCTACCTGGCTGTGGTCCATCCCGTCACCTACCGCTCAAAGAAGGGTCTGACTCCTCGGCTCCTCCTGGCTGCTGCCATGTGGACAATCACAGTGATCCAAGGGACTTTGGCCGTAATCTTCGAGGAGCTGATCCACAGCATTTGGGCCATGTCTGTGTATGTCATAGCGCTGCCCGTCATTGTCATCTGTGATGCCTCTATCCTCTGGGCTCTGAAGAAGTCCTACCGTGGAGGGGGAGACCTCCACCCCAAGAAGAAGAAGGCTCTCCAGATCATCACCAACAGCATGGTCATGACTGTCATCTCCTATGTCCCTCCAGTGCTGGTGTACATCATTGGGAATGTGGCTATAAGTGATGACAAAGAGTATGAGTGCTTTTTAGCCATACCCATCCTGACAACCCCGACTGCAGGCAGCGCAATCATGCCTCTGCTCTATCTGGGCAATCTGGGGAGTCTGAAGTGCCTCGGCTGTTTGATGTAGCAGCTCATTATGGCAGGGTTTGGTAGTAATGTGTCACTTACGAAATGCATGCAGGTGAAATGATTCTTAGTCTTTGTTAGAAACACACATTTACTGTTTGAATTTTTGTTTATTCCAGATCGTCTTCATTTTCTTGTTTTCACTGACAACCATTTTTGCCCCCTATTTTTGTTAAAGAAATAAGGCAGGAGGGACACTTTGATCAAATGTAAATGTAATGTCTCCCTATAGACAGAAGGTTATCTCACCTAACATTTTGAATTTCTTTTTTTTAAATAGACAAAAGTGAAACAAAACAAAGAAATAAGAAGAGAAAAGACTGTATGAAAAAGTCAGTGATCTGTCTCAATTGCCCAGTTGCCAAGGAAAACTATCTTCAAGTAGTTAACCTGTTACAAGTTATGTTTTGTTTTAGTATGCAGCTAGTAGATTTTCTGTGTAAGATAATTGTGCTGTAAATAATCTGATGTAAACACAGCTTAACTTCAGGGTGATGGACAGTCTGAACTGTTGTGTCTCAGTGAGTGTTAGTCTCAGCAGATTTCAGGATGTGGGTCTCATAATATATTACATATATTAATAACAAGATGCTTTGTAGAAAGACCGCCTCGCCTTTAAACAATGAGACGCAATCATTAACCTTAGCAATATACTGTATATGTTGGAACATATGATATTTTTACACTATATACTTTTCGCTACACCATCTCTCTCCACATTGCATGTCTTTGAGGCCTTGTATGTGTGTTTGGATTAAAATGCATGTAAAATGGGTGAAATAAGAATTTCCCCGTTGAGGGGTTAATGAAGTACCTCTTTTTCTTCTTGTCCACTATACATGTTCAGTACCATAATATGTAAATGATGTTTGTTTAGACCAGCACACCTGGATGGCATAAAAAGAACAACAGCCATGTAAGATGATCTGCCTCCTGTCATCATTTACATTTGAAATCAACCAGTGTACATGAGGACCCTCATGTAAATCTATCATAGAAAAAAAATGGACATTTAATGGCTCAAGTTCTGAAAATGATTTCTACTTTTTATCTTTTGTTCAAAGCTTAGTACTGATAAGTGAATGGTTTCTGATTATCCAGATAAGTTCCAGTGATAACTCTAAATAGCCCACATACATACTGTCCTCCCAGATTTGTCCTTTTTTTCTCAAGCATGTTGGGAGATGGAGTATCTCAAGCAGCATGCTGAACCACCTCAGTTGGGACGTCAGTGCTCGTCTGTTCTCTGCTATGAAGGAAATGTGGTTTAACACCAGTGATCGTGAGCAAAACAGCTGAGTTCAACGCCTTTATTTATGGTTTTACATTGTAAGATATATGTTAGATATATGTTACAGCATCTATAGCACACATGCAGCTTCTTACTAATACATATAGTTTTTTGTACACAAGAGAAAACACATATTTCATAATTTGGTTTCCATGGTTATTTCATTTGACCTTTCTTTTTTAGAGAAGAAAACAAACATATGCCACGTATATGATATGTAAGAGTAAATGAAAAACAAAAACACAGGATAATCAGACACAGGCACTAACTTTCTGAAACATCAGAGCTGACTGAAACTTCAACTTCTAAGATGTTTTTTTTTAGCTTCTACGGCACAAGACATCTGTAAGAGGGGAATTAAGACTTCCTGCAGCATTTAAGGAACTGATCCAATTTCCCATGATTAATTAGGTGGAGTATAGGCATGACAGCAGATCCAAAAGAAAAAGTAATGGTCATTGGTATACCAATAGTACACAATAAGATATTGTCATCGTTGATCAGGGACTTTCCACTTGCTAGCACGAGTACTGGAGGAAGGTAAGACAGGACTGTCATCACCAAGCTGTTGATCAGGGTCTGAATGGCTCTTTGCTTCTGTGAGTGGATATTTTTTTTGCCGGGGCCAGGCTTTACCAGTGTATAGAGGATGAAAGAATCACAGACTCCAATTGTTACAATAGCTGCTATAAATGGCACAGTGCAAACCATGCGGAGGTATAAGTCATGAAACAGAAAGGATACGATGCCATAGACAATTGTCAAAATCCAAACAAAGCCAACCATCACAACCCTGGGACCCAGACTCTTCCTCTTTTGGTAGGTGAATGGATGAACCACAGCCAGGTAACAGTCCAGACACACACAAGCCATCAGGAGGGGTCTCCCACATGCACTTAAGCTGTAAATGCCGTTCCAAGTTGCTGCCAGCATCGTAATCTTCCAGAAGAAATGATTTAATATTCCAAGTGGGATGAAGCCCAAGAAGGCAACATCCATGACGAAGAGGTTCAGCATGAAAAACCTGTTTGGCGAGAGGGAAGTTTCTCTCCTCTGTGTCTGAAACATCTCCCAGAGGACGGCAGCAGACGCAGGAAAACCAAAAATAAAGCACAGCGATGTACAAGAAGCCCAAATGTACATGGTCCCTTTAAAGTCGCTACACAACTCATGATCAAAGTTGTTGGACAGATTCTCGAAACGAAGATGTATTTCATGTAACATCATTGAGCCGAGTGTCTTGGAGGGTTAAAGAACCTGAGGGACACAGATATACTACTTTAGAGCATGAAAAATACATTCTGAAACACACGTGCACAACGTGCTGTAAGAACGAACATTGGTTTTGGTTCATCCGTTTTAAATTTGTCGCACATTGGCTGAAAAATTGGTTGGTTAGATAAAATCCCAGATACTTGCTGTAACCTACCTTTTATGAGGGTTTGTAGGGATGCTTTCAGTGACGTTGCCTTGATGAAACTGTGAAAAATCAGTTGGAGCTGGCACAAACATTTGTGTGTAGTCATGTGACGTCAATCAAATTCATTTCAGTTTTGTTAGCTTTGTAAGTCATATACTTATGGAAAGGAGCAAAGCCACAGAGTACAGCGAATTGACAATAGCCCATAATGAGACACATGGACACAAACCTCAAAACCAATGCTTTGTGTGTTTACCCTCAGTTGATCTCTTCTACGTTGACAGCAGGTCAATGGTGTTAACTGGAGCATGGAAAAATTGTTTTCCTAATAATAACTGAACAACTAAATTAAATAACACAGCGAGTCAAAGTTCACATTGGGTCTTGTTCATGCTCTAAGGTTTATGACAAAAGACAAATATCTGGTATCTGTCCTGGTGGATTCAAAAGACCATGACTACATAGCTCAAAATACAAATCATAAGTAGTTCTAAGTGTGTTTTATTGCAGACATGCAGTAGTTATTCTTACATAATACAACAACTTAAAATTTTACACAGGGTTTGTAAGTATCTCAACTTTCTGCATGCTGGGGGCCCACCACATAGCTTTGTTCAAAGGAAATGTGGTAAGGTTGTTGTTGATGCTGGGGTCAAAGTCAGAGGATCACCAAGTTCAGAAGGATTTATCCTCTGGGGACGATGAATGGCTCTACAAAATCCACAGAGGTCCATCCAGTAACATGGCTAAAAATAGAAAATCCATAAATACACCATATACGTTATAAAAGCTCTCACCAGAGAGCGTGTCAATGAGTCCAACCTTGAACTGAATAAATATTGTAATGCTGAAATTCATGGTTACCCTAAACAAATCTATTCACGTTTTCTCTTCAAAGGCGATGCAAATATCAACACGATTTGCAAATAATTTATTGTGGAAACTCCTGCATGGAAGAAAAATTGTTGTTTTAGCGGTTAGCAGGTGGAAAATAAACAAAGTGTGCTGCACCTCAAACACATCTAAGAGTGTGAACATTACACACATTCAGTTTTGCTCGAGATCTTTAAGAAGCTCCTCAAGTGTGGAGCCTCTGCATTGCTGCGTTAAAGTGCTTCTCGTAAAACTCTATTCTCTACCAAATAAACATGGATGCAGAGCTAGTTGACATTCAAGTTATGGGCATACGTATAAAAAAGAATGACGTTGAGGAAAAACAAATAATTATAGTGGCCGTAGTGAATACAAATGGGATCATTTAGATCTTATTTATAACTTATAACCGCAATACTTACATTTTAGTGTAGGAAACCTATTATTAATGTAGCCTTACACAGAATAAACAGACTACTGACATTATTCTGGTATTGTGTGTTTCTTAAGCCTCTCAAAAGCACCCTCTTTTAAAAAAAAAAAACTACTTGCTTTGTTTTTGTGCTTAGTTGTGATAATTACGATAGCTCCACTGCGTCATTGAAGGCAGCACGAGCAGCCTCCGTGATGACGCTCGTCGTCATGTATTTTGGTCCTTTTGGTCGCCGCCATTGCTATCACATTACAAATACCTTCCAGCTGCTGTGTGCGGTAAATTTAACGAACAAATAACTGTTTTATTCATGTAATGTGTCGCTTTTACCAGCGGGAAAGCGCACATGGACTCAACAGTTGTCTGTTGAAATCGCACAATGTTAGCAGAGACGATAAGTTGTAGCTAACGGTAGCTTTGTAAATAAGCCAGGCGGTTGCAGCGACGCGTTCAGGGTCTTTTTTGTTTCTCCTCGCTGTAAATTAGCCAGTTCTCACTGAGAAAAAAAAATCATTTGTAAACACTTTTAAAATGTCGCTACACGGTAAACGTAAAGAAATCTACAAATACGAGGCGCCGTGGACAGTTTACGCCGTGAACTGGAGCGTCCGACCGGACAAACGCTTCCGGCTGGCGCTCGGTAGCTTTGTGGAGGAGTACAATAACAAGGTAACTGCAAGGAGCTCATCCAGCTGTTTAATGTCTCATATTATGATGCCTTTATATTTAACTGATCAGAGGATGTTTGCCCCATCAGTGATGAGCATATTAAGTAGGAGTAACATTAGAAATGTTTGCACCCTTGCTCCAGGCCCCCTGTTAAAGCCCCATCCACCAACTAGTTTAAATAGCACCTGAAAAATATGTGAAATATTGATATGCCAGTCTAAATTGCCCCTCCCTAGCCTACAACATGAATGTATTTATATATATTTATTTACAAATCTAGCCCCCTGATTGTGGGGGAGGTCATTTGCAGACGTTTTAAAACATTACAGTGGTTATAAGTCTTTATTAAAGTGTATTTTATTTTCTTAATCTGCCCTTTTATCTGTGTGACTAAATGTTCCCCGCTCCAATAACACTAACACTACACTGGCTCACTCGAGGTGAGTTGTTATTGTAAACTCATAGGTTCAAATAGTTGGTCTAGAAGAAGAAACCTCCGAGTTTGTGTGTCGAAACACGTTCGACCATCCCTACCCCACCACCAAGATCGTGTGGATTCCCGACACCAAAGGAGTGTACCCCGACCTGCTGGCCACCGGTGGAGACTACCTGAGAATCTGGAGGGTAAGAGGACCAGTCCAGTGTGAGCTGAACCAATGGCCATAACGTAGTCACTGTGGTACATACGATGTATTATATTCTATATACTGTTTAGATCAAACATCCGTGATAAACCCAAACTAAGACAAAAGAACCTATGATCATCTGCAGACCATGTGTAGCCTCGTTTTTCCTTTTTCTTAACTACTATGGACAAAACATTGTGGAATACATGGAACTCTAGATTCAACCTGTTTGTACAATAAATGCTACATTGCTGTGCAAAGTCTAACAAGCCTTTGTTATACTGGTTTATTATATTTAATTTCTTGGAATATTATGACCACTTCTGATGACTAACACGAAGCCCGTGATGGAAAAAAATTAAAATTCAGCAAGAAAACAGTAGTTTTTCTTTTCCCTCGTTCTTTGTGTCTTTAAAACTGAAATTGTTGATAGTTCTTCATACATATTACAAATTAATTGGTCTGTATGAAATCTTGAAAATGTGTTTCCACTGACAGGTGAGCGATACAGAGACCCGCCTGGAGTGCCTGCTCAACAACAACAAGAACTCTGACTTCTGTGCGCCGCTCACATCCTTCGACTGGAACGAGGTGGACCCAAACTTGTTAGGTAAAAAAAAAAGATATTTTCTGATATGGTGAATGTTTAACTGCCTGATCAGTTGTTTCCGTGTCCTCATCGCTCACAGCTTTAACATTCATGATCGTATGTATATCTTCTGCACAGGTACTTCCAGTATCGACACCACCTGTACAATTTGGGGGCTGGAGACTGGACAGGCGCTGGGCAGAGTCAGCTTAGTGTCGGGTCATGTCAAGACGCAGCTCATTGCCCATGACAAAGAGGTATAATATAAAACATCTTCCATGACAAAGGCTCTTCAGGGACTGTAGATGAACTGATCCGAACTCACTGTTTGCTTGCGTTGCAGGTGTATGACATCTCTTTCAGCCGAGCAGGTGGTGGCCGGGATATGTTTGCCTCAGTGGGAGCGGACGGCTCGGTCCGCATGTTTGACCTCCGTCACCTCGAACACAGCACTATTATCTATGAGGACCCCCAGCACCACCCACTGCTCCGGCTCTGCTGGAACAAGCAGGACCCAAACTACCTAGCCACCATGGCGATGGACAGCATGGAGGTCAGTGCTGCTCCTTCTGTCAATACATGCTATGAAGCTGAAACTTCTGTCAATGACATTCATATGCTGCCGATGAACTCTATACATTTTTCTCTTTGTATCCTCAGGTGGTGATCTTAGATGTGCGCGTGCCTTGTACTCCAGTGGCCAGACTAAACAACCACAGGGCCTGTGTCAATGGAATCGCCTGGGCGCCACACTCCTCCTGTCACATCTGTACATCAGGTATGCAGGTTTTACTGGAAACGCAGTCAGGAATATTTACGCAGAGCTTTGCAGGTTGAACCTCAATGGAGTGACTGGCAATGAGCACAAGAGGGAGCCGTTCTTATGCTTCACATGTAACCTTAGTTTCTAGATTTATGGGGCTTTAAAGACTCTTTGAAGATCTTTTCCTGAGGTTATTTACCAGGTTCCGTGTCTTTTGCATAATGTTTTAGTAGAGGTACACCGCAGCTAACAGCTAACAAAACACTTTGACCAAATTGACCTATAGTCAACAAATGCCACACATTTAAGGACAGAGGCAACTGCTCAGACCACCTTCTGGATATCTGGCAGCTGCTGGATCACATCAGATGTTGACTTTTGAAAGCAAAAATACACAACATGATGAAAGATAGTTCTTCACCAGATTCATGCCAGTAGCATTATTTCCCTCTTGTTTAAAAAAAGATAAATCCATTGATCGATAAATCAAATCTCCTCTTGTCTAGCGGAGGACCACCAGGCTCTAATCTGGGACATCCAGCAGATGCCGCGGGCCATTGAGGACCCTATACTGGCCTACACAGCGGAGGGAGAGATCAATAATGTCCAGTGGGCCTCCACCCAGCCCTGACTGGATCTCCATCTGCTACAACAACTGCCTGGAAATCCTCCGAGTCTGAGCAGCAGTCATGAAGAAAAAAAGGCAACTCAGAAACATTTTGAGCTGGATTTACAAGCTGATGTGACTTTGTGGAAGGCAATTGTGTGTTTAAGAAAGACGTAGCAATATTCAGTTCATGCTCGTATTGGGTTTTTGTTGATACAGATGATGTTTGTAAACCATTTTTTTAACCAAGTGAGAACTAAAGTGCATCACTGTTTGACTTTGTAATACAACACCAAAACATCTTGTATCAGAAAACTCAGAAAAGGAGCACCACAACAAAAATGGTAACAAAGTCTCAAGAAACCAAAAGACTTAAATATGTTGATCATGTACAGACATGAACAAAGTCTTCAAGCTTTTAGCATGTTGTCTCATAGACAAATAGACTAGTCAGTTACACATTTTTATATGCTACATTGTTACATTGTATGTGTAGTTTTATTCGTTGCTTCAAGCTCATCTCATTATTTTGAAGCAGTGAAAATACAGTTTCAGTTTAACCATATTTAAAAGTGGGTTGGATGTGGTTTATGTGATTATAAGTGTTCATGTGTTGAATTGTTTTTGTTTTTTTAATGTGTATGTATATATAATGTGTTTTATTCAACTGAATATCATTTGTGGTATTAAACATCTCGGTTGTGATACAATAATATATGTGCAACAGTTCATTTCTATTAATTGACCGTAATGCAGATTCTTTCTGCAGCAGTTATTTTATTCATCAGAACATTTTATTTATACAGAAATAAACAGTCCCTCGCAGGTAAATTGTTATACAGAAGTTTTATGTTTACAGGGTATTGACTCATCAACCTGTTAAGACTCTATAGTACAGATTTACAGTTAGAAATGATAGATAATATAATACTGTATAATACTGAGAAAACACTGCCTTACAGTACATCATCCAAGATCTATACAATACAGAGAACCTTCCATTTTTGTCAGCCTTGAACTTAAACCGTATTGGATGCTGTGAGTCCTGCTGTATGTTGGGATTATTTGTGATTTGTGAAATACAAGGGGATTGAACAGTTATTTCTTAGCTGTTGGAGGTGTTTCAGTATTTTGGAGTTCATGATGTGTGATTATTTGTTGAACATAAACGGCCAATAAGTCACAAGACGATGCTGTACAGAGATGCCAGAGAGATATGTTTGCTGTTATTTAGACCGAAAAGCACTGACAGAATTCTTACGGTTATTATTTAAAATCATCTCATATAGTGTTAGGAAGAGTTTGACTACTCTAATGTAAACTAAATATGAAGCTACAACCAACAGTTGGGTAGCTTAACTTAGCACAAAGAGACTGCTGGCCTTGGCAATTCATTGGTCTGGAGTAGTAGTCAAGCAGTAGAGACTTCTGGCTTTGACTAAAAGTCAAAGGTCCTGAGGTGATCAATCTTGTCATCTAATTCCTGGCAAAAACAAGCACCTTTCCCAAAATAAGGAACTTTCTTTTCTCTCAGATAAAAATGTCAGTGGTGGCCAGTATCTGTCAGGGGTTTGTTCTTTGGGGAGAAGCTCTGATACTAGTCAGCTAGGGAAATTACAATTACTTAAAAAACAGGATCTGATTTTAATGTGACACGATAGGGTTGGAACTCACAAAATGTACCTGATCCAGGATGGAACAAAATAGTATATGCGGGACTAAGAGGTGTAATAAATTTGACGTCTGTGCATCACACAAATAGTGTAAATTAACGTTGTCCTTTATAAAGTATGATAACTGTGTTGCAGTAGCCACGGACTGAGTGTTCCTGTGTCAACACTGTGAAATGGAAATCCTCGAAGCCCACTATCTGACTTTCAGACACTGCTTGCTGTCCAAATGCGTAACGAGACATGAACCTTGGACTTGTCCTATGGCTCCTTTAAAATGTCTATAATACTGCTTTCAACGTCCTGGAAAACTTTTTTCAGCTGACAGGCAGCACAGGGTCTGAGAGGTGTTTCTGGATCTCAGCCAGTCCTGAGGTGATATCCAGATTCCCTGGCAGTGATGGGTAGCGGAGGCTGCCGCACAGTCTGGGGTTCTCCATGAGTGAGGATTTGACTGATGGCTGAGGCAGCTGTGGAGTCAACCCTGTATGGGTCTCTGTTTCGGGGGTGACAGTCATGAACATGGTGTCGTCTGATGCCATGGTCGCATGGATACCGCTGGAAAGTGACTCCTGGGACTTCTTGGTGAATTTGAGGTCAGTCTGGGTAGAGCTCTAGAGTAAAGAAACCACAAACCTTTTGTTATTCCTTAAGTTAAGAGGCTAGACTCTTGGTAGAAAACACAGTGACCGATAATTTTTCGGTACCTGTGTAGGTGCCCTATTGTCCATCTGTATGGGGGAAATGGGGTACATGTTGTGCAGCACGGTTGTCCCAGTTCCATACAGGCCAGGTGAGTTACTAGGGAGGGCACTAGATGATACAGTGCTGTAAGCAGGAGGTACAGGTGTAATCTGCCTCTGGAGGAGCTGGAGAATAACGTTGATGTCGGCTGTCATGCGAGTCTCCAGCCTGGGGAATCAAGGGGCAATGAGAATGTCAGAGGTAATCAAGTGATTAGTCATACCAGTAATGCTCTACAAGAGCCTTCTTTCCAACCCTCGCGAGTCGTCACAAGCATTGGTCCCATGTAACTGGGCAGATGCAAGAATGGGCAAGAAGGCTAAGGACTACCTTATTAGAACAGTGCACCTCTATCAAGGCTAATGTACACTGCTATCAGCATTATCTATCCATTTATCATATCCATATTAAAACTCTTAAATTAGACCCTTGACCTAATCAACCACTGAATTTTCTTTCTCTACTGTATACTGTCACATGTATCAGTATTTTAAAAGAAGCTGAGGGCATCATTACATTCACCTGTTCAGCTGTGAATGTAGAATCTCAAGTCGAGATTCTAGCTCACTGGGCCGCTCTTCTGTGAATGGTGGTGGGTGGTATGAATTGCGTACAGAGGATGATCGCCAGGCACGACTGGAAAATTGTTGTGACTGTCTTTCTGGCCAGTATTGATACATTCCTGGCATATTCAGAGATGAAGCTGAGGAAAGGTAGAAGAAAGTGGAGGACATTTTTACCCATTTAATTTAAGTAAAGTGACTCTTAAGACTCATATCCTATCATATATTTACCTTGGTTGCCAAGGTCCAACACTGCTTCCCTCCCTAATGATGTGCCACTCGGGGGTAGCAGCTGTACTACTGAGGGCGAGTAGTCCCGTCTGGCATCTTCTGGAGGGTAAAGTTCTATTTTGTTACCGTGGGAAAGAGGCTTAGCAAGGTTTTCACTTGACTGGGAACATGGGGATCCACAGCTACAGTGGTCATCCCAGTGGGCCTCAGGGGGTGAGCGACGATGACGTAAGGACTGGAGGGGGTACGGGTCTTCATGATCAATTCCATCTGTTGCACAGTAAAGAGATGCAAAAGAACAGGTCATCAGTCTATGAAAGGGCCAACACAGATAGAAAGGCAACCATGCTCACAATCAAAACTGTGAATGTCACTGGACAGAAGGAGAAACCAGATTTTCAATGAACATGGAGACAACTTTTGACCTGAATTAACAGACCCAGGGGCTTCACTGTTATGACGCATCCAATCTTGGAAACCATCAACTATTGCCTGATGACAATGTAGCCTCCGGGGCCAACAGCCAATGTTTCTGGGTTTCCATTGCAGTAGATATTTGGAAAATGGATTGTCATTGTCATCAGACAACAGCCGCATTTCAGCCAATGTGTTCTGCCTCTTTTGCTGTTCACACAGACTGTTGCAAGTAAAGCCCACTTAAACGTGACGGAAACTAGAAAGAAAATCTTTCCAATGTACCTTGCCAACAGATTGTACATTCATATGCATATATCTCTTTACAGAAATTAAGAGGTATCAGTACAAATCTCTGTTAACTAATAACTATATCCCCCCAAAATACAGTTACTTGTCCTCAACTGACCTCTTCAGTCTCATTGGCGCTAAAACATAGTAGACATCTATTGACTTCTCTTTCCAGTAAGGGTAAAATTTTGCCTTGTTGTCTCATTATATAATCTTGTCTGATTGATCATTTTCTGCTGTATTTTCACATCCAGTCTGGTTTAGGTTAGCAATCAAAACAATGCCAGGCCAGGGTAGACAAGAAGCATTTTTTGGAAGCACATTGATTACCAGTTTGGCAGATTGTCTCACCTGGTCTGATTCGGCAATCCAGGGAGTGCATTCTGTGTCTTGGCTTGTGGCGATAACCACAGTCGTCACCAGAGTCGTCAGTTGTTATTATTGGTGGTACTTGATCAGCCTAATGAACACAGACAAAAACAGGATCATATAGAGAGGAGAAATTCTAATAAGAAATGCTTTCATTTTATGTCTCAATGAGAAGAACGTCTGAAATACAAGTAGTCAAGATCTGGAAGCTACTGTTAGCATACATCTCTCAGGTCAAATGTTATCTCCAGGTTCCTCCAGAAGTTGTCTGCAAAGCTGGGGTAGACATCAAGAACCTCCAGCAAGTCGTCCCTCAGGATGCGGTGCAGGTCACAATAGGTGATGGTGTGGACATCTGAATTGGACTTCCCTGGCTCGTCATACAAGTGGATAGGCTCACCAAAGATGTCATTCTTTTCTGGAAGAATGGGAGTTTTTTTTTTTTTTATTAGACCAAATTATATTTTTGAAGTATCGTTTTGGAGTATTTGGAGAATATTCAAATCATCTACACTTGAATAGCTTTACCTAATATGGCAACCACCACATCATCCCTGATGACTTGAATGGATCCTCTTGAGATAAAGAAGAGAGAGTCCAGGATGTCTCCATAGTGGATCAGAATATCTCCTGGAGGAGCGTGAACTGTCTTGAACCTCATTCCCAAGTGTCGCAGACAGGCTTGACTGCCCCCATGGAAAGCCTTGCAGTTCTGTAGCAGAGATCTGTTCAAGTGCAAACAGATGTCTGCCTGCAAAGACTCTGGAAATCCCTTCAGCACCTGAATATAAGAAGACAAGACCATCAGTGATTAGATTTTAAACAGGGATACTGACTTGACAAATACTATAACTTTTTACTTACAGCATTCATGTCAATGCCATTTGTGTAGGACCAGGCATGCTGGAAGTACTCTTCCAGTCTTTGGCGAAGGCCACCTGGGATCTGGTGGAATCTGATGAACTCTTTGACTCGCAGCATCTGGGTGTGGTAGCGGGTTGTACCGGAGTACAGTCGCTGGATGATGGCTGACACATTCCCAAATATGCTGGCATACATGAGAGCTGAGACAGAAGAAGCAAACAAAAACAGCAAAAGATAAGGTTCAGACCTCTAATCCCAATATTTTTGTACTGTCCCTTCAGTGTTATTCAACTTACAGCCAATGACCATGACGCAGATGGAGAAGATCTTCTCTGAGTTGGTGTTTGGAGAGACATTACCAAATCCCACACTCGTCAAACTGCTCAGGGTGAAGTAAAGAGCAGTAACGTACTTGTCTTTGACTGATGGACCAGAGGAGGAATCACTGTCGTTGTATGACTTGCCCAGTTGTTCCGCCAGGTTGTCCAGCCAACCGGTCTCTGTGTAGGGCCTCTCCACAAAGCCAATAGCATACCAAATGCATGCAAGCCAATGAGCAATGAGCACAAAGGTGCACATGAGCAAGAAAAGGACAGCAGCCCCATATTCAGAGTATCGGTCCAACTTTCTTGCCACACGAACCAATCGCAGAAGCCGAGCTGTTTTCAGCAGGCTTGTCAAGGTTGCCATCTTTGGTGTCCGGTAACAACAGGAAAGAAGATGTTAAGCAAGGAAACGGCCATTCAATTTACAGTAGCTTTTCATTTTAGAAGTGTAGAAGTGAAGTGACAAGACGGTAGAATTATATCTGATTACTTCCAAAATAATTTGAATGAACTTCTTTTAAAATAATTTATATAATTTGCATTAATGCAGAGTTCTTACCTCATCAGAGCCAGATCTGAAAATGAGAAGGTCAAACGGGATCGCTGCGAACAGATCAATAGGGAACCAGCCTTTGATATAGTGCTTGGCTATCCGGCTTGGCTGTGTGATCACCTCATCATTTTGGTCAACGTACGTTGTGCGAAGGTTGATGATTATATCCACGATAAACAGAACATCCACCATAAGGTCCGCCACGTTCAGAGGGTTACATGTGTAGCCACAACTTCTTTTACGTAAATCCCCATGTTCATCCAAGAGGAAAGCAGCAGAGTACGGAGTGAAAACAGCTGTGTAGAGGACCAGGATTAGAATAATCCAGTCCCAAAATGCCTTGAAGGGGCTGTAGTGAAGCAAGATCCACCATGTTGTCTCTGGTACTTGGAGTTTGTACTCAGGCAGTACATCAGACTCCAAGGAAAGTACCTAAGCATAAAGAATGCATCAGAATGCAACAATTCTCACATATGAACATTGACTTTTAATGTTCCTCCAGTTATGTATCTTCCTTAGTTACTGTTCAGTGACAATGCATTTTCATGAATACTCTTGCATTAACCAATCATAAAGTCAAATTTCATTTAGATCATCTAAAATCTGCAATTTGCCTCAGGGGCTTTATAATTTGTACAGCAAGCAACAACCTCTACTCTTAGAACCTCAATTCGGGTAAGAAATCACCCCCCCCCCAAAACCCTTTTAACAGGGAACACACAAAGCAAATCTAATCTTTTGCTTGAAAAGGAAAACAGTAAAACAAGTACACTTCAGCACTTTTTCTGAACTAATACTGACCAACAGACCTTTCTAGAAGACGTACTGTTTTGACCAAGTTCCTGGTGGAGGCTGCATGCTCTGGTTTTGCGACCTTGTAGGTCCAACAAATCCTTGACCATCCTGTCATTGGTGACTCTCAGCTGAGGCAAGATGTGGGTACATCCAGATGTACGATTATTTCCAGATAGTCAAAAAACCTTGAGGGTGAAGCTAAAGCGATAGTGTGCTGTAATCGCACTTACAAGAGCGGACTGAGCGCCGGACACTGGTGGGCTGGAGGGCTGTAATGATGAGTTGGGCGTCACGCTCACATAACTGGGTTCATGTGCTGCCACAGTCCTCGTGTTCTCTTTAGCCCAATTTCAAATTAGTAGTTGCTCTGATGAATTGTACTGGCCTTGTTGATAGATATATCAATCTATCTTACTATCAGGTAGGTAGATAAATTGTTAGATAAATAAATAGATAAATAAATAATTGACAGACAGACAGGAATCAACAAGTGACATTGTGCTGCTAGGTCATGGGTCATTGCAAACACTTCCCTTGCTTTTGTTTGATGTCCATCACACACCATCCTACAGAGGCAGTGATGCAGAATGCCGAGCCCGAGGGCTCCAGCAGTAACAATGGTAGATCTGAATTGAGCTGTGGCTCAATGTAACTTTGAGCGACCAAACCGCCTACTGATTTTTCCACTAGCAGGTTAATTAACAAGTCTTTCTGGGAGCCTCTTTATTTCTTATATATCAAACGTGGCTAATGTGAGCTCTTTAATGATGGACCAAACCTGACAAGCAGTGAATGCTTGCCAGTCAGTCAAAGACTTTGAAATTTGGTAGTTCATTTAGAGCTCTTAAAATGGGACTTCCTGGCTCTCAATCAGCCAGACATTGAGCCCATGTGAAATCTCGGCTCCCATACCTGCGTGACCTTCTCTGTGACGTTCTGAGTGCGGTCCTTCACCTTGGTGGGGACTAAGCAGTTCCATCCTGGGAGTTGGAGGCGAGCAACACTCTGGGCCTCTGCTGGCTGGTCTCCCACCCTTCATAACATCTGCGTCAGACATGGAGCTCTGCTGACCTACAGATGATCAGAAAGACATGATTTTATTTCTATTTAGGCCAAAGAGACCATTTAAATTTTTTTCTCTTATTTTGTACTTTTTCTAATTTTCACATTAGTATTAATACTACAATTCAATAACACTGTTGGCTCCATTACTGCGATGTAGTTTTCTTGCTATACTGTATGAGAAATTTGCCTAAAATCTCAATGTGAAGGCAAAAAAAGAACTACATGGTGACGTTCAATATTCTGTGATCTCCTCTCTTATCAAATTCCTCTCCACTCTGATTACCCAGAATGCCAATCTAGCTGTGCCCCTCCCAAAACAATACTCTGCCCTCAAGTACTGGATAGTTTCAACACTTATCTCACAGTCTTACTGGACTGGGAAGGTAGTAGATACATTGTAGAATTGTTAATAAAATCTCTGCAGTCACTAGTTGCTCAAATCTTCAACCATGCAAAGTTTCAGTGACAGTAAATGAAAACAACATACCTGATTCGAAACCAGAATGTCAGATCCTTCTTGGTCTTGACCACTAGGTAGCCATGGCTCAAATATCCATTCTTCGGGACACTTTTTGGACAGGTGTGTTCAAAAACATTCACTCTCCTCTTTCATGGTTCATATTTAGGTAAAAACAACTGTACTTCTTTCATTCAGACGTCAATGTTGAACTCTCCACTCTGGCACGGGGCAGAGGACTGGCCTCCAGCTTGCATGTTGCCGTGCAGCATTCGCCAACACTGAAAACCAATCAATGCCACGCTATAGCTGAGAGGAACTGACGGGAAAATCGATGACAAGCATTGATAAACAGAGCAAATGGGCTCAGAGCCATTACACTGAACCCCGTTAACATCAAATTACCATTTCAATGTTCTTGTATGTGGTTCAGTTTGATGGTTAGGGTCTAAAATAAAGTTCAGGCTGTCACATATGGGACACTGTGACAGTAAAAAATTTAATTGGCTGGCTAAAAGTATAGTGCCCGCTCAATATGTTGCATGTATACTGCTAATGTGGGATCTTATTGACTGCAATGTTGACACTACAGTAATATGAGGGGGTAATGACCTGTGATGTCATGGCTCAAAATGTCCTTCAGCTGTGACCTTCAGCCATCTCTATTCTTTTTTTTTATTTTTTAGAAATAATACAATAAATATATTTAGTTTAGCTTAGCTGTTAGCTTAGCTTTAGCCGTCCCTTCACGTGGATGTTTGAGCATCACCATGCGAAATGATGTCCGTGGAGTTTGGAGTTTGCGTTTTTATATTAATCTGCTGAAGAAGCTGCTGCTGAAGAGTCTCTAAACTAATATGTTTAGACACGTACATGCACGATTTTGTGACATCACAACTGCCTTGCAAGCCAATCACTGTCCATTATGCAACTTAGACAAAAAGTGCGGTGTTACAACTTGAAAACGACAGAGAGAGTCAGAAACAAATTATTATTCAGTGGATCTTAAAATGAAACTTTATTTTACTTTATTTTAAACTGACCCTTGTTAATACATAAACATTGCTCCCTTCCCGAGCTAATTTGACAGAACATTTTGATTTTTCTTGGACCATATGTATGATTCAGCCAATGAAAAGGGACCTCTTAACCAACTTTTAAAGACCTACTTCCAGAACATCTGCCAAAGAAATGCAGAAGTGGAAGTTGTTTTACTGTGTGGAAACATGGGAAAAATCCCAAAGAGCAGTGGTGGCGAAGAGTTTCACTGATTCTTCTGTATGCTTAATGAAACTCTGATTAGTGCAGTGTAGACAGGATCATACTTTCATCTTGCTTCCAATACCTTCATATTATACATACACATATCTGTATACATATTGACAATTATCAGAAGTAAGCAATACAGGATACTTTTGTCAAATCCTTTCAATAGTCAGTGTCCACCAGGTGTCCAGAAGGAGTCCTCAGCTGTCAGCCTGGATGTTGTCCCACACTCTAACTACATCTGGATAGTCATTAAGAGCTTCTATTAGCGCTGAAGCAGCATCCAGCTGGCCCTCGTCCAGAGACAATAAGGTGCGGGGAACAAACTCCAACCCAGCAGATGTAATCTGCACTCCCAGCTCCTCTAATGAGCCGCGTACCTTCTTCAGGTCCATCATGTCACAAATAAACTGAAGAGACAGAAAAATATCAAACTATTAGTTCATCCGTGGTCAGTGTTGAAACTCTCACTGTCATTAAATACATTTTTCAGAAATTGTTTAGTCTGTAAAATGTGAGAAAACAGTGAAGAATGGGCAAAATAATTTCCCAGAATCCAAAGTTGCCATTGGATGTTTGGTCTAATCAACTAGACTAAGCCTTTAGGCACTTAACTGTGGGATGGTTGTATTACAGTGTATATATACAAACTGTTCTGGGTGATTTACAGGGCTGGATCAACAAAACATTACTTAAAAATGTTGGTATGAGGGCCGAACAAAATTATTATTGCAACAAAAAATTAATAACTATCCTGTGATAGTAATGGCAGGCACAGATGGAGAGACTGGTCGCACTACGGCTTACATAGAAACCCTGTAGTGGGAATCTGTAAGGATCAGACTGAAAGTACAAATAAAACTGTGATTTTTTAAAGCTAAACACAGTTTATTATAATAAAATAACTGTTGTATCATCTAAAGTACTACTAAATATTATTTTTCTACTCATGCATAAATATCATGCATCTCTAGAGATTCTCCAGATGTCTCCTCAGGACTAAGGCAGAAATACTTTGTGGTCAAGTATTTCTATGAGTCTTTTACCCAAATTTAAATTTCAAAGCCGACCAGGATGCCTCATTCCAATAGCTGCTGTTACTACTCCTCTTTAGACAAAATGCCTGCTCATGTCTGACCTGCAGCACAGGGCTGCTCCTCCTCATCCTCAGTCTCTTGGACATCCGCAGCTCCCGCCTCAATGGCCAACTCTAGAGCTCGCTCTGTAGAGACGTCCTTGCCGGGCGCCAGCACCACCCCCCTCTTGCTGAAGTTATGTCGCGCTCCGTCTGACAGCATCCCTCTGTGGACGAGTACAGATTTACACCTCTGTGAGACACATTAAATCCATTTTATAAGATAGAATTGTTGGGGTGTTGCTGCCTTGATATTGTTGGTTTCATGGCCTGTACTGCCCTTTTACTTTTTGGGTTGTTTGTATCTGTTTTAATTTATTTGTTCTTAGTTTGTGCTACTGCCCATCTTGGCTAGGACTCCACTGAAAAGAGATTTTTAATCTCAGTGGGAGCCTTTCTTGGTTAAATAAAATAGAAGAACTGCAGTCGTGTATTTTGTTTTGCTTTTTCTGTGACAGATGCTATGATGATTTAAGGCTTTTAGGCAGATGGTGTGCCATTAATATAGAGGGAAAGTTCTAATAATCACTCTGATTTGAGATTTAATTAGATCTTATATAGTCACGCATGCAGAGTTACTGCCCTAATAATCAATCACTTCTTCCAATGCTTCACCAATAATTTCAGATATTTATCTGTGTTGGACATACAGGCTTTAGTTTTTTTCAAATGTCTGTCTCTGCAGCACAAATGTGTTTGTACAGGGACATCTAGTGGCTGCTGCACAAACATCCATTATATACCATGTATCATACGTGTGTAACTACTGCGTTTCTATTGGCCTCCGTATCTGACGTGTGCTCATCAATACTGCTGCATTATCAAATGTACATTTTCAGGTATTCCCTTCAAACTAGTTAAATGTGTGTGTGTGTGTGTGTGTGTGCAACCAGCGGTGTTTGTTTTACTATTACTTAAGTGTGAGATGTTTGAGTATTTCAGCTATAGGATGAAACAGAAGACTGGTCCTGACCCATTCCTGATAAGCAGGCGTTTGATGTCCTGCTGGCAGCGTGAGTTGTTGTCAGTCAGGACCTCGATAAGCAGCAGACATCCACCGGGCCCCCGAGCTTCAATCGTGTACTGGGTCGCTGGTTTGGCTTTTTCCTGTAGAGCCAAGAGAGAATACATGAATATTGTTCGGTGTGGGAATATACCAACACCCCATGTATGTGAGATTGTGTCGTCAACCTACCGCACTCTTGATTGCAGCCTCGATGGACACTCTGGGCATGTTATTGTTTCTGCACTGCTCCAGTATCTGGGCTAAGTTTAAATTCATGTCAGGGTTGGATCCACCCTCTGCAAATGAAACCGAATTTAAATTAAACACAGCTGATCGGAAAACACTTGAAATGCATGACTTTTATAAAAGTTGAATCTCACCTTTCACAGCTATCTTTATCAACATGCCCAACTTCGCAAACATCCTGGCCCTCGCCTCATCTTTAGGTCCCTTAATGTGCTTCACCTTTGACCACTTGTTGTGTCCTGCACATACGGCAGAGCACAGGTGCAACGTCCGGACAGGCGTGCTCCTCCATGGGGGATACAACACACATGAAGCCGGCCGCAGGACGGACTCCACCGGCGCCGGGAACCTGCCTGAGGTCGCGGTAAGACACTGGGGGCGCAGAGTCTGGAGAGCCCTCAGCACCACCGGCCCCGCCATGCCCTTCACACACACACACACACACACACACACACACACACACACACACACACACACACACACACAACCACAGTGTTAATGAATACACAGCGAGCAAACTGTAAGTCTGCAGCTGACGATAAATGAGAAAACAAACATTTTTAACAAGGATAGATTAATTTAAAGTCTGTAGTTACCTGACAGTCCTGATAAGTTCAGGGAGCACGCAGCTGCCGTCCTTGTTGTGAGACCAGCACTTCCTGGTTGTGATGACGTCAAAAATCGGCCCTTCAAAATAAAACCTCAATAGGCCTCAACAAAAATAATCTTAAGGGTTGATTGTTTATTATAATGTAATATAACGTAATATAATATAGTACATATATTACATAATATATTACTCCTCACTGTTACTATTGCTTATTTATTATTGTAATTATATATATATATAGTAGTACTACATCTACTTTTTATTTATGTGTGTATAGAAATCATTATTAGTAGTAGTAGTAGTAATAGTAGTAGTAGTAGTAGTAGAATATGAAATATGTACAGTGTATAAGTACATTTGTCATCAGAATGACAAGCTTGCTGTAATGTAAATGATATCTGCTGTTTTACTTGCGGAGTTGAGAAAGCCCTAAAGACTTTACAGGGATAACTCACTTGCTAAGTTTAAGAAGGAAAGGATATAATAAAATGTCTAGAATACATATATAATTGCTGACATTTTGTAATGTAAAAAAAGAACAATAAGGAACTTGTTAAAGTAAATATGTAAGCTGGACTAGCTCCTCATCTAATAAGTGTTTTGTTTCTGTTATTTTTGTACATGTGTATTTTTTCGTCATGCATGACACTGAATCAGAAAAATGTGTAATAAATCATAAATCCTGAACCATGGGAACCTGAAATCAATTTAAGGACCCTTTAAGGACCCCTGGGTGTTTCTGGTTAAGAACTGCACAGAAGATCATCAACTGGTATCAAAAAAATACCGGCAACACAAGCTAAAATATTGTAAATCTAAAAAAACCTAAATAATATAATATAATATAATTTTTTATCTGTTATATCTGTTAATGTCAGTGAGGTTAGCATTAGAGATCACAGGTTTCATCTATTGGCACAAACAGTAGGCAGTGTGAGTCTGGTCTGTGTCCTCCAAAATGTCCCAGCGTGGGAACTGGAAATGAAGTGTTGGTCTCTTGCCATGGAACCAGAGTCTATTAAATCATACTGCTTCTATTTATGATGATGGGATATAATAATAATAGGTTTTTTGACCCAGTCTCTTGTCCCGGTTTCAAAAAAACAGGAACATTCCGTATGTGCTGAGAAATATATGTCATCATATGCGTCATTATGAAAAGCAATGAAGGAGCTAAGTTTGACACACAAAAACAGACCACCACACCAGAGGAGCACAAAGAGTTAAGTGAGAAGGAAGCCACGGCCAATCAAGGCCAACCCTTCTCTGATAGACAACAGTCCAAAGAACTGTAAAAGGAGGAGATTTCCTCTTTCCCTTCTTCTTCTCACACTGCAGGCGGTGTCCCTCAGACCTCAGACCAGTGATGTCCACTGAGCCTCAAGAAGACTGGAAAAAGGAGACTCAAGAAGGTCAAGAAGATCCTACAAAGGCAACTTTTACTGAGTGATGAAACCAAGAAGAGAATCACTGATGGGACACTGAAGAAGATCAAGTCTTTAACTCTGGGAAACAAGTCCAGTCTGAAGAGAACAAGATGATCTGATGTGAATTAAACGCCCTGTTTAAGTCGACAGTTGAACAAAAAAAAAAACGTCATGTTGTCTTCACATCAGGGAACTGGTGCCTTGGCTCTTTTCCACTGTGTAATAATAGTGGCTGCACTGGTAGGTGACGCTGATTAAGTTATTTATTATTTGATTGATTAAGTTATAAACTTCATTGATTGAATGAATTACATGACTATTGTTTGCTGTTCATAGATTTTCTGCAAAAAGCTTTCTTTTTTTTTGCTTTGCCTTGCACAATTTTTATTTCATCAGTAATTTGTACAACATCGCTTCTTATTTGACTGTACAATCAGCACATATTTGTGGTTAGGGATCGGTGATAAATCGGAAATCACCGATATGAATAAAATAAACACAGCTGTAGAAGTAAATTCTCAGTCTCTTAGTCCAGTATAAACTCATCAAAGGATGGTGTTCATATTCTAAATTTAACCTTTTGACACAGAGGCATCATATCTTACACCATAATATAACACTGAGTCAGAAATAACACTCCCATACTGCTGTATTTGGCCCCAAAAATTTCATATATCTGTGACTCTCTTTGATCGCTCAAATTTTGGACGTAGATTTATCTTTGTGCTCCGGGAAACGTGCCAGCCATTCACCAGCAAGATTGAACCAGAGTTGAGTGCTGTAACTTTCTTCATTTTAAAAAAAAAAAAAAAAACGGTATGGTGATGGGGGATAACTTTTATTTGTAACACTTTCTTTATTTGGATAAACTGTCTTAACATTTCAACAGTTTACTAGCTCAGATTCAACAATTTAACCCATTTTTTTCAGCACTGTGGTTAAGGTTTAGGCATAAAAAACATCTTGGTTAAGGTATGTTTTTGAAATGTCAATAAAATAGATAATCATAAATCTAAACATCTACAGACAAACAGTTGTGTTTGTTTGTGAAAATGTTTCAAATACTCCATAAACTGTAGGCAAACGGTCCTAATAAAAGCTGAAGAATCAGTGACCTACAATTGAAAGCCAGTGAATTAATTAGGTCTTGTGGATTCTTTGCAGAACAAACCACTGTTGAAAATAACTAATAACTAACTAATAACCAGTTATTAAGAAAAACTAGCCAATGAATGAAAGGATATTTTACAAATATGCCTGCCGAAATGCAAAAAAAGTCACTTTAAAAACATTCAAATTATTTTTAAGAGGTGCATTTGAGTTGATAGGAGAAAAGACGGCTGAGACAAACTGAGATAATAACAGGAACCTTCAATCTCCACCATCAGAAGTCACCTGCGGTCTGCTTTAGCTCACAAACCTACATCTGCTCTGACCCCTTTAACCTTTCACCTACTGCAGCATGCCTCCTGTAGCTCACACTGACCAACGTCACTTCATCTCTTCATCTCTTCATCTTCCCCCCGGGTCGATCCTGGAGTGTCGACCTTAGGCAGATTTACAAGCTCCTGCTCAGTCAGCCTGAAAATCACTTTACATGAAGCACAGGCCAGAGAGAGAAAATTCAATTATGACACAAAGGCGAGGAGATGTCTGAGCCTAATTGTTTTGCTAGCACTCCCCGTCCCATCAGCTGAAAATCTTCCCATACAAAGGAAAGTGAGAGAGCGCATTGACTCACGCATATTTTTGTTGAGGACTTTCACATAAAACTTAAATATCTAATTATGACCATCGGTCATCGACATGTGCTTAAAAGGGACTGTTGACAAAGACCCAGAAACCTCCACACACACACACACACACACACACACATTTATATATATACACTGTAAGCAGTGTCAACACAGCCGGAGTGTGTCCACTACAACAACAACAAGTGGTTTGAGCAGCTCAATATGTCTGTATTGACTTTGGCTGAGAGTTCCCTGCCAAAACAAATCACTATTGGAAATGATAGCTGTTCACTGTTCACCCATTGGTGGTTTATTTTAATGGCCTGTGCCAAGAATGTTAGTTACCACATCTCCATCGACATGACTAGTTCCAGCTGGACTTTTGTCTGTTTAACCCTCTGGGGTCCGAGCAATCAGCCATGATTGCAAAAGCTAATTGATGGGGCCATTGATAGCTGTTCTAACAAAAATCAGATATTTCTTTAGATTTTCAGGAAGATGCTGGTGGTGGCAAAGTACAAGTACAACAATTTAAATGAATAATGCTGTAAAAACCTGGATTGTGGTAGAGTAGAAATATAAAGTATCATTTCTTCTCCACTGTGCCCAACGTATGCCGAGTTGTTTCTTCCTAGTTGCTAGTTTTGCTGCTCTGTTGTGAAATGCACCTGGGAGCACAAAGCTGTCTCTGTAGACTAGCTCTCACCAGCATGGCCGATGTCCTCAGGCCCCCATGTGGCCAGTGGCAGCCCCGCCGGGGGAAAAGAAGGGGTTGGCGAAGGATCATCACATACCGCACCTTCATACAACTATTTCACAACACCTGGAGGCAGCACATCGGATCCTTGGGAGTGATTGCGGTTGACTGATTGCCCAAGTTGGAAAGAAACTATAGAGAAACCTTTAATGTCTTTAAAAGTTGCTCAGATGAGATGAAGTTGCTCTTGAGGCTTGGGCAACCGTCACAATCAGACTCCTGCAGATGCATTATACCCTTAAAGGATCTTAATGGATCAAGCCACCAGTGATTTGAGTTGTTTTAAACTATTTACAACAAAGCATCATAGCTAACCATTATGCAAAATAACTTTATTTTAGATTTTTAGATTTAAATTTTGTTTGTATTGTAGGAAAATGAAGCAGTAGACTGTTATATTACAGTTACAGTCCAGTTCCTTCTAGGGGATGCTGAGGTGTTCCCAGGCTAGGTGGGCTATGTAGTCACCCAGCATGTTCAGGGTCTCCAACCAAATGGACGTGCCCAGGATACACCTAGATACCCTGATACACCTAGAAGGACTGGAAAATCAAGAGCTTTGCCTTCTGGCTCAGCTCCCTCTTCCCCACAGCGATCCGGTACAGCGTCCGCAATACTGCAGATGCCAACCTGTAGGTTCATGTCATGGTTCACTTTCCCATAACTCGTGAAGACAGAGATCCTTGAACTCCTTGGGGCAAATACAGGATATGATACATACATACATTGCATACTTAACAATTTGATATCTCTGTTTTTATCCACCGTCTACAGATAGACGCTGATGATGTCATCACTCGGGATGAGCAGATCTACGTCCTGATTGGTGCTCATGCCAAGTGTGAAAGGCGCATTCAGGCACAAATGGCCCAGGTTAAAGGTTTGTGAGCCGCATTTTCTCATTTCAGTTAGTTTTGCTTAGTTAAGAAGTTAAGTTTTAGTTTAGTTTTAAACTTCTATCATCTTCTTCTATCAACCCACAGCTTCAGTATGTTTAGTCATGATTCATAATCAGTGTATAAATAATAAAATTTCAAACCTTTGCTTCAGGTGTGCTAAGTGGGTCTAGTTGGGATATCATGTCCTTTAACAAGCGTATTCAGCATTAGCAATAAAAGAGGAGAGGTCAGTGAGTGCCTTTCTAAATATTCAGGAACATGTATATTTATTACATCAATTATTTATTTAGGATCAGATATGACAGCAATCCAATATCCTGCTGCCCAGTATCTCTGTGATTACAGAGTTGAATTTAGGTGCAGACAATAGTGGGACATTTTTCAGTCAGAATATGACAGGGAAGCTGATGATGGGTCGCTTCAATGATCTATTTGGAGAGGAATCAGACTTAGCACCAGTCTGAGGATATTTATTGTAGGACACCTGTGAGCAAAACCATTCACATTTGTTATGTGTTAATATTAAAACAAATCTTTCCAAGTACTGTACTTAGGAACAATTTTACATTTCTGAGGGAAAGAGCACCTAATATGTTAGATAAAGTTAGCTTTGCCTTGATTAGAAATATTAAATTACATTACATTAAAATGCCGCTTACACATTAATGCGTCACAAAAACTCTAATCTCATATATAACAGTAATTATGACACTCTGAATGAGTGTATTCTTCTTTTTAACAACTTGTGATTGTGTGGAGTATTTTCACATCACTGGCAGGCTAACAAGTTACAAGTACACTGTGCAGCTGTATTAGGTGAAAATGAAGAAAAGTCTAGTGCAAAAATCAGCGGATATCAAAGCTTCTTCTATCTTCTAACGGTGACTTCAAACTGAGACTCTTGCTTACTGGCCTTCTTCTTGTGTCCCTGAGCATGTGTCATGTCTACATGGTGCACATAAGTCAGCAGAAAACTAAAACTATACCTCCAAATAGCCTAACAGCTGTTTTCCCATTATTGTGAAGAAGGTGACTGCCTCCCAGAGTGGGACGGGATCATCTGCTGGCCACAGAGCAGAGCGGGTCAGCTGGTTTCTGTGCTGTGCCCAGAATACATCTACGACTTCAATCACCGAGGTAGGAGAGCTCAGGAGACACTATCATGCAGCAATGACACCACAGCTTTGTCCTCATGTGCCTCTTCCTCTGACAACAAACGCGGTTAAATAAAAAATGCACATGAGTTATGAAAAGCATCTTGAAGACGACGTGGCCAGCCGCTATTTTAACATCTACATGTTATATCAATTACACCAAATGAGTAACTTGTGCTTCAAGACTTTTCTGACATTTCCATGGCGCTCTAGGACGAGCCTACCGCCGGTGTGACGCACTGGGGAGCTGGGAGCAGGTTCCCAATCTCAACCGCACTTGGGCCAACTATTCGGAGTGTACCGCATACCTGACCTCCAACCACAGGAGCCAGGAAGAGGTACAGTGTGTGTTTGCTTGTCTAGTGCATGCACACAGTGTGTGTTTGCATGGTTGGTTAAACCTGCGTATGGCTTAGCATAATGTGTGTGAGGGTTAGTTAGGCCAATGTATTCTAAAATATTTAGATTTTGCAGTAGTAAATATGTTGAATCACTGATGTTTGCAGAGTAATAACGCACTATTGTTTAGCCTCAGTTTGGCCATGCTGATTTGGTGTTTTTATGGTGAGTCTATTATATCTCCACATATGCACACTTTAAGTATGTTCTTGTTTTGTCTCAAGGTGTTCGACAGACTCCATCTCATGTACACTGTTGGCTACTCCATTTCTCTAGCATCACTGTTGGTGGCAGTCTCCATCCTCTGTTATTTCAAGTAAGAAAAAAAAGGCAACTTTAATAATCAGCTGAAAGTATTTTTCCATAAAATGTTCATGGAATAATTTGATTAACATAAATGTAGACACGAATATTTTTAACATCTCAACATCCTCTCTCTCTCTCTCTCTCTCTCTCTCTCTCTCTCTCTCTTTTTCTCTGTCTCTATCTCTATCTCACACACACACACACACACACATGTCAGACGCCTCCACTGCACACGCAATTACATCCACATTCACCTCTTCACCTCTTTCATATGTCGAGCAGTCAGCATTTTCGTGAAGGACGCTGTGCTCTACACAATATCGGATGACAGTAATGCTGAGCCTTCACATATGGTAAAATATATTAGTGTTTTCATATATATATATATATTTATTTATTTATTATCATTTATCAACAGTTTTTGTTGTTGTATAAACATTGCATCAAGATGCTGTAAATTAAATTCAGTACACCTCATAAGCTTTGGTACAAGATGATGAAATGATGATGTTTGAAAGGAACAGTTTGACATTTGGGGAACTACGCCTAATAACTCCATGCCATCTTTACACCTCTAAGGATTAAGCTGCTTATACCTCAGTCGCTTTGCTTGAATCAGCATCTTTATTGGAGCTGGAGTGTGGCTGTTGTTAACTTTGGACATAAACAGGCTAGCATGTTTTTCTAAGCTAAGTTGGCTCTTGGCTGTAGCATCATATTTACTGCATAAGACTGGTATTAGCCTTATCGTTCTAAAATGCCAAACTATGAAGAGAAAAAAATAAATCTAATCTCTTTATTTCTTGACAATATGCAGTATATTCTTGGATTGTTATTATTTATGTATTTTTACAAAGAACTAATTCACTTTCTAACATTTTTGTTGTGTTTTTCACATGCTGTTTTGTGTCCTCAGGCCGGTTGTAAAGTCGCTGTTACTCTCTTCCTTTATTTCCTGGCGACCAATCATTATTGGATCTTGGTGGAGGGGTTGTATCTGCATAGCCTCATCTTCATGGCCTTGCTCTCTGACAAGAACTACATCTGGGCCCTCACCATCATCGGCTGGGGTAAACAACAGTGGACCGGATACTCTACTTTTGTCCCTTACAGAGAAATCAGTGACAATTTCCTGATTTTTCTCTCCCTGCTCGTTTTAGGTGTTCCAGCTGTGTTTGTGTCTATTTGGGTCAGTGCGCGAGCATCGTTGGCGGACACGGAGTGAGTCATGTGAACCGTTCATCTCTCTAATATCTCATTACACCTGTATCACAAATTCTTCAAGTCTTTTGTCTCTGCTTTCAGATGTTGGGACCTCAGTGCAGGGAACCTGAAGTGGATCTATCAAGTTCCCATTCTGGCAGCAATTGTTGTAAGAAAAGTTGTCATTTATTTAATAAAGGGTATTTGACTCTTGGGTGGCTTTACTATACACCTCTGCCCCCGCAGGTGAACTTCCTCCTCTTTGTCAACATAATACGTGTGCTGGCCTCCAAACTGTGGGAAACAAACACTGGCAAATTGGACCCTCGGCAGCAATACAGGTAATTGTTTATTTAATCCTCCAAGAATCAAAAGCTAAAAGGACTGACCTTCCCTCTAATTGTTTTTTGCAGTCAGTATAAAATTCATATTCGGCTACCGTCCTGTTACCAGTTCTTACAAACATTTGAATGATTTTTTATGCTCTTTATCTGCAGGAAGCTTCTCAAATCCACATTAGTCCTCATGCCGTTGTTTGGAGTTCATTACATGGTGTTCATGGCTCTTCCTTACACTGATGTGTCCGGGCTGCTGTGGCAGGTTCAAATGCATTATGAGATGTTCTTCAATTCATCCCAGGTCAGAATGCACACTAACTCTAGCTTTTCACCCCTGTTTTCAGTCTTTATGCTAAGCTAAGCTAAAAGTGGTCTCAATCTTCTCATGGCAAGAGAGTAAATAAGCGTCCAAAATGTCAAAGTATTGCTTTAATCAATCCTCGGTTTAACAGAATGTAGTGAACTTTAAAACAAAATCTCAATTTCATCTTTCAGGGCTTTTTTGTGGCATTCATCTACTGTTTCTGCAACGGGGAGGTAATAAAGCTATCATTTTTTAATTTTATTTATTTATTCTCGTCTTTGTGGTCTGATAAAAAAAAAACCATAACTTTGTTTGTTTGTTTGTCTCCCTCTTCCTCTCCTCAGGTGCAGGCAGAGGTGAAGAAAGCATGGTTAAGACGCAGCCTCACGATGGACCTTAAACAGAAGGCCCGAATGACGAGCAGCGGCGGCGGAGGCAGCTGTTACTATGGCGGCATGATGTCACACACCACCACGCACAGTGTTAGCTTGTCTGCTGCCAATCCCAGAGCTCTCTCCTTCACTGGAGGTGTGGTGGGCTCAGGCGGAGCTGCCGGTGGATGCTCGGGGGTCCGGCCGCTACGTCACAGCACTCTCCACCCCCAAACCAGCCTGCCCGGATACATGCCTGGTGATACTGAGAGCTGTGGCCTCCAACAGGAGATGGCTATGCTGAAGCCAGGGGGGATGGAGCCTGGAGTTTTTGCCAGGCATGCCAGAGCCAGCAAAGGATTTAATGACTACAAGAGTCAGGGAGCGTTTCCAGCCCAAACGCCTGAAGCAGAAGATCCAGACAGCCCCTTATCTCTGAAAGAGCTGGAGACCATCTTGTGATTGTGTTTAAAAATGTTCAGCAGGGGTTGGACTCCCGCAGAGCAAGTGGTCACCTGCACAAACCTTAATGTTGATTTGCATTTGCAAATCCTGTGGACCTACCAAGCAAGACGTGTTGAGGATGTACTTGTACTGAAATCTTTTTGTCAACTTACTCCAACAAGAAAGAACACTCAGTCAAACTCCGTTTGCCGAGGAAGACCATGTGATATGATCAAAAGCTCCAGATGAACTACTGAACAACAACAGAGTGAGATAAAATTGTCACTGAATGGACTATGAGGGAATCCGGTGCATCTTCATTTTGCAAAACTATACAAAAGACCTTTACTCATTATGTGGACTGTGATGGTTTGTGCTGAATAATCCAAACTCCCTCAAGTTACAGAGACTATTCCCTGAATGCTTTCCCGTCAATCTATTCTGTCAGTGTACATGAACTGAAACTCATTTTTATGTGCTTTCAATTAATGTGAAATAAGTAATAATCTGTAGATAAGATTATAATAAGATAATTATTATTATATAAATGACAATAATCTGTGCTGCTGCAGAGAATTTAGAAAGAACAGGCCTGGAAGTTCAAATAGGGAGATTTTTGTCTCCCTCTTCACATCTTTCCTGTGTTGAATTTTTCAGACCAGACAGTCTGACCCCAGTTCAAACTGCACTTACGTGTGTGTGTGTGCGTGTGTGTGTGTGTGTGTGTGTGTGCGTGTGCGTGTGTGTGTGTGTCCCGCCTGTCTATGAATCTGCTGTAGCAATCCTCCTTTTTTCCAAATATTGACCTCCACACATATCGGCTCCACATTTATGATGGAGGAAGGATAACCTCCCTATCGAGCTAACCGTCCACGTTTGATCATTTCTAACAGTCAGTAACGTTCAGACAGCACGTGTCCATGTTGTCCGCTCAGCTCTTTTTATCAGTCTGACAGGACCCCGAGGGCTGATGCACAAACCTTTTACCCGTCGCAGACCAAACCCCAGCCTCTTCCTCCGTGTGACCTCTGCCCTGAACGCTCTCACAACACTGTCCAGAATTTCACACACTCCTCTCAGGAGCAAGAGGCACCTGAGCTGTTTGTGGAGCTCGAGCATGAGTGACAAAGCTGCAGCATAAGCCACCAGTATTCACAAGATAAACTGCCTGTAAATGTTTTCTGTTGTTTAAGAGTCCACTGATCTGTGTTTATAGTTTATGTACAGTGTAAGATAACTGATAATTTAATGCCTGTTTTTGGGGAATATGCATTGAGAGTTTGAATAAAGTGAAACAAAATGAACTGAACTGAATCAAATGGATTTACATATCTTCTTAGCTCTATGTGTGTATTTCCTGCACACATACTACATGCTGGTAGTCCCACTGTAGTTATAAACTTTTTGCAAAGACCAAATCAAATAAGGCTTAAAGTAGGCTAAGCTAAGAATGGAGTCATTTATCACAGAGTTTATAATTGTCTTGATGTCTGGCTGACATATGAGATCCGAGTGGCAGGAGCAGAAAACACAAAGACTTTCTTTCCGTTCTTACCCCCGAGTACACGGACATCGAGTTCAATAGATGCATCAGCAATATTAATGGAAATCAACAACACAGAGTAGAGAATTCAAGGTTCAATACAATGGCTTTAAGTTGCAGAAAAACATTACAACACTACCATAAAAATCTTGCATCTAGCAGTACTGACTATACAATGTACCATATCACCACTGGAAAACACTGCCACGATGTGTATAATCCTATTGCACAATTGAAGTGAAGTTACAACAGTATTTGCTCTTAAACTGGAGCAGCGCAGAGCCATGTTCATCATCATCATATTATTATTATTAGTAGTAGTGTTTGTTTTGTTTTTTTATTTAAAGGGCAATATTACTCCTCATGAGGAGTATTATTCAACTGGAAAATGTGTTTTAAGTGGCTCTGAGGGCGCTTGCAGAATCAAATCAAATCAAATCAAATCAAATCAAATAAAAAACCTGGTGACCTGTTTTAGCTGTATGTGTATTACAAACTTATGTCTCCTGTGAGTGACTGAAATGAGTCAAATCTGTCATGAAAATGTTTCCTTCCTATAACACTATTATTCTTTATAATTATCCAACAACAATCAGGAATGAATAAAATCTTTAGTCTATGAATCATCATATAATGAGATGATGAGCAATAAAATATGAAGCTATAAGGAATTAAGGAAGGAAACCAAACCAAGTGTTGTTGTCTAAAATCTTGATCTCATCTTTGATTACAGATTTAAACATCTCTGAAATTCAGGAACATAAAGCATCCAAACATATGGAGCACCAGACACAGATATGCATGAATGATTGCCCCTCCACCAGGACAAAAAGAAAAAAACCCCAACCCCCATCCAATAATGTATGGTGGCAACCAGCTGTCAGCTCATTAGAGAGGAAAGGTTGGGGACCAAAGTGTCACCATTTGATGATACTTTACAGCTGATCCACACTCGAGATACACGGCAACCTCTTCTGGTAGCAGGAGGAAGGGAAATACCGGATTGAATAGGATGCTGATCGGAAATTACGGAGGGAGGAAATGATCCAGCATGATGACTTAGGTGCTGCTGCTGCTGCTGTGATGATATCACCCTTATTGTACTGTAAACGCATTTTCAGGAGAAATGAAACTGCAGAGCTTTCTGTTACGACACATAACCACAATACAGACCAGTAGAAAAGATCTTTGGTGGACTGATACACATGAGGTTCGTGTAGCTTGAACATTAAAGAGAAATTATGTATCAGCCTGCGACATAAACCATTTATTTTAGCATTGTTTGCACTCTCATTGCACCATTGTCCTATTGTGTTCTGTCTACAGATGTTGTTGTTTATATAGAGAAAGATCTACATATTTATATCTATACTCATGTTCATCTGTCTAGACCTTTGTTGTCCTTGATTTTAGCAGCAGTTTTTCCTGTTTATTGTACACTTATCATCATCGTTCACATAACTCGCCAATAAAAGTGATACTGATTCTGGAATATATTGAAAAATTACGAAAAAAAATAAACTTTTTTTTTGCAATACAGGACAGCCTATGTGGTTATCTTCTCTTCAAAATTTGTAATGACTCAGCCATCAGCCAGTAAAAGGTATAGATAGACAGACAGACAGACAGACAGACAGATAGATAGATAGATAGATAGATAGATAGATAGATAGATAGATAGATAGATAGATAGATAGATAGATAGATAGATAGATAGATAGATAGATAGATAGATAGATAGATAGAAACTGCTTTAAAACTACATGTCATGAAGCCAAATGGGGAGATTCGTCATGTTTTCAGTCTGCATGATGAGAGCTGGACCAGTGGCGTCATGGTGACGTCAAAAGTGGGTGGGGACAGAGAGAGGAGAGAGAGCACTGATATAATTCAGTCCTCTGTGTTCTCAGAGTAATGATAAAAACAGATCAACACACTGCATGTTCCGGTCTGTATCTCATGTCTCAAGCCGCACTGCCTCCGTCATAAGACAAACTACTGCTGCCGGCTGTCAGAGGCTCTGATGCGGGCTGCCAGCATTCTCTCTCTGGCCATCCTGAAGTGAATGAGGAGGACAGGGAGGGGTCCTTTGATATCAGGGCTACCTCCTCCCGGATGGAGTCCGGCTGTTTGCAGGCAGCGATGGCCATGGGAGATGTCTCGAAAAAAGCGTCAGCTCGGAACGTGGCGGTGGAGAGAAAAAACCTCATCACCGTCTGCAGGTCAGTTTATTGTCAGAGAGGCTGTGTGTGATGAAGTGTCTGTGCTCTGACCTAAGTCATGATTTTAAAGGGCTAAACGCATTTATGACAAGTGGACATGTGTGTGTGTGTGTGTGTTTTCTAAGAACATTTTATTTTTATTCTAACCTTACAATAAATGCACATAACACATAGTTTGACACGCAGCCTGACGTCATCCTCATAATAAGTCCTTTTTATGAACTCTGTGCTGACAGTGGGCCTGTATACGGACACGAAGCCTCTGTGAGCATTAACGACCTTTACATTGCAAATGTTTTAATGCATTAAATGCGGCAATCCGCAGCCAGACCGGCCTCTCCGTCTGAGTTTAGCCCTGTCATCTTTGTCAGTGCGATTTATTTTCTCCCCGTTGATGGTGTGGTTACTATGACGACAACCTTCCTGGGGCAAGGACTAGCTGGCACCCCAGGGACTCGGAGCAGGGAGTCAGTTTAAGTCCTGTACATCAAGTCCTGATGGGACCTTGTTTGGTTTTTGAGGCAGAGGATTGTCTTTAAATATGTCTTTAAATACACACAGACATAAACATACAGTCTACATGCATGCATGCATGGAAAATTAAACTTCTGCCATGCAGTCTGCAGTTCAGTCTGAGCTCTGTTTGTATGTAAAATATAAACAGCCATGTTATTAGCAGCTAATTTAAAGCTGCTATCTTCAGTGTTCTTATAACAATGGAACAAACGATTGTGCGTAATGTGAAAGTGGTTGCCAGTAGTGATGAATCCACACACAGCCACCGCCTGACTCTGCAGTTTCTCTCAGCACTGTGGAAAGTTTTAGCGCCTTTCAGCTCGTTGTTTTGGTTCTCCGACCTGCAGCGTTACTGTTTTGGTTCATCCTCACAGCTCTCATCAGCCAAAGAGCTCTGTGTGCTATCTGCTCTACCACCAGAAAGCAGTTAGACAAATGCCGTGACTCAATTTGGATACCATTAGTACACCTCTATGTAGAACACTGTGTACACCATGTACTTCCTGGTGCAGTGTGCAAATTTCAGCAGGGCAGCTCAATTAGAGCCGGCCGTTGTGCACTTACCGGAAATGACAATTGCAGCATTTGACCACTTCTTCTTCTTTGCCAAATTGCAACCATGCTGCACATTAGCGTCAACATTTGACTGCAAAAATAACAATATAACACATATGTACATTTATAAACAGAGGAAGCGATAGTCACTGCAACCTAGCTTTTCTTGGCCGCTGTTTTCACAATGCTGGAGGTCCCTCCCCTTCCACTACGTAGCCAAAATAGTGACCGTTGTTGCAGAGAAATGCCCAGTGTTGACACACTCAGCTTTTTGACTCTTATGAGTGCACCATCTGGGCATTTTTCTGTAATCGACAGTGTGAACACCCACTTTTATGTAGAGTTGGTGACTAGCCAGTGAATGTAGTGTACCCTAACACTTGGCAGCTAAAGAGATTCCTCAGGAGATGGTGGAGACCAAAGTAGGAGCTAAAATAAGAACAGCTATTGGAACCTACATTTGTGAGACGGCTAGAAACATATTTCCAAAGTCAAGCTAATATTATCTGCTGAATGTGTAAATTGGCAGATGTTTGCTAACAAGTTCTTAGATTTATTAAATAATTGTACAAGGAGACATGGGTATACAGTAAGTACTACATTGTAATGATGAATTAAATTATATTAACTGCTAATAAACTGGTAATAAAATGTACATGGGATCGAATCCAGATTGCTTTTCATACAAAGATGATGAATGTAAGCTCTCTTTTCTCTCCATCCATACAGATAAAGTACAGGGTAGACACCTTAATGAAATTTAGCCATTTACTCCTAAGCACATTAGCAGAGTCTTCATGTCTGCTCTGTCTCTGAATATGCCTCCTTTTCAGATTCAAATTGAGCATGTTTAGTTGGATTTTAAGTCTAAAGTCTCAGACTGGACATATGGACTGATACCAGTCACATTTCCAGTCTTGAAAACACCGCAAACAAACAACTTCACATACACGCATTCAAACAACTGCGCAGGTGAGCACGACTGCACCTCTGCTGAGCCACTGCTGAGCCTATCTGGGTCATGTCACATCCCTGCTATCTGTAATACAGTGAAAACACAGGGGATTGTGCTCACTTTGAGGATAGTCAGCCAATTATTGTCCAGTATCGGGCCACAGTCAGAACAGCTGAATGAAGCATTGTTGCCTTTGGAACAATGGGGAGTGAAATCACTTGCCTCAGTGGCCCGTGTTAGGATAAGCATTGTGTTATGGACACGCGCACATCACACTCTGACTATAAAGTGCTCAGATATGTTTTTAATTAAAAAATGTTTACATTAGGCCACTAAAACTCAAACTCTGAGTCAGCAAAATATGACCAATATCCATCAGAGATTCAGCCTCTCCTTCTGCTGCAGAGGCCGTGTGCTTTCCAAGGTTTGTGTGGTCTGTTTGGCCCTTCACCCCACTGCATCCATGTCACTGGACAAGCAGCATTTGGCAGGTGTTCTTGCAGCAAATAGAAGTGCTGAATTATTTATTCTGCAGGAAAATATTTAGGAGTGGTCATTTCAGGAGAATGATGATGCTGCCTCAAAAAAAAACCCCTTACAACAGCATGGAGGTTTATAGGGTCTGTGAATGACGGGAGGTCATCACAATTGACATTAAATAATGCAGGTATATTTAAATATTTAGACAGGGCAGCTATTTAAGGATGGCCATGGTGGTCAATTGATCCACAACACTAAAATAACAGCTCTGCATTGCCATAAATTTGGTAGCTGCACACATTCATGGTGCTCAGAGGAGGAGGAGGATGAAGCTTCCCCTGGTGCACCATGAGGTTCACATTTATGGTGTCTAAACGTGTATTGTACGGATTCTCTCATTGCTGGACATGAATGTTTCCTCGTGATGAACTGTAATCACCTCGGTGATCCTGTGACCTTTCATGTAGGTCATGTCACATTCTTGCTATCTGTATTACAGATAGGTGAAAGGGGCCTTACAGATTAGGTTAGCAAGGCGGTTCCCGGTTCAAACCCTTTCTGTGTGGATTTTGCATGTTCTCACTGCGTCTGCGTGGGTTCTCTCCAGGGAACTTCCTCCCACAGTCCAAAGACATGCAGGGTTATAGATTAATTGGTGAATCTAAATTGCCTGTGAATGTGAATGGTTGTTTGTCTCTATGTGTCAGCCCTGAGATGAGCTGGGGACTTGTCCAGGATGTACCCCCCCTCTCTCGCCCAGTGTCAGCTGGGACAGGCATTACTGATATAGATAAGTAGTTACAGAAAATGAACCGATGGAAGTCTACAGGGACATTAGACTGCGTGCTGTGATTGTAAGCTGGTGAATGTCTGAACATATGACATTTTGTGGTTACATTAGTTCATAACTGAGAGTGTCTTGTTACAGAACTGTAACTCTGGTTTAAACTGTTTCTCGCAGACATTTAGCTGTTTAAAAAAATGGATTTAGGCACTCAGAATGTACTTTGTAGGCAAGAGCGATGTGCGTCACACGCAGGCATCCTTACAGCAGCCTCCTATGCATTATTACATCAGACTGGGATCATAAATTCAGGCTGTCCAATAACAAGTAAATTGAGTTGTTGGAGCTTCCTGAAAGCTCTCCATAAACTTCTTCCTCACAGTAAATGGGTGACATTAGACCCGAGTGTAGAAATGAGAGTCAGCTGAAAACAGATAGCAGGAAAGTGTGATCGTGGGCAGAAATCAACAAACAAACAGAGGTAAACGTATTGTGTATCGAACATTGATTTTACCCATTTTACAGATTTTATTATCATTGACTTTGTTTCATTAGGTTGGCCGAACATAATAGTCATGATTAGATTTCTGTGTATGTGATTTCTTTTTTCCGAGTAGAGATCCCAAAGAGAAATTCCAAGAATTATAGTTTGATGTATGACGTGTTCCTCCTACCGTAAACTGAAACAAAAAAAGCAGCAATTGTTAATCTGTTCACTGACTAATCTATTCCCTGATGACTTTTTACTGGAAACTAAACTGCTATAAAATTGCTCTTCTCTCTCTCTCTCTCTCTCTCTCTCTCTCTCTCTCTCTCTCTCTCTCTCTCTCTCCTCTCTCTCTCTCTCTCTCTCTCTCTCTCTCTCTCTCTCTCTCTCTCTCTCTCTCCTGCACTTAGGTTTTCAGTAAAGACGCTGTTAGAGAAGTACACAGCAGAGCCCATCGATGATTCATCTGAGGAGTTCATCAATTTTGCAGCCATTCTCGAACACATCCTCAGCCACCTGTTTTAAAGGTACCATACCTGGTTTGAGATAGATTGCATGTAAAAAGAAACTCTTAAAACACTGAAAAATAAATCACATGAAAACCAAAGAAAAAGCTGTTTGTTCAGACTTCTTTAAACATAGTGGCGTAAAGGGATAACATTGCTGTAGATGCAACACGTGACAAATAAGTATCTGCTGCATCAGTCTATGTTCAGGGGCTACAAGCTGGGTCAAACACAGTGGGTCTCCTCCATCAGCAGCACCTGCTCCTTGTTTTTGTGAAGTCTCCATTGCCTGAGGAATCCACCCTCTGCTCCCTGAAATACAAATACACTGTTATATATGTTGACAGTTAAGTGCAATACATCTGTGTAGAAAACGCCTCCAACATTCATGTTACACTCTTATTTTTAGGCTCGAGCAGCTGGTTTGATGGCCAGAGGAGTTACTGGGACTACATTCGTCTGGCCTGTGCTAAAGTCCCCAACAGCTGCATCAGCAGCATCGAGAGCATGGAAAACATCAGCACCTCACGAGCCAAGGCAAGTCCTACATTCAGTTACAGCGGTGGGAAAACGCCTATTTTAGAAAAATGGAACATCAAACTCTGAAAACGGACTTTATTCTTCTAGTTTGTGCTTGTTGGCTTCCTGACATGTCGACATGTTTTCGTTGAAGGCCTTCTTTGGATCGGCCTGATTTAAAACACCTGCCCTAGTTAGAATAAATGCCGGTCTGCGTACGGTGAAATAAATAATGGCATCACTGTTATCAGTGGTGTTCCCATTCTTTTTGTAATGATCAAAGCCGGGCAAAAGTAAAACAAAGAAAATCTGTAACTAGAGGAAGAGTTAGAGCTTTTATGAATAGCGGCGGTAAGTCTGAAGCTGTCTGAGCAGACTTCAGTGTGTCCAACAATAATGTCAGTAAACAGCTGCACGCGCTGTACATGAGAGTGCTGCGTCATTCTTCACGTTAAATTACGTTCTCAACGTCTCAGGGGCGAGCCTGGATAAGAGTAGCCCTGATGGAGAAGAGGCTGTCTGAATACATCGCCACTGCTCTGAGGGACAGCAGAACGACCAGGTTAGAGGCCCTGCACACTGGACTATCCTGCTTTACCATCCTACACTCAGTGCCATGTTACCACCAGGCTTGTATTTGTCTCTGTTCTTTAGGAGGTTCTATGCAGAAGGAGCCATCGTGTTAAGAGAGGAGGCCCAGGTTCTCACAGGGATGCTCATAGGTCTTGGAGCTATAGACTTTAGGTGAGGAGACTTTAATACTGTAACATCTCCTGCATCAAACTGATCGTCTTAGATAGGTGTGTGTTTAGCTTTTTGTCTTGTTTCTGCGTTGTTTCTCTTCCATAGTTTTTGCCTGAAAGGGGAGGCCTTGGATGGGAAATCCTCTGCCGTGATTGACTACACACCGTACTTGAAATTCACACAAAGGTATGTTCACTGACTCTGTGTAAAAAAGAATTCCAATGAGCACTTGGTATAACATCTGTTTTATATTCTTCGAGATACCGTGATAATCTTTGATAATAATAATATATTCACAAATCAGTCATCGTGATAATTTATTACTGTGCTACACAAGATAATAGTTGAAATGTTTTTGTCTTTTTCATAGCGGACTTGTCATAGTAAAAAAAAACAAAAAGCGCAGGTGTTACTAATAACATTAACGATGCTGGGCTGCTTCTGCCGTAGCTATGATTACCAGAGTGATGATGATGATCGACAGAGCGTTGACAGCAGCACAAGCGATGACAGCATGCCCGAACACCCTTACATCCCCCTGGTCACTGACGAGGAGAGCTGGAGCACAAAATGTCGCAAGATGGAGCAGAGGTTCAAGATCGTTAACGCTCAGAAGGTGAGCGTCCATTTTGTTTGTGTTTGAACAGGAACCATGTTTCAAGAAATGGTTTGACATTTTGGGACAAAGACTCATTTGTTTTCTTATAATATAAAATATCAAAAACGCAAAACATTAAGAGTCACAGTTGCTGGTGCTATCAAAAAGTGTAAGTTACTCTTATATGTCGAATATGTAAATGTTGAATGTTTTGTGCTTGCTGCATAGGGCTGAGGTAAAGTGGGCAGCCTCTAAACCACAGCATCACTAAATAATTTCTGTAATACGATGAGCATCACAGATGGATCATATTTAATTTGAGCATCCGAGGGTGGATGATTCCTTTCACTCAGTGTGGATGTGCGTTGTCAGGGTTACCTGGAGGAGCTCGTGCGCCTGCGTGAGTCCCAGCTGAAGAACACCGAAACTGAGAACAAAAGGCTAAAAGCTCGGCTGGAGGAGCTACAGAGCCACAGCCTGCAGGAGAAGAAGGACCTGGAGGCCATAGTCCTGGAGCTCCAGGAGCAACTGTGAGTGACAGAGACTGTGTCCAGGCTTCACTCATCATAAGCATTTCAGTTGGTTTAGTTGTTTGTCTGGATTTGATTCATACTTAGTAATGTATTGTATCTTTATGTTTGTCAGGACAAGCTTGATTCCATGTGACTCCAGCCACCTGGCCAAAAACCTTTCAATCCCTTTGGTCAACCAGTGGCCGGCACTTCAGCCATACAACAACCAAGACGGCGTCAAGTTATTCCGCAGGTTTGACTGAGTGTCTGTCCCCTGGCATAGCTTAACTTACAATAGCACTGAGTAATTTAACAGTTTTTCTATGTTTTTGTTTCTTCGTGGCAACAATTGAAAGACGAACAGACGTACACACACTCTGCATTAGATCATCAACAAGCAGTTATAGAAGAGAGTGATTTTGTGATAAGGAAAGATGTAGCCTGCAATATGGCAAATGTTTTTGTTTGATTATCAAATAAATAAATAGTTGCCTGTACATTTTCAGTAGATCCACTAATTAAATAATCGATTGAAGCTTTCAGCAACTTCAAAGGTCTATAATATTTCAGGTGGCATCTCCTGGGTCCATAACACATATACCAAAATGACAAAAATATGCTACACAGTACTATTTTCTTTTGATTTAATAATCCACTTTAACATTAATTTAATACATGGCAATTTTTCAGGCCTGCTTGGGGGCACTCTGCTTGTTTGTTGAACCACTGTATTGTTCAGTCTATCCCTGAACTTCTGTTGACCTGTAGGAGGAGTTTCCCCAGCACAGAGCTGCTGTCAGTGGAGATCAGCCTGGATTCAGACTCCCAGAGGACAGAGGGGAAACAGAACGGAGGAGCCTGGTGCACAGGTGACATTTCACACAGTCACACACTCTACCACAGCGCTGCCATCAGATAATAAGCGTGTAAACATACACGAAATGACATTTCCTCTGTATGTCTATCCCACCCACTCTTCCAGAAAAGGACTACACCCCTTCTATGATGGGCCTGTGTGGGTCCCTGGCCTCCCTCCCAAGCTGCAAGTCTCTGGCTAGCCTCAAGTCCAGCGAGTGCCTGGTTAACATCAGCACAGAGAACAGTCCTGCCCTCTCTCCCAGCTAGGGGGCACCAAAGAAACACTGCCAACCCCTTAACAGACACTGAGACAATTCAACATGAATACAAAAAGACTACTTTTGGTAGGCGGACAAATGCTCTCTTTCGTGGCCCTTGCATCAGTCTCTTTACCTTTACACTCTGAGCCCAGCTCTCTCTCAACTTACACCTTTTAAGCGAAAGAGTAGCCTCTCTGTCTGGGACTGTCCAACAAAGATACAGGAATAGCTGCTGTACTGCCTGGCGGCCTCCTTCAGTTTCACTGTCTTTAATTGTCTTGACATGATTAAGTCTCCTGAAATGCAAACAACTGGTTCAAGTTTGACGTCTCTTACGTCACAAAGCTTGATTTTGTGCACTTACAGTCATGCGTCTGTACCGGTCACATTCATCAAAACTCACTGTAGGGTTGTTCTATATTGTCAAGTTGTCTGTGTCTTATCAGTCCGTCAGTGTATCTTATTCTGCCTCTTGCATAATACTGACAGTGCAGGACGGATGAGCTATTATAAACTTTTAGGGAACAGAAACAATGTTTTGCCATATTATATTACACTATTAGAAGAGAGATAACAAAAGGGAGTCTTATAATGTGCTGAGTTTAAAGTGGCCTGACTGTTTTATGATGAGGATTGTTTATGGATTAACAGATGCAGCTTCATGATATCAGAGTGAATGACAGTTTAGGCCTTCTTCAATCATACAGTAGGTTAGATACAGATTTTAGGTTGTGACATACAAGACCGTCAGGCTTACCAAGGTTTGCAGAGCCATTACAATGTGAACATAAAAAAAAAAAAAAAACAGACATATGTTGCATGCAAATGCAGAATGCATTGTGACTATGCAGAATGAATGTTTTCATTGTCTTTTTCTACAAACCTGGCTTGATATAGTAGTATGAGCAGGAGAGAAATAGTGAATGTGCAACGTGCGTATGTGTGTCATTTAATTTTTCTTTCTTATGATCTGTTATTTTTATATTATAATTCATGTCATTACACACTTACTTCTATCATTTACCTTCATATAAATTGCAATCTCATGCAGTGTTGTTGAGAGTTGGGATATGTTGTGTTATTTAAAATTGCAATAAAACTGCCTTTTTTTGAAACATTAATGGTTGTATATATATATGGAGAGAGAGAGAGAGAGAGAGAGTTTTTTTGCTTGAGAATGGTAGTCAGTCAGTCAGTCCTCGTCTTTGGCGCAGTCTTAAAGTGTAAATAAACCCTCAAGCCATGTTTTTCAGACGGAAACCAATGGTGGTGGTGGCGTTTATGAAATCATGTCCATATTTCGACAGTTTAGTGCAAAATATTTAAATTCTACATGTGCTATAAATATGCATTGCTACCTCCCTCTACAGGTTGAAACATGGCTATTGCCTTTGAATGTCGCTGTTGGTTGATGGTGGCTTTCTTCACCATCCAAACCCCCCACCTCCACTTGTATTCTTGCCACACACAATGACAGTACAAAGAATGGACAGGGCATGAGTGACGTCACCCGCAGGTTCCCGAAGCACCATTTTGAAGCCGAAAATATGCGACGCTGGCCTCCGCCATGTTGGATGTACTGCTTCACGGGCCTCCTAGATCATTTAAATATCAGCAAAGACGTGCTTTTAGCACTTCTGCATTGGCTTCATTTTTCAGCCATGGAGGTTGCCGGATGTTCACACCAAATGGTGGTCAGTCTGTCATTGGCAATGAGGCCACACCCCCTGTAGTAACTGTCCTCTGCTGCATTTTTTAAATTTTCTTTGAAAGAGGGAGTTAGCAGACGTTGCAATAACTCAGCAATAATTGAATGGATTGCCATGAAACTTTGTGCATTAGTGTTAACAAATGTTAGCGTGCTAACACGCTAAACTAAGATGGAAAACCTGCTAATCATGTTATCGTGATGGTGTTAGCCTTTAGCTCAAAGCACCGCTGTGCCTATAAATGCAGCCTCGCAGGGCTGTTAGTGTGATTGAGGACTCTCAGCCTTGCTCATGCACGTATCGTTCATGACTTACTTCTGCATTTGCATTCAGCCGGATCCTTTTTCTGCAAGTCATGTTAATTGCCTTTTGGCCACTCTGAAACTGCTGTGTCAATTTATTACAAACCTGAAAAATGACAGGGCAAAATAAGATTTGCTGACCTCAGCCATTTCATTTACTGTAGATCCAAGAAATGCAACACGTGCTCCTTCCCCCCCCTGCCCAGGCCACTTTTTGTTTTCGTGTCTCCCCTTTGTAGCTTAACTTTGTAAAGCATGACATCGTCTCTCTTCAAATGGGTTTGAAATAGCCACCGTGAGGTCATAGGTTAGGATCATTCATTCATTAACACAGACAAATACACAGAGCTAAACAAACGGCAGCTGATGGTCCTTTGGCAAACGTTGGAAATGCATTATGTAGGAGACACATTCCAGATCGACATACTGTCCAATTAAATGCTTAGCTGTGAAATGAATGGATACCGGATGGTTGTGAAAAGTTGGGTTTTCTAGCTTTGTCTTTGGCTGTTTTGTGAACGTGACATCAATTGTCGGGTGGAGTTGCACTAGATAGATGACCAGGCTGCTGGCCACATGGTTCAGTACTTCACCCCTTTGTGATAAAGCGCATTCACTCCCATCCTGGTGTGCCAGACACACGAACATGTTATCTAAGAATGGGCCGAGGTCTTGTGTACATAAGTGCAGATTTGGGGACAGCTTGGTTTTGAGTGAAGCGACACTGGGGGCCTTAGGGCTGCTCTAAGATCTGTCCCTAAAAGTGCATGCATGTTATCTCCACCCTTTACTCTTGTCCTAACATTGGCACTCCCTTTCACACAGACTCAGGACATTTATCTCCCACAATGCACACTGTCTTACATACGCACCCATACCACCCAAAACCGCAGTCCACCCAGACGGTGCACACACACCCAGCTGGGGTGACCTAATAGTATGATGAAATAATTAGCTTACACATGATTGAATGAAGGTGATGACAAATGTATATTGTAGCTCCAAATTCACATTTATTTTACATGACAGCCAACCATTCTGCAAATAATGCTACAGTGTGAAATGATAGCTCAATTTTCTGACTTCTTAGGCTTCTTAGGATGGTTTCCATTAGTCTCATAAGGCATAATGAAATCTAGTATTCGGTGCACTCTTGAACCTTGCTTTGTACTTTGTGTGATCCATCACAGTGAACATCCAGTCTGCATTCATTTTTGTCAAACCCCATTATTGGTATGAGGTAATGCACTGCAGACTTTTCTAATCAATCTGCTCTTATATTGCATCAACATACATCAACAATGTAACACTAACAAAAATGAATGTGGACTTGATGCTTGCCGGGGATGGATTACACAAATCAATCAAGTTTCACAAGTATGCATAGATATTTTTCATGCTGTACTAAAACTAATAGACCAGTTTATGTATACCAGTGAACGTAGGGAAAATATACACAAAAAAACAACTGGTTCTAAAACCATCTATAACATTTTGAATTCAATTAAACTGAAAAAAAGTAATAACTTTTGCATTTCCTGAAATATCTTGTTTCAATACCAACCTGATACATAGACATGTCCATGCACATAGTGTGCACATACATCCAAAAGTTACAGTGTGACGTGAGATAGTAAGCAGAGGTTAAATGAAAGGTTGAAAACTAATGCAATCGTGGCTCCGGACAAGAAACCGGTTTTGTTCAGGATTCATCAACAGTCAACAGTTAACAATCTCGAAAGACCTGGAGACTGAATCATTGGGGTGCTGTTGCTTTAACTGATACTGTTAAATTTGTGGCTTGTACTGCACTTTTATTATTTTTCTACATTGCTAGGTGTTGTAATATTGCCTGTGTGTCTTGCATATATTTGAATTAACTTGTTCTTAGTTTGTGCCTGCTGACTGACTTGGCCAGGACTCCCTTGAAAAATCAATGGGAGCCTTCTTGGTTAGGGAAATTGATAAATAATCACCTTCCTGGGAATTAACCTGTCTCCTGCATGAACTGTTTGTAGTTGATCAGGGTGGCACGTGGTAAGAAAAGAAAAGTTTGACAAACACTGCTATACTTGAGCTGTAGTTAGTAAACACAATGGTATGGCCCTTTAAAAACATGGGCAACAGGTCTGCACTTAAGAATGCAAGCTACTTTAACGTCAACCATTCATAAAGTTTTAAAAAGTAGTTCATATATTTACAATATCAAGATTTCAGACTTAAAATGGCTGACATTTGGTCATTTCAACACGGATTTAACGGCTAAAAGCAGTTCAACGTGAGATATGAATTGGAGGAGGGGGGGCAGGTTTCATTGTCCAGAAGTTTGACGGATTGATGGCGGATTGACCAATAGGATTCGAGTCAGGGGCTCCACCGGCCAATCAGAAGTGAGCTCCGAAAGCTGGGCCAGCCCCCCTCTCCGTATAATTAAATCCACACCAGCGTGGTGGTGGTGGAAGTGTTTGCAGTCTGCGTTACAACAAGAAGCCGAGGGGGGGAACCTAAACTGTGAGCACCTCGCAACTTCTCTGGGCCAAACAACCAGAACCACCACGGCCCAACCTCGAAAAAAAACCCAAAACAACATGAAAGTACACTTTAATGTTTTCTCAGAAGACGTAGGAGTTGACGTTAAAGTGCCTTTTTGAAACTGGAGCTGCTTCCTTGTTGGACAACCGGGGGTGAAATATCTCAACATCCTCACAAAGAAACTTTGCTCTGGCTAGGCTGCTAACTCGCACACAAGCCCGAGACAGAGACAGAGACAGAGACAGAGAGAGAGAAGACTTTGTCTGAAGCTGTTAGTAACGTCTCATCTCATCGAGCTGAGCTTTTTCTGCTAGCTGCATTTACTTGGAAATGACTCAAGGCTGAGTTTTGTAACGGTTTTGAGTAGTCATCATCACCGGTGGAGGAAGGGCTGCAGCTGGTAACGTTACTCCACCAGCCAGCCAGCCAGCCAGCCAGCCAGCACCACACAGCGCCCCTAGATCTCCACCAGGCAGCACATCCATTGCTTTCTCCCCTCCTCCTCTTCCTCCTCCTCCTCCTGTTTTCCCAGTAAGTTAGGTGCTAAGTAGTCCCAGATTTGTTTGAAGATGTCTGGCCGAAGTGGAGTTGGACAGATCCGGGGAGCTACTTTGGGTCCACAGCCTCTCAAGGCTACTATTCCCTATCAGCTGGCCAGCAAGCCTCGACCCAACCGGAGGGATGGAAAGTCAGGTATGAGCTCAACACCTGCCAGACTGTGTGCATCGCACAGTGGGATGAATGTGTTTTAAACCTAAAGCTGGTGCCATGATAGAAATACGGGTAACGTGAACCACTTAAAACACGGTTTCACAGCAGTTACACCCATCACTAACTTTGGCTGTAAAGTAGTTGCTCATTTATTAGTTTTAAACTTCATATATTTAAAAACTTGATGAAGATCCAGTGGTTAGAAAACATCTGTAGCAGCATCCAGTCATAAGAGCAGTTAAGTCAGAAAGGAAGTCAGTGCAGCATCTCTTCTTTTTCGATATTCATTCATTGTTAAATGATTTATTGTATTGTTTAATATGTGCATTGAGCTGTGGGTGTGTTAAATGGGTGTAAGACATCATACTGTCGCTGAATTTTAAACAATAAAACCGACCTAATTTAAATAATAACAGTAGTATATAGAAATGTAAGTATACAGATCTACAGCCTGGCAGCTATTACTACTATACATCTGTTATAGCTGCCACACATGTTTCTCTTCGTATTGATTGATCTGGAAATACCTTGTTGATAAATTTAATAGCAGAAAGTATAAAAATGCACACTGAAGGTACGCAGGGAGACATCTTTAAATTTCCACCCCTGAACCTGTATAGTGAAACAGGAAATCTTCATGTTCCAGAGGCTTAAAGCAGCTAATGACGCACTTGATCAATGAATTGTTGCCGGTGAATTGTGTCAGTTTTCTAATTAATTGAAGCTCCACATGTTGTTAATGGTGATATGAAGTAGCTTAAAACTTGCCCCCTGTAACTGTAGACTAATGTAACATATTCGTGTATGATTTGTTTAGCTTGGTACTCTATACCAGTAATATTGTGTGTCATTTCTGATATTTAGGTGAAAATAATGATTTACAAAGCTATAACATAGAAAAAGTCTGATGCAAACTAACTAAATAAGAAAAAAAAACAGGATAATTTAATCTGTTGCTGCATGTCAACTAAAAAGTTGTCTGCGTCTGACAGCTGGAAAGGCCCAACCACATCAGCTGAGCTCTGGCATGAGGCGGACAATGTCTCTTGATGCCATCATCGGGCCGTACCTGCAGGGACACTGGCCGAAAGAACCAGAGGGCCAGAGCAGCCTGTCACGCAAGGACAAATCCACCCAGGTCAGCTCAGGATCAAGAATGGTCCCAAAGTGTGAACATGACACTGGTGCATTTGAATCAGAGCTGCAAGCGAAAGGAGTTCATTTATTATTAGCGGAGTTTAGACTACTCTGCACTACTTTTTGTCGGGCCGATGGGTTTCGACTTTTCAGTTTCTGCAGATAAAGAAGTTGCTAGGAGACAGTTTGAGTGTGTGAGGGAGTGTCCAGTGCCTGCATAGCTATTACAGAGTGAGAACCACAGCCATGAGAACAGTCCCCGAAGTCAGCTGATGAGGCCGTTTTGGTTGCACCCATCCTCTCTGCTCTGTGTGTGCAGGCACTCGCCACTGCTCTCTGGTTGCCCACATCCTCCCCTTTCTTTTTTTTGTTTTTCAGTTTCTCCTGCTGTTTCGATCTTCTGTAAGTCTGTGGGTGTGGATGGTGTGATGTGGCTGCAGATCAGCCTTTGAGCATGAAAAGCCGTGCTAAGTGTGCAACGTTTGGTGAAATGTGCGAAGTCCTGATGTAATATGTGACTTGAACATAACAGTTAGATTTCACCATGATTACAAGGCAGCTTCTGGCTTCACAATCTAGGTGTATGCTTGTTTATTAGTCCTATGTAATCTATTTTGAAGTGTACAACTTACACTTGCTTTCTTCCTCCCCAGACACCAGACTCATGGACAGATAAGTCCCAAAACAGGAGAAGTAGCAGCAGCCACAAACGCTCGGCATCATGGGGCAGCGCTGAAAATCTGCGAGAGGTGAATCTCTGTCTGGGTTGCTCAACATTATGCTAAAAAAAAAAAATGAAAAGAAACAGGCTTGCTAAACAGGATGTTTTTTTGAATGTTTGTATGAAAGAGGGCAAGCTCCTGAAAAGGCCTGACTCAATTACTTGGACGGCATTGAGCAACAGTGGAGACCAGATGATCTCATCTGCAGTGAAACTTCCACTTTTTCATCAAAGCTTCACTCCTCGTCACGTCGTTTATGAAAACCGTCAAATAATTTCCAGCTAAATATGCATACAACGCGCCTCTGAGGAGACGTGCTCGTAAAGCGTGTGACATTTGTGAGTTTCCTTTGTGTGTGCGCCGGCTGATTGACTGACAATAACCTCTGTTCATTACAGATCGCCAAACTAAAACAACAGCTGCAGCAGCGCAACAAACCTGCAGTCTCAGGGGGGCATGACAAGGACCGCCAGCGTACCTATCCTCAGGGGAGCTGCAGCTTAGGAACTACTCAGGTACCATAGCGTCATCGCCACATACAAACACAGCACACTGCTTCCTTCGTTTAGGCGTGTTTGTGTACGCTTTTTACAGGCACACTAAACACTAAAGACAGGCGATCATCAGAGGAACATGTCTAGCGCTAGACCAGAGTGTAATGATCCGAGTGAGCTGTGCAAGTGCAGCTCATTGCAGGAAGCGAGTGAAATAAAACGCAGAAGCAACAGGAAGGCCACTACATCATGCTGCTTCTGCTTTTCACAAGGAAATGTGTAGTTCTGCTTTTCGGCGCAGCTGGTCTGCACTAGTGCCACACTCCACTGCGCTGAGGCGGTTTCAGACTCACTGTAGGTGTGGTGACATGATAAACCTGTAAGAAATTATTTGTACCTCAAAGGGATGATATTTTAAGGAGAACTTGCACTTTTCGCGGAGTGCTTCAAGCACACGATGTTTGATATTTAATCCTCTGCAGAAAAACAACTTTATTCATGAAGCGCTGTTCCGCCAAAGAATGTAGCTCACAGTGCTAAACCTGTCGAAAAAGCTGTCATGAGATCCTTTGAAAAAGCAAACATTTGGTCCGCTCAAAGGTACTTCTCAAGAGTGATGCAGCCTAAATTCTTTGTAACTTGTTTTTGTGTCCACAGACTCAGCCAATTCCCATCCCCCTCGCTCCCCTGTCTACACTGGTCCCTCCACTGCGCTGCAGCGTGGAAGGCCTCAATCAGGAGCTGGAAGGCATGTTCATCTGCCAGCCACCACATCTTCAGCACAGGGTAACTGTCTCCCCACCTCCACGCAGCATGCACTTGTGATCAGATTCAGGATTTTTAGAGAAGTAGTATTTAATGTCAGAGTGGCCGATGGTTAAACACCGATGGTGTTTTCTGTCTTATCAGCTCCTTGAGGTTCCAGACGGTCACCGGGCTCCCGTCCCTCCGCAGAGCTGCAGCAGTGGATCTCAGAGTGACCCTGCCACCACACCACTGTCATCATCTTCCTCCTCCAGCTCACCACCCAGCTCTCCTCCCACCTACGTCTCCATCTCCCCACCCAACACCGAAGATGTACCTCTGGATCTGCACCACGGTTAGTTCAAGTGTAATAATATTTGACTGGCGGTCTGAGCAAATCATGTGCCTCCAAAACACAGCTTGAAAAAAATGGACTGACATGGCGATAAAGAGAAGAAAAGCAAAAGTGAACTGTGTGTGTGACAGTCACACCAGCTGCAGCTACTCAGTATCAGAAAACCACCCTGACACAACCTATATTCATAAAACCACATACATATGTGTCACTTACATTTTCACACAGGAATTGAAGTGCTACAGTATAAATGTCAGCTATCATCATGATTAACACTACCACATGATGCTATCGCAACCAAACAGGAGTTAATAGCTCAAAGCTCATATGCAGTCATAGTCCAAAGGTCTGCAGCAGTCCCAGGCTGGATTTTTTTCAAGGCCCGAATATACAAACATCACATGTATCTTTATCCTCATGTCTGTTATGTATTTAAACACAGAGTTGCTGGGAATTGTCCTACTTTAACCCCGTTTAACACCGCTTCCTTCATACAACTACTCCTACATCAGTCAGACACATAATGATCTGGAATAAGATGCTCATTTTCTGAGCTATATTTTCGTCCTCACGTGCCAAAATATCAGATATAATACCAGCTTTGTTTTGCTTATTTTGCTATACTTAAAGGAAACTCCTTTCCTGAGCTTGACAGTCAAAGTTAGAGATTAAAATCTTTAATCACGTTTTCGTGTGCTAATATTTGATTATGAAACTAAGCATTTTACCGCATACGAAAAAAGCATGTTGTAGTAGCAGTTCATGTCGACGACAGACTGCCGCGCTGCAAAGATTCATAATTTGGTGTTGCACAGACTGCATTCACACATTCTTAACAACCAAGAAGGAAACATTTGTTGCTTAGTAAGTGAAAAATCTGAAAGTACTTAGTTATTGTGTCAAGAAGTTAGTTCTTCATACTGGTGACAAAATTCACGTTTTTAATGCTCGAACTTTGATTATATTGACTTACTTTTTTTTTCCTTATTTGTTTTCAGGTGTGATAGACAGTGCAGAGATGTGCCTCCTGTCGCCGTTCTCCTCCCAGAGTGAGGCCGACCTCTCCCTGCCTCTGCCGCTGTCGTCCTCCCCAGGACCCAACAAGAGTTGCTGCTTCCAGAGGGAACCTCCAGAGGGCTGCGAGAAGGTCCGAGTCTGGGAGGAGAGCAGGTAGATTTTGTTATGCATCTGAACCGAACTGACAGTCTGCTTTAAACCACAGCTACAGTAATCATCAGGTTCAAGGAACTATAACGAGAACTTAACTGGTTTTAGCATTGTACTCGTATATAATGTGGTCACACTCACAATGGACAGTTTATTCAAAAAAGCATGCAGCACAGTCGGATATAATCTTTTTTTATCCCATTCATTCTTTGTCCTTAACTAAACCTTTCACCATCCATGACCTGTAAACAGACTTGACTGTCTGAAAGTGGCATTCCCCTCTTAACTGCATGAGTTACCTGTTACCTTATTCAGATGCCTTTCCTAACTGCTGCACCCAAAAATATCTAAAGAGCGCTTTATGTTATGAGCTAAGTTCAGAGTCCGTTTTAATTGAACAAACGTAGTGTATCAGCTCTAAGTAAGTCAGTGTGCGGATGCCCTCTGGTGGTGGGCATCAGTGTGTCTTCATGCAATGACTTTATAAACACAACCAGGCTTTTATTTGACATCCTAGAACAAGTTTGGTGAAGCTTAGACATTTAAAAGCTCCTCTCTTTAAGCCTACCGAACAAACCAACTGTGAGGTGACCATTTTACAAAATGGTTAAGTTAAAAAAAAATAAGAAACCGAACAGAAATGGAGGAAATTAAAGGTATTCAGTTATGTGTTTATGTAAAGTGTGGCTGTTTTTTAAGTTCTCCTTTTTTACCCACTCTGTATATTGTTACATGAAATGAAAAGCCTGGCGTACTAGTGTCTACTTGTATATGCTGAACATGTGTATAGATGTATTTGTTCGATTGACATCCCCTCTCCTTTCTTTCTGTAGCACTCCAGACCAGCTCAAGCCAGCCTTCATCTCCTCCTGCCCAGACCCCAACAAGGTAAACTTCACCCCCCATGGGGGCTCAGCCTTCTGCCCCGTCAGCCTCCTCAAGCCGTTGCTCCCCTCCATGGACCTGTTGTTCCGCAGCCTCTCCGTCTCTCCAGCAGGCAGTTGCTCGAACCAGGGAACGAGCTCCTGCCAGGCAACGTCCTCTGGCAACCGGGCCGCTCCTCCAGAGCCTCCTGCCACCGCTGCTGTGATGGGAGAAAGCTCAGGGGAGGGCCTCGCTTTCTAATCACAGCTGCAAAAAAAAAAAGAGCATAATGCAGATATTCCAGTGGGCTGGCACAGATTTGTTGGTGTCGCTTTATTTTAGGGAAGGACCTCTCCTTTTCTATACAGGTTTAAAATAATCTTATGTTTAAAAAAAAATAATAATTGAAAAAAAAAATTATCTTACTCGTACGCAGTCCAATGGATGTGCTTTATGAGCTACTTGTTTTGGGTTTCCGGGCATTGTGACATTCCTAAATTGAGGCCATTAGTTTGGTTGTGTCATTTAATAATCCAAAGACATTTTTGGCCAAACACGAGGGGGAGAGACTGTGACAGTCTAATCAAGCTCTCACTCATTCTCCTCTTAACTCTGTGTGAGATGGGATTTGTTGGATCACTGACCACCTCACGCGCTGCACATTTTTGTTTCAGTTTCCCCAAAGAAACCACGACATATACTTGTCTGTCTATACTGCTTTTTAAACTCTGACTGCAGCGTGTCATCTCTGGCCAAAATATTAGAAGCCTGGGTCAAGTTTAAAAACTCCTCTCGGATAAGTTTTTTTTTTTTAAGTATTCAAAGATATTTATCTACAATTCACCTTAAAAATGGTTTACATAACTTGACCCTGCACGTGTTGCTGGTGTACAAAGCATGACAAATCAGTTGGGTACTTTTTTTTTTTATTATTTACCTGATTTAACAAAAAAAAAAAAACCCACAATGAAATCACATTTTGATTATTGTCGACTGAAGGGAAGTTTCCAGTTGTTGGACTTGGGTAGCATTAATACCTAAAGGCTTCAGCTCACGCATTCCTGCTTTAAATATTGTACAGACGTTATTTTTGTTGTCATCTTGTTTACTTGCAAAAAAAAGTAACTTGGGCACGTTGATGATTTAAAAAAAAAAAAAAAAAACAACCTGTTATTCCTTGATGTTCTAGATGTGTGCTCAATGGTGTGTTTATAGTTTTGAGGTTTCACAGCCTAGTTGACTACCTAACCAGTTTTAGTGGTGTAGATTTGTCATCCATATTTTTTCTCTCTCTCTCTTTCTGCCAAGCTGACAAGTTGATGTTCAAATAGTTTTATTTCTGGTAGACATGTTTGCACAAATTGAACTGCTACTTTTGAGTCGCAATTCTTATTTTTATATTCACTTTTGTACTTTAAGAGTAGTAATGTGTATTTTCTACATCTTTTTTCAATTACCTGCAACATAAGCTAAAAAAATAAACATAAAACCCTGTTACTTTTAGTTTGTTCCGTCAGTATATTTGAGGCAGGTGTTACACGAGATACTGTATGGGGTGGATTTTTATGCACTTCCAGGAGAGGGTTTTTATATGGAGGAGAAGACGTTTCTTCCATACGTTCGTCCTGGGTTTATTGTCTCTGACAGGAGTTTTGTTTATGTGTGTGCACATGGATAGAAAGTTAACTATTGTTTGACTTCTAGTTTTAGTATCCTGGTGAAATACATGGTGAAACATTGTCTTTTTTTCCCCCCCAAATAAGCCTCAAATTCAATGTTTTCTGACTCTGTGTGGATGCTGTGGATGTGTTTATCTCAGGTTCTGTGTTCAGTCCACATAAATATATGATTCATAACATGTTGTCTTTGTGATTTATTAAACTGGTCTTAAGTCATAACTCTTAATGCTCTGGTCTGAATTTCTGATTGGTCTCATTTGAGGTCAGAAGACACGACAAAGGAAAATAAGTTGCCACCATAGTGCCACATTATTACATGAACATAGTTTGCCATCACTCCTCTCCTCTGTTTTTGGTATTTTAAATAGTTTTTTGCAATAATATGGAGTTACTTTTCTTGTGGTATGTCAGATAGGATATTTGTCTTTGGCACATTTCACAGAAATCTTCAGTTATTTGGAAAGGCAAACAAAACAAAGCGTGGAAAAGGTGAAAGCCATAAAGTCAGCCAGCAGTTAAAATGAAACAAGTTTGTCCTGATGGAGCTGATAGGTCATGACTGTAAATAGTGGCTCAGCACTTCTTATCTCTCCCTCAGACTGATCAGATCAGGACGCATTCTGTCTGCTCCAACAGTTTCCTTGAGAACCGTAACTGCCGCTGCGTCTTTCAGTTATATCACGTGTCTTCATCAGCAGACGACGAGTCATGGAACTATGTCTCAATAACTTGACCACCGATTGCAGCTCAACTAGACTTCTCACACTGTTCACAAGTCGACTTATTGCAACCTGCCGATGACACTCTAAGCTCAGTGGCAACTTCCCTCTGAGTACATCCCATTTGAGGCCTCCTTGATTGTTATGATGAGCATGATGAAGAAGACTGTTTATATACAGTTGCCATTGAACCAGAACATTTAGTGGTCCATTCATGGATGAGACACCTGTGATTTTTGTGGTTAATCACGTTGTTATAGAACAGCATGTTAGGCAATAAATACTGTAACATTGAAACACTTGGACATTGGTCAAATTAAGTACACCTGTAAAGGTTATAGTGCATTTTAGGTGCACTCTGAAATTTCATCCAAAGGCCAAACACTTTGTGAGTAGTGTAATTTGAACAGGTGAGTTAAGTAGAAATACGCCCTCAGTAAAGTTGTCATAAATGGAAATTAGCTACTGAGACCAAAGCTGTTTTTTGTACCATGTAAACATATTTATTTCTGCTGTAAGTTGGACATTTTAACATGGGGACTTAGTTAGATTGATTCGTTCTGTAGCCAGCCTCAAGTGGCCGTTTGAGGAACTGCAGTTTTTGGCACTTCTGCACTGGTTTCACTTCATAGCCACGGAAGTTGCCACTTGTTATATATATATATATATATATATATATATATATATATATATATATATATATATATGTGTGTGTGTGTATATATATATACTCATGAAGAAACACGGATGGATATCAAAGTTCATTGCCAATAGATATTCCTAAGCGTTACACACTGGACCGTTAAAGGAAGTTTTCCTTACCACTGTGCCAGAATGTAATTTAAACGGTTGAGTTATATTGAAATTCACCCTCAGTACAGTTGTCATGAACAAGGAAATTAGCTATTGAGACCAAAACTGTTTTTGTACCAGGCTGTAAACATGTTTATTTCTGCTGTAAAGTTGGACATTTTAACATGGGGGCTTATGGAGATTGACTCATTCTGTAGCCGGGCCTCAAGTGGACGTTTGAAGTTTTTCCTTGCCACTGTTGCCAAGTGCCAATTGTTGGGTCTCTGTAAATAATATTATGAAGAGTACAAAGAGTGTAGACCTGCTCTTTATGGGAAGTGTCATGATATAACTAATGTATACGAGTATAAAAGCACAATGTGGGTTTATGTTTGTATTCCCTGATGACGGCTCCTTATTACCTAAATATATACATACAAAAACATCTTTTTTTGTCAGTGAAGATCTTAGTGAGTAGTTTTCTTTAAGCCGTGCCGCTATGCTCACGACAATCCTCACTGAGTGTACACACACACACACATACCAGCAGTTGTCGTTTCATTGTGGGATTGGCTGACAGTCAGAGGAGGCGGCGTGCGCTTCTCTGTACGTTAAGGCCTGCAGGAACAGCACTAGATCTTCCGCACAGGCGCGCATTTTTTTTTATTTTACCGGCAGATTTTCACAGTTAACGGACCCCATCAGCGGGAGGATTGTCCACCATGCCGTCTATGTTACAGGTCGTCGGTAAACAGCTCAAGAGCCACCCGGCTGTAAGTCCTGATCTCTTTATTTGTCTGAAACGTGAACGACCCGGTGACATTGAAAACGCGGAGGACACGGTGTGGTTATGCGCGCTCCCGTTACCTTAAATTCCCACCTTATATTGATATGTGATGACCTATTATTAACCCTTATTGTCATGAATTCACTATGTGATCCATTAATGCAACATTTGTGGTATTTTACGGTATATTTTTTATTTATTATAGCTCGATGACAGAAATGTGTAATTCCTCGACATTACGCGCATATTTCGGATCATTTGGGCGTTAAAATCACCAAAAATCAACCAAAAAAATCATCATTTTTCTTCCTTATCCTTCCTCTCTCATCAATATATTATAACTATATAACCTTCCTCCTGTTCGGGATCATATTTATGCCTTTAACCTCTAATCTTCGTGCCAGGATTATGCTTTCCCTTTTCTTTGTCAGCATTAAAAATGGAAGCACCTGCCCGGGTGCGGCATTAAATGACAGCCGGTATTGTAATTGGCTTGTTCGGAGGTTAAAATCTCTCTCTCTACATATATATAATCTATAAACTGTGACCGCAGCGTTTCCCGTATAAGAGGTACCCTCACCACGTCCACCATATATGTAGGGCGCTCCAGCACGTAAAGCGGTATATGGTCTCTGCGCTGGCGTGACTAAGGGCCTCAGCAATGCATGGAGACTGGTGGTGTGTGTTTATCCAAGGGCGACGGGGTGACAGTTTGGTTTACGGCAGCCTCCATGTTAATAGATCCCTGCGTGTAAATGTCAACACTAACCAGTGGAAGCTTTCCTCTAGGTGATCTCTTATTGTCATCTTTAGGGGGAAATGTTATGACACAGCATATGACTGCTTTAAATATACTGTATATAAGCTGTCCAACACAGCCTTACAGCAAGAGGTCATAAGGCAAGACCTGAGGGTGATGAGATGATTCACAGGATAGAAATATGATACACCAGATTCTTGGTATCCTCTTTTAGATTTCCCATGTTTTTCTTGTGAATTCCTGAATCATCCCCCCCCCCTCATATAAATTGAGGGGGAGTAGAAACTGTCAAGCCAGAAAGAGCCACAACCACTGGATTCAGCAGATATTCGATGCTGGTTATCTCATATGAAACTTGCATCACGATTAATTGATCTTTGTTTTTTCGCCAGCTTGTCCCACTCTTCATCTTCATCGGTGGCGGGGCAGCCATGAGCATGGTGTACTTGGCTCGGCTGGCGCTGAAAAACCCTGACGTCTCGTAAGTCTCCAAGCGCAAACTGGTTTTCTTGTTGTCAGCGTGACCTTGTTTTTGTCGGCCTCGGCGTGTGTCTTAATATCAAGCTTTACGAGGAGGACGCTGATAACGTTAAAAGACTTTCCTTCTCTGCTTGTCCTCAGATGGGATCGCAAGAACAACCCCGAGCCCTGGAACAAGCTTGAGCCTACTCAGCAGTACAAAGTATGAGCCTTTATGTACAGTCTGCAGCCCTGATGCATGTCGGACATGTATTTCTTTATATGGATCTTTGGTTAGATTTAAAGTCAAAGCATATTTCTGTGGTGTACAAGCCATATCTCCTCTGTTATCTTGCCTCAAAGTCCACGTTGTCTCCCTCGTACTGATTGTGTACGTTTGTTTTGTGTGTGTGTGTATTTCCAGCTTTTCACTATTAACATGGACTACTCCAAGCTGAAGAAGGACAGGCCTGATTTCTAAGTCGACATGTCTTCTCACCTCTCATCACATCGCCGGCGTTGTCGTGTCGTCGGCGTGGCGGGCCTTTGCACTTTCTGCCAAACAACCCATGACGCTGAATGAACGTTAAGAGTGCACCCATTCATTCAGTCAGTTCATTTCCATTTGTGAAGGGGAAAGGGATCATTCACTGTACGAAATAAAGCAGGCAACCACCTGTTTTCCTAATTGATGAATTTTATTTTTGATTGTGTTGTAAATTATTAAAACAATCATAAACTATTCAGTTGTATCTGTATGTTTTATTTTCACAAAAAAGGTCATGTTAAGTGTTTCATAAGCAAAAGAGTGCATGTTTGTTGGTATGGTAATGGTTGAGTTGCTATTTTGAGACCATTAATGTTAAACCAGGGGCATGAAAGGTGTCTGTAATTGGAGTTGGATGTCTGTGTCACCCTAGTTGGATGTCTGTGCGTCACAACTACTAATTTATGAAAGAAACGAACTTGAACTTCCATCCATCCGTCCATTTTCTGTAGCTGCTTATCCTTAACAGGGTCACTGGAGCTGAACCCATCTGACACTGAACGAGAGACAGTGGACAAGTTGCCAGTTCATCTCAGGGACACCAACTGGAACTTATATGTAAATTATATGGTTACACCTGACATTTGGTTTAAACACAAAAGGGCAAAAAACTAGTAATGAAATAGTGTTTGGAAGCTGATGTGGAAACAGTGTGTTAAGACAAGATTATGAATGAATCTACTGTTACACTATAACTATTGTATAAGTAAACACAACATATTCGTCAGACGTCAAAGCTTCACTGGAACTGCATTTGAATATGTCGTTAGCAGGCACCAAGAGACCAGGAACATGTTCAGCCCTCTTTAAGAAATTACAGTGAGCAATGAGCTCGTAACTTTGGGGAAATCCAGTCATTTCCTGTCACGTACTGAAGTTCTGCAGTCTGTGGAGACTAAATCCACCATGGAGAGTAACGCCTAAAAAATGCAGCTGCTTTGATTTTCATGGGCTTATCGTAGTCCACGTCAGTAATGCCACAGCAGGTCACGAGAGACGACGACCACTCACCGATTCAGTTTCTGACACTTTATACAAACTTTGGCCACATTAGGAGAGATCTTAAATATGTTTTCCACTTTGTCAAATCAAATGTTTTCCACACTGTAACACCAGAACACTTCAGACACTTTATTAGGAACATCTTTGAAATACTGACAAGGATCTCAAGTGTTGAGAGTCATCATGTAAATATTTTAGACAACCCAGATGAAAAACATAATGTTGAAACAGATAAAAGCTAAACTTCCAGCCTTCAACCACTGGATTAATATTTAAACTTTTCACTGAGGAAAGTTGTTTTCAAATTGAAACTTTGTTTGTATTTTCTTATATTTATTGATTTATTTATTTTACCTTCTGATCTCATTTTTATATGGTAATTATTCTTCTAATTATATTCTCCACCTCTCAATGTCTAATTTCAACAAGTTTCTGTTATAGTTGTAGCTGCAGCTGTCACTCATTTTAGACCAGCAGAGGGTGCCTTTACATTGAACAACAGGGGGGAAAATATATATGTTATATAATAGAACTATCCTGCAAGGACATGGCGTTACTTTGAGTGAATAAGAGGTGGAGTGTTTATCAAAACCTTTTTATTTTTGGTAGGTTTTAAAGTATAAATACATACACAAAACGTTAAGAGAAATACTTGTGGCTTTCAAAATAAATGTGGATCATTCAATTGTAAAATAAGGATTACACGCTCGCCTTGTTTGCCTTTCACTCTTGTGTTTTCATTGTATTTGCTATTTATTTGTATTTTCTGTACACTCAAGAAGAAACTTTAATCAAAGACAAATAGCTGATATAAATATCTTCTCTCAGAAAACAGTATCATTAAATTAAACTACATATTATTAAATATATTTTCATATCATAAGAAAACACTGACCTCCTTGTCGTTCCTAGATCCATCAGTAGGGGGCAATAGCGCTCTGGTTGGCCGCCCGAGAACTCGTCTTCTCGCGATATTTCACTTGAAAATAACGCGGGACAGTGTGAAGTCAGGATCCGTTGAAACTACATTAGACAGCCTACGGAGGGTAAATAATGATTAATCAGATGAAAACCTGCGTGAAATGACACGGCCCTCGTTTCAGCTTCAGTTTTCTGGAGTCGGCGTTGTTCGGAAAAATCGCCTTTTTATAAAAAGCCGCAGGTAAACGCGGTTTAACTGTTTGACCGTTTGTGAGCTAACAGCAGCTAACCAGCTGATTTACTTAGCTCGGTGTCTAAATGGATCCCACGGAGGACTTGTCTGCTCGGGTCCTGCTCAAACATATTCTCAGCACCGACCCACCCAGGACTCCAATCACCCGCAGGTAACTTACTCCAACAGCAGTCTTGTCTAATATTACTGTAATTATTATCTTTATGAAGTTTAACGAGTCAGACGCTCTCCTCTGTCTGGTTAAGGATGAGGACTTAGTGAACTTTAAGTGGTAGCTTGTGTTAAATGTATGTTTATCCACACTACAAAGTCTATATGTTTACACCTGACACAGGTTTTTCTTGATTTTAAATAGTTAGAAATGAGTCTCAGTGACTTTGTGTGAAGTGCTGAACTAACCGTGACCCGTCTGTGTCTTTTTCTTTAGTGTTGTTGCACCCAGGCGCAGCAGTAGACTGGGTGACAAAGATGCTGGTGCCAAAACGCCACAGGACTTACTGAGGCACAGCCTGAGAAAAAAATTACGGGAGGTGAGGAAGTGGAGCAGACTTAACGCTGATGGTGGGCATGTTGTTGTTGTTGTTGTTGGGTCTCTTAAAGTCTGCATGTCTACTTCCTTTCCAGAGTATAACCAGGAAATCCCTGCCTGCTACTAAAAGGAGGACTGCCTCAGTCGTGCTCAGAAAGTCAAACACGCCTGCCCCGACCTCCATGCTGTTTGATGATGGAGACACGCCGAGGCACATACTCATGAACATCCTGCGGACAGGTACGGGTGTGGGCCTGCTTTTATTCTTGCGTCACGTTGTGGCTGTTTGTCCTTTGAGTCACGCCGTTTGTCGTGCGATTTAGATCCCGTGAGGTCACCTGTGGTTCATGAGAAAGCCGCGTCAGAAGTGACACAGCCGGCTTCAGCCAACTCCAGCTTCAGCAGCAAGCGTTCGAGGTGAGCTGTGTGTGTGTTAACAGGAAGTTCATGTTGGGACGTCCGTCCATCAGTACTTTAAATAACTGCACTAATGTCAGTTCTCATTATGGACTGCACCATAGCACGAACATCCACCTGACTTAGTGTTGGCAACTAGTTAATTATGTTGTGTGTGAATAACATGTTTATATTTGGTTGACTTTCAGTATTGAGATATCAGGGTTGGACTTGCCTGATATAACCATTGGCAACGCAGCGAGTACTGTAAAGGGACTGAGCAGAAAGCGACCACGCCGGAGCCTCAATGTGACAGCCTTTGAACGGCGTCTTAAAGATGGAGATGGTAAGGTTAACGCCACAGCTGGTATACGTTAACGGGTTATCAGTTGTGATTTTGTAAGACCTTAAGATTGCTTGATATACTAAAATTAAAATTCATACATATAAAGTTCCATTAGTGAACACTCATCATTTATATACATACAAACAGATGGATGTTTGTGTTTACAGATATCGCAGAGGAAAATGAGGAATCCGTAGACGACCAGTCATCGCTTTCTTTGTCGAGGTAAATTATATAAAAATGATCATAATAAAGTTGTTTTTTTAAACGCTGACACTTATTTGCAGTGAGTGAATCTCCTTTTGTCGTTTTGTAACACTTAAATTGGTGTTTACAGTGTTAATGAGTCAATTAAAAACTACATGTCCTGTCCTGTCCTGTCCAATCTGTTTTGCAGTTCCACTTCTCTGAGTTTAAAAACGCCTTTTGGGGATGCACGGACTGAGAAAAGAGGCCTGCAGAGAAGAGTTTCCAACCGCCGGAAAAAAATCACAGAGGAAGAATTTGGTGCTGCTGTAGATAAAAGGCAGATGGGAGGTGATTATGATTTAAAATACTCTTAATGTGGGACCTGCCACATTATTACTTTGTCTTAGATGTGTATTCACTAATGTAACAAGATCACTGATTTTTCAGTTATTATTTTGCTTTTTGTGAAGTGTTTGAAAAAAACTAGAACATCTCTCATACAACCTAAGGATGCAATAAAGGAAAAACAAACATAGCGACATGATGTCAAGCAGGTAGAAAGAAGCAGCAGTCCTCAGTGTTGTGACTAATGCTCCTTCTTTCCTTCATGGTTCTCTCTCTCTCTTTCCCGTCACCCAGAAGTGAAAAGCTTTGTGATGGCGGAGCGGGGACTCAGTGACACCACCTACTCCGAGGGCTTCACTTTGGGCCTGAGCAAACTCAGCGAACCAGATATCACGGCTGATATTGTCCACTGTGACACGGCTCTTTATGCCCAACCCGAGGCCATGACCTCCAACTTTTCCATGGTTGGAACTCAAGAAAAACCAACAGTGATGGCATCCCAGCTTCAGAGACAGTTGGAGGTGGAGCAGGAGGAGCTGATGGAAGCGGAGCAGAGCAAGCTGGAAAATGAGAAATCAGCGTATTTGTTTCCAACTGAAGAAGGGCCTGAGAATGAGGAGTGTTTTTCTCAGTCAGAGGAAGATGAGGATGCAGCTGAATCTAAAAAGGAGGAAAGGAAGAGTACAGCTGGTGGTCGACCTGAAGATGCTGCCGCCATGTCAAAATCTGAGGAAGACGAGAGAACAGCTGAATCTCAGACAAGAATAACGGATGAAGAAAATGAGAACGCAATGGGAAAAGAAGAGGAAAGTGCAACTGATTCTCAAGCTGAAGAGGATGCTGCAACCAGGCCTCAGTCTGAGGAAGAGGAAGGAACTGCAGACTCTCAAAATGAAGAAGAAGAAGAAGGTGGAGATGACTCCCAGTCTGAACAGGATGTTGCTGCCAAGTCTGAGGGAGAGGAGGAGGAGGAGGAGGAGGAAGAAGAAGAAGAAGAAGGTGCGGTTGCAGAATATCAAAGTGATCAAGAAGATCCAGCAGAAGGTGGTTTGACTGATTCCCAACCTGAAGATGAGCATGATGATGAGGACGTGGAGGAGGAAGATGATGAGCAGGCATCAGGAGATCTGGAACGTGGTTTGGAACACATCAGTCGAAGGACTCATCTCTCTGAGGGTGGAGTCATGCCTGTTATAAAAGCACGGGGGGATACAGCAGACGCCACAGAGGCAGGTGAGGATGTCAAAAAACATAAAGACTCAGCTATTTTTATTGATAAATCTTTCTAGATTAACTGATTGTCCATAATTTTTTTTATTTATTTATTTCATATACTAAAAATGTCCACTAGAGGTTCTCAGAGTGATGTGAAACAGAAAAAATGGTGGAACCAGCAAATATCTGACATTTTCATCTGGCAACATTCATAATGCTATTTTAACTTATAGGCTGATCATTAAAAGACACTGATTGTGTGTAATGATGATGCTCGTAGGATGGTCTGAGGATAAGTCCAAAGCACACGGTGCTACTGATTCACACAGCGGCCTGGAAATGGGAGGCCTCGAGAGCAGTCAGCCTCACACTGGCATCCCTGACTTGACAGAGGGAGAGCCCGATGCTGATAAAGAGAACTCCTTTCATCCACCTATTGAAGACGGTGAACACCTGAATGACAATCCACCCGAAGACGCTGCTGCTGAGGACCCCGCTGAACAGGAGGAAGAGTGGGAGGAAGAAGATGAAGAGAGTGAAGGTCAGTCTCTTTTAGTGTTTGTTTTTTCATTTTAAAATAAATAAAATTAAAACATGCTGTTTTCTTTTCTAAATATTTCAGAGGTTCCCAGCAAGACTCCAGCATTTGTCCGAGAGAAAAGGAACATGTTTTACTCTGATCCCCTGGCATCACCTTCTGTTCTTAAGAATGCTGCAGCCAGGCAAGTTACATCTCAAACATCTTTCTTCATTTCTTACATTATAAAAACACATATTCAAGGCTGATAAAGTATTGTGTAACTGTGCAGAATATCAGACATCAAATGTTGTTTTAGAACATTCAATTGATTCTGTTTGATTGTTACTGACTGAGTTCTTCTAATATCTTCCACCAGTAATGCAAATGAAGATTTGCCTGCAGCTAAACCTAAGCAGGTGAGAAAGAAGGCAGGGCCGGCTAAACAGGAAGCGGGCCTTCCTAAGAGCTACCTTATGAACGTGTTCAGGCACTTTGCCAAGACGAAGGTGTCTGCAGATGTGTACCCTGTCCTAAAAGAAACGTAAGTAACAATTATTAAGCAACTGGTGTTTTGTCTATGCTAATTTTGTGTTGTTGCACAGTGAGTTACAGTGAATTTTACTACCTGTCCTGTATGCACCTGCTTCATTGTCACGGTCTTCAACAGGATGGATAAATTCTTCGAGCGGGTGGCAGACGACTTGGAGACGTATGCTCATCACGCAAAGAGGAAGACCATAGAGGTCGAAGATGTTGAACTTCTGTTGAAAAGGTGTGTGTGAGCGTGCGTGCAGTTTTAGAACGACATTATTCTCCAGAGATCTGCATATGAATACACAAACTGTAGGTGAGGAAACAAGGTGTTGGCATCAGGAGAGTTCTGGTTTCCGTTTGTAGTCCGAGTAGTACTGATCAGTCACCTCTGAGCGTGCTTTGGTTGCAACAGTTCACGCGGAGAGGAGGAACGCATCGGCCAAAATGCAATCTCTAAACCCATCAGCTATCGTCTGATGCCGATTTAGCTTTTTATTAGATTTTTTGGAAAGTTATCTGCATTCCTATGCAGATATCTGTTTATAGAGATTAGCAGAAATGTGTCTTTCTCGTCATTCTAATGTATTAAATTGCTGATGAGACTGCAGAGTAAGTCTTGGCCCAGATAGCCATTATCTGTTTCATGGATATCCGGTGGCTACACCTGAAACCCAGAAACTTTGGCCAATGCCCCCAGAGGCAAAATCACTGTTGGACAATAGAAATTCAGAGATTGGGACTGCACTAAAGAATTTGTGTGTGACAAGAAACTGACATGAATGTCATGAAAGTTGGTTAACTATATGCAGCACTTGGCTGTTTTGGAGTAAAACACTATTCAATCATAGATTATTTTCAGTTACAACTTACTATTCAGGGTTAATTAATTAATCAACTCCACAATCCTCAAACCTGCGTTCAGGGATATTTTGGTATAAAGCTATAAACACAACAATACACTTCTGAGAGTAAAGAGTCAGGTCTTAGGTCCTAAAACACAAGCACTGGCCTGAAGAATGCTATAAATCTCTGTAAAGCTCAAGAGACCTGCAGAGCCTGTGATAATTCTCTGTGGGCTCGGCTGTATGAACAACCCCTTCAACATTACGCACAAACGTTTGACGCATTAATAGAAAAATATTGATTAGAGCTGCTTTAACAAATCAAGATGAAATGCCTTTTAAAATCACAAGTGCAGCAGTCGCAAATGTTACAATTACATGCTTGTTAAATCCTAAACGGACCTCAGGCATCGATCCACACATGTATGGAGAACAGGCAGAAACACTGCCACGCTAGGGTTATACTGACCTCTAGGTGGCAAGCTTGAGCTCCAAGAAAAGCACAGGTGATTGTGCCATGAGCAGCAATTGTAAGAAAGGAAACTCTAAATTCCAGTATTAAAAGGCAGTAAATCAAATTGGTGAAAGTTAAGGCCATTAAAAAGTATTCAAATGTATTAAAAGCCCTAAAAAGGTATTAAATTTATTGAAATTTAACCTGAGGATTCCTGCATAAGCCCCTGAAATTCTGAAATGTCTGTCTGATATACAGTGTTATGATATTGTCTGATATGCTTACAGTGTTCCTAAAAATTGCTTACACGTGAGTTTTTCTACATTTAATATAGCTGGTGTGTTTTTGCACTCTGCAGGCAGGGTTACGTGAACGACAAGGTGCCGGTGGAAGTGCTTATCGAAAGATATCTTCGCATGGACCAGCGCAAGCTCCTGATCCCCATCGCAACAAGTGGGAACGTTGTTATCCCTAAAAAGAGGAGGTGAACGTTTTTTAATTTTATTTACAGCCACATTTTCTTTTACCTGGTTTCATCTCTTGGACTGCGACATATTTTACTCAGACTGCACTTGATTTGGTGAAACGATGTCTTCATTTAATGTTGTGAATCAGAATATAAAGTCCCCTGTAAATGTGTAAATGTTCTTTACCAAGACTTAACTTGTATGTCATGTCTATTAAGTCTTTCTGTCTTTATTTGTATCACTACACGGTGGGTGAGTGTTGAAATAAAGTTCTGTTTCATATTTCTGTGTGTGATTTGTAGCATTTTAACTGTGTTCTTTGTCAAAGTGTCAGAGTTTACGTTGAAATAACATTCCTTAACACAGGCCAGTTCTCATCTGTATGAGAACGGTGTGGAGAAAATGGTGGTGGTGGTGGATGGTGTTTTTTTCAGCATATTCTTGCTGAGCGATTTGCGAGGGAATCCTTGCAGAGGTTGTACTGCAAATGTATTATGAATAACCTTCATCTCAATCAATCAAATTGGTGCAAACTATTTTATTGACATAAGCAAAGTACTGTAGCAGTATTCATGAAAAAAACCTCACTGTGTTCATACACTTCATTGCAAGAGTGCACCGTCACTACAAAGACGTCAGGCTACGAAACATTTGGAGGTTAAAGATGCATTAAAGACACGTTCAGGGCGAGCTGATGAAACCAGTGATTAATTTTTTATCTGCATTTTAATTAAATTCAACCTTTAACAGTTGATATTTGTTATAATCTTGGCAAGCTGTGTTAATAATCTTGGCACAAGGCATTAGCTCATCCAGTCTGTTGATTAAATTAAGATACATTAGTTTCCAGTGGTGGTAACATTAATCAGTAGTCCCAGCATCCATGTGAATGAACTATAGACATATAGGCTATAACTATATATATATATATTAATTTTCACCCGCTGCTAGACACAGGCAAGCGAGACAAAGTGGCTGGGGTGTGAAGTGACTCCCAGACAGCAGGGGGCGCTCTGTGCGACACTGCCCGGCTCTGTCAGCTCTACAGACAGCTAGCCTGCTAGCAAACAACAACAGAAGATCCCGAACAACTAGCGTTATAATTCAACCTGACACGAAGGTAAGTCAGTCGATGAATGAAACAGAAAGCGGGCACACACGGACCAAAGACTTAAAACCACACGACAGAGACGGCTGTGTGGTGTTTTTAGTCGCATATTTGACGGCCGACCTTTTTGTTTGGCTCAGGTTAGCCGCTACATTAACAGGGCTAGCTGGCTAGCTCGGTCGAGCTAGTTCTCGTGCTATCGCCAGATTGTCTCAGACGGTTTGTTCACTTTAAACAATGTGTTAATTATTTTATCCTGTATGAACACACCGGTCCGTAGCTAAAGTAAACACATAAACTTAAATAAGATAGCATTTATATGTAGCAGGTTATTTACCTGCAGCTGTCACCGCCTACATGCTAGAGGCTCAGGGCAACTTTGAAACACGCTTTAATTAAAATTCAGGTTAAAATCTGTATAAAATGTGTGCGGCTAACAAGTAGATATCAGGAGCAAGATATATACCCAGGGCCTTCGTCATACTTTTCATGTGTGGATGATTTAATGTAGCTTCAGCCTCAGGAGTGCTCATGTTGTTGTTATGGTCTCTTTTATTAACTGTCACTTATAAATGTGTTTCTAAGAAAAGGGGATGAATTAAAGCCGTGTGTACCCGAGGCAGGCTTTTATCTCCTCTGTGTTTGCGCATCGGGACATGAGTCAGGATCACTGGAAACAGACCAAACACACCACAGCAGTGATTTCACTTTAAGTCTTCTATCACTGACGTCTTGTGTAGATTATGCTCATCATATTTAGTCAAGAACTGCCGTGGTAGCAATATGTTGTGTGTATTTGTCCTGCCTGTCCATCCAGGCAGCTCAGGATATGTTTGACTGCATGCAACTAGAAACAACTCTTCCTCCAGCCAAGTCTCCTTGAACCACACTGTGAATGTGTTGGCACTAAAGGATAGGGCAGCGGTACTCATTATGTGTTGTAGCCTGTGAGGCTGTACTTTCTTGCAGCAGCTGCAATTCTGGATTGTCTTTTTTGCAACATTTTTGCCTAATATTGAAAGACAAAGTGCTGAGGCGCTGCAGTTTCGAGGCGGTCTTCAAGTTTTTCCTGAGTCCAAATTTTTTTTAACCTTCCAGGTATCCTGTATATAACTGAGCTGGGCTCACCGTCGGTGTTATGACACGAAGTAACATCCGCCGATGGTTATGATGATGTCTAAAAACAGAGCTGCACGAACCACGGAAGTCTCAAATCAGTTTTTCAGCTCAGCGGTGCATGTGATCAATTTTTGGATCGTGAAACTGAGTCACGAGCACGAGCACTCGCTCTCCTAATGTAACTTTGAGGTTAGATTTATTTGATTTTTTTGTCTTAAGTGCATCTTGTAGAAAAAAATCCAATACCGTTTCAGTTCAGGGTAATTGGACTTCTTCTCAGACTGTAGTATCTGTAGCAGAGGTAGTACACAGAAGAATCTCTGAAATATTTGTTAAAAATATCAATTTAAAAACACATTATACCACCAAAAGATCTCAATATAAATATGTAATTTTTTCGGTATGAGCCTGCTACATGGTCTCGTTCATGCACATCATGTGTACATGCGTCCGTGATTAGTCACAAGCTAAAATGGCGAAAGGAGGCGAAATGAATAGTTGGAAAACTCTGCAACCACTGCAGTCGTGGCTCCGAGCGGGAAATAATCGTTAGAGAAATTCAGATCAGGAGTTTTCCACCCAATTAGCTCAACAACGGTCAACATAAAATCTTCTGATTAAGAACAAACCTGCCTCCTGCGATAAACTGCCTGCAGCTGAACAGGGTCGGCTTGTGCTTCTGTATTTTAGGGCCTGACTGACTGACTGGTTTCATCAGATTCACATTTTGATATCGAGTCACAGTTTTCACAGTGTGTTGGAGCTTTTTGTTGCGCTCTTGTTAAATTACTAACAGTGGGGGGGGTCCAGAAACACTTTATACCATCATAATGAACAGCAATGTCTGTCACACAATGTTGATGCTTTCAATTAAAGCACTCCAGCGTGGATGCATTCACGACAAAGCTCAAATTCCGATAAATGAAGCATTAATAGCACAGCTCCACTGCTGCTCAGATACCCACGAACCCCCCTTTTTAATCTGATGACTGGACTACTTGCTATGTGCTGCAGCCTGCAGGACCGTCTGCCCTCAGAGGTCAGCGTGTCAGGTGTAACTGTTGGTAGCGGTATGAAACAGGTGACTGGAGACATTAGATATGCATTGAAGTCCCTCCCCCCTTTAACCTCCTGTGCCTGGTGAAGTGAGAAGGGTTTTAGCGAGGAAGTACAGGCAGGAGGTGAGGCCTGGGTGCTAATGCTTTTTTGCCCTGTCAAATCCCCTTCAGTGTAATTGTAGGTCTGCACAAAGTCAGGGATGAGAGCGAGGCAAGCTGATCGCTGTAGCAAAATCAATAGTTCATACCTCTCTGAGATTGAGTTTTTAGGAAAGGAGGAGTACCATGACCAAGGGCAGAATATGAAATCACTCCCACAGAGGCCCAACACGCGCTGCGCAATCGATCCCAGGTCCCTGTACCAATTATACTTTTAAGGTTTGTCTCTGGCTTACTGCAGTCCTCAAAGACCAAAGCTTTGGAAATAGACATTGTGTTCACTGACACTTCGACAAGGGTTGCAATTTTTTCATCCCCCTCTTGGATATTGCTGTCTGAAATGCCTCCATTCCTTCAGTCTTTAATTTAGAGCAGAGATTGATTTCTCCCTACTCCCCCCCCCCTCTTTTTTTTTTTACTCGGTCAGGAGAGTGAAATGTGAGTAGGGGGGGGGGGGCATCGTGGTCATAACTGCCACCATTGTACTTTTGTCTTTTGGACTTAACATATGTAATTCTATGTTATTGCGGGCACAAATATCACCAGGATTGTATGAAGTTCAGTCTTGATTTGTATCCACGGGGTTGTTGGTGTTGGAAAAGTCAAAACGCTAACTTTCTCTCAGAGATTGCATTTATTGAAAGGTTCATAGATTGTTTTCCTCTCCTGATCCACCGTCTGCACTGTAAAAACTTCGTCACGTCTTTGTGTTTGCTCAGATTATTAGACAGAGATAATCTGTGTATATAGTTTGTCTGGTGAAAGTTCAGCTGACAACTGCAGGAGTTTATCTGCCTGTGTTTGACCTGTGCTGGTGGTAGTTTTTGTTTTTGGAAACAAGTGACATAGATCAATACTTCTGCCAGAGTTACGTCATTGTAGACTGTTGCAGATCGTAAAAGGAACAGGAAGTTGTACTTTTTAGGATTTCATCCAGGTGTTTTCAGGTGACACGTGTGGTTTTACCACATTAAGCAAACACTCCTGCAGCTGTTTCATCTCGACTGACTGGTTCATCTGTTTACAGTGCAGCCAAACAAACACGGTTTTTAATTAAGAGGTTAGTCAGTGATCATTTTGATTTCATGCTGCAGAAGGACAGCGGTATATCCGGTTATCATAGGCGTTGGAGGTGTGCAGCCTGTTGCTGAATCTCATCATCAAACAGCTCGGGATGCAAAGGGATGGCAACAATTTCAAGAAACTTTCCTCGAGAAGTTAAGATGGTGGTTTTGGAAATATTCCAAATTGGGCTCAAATGTGTGGCTTCATTAATCTTGTCCTCGGGCTCTAAAATGTGGTCCAGGGATGGAGAAATCATCCGTGCATGTGACGGAGGAGTAGCAGATATTCCAGTGTACTTGCATGAAATCTGCTGTAGTTAAGTTCCCCCGTTAAGGGCCAGCCTTCAATTTTGTAATTTCCCGGGTTAATTCCTGTTTATTACCGTTAATTCCTATAGAAAGTTTCCAACTCAGGAAGCAATTTTCAACCTTACTGACAGCTCACTGCTCCACTTTCCCCAAAAATATAGAAAATTGCAGTTGTCTTTGTTTGTAGACTTTTTTTTGATGATTGAGTTTCCTGTGACTTTTTTCACACTTGCAGCAGCAGCAGGAAATGTTTGGTTTGCATCAGCAGCAGTTTCATACAGCTCTGCCACAGCGTTACAGTTAACAGTCTTGTGAGAGTGCACCATGTTCAGGTAGACAATATGAATACAGCGTGGGAATGGCGGACTCCGCCACTACCGTTTAAGCCACAATAGAGAGATCATCGCTGAACATAATTACATTGAATTTAGTAGACTGTAGTAGACTTTTATAGTGGAAAGGGGCTTGATTTTATTATTATTTTTAAAACTCTGAATAATTGTAACTTTGTCTGATGTGTGTTTCATTGTTCATTATTCTACATGTCTTTCTGCATCTGCGAAAAATCTGTGTTTATCTCACATTTCAGTCCATCGGTAGTAAAACTGCAGAGCACAAACTGATAAAACGATGCTGAGGCTGTTTCAATGCAGCGCGCGTCTTCATCGGAGCCCGCCTGTCCACGAATCTGTATTTGATTTCTCTCTCATACCTCTGTTTGATTTTCTTTTGTCTCCATCTAACCACTTTTTGTGGCAATTTATCTCTTTGAATGGTTCCACAGACGGTGGCCCATCTTTCATTCGCCACCTGTTTTTCCATTTGGCTTCTCTATCGCTTTTCTTTTCATTTTCTTTCCCCATACACCTCCCCCCTCTTTTTTTTTTAAATCCTCGTCTCACTCCATCTTACCAGTCGCCACACTTAAAGAATCAAGAAGATTGGTTGGTTCTTCATTTTGTCTTGGAATTGGGCTGAACCAAGCTTCTGACGTGGATTGTTTAGTGTCTAGATTTACTAATTTCACGAGAGGGGTGGATAACAAATAATCCATTGAGATCCACATTAGATTCAATTAAATATCTGGGCTTAAATTAAGTTCACCTGAAGTACACAGGGTTGAGGTTGACGAAAGTCACCAACATATATATGCATCCTAACTTTTGTCACTCAATCTGTAAGTGTGATCTAAGTGGCAACCTCCGTGGCTGTGAAGTGAAGCCTGTGCAAAAAAAAAAAGTGCAGTTCCTCAAACAGCCACTTGAGGCTGGCTGCAGACAAGTTAGTCTCTAGGCTGCCATGTTAAATTCACAGATCACAGCAGCAGTAAACATGTTTACAGCCTGGTACAAAAAACTGTTTTGGTCTGGTTGATTTTCTTTTTTTAATATAACTCACCTGTTAAATTATATCAATGATAAGGTTTATACGTAATTAACAGCGTGGCCGCTCAGATTGAGGTGTTTTATTTTTTCATTGTGAGCGTGTTGTGTTACAGATGTTGGAGCACCTAGGCGCCATCCAGCCCGCCTCAGGTCTGCCGCCGCACTCTGAGCCTCATCAAGTCATGGATACGCCGTCCATATTTATACCATCTATGGTGTGATCACGCTGCAGATTCCAGTTGACTGGCGTATAGTATGAAATAGACCTTTTACGCGGCAGACATTTTGACTTAGCAGCACGCAGCATTCACAAAGTGTAATAATGACAGTAGTCCCCGCATACGAGCATGGACAATACCAGCACCGTGAAACTGAAGCAGCTAAATGACACCTTTCTGTATGCGACATGTCAAAATGTCTTCAGCGAAGAAGACTTTTGTGTCACAGAATGAGACTAAAAAAAGTTTCTCAATCACTCTTCAGTCCCCGTACAATAGACGTGCAATAGGTTTCTTACTTTCTTGTGTCATCACAGTCACACGTTGGTAATTTCGACATCTATAAAATAGGACACATTGCATTGTGGGATTGTTGGCAGAGCGTGGTGTCATGTCATGGAAACACGGACGGGCCGAATACGTTTTGTTTTAAAGGATGCGTGGAGTTAACCGTGGCATTAAACGTTCAGCTCCTCCAGAGCAGCCTAAAGGATGTTAGTTCACATCATTACGTGACTGAAATCTGTTTAAATCTCTTGCAAAGTGTGCCTCACAGCCTCTAAGCCGCACCGCTGTCAACGCCTCGCCTCCATTCAGCGGATTCATCAGGAGCAGAAAGCCGGGGCTCACAGCCGTCACAATTTGTTCCACTGCATTTTGACCCAAATTGAATTTATGGATGAAGACGTTAAAGGCTCTGAGGGAACAGTAGAGATGGATGAAGGTTTAGAAGACCGGTGAGAGAGGGAACAAAAAAAGATTGAACAAGTGGAGGAAAAAAAAAAAAACGTCCACAGATGAATAACATGAGAGCTCAGACAGAAGCTGACTGGGATTATATCAGAGTGCATTCAACCACTGACCTTGCAGCAAAAATGAAAAAGGCTTATGCTTCTGGCATTGTGTCAAGACGGTGTCCAGTGCTGGGTGTAGAAACGGGGGCAGTACAGTACCTGCACACCTTTATCACACAATTAACCGGAGATCCTGACGTGTGTGTCTTCTCGTCTGAGGCAAACTGCTAGTTTTGTTCTCACTGTCCTCATTACCGCTGTCAGCTCGCCTCAAGTGATGGGCATTTTATAATGGTGGGCATTGTGGGTGTGATGTGTTTTCTCCTTCACTGGGCTGGGAATTGTTTCCTGTATGAGTCAGGGAAAAGGACGTCTGTTCATGCTGCTGATATGACTTTAACAATCAAATAGTTTTTACTGCAGACCAGATGTACTGTACTTGCATTTCGAATTCCTCTCTTATATTACCTACATTATTTATTCTGTAGATGTATTTATTGGAAATGTACAAAGTATATGCAGAGGCCCTAAAAGTACAGTCCCTTTTTCCATAATAATTCGTGTTAATAAAAGTAGAAAGTCCAGAAATAATAAGCCTACAGTACAGTAAGTTCAGTAAAAACGTTAGGCATTAGTGATATTAGATACAGATAAGTAAATCTTTCAGAATATATTTAGATTTTTATTCCAAAAAGGGTTGAATAAAGTCTTAAACTAGCTTTTTAAAAACTTTACTCAGACTAGATGAATAGTACATTTGTTGGGGTTCAACACACCGCAATGCTTTGGTGAATATTTACGGCAGAGGGACGATGTGTATACGTGGGAATGACTCAGTCAGTGCAACAGTTGTGTTTTTGGACAACAATAGAGGTGTGTGACACGGAGGAGGAAGCTATATCAGGCAGCTCGTCTCGGTGCTATCGCAAGATTTGTTTACGATAACAGAAATATGGAATCTATCGCAGGTCTTATCTAATAATGTGCGGATTATGAGCTCTCAGTCATGCTACACGGTTTTAATGTCAGGTCTAAACTCTGACTGTATTTCAAAGGCCAACAGCCCGAATAGATCTGCTCACACTCACGTTTCCCTTCATAAATCCATGTGGACATGTACCATTAGATCCAACTGTAGTTTTGTTTTTGTTTTTTTAAATTCAGGATCACACATTAAAACATACAAATACACACCGCTCTCACACATCTTTCTACTACCAACACGCACAGCTCACGTAACCTACTTGCATTTCACGGTTGCGGAATGAAAAATTAATAGCTGTGGCAATAAAATCATAAAACAGAAAATAATTACAGGGGGATACATAATAAAACATGATGATAAAGCCAGATACAGCAGGAGCAGACAAATGGAGGTTTGCAAAAAGACAGCAGTTCAATAATTACATAGGATTAAGATTATGTAAGAGATTTTTTGGCATTCAATCGTTACTGCTGATCAGTTTAAGCTTTTGAAGAGAGCCGGGCTTTCAAGGTTGAATAACCTACAGCATACGAGCGTGATGTTGAAGTTGAGGATTTTGTCTGTGTGTGTGTGTGTTAGAAATCTGCATGATCTTGATCTTGAAGGTAATTTGGGATCCTTGGTTTTTTGCCCAGTGTCTCCAACCCCCACCACCGGCCCTGTGAGGCAGCTTGTTTATTTACAGTTCATTTTTGAGACTTAATTGCCGTTGCAGCGGCTATCGATCGCAGAGCAGGCATGGGCCATCGATCTCCTGCTGTCCCCTAATGGGTCAGGGACAATTCATCTAGCCCCGACACCACAAACCTCTGTAGCAGGCAGTGTGGCCACATGAATAAAATGATATTGAATCTTAACTGGATTAATGAAAGATACGGCGGCTGTGTGTTGCATTACAATCAGCTGTGTGGTTGACTGCCACGTTGTTAGAAGATCGTGTTTCAGGATTTTCAAGGAAAATCAAGGAGATGGGGATTTAAACTCTAGCCTGATCAGTTGATCACACTCACGTTGTCTGTTTTCCAGGGGGCAAACTGCTTCCATCTGGTGTGTACTGATGCAGATGGACGTCAGGACTGAGCACTGACGAGTGGACGTGACGGATTCCTCCTCCTCCTCTTCCTCCTCCTCACCCTCTTGCCCCTGACACCTTCTGTCACGCTGGCAATGTCAAGAGTCCCGAGTCCCCCTCCCCCTGCGGAAATGTCCAGCGGGCCTGTGGCCGAGAGCTGGTGTTACACACAGGTAAAATGAGTGTTCATCGGCCATCCCGGACTCGGTAACACTGTTATTTGTTAACCTCAAAGCACACGAAGCTTTACCCGATGTCTTTTCCATCGCCAGATCAAAGTGGTGAAGTTCTCTTACATGTGGACCATCAACAACTTCAGCTTCTGTCGTGAGGAGATGGGCGAGGTCATCAAGAGCTCCACCTTCTCTTCTGGGGCCAATGACAAGCTGAAATGGTGGGCGCGCAAGAGAGCTGCTCTGGTTCATCGCAATCGGGCGTCCAGTACTCGTAGTCTTAGTGCACTGTGCAGGAAGTGGACTGTTAATCTTTTCCATTTAGGGTCAAACATGTCATATAAACTTTTAAATCTACATTAATTTGGACCTCTTTATCAAGCAAACAGCTTTGACATAACGCCTTACATATCAGTGTTTTAACAGCAGAACCTTATCAATTCTCAATGAGATCTTTAAAAGCACTTATTTACACAGCAAACAAAAACATGAATACAGCTTTATAAATTATTCGTTTGGTCGTGCGTGGCATATCAAAATGATCCGCCTCCATCCCCTTTGCGGGAGATCTTAACTGTTCCTCCACCACCATCAGGTGTTTGCGGGTGAATCCCAAGGGGCTGGATGAGGAGAGCAAAGACTACCTGTCTCTCTACCTGCTGCTGGTCAGCTGTCCGAAGGCCGAGGTGCGCGCCAAGTTCAAGTTCTCCATCCTCAACGCCAAGGGAGAGGAGACCAAAGCCATGGGTGAGATCACGAAAGAGTCGCATCCCGGATGGTTGCATTTTAAAATCACGCCTTTATTTCTTCTTACCTGTTTTGTGTCCCGGCTGCGTGCAGAAAGCCAGAGGGCGTATCGCTTTGTCCAGGGGAAAGACTGGGGCTTTAAGAAGTTCATCCGGAGAGACTTTCTCCTAGATGAGGCCAACGGTCTTCTACCCGACGACAAGCTCACGCTCTTCTGTGAGGTACGCTGATGATTCATCTCGCGTCATAGCTGAAGTGAAACGCACTTTTTCAGTGAACACAAAAAGAGTGTTTCATGTCATTCCTCTCCCTCAGGTGAGTGTGGTGCAGGACTCGGTCAACATATCTGGACAGAACACCATGAACATGGTGAAGGTGCCTGACTGCCGGCTAGCGGATGAGCTGGGAGGCCTGTGGGAGAACTCCCGCTTCACAGACTGCTCCCTGTGTGTGGCCGGCCAGGAGTTTCAGGCCCACAAAGCCATCCTGGCAGGTACAGACATGAATCAGACACACCCCATGCACCGTCTTTGTTCTGTCTGTTTGTTCCTGCAGTTTTAAATGCCTCAGTGTGTGTGTGTGTGTGTGTGTGTGTGTGTGTGTGTGTGTGTGTGTGTGTGTGTGTGTGTGTGTGTGTGTGTGTGTGTGTGTGTGTGTGTGTGTGTGTGTGTGTGTGTGTGTGTGTGTGTGTGTGTGTGTGTGTGTGTGTAGGGGGTGGGGTTATACGTATTTGTATATATATTTATTAGTTTGCCTCTGACTGTCGCTTGATCCCATGATTACTCACACATTAACATTTTTGCTGTTGTCCTGATATCTTTCCGTGTCACTGCTTTCAGCACGCTCCCCTGTATTCAGCGCCATGTTTGAGCATGAGATGGAAGAGAGCAAAAAGGTGAGCCCAAGGTCCCAAAGCTTTTTTTTTTTATTCTTCGAAATGAATTTGTTTTGTTCCATCAGTGGCTCAACTGCTCAGTTTTCCCCTGCTGTGCTGAGGGGTTAAAGTGAGTGAAGGATTGTGTGTTGTCAAACGGCTGCAGCGCGGAGCTGTTTGCCGAAACTGAATGATAGCGCACCTGAAATGAAATTGTCCTGCCTTGGTTGAGGGTCAGGATTCATCCTTCACTGACAAAGCTGCAGAGGCAGAGAATTGCTTTTTTTTTTTTTTTTTCATCTGTGCACATGTGAATGTTCAAAATGAAATTGCAGGAGAAGCTGCCCAGATGATTTTTAAACCAAGGCCATTCAAGAGTTTATGTGGCAAACTTTTAAAATGTTTCACTTGATCTTTGATATTTAAAATGTGGAGCACCTTTTTGTCTGAAAAGCACCTGATAGAATCGAAGGAAAGACACGATTTTAAAGATACAGTAAGTCCTAACACACGCCTTGTTAACACGTTAACTCCTAATGTGTTAAACTCTAGCAGACATAATTCAGAGACACAAGGAGTCCCAGTTTGTTTCCCGAGAGCTGGCAGAACCTGTTTCATTTCTATCATCAGAATTATTGTCACGAAATGTAGTGTTTTGGTGCCAGCACGATACTGAAAGGAAATTAAACACGCAATGTAGGTGAAGAATCTTAAAATAGAAGTTTACAGTAAAAGAATACTCTGCTTTGCTTCGTTTGCTGCAAGATTACAGTACAAATACTTTCTTTACCTCCTGATTTTTGACCCCATATATTGCATATGTTTTGTACATGTATATTTTATTTATTTTATACACACACACACACACACACATTTTGTATAATTTTGTATATTTTAACCCAGAAGCATTCATCAAGTTAACGTTCACCATCACCACATTGTTTAGACTAAAGGTCGGTCATGTTACTTGGTTTCAGCTGCACAATGTCTGGTAGACTCAAATACCCAGAAGGGAGTAGCAAGAAAAAAAGGGGAATCTTAAAAGATAGAAATAATATTAAAATTATATGAAACATCAAACAGCATGAACAGCTGTACATGATACATAATACTTCATATTTATTCACTGTCACACGTGTGTAAATATCAGCATTACAAATCGTTGTTTTTAATGCGTCATGCAAAAAAGGCGGATTCGATAATTGACAGGTGAAAGTGCTTTGATCTAACCTCTTCATCCCTCGCCTCTTTCTGTCAGAACCGCGTGGAGATCAACGACGTGGAGCCGGAGGTTTTCAAAGAGATGATGTGCTTCATCTACACAGACAAGGCTCCCAACCTGGACAAGATGGCTGATGACTTGCTGGCAGCAGCCGACAAGGTAATACAACAGTACATAACAAACAGTACGACGGCTGCATTAACAGACTGTGATGGATTGAGACGACGTTAAGCTTATTCCTGTAATTAAAATATTTAGAATCTTAAAATCTGCAGACTGCAGCATATGTTTCTACAGACATTAATATTCCTGCCTTGGCTGTAATGTGATGAGAGCTGCTTATTATTTAGTAGGCAGCGCACCCTGAGCGTTCAGTTACTCCCACAGGTAAAGGCAATAAGATGCATTAAGGCCTGAGATGATACAAGTGCACAGTATCCACTAAAGCTGAGTCTAGTAAGCCATCAGGATTTCACTCGGAGGATTTCCCGCTGATCTCACTCCTCCCCGACAGCAAATGGAGACTGACTTTGAGACACGGATTGTTTATTTCACACTCTTTTATTTATATCTGGGGAGAAAAAATAAAAAACTGATACGTTACTGGATGGCCTTTGTAAGAGGTGTGACATCACCCACGACAGAGCCAGACTGACGTTTCACTGTCATTTTTAAACGCCGGGATGGTTTTTGTGAGTATCACACGAATACTGATGAAGCACCGATGTTGTGTCTCCCCTCCGTCTTCCAGTACGCCCTGGAACGGCTGAAGGTGATGTGCGAGGACGCGCTGTGCACCAGCCTGTCGGTGGAAAATGCCGCTGAGATCCTCATCCTGGCCGACCTGCACAGCGCCGACCAGCTCAAAACGCAGGCCGTCGACTTCATCAACTAGTGAGTTCACACGCAGACGAGCGCTCGTCCGCACTAATAATCAGGTCTTCGGCACCTTTTTAAAGAATCACACCTCCTGAAGAGTCCACCTGAACATTGTGTCTCGGTTGTTGGGTCTCTTCTGTTACATGTTTTTTTATCTTGCCATTGTTACGGACTAGAACCAGGACTCATCCTCTCACCTCATCTCTCGGTGTTGCACTTACTAATTTAATTTCACATATCCCCCTCATGGAGTGGTCCGTCTGATACGCGTCGAGGCTGTCAGAGGGATCAGGGCAACCTGACTCCTACAAGGTCTGCTGTCACCTCTTCTGTTGACTCAGACGACTGTGGAATAATAACCGAACATGTGGCGGTGTTCAGCTCGCACACATCTCTCTCTGGATTGTTTCCCTTAATCAGCTACACGATTTATTCATATTTCCTGAACTGAAAGAGCTGATGAATCGATTTTTCAACGTTCTGTAGTTATTTTCTCTTGCTTTTCTTTGTCAGTTCAAGAAGAAAAAGAGTTTCTTTGCTTTGTTTTCTGAAAGATTGTTTCAAAGGTCAACATTTTTAGCTTATGGATTTCTGACACCTGCGGCTTGGAGTAGAAATTACTTTATTTTTTAAAGTACAACTGAAATGAAATGGCTTTTTTTTTTTTTTGTCTGCTACGGCGCACATCTGTTCTGTAAATCACTTGTCCCGTAGCTCTCCTTGAGAAAATTTCATTCTACTTTATATTTTTTCTTTCATGATAGTGCAATAATAAGAATACATTTAAAACTCGTGTCAAATAGGTTGGTCTGCCTTTACGTTTGGGAGCATTAGTTTGACATCATAACAGGCATTTCTCACAGTTTTCTGATGTTTTATAGCCTGAACTATTAATTACTAGTGGCCTGAATATAAGATCCATGAATTTGTTTCCTCTGATACAGAAGCTGCAGGTTAAACTGGGCTAACAAAGACTTTTAGAGGTGACCAACTCTAAACAAAGATGCTAGCCTAGCAACATTAAAGATACAAACACTCACTTAACATGTTATGAACAAATACTTGTGTAGTCCCTGACCCTAAAAATATACTCAGGCTACTCCGGTAATTAAAAAATATTGCTGAAACTTAACTTTTTGTGTCTCTATCTCTCTCATCCTGTCTTCCAGCCACGCTGCAGAGGTGATGGAGACAGCCGGTTGGAAGTCCATGGTGGAGTCTCATCCTCACCTGGTGGCCGAGGCTTACCGCTCCCTGGCGTCGGCTCAGTGCCCTTTCCTCGGACCCCCACGCAAGCGCCTCAAACAGTCCTAACAGCCTCACAGCAAGGCGTCTACACTCATGCATACACTCACATGCATACACACACAAAAACACACAGATTGCCCCCTCAAACACAGGGACAACTTTCCCCCTTGCTGTTACCTACTACACTACCTACAGCCTCCCCCGAATCTCCCCCTTCTGCCCCATCCAAACCTGCTGTATTTAGTCTCTTCTAAAGATGGAGGGAAGATGAAGGAGGAGAAGGAGAATGAGGAGGAGATGGAAGAAAGGGGCTGAAGGGCTCATGAAGTGGATGTTTGTCGTTTACAAAGAAACCACAACACCCCTCCCCTTTACTACTCCGGCTTAGCGAGGTCTGACATTGTGCTCTTTTCCGTGTGTGAAGTTAAATCCTTCGACATCCTGTTAGTTCCTACTTTGGAATCCGTTCAGGAGGAAGAACTGGACACAAAAAGAGCCAACCGTCTGGAAATCTGGAGGCTTGAAGGACAAGTGCAGATAAACAAAGTCTTTAACTATTTTATCATAAGGCTTCTTTTTGCTCTGTTCTTTGCATTTGGAGTAGAGCAGTCGGAAAAGCCCCCAAACTAACGGACACGTGGGCCTGTGAGGGACAAGAGGAGAGGAAGAAGAGGAAGAAGTGGGCCTGTTAGTTACAAACTAGAAGCCCCCCTGAGAAAGGCAACCAAGGGCTAGTCTAAAAAAAAAAAAAGCAGATATGGGACAAAATCATCAAAATAATCCCAAAGAAAGTTGGGAAAACATTGCACTAAAGTCACAGGTCACCCCTTGTCAACCCTTACCAGCAGTAAAGTAGAAATACTGTAGGCAAGCACACATTGAAGCAAGCTTCATGGACTAAAGACCCAGCTGGACCACCAAGAACAAATACCCTTTAAGAAGATTTATCAGCAAGTGACAAAAAAACCAACACATGTACTCCGATATAGGACTCTGCTTCATCTGCGTCTGTTTTCATTTTTTAAATAGCCAGGGAAAAAAAAAAAGAGATCAGTATAGAGAGGATACAGAAAATAGCAACGCACAACTGGATGTCATTCTTTGGGGAAATTGTATTTTGTGTGTGGATCTGTCTTTGTCGCCCTTAAGAGAGGAAATAAAATTCTAAGGTGTCAACGGACAAATCAAGCAGGAGGCAACAAGTGGAGGAGGTAAAATGAGTCAAGAAATGATTTGGAAATAACATTAGGATTCAATCAGGCATGTTATCGTTCTTTTATGATGGATTTCCTATTTGTTTTTTTGTTTTGTTTTTTTCCTCAGAACTGTCATTTCTATTTTTTTCATAGGAATTTGTACAGACAATAGTGTTTTTGAAGCTGTGTCAAGAAGCATTTTCAACCATGAAAAATTCAAAAACAAAAAAAAAAGTGGACAGATGTTTTCTTTGCAGGCATGAAGACTGAGGGGGAATGAAATTGAAATGAACACGTTTTAATGTTCAGAATAGACCGAATGTGAAAAAAAAATGCACACCAAGGCAAACCACATGAAATGCATTTGAAGTTCTCATTTGAACCTGGTGGGAAATGGTAACCGATTGAAGGAACCATTGTTGTTTCTTTCCTGTAGATATCGCTGGTTATGAGAAGTGACACTTAGTTGTTGCCATTTTTTGTTCCCAAAAGAATAAACCACGACTATTTTGTATTGAATGCAATGCAACCTTTGTCTGGGTATTTTTGTATGAATTACGTGTTTGTATTGCAGTCGTCATTTTTCAGCTGTCGGCATTAAAACAACACGAGTTTCATTTGGAAGTGACTTCACGGAAACAGATCGCACCTAAAGTGAGTGTTTTTTTTAATGACATTTAATGTCCATGATGACTCAAAGTAAGTTTTAGAAGAGAATAAAACAAACGGATCCAAACTTTGATATTGTTGCATCTTCTATTTAGCTTCACAACAAGTAAGTCCAGGTTCAGTGGCATGAAGCTAATCATGAACAAACCTGGGTGTCTTACTTTAAGCCCGTAAAATATGTTTGTTTTCATCTCTTCAGTCGTTAAATGCTCGATTTAGAGCTGTAGTCTGTTTGTGTCCTAACACAGCATGAACTACACCTTTCTGCAGTGACAGACGATGTAGTGTTCATTTAATAGCGTTGAGGAGCTTCTTCCTGCTCCACAAACAGGAGCTGTATGTTGTCACTGTTCATCAAGTCTCATTTAAATTACACAAGGCGGCTGACTGATGAAAAATTAGAGTAATTACCCAAGTACCGTACTTAAGTCCAATCATACTTTACTCCACTGTGTTTCTGAAGGAATCTTTAATACTGCATTTATTTTACTCAGTAGTTACTTTACAGATTAAAATTTCAGTACAAAATATATGATCGTCTTATAGAATACGACTCATTGGTTTAGATAAAACTATTCAACATAACAAAGAAAATGAAATGAAACCAGCTACAACAGTAAAATGCAGTTTACACATTAATGCATCAGTAATAATAATCCAGTGATATAGTAAAACACTCAAATGAATCACATGTTTTAGCCTTTCGGTATATGTTTTTAATTGTGTTTGTTTTTTATTGGGCGACACAGTAAAGAGTGACACAAGTATGACAAAAGCGTACAAAGTAAATCAGTGCAAAATCAGTGTGTGGATCTATCCTGATATATCTATAGTCTGATAGCTTAAGCATTACGAACAAAAGACATTATAGGATGATGATATATTACGCCTTACAAAGGTCAGAATTCAGATTCAGAAAATTAATCAGAACTATTTTGAGAATCAATATTTTTTTCTTTTAAAAAGGTTAGGTTGATCAGACTAAACACATCATTTGAAGGTTGTGAACTTTCTGTCATTTCATAAAACAAAACAAATATTGTCACATTAATCAATAATGAAAATAATGAGTTGGTTGCAGTCATAATAATGTTTCCATAAAAACAGTCTAATACAACTCTTGTAATCTACAACAAGTAAGATATCGCACTAAAACATAGACTTGGTCAATTGTAGGAGAAAAGCTAAACTTTGGCAATCATTTTAAAAACCTCCACAGTTCATATCACATAGCTGCTCCCAGGGGATTTATTCAAACTTTATTCTCCACTGTCGTCTTTAACCCGTGGGCAGGTTGACTCCTTGATTCTGGTAGCTGTAGTCTGGACAGACTTTTTGGACCAGTCTGTAGTCTGTGCTGTAGAAAGACACGTAGACGCATATGACCTGGAAAGGTTTGGAGCACATCCAGGTGACGTGGCTCTGGGTCTGCTCCTGGGCACACGTCTTGGACGGGTCATAGTTGCACAGAATCACCTTTTTGTTGCGTTCAGTCTTCTCGTAGTCCACCCTACAGTTGAACGTCTTCGAGTCTTTGGGGTTGACTACACTTTGGCGCTCCAGATCAAACTCCACCTCTTTCATAGGCGGGACGAGACTGACGGAGACGTTGCCCACGCCTGTGGAGTTGTGGCGGAAGTAGACTCCAAGAGAGCCGTTCCCGTGATCCACAATTTTGCCCATAATCAGCAAATTCAGTTTGACAGTTTTGATGTTTGAGTAAAAGTCCCCCCAACTGAACGTCCTGGAGAATTTAGATGTTCCATAAACTTTCATGATGGGACGCAGCTTTATCTTTAAGGGCGGGTTTGTGTATGACTGTGACCTCTGTCCTTCGAGTATTTCCAGAAGTCCCTGCTTTGACAGAGGAATAAAAGGACTGATGGGTAGTTTGCTGTTCTGGATCAAACTCCTAGTCTGGGACGCCCAGTTTTTCTGCGAAGAAGGGTCTTGATCTCTGTTGAGTTCAGGCGATTCTCTCTTGGTGAAGGTGAAGCTGCCACGGTGTTGTCCAAGAACCAACTGGAAAGAAAGTCAGGAGAGAGATTTGGACAATGAGTGCAACTGGAACGTGAGAAAATAGGCTAAAGATGTTTAGAGGTTCAACTAATACTCTCTTCAAGTCCCTAAAATATTGATTATATGTTAAACTACTGCTAAAATCACCAGTATGTCATGTAAAATACGTACTGATGTTACACCAGAAACAGATAGTAAGAACGACACATAAATACTGTTACATATAATATTTGAATATCTTGGATTTGGGTATGTAAAACTTCAGAGACATGTTTCTAATTATGTTGAGTGGTTCTGGGTTTTTTTTAAATTAACTTACCAAACAGAAGGTTCCTTTTAGAAGTATCCAAACGAAGCAATGCCTGGCGTACATCTCCATGCTGCATTAATTCCTGTCAGAAGATCCATCCACTCACGGCAGATGTTCATTCAGGCTGGGATAACTTCTGGAAGTCCATGCTGAACAGCTTCATTCACATTAAAGCGCTGAGAGAGAGAGAGAGACGCTCACCTGCACTCACAGCACACACACTGAGAGGCTTTCTCAGATCTCCAGATTTTTAACACTCTGTTTTTGCTGTGTCTGCCCTCTCTCTCTCTCTCTCTCTCTCTCTCACACACACACACACACTCTCTCTCTCTCTTTCATTACCCCTCTCTCTCACCCACCCAATCACACACACACACACACACAGCCTTTTCTTTAAAACAATATCACACTTCCCGCTCTCTTCTCTCTGTCACCAAACAACACGTGCGCTATACATTATGTTCCCACTCATGTATTCATTCAATTAACTCTCACAAAGGAGCATTTATTTTCATTCGTGGTGACAAACTAACTCCAAAACAGTGTGATACTGTCATCTTGTGGCCGCACAGCGAAATGCATCCTCTCCCACGAGAAACTACACTATGGTAAAATTCCCAGATTTTCCTCTCCAGACATTTTTTATTATGGACAGGTCCACAGCACGCAAGATATAAAATATAATATATATGAAACACAGTAAATAAATAGCATCTTTATATTTAAACGACTGTTTCCACATACAAACTCAAGCACCAGTGGCTCAGTCTGGATGAAAGCCTCAGGTCAGGATTGGTCAATGCCACGATAATCCCGTTTTATGAAGCAGACAGCCTTGCACATGTATCTGTACGTGAGATTTCGTATTGTAGCACAGCAGGTTGGCAGCCTGACATTTACACATATTTGGCAGATATTGAAGTATTTCACCCTCCATTTTCCCTCGTGAACACCGAGATACTTGAATTCCCTCGCTTGGGGCAGCAACTCGCACCCAACCTGAAGGGAACTGTTTTCCAGCAGAGCACCGTGGCCTCAGACTCGGGAGGTGCTGACTCTCATCCCGGCTGCAAATCGCCCCACTGAGTGATGAAGGTCACGCTCCGATGACGCCAACAGAACCACATCATCTGCAAACAGCAGACATGCAATGCCTGAGGATCCCAAACCAGATGCCCTCCTCAACCTGGCTGTGCCTTGAGATCTGGCCCAACCTGGATTGGAGACAAGGGACAGCCCACTGAGAATGTATTTGACTTTGTGCCGGGAATATGGACACAGCTCTCACTTTACCAATGGCCCCCGTACCCAAGACTCCCCTCAGTACCCCCCACAGGAACACCCATGGGAGGTAGTAGCTAATATAATAGTTAAATTGTTTTACAGTATATTATTATACAATATTATACATTACAAGATGTTTGTAGTGTCTAAAGAATTGGCTTACTCAGTATATTCAGTTAACTATACAAATAAAACTTCAGCAGCATCATTAAAGTTGAATAACTCAGACTCAGTTATTATTTAACATGACTATCTGTATTATTAATTAGTATGAATACTATGTTCTATTTCTTTGTAATTCCAGTGAAGTCTTTGACGAACAGTAATCCATCTTTTCTCAGCGGCGGAACCAGAGTAAGATGACTTTTCACCCATGTCTTTCTTTCGTTTGACAAGACAGACATGGCAACATAACAATAGATGTGTTAAAAAGAGAGTTGTGCCACATCATAATTAAAGACTCCGACTCATGGCTTATCAACACTTTTGGTATGTGGTAACACATTTTCTCATGGCAGCGGACTGGAAGAACGTCTGCTACATTTTTCCCCCTGCACATTAGGTTTATTAAATGTTCATGATACATCACGATACCAGTGAGATGATCTGATCCTTCTCATGAAATCATTTTGTTTGTTTCCTTGAATTCCTTCACGTTCCTCCTTCGTTGGCTTTTTGGGTCATAGATTTTAGATAGGATTAAGTAGCACCTGGAAAATGTCCTGTTTACCCCAGACTGCCTTTCATGGCTGCAGAAGGAAACAAGTTGCAATTTTTTTTGTGCGTAGTCATAATAATAATAATAAAAGAAGATCTCGTGTCACTTTCAGTGCAGGACAGTGCAAGTCAGTGTGCGACTGCGCTTTACAAATGAACCTTGTTGAGACAGAGTACAGCTGGTACACCTGTACCAAGGGGTGCATAATAAGGATAAGGGCTCGAACCTGATGGTTAAATACACAGGAGTCACTGCACAACGTTACATCTCAGCTGTGTGAAGTGAGAATGGACATTAAAGCTGTGAAGCTGGTTCAGTTGGGTACAAAGGGTAGTGCTAAACTATCAAACTCAAAAGAGATTTGTTTTCATAACTGCTGAATGCTGATGATAACACAAGATACAACCTGACAACAGCAAACAGGATGTAATTATATACCTGTATTTAGTTAATGCCATACATGCCATACCAACACCGCTGATTGAAATTCGAAGAAGATGGCCTTCCAAAAAAGGCACTAGAGATGCTAACAAGAAAGAGGGTAACTAAATATTATTGTGACTTGTCCTCGTTCCGCTAGCTAGTGAGGCGTTAGAGTGTAGGATGAGGATGAGGATCACTATTTTAATATCCCTTCACAATTCCCATTTTCCACGTTGCCAGTGTTATTTTCTGAATACATTGTTGTTCTTGGTTGCTGCTACGGGGCTGGAAAGTACATCCGAAGTGCCAGAGTCGGTCTCACATTCTGCCGCACCTGTACAGATAACACCACAAATACTGTACGTCCAGAAAAAGTCAAAGAGAATGTCTTTAGCCATGTCCCGTCCTTCGACCCTGGAAGGACCACGCGTGACCCCGTCTAACCTAAAATTCTATAACAATCCCTTCTTATTGATCATAAGATCAATACTAACTACTGATATCAATAATTATCAAATTTAGAGCCCACCAGGGGGCACAGCCAGAATCACACAGACTTCAAGAGTATATAAAATCAATTTATTCTAAAAGAAAATCAATAGAAATTATTTCTCAAGCAAACCAGTCAGTTAAGATTAAGTCATACAATCAGTGAGATACCTCCCTCACCCCCATGTCGTGTGAGTTCCACCTTCAGGCGCACAAGGGTAGTGTAAACAAGTATAAACACGTGTGACAAAACGGGTCAATGGCATAATATAGTATAACCACAGCTGGCTGAAATTTGAAGATGGCCTTTCATTACCTTTCATTGTCAAAGATGCTGAAAAAGACAACAGGTAACTAAACACCATTGTAACTTGTTAGAAGTTGATATGTGCATTAGTTCACTATTATTGCTGAATCCCAGTGTCATTACCAATATTCTTTGTGTATTTACTGTTGGTCATTCAGTGGCAAATCCCTGGTTAAAAAAAACGACTTCACACAGACAGTGACCTCACGGACAGACCATTAGATTTGTAAGTATTTTAGTACATCGTACTGCAAGCACACCTGCAAGAGATAGCAAGCAGGCAAAGCAGGCGGAAGTATGGGGAACTGACGTGCTGGAAGCTGAAGTACTCAGATTATTTACATAAAAATAACAATACTACACTGTGAAATTACTTAAGCACAACTAAAAGTCTGCATTCAAGACCTCTCTGAAATAAAGTATGTATTATCATCATTGTAGTTGAAGTACAAAAAGTCTCATTGAGCTAATTTTATATTGTATGTAAAAACGGGCCACAGGACTGAATTTGGCTTTGATATTAACCATTAATCAGTCGTTCACCAAGCCCTGTCAAGAGCCGCTTTGTTTGAGGACACCATTCTCGTATCACAAAATCAAAAGGGACACTCTTTTGCAAGCTGAGTACCACACCACAGGCACTTGGTTGCAAAGCATCCTCTCTCCACTCCTTGGATGTACATACCTACAGATTTTGTTGTAACGCTTTGACAACTGCTCACAACTGTTAGTATGCAGTAAACATATGCAATATGTGTGCGGTGAAGTATTTCGAACAGTGAAAGGTAATTGTCCATTTTCCGATAACAAGGAAGTAGGTTATTGCTTTGGCAGCCACAGGTTTTAGATTTCATTTTTTTTGTTCTGATAACAATTTGATAATCTTCTTTATTGTGTAGACTATGCCAAAATTTGAAAGGAAGCAAGATCCTTTCAGTAATGACCCATTTAAAAAACTGTATAAAGCCTTGCTCTAGCCCTGCATTCTCAAACCGATGAAGAAGGACAGCATCACTAGGTAAATATTTAATACTGTACTCTCCTAGCTTGAAATTTATAAAAATGATAGTAAAGTTATGTTATGTTATGTTTGTTTGTGCTTGTTATGTTTGCTAAGCAGATCTAAATAGCAAGGCAGAATGGCACATCCCATCATGTTGCCTGTGCTACTTTTGGGGATGATAAGTAAGTAGTTTCAATAAATGTATTTTCTTGTATTTATGTATATTATCTCATTGCTGTATGTCAGCTGATGCTTATAAATATATAAGCTTTACTGAATTTGATATATCTAGTTTAATCCATATATTTACGTGTGCATCCTTGCATTTTCTTTACTTTACAGACATGGTGACTCCTCAGGATTCAAGTAAGTTAAAGTCTAAATAAATCATTAGTATTCATTCACATATTCATGTCACATTTACTGTGTCATAGTGTGACTGTTTAGCTTAGAGTAGAAGTCCATTGATTCATGATGATAATTTATGCACAACTGATGATGCTTAATTACACTTACACTTTTATGGCATGATGGTTCAAGACGATAATTTCTGATCCACCTTGTCAGCTGTATGAGGATGTATGTCATGCTGGCTCATTGCAGTAAGCATCTGCAGTGTGGCATTTTAAAGTTATGCAGAGCTGACATTGATATTGCGTATATAAGGTTTAAAGACATTCTCAGCACAGTGCAACAAAATAACAAATTGAGTGGAAGCAAATATCTTAATAATATACAAAACAAACACAAATAAAAAATAAAAAAAAAAGATGGACATGTGGTCCAGGTTAGGAGAACAACACAGGAAAATTGTCATTTCTTGCAGACTAGTCTGGAACAAAGAGCATTTTTTCTTTGCAGAGAGGTCTGAAACTTCAATTTTCATTTTTTGTGACTGTGCATTTTGTTGTTCCTAGGTTCCCTCTACCCAATATCTGGAACCGAAATTCCCCGATCAGATGATGGAGGTTCTCCTGCGATACCCTTGCAACGATCATATGTCTATTTTGGGCGGACGTATTATCAAATTTTTGTATGTAAAACTGTTGTTGCTCAAATACAACAGTCAAATTTCTGTAGATAGAAGAAAAACAGTTGTGTTTTAAGGGCAGAGACAAAGTCAAAGAGGTGGTAGGTGTAGGTGTCAAACACTATAGTCAGCATTCTTTGGTAGAAATTCTAATTGGTTTATACAAACATTTGTTTTCAGGTCAACCAGAATGGACACCTGACATTTGACGGTGTATGGAGAAGTTTCCTTCCTCAAAAGTTTCCATTGCATGGACGAAGAGACATCATCGCTCCATTATGGACAGATCTGGACAACAGAAGAGCTGGTAATGTGTCCTACAACCAATACACCAATGGAAGTGTTCTACAGCAAGCTACACGGGACATAAATAATTATTTTCCACACTTGAACTTCAATGCCGACTGGGTCTTTGTTGCAACATGGTATGAGGTGGCCTACTTTCCAACTTCAGATACAGTAAGTCATCTTGTTCAAACGGTGAAAAAAAATCCAAAGATACACAAATCTCATCTCATGATGTACTGTAAACATTTTTTCTCCACAGAAAACAACAGTCCAAGCAGTGTTGATCTCTGGTGGACAATACTCATTTGTGCTGATGAAGTACGGTGACATAGCCGCCACAGATCGCCAAGTACAGGTCAGAACTGGCAAAGTTATGAATGATCACTCATGAAAGAAGAAAAATGTAAACATGTTTTCAACTTGCTGTGACTAAAACCGGTTGCAGTGATTGCAATATATTGTGTATATGATGCATATTTTGAATTTGCAAAATAATTAAAATCACAAATAAATATACATGAAAACTTTTTTTTATCTCTTTGACATGTTGTGTATTTCCAGGCTGGCTATGACACAATAAACTCCACACACCATTTCACTCTTCCCGGATCATTCACTAGCAATGCTACAGGCATTAACTCCGTTTTTCGCTGGAGTAGCAATGTCAATGAACCAGGTTGCTGGGCTTTCCGAACAGACCATGGACCACATGGCTGTGCTTTCAGTGGTAAGGCCAAATACAGAGGGTGACAGCAAGTGAAACATCATTACGTTATTAATTTATAACTTTACTTTCAGTGGTGAGCGTGTTGACCAACATATCTGCATAAAAAATATCCAGTTTGTTGTCCATTTTGTAATAATATATTAATACTTAATATGATACCATTTCCTTTGCTTTTTTCAAGGTCAATCGGTGCAGCAGGGTGACTCCTTTTGGACCGACAGCACCTGTGCACAGAAGTGCACCTGCACTTCAGAGGGTCTGGAGTGTCACAGTGAACCCTGTTCATTTTCCAAAATCTGTCGGCCAAGTTCCTTTCAGTTCTCCTGCCAGACGGTGCAGAGGCGCACCTGCACCGTGAGCGGTGATCCGCATTACTATACCTTTGACGACACCGTATTTCACTTTCAGGGCACCTGCACTTATGTTCTCTCTGAGCAATGTGGTGGAGGGCTGCCCTACTATAGAGTAGAGGGCAAGAATGAGCACAGAGGCAGCGCTCGAGTTTCCTGGACACGACTGGTCAAAGTGTATGTCTACAATGAAACCATTGAGCTTGTCAAGGGACTTCGTGGCGAGGCCAAGGTTAGCAATAAGGACTAATCCTTCAATTACTGTGATGAACTTTTATTTAGTTCATATTTTTTCAACTATGTCTTTGTTTGCTGGTGTGCTTACAGGTTAATGGAAACTTTGCAGCCACTCCGATCTATCTCAACAATGGAACTGTCCAGGTTTATGAGTCAGGTTTTTCACTGATCGTCAGTACTGACTTTGGCTTGGAAGTATCTTATGACGCATATTTTTTTGTCAGGATCAGTGTTCCCTACACCTACCAGAATGCAACATGTGGCCTGTGTGGAAACTTCAACAATATTCGTGAGGATGACTTCCAAACCCGCCAAGGTGGGGTCGTGAGTTCCAGTGTTGTTTTTGCCAACAGCTGGAAAGCGTCAGGAGATGATGAACCTGGTTGTGACCCGACATGCGGAGATCTGGACTGTGCTGCCTGCACTGGGGATCAGACAGCTTTATACAGTAACGATGCCCACTGTGGTATCCTCCAGAGTAAATCTGGACCTTTCAGTGCTTGCCATCAAGTACTTCCCCCAGAGTCCTTTGTGGAAAGCTGTGTGTTTGATCTGTGTGTAGCAGGAGGGTACCAACCCGTCCTGTGCCAAGCCCTAAATGCGTATGCCAGTCAATGTCAACAGAAAGGTATAGCGCTGCCAAGCTGGAGGAGACAGGGTTTCTGTGGTATGTCTATCAATCAATCAGCATAATTATAAAATATTCTTTGAGTAAAATGTCCATGATGCTGAGGTCAGTGCTGTTTTCCTTTGTCTAGAAATCCCTTGTCCATCCAACAGCCACTTTGAATCCCAAGGCACAGGATGTCCAGCTACCTGTGTCAACCCCAATTCTACCCAGGACTGCCCTCTTCCTGCCCAGGAGAGCTGCATCTGCAATTCAGGCTACCTCCTTAGTGGTGGAGTCTGTGTCCCTCATTCTGACTGTGGCTGCACATTTGATGGTCGCTACTACCGCTCTGGAGAAACTGTAATACCAGACGAGGACTGTAGGAGACGTTGTAGCTGCAGTCATGGCTCCATGACCTGTCACTCTCATGAATGTGACCCACTGGAGTCTTGCAAGGTGGTGGATGGAAAAAGAGGATGCAGACCTAACAACTATGCAACATGCTGGATAAGGGGCCCAGGGTCATATCACACATTTGATGGACTGACATACCAGTATCCTGATGCATGTCGATTGATCCTTGCCAAAGTAATGGGTATGTCAAGTCACGACCACTTTTCAGTGACAATAGAAAAAACACCTAGCAGTGTCCAACAGGGCTTTGACACATTGTTGAAGATTGCAGTAGAGGATTCACTGGTGTCCATTATATCTAGTAGCATCGTACTGGTAAGTGTTAACAAATGTGAGTGAATAAGTTGTGAACAGTTATCTTTCACATGTCTATAACACATACATAATATTTGTGGTCAATGGAGGATTTGACAGTGTCTTGAAATCTAAACTGACCCATAGGTTGACGGTCAGAAGATCAGACTACCATTCAGCTCAGCGTCCGGCCAAATCCAAATCTACCACAGCAGCATTCACAGTATCGTCCTTCGCACTGCCTTTGGTGTAACTGTGGAGACAGATGGGCCTCACATTGTGCATATCACTGCACCTGGTATCTACAATGGCTCACTAGGTGGACTCTGTGGTAATTATAATGGTCACCCAAGTGATGACTTCCGCACACCCAGTGGTATCCTGGTCAACAGCTCTCGGGACTTTGGGGACAGCTGGAGAAATGGCTCCCTTTCTGCAGAGTGTGAAGACAACTCCACAATAACTATTCGTGAGTATTGTGGGGGGATATGACGAGCCAGTGTCAGCTTGTGCACATTTGTGATGGGATTGTCAAGTCTTTTGGGAGGACTGCTGTGATGCTCTGTGAGATTTTGTGAAAGCTCTTACACTCTACCTTAGGGTCTGGAAACAGTTTTGCAAACCATCAATATGTTTGAGCAGCTTGTTGTAATCATACTAAGTAGTCGTAGTTGTAGTATTCTGAGTAATACATAGATACTTTTAAATGGAATATAACAAAAGCACACACAAAACACACAAACATACAGCCAGTATTAAATGTTCCTGTAGCACCAGATAACATTCAGTCGACCTGTTTTCAGGTCAACCTTCACCAGATTAGGGCACACACACACACACCATACACACTCATGGGAAACACGCTCAGAACATCTGACTACTTGATTATAAGGAAGTACAGGATGGTTGGGTCCATTAGATTGATGATTTGACTATGTAACAGTGATGTAAAAATGGTTATAAAAGGTTGTGAAGATGTGAAATAAAGGGTTTTTATTTGCTGCTTAATTCCCCGATATGCTGCCAGCAGTAATTCTATTAATAGTGACAATGGTAGTAGTAGTATTTACATCATCATCAGTGTACATTTATCTAGTTTTGATCCCCCCCTTACTTACAGGTGACAGTGTGGAACAGAGTCACACATACAATATAACAATGGAGAAATGCAACCGGATATGTATTAGCAACTTTCTGTTTTAGATGAAGTTTAATTGGCTTTTCATATTGTTTTAATAATTTTGAATTAATATATTTTTAGGTCAAAACTGCCCCCGAAACAGCCATTATGAACCTTGTGGAAGCCCTTGTCCTTCCACCTGCCCCAGCCTCTCTTTCCCCTTCAACTGTATCGCTGTGTGCAAGGAAGGTTGCTTCTGTGATGATGGTTTTGTCCTCGACGGCAACCGGTGTGTGCTACCAACAGCCTGTGGATGCTACCACCAAGGACGCTATGTACAAGCTGGTGAACAGTTCTGGGATGGTGAGGAATGTCAGAACTTGTGTACATGTAATGGCACCACTGCGGCAGTCCAGTGTATCCGCAGCTCCTGTGGTCCCCATGAGTCCTGCCGTGTGGTACAGGGTCAGTTTGGCTGCCATCCCAACCCTCATGGCATCTGTTCTGCCTCTGGAGACCCCCACTACACTACCTTCGATAAGAGAAGATATGACTTCCAAGGAACTTGCCGCTATGTTCTGGCGAACCCTTGTAATGCCACTGATGGTCACTGGTTTTCAGTGGAAGCTAAAAATGAGCCTTGGTTTGGGTCGCGGTTTTCAGCGACAGAAGAAGTTTTTGTGAATGTGTCGGGCTATCAAGTGCGCATATTGGGACAGAGCCACGGTGTTGTACAGGTGAATTACACATTCATAATTATTGCAACCAATCTTTATTGAATCACTCCACTCCTATTTGTAATACTGTATATTTTGGTTGAAAAATATATATAAAAAGACATATCATTTTGAAAAGTATTAGATACTTGTAACATGAATAAATATAATATTATTAATCCTCCAATGTTGTTTTTCTGATGTTAAAGGTGAATGGAATAACCAAAAATTTACCCATTTATTTGAATGGAGGTAGTCTTTCAATCAAGGCGAAAGGACGTGAAACATTTGTCAGTGCTGACTTTGGCCTGACTGTCACATATGGTGGATGGACAGTGTCCATCTCTGTACCTCCAATTTACAGGTATCTGCCATCTTTGAATGTTCAAATTCTGTAAAGTTTTTATCATATCTGATTCAATCTATCGACATATTTGTGGCTCTGAATGTGTTTAATCATTGTTATCACTACAGTGGAAAAACATGCGGACTTTGTGGAAACTTCAATGGAAATCCAAATGATGACTTCCGCACCCCAACTGGAATGATCGTCACCACTCCAGATGAGTTTGGGAAATCTTGGAAGGTGGAAGGCAACTACACCTGCAGTGATGGGTGTGGGTCCTCCTGCCCACGATGTACCGATGATAAGCCTGCTAGAGCCCAGTGTGCAGTGATTCGAGCAGCTGATGGCCCCTTAAGCTTCTGCCATGAGCAGGTGGACCCAGCACCATTTTTTGATGACTGTGTGTTTGATGTTTGTGTGTCAGGAGATGGTCTATGTCAATCCATTGAAACATATGTCAGAGCCTGTCAATCTGCTAACGTTCGAATCTACCCTTGGAGACAAAACACCCCCTGCAGTGAGTCAACATCTCTTTTTAAAAACTGAAGAGATACTAATACCAGCAATCTACTATCGTTTATTCGATATGCCCTTGAACAACTATCGGCAAATATTTTGGAATGGACTTAACTTATTATAACTGTCTCATAGCCACACTTTCTTTTGTCACTTATTAAGGACTTGACTGTATGGAAAACGAGCATTATGAGCTGTGTGGTACTGACTGTGGCAGTACCTGTGGCAAAAGCAATAAAGTCAGCTGTGGGACTGACTGCTCAGAGGGATGTTTCTGTGACAGAGATTTTTTCAGGAGTGGGACAAAATGTGTCCCTCTGAATGAGTGTGGCTGTCAGCATGACGGTGAATACTATAATGTAAGTCACATCCAAGTTAATACTTTCTATATTTCAATAATCAAATTTCAATAAGAAGCATTTTGATTAAAAACATGTTCTTTTCTCTTTTCCATTCTTCAGGCCGGTGAGTCGTTCTGGACAGACGGTTGCTCTCTGCGATGTGAGTGCCATGGTCCCAATGACCTGCGCTGTGTTGCTGTATCTTGCGCTCCTGCACAAGAGTGCACCATCAGAAATGGCCAACTGGGTTGTTTTGATCCAATGTCTACCTGCACTGTGTGGGGTGACCCACACTACTCCACCTTTGATGGGGAATGGGTTGCTTTCCAGGGTACATGCACTTACATCATCTCTGAGAGTGTGAACCACCACACTGATGAAACTCGCTTTCACATAACAGCCGCCAACCATCATCGAGGCAACAACCGCGTGTCGTTTGTATCAGCTGTGGATATATACCTTTCAAATCAGCCAGAGAGTGTACACATCTGGATTGGACTCAACAAAAGAGTAAAGGTAAACTGTTAATTACTTCATCTTTTACATCTGTCAAAGTTAAACATAAGAAACTAGGAGTACCTCCTCACCTCTTGTCTGTCTCTCTAATCTCTTGTCTCTGCAGGTAAATGGAAGTGAGGTATCTCTTCCCACCACTGCAGGAACCTTAGCTCAGGTGACAGGGCAGGGAGACTACATAAAGGTTGATGCAGGTGATCTGGTAGTCCAGTTTGATATCTGGAGCAATTTAATGGTCAGAATAGGCCAAAACCGTGAAAACAGAGTCAGAGGGATGTGTGGAAACTTCAACAACAACCCTGCAGATGACAAAGTCTTGCCCAATGGAACACTGGCACAAAATGACAATGAATTTGGAAACAGCTGGAAGGCAAACACAAGCAAACCAGGGTAATCACAACAGACAAAATGTATTTGTTACAACCAAATGTGCGATAATGGTACTTGAAGCTGGAGATCCAGAATTATCTTTTCAATGTTTCATCGTTCACCTCTGCAAATATGCACTTCTTGATTTGTTTTTAACATTGTAAAAAAAAAATGGATGAATGAAACACTGCATGTGCACTTGGCAAAATATAGATTTATATATTTTAAATGAAAGTAAACAAAGTTAGTCAGTTAACTGTTATATGTCTAAATCTGAATTTCCTTTCCAGATGTGGATCCACAGATGAGCCCATTGTGACTGACTGTCACTTAATGGAAGAATACTCTGAGCTCTGTAGTGTCATCACCAACACTAGTGGTCCATTCAGTTCCTGTCACCTGCACTCTGACCCCCAGCTATTTTTCACTTCCTGTGTCTACGATCTCTGCCTGTACACTCCGGCTAATGGCATGCTGTGCTCTGCTGTCTCAGCCTATGAGAGAACCTGCTCTGTTTTGGGGCTGAACATCCCGGAGTGGCGCTCAGCTTTGCAATGCGGTATGTGTGCACTGTACTAAGGAACAGCTAAAATAATGAATTAGAATTATTCATTGGACTCTACAAATTGTAGGTTGATTTCTGTTACATGTTCTGTTTCATCGCTCCCTGTCTCATTCTTTCTCCACTATTAATGCAGCTGAGACAGATCCCTGTGAACAGATGAACTGCACAGAGTACGAGTGGTGCGGTGAGAAGGACGGCGTTTATGGCTGCTTCTGTGATGAACATTACCCTCGGCCCAACATCGAGAGCTACGGTACAAGCTCCTCGTGAAATATACTTTTTCTTTTTCTTACACAACAGGCATATTGAGAGCATGTGAATGTTTGTGTGAGTCTGGAGCAAAGAACTGAATGAAATGCTGAGATTTTGGTTAAAATAAATGACAAAAGAATATGTATGTATGTACTGCAATATAAAGCATATTAAATAACAGTTTCTCCTATCTTCATCTCCTTTCCTAGACTCTTACATCACTTGTTCAAACAGTTCAGGCACAATATCCCTGTCGCGCTGTCAGCTGTTTGAAGCTGGCTTCCATCCCAGTGCTCTTCATCTCGTAGACAGCACCTGTAAGGGGACTCTTCAGGACGGACGACTGATCTTCCACTTTAACAATGATGACCAGCTGTGCGGCACAGTTCTCAAGGTACAGTCCACCACCTACAGCGTTATCAGACTGAAGAACACAAATATTCTCCACAGGATAGCTTGCATCTGTAATATACTAATTTCACTTTTTTAAATCATCTTAATCTTGAAGAACAATGGCTCCCACTTGAACTACGAGAACTCCATCCAGGCCGCTGATGGCTTAAAGATTCACCTGGTTTTCAGTTGTGAATACCGTCTGACTCAGGCCGTGTCTATGGATATAGGCATCGACCCAGTGGATAGGTAACGGTCACAAATGCACTTTTTAAAAAAAATCTTTATATGGAGAATGAATGTATTGAAACCAAGCTATCATTAATTCACATATGCCTCTATTGCTAAATCTGCACTTAAGTAAGACTCCATAACTGGGTCAGATTTTCTGCCCTTAACCTTAACGGTTTTTGAAGTTCATATGCTTTATCCAATTGATACATGTCTCCACACACTGTATGTGAATTGCTCTTATGTGTTTCTAATTACTCTTTAATTGAACATTGAACTACATGAGAACAAGAGTTCATGTTGGCATTAATGGCCACTATAAGCATCACAGTACATACTGAAAGTTTTCAAGAGATTTTATGTCGAAAGGTTCCCTACAAGCTTTTTTTCCAACCACTTTCTACATGTTGTATTAATTCAATGAATTCTTCCTCATTGAAGTTTAGTTACATCATGTTGTTGTTGTTTTTTGTAGCCGTAGGAGGAAGAAGCTTCCACCTGGCAGCGGCCACTATCGTTTGAGAATAATCCCATACCATGACGCTAACTTCAGCTCCCCGATGACCGGTCCCACCAACGTAGAAATGGATATAGCGCGGAGGTTGTATGTGGAGGCGCGGGCAGAAGGAGTCGATGAACGGCAGGTCACCATTGTTGTGGACTCTTGCTGGGCCACGCCAGTCAACAATGCCAGCTACCCTATCTACCAGGATCTCATTATGAATAAGTAAAGCGACTGAAACTTCTCACACACACACACGTTGGACCAGATTATTGCCTTTCTCCAGTTGCTTCACCATTTTCTCTCCTAATAGCTACAGCACCTTATCTTTCACTACAATTGTAATGTCTATATATGTAGAATATATCACAGACAAGTTAATATATGCTATATGCTATATATTCTCACTACCTTTTCAGATTAAAAGCTCTCTGTGGGCAGGTTGCATCATTTTTAACAAGAGTTTTATTGTCTTGTATTTATCGAACGACATGTAGATAGACAGGACTGACAGTAGCAGCGCTGCTGCAGCAATGCAACAGCAGTTCAGTGAGGTAGCAATCACACACAGCTAGAGGCAGCCAGAGCAATGTGTAAGACTTAACCTTGTTGCCCTGTAACCTCTTTCACTGTCTCTTATTTCCAGGTGTTCTCATGCAACAAATTATTCCGTCGAGCTGTTTCAGAATGGCATTTCCACCGTGGCCCGATTCTCCTTCAAGATTTTCTCTTTCCCCAATTTCCCGTCCGTCTACCTTCACTGCCAAATCCACCTGTGCCCTTTGACCAACGACTGCGCAGTTGTGTGTATCAATATCCATTCATCCTTTAGAAACACACACACACACATACATAACCTCTGATACTACTGGACCCATCAGGCTAATATATCCTGTGCACATTATGGCTGCATGCTAAGGGAAACCTCATTGCATTGGTTGCAGTGATACACAATTTTTGAAAAACCTAATTAGGGGGTATAAGACATTCCTTTAGGTTTAATATGACATATTTTTTGTTGTGGGATTATTGTGCTGTGTTTTTGTGTATGGAGGAAAGTGTGTTGTGTAACTGTGTCTAACTGTGACTAGACAGACGCGCAGGTATGTGTGAGAAGATAAGAGGGATAAAAATATGTCAGGAAATACTAGAACTACTAGATAAGTTCATGAAATAAAATAAAAAAACAATATAAAGTGGTAAAAAATAAAACATACTTTTTCCCATCTGTGTTTAAAGTAATCTAACCTGCATTTCTCAAGACGGAATACACCTCACATCGTGTTCTTCTAAGCAGAGAACATGATTGCTCAGCTCATCTGTGCCTTGTTTTGTACCTCAAAGTGATTGCTATTTGGAAGTCAGTCAGAATAAAACTCTGTTCTGCTGTACTTCTGCAGGATTGCACAACCAGAAGAAAGAGAAACGTATCCTACTATGACACTGAAATGCTGTCATTTGGACCTCTGGTCACTTTTCCGAACTGATACACGGTAAACATTTCTTTTTATCTTTCCAGAAGAACCGGAATCTTTTAGATGATTTTCAGATCATGGCGTATAAACTGTTTTTCTTTTAACTCTTGCAGACAAAATGATGAAACCTCCTTGATGACCCTGCTTGACATTTTGCTGACTGCAACAACTCTGGGGAACAAATGATACAAATACACCCACCATAATATGAGGACAGTAGCTTGATCATGTCACTTACTTTTCAGCCTAGATTATAGTGGTAATATTTAGAAAGAGCGAGGTTTATGTAAGTTGAATTGATTTCAGTCAAATACTCGGAAATAAACAGCACCTCAGATTAGAGCCCACAGAAGTGCTTCACACGGTTAAAGTAGCAGACACGTCTCAGCATCAGCTGTTCAGAGGGGATTGTGTGACATCAGTTTAGTTGAATCTGGACTGTTTGAAATGAATTGGACCACACAGTGAAGGGGAAAGATGAGGCCAATGAGCGCTCAGCATATGTGGAAACTCCAGACTGTGAGCGACTGCCTCATGGAGCTGACTGAGAGATTTAAAATGCGCAAATCTGCCATCAAAGCAAAAGCATATTTTGCTGTTCACACTGTTTTGTCACCACATAAGACCTTATATTAATAGTTTTGATGTTGTCAGTGTTCATCCACAATGCAGAAAGTAGATTAAAAAACACACACACACTGAATGAGAAGGTGTGTCCAAACTTTGGACTCCTACTGTATGTCACAGAAAGTATACCTCTGCTCTTAAATGTTTATTTATAGTGATTCCTATCGTTAAATCTCTCATAGCTCTCATGTGAGAAGCAATCGTGTGTAATAAAAGGTGAGAGCATCAATAAAGTGTTTTACGCATCAAGTCTGAATCTAATCTGTCGCCGAAAAACGTTGATAGAGAATAGCACATTAAAGTGGAAAAGGATAAATCTTTTCATGTGTTCTTTGGCAGCTGCAAACTGCCAGCGCCTAGTAGTACACGATATAATCTGAGTATGAGGAAAATCTCTAAACCTGTTTATCTGTTTCTTCTAAAAGGTTAGAATTACATTTCCTGAGTGGGTGAGAAAGTGAGAATTTAACGAGCATGTAACTTCCTTGATGACCGTGCATGCCTTTTTGTCTCTGGGGAGAGTTATTATATTTTCATCAAAGGATAGTAACTAGAGCTAATGGAGTTTCATATGTAATCCAGTCAAAAAATACTTAATTTCAGTCAAATAAATGTTAGAAATATAGATATTAAGTGTTCATTGGAGTGTTCGTCCATCCGTCCGTCTTCTTCCGCTTTATCCGGGGCGTGTCGCCGGGGCAGCAGCTTCAGCAGGGAGACCCAGACTAACCTAAAACGTGAGACAAATACATAGTCTACAAACACGGTATTCAGTGAAATAAAGCCCTGTGTGATTCTTCCTCTTTCTTTATATCTGTTGTCTCAAACAGCTAAACAGCTAAAATGTGGGTGAGTTGTTCCTCACCTTCCATTTCATTGTGTAAGATGAGTAGTAGTAATTGCCTGAGTACAATGACATTGTTAATGAAATGTCCACCAAGAAAAGAGTACAGAGTAAACGGGACCGACTCAGGTTTTGGTTTACGGTTTTTCTTTTATGGTGCTTTATGATTTGTTATCTTTCGAACATGATCTCCCTTTTTAAACCTGTATCAGATTTTTTTTTCTACTTTTGGACAACACAAAAATCTTTTAAACACTGACATATAGAGGCTTTATAAAAACTGATGTGGTAAACATGTTTTCATGGATTAAGCATATACAGTAACGTTCTTTTAGGCAACATGATCCAATATTTACTCTCCATTAACTCTGTGTTTGTGTTTTTGGTCTCCATTAAATCATAAAGGAAAGATTCTGTTCTTTAGCTACAAATGCACCACCATGGTCACCAGCGACCTGGTAAATCGTAGTCCTTTCGACAAAGCTGATGACAGTGACCCAACAAAGTTGTGCACAACAAGCTGAAAGACACACAAATGTCTGATACAGCAGAGGGGAACTGCCAAGTTGGTGATGATAGAGAGAAGCTGCTGACCTTTAAGTACAGAAAGAAACTGTAAAGATTCAATATTCAAAGCATACAGCCACTGTGGTCAAAACGTCAAAACGGTTAGGGTTAGGGTTAGGGGTTAAATTATGAAATTATTTAGTGGTTAAATATGAACCTTTCTTCTTAAAATTTGATTTTAATGAATAAATATTTCAAATATTCAAATATTTATGTGATTGAAAGATAATAGATCTGACTTACCACATTACATTACTATACTAACTATACTCACTGTTCACTTCCCAAGTTTTATAACTGTGACTACCAGTAACTAACTAAAGTCTGTGTCAATGTGCTTTGGACTGACAAACTCAATACACATATTTATTCTTATTTTACGGGAACTTAAAAATGCTACACATGCTTCTTTTTTGCATTTACAAACTTATCATGTTGGCACACAAATATTTCTCTTTCATAGACTCCATCTGGACTGTTCAGGCACTATGCCCGTGTCACACTGTCAGCTGTTTGACGATGACATGTCTGTACATGTCTGTAGACATGTACACTACTGATTCAACTCTGAGCTGTCATCAGAAGACGATATCACATGACGTAGTGCTTCAAGGAAAAGATTGTATTCTTTGTCTGTATTTCCTTATCTTATCTGGCAGGCCTCAACATCCACATATTCAGAGGCAGGAAACAAAAAGATGATCCATTACACTGGGGCGCATGCAGAAATATTGAAACTTTATTTATATAACAACCTTTCGAAACTACAAAGTGCAAAGCTTTACGACGAAACAAATCACAGTTAGATCAAAAACAATTAGTTACAAAATGTATAACCAAAACTATCTAGATACTACAAATGGTGAGTGAGTCCTTCATCCAGCAAGTGGTATAATAATCAAATAATATTATTAATAACATGATTAATGATTAATAATAATCAAATAATAAAATCTAATAATTCTTTGTGGTATTTAAATGAGTTATTGAGTCCTGCTAAATGGAGGCATATATTTGTTAATAAATTTGTAATTTTAACTCTGCACTGACTTCCTTATTTTCCTTCCTTATTATCGTAAGGCCATCTTCTACTTTGCAGTTTCTTTGTTTCCATCGAACGTCTCGTCTTACGTTCTAAGCTAAGGTTTCATTTTGGCATACGTCTACATATTTAAAAGATTTATCATCAGTAAATGAACTGTTTTTGTTTAGGCGCAGCTGTGACTTCAGTTTCTAATGAAAAACAAATAACAATTAAAGCGGCGAAACTTGTTCTCCCGTTCTGCTGATAATACAGTCAGTTGGGACATTGACACTTTTTTTAAATAAAAAAAAAAAGTAATTCATTTTTCAATGTTCAACTAGATAACACAAATATGGGTGACATCTTCTTACATCCTCTTAAATATCTGATTCCTAACAAACGAGCTAGTAGTAAAAAATGCTTTTACAACTTTTTTTTTTTTAGAAAATTACTAGATATTTTTCTTCAAAAGGGATATTCGCTCTCTGTGAAAGCAGAAGTTAGTTCATGCTTCTCTAAAACGATCAATATAACTTTGTGATATAACTGTCAGTAAATAACCCTCTGTGTTCTAAGTACTAAATCCATTGGTAGACTATCACGCCTCCTCATTGTCTCTGAACGTGTCTGATAATCTCCATTATTCTAAATTCACAAAGGAATGTTTAGTTCGCTTGAAAACCTATAACTGGTCAAACAACAGATTAATGGGACAGTGCCAGCTGGTACTGGATATATAAGCCTGTTGCAGCCCTGCAGTTTCCCCATCAATGAGAGACACAACAAACAATAGACGCACATATGAGCAGGTAATTAATTTATTTTGTAAAACTGAAACATTACTTTCTTTTTTCCCCTTTTTTTTCATCATTTAATCATCATGATTGTATTTTCTAAACAAATGTCGAGGTGATTGTTTTCAATTGGATAAAATAACTTTCTTTAGATGACATTGTCTAAATTGTTTTTTTTTATTACCTCAAGCATATCTATAGGTAATGTTCACAGTCGCGTTTGTTATAAGTTGTATGTTTTATTTTTTGGTCGTTTGTGTTTTGTTTTTTTGTTTTTTTCTCTGAAGTTTCTCTGATATTTGTTTTATTTGGCCAACAGGTTTAAATTTTGAGATTTGAAGAATGGCAAATCAATTGATTTTGCCTGTGCTGCTCTTGGGGATGATAAGTAAGTATTTAATTTTATTTAATTCTATTTTATTTATATAGTCATACAAGACTAGTAATACCAAATTTTACAACTAGATGTTACCCATGTGGAACATAATGAGTGGATGTTGGGGAGGTCCACCATGAGGGTTTGCTTTACTGTAGCCAACAGCTGATTTTTTTTATATACGTAAAAAGAAATTTCATATAAGTTTGAAAGAGGATGCTTGGTTGCAGCGGGTTGCACCTGTAACCAGACCAAACAGTGATGTCGTGCTGTACTGACACAGCGTAAAAGGCAGCAAAAACACGCTTTTCAGGTGGTCACAAACTGACTTTTTATCCAGTGATGTCAGCCTTGTCAGATTTGTGTCCAGTATTCATAGTTTTGTTTTCATAGGTACAGTGATTTCACAGTCCACTCCTCAGGTGACTTCAGGTAAGTTGAACATTACATATCATCTTTTGTTACAACAAATACTATTCTTCTTTTTCTGTTAGGAATGGGTTCTTTGAATAGACGTTAGCTGCAACTCATATCAGTATCACACTTAACATGCCAGTTAAACGTCATTTAAAAATCAACAGCTAAAAAGGTCATGGACATTGGGGATGTACATCATACAGTTGACTGTTGGTTGTTGAATATTTTTCATACTCCAAGAGTGACCCGCCAGATTGAAAGAGGATGTTTCATCTCTCCTTCTGGTTGCACCTGATTAGTGATCCAAAAACCACCTGTAACCTACACCCAACAGTGACTTCATGGTGCACTGACACACTGTAGTGGAGCCAAAAAAAGATCATCAGATGACTGACTTTTTATTCATTTAGATTTATATCCAATATTTATGGCTTATATATTTATACAAGGCTTTTTATTTGATGTATCAGATTGGAAGCCAATATTTATGGTTTTGTTTTCATAGTTATGGGGACTCATCAGGAAACTTCTCAGGTGACTCCTCAGGTGACTCATCAGGAAACTTCTCAGGTGACTCATCAGGAAACTTCTCAGGTGACTCATCAGGAAACTTCTCAGGTGACTCCTGAGGAAACTTCTCAGATGACTCCTCGGGAGACTCCTCAGGAAACTCCTTGGGTCACTCCTGAGGAAACTTCTCAGATGACTCCTGAGGAAACTTCTCAAGTGACACCTCAGGAAACCCCTCAGGTGACTCCTCGGGTGACTTCGGGTAAGTCGAAGATATACTCTTGGGTTTAAATTGTTTTCACACTTTTAACATGCCAGAGTTACAGCTAATACCACTATTGAATGCTTGTGTGTTTGTTGGCAGGAATGAGTAGCTTTAAACAGAAGATGTTTGATGGTTGATCTAAAGCCAAAGACCTGACCAGTAGTACCAACTTTTACCACCAGGTGTTAGCCAGTAGTTGGCTGTTTTTTTCATGCTTAACTAACCTAAGTAACTTTATACAAGTTTGAAAGAGGACGTTTCATCTCCTCTTCGCACAAAGATGTACGTTTCCTTGTTTGCACAGTACCTAATTGTAATGCAGTTGGTTCAAATGTTTTCAAATACATCTGTGCTTTTCCTGCTATGACATATGTCAAAATGTCTGTTATGAAATAGGTAGATTATGGTCAGTCAGTATGTTGTTGGTGTGGTGGTATGGTGTTACAATAGAGAAATGTTACATTTTAAACACTGTGCAACAAACTTTGCCTATAGACCAACATGTTCATTTTTGGTAATTTGTTGTTCTTTCTAGGACCACTTTACCCAATTGCTGGAATGATAAGCTCTCAATCAGATGATGGAAGTTCTCCTCAAATTCCCCTTCAACGACCTTTTCTTTACTTCGGACAGCCGTATAATCAGATCTATGTATGTAAAATAATCTTTGTAAAATGCATACCTTTTGAAGGACTTTATTTTGTAGAGGAATGCAAATTTCTATTTCAGATACTACAGAGCATCTGAACCGTATTATATGTTTCCAGGTGAACCATAATGGACACCTGACCTTTAACCAGCCATGGTCTAGTTTCACGCCTCAAAGGTTTCCATTGCATGCATCCAGAGATATTATTGCTCCACTCTGGACAGATTTGGACAACAGAGGAAATGGTCGGATCTACTATAACCAATACACCAGTGGACCTGTTCTCCAACAAGCTACACAAGATATTAATACATACTTCCCATGGTCAAATTTCAATGCCAACTGGGTCTTTGTTGCAACATGGTATGAGGTGGGCTACTATTCATATTCAAGAACGGTAAGTCATCTTGCCCTAGAGGGAAATGCTTGTAAAATGTGTATGTACGTGTGTGTGTTAGTGTACTATGAAAATCACAACTCAATCACAACTTTTTTCAGCGAACAACAGTGCAAGCTGTCTTGATCTCTGGTGGCCAGTACTCATTTATGCTGATGAACTATGGGATGATAGCATTCACAGCTCGCAATGTGCAGGTTAGAGGCATTAAAATTGTATTCACTATATTGCATACATGCTTTTCATTTGCCTTAGTTTGCAAATCTGAATGCAGTAATGTAAACACAACAGAGATGAAATTCATTCTATGTGCGACTATATTTCCAGGCTGGATATGACACAGTGGAGTCTTCACACCATTTCATGATTCCTGGATCATTCTCTAACGATGCAACCGGCAGTAACTCAAATTTCTGCCTGAGCAGCAATGTCAATGTAGCTGGTCGCTGGGCTTTCCGAACAGACCATGGATCAAGAGGCTGCATTTTCAATGGTAAGGCCAGAATCAGAGGGTGGTAATCATAATCATACATGACCAAAACTTTGTGAAGTCTGGTGATGTGCTTGTTGTTGAATTCATTTAATTCATAATTTTATTTATATTTATGCTTCTAACAGCTGATTATACTGTGTACTGAAACCGATATTACATTACAATACTGTGCATGTCATTCTCCTCCCTATTTCTTGTCCCTAATAATAATGTAATAGTGTTTACATGTTGATGTTTATTTAAGGAACTTTTCATTTTCTTCAAAGGTCAACCAGTGCAGCGGGGTGACTCCTTTTGGAGCGACAGCACCTGTGCACAGAAGTGCACCTGCACTTCAGCAGGTCTGCAGTGTCGCAGTGAACCCTGTTCATTTTCCAAAATCTGTCGGCCAAGTTCCTTTCAGTTCTCCTGCCAGACGGTGCAGAGAAGTACCTGCACGATAAGTGGCGATCCGCATTACTATACCTTTGATGGCACCGTATTTCACTTTCAGGGCACCTGCACTTATGTTCTCTCTGAGCAATGTGGTGGAGGGCTGCCCTACTATAGAGTAGAGGGCAAGAATGAGCACAGAGGCAGCGCTCGAGTTTCCTGGACACGACTGGTCAAAGTGTATGTCTACAATGAAACCATTGAGCTTGTCAAGGGGCGTCGTGGCGAGGCCAAGGTTAGCTAATCTAATACTAATAACTAATCCTTCAATTACTGTAATGAACTTTTATTTAGTTCATATTTTTTCAACTATGTCTTTGTTTGCTGGTGTGCTTACAGGTTAATGGAAACTTTGCAGCCACTCCGATCTATCTCAACAATGGCACTGTCCAGGTTTATGAGTCAGGTTTTTCTGTGATCGTCAGTACTGACTTTGGCTTGGAAGTATCTTATGACGCATATTCTCATGTCAGGATCAGTGTTCCCTACACCTACCAGAATGCAACATGTGGCCTGTGTGGAAATTTCAACAATATTCCTGGGGATGACTTCCAAACCCGCCAAGGTGGCGTTGTGGGCTCCGATGTTGTTTTTGCCAACAGCTGGAAAGCGTCAGGAGATGATGAACCTGGTTGTGAGGTCCGATGTGGAGGTCTGGGCTGTGCTGCCTGCACTGGGGATCAGACAGCTTTATACAGTAACGATGCCCACTGTGGTATCCTCCAGAGTGAATCTGGACCTTTCAGTGCTTGCCATCAACGACTTCCCCCAGAGGCCTTTGTGGAAAGCTGTGTGTTTGATCTGTGTGTAGCAGGAGGGTACCAACCCGTCCTGTGCCAAGCCCTAAATGCGTATGCCAGTCAGTGTCAACAGAAAGGTATAGCGCTGCCAAGCTGGAGGAGACAGGGTTTCTGTGGTATGTCTATCAATCAATCAGCATAATTATAAAATATTCTTTGAGTAAAATGTCCATGATGCTGAGGTCAGTGCTGTTTTCCTTTGTCTAGAAATCCCTTGTCCATCCAACAGCCACTTTGAATCCCAAGGCACAGGATGTCCAGCTACCTGTGTCAACCCCAATTCTACCCAGGACTGCCCTCTTCCTGCACAGGAGAGCTGCATCTGCAATTCAGGCTACCTCCTTAGTGGTGGAGTCTGTGTCCCTCATTCTGACTGTGGCTGCACATTTGATGGTCGCTACTACCGCTCTGGAGAAACTGTAATACCAGACGAGGACTGTAGGAGACGTTGTAGCTGCAGTCATGGCTCCATGACCTGTCGCTCTTATGGATGTGACCCATTAGAGTCTTGCAAGGTGGTGGATGGAAAAAGAGGATGCAGACCTAACAGCTATGCAACATGCTGGATAAGGGGCCCAGGGTCATATCACACATTTGATGGACTGACATACCAGTATCCTGATGCATGTCGATTGATCCTTGCCAGAGTGATGGGATTGTCTAGTCAACCGCACTTTATATTGACAGCAGAAAAAGTACCCAGAGGCCGGCAGGGTTTTTCCAGGGTGCTAAAGTTTGAGGCAGAGGGAACTCAAGTCTCCATTGAGATGACTAGTAGCAACAAGGTTCAGGTAAATAACTGAAATATATTCTGAGAGCAGATGTGACATAAATAAATAGTGTTGACATCAGGTTTTACTAAAAAGTATTACATAGTTTGACATGTTTTCTTCAAGAGTAAAAAAAAAAAAGCTGTGATGAAAACTGAAAATGTCACCCAGAAAATCTAAAAAAAAGCCCTTTATAACCCTTTAGGTTGACGGTCAACAGATCAAATTACCATTCAGCTCAGCGTCCGACCGAATCCAAATCTACCACAGCAGCATTCACAGTATCATCCTTCGCACTGCCTTTGGTGTAACTGTACAAACAGTTTGGCCTCACTATGTGCATGTCACTGCACCTGGTATCTACAATGGCTCACTAGGTGGACTCTGTGGTAATTACAATGGTCACCCACATGATGACTTCCGCACACCCAATGGCATCCTGGTCAACAGCTCACAGGTCTTTGGGGACAGTTGGCGAGATGGCTCCCTTGCGGCACACTGTTCAGACCATGTAAATCAGAATTCTACAACCAATTATAATTCAAGTGAGCACTGTGGTATTCTTGGTTCAAGACATGGGCCATTTGCCCAGTGTTGGACCACCGTGGACCCACGGCAGCACACTGATTCATGTGTGGACATCATTGGGACCTCTAGAGATCCAGCATCAGCTCGATGTGAGGTCCTAAGAGATTATGCACTAATGTGTCAACAGAGGGGAGTTGCTCTAGGACACTGGAGGAATGCAACTGGCTGTGGTAAGCACTTTTTGATGTCGACGTCTATGGTATAAATTAGTTTGATGAAGTTTTGCTGAATCAATTTCTTTGTGTTTCTCTAGAACAAAACTGCCCTCCAAACAGCCATTATGAACTTTGTGGAAGCTCTTGCCCTTCCGCCTGCCCCAGCCTCTCTTTCCCCTTCACCTGTGACACTGTGTGCCAGGATGGGTGTCAGTGTGATGATGGTTTTGTCCTCAATGGCAACCAGTGTGTGCCACCAACAGCCTGTGGATGCTATCACCAAGGACAGTCTCGTCGAGGGGGTGAACAGTTCTGGGATGGTGAGGAATGTCAGAACTTGTGTACATGTAATGGCACCACTGCGACAGTCGACTGTATCCGCAGCTCCTGTGGTCCCCAGGAGTCCTGCCGTGTGGTACAGGGTCAGTTTGGCTGTCATCCCAACCCGCGTGGCACCTGTTCTGCCTCTGGTGACCCCCACTACCTCACCTTTGATAGAAAGGCCTATGACTTTCAGGGAACTTGCCGCTATGTTCTGGCAACCCTTTGTAATGCCACTGATAATCTCCACCAGTTTTCAGTGGAAGCTAAGAATGAGCCTTGGCGTGGTTTGTCAGTTTCAATCACAGCTGAGGTTTTCGTGAACGTGTGGGGCTATCGAGTCCGTATGTCAAGGAACAGCCATGGGATGGTAGAGGTAAGTTGAACTATTTCCGAACCATTAGTGATATTCTTTGTCTCAAGTAAAGATAGAGTTTTAGAAAACACAATATGGTGGGATAAAAACTGTTTCTCCACCAAAGAGTCAAATTTGGTTTATTTTCAAGAGAGTACATATCTTCCTTCTTAAAGTTTATTTATCAGCCAACATATTGGATTTGCAAAGCTCTTACATATCAATGTTACTTTCATTAAGTTTGTTTTTCCAATGTTATAGGTAAACGGACTAACTAAAAATGTACCAATTCTTTTGAATGGTGGCCGTGTGTCTATCTATGCAAGTGGATCTCGCATATTTGTCAGTGCTGATTTTGGCCTGAATGTCATGTACGATGGATCAAGCACAGTGTCTGTCTCCGTGCCTTCAGATTACAGGTGAACTGAAAACCTGCTTACCCCTCTTTGATTAGTTTTATGAGCCTTGGGCTAAAGAGCGGTTATTGGTTATTGTCTTTTTTCTATCTTGTTGTTCTTATTATGTTTTGTCAAGTCTGATTGTGAATGTTTGATCTCAGTAATGACAATGAATAATGAATTGTTATCACTACAGTGGAAAAACATGCGGACTTTGTGGAAACTTCAATGGAAATCCAAATGATGACTTCCACACCCCAACTGGAATTATTGTCACCACTCCAGATGAATTTGGGACATCTTGGAAGGTGGCAGGCAACTACACCTGCAGTGATGGGTGTGGGTCCTCCTGCCCACGATGTACCAATGTTCTGCCTGCTAGAGCCCAATGTGCAGTGATTCAAGCAGCTGATGGCCCCTTAAGCCTCTGCCATGAGCAGGTGGACCCAGCACCATATTTTAATGACTGTGTGTTTGATGTTTGTGTGTCGGGAAACCATGGCCAAGAACTCCTGTGCAGGGCCATTCAGGCATATGTCAGTGCCTGTCAATCTGCTAATGTTCGGCTGTACCCGTGGAGACAGAACACCCCCTGCAGTAAGTCAACCAGTCAATGTGCTGTTTGTCTACTATCAAAAGCAGCATAAGAAACTGGAGGCAAAACACAAAAAGTCTCCCTCTAACATCATTTCTTTCCTCACATTTTAAGGACTCGATTGTCCAGCCAACAGCCATTATGAGCTTTGTGGTACGGACTGTGGCCATACCTGTGCCAGCAGCACTGATGCCACATGTGAGCAGGTTTGCTCTGAGGGATGTTTCTGTGACGAAGGTTTCGCCAAGAGTGGGACAACTTGTGTCCCTGTGGAAACCTGTGGCTGCCAATATGATGGCTTTTACTATCATGTAAGTTAAATGCCTGTGAATGAATGAATTAATAATATAACCATAAATTATGCTTGAACAATAGATCTGGCAGTTTCTCTTAGGACAATCTAACCATTTTGGTCAAAGTGTCTTTATGAATCTCAATTTCCTTCTTGATCTGCCTGCTTGTGTGTGTGTTCTTTCCATCTTCTTTAAACACTCATCCTTATTCTTCATCCTCAGTTATTCACAGGGCTGATACATGTAAACAAATAATCACTTACACTCACATGTCTTTCGATTGTGAGAGCACCCAGAGACATTCAAACTCCATGCAGAAAGGTCCCATTCCCAGCCACAAACTCAACACTAACAGAGAGGTCGTGGGCCTGGAACCTAGGACCTTCTTGCTGTGAGGCCACGGAGCACATCATCTAAAGTTATAAGCTATTTCACTATAGGACCAAAACGACACTTTAATAGTGTGCTGGTTTATCACCAGATTACTTAAAAATGCAAAAACTGTTCGTGACATTAAGGGATTCAAGAGGAACTCCACAATCAGATACTTTCTTAGCTGAATCCATGATCTAATTTTCTTTGGCATATGCCGTTAAATTCAGTGTACGTGTACAAGAGTCCAAGAGATGTGCATTATGTGTGCTGATACAAATTATCCCAATCTACTTTCTCCTCGGGAGTCTATTTTATTAATTGATTTTTTTATGCGTCTCCTTTTCTCACATGCCACAGGCCGGTGAGTCGTTCTGGACAGATGGTTGCTCTCAGCGATGTGAGTGCCATGCTCCCAATGACCTGCGCTGTTCTGCTGCATCCTGCACTCCTGTACAAGAGTGCACCATCAGAAATGGCCATCTGGCTTGTTTTGATGCAATGTCTACCTGCACTGTGTGGGGTGACCCACACTACGTCACCTTTGATGGAGAACTGGCTCATTTCCAGGGCACGTGCTCTTACGTCATTGCTGAGAGTGTGAACCATCGCGCCAATGAAACCCAGTTTCATGTTACAGCCACCAACAATCATCGAGGCAACAACCGTGTGTCGTTTGTATCAGCGGTGGATATATACCTTTCACATCAGCCACAGAGTGTACACATCAGGATTGGACCCAACAAAAGAGTAAAGGTAAACTGTTAATTACTTCATCTTTTACATCTGTCTGAGTTAAACATAAGAAACTAGGAGTACCTCCTCACCTCTTGTCTGTCTCTCTAATCTCTCATCCCTCCAGGTAAATGGAAGTGAGGTATCTCTTCCCACCACTGCAGGAACCTTAGCTCAGGTGATAAGGCAGGGAAGCTACATAACGGTTGATGCAGTTGATCTGGTAGTCCAGTTTAATGGCCGGAGCACTTTACTGGTCAGAGTAGGCCCAAACCGTGAAAACAGAGTCAGAGGGATGTGTGGAAACTTCAACAACAACCCTGCAGATGACAAAGTCTTGCCCAATGGCACGTTGGCACATAATGACAATGAATTTGGACACAGCTGGAAGGCAAACACAAGCAAACCAGGGTGAGCAGTTGTCTAAATAACTTATAATAGCTTATTCCAGAATAATAATGGCATCAATATATCATCAGTCAGTTGAAAGTCTTTTCACTACTATATCTTGTTCACCTTGACCACCACACATTTTAACATAAATTTTGCGTGCTACACTGTGTACTTCTTTTTACACAGCATTGAAATACATTTGCAGTTGTCCATGCCTAATGCAGAAACATTTCAACACTTTCCAGATGTGGATCCACAGACGAAAGGAGTGGTGATGGACTGACTGACTGTCGCTTTATAGAAGAATACTCTGAGCTCTGTAGTGTCATCACCAACACTAGTGGTCCATTCAGTTCCTGTCACCTGCACTCTGACCCCCAGCTATTTTTCACTTCCTGTGTCTACGATCTCTGCCTCTACACTCCGGCTAATGGCATGCTGTGCTCTGCTGTCTCAGCCTATGAGAGAACCTGCTCTGTTTTGGGGCTGAACATCCCGGAGTGGCGCTCAGATTTGCAATGTGGTATGTTTGCACTATACTAAGGAACAGTTTAAAATAATGATTGAGAAAATGAATCTTCTGCTTGTTTTGTTTTGGTTCCATCGTTCCCTTGTCTTATCATCTCTTTCCACACTATTTCCATAGCTGAGACAGACCCTTGTGAACAGCTGAACTGCACAGAGTATGAGTGGTGTGGCGAGAAAGACGGTGTTTATGGCTGCTTCTGTGATGAGCATCATCATCGGCCCAACAATGAGAGCTACGGTAAGGGCAGCTTCTTGTTTTTACAATCACTCAAATGAAAATGGGATTGCCCATTGGTATGAATGGTTATTTGTATGTATGTATCAGCCCTGGCTGGCTGGTTGGCTGGCTGGTTGGCTGGATTGTTGGCTGGATGGATGGATGGATGGATGGATGGATGGATGGATGGATGGATGGATGGATGGATGGATGGATGGATGGACAGTTGTGTGTTAGAGTGTGGAAGAAAATAATAATTGAACTTTCTACAACTTTCAAACTGGTGCCTTTACAAACTTAGGCACATTATGTTGTCACACATTTCTCTTTCACAGACTCGTCCATCACTTGTGTCAGTAGTTCAGGCAGTATGGCGGTGTCACGCTGTCAGCTGTTTGAAGCTGGCTTCCATCCTGATGCCCTTCACCTCCGAGATTACTCCTGCAAGGGGATTCTCCAGGACGGACGACTCATCTTCCACTTTGACAATGAAGACCGGCTGTGTGGGACAGCTCTCATGGTACAGTCCATCATGTTATCAACATACACTGAATAAGATCTTAGGTGTAAATGTTCGCATTAAGACACATTACAACGATAATCAACTTGGACTATTTTTGTCATTCGTATTTTAAGAGCAATGGAACCCATTTCATCTATGAGAACATCATCGAGGGTGACGTGGACCCCCATGAAGTTCTAATCAGCCGCCAGAGAAACATTCATCTGCGTTTCTCCTGTGAATACCCTCTGGCCCAGGCCCTGTCTATGGCTGTGGGCATCAACCCAGTAGAGAGGTGACAATGCCACACAAAAATAAATTCAGGGGAGTCTTTCCCTGTTCAAAGATTCAAAGCAAATTAAATGTAACATAAATTGTATATTAAATCTTGAGTAACTCTTGAACTAAGAAATCACCAAAACCTGCCAGTGAACTGTTCCTTCTCTGTGGCTTTTTATAGCATTGTGAGGAAGAAGCTTCCCTCTGGCCATGGACAGTATCATATGAGAATGATCCCCTACCAGGACGCTGGTTTCCGCTTCCCCCTGACCAGTAACAACAACATAGAAATGGAAATTGACCAGAGGATGTATGTGGAGGTGCGGACAGAAGGAGTCGATCAGCGGCAGATTGCCACCATTCTGGACTCTTGCTGGGCAACGCCAGAGAACGTCGCCAACCACCCTGTCCGCTGGGATCTCATTGCTGACGAGTAAAGCTAATGCAACATCACTTTTTTTTCGCATGCTGATTTCTCTCACTGGATTTGAATTACCCTCAGAAGCACCGCTTCTCACTTTCTCCACCCATCCTCCTCCTTTTTACAACCTAACCCTATTACTTAACTTGCGGGTCTACCTGATAACTCGTAACTTCTACATCATTCCCTGTCGTCCAGGTGTCCGAATCTAGCAGATGGTACAGTAGAGCTGATTCAAAACGGCATCTCCACTGTGGCCCGATTTTCATTCAGGATGTTCACCTTCACCAACTTTTCATCCATCTATTTGCACTGCCAGGTCCACCTGTGTCTTTTGAGACACAACAACTGCTCCGACGTAAGTACTATTGTATTTATGTGTGTGACTTTAGCCAGATTAAATAGATTATTAACTGGTTCATCAATCTAATGTTGTTTTCCTGCAGCATTGCTACCCAGATTATCATAGGCGTGTTGGGAGGGACGTATCCTACCATGCCTCTACAGACATCTCACTAGGACCACTAGTCATGAAGCGGGACGCCACAGGTAAAGTACTTCTTGTTGATGACATAGAGTTCAATCAATAATCTTTCTGTACACTGGTTTGCACTTACAAACTGATCGTTTTCTTGCAGACAAATTGCTCAGGGTGAGGAGCAGTGCTCCAGGCCAGTTGACCTTCATGGTGACCATGATATTCAGTTTGCTGACTAGCAAAACTCTGATCTAGAGAGATGAAACAACAATAAACAGATAAGATATATAATAAGAATAATAATGATCACTAATCAATAAACATTAATCAGTTAGTTGTAGCTTAATCACAGTGCACAGATTTATGAGTAAATAAAAAAGTATAACGAGATGCCTTGTTTGATTAAAATATTTGGAAATGCATCCACATTTATTTCCGGTGGATATTTTTACAAATCCCTTCAAATTTGACATTGACTTAAAGAAGAATTAAAAGACATTTTCCCAGATATCACAAAAGAAACTGTTGAAACTTTTTAAATGCATGTGTTTTAAATGTAATGTATGTATACTCATTGTAGGGAGTATTCTAGTCAAGTATATTTTAATTATTTCCACAAAACATAGACAAAACCAATTTAATATTTTTAGTAGAACATTTTACACCCACTATAGATTACATACAATTTTTGGAGTTAACCATGGGATCTTCTCTTATTGGAAAGTTCTGTGTAGGAATCCACCTTTATTTTTAAGTCTGCGACACAATAGAAATGTTGCTATCAATTTTTATGTAGTCTCTAGGGACACATTCCCATACTGCTCATATCTGGTGTGCTCTCAAACACGTCCTGTCAACTGCCAATTGTCAAAGGTTGTGGAAGTTTTTATTTCTATTAAATCAATATTTAATCAGATAGTCATTAATAATGAAAAGAAAAAAATGTAATTGTAATTTTGTGTGAAATATGAATCCTCAATAAATTACTCACATTTACTTTTTGGTTGTGTGTGTGTTCTGTTTGGGAGGTCCTATCCTGGGAGTTGTGGTCTGTATTTGGGGATGGTGAAAAGTTGATGTAATTGTGTTTTACAGCAGTAGAGGGAAGCATTGTGCAGCATAGTAAAGCTAAAGTCGCTTGCTTTTGTATCGACGATGCACAATGTTCATTGACTGTATCCCCTGTTTATTTGTGTGATTCTTATTATTATATCTCTCATGTATAATGAAGGTTAAAAGGATCAATAAAGTATTTTTTGAATGCTGAGAAATGGTGTACCTGAATGGATCTTGTGACTGCTTACAGGTATGTGAAACTGGTCGGACTCCGCAGCTCGCCACAGGTCTGAGGAGCATTTTAGTGTCTTTCACCTCATTGTTTTGGTTTTCCGGCTACAATTGTCTGTTGGTTGGTTCACTCTCAATACTCTCACATGCAATACATCCATAGTAAAAAACAGAGAGAGAATAAGTTTCAGTTTACAATTCAAGTTTATTTCTGTATTTGATTCTGAATACATGAGGCAGAGTGATGCAGATAAAGATGTAAAGAACACTACAATATGATATTATTGTATCCATATAGAAATGTCTTGTAGTTGTCATTGTTTAAGCAATGCTGGATAACTTTTCTACCATAAAATAACAGGTTTAAAATAATTTTGATAACACTGACTTGTAATCAGGTGAATGCTGTCTGTCGTTCCCACTCTACAGCCCATATGTCTGTTTCTGCTGTTATGTAACTAAGCTTCAGGTACAATCATCCACGCGAAGTGTGTTACCACACCAGTGATATCGCTGCCTCTGCTATATTGATTTTGATAAATATTTGTAGTCACGTTACTAACTTTGAACAACTTGGGACAAAACAAAGCTGTGAGAACATGTATGAATTGACCTTAAACTATATCTTTATGTAGGACACCATCTGCATGCTTATTATTTCATTGGTGCGTTCCATGATGGATGATGGATAGCAAAGACATAAGACTACTACTTCTAGACATTACTAGCACTACAACATTACAACCCAATATATAGAATTACATAAGGCTTTACAGCACTAAGTCACACACCACCAACTATTTGACTGATTTTGGTGACGCTGGCTCATATGTCATGGTGACCACAGAGCACAGAGGGAGTGTTAGTGTTTGTACCGTGGCATTTTGGACCACCCGGAAGAGGAAGTTTTCAGGCCTGGGGTGCTGCAGAATCTGATACTGATTTTTAGTCGTTGGCGAGAGCTTGGGGAAATAAAATGCTGAAAGACAGGCAACGAGCTGGGCTTCTTGCTGTTGAACTAGTAATTAAAATTAGCTGGCTGCAATGTCTTCTGTAGTTGATCTTGCTTGTTGTTTGTCTGTTAGCAAAGTTGTTGACCTGCCAGTTTTTGATCATAAGTAATACATACGTAATTAATACAACTGTCCATATTTGACAGTGGTTTTGCTGATCAGTGTGGTTAGTGACACCAAAGTTTTGACTTCACCTTGAACTGCAACATGACTTGTTGTCGGTAGTCACAATATATTTTGTTTTTCGCGCTCCGTCGTGGGTTGCTTCATTATTTAGCACCACAGATAAAACATACCGATTAAAAACACAGTGTCGGCTGTGACATAGAAAATGAAGAAAGCTTTGTTGATTTTTTTAGTCATTCTGGTCCAGTAGCCAAGCTTCTGCTCTTCCTTCCTGTTTTGGATGAACACAGACAGTGTTTTCATTGCCTCCTTCAGGTCATCTGAGAGCTTTTCAAAGTCATGGGACTCCACCTCCAATTGGCTGCTGCTGCCCTGAAAAGTAGTGTAATAAACAGTGGTTAAATAATATTATCACAATACAGCTGCTACAGTGTGATATTGACATTTTTATATCTGTTGTTTTTTTGTTTTTTTTTGCTTTGTGCCGTAAACTGCATGAAACACAAAAGTAATGGGTCGAATATTATCCCATTATCCCATTAGATGCTTTCTCACTCGACCTGCAGGAGCAGATGACAGTTTTAAGCACATTCGCACGTACACACAAATCATCCAGCTACCTGAACATACTGTCTAATATTGTCGACATAAAATATATTATATATGGAACTGCTGCTATATATGGTGTTTATTGTGTTAGCTATCCAAAGGTCTCAATCAAAGGCCACCTGTGGGTTTAAAGAGGTCTTCTGCATCTCTAAATAGTCTTGGAATAGCAAAAATGTTGTGTCCAGTAGATTAAGAAAAATGTTTGTTTGTTTTGACAAGCATAACTGAAATGAATACTTCATTTGTGTGAGAAAAAACAACCTTTTTGAGCGACAGTTCAGCAGTTGTTTCACCAGAAGACACATTACAGGCGCAGTGAAGCCATTTCTCAGCACCTGCAAAGATGCATTAGGCACAAAGCAGAGCTAGTGCGTATTCAAAATAAAACAGTCAACTATTTTGTATAAGTTGGGTGTTGCAGAGAACTCATAACTTTTTCTTTTTACATCATGAATACATATACAAGCCTCTCAAATTGTGTAGTGTATCTCACCTCTAAAGCAGTTTCGGGAGCAGACTTTTCTTTGTCTCTCCTCACAGACCTCACTCAAGCTTTGGTCCTGATCTGTCTCATTTTCTTGGGACACAGCGTCTTTATTCAACAGATAGATCACAATGATCGTCTCCAGGAGGCTCAGCATCATCAGACTAAATATCCCAATACAGTAGACCGCTAAAGAGAGAAGGCCATGTCATTAATGTGGACAAATACATTATATATACATTGAGTTAGCATATGCTATTCCTGCTAATATGAGGTGCAGTCAAATAAAAGCTTGAGCTTTTACCTATAAGTGGAATCCTGTTTGACGAGGCAGGCAGAATTTCATTCAGAATAAGCTGCAACACTGTGACGGCGAAGCAGCACAGTGATTTTGAAGCCGACCTTTTCGCCTCCGCTGTCCGAGATCAGGAAGGAGGCCAAGTCCAGACCCAGGAAGAACAGGACAGGCAGCAAGAAGTTCACAATGTAAAGTGACAGACCTCCTCCTCACAGTGATCTGTGTAATAATGTTAAAGTGGCAGGTGTTGATGTTTGACAAAGGTTAAACTGAAGAAACTACAGGTATTACAGGTATGTTGTAGATGGGTAATCTGCCCTAACCTGCCCACGTCTATCGTGGTGCAAGAAGCACTCAAGTCACTTTTGTGGAAACAGTATTACCTGATGGCAGTGACCTCTTTCAGGAGGGTAAATGCACCCTGCCATAAAGCAAAGTGGTTCAGGAATAGTTTTAGGAAAACAACAAATTTGAGGTGTCGATTTGGCCTCCAAATTCACCAGATCGGTACACTCAGTACCCGGAAAGAAACCCAACTGTTTCATTCAAATGAGGCAACACAAAACCAGTGGATGATATTTTACTGCAAAACTGAGAGCAAACTAAATACTATTACAGAAATTGTAAAATAAATAAATACAGAAATTAAGAAATGTAATCTCAAACATTTCTTATCGGTATGCATTTAAATCAGCATGTGATTTAACACTTTAATTCATGTTCATGAGAATTGCCCTCTTAAGGTTGGGGAGGGCTACCACAGAAAATCTTTTTTCCACCTCTGCGTGTATTTAATTCATAAATACTTACAGTGTAAACAATCACGCTTTGTCTGAAGCCAAACAGGTCGTTAGTGTCGTTGGTGACTGTCATGTTAAGGAACAGCCACTCATACTGGGTCTGCATCAACTTGTGAGTGAACTCCGTCGTCCTTGAGGAGTCGTAACTCTGAACAAGCTGTATTTCGTCAGCTGAGGTGGGAGATAAAAAACAAAACTGTGAGTTTCAACAAAGAAGGAGCGACCTAAAAAAAAAAAAGAAGAAGCTTTTAAACACAGCAGGTTACAGGCTCACCAGTGTGTATGACAGACTTGAAGGTGAGGTTGCAGCTCTGAACATCGAAGGGGAATTTGTAAACGTGCATCCTGCAGGTGCTGACCAGCACCTTGTCATCCGTAAGGACGATCTCACCGTTACTTTGAACAGAGAGGTAAGGACTGGGAGGGGCCTTGTCCTTTTCTGTCCTGTATCAAAACACACACACATATCGTATGCCTTAAACTGAATTTCACATAATGTATGATCTATTATAGTGTACAACATAACCTGACGTACATTGAAAGTAAGGAATGAACTATATGTACTCATATAAGGTTTGTCATCAAACTGTAGTTCTCTGACAACCCACCCTGATACCTCGTATGTACAGAATTATAATTTCTAATTGTTTGGTAACTGTGTAATTGAATCGCATTGTGTGTGAGAATGGTGTGCACATATATTCAAACTTACATCTCTTGAATGGTTATATCTGGCTTCCACAAAAGATCAGCAGGAAGAGAAACATTACTAATGCCGCAGAATTCGTCAGGATCCCAAGAAATGAACTCATTCTTCCACCACTTCAGAGGAAAATCAAGAAGAGAGCAATGCGTTTAAGCAAAATAAACCTGAGTTTCCGAACGCAGAAAGAAAACTGCACTTTGTTCCTCAGAGAAAACTCACCATATCGATCCACGCATAAGGAACAAATTGCTGTTCTTTCTCTTGCTGTAAACAACAATGTGTGAAAATGTTTTAGTGTTAATTAATTCATTAATTAACTATGACATACATGATTTAGCTGCCGGGAATACTATGAGTCAAAACAGCACATGCTAGGGCTTCAGGATCAACACCAATATATCTAGATGTGTAATTAAATGAGATGATCTAATAACAGTATATCTCTATCCTCTTATCACATCATGTACAGCACAGAGCGCAACTTCCAGGATTACTGATGTGCACGAGTGTGAGTCAGAATTATAAAGTGTTTCGGAAATGGCCACAGGGTGGTGAAGTAAACACCAAAAACTGATCACCTAACCTTCCAGCACGGTGTAATTTTGTGATATCCTGCTGTCACTTAAAATGGAACCAACATGGCCTCCTCAAGGAGGAGATAATAATTGAAATTTATAACTGAAAGCAAAAACTTACCACGTCTAGAATGGCATAGAGTAGTACCTCCAGGGTTACCTCTGTGGCTTGTTTGTAGTTTTTAACTGGCCGGGTCATAGACAACATGTCTTTGTTGTTGGTCAAGTTCAAGTAGACTAAAACATCGTGATAACTGCAATTACGCTCCGACGACTCCCCATCTACAGATAAAACATCAGGACACATTATCTGACAAACAAAACAAATGAAATCAGGAAATGTGATGCTGATCACCATTTTATTGTCCAATACTTTGGTTTACGACGGGCAAAAGGTAATGCAATTTCTACCCGTCTCAGACGTTCATGATGACATTAACAGACTCACAACATTAAAACAATTCTTACCAATCCAGCTCTAAAGTGATCGTGGTCACAAAACCATCATGGGATGGGCGTTGGCAGATATGTGGACTTCACTAAATGATTTTTTTAATGCGGGCATTTTACACTACAGCACACAATGTCTTAATAGGCTCTCCATTTGAGATCCATTACATGTATACCACCAAAAGCATGTTAATAAAATCACGGCCAGCTACACTCTGAAAACCTGTGTCAGGGTTAGCCCGGATATTAAAAATATCTGCCACTATTCCTGGGCCTAGATCTCAAGGTGATTGCACTTTTGCCATGAGAACCTCTCGACTAACAACCTGCCTGAAGAGATGAGACTCGCAAAGTCAGTGACTTCTATTAAATCACGTCTTAAAACACATTTTTGTAGACTTGCTTTTATGTGATGTGCACACGTATTCATGTTCATATCGATGTATTTATGATGTGGTCACATGTTATATTCTTAAATTGTTCTCATTGTTCTTATCTTTCATAGTCTTCTCCCTACGATGTTATTAAACTTGAATTTCTTCTTGCTCTTGTTTGCTGTTTGTTCATTGAAATCGTTTTTGTTCATTGAATATAGTATAGTAGACATTTATGGGAAATCGAGTTTTAACTTCTAAATGACCACAAAAATTAGGAAAATAAAGAAGATACTTCACCTACATGCACATGTATGAGTGTTTCGCCCCGGGCAGCCGAGAGGACCGGGATTGGTGCTGCATCCTCGACACACCGCCAATCAAAGGGGCCCAATTGCATACGTCACGACTATTTAAACTGCTGCCGCGCGGCTCGTTTTGTCATTGTGGTTGTGAGCTCGCCTTGTATTTGGAAAGTGTGACTCTTAACAGTGGTTGTTCTTTTAAACAGCACCCGCTCGCCCTTTGTTTCTTTTCTCATTGAATAAAACACCTTTGTTCATTACCATTACGCCTGCTTTTATGTTACTTCCTCTACTACCCCTACTTCAGGTCGTAACAATGAGAAATAACATGGCAAATATAACGGGCACACCTGAGTGTGCATGCACATTGTACAGATGAGTATGTAGTATAAAAATTAGGATTATACTGGGGTCCAGATGTTTTAATTCATATAGTGTGTGTGTGTGTGTCTTGTTTTTTGCATGTCTCGTGCACTTCCCTTATTTGCTCTGTGTTTTGCTGAGGCTGGCAGGGAGAGATAACTATAAATTAATAGTACAAGGACAGGAGAGACCTATTAGGGAAGTATCATTTGGATAAGAGTGTCCTGCTTCATTAGTGAGCAGAGAACCAAAAAAGGATATTATGATTAGTGGGGAGACAGCTCATTAAAAAGAAATGTATAAGAACCAACTGTTAGCCTTTTTCTCAGTGTTGCACTGTTAAACACTCCTTCTTGCACAAGAATAATAAATTCAACTTAGACTTTGATGCTTTGAATCCAGTCTTCCTTATTGAAGGGTCTTTCTTTAAAAAAAATCCACACATCAGAGTACATAACAATAAAGACAGACAGACAGAAAGACATCATTTCACTTCAGCAAATCAGGAAGGGACACGGTCCAAGAGTTTGAGTTTGTCAGCTTGTTCACGTATCATTTCATTTCAAGTTTACTTAAAAGTAGCAGACGATTACCTCAGTGTGCCCCTGTGGATATTGAGTATCCTGTCTCTGTTTTTAATGGTGCTATATAAATAAAATTATTGTTTTTATTAATATTATTAATTATCATAATTGTTATTATTATTATTATTACAGTATAGCCCAACACAATTAAACAGCACCACAAACTACATCCTCCAAATCTATTATAAAGTTTGCTTCTCTTTTGAACAAAAACTGAACATTATAACCTCTGTGAAGTTATTGCAGTACTTTCATAATAGACTGTATTACTTTTAGAAAATTACTGGCAAGTGAGTGTATTTAAAAAGATAATCAATACAAATTTCCTGTTCAGCTCCTGGTAGTTGCAGATTAGTTTACCTTTGCGACACTCAAATCATAAAGCATAGAGTTTAAAATACCGTGTGCCTGTGTTGCTGCTGATTACCCTCCACTCTGAGTTTCAGTTATCATGCCAGAAATCATTTGAAATGAAAGCTGTTCACCGTCAAGTCTGTGGAATGTCCTGAGCAACAGAGACACTGTGAGGACGAGAGAAACTTTACCTGTTAGAAGGAGCAGGAAGAGGACGGCAGCGAGCATCATGAGTTCAGGACCAGAAAGACTCCAAAGTCAGAGAGAGGTCTGCATAGCAAATGTGCATTGGTGCTCAGTCTGGTGCTGTAACCTCACATTAAGAGAGGGCTGGGCAAACTCAATGACCAATCCATTTTTTTCATTATTATCTCAGCCGTCTAAGGCTGTGATTCCTAACCAGATATTCCCACAGAGACTGCATTTCCAGTGGAGTATGTGGAAAGATTCAAGGTTATGTTGGTTATTTGAAAAATAAGTGGTTATATAAAATAAACAAGTGGTTTAGCCATATATAATATATTGTAAAAAATACACAGGCTCTGGTCTGATTCCTTCCCCCTCCCCCTTATAACCTGTCAAACATCATATTGACATAAATGTGTGAAATAAACACACATACTGTATATAATTAGTGTGAGATTGAATTTTACTATATTCATTGTCACAATAACCAATAGTTACCATTAAACTCTGATAGCCTTCTTCCATCAGCCTGAACCAGCCATAACGTCTTCTGTTATAATCACTGAGTATGGCACACAGCAGTACATGAGAATAGCTCATTGTTTTTGGTCAGGTTCAGGTCTTTAAAAACATCCTGACGACGGCACACCTTCTCAGAGGACTCCCCATTCAAGGCTAAAAACATCATGACAGACTATGAGAAAAGTGAATGTTACTGGTCTTAAACAGAAAGAAATCTAGAAATGTACAGATGTACAGATTTCACCCTTCAGAGTCATTATTCTATGTTTGCCTGCTTCTGAAATTATGGTTTAAAGTTTCTGAATTATTTATTAGTATTTCTGTATCAATCTACCGTAAACAGTAGCTCAAAAATATCCGGTGCTTGTGGTCACAGAGTACCAGCTCATCTACACAACCATTAAATGACTTTTTGAACCCATCTCAGCCTAAATAGGCGCTCCATTTGAGATCCATGGGTTACATATACCACCAATTGTATGTTTTAAAAAATGATGGCGAGGCGAACTGTGTCTGAAGACTATTTTCAGAAATTTATAGAGCCACCTGAAAATAAGAATCTTTTTGTCTTTGTAACTTTAAAATGATCTTTTTATGTTCTACAGTGGGGGCAGGTCCTCTTACAAGGAGGCCACCATGTTGAAACACCGTGTTTCTACAGTAGCCCAGAACAGACAAACCAAATAGTGACTCTAGACAGAGTGTTGTTTCTCCTCTACAGTAGGAAGGTGAGGGTGATGTGAGGAGATTGCAATGCACCACAAGATGCAACTAAAGTCTACACACTGGACCTTCACATAATATGTAATAATAATCGATCTCCATACTCCATACTAATATTTTTTCACTTAGAAGATTTAAATTTTTTGTCCAGGTTTTAGTGTTGAGCGGTGGTGGTGCTGGTCCCAGAATGCAGACAAACAGACGAGGGAGAAGGAACAAAAACAGCAGTATTTATTGAAACTGAGGGTAAGAGGTGAGGCGGCGTCTCCTAACGCAGGGGAGGTAGTGGAGGCAGGCAAGCTCACGGGGGTGTAGAAGCAGGCAACGAGGGAGGTGGAAAGCGTGGCAAGGTTGAGGCTAAAGCTGAAGGGTGCGCGGGCAGGGCGGCTTGGTGGTTAGAGAGCTGGGTCCTGAAGGCAGAGAACGCAGGTGAGTAACACAGTTGGCACTCTCAGGTAGCAGATTCAGACTGTACACATGCTGGAGGATTGGCAGAGTGATCTTTGTTTATCTTTCTTACACTTGAATGCAGGAAACACTGTGAAATGCTGATCAACCACATCGTGGGAAGATCAACGTTGGTGTCAAATCAAACACGCTTTAGCACTTCCTTCTATTGTTTCATAAATAAGCATTGCGATTGGTGCTACGATCTTGGGTTAAAGAAAGCCAACCATGAGCCACAACATCCCTCCACCAAGTCTCTGTAAAGGAATTGGTTGCAATTCTCTCTCGCTACTAATGAGTCCGACAAACAACCGGATATTTTCTATTTCTTCTGTACTGTAATGATTCCAACAGGAGGCCTCCACATCCATCAACGCCTTGGAAGTGTTTCAACTGCAATCCCTCATGTGCATTTGATTTTGCTCTGTCACAATCTGGTTGCACCTCTGGCATGGTTTTTGTTTATTTGTTCAGTTTCCAGCTCTCGGATTACACAAGAACAATTTCTTTTCAGACGGCTTTGACAATGATAAACAGTTAAATAATTCTCATGCAACAGCCATGACACTACAACACACTGTTGTAAATTATAGAATTTGTGGTTTAAGCACAGACAGTTTCAATCATCGTATCAAAACTCTAAAACATAATTAATAATATACTTTCTGTATAGCATACACGCATATACTGTTATATCCACCTATGCTTGATGAACATACGGAGACACTGAAAAAGGAGATGAAAATAAGATTTTCTGATTTACTTTCAGTAGTTGCAACATGTCGAAATTCTACATATATCTTCCAAGAACACATTTTCTCATCATCGTTGCTAAAACCAGGATGTGAGGATGTGGGAAATTGAATAAGTGCACATCCTCTAGCAGATCAAGACGTGCAAACAAAACCACTCCTAAGTGCTCAGCGCGCTAACAGAGCTAAGCAGTCATAGTATTTTCAGGCTGACACTGTCTGACACATCAGTCACTGATGTATTAGATCATGCAATTATGATCTAATTATATTCTGTTTGCAGATAACGATCTGCAAACCCTGTGTAACCATGGGTTACCATGGGTTACACAGGGCCAAGCATATGGGTTACACAGGGCCAAGCATATATCTTGAGGTTACTGTAGGGATTGTGTTCAATCTTAGATTGTTAAGGGAGACACTGATATACAGAGTGTGTTGGAAAGCAGGCGCCGTTCTGATCATTATTATGCTAACCGAGGACAGGGCTGTCTCTCCATTTGCTCAAAAGATGCTCTGTGCTTTGTCTTGGTGGCGTTTTCACATTGCAGCCTCCACGTATCAGGCTCGAAATATCAGACACAGTAACATTGCGTTGTGTTGTTTGTCGTTTTGATGCTACGCTGACGTGTAATCAGGCGAATGGTGTCTCTGCCATTTCCACTCTGCGCGCCATGCATCTATGTAACTGTACTGTACAGGTGCGATCACTCACACTCACAAGAAGTACATCGTGCTTATTGTATATATCTATTGTATGCTTGGTAATGCACAAAAGCTGAGTAAGTGGGGAAGTGAGAGCTTTTGGCTGTGTCCGACTCTGTGCCATGTTAAAAAAAAAAGGAAAGACAAAAGGAGAAGGTAAACGATGCGTGGCCGTCATGACAAAGAAAATGGTTGATAATTTGTTTTTGTTATGTATCGTCTCTATGGATTGCACCATTTGAAATACATAACAACTAAAAACAGAGTGACCCCTGTTACATAGAAAACAAAGAAAACTTTGTTGAGTCTTTTAGCCAATCTGGTCCAGTAGCCGGGCCTCTCCTGTTGCTTCCTCTTCCTGAGGAACAGAGACAGTGTTTTCTCCACCGCCTTCAACTCGTCTGAGAGCTTCTCCATGGTGTTGCGCTCCTCTATCAGTTTGCTGCTGTTGTTCTGGGGAAAAGTGATTTAGTAGACTGGTTTATTGCATAATCAAAATACTGCAATTATTCACACATTAAGCATTTTGTGTCCATGTGTCCGAGTGCAAATCAATTCTAACCTCTTTGGCAATAGTCAACTGGTCAGATGTTGCTTCACCTGTTGACACATCATAGACAAATGCACACTGAGTGAATTTGGACACCTCTGAAAGGATTTGTTGAACAGTTTAAGAATAATACAGTAAACAAACATGTATTAATGGTCAAGTGTGTACTCATTTGGGTGTAAATAATATTTTGTAACAACTATTCGTTACATAATGACGACTAAGGACACAAATTACGCATCATTTCGAACATACTTAGCTCACCTAGCTTGGTCTCACCTCCAAAATAGCTGAAGAAGCTGGATTTGTTATGTACAGTACATTCCTCTCCCCGGCTTTGGTCTCTGTCTACCTCATTAACTCGGGATGCGCTGTCTTTCGCCATCAGAAACATCACCAAAATTGTCTCCAGGAGGCTCAGCAGCATCAGAGCAAAAATCCCAATACAGTAGACGGCTGGGAGGGGCAGGCAGCAGCATTAATGCAGACAAATATCAACTCATTGGTTCCTGTTCATATTAAGAGCAGTCCGATAAAGGAATGACTCTGAGCTTCTTTACCTATAAGTGGAACCCTGTTTGACGAGGCAGGCAGAATTTCGTTCAGAATAAGCTGTAACACCGTAACGGCGAGCAGCACGGTGACTTTGAAGCCGATCTTCTCGCCAGCACTGTCCGAGATCAGGAAGGAGGCCAAGTCCAGACACAAGAAGAACAGGACGGGCAGCAAGAAGTTCACAATGTAGAGGACAGGTCGCCTCCTCATGGTGATCTGTGAAATAATGCATCAGGTAGATGGTGCTGCTACTGCTGCACATCTGATAAAGTCTGGAAATACTATTTTTTGTTTTACACAGCTTGTAACAACAAGAAAATCTGCCCCAATCTGATTGTGCCTTCTGTGTTACAAGAAGCCATCTACAGTATGTCATTAAGCAAACTAGAAAGAAAATTACAATGTTACTTTTTACATAAAAATATTTATAAGGAAAGAAAAGTTGCTGGTTTCTTATATTTTGAGGTCAGTCAGAAACATCTGTAGCTAGTCATACGTACAGTGTAAATGATGATGTCTTGGCCGAGCTCAGTGCTGGCATTTTTGGAGGTTACTGTCATGTTAACGAACAGCCATTCGTACTGGGTCCGCATCAAATCACGAGACCACTCTGTGGCCTCTGAGGAGTTGTCACTTGCATAGATCCGAATGTCCCTGGCTGAGGTAGTGAGATACAAGAACGGCTTTAAAATGTGGTAGTAATGTAATGCGGACGTCAGTTTCAGGTTTATAACACTCATTTCACAGGACGTGATTAAGTAAACGTTGCTATTCATTTTGCATTTACTGCACTAAGACAAATCCAGAAGCAAACTGTGTAATTACATTGTGGTTATGACAGCCTCGCTAATCTTACCACGAAGATAATAGAACCATGATTTACGATAAACTGGCACTTTGGCTGAAGTTGCACCTTTCGCACTCCGCTTCTGCACTGACTCAATTAGAACAAATGCTTATTTAATGTACTTTATGTTTATGCTCTTCTGTCACACACACATTGGTCCCCGCTCCCTCATGTCATATTGAAGCCTTACAAACAACCTTAAAAACAACTCATCGTGCTCTCACCGGTGTGTATGATGGACTTGAAGGAGAGCCTGCAGCGCTGCGTGTCGAAGGGGAATTTGTAAATGTGCATCCTGCAGGTGCTCACCAGCACCTGGTCGTTCTGGACTTCAACGTCACCTTTATTATTGATGGTGAGATACGGACTCGGAGGAGCTTTGTCCTTCTCTGTCCTGTATGAGAACACACAAACACATGTGACGGCTAAAAATAACAGCAGATTCCCCAAATCTAAAACCTGTATTGCATCTTTCCACCGACTAATGGCTTGTGAATATTAAGAGTCGAGTGCACTCTGCTGGTTCCACTGCAGGAGAAGAAGGTGGCCAGTCAAACCTCATTGTAAAACCATGTGGGAAACATGTTGAAATCTTTGCTGATGTATTCATTTATACATATTTTGTACAGAGGCCTTCAACTGCCAAGTTCAAAAACTTGAAAACCTGCATAAAAAAACAGGTGGATGGAGACACCAGTGTGGGGCAATTTTAATAGTAGAGTAGTAGAGTTTTGGCATTTAGTGTCATGTCCTCTCATTTATTACCGTCATGAGTGTATGTGAATCTGTGAAAAAAGGCCCTCTTGAATATTTGATACTGATATACATTTCCTTTGCATTAGAGAGTCATTGTGTCTAAACATCTGATTTATGTTATTATTTATCTTATTTGTGACACTTACATTTCCTCAATTGTGAGATCTGGCTTCCACAAAGCTTCAGTCGGAAGAGAGACGTTATCAATTCCACAAAACTGACTTGGATCCCAGGAAATGTATTCACTGTGCCACCTCTACAGGGGGAAGCAAACATAAACAGTAAAAATAGAGAAATTAACACAGTTTAAAGTTGTTTTTTTTTAAATTTGAGCTTCTCAACAAAGGGGGATTCAAGTTTTCATCGCCTGTTGGCAAAACTCACCATGACAGTCCAAACATAAGGAATAAATTTCTGGTCTTTCTCCACCTGTAAAAAAAAAAAAGAAATATGTTTAATTTGTGAAATTTGTCCAGACAGATCACCGGCAAACAAGACATGAAAACCTCTCTCAGTGTACTGTAAGTAGCCGGATGGTGCACTCTACTGGGCACTTTGGGCATAATGGTGTAATTATTTTGGCTACTTAACGGAGGAGGATGGACCACCAGCATTGTGAAAATGGTGGCAGAGGAAGCTGCTGGAGCTGAAGCGATTGCAGTGAATATCCACTACGCACTGGTGCACAATGCCATGAGGTACATAGCGTACAAAGTGTTCTACACAGAAGTGTCCGAATTGACTTTTTTTGGAACAGGCATCAAATTCAGAATGAGGCTATATTTGCAAAAGCCAATCATCAGTTTGTGCATTAAATATATATCAATGATCCTTTTGTCTAATCTTCACATTTTCTGCATTGGCTGACGTTTTTTCTTGCTACAAATTGAACTAATATTGAAGGGAATATCAAAGATGGATGTGGCCTATCAGACCAGTACAACATTCTCATAAAAGGACATAATAATAATAATTAAAATTTGAAAATTTGATGAATAAAGCTTCAACCGCTTACCACATCTAGAATGGCATAGAGCAGTACTTCTAGGGATACCAATGTGGGGCGTTTGTAGTGTTTAACAGGCCGGGTCATGGTGTACAGCTCGTTGTTCGTGGTCAGGTTCAAGTGGTTTAAAACATCCTGATAACTGCATTCACGCTCTGGGTACACACCATCTACAGGAACATGAAGATGCATTACTCGCAAAAGAAAGGGGGCAGGAAAAGTGCTTATTTCTAGGATTTCATTCAATTTTCTTATGGAACTTCAGAGCCATTATGTTTTTCTGGAGATCAGATTTGCTGTATGTGCTCTTAATTACCTATAATTTAGAAGGATTGACGAACATTAGCGTCTGTGGGTTGGTATCCACTGCTTCTGAAATTATTATCAAACCATGAAAAACATCTCAGTGATTGTGGTCACTGAAAGGCCATTACGAGGAGGGCGTTGGCAGGACTGTGGGGTTTTATCGGATCAGTCCACTAATGATTTTTAAATCCGAGTTTTGTTTGTTTGTTTTTTTGTTTTTTTTGCAGTCATTTGAGTTTAAATGGGTTTCTCGTTTGTCACTCAACAAGTCCAAATCTGGGTTCATGTTCACCTAGGGCACTTTTTTGTTTTCCTTATCTTGTCAAGCTATGGTAAATCGACTGTACTTTGCGCCTTTCTAATCTTTCGACCACTCAAATTAGCTGCCACGTAAGGTGCCAACTCAGTTTGTAGAGCTAACCATTCATACGCACATCACCCACAGCAATTTGGGGTTCAGTGTCTTGCCCAAGAACACTTTGACATGCAGGCTGGAGGGGATCGAACCGTCGATCTTCTCATTAGTGGACGACCCGCTCTACCTCCGAGCCACAGCTGGCCAAAATGCCATACTGAAAAAAAATTTCATATTTTGACACTTTGATCACACTTTGATATGTCTCTGGAAACCCTGAAATTCGTCAGCAAGAAACACTTAAACTGAAATTATATATATATTATATTATAAACACACAGGAGAGAAACTATTAAAGTCAGCACAGCGTTCTATTTTTTTTAACTCATAAAGTTTAGAAAGACAAAGCAGTTTGTTTTAAACTAACAAGCCACAATAGCATTGAGTAAATAAGTTGTCCAAGCTTACCTGTGAGGAAGAGCAGAACAAGGAAACCCGTAAGCATCATGACTGCGACACCTGTTAGGATCCAAAGTCAGGGAGAGATGCGCACAGTTAATGTCTATCCCTGTCCACTCAGTGTTTCTGGAAATGTCACCAAGTCTAATGCAGTAATAGTACCCTGCCCCATAATGGAAGAGGGCCGGGCAAACTCAATCTTGGAACATTTATAGGTTGATTTTTTTTTTTTTTCATCGTTTGGTTTGTTTTTAATAATCTCATTAGTCTGACCACCATCCGGAGATGGTCACTCCCACAGTGATGATCAGAGCATCTCTCAGTGGTCTATGGTAAACATTAACAGTAGGTAATAAATATTTTGCACACAGATTTGACACATCCAGGCAGAAAAGTACATTAAAGTCACACTAGTCTGAGTTTGTTGCTGTCCTGTTATTCACATTAAAATCACTGATTTATCACATAATGTATAACTTAATGTTGATGTGGATGTTGATGTGAGATGTATAATTGATTATTAATTCAATCACATACTTTATTGACACATACATAATTGTAGGGTGTAAGTCTCACATTGCATTTTGGGGCTGCCATTAAAGTGAAAGTAAAGTTTCTATTATCACTCTTTATATATTGTAAGAACTCAAATTCAAAGCTGACTCTGCAAAAAGTAGAGCACACCACCTTGTGGTAGCACAAAGACTCTGTTGGAAGAGGCTGTTGGGATCAAACACGAGTTTGAATTTAAATATTTATGCAAATTGTGCATACAGGCATGAACAGAACACAAAAATTAAAATTTAAAAAAAGTTAAAACTAAAACAAAACAGCAAAAAAAACCCCATAAAAGATCAAACAAGTACTTTGTTAGGGTTATGGAAAGGTTATGGTTGGGGTTAGAATGGAAAAGGAACATTTTGGCTAGAGGAAACTTTTACCTTTCACAATATATTTCCTTCCCTTTCCGTGATGCACTGTGATGCTCAAATTACCGATGACAAATGATCTAAAACACAAAGATTGCGGCTTTCTTTTTCTTCTATGTTTTGATTCACTGGGAACGATTCAAGGCTCTGAGCTGTCTTTCAAATGCATCTCCAGTATTTGGCCATGTTCTACCACATTTCTGGTCATGCGGCTCTTTTGGTCAGGCAGTCACTCCATGACTGCAGCATGCCGTGTTTGTGTCAAATTTGTTTGGTATCTGGCAACCCGGAGCAAAGAGAGAAAACACAATCTATAGTAGCATGATCGTTTTATAATTTAATACAGTAAATATCTTACATATCGCTAACGCAACGTGATATCATTGTCACGATGAGCATGAGGAGAAAGTCAAGATTACATTAGTCATTTGGGAAACGTCATCTTCAAACTATGCACAGAGTTTAAGGAAAATGTAAATGTTTTGGGTTCAATGATATTTTTAGGACTCATCCTGTGGGGACCACAAATCTCTGCCTGGCAATCCATCCAGTGGTTGCTGAGATATTTCCAATCTGGACCATGTGATAGACAGACAGACCAACATCCATAAAGCCACGCCCGGTAGCATGTCTAAAACAAATCAAATCAACATCCCCTGTGATTCGATGCAGTGAAACAATAAAACATGTGAAAGCCCTTTGTACGCACCGTAGCAGCCTGAGTGATGAGTGTGTCTTTGTCTCCTCTTGTTATCGAGTGTACCACTGCACACCAAATCACACACTGTGACGGCTTTTTGATGATGTGTTTATAATGGGCCTGCGAGGACGGAAGTGATTGGTTTAAAGCCTGAGTGAAAGATGAGCTGTGAGGTGAAAGTGGACTGAAGGAGGACAAGAAGGGAAGATCTGTCTTTCTGTACAGAAAGATAATGTAAAATAATAGAAAATATATATATATATTAATAAACACACATTGTTTGTCAAGGTGAAGGATTTGATCTGGAAGCAGTTAAAGTTTCCTCTTTAATCTTTTGCAATCGATTGTCCTGATTACGCTAAACTGGATTTGTCTCTATTCTTGCCACATGATTTTGGGACATGGAAGTGACATTGAGGTGCATGTTGGGGTGAATATTGATCTCCTATATCACAAACCACCAGGCCCAGCTGTAGTTTTATCTACACTTTTAATTGACACTTTTTGGCTTTAAAAACATTTTTACGTCCAATTAATTTGTTTTAGCCAAGAAATTGAGCATGAATTCACATTTATTATCAAGGAAACACCATTGTCGTTTATTATATTACTCTTTTTTTTAATGAAACATTTAGCTTTCAATTTATCGAGGTTATATGGCTGCAAATGAACATGCATTCTTCATTATTAATTTTTATACAATCATAATCACTGCAAAGCATTATGTACACATGAACAAAACTTGAATAGTATAATACATCTTAGCACCAAACATCAACCGGCTCTTGCAAGTTGAGATATTTTAAATGCAGATTGTTTGCTTTTAGAGGCACACCACAACACGATCTTACATCACATGTTGACATGCAGGTACAAAACAGAAACTGAAGTATTACGAGATATTATTTTACATTTCTAAGTGTTCCACTCCATGAAGATAAAGGGTATAAACAGCGACACAGTGGTGACGTAGAATATGAAGAAAGCTCTGTTGATTCTTGTGGCCCACTGGCTGGCCTTCCCTTCTTCCTTTTTGAAGCCGAAATGCAGATTCAGAGTTTTCTGCAGATCCTTCATCTCCTTCAGGATCAACAGTAACACATGAGACTCTCCTGACTGAATGCTGTTGTCCACCTGCACACAGCCGGAGTCACAGAGTCATGTTACAGTGGGTTTATTTTCCAGCTGGTATGTAATGGTGTAATACAAGCCAGGTGGACAAAACCATGAAGCATATTTACTCATTTACAGGCCAAGCTATTGATTCTTAACAGGTTGAATCAGACATCTTAAGATTTTAAAATCATTTAAATGTTTAATTTTGTCATCTTATCAAAATAACGTATTCATGCCCCTGAGGAGAGATGAATGGAGTCTAACGTATATAATATAACGTGTCTTTATGTGATGAATAATATACTGTAATTTTCTGCTAAACCCGTGTGTTTAATCTATGCGCGTCAAATCCTGGACGTCTACGTAAAAAACGTAACGTTCAAGCTTTTACACGGTCTACGCGTTAGAACAGCGAGTAGCATAGGCAGTGTAACGTTAGCGTAACATAGCTCCTGCGACAAGTGAGCGGGCAGAGAAAGTGAAGTGGTAAAAGTGACCGGAGCGGGAATGGTAACCGAAAAACAGAAACAGAAAAATTTGGGATTTGCACATGTAGAAGCATATTTCTAAGCACATAAACCAGGAAAATGACTAAATATGAGCAAGTAAACAATGTCTGGCAGGCTAAATGCTCTGCTTCTGAAACGCTCCCAGTGGGGGGGGGGGGACTGGACCAAAACCGTGTCGCATCCACAATGTGACAGAGACGTGTCCGGTTGAGTTTCAGCGTCAGTGTTCCTGCTCCTGCACATAGTGAATCTCAGTTTTGTGGGGGGTTTTTTGTTTTTTTTGTTGTTAATTTTTTTCATGGATTGTTGGATTAAGTCCAACAAGTCTCAAGATCTGAGATTTTAACTGGGTACAGATATAAGCGTTGGTGAACAATGACCTACAGGATTTTCTCCATGTGGCTAGCTATAAAACCCTGTAACTAAAATGCTTTACCTCTTCAGCCGCAGGCAGCATTTCATGCTGTTGCTCATTGTCAGCGACTTTGCAGATGCATGAACAGCAGGTCTGTCTTTTCTCCTCTGAAAGTGCACATAATGTTTGTTACAAAAACACTATATTACATCAAATCTGTTAATTTTGGTGAGTAAATATGCAAAGTATAGATAGTTAAAAAACAATCCTAGTTCGAAGTTACAGGTTTAACAGTTGAAAACCAGGCCTGGGGAAAGTAATGTTTAAAGCCTTTTAAATATTATAGATACATATAGACTAAACTAAAGTTTTTAAAAATATGACTCCAAACATTTACTTTCCTGGAGCATCTGATAGGCTTCTGTGAAAACCGCTCTCATCTCTGATCTGGATCTCACCTGTGTCACAGTCATAGATTTTGACTTTTTCCTGTTTGTCCTCGAAGTTGTCCCTCAGCCTGAGCTTCTCCTGGGACGCATTGTCTTGCTCCATAAGATACGTAACCAAGATTGTCTCCAGCAGACTGAGCAGCATCAGAGCAAAAATCACAATGCAGTAGGTAGCTGAGTGGAGGAAATGAATAAGTCATTTTTGTTTTTAGTATCAGGTTCTCCTGACTGTATAAATATTATTCCAGGTAAAAATCAGGCCTTTAAGCGGGAGTCTGTACCTACGAGCGGAGGTCTTGTTGGACATGGACGGCAGGATGTCATTCAGGATGAGCAGCAGTACTGAGATGGCCAGAAGCACGGTAACTTTGAAGCCCAGCTTTTCTCCCCGATGGTCTGCGATGAAGTAGGAAGCAAGGTCCAGACTCAGGAAGAACAGGATGGGCAACAGGAAGTTGATGACATGGAGGAGAGGCCTCCTCTTTATGGCGAACTAAGAAAACAGGTTCAAGGGTCAGGCTGGATCGACCAAATGACAACACAAATACACAGCTGTCAAAACATTCGTGACAAATCTATATTTTTTTACCTAGTCATAAAATGTTCTGTTCTGTTGCATACAAATAATTCAAAATCGAATTAATTTGCAAAGTTGGAAACACTGCTGCTTTTAACTGCTTTGGGCCATGCATCAATTGACACTCGTCTTTATCTGTTGCTGTGTTGCGTACAGTGTATACGAGCTGTTCCCACTGTCTATCGTGGAAGGTGAAATTGTCTGTGCCGACAGTTAGTTGGAGAAACTCCCACTCTCCCTGCGTCTTCATCACCTCCCGGGAAAACTGCGTCGCTCGAGAGGAGTTGGAAAAAGGAAGGAGCCGGATTTCATCAACTAAGATGAAAAGGAGAACATTTAAGTGAAAGATGGAGGTCACAACACTGACCTCAGTACACACAGATAAACACACACTGCCTCCCTCACCAGAGTGTATTGCAGATCCAATGGAGATGTTGCATCTCTGTGTATCGAAGGGGAACTTGTGGACGTCCATCTTACAGGTGCTGACAACCTTTACGTCCTCCTCAGATATGACCATCCCATCGTATGTCACGCACATGTAGGCATTCTGAGGGGAATCATCCTTCTGTACCCTGAAACATCGCGCAAATGCACAAATCTTTTCATGGCATGTTTGTGCTTTTAAACCGCAAACGTTTCCACATTAATCATGAACCAGTGAGTCAATAGAGGATGGAGCTCCCTCTGTTAGAGTTTCAGAATGATGTATTGCTTATAATTATCTGTTCTGTCTGCATTATTAGTGCCTGTCATTACAGACAAAGCTGGTACAATAAATAGCATGGGAAATTACCAGCCAATAGCTTTAGCCGGCAGACTATTTAAACTCCTGAACAGGCTGGAACAATATATTATTACCACCGACAATCAGTCTACTCTCATGCTTGTCTGAAAATAGAATCAATTGAACAAAACTGTACAAAATAGTACCTTGTTTGTACGTAAAAACAAATTGTGGATGTATGGGAGGTTGTGCCTGCCTTCTTGGCTGGGAGAAGTAACCTTTTCCTAGCTAGGTGTTTCCCCAGCTGCACTCTTTACGTTAGCTAATGGGCTACTAGACATAGATAAGATTGATACTACTCTTATATTAATCTGTAAAATAGAAAGAAAAAAAACAGTTGCCATAAAACAACTAATTCTGTAATTATATACAAAATATATGAAAATATAGTATGATGTATTTTAAATCGTCCTGTGTTATCTGCAAAGGTGTCCGAAGATGAACTGCCTTTGTAGTCATTAGTAAATATTAATATGCGTGAAAGTGCTTCTGGCTGGCTATTTATTTTTAATAACAACTAGTTAGTTTGTTTTCTGGACAGACTTACCCTGCAGGAGTCATTGTCTTTGTTTCTTCCTTCATTAGTATCATTTATAACACCTGTGTTTACCTTAAATGCCTGCAGTTGGTTGCTTTGTGTGTTCATTCAGTTATTAGCAGTGTGCAATTTATTGATTGGGCCAGCACTCATCTGTCTTTTCATCTGTGGGAAAATAAAGTGTCTGTTCTAACTACACTTAGCGTCTGTGTGTGCTGCAGGCTCACATCTCATAGATAAACAGGTCCGGTCTCCAGAGCATTTCTCTAGGAATTGAGATCCGAGTGATTCCACAAAACTGAGAGGGGTCCCAAGAGATGCGCTCATCGTTCCATCTCTGCAGTGAAGTGAAGGGTAATTACCAAAAGATATAACTTAAATGACCCCACACCGGGGAAATGTACGTGTTACAACAGCTCACAATACACAAGATAGATAAGAGATAGATACAGCATGCATGATGAGTTGCAGACAAATTTGAAATAAATTAGTGAGCAACAGGTAACGTCATTATCTGAGAGTCACAGATAGAAAAGTGTCTACTGATATAAGAAGACTTTTTCAATTCAAACAATCCAAATAAAAAGCTATAACTCACCATTGTTGCCCACAGGAAAGGAATAAAAGTTTGTGTTTTCTCAATCTGGTAATGAAGATAAACGCGTTGAAACGATCAGTCTGCATGGTCACAGTTAAGCAGATGTATCACATATAATACAGTATAAAATTAAAGACCTACCACAGCCAGGATGGCATAGAGGAGGATGTCCAGCTCTACCACGGTGGGGTGTGTGTAGTCGAGAACAGGCCGGGTCAGTTTAAACGCACTGTTACCCGCAGTCAGGTTCAGGTAGTCCAGAACGTCCTGGTAAGTGCACATTTTTGCAGAGGGCACCTCAGCTACTGTACAAACAAGTTATCATGAATGAATGGTAAACAGTTCAAGACAATAATGCAAGGCTGCAAAGGGTGCTCAGATAAATATAATGTATGTAGCAGGTTCCTTATGTATGTGAGGTAAGCAGATACAACAGTATATTGAGTGTGTACAGTATGTGAAAGATATGATTTTTTTTTTTTTATTTAATGATTTAAGAAGATATTTAAGTTTCTGGATCCATTCAAAGTCAGCCCTGTTTTCTCTTCTATCACATCAAGAACAGTAAAAGAAAAAAACGTCGCATGAAGCCGGCAAACCAAAGAAGTCATGGCACGGTGTGAGATGGATGATTTGACCATTTTTGGTGTCAGAGCTGTGAAACAACTTTTTCAAACACTTTATGAACAGTGCTAAGTATGACAGAAGACACTATTGCAGCTAAACTTTCTGTCTCTGATTCTGTGAAAAACACATAATTAGACACTTTTCAAACATGTAATCACACCTCAAACATGCTCATGAAGCACAAAGACTGACCTGCAAAGACGAACAGGAGGAGAAAAGCAGCGTGCATCATGTCTGCAGCCGTAGATGGTGTGTGTTAGGGGAGCTTCCAGATGAGTTTGTGTCACCGCTGAGAGACCAGACTGAGTCTGTGACGCTGTGCTTTGATTTGAGCCGAGGAGGGCTGGGCAGAAAAAAAAATGACCTTTGTCAACTGCCTGAAATGAGAAACCCATCCCACAGTGGATGGCATGGATTGACGTAATTGGTTAACAGAGGAGAGGGGAACACATCAGGCTTTGGTTGGACTCAGGTGAGATGGAAGATGATCGAGCAGCAAATAATAAAACTGAAAGTGAGGCGAGGTGGGGACGATTTATCCAACTGAGAGGAGAGGTAATATGAATTTACAGCCTGCTCGCAACTTATTCGACACAAAAGGACAACGGGTGTGAGTCTGTGCTTGTAAGCGCACACAGCGCACGACAAATTCAATTAGGTGGTAATGTGGTAATATGGTAATGGGATTATGAACACTGACGCCATTTAAACCCACTCATAGTCTTCCCATCCCTTGATCACAGCAGGCAGCTGAGCACCAAAGCTGATTTATTATTAATGGAGGAAAATGTCTCTTTTTCTTGTCCAGGGTGTACCCTGCCTCTCTTAAGTCAGCTAGGGTAGGCTCGTGCCCCGCTGTGACCCTGACGAGGAAGTGGTTACAGAAAATGGATGGATGGCCTCTTGTTGTACAGTAAATGACTTCACTGATGCCGTTTTAAGCCATTAAATGGTATTTTAATGGATGTCTTAGCTTACACTGGATTTAATCAACAATTGAGGCTTGGGTGGGGCTGCAACTGATTTGTGTAGAAATGTGTGCTCATTCTTTTGGTCAATGAATTCTTAGACGTAAATAGTGAATATGTAAAACGTGACATTTTACATGTTTCGTCTCCCCAAAATATTCAAATTTCAGTCACTTTATAAAGTTGTTCTGCAGTTTTGTTTCATTAATGACCTAAGCGATTAATTGATTATCAAAATAATTTTGGATGAATTGAGTAACTGAGTAGTTGGAGGATTTCAAGGTGTTCCCAGGCTGGTTGGGCTATGCAGTCCCTCCATCAAGTTCTGGGTCTGCCCTGGGATCTCCTCCCTGTTGGGTGTGGCCAAACCACCACCATGCTATGCTGAGCTCCCTCCGGATGTCTGAGGCCATAGGTGAGATTCGGAACGTTGATAGAAAATTGAGAGCTTGGCCTTCTCTTTTTAGCGCCCTCTTCCTCACAATGGTCCAGTACGATGCTGGACAATTTGCTGGACTTTTGCTCTTTAAATCTGTGATAGCACTTCTCTGCAAAGATATTTTTTTGATTTTGTCCCAGGAGGAAATCTTAGAAAAATGGTTAAATGGAACCAAAAACAGAAATGTATCTAATAAACGGTGTGACGACACCTCAGCCTGGGCACTAGGTGTCTCTGTTGCTCTTTTCTGGTTGTGTTTTGCAGGTGTTGAATGGAGGGTCATCAGCTGCATGAGCAACACCTGGACCTTATGTGCTCTGCCTTATGAAGAACGCCCTTACGCTACAGTCTGGGGAGACTTGACTTGACTCCGACTGTCCCCATCATCTCCTGATGAGTTTCCTGATCGACAGGAAACTAAACTGCAGTGAGCTGTGGCTGCTGTTAGCTAACCCAGACTGCAAACTTAATGTAGAACACAATAGAGGGTTAGTCTTTGTACTACAGGTGTATTGGACCGCTGAGAAAAATTTTCAGGCCTGGGGTGTTGGCTAATGCTGATGGGGAGCTGAGCTGGTGTTATGCCAGAACCGGAGCTGGGAAATCAAGGAAAGTAACCAGGCTCAGCAGACTTAAAGGACATTAAAAAATCTCTTTAAAGTTTTAAATACAAGCATATCAGTACATCTTTAAGAGTTTTTTTTTCTTTTTTAATTAACTGGAGGTTAAATTAGGGGTAGTGAATGTATAGAGAAGTTATTTTTACTAGTGACAAAAATACAAATCGAGCTCTCTGGTGGGAACGTACAACAGACTGAGTTTGAAAAATGATTGTATAAAGCTCCAGAGAGTTTCAGTGAAGGTGACCATGTTAGGAAACATCTCCCAGAGCAGTGCTTCATGTTCAGGGACGTGAACCAAAACACACCCCGACCGTGATTAATGAATCCTCCCCCTCAAAAAAATCACAAAACGACTGATTAGATGCAAAAAAAACCTTTATTGTCCGTTTGTTTCGTTGACATTTTCACTTGTAATTCTAGAAAAGTGGGGTCAGGACCCATTCCTTTGATATCGTACTGCGGCTTCATCTACACATTCAGACTGTGATCACATGACTGTTTGCAGCTTGGATATAATAGTGCAGTATTCTTTGACCTTGAACAGTTTGGGCCGAGGGAAACGGGAGCCAGCAACCGATATATAACACTGCAGAAGGATATGGTACGGTTTCATGTTGTGTGCAGTGAACCATCATCAAGTACTCTACAGGAGGGTGCAGGCTGACCTAGACTAACATGCTTACTCTACTATCGCCTCATGCACCGCAAAGTGTGTTGTCTAGGAAACAGCTAATAGTGCATTAAATGTTGTCCCTTTTCAGTTTTCAGTTGAGTGTGTGTGTGTGTGTGTGTGTGTGTTGTAAACCTTTACAAATTTTTCACATATTTTCATCCACATTCTATTAAACGACACAGTGTTTTGCAACAAATTAAAACACAGAAACATCAAGAACAGGTGAGCTATACATTAAAGTTATACAAAAACCAAAACAACTAAAAAGCTCCACAAACGAGGAGAAAAGGGCTCGCCGGGATGATGATACTCGGGGTGAGTGAGGATGAACAAAATGCCAACTAACCACAGTGTGACCTAAAGCTCGCGTTTAGGTTTTCAGATTCGCTGAATGATGTTTTTTTGTTTTTTTTTCTTGCAATAAATCCCTTTATGATGGCAAACGTAAAATAAAAAGAACATTGAAATGTCTGATTTTGAGTTTAACAAGCCAGTGCAAACACAGTTTTTAGTTTTAACGGCAAAAATGAGCGTCCTCCTGCAGGAGAAAAAGAGGAGACGCAGCTCCAGCATCCTTATTGCTTGGTGGTACTTGTTGGTTTCCAGTTGAACTGTGATAATACTGACATGCTAAGATGGAGCTGCAGAAGGAGAAGATGGCGTGATGGGCATGTGAAGCAGAGTTCAAAGTTCAGTTCCAGTTTAAATGTCACCGTACATTCCCTTTCTAAAGAGATCCACGTTCGCCTGCCTACATTCTTTGTGACTTGTCCGTTTCTGTTCATTTTGGCCGACATTTCTTGGCTCGTCTGCCGCCTCGCGAGTCCGACCGCTTCTGTATTCACATTCAGCAGACGTGTTTGAAAATCATGGCGGAGAAATGAGAGGGGGGGAAAAAACATCAGCAGAAGCCGAAAACTGCATGCAAAGTCGAGACGGGAGCTCCCTGATCCGAGGAGATGCGTCAGCACGTTTTTAGCTCGCTATGGTAAGGTAGTCCGGTGTGAGCTGACTTTTTAAATAGTGTCCAACCACTCATACAACATACAGTTTGTAACAGAGAAGAAGAAGTACATTAGTAATAAATCCGATTGCCGATCACAGTAGCCCCTGACTGTTTGGCTGGTAATAGAGGAGAGGAAAGGAGAGGAGCAGCATGTTGTTTTCTAGAGATACACAGTTCTCACTGGTTAGACCTACAGGTAATAAATAATAATGTAGCAGTAGGTTTTTTTTCCTTGCCACTCTCGCCAAGTGCTTGCTCATGGTGGGAAATGGTGGGTCTCTGTAAATAATATTATATGGAGCACGGTGTAGACCTGCTCTATCAGCAAAGTGACACGAGATAACCTTTGTCATTATTTCATTTAAATGAATTTGAAATGCTTGATCACAGACAGAAAAAAACACAAACAGAGAAATCCTGTGAGCGCACAGACGGCGGACAGGTGACGCCGTTCTGTTCCTCTTCCCTCCTCTTTCAACTCCAGAGGAGTTTCAGCGCCAGCAGAGACAATCAATCCAGGAAATGTTCATACAGATGAAGGCGGAAGAGGACGAGGAGGAGGAGGAGGAGGGTTTCCCTGTTCAGTGAGGACAGTATCCAGCGACGCAGCACTATGGCAGGGTAAGAAGAGCTGACTCTGGACGGAGAAGTCTGTGTGTTGTGTGTGTGTGTGGTGTGTGTGCGTGTTTCTTTGAGTGTGTTACACAATGAGTGGTCCGCGACGGGGATGTTTAGGACTCTGGCCGTCCCTGTTCTCTGCCCCCTGCTCCTCCAGGTTGATATTGCTGGTGGAGGTGTGGTGGGGGAGGGGCTCCAAAACAGGCCTGTAACCCCCGAGGTACATCAGACCTGAGCGAGAGAAGAACAAGAGTTTGATAACAAGTGTGTTTCCACCTGATTTCATTTGTCAGGTGTATGAATGTGTCTTCACGGGATGCTTCCTTGATTCCTCTGTGCCCTGTTGGTGGAATCAAGTGCTGCTCTTAAAGCAAATTGAATTTACACCCACATGCTGGAGGAAATAGCTGACGGCCTGGGACCTGGGAGCACAACCACCACCTGTTGTGCCTCTTATAGGCTGTCAGATACCAACATTTTGGGTTACTGCTACAAGGGGAGCAAAGAAAGGAGCGAGACACAAGCCACATCAGGCTGTGTTTGTGCTGCCAGGTCCCAGGCAATCTACCTTTCTCCATCATGACTCCGTTTCTTGTTCTCCTGAGAAAAATATCTGGCTCTGTAGCTGCAATATGTTCCACATCGTTCACTAGCTTTTAACTAAATTTGTCTAGCTAGTTTGGCGCTGAGCTTTTTTTTTGTTGCCCGCCTGCTGCAGCTGAAAACCACACTGATGAGAGCGGTGACACAGACCCAAAAGTTGTGGCCGTAAAAAACCAAAACAAGTAGCTGAAAGATGCTAAAACATGGGAAACTAAAGCCAGTGATGCCCCTTTCACATTACACGCAGTAAGTTGATCTATTGTTAACACTGCTACCGGACTGCACATGTTAAAAATACACTTAGCTCATTCTCATCCTTTTTCCAGGCATTAAAAGTTTCTTGGCATGTGTTTGTAAATCAAAATCTCTGTTCTCATCTTGTGAAGCAGAAATTCATGATATTTTTGATGACTCGTGCTGCAGTCTGGTTTAGACTTGGAGCAGCAGCTGTAGGTGCAGGACAACGATCAATATGTATATCAGTGATCGGGTATCACACTTCTAGGGTTAAAATGTGGCTGCTTGGCTTGTTCCACTGCAAACGATATGATACTTTCTTTTATGCTATACTGTCACTGAATGTTTATTGAATAAACAAAATAATATGATCCCTGACGCACAGTGAATATCGGCAAATATCAGCAAGAAGCGACTTTCGGGCCATAGATTATTAACCACGGCAAATATGAATAATGAATAACATCAAGCGTTAAAAGCTACCTTACCTCAGGTGTGTAACTTTGAAGTATGACTAAATATAATGATAGATATTAATAATAAAATGGTCTGAACAAAGCTGTGACTAGAACAGCAACACCCCTTTGTTATTTACTGTAAGCTTAAATAGTACTGAATCATGATAGACTGATAAAAATAGTAATTAACAAAGCATAAAACACAAACAATATACAATATATGACCCTGGTGTCTGATCTAGCATCTAACCATGACTCCATACCTAGTCCTCAATGTGCACTGGGCACGACTCCTCATCTGTCCATCCGAAAGAAGGCGAGAGAAGGAAGAGAGACAAAGGAGAGCAGAGAGAGGAGAAGTAGGAAGGAAGATGTCCAGGAAAAGACAGCAAAAGATGTGAAGAATGACGAGGGGGGAAAAAAGGAGAGAAACAGAGAGATAACAGAACACTTTTACGACACAAAAAGAGAAAACATGTCACACCATTCACCATGAAAACACCAAAGGAGTGATTCAAGGGGATGGAGGTAAATCAGGGATGTGGAGGGGAGGAGGCTGAGAGACAAGGATGCAGAGCTAAAGGCTGCGAGGCCGGTTTGAACCCAAAGTTACGAATTAAACAACCAAAGGTTACAATAGAGTAAAAATATCAAAACTGACACCTTTAGCTCCCATCACAGTAACCCCACCGAGTGTTAAGAAGCAGGGACTGGGAGAGGACAAGAGGGGGAGATGGATGGGTGTGAGAATGAGTTGCAGATGTTTGGCAAAGCGGCTCGGAGCTGGGCAGACAGCTGAACATGAACTTCAACGCTGGGATGAACCGGACTCTTTCTCTTTCCCTCACGCACTCACGCAAACAGAAAACACGGCATGCAGAAAGCACTCGTCAGACACACGGTAAGATGCACTTACGCACACAGAGAAACACACACACCGGGGCTTCGGCTAAAGGGGAGAGGAGGGGAAGAGAGTGCACAGCTAACCGGTGCTGAAAAAAGCGATGAAGCACCACAACACTAAAGGGGAAGGGATGAAGAGAAGAAGGAGGGCTCCAGATCTTCATGCTGGGCGAAGATGTTAAAAAAAAAAAAAAACTCCTCTCTGGTTGCTTCACCTGCCTGTTGCTTCTCCTGTTCAGTTTGCATTGGCATGTTAGCAGAGCAAGCTAATGTGTCAGAGATCCGTAACTCTTCCGACTGATGACTCATGCACTCTGTCTCCGTCACTTCCCCAACTCATCTTCCTCACTTCTCCTCTCCTCTCCTCACCCTCCCTCCCCTCAACTCTCATGCCCAGTCGTCAGCTCTCATCGGTCCATGTTCGAGAGGTTGCCACTCACCGGCGAATCGGCTGTCGGGAGCCTGCTCATTATCCAACCCCAAAGAGGGCGTGTCACAGAGGGCGACGCCCTGATTGTTATTGGCCAACTCTGGACACCTGCTCCGCCCACCTGCAAGCGAGGGCAAAGGTCAAACAAGAGCAGCCAGGCACAGCAGGGGAGGGGAGGGGGGGGTGGGAGGAAGGTGGGACAGGCGGGTGGGGAGGGGAGGGAAGAGGGAGGGTGTCAGAGGTGGAGGGGTGAGGTTGGCCATGCTGGAACGGCATTAATAAAATATATTGATACTGAATATTTCTCATTGGTAGAAATATGTGAAATTCTAATCTGCTGGTGAGTTCAAGTTGAAACAATGTGACTCACGAAGGCACAATATTCAAGCAAGCGTGCTCTGATGCTCGCAGGGCCTCATCTGCAAGATTTAATTAGACAGAACAACATGTACAAAAAGGACAGACGGTTTACAGGGAAGAAGATGATGCTCGCCGAGAGAACGCGACATGTTGCTCTCCGGTTTACGATCAGAGGTCAGCTGTACATTCATTAACTGCTCAGCGGTTTTTGGTTTCGGCCGCCAAAAAAGGGGTGACAGATAATCAAATGTACTGAATGCAGCCACAGTTTGCTGAGACAAAGTAAAGTTTGTATAGTACATTACCAAAAAAAACCCCTGCTCTAGTTACCACAGAGGGTTGGGGGTATATTGATATATCAAAAAATGTACTTAAAGCACTGTTTATGATGTGCTGTGTTATCACTTCAATGTCTCTCATTGTGGCAAAAGTTGCAAGTCAATGAGCAATACTGCTTTTTGTAAAAAAACGATTTGCACATCACGCACTGACTGTCTACACTTACGCTTCGTTTCGTTTCGTTTTCCCACCATGTGTGGTCACACTTAATGGAAGGATAAGATAAGATATGGTACGATGAGAGACGATACGATCACAATAAGATGTGATAAGACTGTCTTTGATTTCACACCCAGGATTTCACTAATTTACACAAAACCACCAGATTTGTATCGTTTAAAGTTACTATTTTGTTGAAAAAAAACCCCACACTGGTACTAGGATTCGTCGTTTCACCCTCATCTTGCCTAGCATCAAGAAGAAGGAGCTACGGTCACCATGAAACACGCAACAAACGCAAAATGTCCAGTCTAGACTCAGTGTTTAGTTAGTTAGTACTCTGTTCTGGGATACCGTAGAAACATGGCGACCTCCATGGACGTCTGTAGCTCGTAACACAAATGTTTGCCCCTAAATCTGACACGCTGGACCTTGAAACTGTCACTGTTCTTCGATATCAACCCACACAGTGTTGGCTGATACTTTAGCACGACACACTAAAGCAAAGGATCCTCCAGACTGGTGTCTATTTCCTCGTTAATTAGGAATATCATTTTTTTTAAAAACTCTTCAGATTAGCATCTTTCTGCCTTTTCCAGCATGGCCAGATAACAGATACTGGCATGTTTAACATGTGCAAGTGCCTCATGCCTGCAGCAAGCCTTTTTGTGTGCGCTAATGAGGAGAAACTGGCAGAGATGGACTGGATGATTGGCAGCTCAGCACAGAGACACAGACAGGGCACATACAGAAGCTGTCTGGCGGCGCCGGTGCGAGATGCGCACACATGTGCGTGCAAACATACATCCTACAGCGCGTGTGCACATTCACAGTCTGTCAGGCAGCACAGGTCCGCTCGTCTCCTAAAGAACTGAAAGGTCATTCAGTAACTCACAGGTGCTCAGAGATCATTTCAGTCTGGCCCGAGGTGTCCGAACACACACACACACACAAGAACACACACAAACACACACACACAATCCACAGAGAAACTAATTTACATATACAAGATTCAAACTGTCTCATGAAGGTGACCTGGTTGTTTTCGCTTCACTGACTCACTCTCCACAACACTTGCGCTCTACAGCGCACCACACACTTTTTTCCTCACACACAGATGGAGTATGAAGAAGCTCTCACTTCATGATGCAGCAGCTTATAAAAAAAGAAAAAAGCAAATGTACCGTGCAGAGCTGTTTTGAGCCAGTAAATGACATACCTCGTACACATACAGTAAATACACAGGCGTACATACACATGTACACACAAACTTTTATACATAAAGAGGTGCAAGTCATGCAAATTCAAGCCAGTGACCTGGTGTGCAGCAGAACCTCATCTACAAACAACACAGGATGCTCATTTCCTGTTATGAGTAAAAGGATGCTCCGATCAATTGGAATGAATCGATATTTATTGGTGATTACATGATTACCGGTCATTAAATTCACCAAAAAGGAAACACTGGTTGTAAAATAGGAGAGGCAAATACATAAAAGTCACTCAAAGAGACTCTTCACTGCGTGATCCATCAGCTGTGTAACAATTCAGGGGATCCTCTGAAAGACGCCGCCTGCATGTAAATACCTGGTCACGTACTGCTTCCCGACTCTAATGAACAGAATAATGATACACCGGTTATGTCCTTCAAGTTTGGCCAAAATAAAACTCTCTTTGCCTGAATGAACAGCCCTTTTTATTTCACTCTAGAAATAATACAGACTTTGGAGGATCGAGTCCCTGAGTTGGTGCGCAGCCTGAAGCAGTTAATGTTCCTGCCGGTCCCTTCACAAATTCAACATGACAGCTCATTCAGGCAGTGTCTTTGTGCTTATGCTGCTGTCTTACAGGCATACTCCACGAGATAATGGAGGCAACGGAAAACTTTAAAGTCTGAACTACGACTCGATTATTTTAGGATGTTACACCTACGCATGATCGCAGTGTTAGGATCGGATTTACGGAGTCAGTTCGTGCCATATCCAGTCCACTCTTACTTTGATTTCAGTTCGGTCAAGTAGACAAAGGTTCTGGTGCACACACACTGTATGAGAAGCCATTCACTCCAGTTCGGATACTGCATGTTGTGGTGGTTTCAGCCAACATTATGCGCTTTTTCAAAGAGACTGCCCCACCTAGAGGACAATATCTGACATGTATTCTCTTTTATTGAAAGCGTTGTCATTACTCAGCCATGATTCAAAAAGATTTATGGACAGCAGCAATATATTAGATCGACTGTTCAGTCCATAAAATATAGTTTGTATGAACGGTCTTTTTCACATGGCCTGAGAGCAACAGATGCAAAGGGAGGGTGAGGAGTCAGGGGTGAAAGGTGAGGGATGGTCGCCATAGTTACCTTTTCCGTTAGACGGGGAGGAGCAGTCCTCTTCGGTGACATCATTTCCCTGCAGAAAACAGAGAAGCAGCTTTGAAAAACTCAGTCAGAGTAAAACACAAAATTAGCTCATTTAAGCAAACAGTGTCACAGTCACCTCTGAGTCCTGCTCCTCGACAGCCACTGAGTAGTTTAGTTCCTTTGGCTCCTGGGAAAATTCCTGAATGAAAGATAATGATGAGACCAACATGTTTAGAAGACATTTCAAGTCAGTTTCTATTCCATGCATCCGTCCGCCCGTCACAGGATTCCTTACCCCGTCCTGCTGCGATGGTCCTCGGCTCTCCATGGCGGCGTCCTGGTTCTCCTCGCCCTCCACGTCCCCCCCATCGTCCCCCCCGGGTTCGCCTTCGGCCCCGGCCAGGTAGGACCCTGACATGGAGGACATGGTGTCAGTGCTGATGTGGGAGTGCTGCGAGTGGGACGAGGCCATGGACATCACTGACTGGACCAGGCTGCTGCTCACTGGGTCTGGCAGACAGACGGAGACACACATCATGGTCCGGCTTGGCGTTGGAGGATTTTCTTTCTTTCTTTGAGATTTCCACTTTCCATTAATGTAAAAAAAGTGATCCCTACTGTCAAGGACTTACCAACAGCAGAAAACGTACACAGTCAATAATTCTCCATAAGTCAGCATTTATGCTTATTTGCTTTCTTTCTGACGATTAGATAAAGGATCGATAACACAACAGAGAGCTAAGTGTTGCAGCTCGTCATAAATATGACAGGAAACAGCTAGTCTGCACAAAACTAACTCAGTATATCTAATTAACTTAGATCGAATAAGAACGTATCTTATTCGTTTAATCCGAATAAACATGAATAGAGACGACAATCTGTGCTCTGTGAGGGGCTACGTGCTGTGAATATTTCTCTGCCAACAGCCAGATTGTGACTGGAAGCAGCTTCCCGACATCGTCGTAATGAGGTTGCCAGGTTTGTCAACACTGCGCCTGAACAGAAACCCACATCTAGCAACCCACACTACAGCTCTCAAACTCTTGAAGAAATAGGCGTTTATTTTTAATCTCATAGCTAAATATCCGGAGTTACTTGACTGAAATGACCCCTGAATTCTGTCAACAACACAAGCTGGAAGCCTGACTACACGGGTTTTGTGGAAGAGTGAAGACATTATTTAACCGAGACTGTCATTCCAGCTGGAAAAGCTCTCTTCCTGTTTACCATCAAGCAGATAAAATCCAGTGTCACTGTTATAAAGTGCCGACGTGGCTCAAGCATATGATTTATTTACGTTAAAATGCTCCACGCGGCACCCTGGGCTCTTTGCTTTTAGCAGCTTTGATAAACTTAAAAGAAAGTGCGCATCACTTCTGAGGAAAATGTGTTTTTAATTATCGACAGCACTGCTTCATCTGACATCTTACATACACTTAATAAAGAGACTTAAGCAATTAGAAACAGCAGCTGACTCCTCAAATTAAATGAAGATAAGATGAACCGTATTAACCCAACGCAGGTTTCAAAAAAAGGAACGTGCATATTATAGATGAACTATAGATGAACTGTCTGAAATCTCTTTTCAGACAGAAAAGAGATTTATATATTATGTTGTATATAAATCTATAAAACCATCATCATTTCAAATGTCTTAAATCATGTGATGTGTACGTGAGTTCCTACTCTCACATGTTCTGCTTTTCACTTCTCTAATATGACTTTGTTGCTGAGGTTGGGTAAGATAAAGTCCAGGTTAATGTGTAAATAGAGGAAGTCTAGAACAAGGGTCAACACTGGGGGGTGTGGGGGTCCGAGACAACCCATCAGAGATTGTATCAATCAACTGTTAGAGCTCCACAGCGAGCCTTTTTCTCTGTCACCCCTTTTTGTGTGTTGCACTGTTAAACACTCCTTCTTGTACAAGAATAATAAATTCAACTTTAACTTTGATACGTCAAATCCAGTCCACCTTACTGAAAGGGTCATCTGAAAATTCTTATCACACACCAGAGCTGAGTTCAGTCTCCGTCAGTGTCTCAGCGTTGCCAGTTTTCTCACTTTTGGCTTGGAGCATCTGCTTTCCGACGTTCATCCCACACTGACCAAACAAACGGCTCCTCTTCTTTGATTTAATTCGATAACTTTGGCCGTCACACTGCAGCAGGATCGATATGTGTGTCTTGCTGTGTGCAATTTACGCACGTGGCACAGCAGAAGTGTCTTCATTAATTATTTAATTACTTAAATAATTCAATTTACCTACCTTTGAAGTGGCATTGTGATGTTACAAAAGCTTGAGCCTAAATGCTTTTCTGCACAACAGATGGATACGCTGTTCCACACAGATCCCAGTTAAGTTATCGGGACCAAAGCAAGCGTGGCGGCATCAAAGCTGTCACTGATTTTGGTAAAGCTGGATCACATTTATACAGAATATATTTGCTGGCTTTCCCTCTGTTGTCCTCCAGTTGCTAAACTTCAACTCTATGTGATAACAGCTTGCTAAAGTAGCTAACCACTAATTAACTGCTAAGTGAATCTGCTGTTAGCGGGCAGCAGAACTGGGCTCAACAGGCAGACCGGACCGTGTTCATGCACAACCTCCACCGACAGCAAATAATAGGTTTCGGAAGTTGTGTTCAATCCCAGGCCAAGGTTGCTGCTGACACTAGCTCAAAGCACTACCTGCAATGCATAGCAGTGGGAGTCTAACACACACACACACACACACACACACTAGCCATTGGCTACTGAACACTACAATCAAGGATCTTCCCTATCTGCCTGTTCTTACAGCAAATAAGCTAAAACAAATAGCCCTCTGCTTTCTGCTTCATGGGGACTTCTAGGAAATGCATTATAAAATCAGGGTCCTCACAAGTGAAGACAAACATGAAAGTGTGTGTGCCTGTGTATATACCTTCAGGGGACGTGATGGTAGAGGATAGCGGGGTCCCGGTGCAGGATGACTGGTCGATGGCTCCAGATGAGGAGAGAGTCAGGTTCTCGCTGTCTGGAGTCACTCCATTCTGTAAAACGATGACAGCAGCAGTAAGAGAGGAGCTCGCAGCACCACACGATCCTCCCAACACAAACACACAAACGCGCACACCAGCCCACAGATATAGATATCTGACACCAAAATGTTTCTTCTCTTTGTCTCTGTTTCACACACACGTACAAACCTCCTGCTGGTCCACAGCCAGTTTGTGGCGGCAGGCATCCGATTCGCTGCAGGACTTCTCATCCTCCTCTTCGGGAAGCACGGAGGAATTCTGGGAAAGTGACCTAAAATAAACAAGATAATGGACTAAGACTCAGACAAAATAACAAGAGTGGGTTTCATGTACCTGGACCAGTCACACATGAAAAAAATCAATAAATATAAACAAACAAACATATTTAAACAAATAAATATATAACATATGATCTCAGTAGGATGATTTCATAATGAGGTAATAATGTCTGATAATTGTTCAGACATGTAATTTTCTCTAGGGGTGAACAACAAACCTATGCTCTTCAGTTCAAACACTGCAGTTGGACTGTTGTTGTATTCTGATCATTTTGAGGAACATAATAATGTGCAGTCATGCTTTTTTGCATTTTATCTCTCTTCCTTGTCTGCCTCAAGAAGATGCAACAAGAGGACCGTAAACTCTAGTGAACCGCACCAGGAAATACATTAAATTGAATGTGGACAAACAATCCATGTAAAAATCAGGTTCAAGTTAAAAATGAATGAAAATAAATAATAAAAATAAAAGCAGCACTAAATACATCTTCACTGACAGTGAATTCCTCTGATCTTACTGCTGAAAAAACACATTAGCAGACTCACTTTGAGCCACTCTTCTTAAGTTTGAGTCCCTGACTGGAGTTGGAGTGGTCCAAAGGGGAGAGAGAACGGGCCGGTGCCGGGTGAGGTTCACTGCTGTACGGGGGCAGCGCTCCCGAGACGTGGCTGGGACCAGAGTGGAGAGGAGGAGGGACCACCGAGGAGGTGTTGAGGGGGCCGTTCAACGCTTCAAGGAGAGACACCGCTTCGTAGCCTGGGGGGATGTGCTCAGACGCCTGCAAACAGGAGCGGACAGGACACTGGTGAGCTTGATGGGACTGGGAATGATCGATATTTTACATGCACATTTTATCTTTCATGTGTCCGTCTCACCGAGTGTTCCTCTGAGTCAGAGGTTTGTGAAGTGATGACGGGATTAAAGCTGGTAGGTGAAAGAGGACTGAGCTTCTTCCTCATGGCTCGGATCTGCAGCAGAGCTCTGAATGCTTAAAGAAAAACACAAAATAATAGAAGAATAAAAGAGATTTAAATAACCTGTACACTCATTACATATATTAAATTAATTTTTTTTTAAAGGTGAAAAATAAAATAAAAAATAATTGTTTTTGTTTTTCACTTAAGAAGGCTATTTAAGGCTAAAAATCCAGATATCTGAACATATAGCTGCATAAAGCTCTGTTACGTAAGATCAGATGCTGCGCTGCTTTGACGCATGTTGTGCAGATCTAAAAAGAAACGGGCCGTGAATGAAAAGTGTTTCCTGCTGCTGAACATATGTGAGGACCATATGTGAGGAAATATTATAAATAGCCCGATTTTATCAGCTGAAAAACACTGTGACTAAGTGTTGGAGATTATAACGTTTAAACACGACAAGCTTAGTACTGCAAACAGATAAAAGATAATACATCTACCCTTGACTGGAGCCGCTACAAGACATTCAAAGTCTGGAAAAATGAGCAGGAGCTAACTGCAGGAAGCAGCCTGCCTCCCTCACTCACTGTCTCCGTCTGCTGTGGTCTCCCTCTCTCCCTCTTTGTGCCCGTTAAAACAATGCGGCAGATTTTATACCTGCTCTTCCCAGATGTTAAATTTCAGACGCAGTTTCCTCTGCTGCAGCGGCCAGTCAGTGGTGATAAATCTCTCGCATGTGCTATTGTTGAACTTTCCCATTTTTTGCGCCTCTGTACAGACACACCTTAAAATACACATTGCTGTGCCACTGGCCCCATTGTATACCATCAATGTGGTCCTTTAGCAAACTAAAAACAAGCACGCTTCATTGTTTAGCTCCTGAAAATCATCTTCGGTGTACCAAAAGAAATGCACATTTTGTCTCCGGTCTGTAAGATACTGATTTAGAGGGCTCTATTTACAGAATATGTCAGAATTCGTGAGGCGAGAGTATTCAGTTATTTGCATTCTGCAATCTCACCACAAAACACACACAATACTGGACCTTTAAATAATGCATTTTACCCCTACTGACAATCAAAACATTGTCTATTGTATTAAAATAGAAATTTTAAAGGAAGCAGGTAATTTGATAGGACAGCCGAAGACAGACTGAAAAGAGAGACAGCAAACCACAGGCCAGTCGAGACGAAGCCGAGTCCACTGCAGCGTGGGCAGCAACAATATTTTATCGTCTCATTTTGGAAAGAAAGTCGTCGTCGTTGATTGGAAACTCACGCAGTCTGCAGATGGGGCAGCAGTTGGCCTGGTAGCGCAGAGTGTCTGCGCAGGCGTTGCAGAGACACAGGTGTCTGCACGGCAGGATGAGCGTGTCGCGTACATCCGACAAACACACCACACACTCAGCACTGTTGTCACTGATCTCATCGTCAGCAACCTTGAAAGAGAGAAACAGATTTTTTTTTTTTTTCCCAGGTTATTGATTTATTTTACTACGACTGCTGTGTCGCCTCTGATGCACTCAAAGAGGCGCAGGCAGGAAAAAGCGGCCCGTGTCATCTGATATTTACCTTTGATTCTTGGCTGTTGTATTTGTTCTCTATCCCATAGATCTCCTGCAGTAGATAGCTCACTCCATCCACCTGAGGGAGAGGAACACAGTGAAGAACAAAGGCGGCGGGTCTCATGGGCCAGACGTAATGTTCAAGAGGGAAATAAAGCTTTGGTGTATCATTTGTCTTTCAAAGGCATAAAAAATGCTGCACAAAGGGAGGAAGGAAGAGAGAGAGAAGAAAAGCAGGAGTACTCACCACTTGTTTCTGCTTCAGAGGCTTCACGCAGTAGCTCCCGTCCATGTGCTGACAAAGAACAGTATATTAGTTTATTTTGCATAAACTGCAGCTTGTTTTTGTTGTGAATTCACACACACAAACCCGTGCATATCTATTTGTAGGGTGCAGGAAGCCCGTTATGTTTTTTTTTTATTCTTTTGCGTCGTCTTTATTTGACCGACGCTCGACTGAACTGTAATGCTGCGTAGACGACTTCGGATGTTGCAACATATTCACCGTTTGAGGTCAGAAAGAAGTTTTGCCTCCGCTGCAGCATCCTTAAAGAAATGAGGGATTGGAGTACATGCAAATGAGCGGCCAGAACAAAACAAAAAAAGAGATGTTTTAGTAGAGCCACATTTTTTTTGGATTATTAATCATTCTCTCTTGTAGCAGGTTAACCTGGAACACAGGCTTTCAAACAGGGGAGGGAGGAGAGATGTCATACTGTGTCGGGTGAAAGAAACAGGTGCATGCTGGTCTTCCAAAGACAACCAGAAGTTAGTTATTGTAGTTTATTCTGCTGATTTAGCCCATTTGGCAACACGGTCAGCATTTGGAGCTGCAGCAGTGGCCCTGACACAGAACTCGTCGAGGTAATTTAAGGTGCTTTAAAACTCTTTGGATTTGACCGAATAGGTATGAACGCAGACACGTGATACACTGTGTCTGGATTCAGTGTGACCTACATTTTTCAAGCATATCATCATATCTGAATAAATGTCCATAGAGGCACTTAGTATGAGGCTGCTTTTAAATGTAGAAATGTGAATCTTCAGAATAAAATTATCTACTGCGAGCTGCTAATTCAGCATATTTAATGTAGATAATTTGCCAAAATGTAAACAAATATCAGTCAAATAAAAAACAGGGATCAGGTTTTAGCCTACAGTGTAATGGGCTGTATTCACTGCAACATTATACATCCTGTTTACATCCCCCAGAGCATCAAGGGAACTCATTCCAAAACTTAATATTATGATATGAGATTAGATTCTCTGGGATTTTTGGTTACTGTAATATCATGGCTCTGGGTATCTTGATATGTGATATTATTTATCACAAATGTTCAAAAGTGATCAATTTCAGAGGGATTTAAAAGGAATATTGAACTGTTCTTCCAGTCACAGTCTCAAGATGTGACTGACTCGAGATTGGCAGTTCGATCCCCGGCTCCTCCAGTCAGCCAGTCTACCAGCTGCTTACATATTTTACCAGTAATTGGCTCATATTAATTTTGTGCCCTGATTACAAATACACTAAATTTTACCATTTCAAATTCAAAATTCAGTAATCACAGCGCTGCCTTTACACTGTTATAAGTTATCTCAAACCCAAATATATTACATTTACAGAAATACCCTTTCAAAGCTGGTATCAGTAAAGTGACTCAACAGTTAGTGAAAGGTTTCCATGGTGATACATCCTTTCAGCTCTGTCTGTTAACGTCTGTAACAGCCATGATAACATGCAAACATATTATGCCTAACGAGCGTCTCTCTTACCTTTTCAAATGTTGCCAGCAGTATGTGAGAGTGGCCTAAATGTTCTGCAAAGATAAAAGACAGTGGACACGCGTTGGCTTAAAAGAGTCTGCAGCTCAACCTCCACGTCAGACCGTCGGTGTGGTAGATACGCAGTAACTCACCTTCCCCCTCGTCTACGACAGCCTGCACCACCATGGGGAAAATCTCTTTGTCCATGTCGAACAGCAGCTGAGGAGAAAGCAAGGAGGTGAGGAGAGGAACAGGGTAGGTGTCTTGTGTGCGACATGTATGAAGCCTGGTGCGTGTCATCGCTCTACCTCCTCGTCAGCCCACTCGCTGAGGTTGACAGTGTGTGAGGGCAGACAGAACTGCTGGCACACTCCCCTCTTAAAATGCACCGTCTCAGACTGCAGAGAGCTGTCCTGGGGCAGGTAACTGCAACACACACACACACACACGCACAGTTACTCAATGCACAAAGTTAAACATTCATCGGTCAACTGCTATCAATACTTTTGTTTGGCATTTGTTGATTACAGGTGCATGCGTGTGCATTTTAATTGTTATTTCTAATTCTGTTTTAATTAGTTACTAGTGTTGAACATCTTCTCTGTGCAGAAGTGGAGGACAGGGAACCTCTTGCATCATACATCCTGTCTGAACAGAGTTAGAATGACAGACAGCTCTGATGTGTAATGCAAGATATGTATGAGGTATTCCAGGCCATGCCGGCATAATTTATGAGTGTCTGCATGAATATTTATGGAAATGTTTCCCTCTTCCAGACTTCTATTTCTGTCAATTAAATGTCGACTGAAGGTAGCAGATGTCCCTCTTTTCATATTCGCGAAGGATGATTCAACATTTTCTCTACCAGTGCTCACTCACGCTCTCCTTTTTCCAAATTCAGAATGTGTAGCAAAAGATGATTCACTTTATCCATCCCTCGATGGGGACACTCCTTCTTTCACTCAAGTTTTATACATGTAGGCCCAAAATACGACCACGCACCCAAAGGGCTTATAGAGAGCCACACAGCAGCGCCCTTGGAGCAGTTAGAGGTTCAGTGCCCAGGAGGTAAAACTGGCAGCTTCCCAGCTACCAGTCCACACTCCTGAACACATACTGAATACTGTAGTCCGTGCTAGACTTGAACCAGCCACTCTACTGCCACCCCACACTGCATAAAACTCATTGGGATCATTTTTATGTAACATAACTTACATTGGGGATTGCTGTGGCATTAATCTGTAGACTGCTGCAACTGAAAGCATCTCTTTATGTGCATTTAGTATGGCTCATTTATGTCTGGTCGATACCAAGCTTAGAGAGTACTCTACTGATTAGCCTCGTATTCTAATGCAAGTCTAGTACTTCCCAAGACAATTGCTGTTTAAGGTTGCAGCAGTTGTAGACAAATTACTGGTGCAAAAATATATACTTTAGGGAGACTTTATTTTGATAGAAGCAGCTGAAGAGGGACAGGAAGTTGCGGAGAGAGAGGGGGGTTGATATGGAGGGCCAGGATTGTGACCAAACCCAGGCTGCTGCGGTAAGGACTGAGCCGTTGTACATGGGGTACATCCTCCCACAAGACATGCAGGTTAACTGACAGTGAATGTGACCGCGAATGGTTGTTTGCCTCTATGTGTCAGCCGTGTGATGAACTAAACCGGCCAGGGTGTACCCCGCCTCTTACCCAAAGTCAGCTGGGATTGGCTCCAGCACCCCCGTGACCCTGATATGGATGAAGATGGATGGATTTTCAACATTTGAGTCTAAAAACCTGTTTCCACTTACACTGGCACTCCATTATGAAACTCCTCCATGGCCTGGTAGTAGATAGTTATGGCCACCTGTGTGTCGGCATCGAAGGTAAACTCTATGTTGTAGCAGGCCCTGTTCTTGCCCGCCGCCTCGTCTCCTGGCAGCTTCAGGTCCTCGCTGCACCTACGGGTGGCAGAGGAGTGTGGTGGAGGTGGAGGGAAGAGGAGTGAAGGACGAGGGAGAGGGCTTTTAAGGCAGAGAACAGAAATCTGAGCTCATGGAGAGAGGGCAGTTCTAAAAGTTATGTTGTGGCTTAAGCGAAATAGTCATATGGTAGTTAACATGGTCATTTTCTTTAGGTCTTGTGTGTGTTTATCCTGTTTCAGGGACTATTTTTCCACATTTGTTTTGACTGAAATTCTTTCACGAGAATAAAGTTTGAATTACAAGAAAAACATGCATGATTTAACACTATCCCTTCATTTAGCTGTTGTGCTTTGCTCCCTAAAAATAGCTCAGTGGACATAAAATTAGACAGTGGTGTAATGAGGGGTTATGTATATGTTTAGGTGGATCAGGGTGCGTACCGTACGAGCCGCAGCGTGTCCTTACGGATGTTTATAAGGCTTCGTAACGTCTTTACTGGTTCCTGAGGTGGAGGGGCTGCGTACGGGAACTGAAAACAAAAAGAAAACAAATTACAGATGTAAAATACAAGTTAAGAGACTGAAGAGTAGTGGCATTCATCTTCCCTCAACCGCCCCGACATTCCTCTGGTAACCGCAGAGAGTTCAGGGTTACACAAGGTTTAACCTTAACACAAACGTGTTTCAGTTGGTCAGCACTAGCAAGATCCGTGCTGACAAGTGCTGAGCCGGAGCAAAAAAATCTGCTCAGACTGTGTCTTTCCAGGGACGAGGCTGACACTTCAGACAGTGTTTGGCACATTTCTGCACACACAGGGACCACAGGAGTGTAAAATAGTCCAGGGTCAAACAGTGCCTGTCTTTATTTCAAGCTGGTTAAAGGAGCAGAGGGGTGAAGTTTAACGCATCAGGAGAATTTTGATGGGATAAAATCACAGGTAAGGATGTGACCAACTCGATCTTTAGTGATAAAAAAAAACAACAACATTAAAACTCTGGAGTAAAATCGACATGCAACCTTTACACTTGACCCACTTCACTTCTCAGTTTGTTGTGTGTCTGAAGCCAGAAGCTGCTGACTGAGCGTAAAGGGAGAGCCGGGGTGGTTTGAGGATCACTGGAGTAGAAACATGCAGGATGTGGTCAGATACCTACACACTACAGACCTTCATCTGTGTGTGCGTGTGTGTGTGTGTGTGTGTGTGCGTGTGTAAGTAAGTAAGTGTGTTTGCGTGGCTGTAAATGGCACCATATTCAGCGCGATTACACATCTGGGCTCAGCAGGAGTCACGCCTGTAAACTACACAAACAAACACACACGCGGAGTAACAGATGCTGAAAAGAACCATTCATTAGGAAACTCAGACAACACTGCAGATCTTATAACGTATAAAAAAAAAATAATCATGAAACAGCAGAGCAACAACATGCTCAGACTAAAATAAAATAATGAGACTTCTTTCCTTTTTAAATACAGCAGGTGAGTGAAAGTAGATGTTTTAATGATTTCAACAGGACTAAAAGTTTATTAGCATCTGTAAGGCTGTACTTAAACACAGCTGCGTTTTGAGCTAAACGCTGATGGCAGCAGTAAAGTATAATGTTTATCATACCCCATCGTTTAGCATGTTAATATGCTACATTCGATATTTAGCCAAGGGGACCCAACTCATGTCCTCACATGTTTGTTTTTCTTTCAATTAACTTTAAATTAGGAGTTAGGAATACTATATTAAGTAACTTAAAAAATATGATTTACTACCTCTCTTATGTGATTTTCCCATGATGACGATCCCCAGATGTGACCCTCAGCTGGACATTTCTCTTATTAGTACATTTCTCTAATTAGTACAGCTGATTAAAAAAAGTAATGCAGCGTTATTTCAATTAATCATCTGGAAAACGTGAATATCTGTACCAAAGTCTGGTAATCCATTCATTAAAAACTATGTAAAGCATCAATAAGGTCACTATAACCATGGGTTATTTCACTAAAATGAAACTAACACTAATACTATAGGTAAAGTCACTGAAATGATGGGTAAAGCCATGGGATCCACTGATGTCAGTGGACTCTGGGGAGTATGAATATGTGTAGAAAGAATGTATGGCAATTCATCCAATAGAGATATTTTAGGTACAATGGTGGAGAAAATGGTGGATCAACTGGCTTTGTCATCACTAGAGCTGCTAACGTGGCTAAAAGTCCATTTTGTAAATCCTGTGCTTCACCCAGGAGTTCTGAAAACCTCTAAATATAGCCCCATCCATTATCATATTTGTAGAGCGGTGGCAGGAGACCGAGAACACAACAACTGCGGTTGGTTTTATGATTCCACCGCACCATCTGCTTAAAAACCACCAAACATTATATAATGCTGGTAAAGCTTCAGTCACACATACAAGGAGAAAAAAAAAAAAGAAAAAACGCACCATCACCAACTGAATTCTGTGCCCACAGGAGGATTATAAACACCCACATAATCAGGAGAAAAACTGCACTCCTAATTTTAGCCCCAGTCTAGACAGAAACAGCAGTGCTACTGAGATTAGTACACAGAAGGATGGAGCAGAGTCTCTCCATATCAGCTTCACTTAGTCAAATAGTTTAACTCCCTCCAAGCTCTGTGTCAAATTCTGCCGTTCCTCTCCGGACTTGAGCTCTTTTTGATCTGCAGCTCTCATTAGTTTGACCTTCAGCTTCATTATTAGATTGAACCAACCCTAGGGAGGAAGAGTCGAGCTTATCAGCCTCTCTGTACGTGGAGCCAGCAGACTGTCATTTCACTTTTAATTGGTTTGACAGGATGAGACGTTGAAATAAATTTCAATCAGTCACAGTCTGAACTTGTTAATTGCCTCTGAGGGAGCCAGGCCTGCAGAAATGTATTAATTTCTGTTTAATAATGAAGAGGGAGCTACAGCTGGAACAAGTAGTCAACTAATGAATTAGCTGATCAACACAAAATTACAAGTCATCTATCAAGCAAAAATGTCATAAATGTGCCTTTATTCCCCTTAAATATGAGAATGTGCTGCTTTTCTGTCATTGGACCGCTGATCAAATAAAACAAGTAGTTTGGGGCCTATAAATTTGTGATTTTTCACTGTTTACTGATCAGAAAAACGATGAATAGATACATCAAGAATGAAAATAGAATTTCTGGGATAAATCTATCCACTGAGCAAGATCACGAGATGTAATTGAAAGTTCCAGAACAGCAGACTTTTAGACATTTATCCCAGCTGTAAGTGTGTGAGGATACCTACCGCCACAGGTCTGGTCCCCAGGAAGTTAAGGTCTGTGTTTTCCCCAAACAGGTAACCCTCCGGATGGGTCGAGTCAAACTTCTCTCCCCCCATGATGAAATGGCTGGCAAAGTAACTCCCTGCAACAAAGAGAGAGACTCACCTTTTACCAATTACATGTATTAAAACCTTTAAATTTCCATGCTCAGTTATTTTTATATTCTGTCACAAAGCCTTATTTATAGATCATTTAATCAAGTTAATACTCTTTGTCATGAGACATTAATTCACTTATACAACCGTTAGTTCCAACCAAGTGATTTGATTGGATAAGAGTCGTTCCATGAGTGCTGATATAGAGAATAACAGCACTGGGACTTTTAACTGCATGTATCACTCCACTTCACGGGCGTCCTAACCACCTAACCAACGCTACATTAACGTTACATTGATGGTCATCATCTCTCTTAAACTGTAACAAACCTTGCACCACAAAGATGAACATATTGCTACAAATAGTTTAAACGACTTATGTTTCCACTAAAGCGACAGACGTCAGCAGATTCTAATTTAACTGTTTACATACAAGACATGAAGTGGTTCGCAAGCTAGTGCTCAGGACATGTTTATATGTTGCTTGGCAACCGTGCATTCCCAGTCCAGTTGTGGAACTATTAGTGTTGACGGAGCCAAGTAAATGATTTAATAAACAAACAAATCATAATCTGTTGTCATTTATTACTGGAAACGTATAGATAGAGCTTGTAGAACTGTTGTATAAACGCAATATCACACCTGGAGCTGAGTGCTGTTATACTAAATATCAGCACTGTGAAGGCAGGATGCTGCTGGCTTTGCTTCATTAAAAACTGAAATGATCTTGCATTGCAAGAAACATTCGGTTGGTCTTGTGAGCCTTCCTTAAAAAGATAAAAATTCAGCGGTCGAATAAAAAATGCAATGTCTTCAAACAAAATAAGGCAAATCTTTGCACTAAGAACATAACATTTGATTCTAGTAAATATCTCAACAAGTTGAATGTTATTAGACTGCCTTCTGAAACTCTGCCTTCATCTCTAATCTTTTTAGATATTTGGAAAGTGAACAAAAATATTCGCCTTAAATTGAATAAATGGGAACCGTTGTACATTTCTGACCCATTTTTTTCACTTGTTATAAGAAAATGAGATTTAGGATCCAATAACTGACAGATTGATGACTGTTAGAAACGGAGATATTTTGCAGTTAATCCTACCCGTCTTGCACATTTCCTTTAAATATTTGAACTATTTAGCTGGCTACCGTCATCGAGAGATACCTCCAGTCTGCAAATAATCTCATGTGTCTCAGTCGAAAGCAACAACTGGTGAGCTGTACAGGAGTTTATCCTCAAACTATTGGCAACAACATGCAGGTAAGACTAGAAATGACATAAAAGGAGTAGAGTTGTTTTTCTTTTCGTCTTTCAAGAAGCCCTAAAAAAGGATTGGTGAGTTGTTGGGTTGTTATTGGCCTGCAACTTGTCCACATGTTTACCAAGACTTTGGGTTGATGACAACAAGACTAAATGGATGTTGTGCCTTTTAATCACAGGTTGAGCTAATATCATAAGACTGTAATGGTGGTGGAGATGGGGTGTTTAAATACAGGCTGGACAGGCCAGTCATGTATCAGCTGGTCTTCTTCCACACGTATTAATGCTGGAGAGGAGGAAAGGTTTGAATGCTCCGACCTGAAAGCTATTCACAATGTAGAAAAATCCATAACATGACAAATCATGCGCTAAAAAAAAAAAGCCCAGATGGCGACGCTCTCTCTTTCCACCTCTCTCTTCATCACCTTATTATTATTTACAGCAGGTGGGAGAGGCGAGCTGGGCCAAGGCTTTGTCACCAGATCCAAGAAACAGGAACTGGGGCTGACAGATCGGTTTCACCAGCAGTCCTTGCCACCACCTTCCAACCACCAACGCCACCACCACTTCCCCTCCAGGCTGCAACCAGGGCTGTTACATGATAAATTCAGACAGCCTGTGACTGATTCAGCTAAACTGTGGTGAGAGGGGCACTAATGGCAGCCGCAAGTCAACAATATTTCTTCCCTTCCATCCTGTCTTCAATACATAATATAACTGCAAATCTAAGATATTATTATGATATCAGAATATTGCCTAACACATCACATCTGACTATAATAAAAGTCTTATATTCCCAGATTCTGTTCCTGGTCTCATTTTGTAAGACATTTTAATTTACTTTATGTCTTTGCTTCAATGGAATTGAAAAGCAATAACACTATTTCTTCACAATGCGAATGGTAATATTGGATTACTGCTAAACCCTGACCCCTGACAGTGCTGCAATCAGAAAACGTCACACAGAGGAAGAATAACAAGACTGGTTCAAAAAACACGGGTCAGCTTGAGGTCCGATGGACAGTTTGTGAGTCAGGTTTGGTTTTGTTTGAAAGGTTTTGAACCATTAAGGCCTCTGAACGTACCTGAAAACAGCGGTACAAGAATGTCGCCTTAATAATACATTTTTTAAAAATGGACAAAATAAAAATATCAGTCCTAAAATCGCAGATCAAAGAATGAGTGAACTAAGGACTAAGAATTAAATTAAGCTGTACTATCTGGGTTTCAATTCAAGAATAATACGTGAGTCAATAAATATGAATTTTTGAAGTAACAATGGCAAAAAAAAAAAAACAGATTTCAACTTCTCTTCTAATTCCTAACGTTAGTTTTGCTGGATTTCATGATCTCCTCTGTTAATAATAAACAGAATATCTTTCCATTTTGGACTGTTGATCACACAAAACAAACAATGTGAATATGCCACACTGGGCTCTGGGATATTGTGGCGGACATTTTTCACCATTTCCAAAAGCCATACAGACTAAACCATTAATAAATTCATCAAGAAAACAACTAAAAGATTGATCGATTCTAAAAAAAAAAAAGATCATCTGCTTGCAGCCCTTGCTCTGATATATGAATTAAAAAAAGACTTTTGAGAGATCCATTACAACTATGTCCATTTAAAAAAATGACTAATCATTTATTCATTTCCGGACTCTAAAATATGAAGATGTTCTGCTTTTTTTATCATTATAAATTTTATATCTTTAGCTGGACTCTCTGCACACAAAACGAGCTCAACCTCAGCTCTGTCAACGGCACGTGTCACTATTTTGACACAAATAATTTTAAAAATGAGCAGATAATGAAACTAAACACCGGTTGCAGTGGTATTTGAAATTGAATAAACCTGATTCAAACTTCTCTGCTGCTGATGGTGATGTCATTCATCATATTTTCATCCTCTTAGGATCCATCATGACTTATTTATATTACAGACAGACTGGAGCTGGTGTGATGCCATTAAATCCAGCTCCCCTGCTGCTCACAGATGCAACAACATAAAAGCATTAATAAAAAAATATATAGGTGGATAGTCACAGTCACAGTGCAGATAACAGACAACAGTGCTGCAGTGGCTTGAAACGCATGATGAGATGTGATCAGTAAAGTCAAAGTTATGCATTGAGAGCCAAATTGAGGCATTGAGTCCTCCCTTCTTTCCACAGGTAGCTCCTCCAGGTTGAAGGCTCAGATGCCCTGCAGGCCTGTCAGGCTACAAGGTGTGATGATGGTGATGTGTGTGTGTGTGTGTGTGTGGTGATGGTGTACTTTTTTTTTATTGTACCCCCGTACATAAAGCACCAAATAAATCATCCGCAGTGAAGGTTTGAGGCATGTGACTGATACCCGCCCCCAGTGTGACCTGTTGTTCGGTGACTTACCAGATTTCGGTGGATAACGGTACACCGAATTGGACGGTATGTCCACTTCTTCCACGCCTATGTTTTGTCTGCTCGTTAAAGCTCCCATTTCCAGTCAAATAAAGACCACACGGGTTAACGGGCATAACACTTCAGGGGTCTTCGCTTTGTTGTCGTCCGCGGCCGTCTCCGTTTATTCTCTATCATTTAATCCAGTTCGTGCTGCCCTGTCCATTTCTGTCGGGTCCAAGCCCCGCCGTGAATGTGACCGTCCTGGGGATTAGTTCTCTGGCTGTGGCTTATCCCTCCCCGGTCAACAGTGCAGCTCCGTTTTGAGGCAGAAAACAGCCGTTGTAGTCCCTTTAATAACGGATAAGCACTCTCATGGTACGCCACAGTCGAGCTCTCTACGGGCGAAATCTCTCCCGGTGCTTGGCTCTTCTTTTTCTTTTTTTTTGTTCACTTCACTGGTATAGTATGTGCTCCCGGTTCCGCTGGATGTTGATCACATACCCCCGGTGCTTTTCGTTGCTGGATCCTGTCAAAGAGGTCTGTGGCTCCACATGACGTCAGTCAGGCACAAATCCGGGCCGTGGTTTTTGCGCAGTCCTCCTCTCTCCAGCAGCAGCGGCGGCGGCGGCAGCGGCAGCAGCAGCAGCTAGTACCCGACCCGCTTTGTAACGTGACCTTCCTACGCCAAATGTGCGAGTAACGGTGACTGCAGTGCAGAGAGGACGGCTGCTGTCTGTGGAGCACAAACCTTGCCAAAAATAAAATAAAAAATAATACAATAAAAACGAACGAAAAAACAATATTAACCTCCTGGATGTGAGCGGAGATGCTAGTAAACCGTTAACAATTTAGCTTTAAAGGCTAACTGACGGTTTTATTTGCAACAAGTAGCGTCATAGAAATCACACTGTTAGAGTTGTGTAGCGACATAATAATTAAAGATACAATGTTTGGAGTAGATTGTGTATATAATAAAAATAAAAAAGCGGTTAACCAGTGATAATTTGCTATTGTTATATGTTTTTCGTTAAATTAAGGGGAACAAAGGCGAAATAACGCTCTGGTATTGCAGTTGGTTGCGCCTCCCGGCAGGTAGGGGGCAGTGTAACGGTTAATGAACGGCCAAGCAGCCAATCAGAGGAGGCCAACGGTGGGGGCGCAAAGAAAGGGGGGAAGAGGAAGCGTTATTGCCGCCATTTCACGTGAAAGCAGCGCGGTAGGTACGATATCCAGGGCCAAACAATTAAAAAAACAGGTCCAGTTTGAGTTTAGTAAACCGACTGAATATTTGCAAATTATCAGTAACCGTTTTACCTAACGGAAGAGCTTAGCGAGGTTCGTCTTAACTGGCCCGTTCGGTTGCTTTGAGGAGAAGAGAATGAGCTACGGAAGGCCGCCGCCAGACGTTGAGGGGATGACCTCCCTCAAAGTGGACAACCTGACTTACCGAACTTCCCCGGAGACTCTGCGCCGAGTCTTCGAGAAGTACGGCCGTGTGGGAGATGTCTACATCCCCCGTGACAGGTACACCAAGGAGAGCCGCGGGTTCGCTTTCGTGCGGTTCCTCGACAAGCGCGACGCCGAGGACGCCATGGACGCTATGGACGGCGCGCTGCTTGACGGGCGGGAACTCCGGGTGCAGATGGCCCGCTACGGACGACCTCCGGACTCGATGTATAGCCGGAGAGGAGCACCGCAACGCAGATATGGAGGGTACGGTCTAAGAAGCAGGAGGTCACATAGTGTATGGGGAATTAAGTTAAGATGAGGAACATTTACTACACGGAAGTTGTAAGAAAAAACGTGGTTATTATTTAAAACTGCACCTTATTTTGCATGAACACGTGATGTAGGCTGCATCTATTAATTAGGGGCTTATCTCAATGAGTTTAATGATGTAAGAATAGTTATTTCATTAGATGGCTGTTAATTAATACATATAGATAATTACACTCGTCAGTAGTTTGTTTGTTTTGCTGTTTTATTGAAGTGTTTCTCTCTCTAACCACCACCAGCCGTTCAGCCAGTCCTCGCCGCCGCCGTCGAAGCCGAAGCCGCTCCAGGAGCAGAAGCCGTTCCCGGTCCAGGAGCCGCCACCACTACAGTCGCTCCAGGTCCCGCTCCTACTCCAGATCCAGGTCAAGGTCCAGGTCCAAGTCGAAGTCCAAATCCAAGTCCAGAACCCCCAGGCGGAGCAAGTCAAAGTCTCCCTCCAGGTCCAGATCCCGCTCCAGGTCCAAGTCGAGAAGTCGAACCCCGCCATCCAACAGGGGGTCCAAGTCCAAGTCCAGGTCCAGGTCCAAATCCAAGAGTAGGCCTAAATCTCCAGAGGACAACGGCGCAGAGTGTTAACCCAAACTTGGACACAATATGACGGTATTCAGGGGGAAGGGTGGATTATGTTTCCTTCACATATTATCATCTGAGATGACTTTCTGTCATCACTTTGGTTGGCATTCTGCAGTCTTGATGCTATGTTAGACATTTGCACACAAGCAACAACGTCTGCAGAATCCTGAATGTTTTTTTAGAAATTCAAATAAGATCGGGACTGACTGTCGTCTGCAGTCCTGGCTCTGTGTTTGCTTTACTTTGCCTGTATTCAGCCAATCTAAAGCACACACGGGCAACATTTGGGTTTGTGACCTACTGTATCATATCAAAATGGGGGTGTTGATCACATTTGTACTCATGTCAGTGTGCATGGGAGGGACGTGGGGTGCTTCACTCGAAACGTTCACCTAAATGTGGAATTCTTTCCTCCAAGCTGCGGAGTCCTGTTTGCAAAGGGAGGAGGAGGAGGAGGAGGAGATGGGGTTGTGGCAGTGTGAGAGCAGTTAGTGTGTGACCCGCCCATGTGACCTGCCTGTTGCTGAGAGCGATGGCAGTTGCTAAAGGAGCAGGTCACCAAGGCAACGGTGGTTGCTATGGAGCAGGTCGTCATGGCGGTGGTTCGGGCTGTCAGTTGGTGTATGAGTTGGTGTGGTGAGGTACGTTCGCGGGGATCACAGGCAGATGCACTGAGCACTGTTCCCGCTACCCGTGCCTGTGGTTTCCTCCGCCTCTCACAAAGGGAACGGACCCCGAGGTTTGTTTTTCAAATATGCCCGAGTGTAAGAGTCTTAATAGAGCTAGTTTTTATGCAGAGGGGGCCAAGAAAGGTGTGTAAACAAATGTGAAAAGTGCTATGAATGTTAGGTATAATACACAAAGATGGATGCCCCCCCGAAAGAAAAGGCAGTTTGATAAATGTGCAGTGTCAGGGTAGATGATCAGACCAGTATTACATTTAAATTTCAGTCAGGAGTTAAGATGGCTGCTTTCTGTTTTGCTCTTGTCAACTCTGTTCTGTCTTTCCTTCCAGATCTCAGACGCTTGAGCCTTTGCTGAGGACATCAGGAAGAGTCTCACATTGAGCAAGTGGACTCCACTATTACCACTGAATGCAGACTGAAAGGTTATTGGAGCTTGGTCTAAAATGTTTTAAATGTTTTATTTGACTTAATTTGCCGAAACAAATTCTGTAATTTTGATGTTTGTAAAGTTGAGCATTTTGAAAGGGATTTGTAAGCTGATGGGTTTTTTCCTTTTCTTTTTTTTCTTTAAATTGGGTTTTTTTTTTTTTTTGCCTTTTTGATTACATTTGTAATAAATTCTTTTTTTAATTAACTGTAGATTTCTTTATGAAATCCCTTGTTAAATACTCTTTCTGGTTGATATGTTAGGAAGGAGTTTTTTTTGCAGAGTTGATGTTGGACGTTCAGAGCCTTTACAGCTATGTTATACCACTCTTATTGGGAAAAATGGCTTACTGTACAGTGACATAAAAGCAAAACAAAGTATCGCTGTGCCACTTAATTTGTGACTTGCTAATCCGGCAGCATTGCATTTTCTTTTCTGTCAAATCTCTTTTTTTTCTGTCTAGTCAAAAGTTGCTTTCCTATGACTCTAACCCTCTTTCTTGTGTATCTTTTGTGCACTAGGCGCAGTTGTGTAGCAGTTGAGTAATGCTGGTTAGCTGTTAAGATGCGGTGCAGTGCGGTGGTGACATGGTGTGGCGTGTTGCGGTGCTGAGTGCCCGGCGCTGTTCCGGGGCTCGACCCTCCGCTGCCGTTTGCCGGTTTGTAAGCTCACAGGTGTGGCAGATCAACCATCCTCTCCTGTCTTGTGACCTCTCCTTCCCTCCATGTGCTGTACAGATTCTCTCCTCCTTCCTTTTCCTCTTTATTCTCCATCCTCTCCTTTACCCCCACCCCCTCCCTCCCTCTGTGGTCTATCCACTGTTGATAACTGGTTTTGCTCGCTTATTTTTTTATTTTTTTTTCCTTAAGAGTCCAGTGTGACTCCTAGTGAAGGGTTTAAAGGGCAGTCCAGGCTGCTTAATATTTTTTTTGCATTCCTCTGTGAATCTCAACTGTCTTGTAATTTGCTTCAGGTGAATGCGAATAAACATCTTTGTCGTAAACAAGTTGCCGGTGTGAATTTTGTCATCCTGTCATCTGCAGACTAAAACATAACTGAACGTAAAGTTCTCTGTCGTTATAGCCGATTTCCGTCATTCAGAGTTAACAGGCCACTTATGTAGTGTAGGGGGAAAGTAAAGAAGAGTAGGAAGAGTAAAGTATTGAGCGAGAAAACTACTTAAGTACTGTGTAACTTTTGAGTAGCCTAATTTCTGATTTATTCATCAGATGACATTAATGCAATCATTCAATCAAAATAAGCACATTTATGTACCTTTAAGATTTAACTACCACAAAAATAACAAGAACACATTTATATTTTTCTACCCAGAAGTAATCTTAGAGAAGCCAAAATAATAACACTACTCAAGTAAGAGTATTGTTACTTATAATATGTATTAAGTAAAAGAAAAAAGTATTTTGCAACATAACTCAAGAGTACAATTTATCCAAAAGAGAAATGTAACTAGTTACTACCACCTCTACCTTAACTAGCTAGCTTAACTAACTAAACTGACATGATCTACATTCGACAGCATTACTCACCTTACACTGTTTGGAAAGAACTGTCAAAAGACTTTTGTCTGGTTTGCTGAAAATGTTTATACAGGAGCCGCTGCCCAGATCTGACACACCAAAGATACTCTACAATATTTAATAAACCGTCTCTGATCGCACAGACAGCAGTGTTTGTTTGCCGCCTCAGCTCCACCTGCGTATAGAGCCGTCTCGGGAAAAATGTATTAAGTTGTTGTAATGGTGGTAAAAAGTGCAGGCACAGATACGGGGAGATACCCCGCATCAGCTACACCTGTGCTAACTACATATTCAGGAGATAAATGCACACAATCTCTGATTAATTAAGCATTGCTGTAGGTTTAATACTGTCATATCTATGGGCTGATACTTTGGCTGTGGGCCCGTATTGACTACCACCATTTCTCTGCATCTGTATGTGTTTCTACACCTTCAACATTTGATTGAATTGAAATTTGGTTTGATTGCTCATGTCTGATCTTCGCTGTGCAGTTGTTGCTCAGTTTAAAGACACACATTCACTGAGAGCAGACTATTCTGTCCAGGAGTTAAAGCAGCATTGTAACTTTCCAGAGAAGACATAAAACTATGAATTCTGCGAACGTTCTCAGTCATCCAGGTCATCTTTCTTCAAATAGGTTAAGTCTGGGGCAACTGGGAGATCCGTGAAGACGTTTCGCTTCATTTGTGTATTTGTACTAGGAAAGTTTGTAGATCCGCCCATTGTTATACTTAGTTTGTTAGTGTTCATTGTTGTGTGACAACTGTCACCAGAGTCGATGGTGTGGCCGCATGGACAGCGTTGCAGGTGGGGGATGAGTGGCGTCTGAGGCCTCCTCCTCTGCTGAGGGAAGGTTTCTCTATTTTGTACTTTGTTATCTTGTAAAAGTAGAGAAACAATGAACATTAAGGAACTAAGTGGAACAACTGGCGGATCTACGAGCTTTGCTAGTACAAATACACAGACTCCCCAGCAGTTAGTCAGGACTGAAGACGCGTCTTGGATGAGAGGCGAAACGTCCTCACAGACCTACAAATTATTATTATAAAATTGTTAAATGTTACACGGAACAGAATTAAAAGAGATGTTGAACACATTAAAGAGAGAGAACACCAGTCGACTGAAGATTTTCCGCCGTTGACCGTTTGACACCACAAATGATTTATTAAGACGCATGGGCTCTGTCAAAGGTGCGCTTCAAATACAAATTTTATTTCCTGCAGTAACCCCTTGTTCTTTGTCGGTGTTCTCATGTGCCAGCTGTAGTCCTTGACTATCTTGGCTGATTACCTTCAGAGCAACCTGAAGCTTTGTGCTCATAGAAATTATACACAATAATAATATATAACGACCTTGACATCCAACAATGCAATTAGTTCAAATTTAAAGTATATAAAGTTAAAAATACAATACAACAACTCTGCCACCAATTCTACTCAAAGCTACAAAGTTTTATCATCTTATCATTTTTCAGTTTTTGTTGACACTGTCCAAGAGGTATTGATTACTATTACAATTAAGGTTTGCAGTGGTGTTAAACTGGACTGCCGTGTGTTGAGGTGTTTCTAATATTTTGGCTACCCCATTTACATAGAGGGCCATAATATTAGAAGCACCTCCTAATATAATGCCGCCCTGTACAACAACAGCCCCCGCTAGGACAACAACAATAAATATAAAGACAGGAAGTAAAGTGACTAGTTTAGACTAGGAAAGACACAAATCAGTACCCCAAAACTCCTCTCCACTACAGTGGCTGCAAAACTGGCTAAAAATGTGAAGTACTTTATCTGGAGCCGGTGTTTAGTTTGTCTATTCTGGGCTACAGTGGAAACATGGTGGTTCAGTGTGGTGGATGCAGTGGAAGAGGTGTGACTTAAAACAAAACACCCTGTGCAAACTTCCAATTGTAAAAACTATTTGACTATGTCGCACGTGTGCATACTTAGAAGCACATACACTCATGAAAAATGACCTGAGCAAATTTTGAAAAGCCCATCTATCCACCTCTGCATTATTTGTAACCATTTTTCCTCATCAGGGTCACGATAGGGCTGGAGCCTATCGCAGCAGGGTCTCAGCGCCAGGTAACAAAAGCAAAACAGTTTGTATTTTTGGGTGATTAAACACTAATGAAAACATATAGTTGTAAATATTATATTAGATTCCTGCCCAAATATGTAAAAAGGGCCTCCATTTTTTGTTTTTGTGATGCCTTCCGTGTATTTTTTCTTTTTCATACCCTTACTGTTACTTCGGCTTTTCGGTCCCGGTCCCTGCATCTGTTTTTTGGTATAGCCTAATTATTTTGCTGTTGTGTAGTTTTTTCCACATGTCCTTCTCCAGAATATAGTCATGGTTAACGTAGAAAACAACCCTGGTTTTAACACCTTTCTCAAAATAGTAGTTGTGGTATTTCTTGTAGTCTTCAGTCATGAATCCATATGCGCTCACCTAAGTAGACAAAAATACATAACAGGGATTATTGAGGATAATTAACACCAAATCTTTGGTAAAAGAAAGAAATTTAGAAATACACTGACTCAATTTCTTGCATAGAGTTAGATGTCAAGAACAAGACCACCAAAAATTGGAAACCACAGCCGCCTTAGCATAACTTCTGGAAACAGGGGCAAACAGCTAGGTTGGCTCTGTACAAAATCTGTTGACCAAATTTGCCAAACAGCACTTCTAAAACTCACTAATTAATATATTTCTTCACCATAAATGAGATATAACATTATAATAATGTTTATTAGTAAGCTTTAGACATGCTGGTAGGCAACTGTGTCCCCTGTTTCCAGTTTTTATGCTAAGCTAAGCTAATCGCTCAGTTGGCTCAGACTATATTTTTAACATACAGACATAAAACTGACATTCTCGTCTAACACACTAGAAAAGTAAATAAGCACATTTCCTTGGACGTTACACTATTCTTTTAAGAATAAAAACAAACTCAAGTTTAATGATGTATAAATTCTTGTATACTACATATTGGTACTGCACATTAGTACTACATATTATACTACATACTTCATGTCTGCAGAGTAACAGAACTTACAGTGTCACAGGTGTGCAGAGCCAGGAAAATAGCAAAAGCCCCATTGCTTGGTCTGACTATTGCCCAGTGTTTCGAGTTCAGCCTAGCGGACTTTAAGAACCTGTGGGCAATAAAAAAAAATTTAAAAAGATACACATACATAAAATCTGTTTTTTCTGGCAAAACAAACACCAAAGTGAAAAAAAGTGTTTAAACTGTCACCTGCACCTCGTAAAAGTATAAAACTGATTGTTGGACATTGACCTGTTCCGCACGTATCTGAGGAAATCCTGGTGCAGGACGTAGAATCGACTCTCATTGTACTGCCCGGCATAGTACGTCCTTGGCCTGGAGGGTCATTCGTGTTTATCACAGAAATATATGATGAAAAATTAGCTTAGTTAGATCTCATGCCTCAGTACTTATCAAAGAATCAAAGAATCATTAATAATTAATTAATTATTATGATGAACAATGAGATGCACCTCAACAGAGGTGTAGACCCAGAGCTGGGCTTCTTGCTGTTGAACTAGTAAATGATATCAGCTGGCTGCTATAGCTATTTGCAAAATTGTTGACTCGCTAGTTTATAGTAATAAAGTAATACCTAAGAAATAAGTATAAAGCAAGATAACCATTGCAAACACAGATGAACAGCTGTCCATATTTACCATAGTGGTATTACACCCCGAAACCGGAGGCGCTAAATCATAAAAGTACCAATTTTTACACAACGTTGCCCTAACATTACTTGTAGCCTCCATTAAATGTGGTACATGATGTCTTCTTTTATTATTTTAGTACCTTCTAAGTGACAAAAAACATTTATTTGCATCAGGTAATAAAACTGTTTCCATAAGCATGGTGACCCGGTGACAGACAGACCCAGTGACCCAGCTCTGGACATACCATATATGTGTTTTTATCCTCTACTAATAATTTATATAGAGTTGATATTCACCATCTGTTGTGATATGGGCCAGCCCCCTTTTCTCCCTTGAGAAGACCCTCGAGCCAATTGAAGTCTCTTATCGCCTCAGGAATCATCACATATTTTATACCCTGCCAAAAACAAGAGGATGACAGGTGAGCGTGTATGTGTGAGTGATAAAACATTACATTACTGCACTGTTATCGTCTGAGTATCCTCGTCATCAGGGACAGATGTGTATCCATACTTCCTGAATATATACAGTGACGTGGTGATGGAGTGAGCCGTGTGAACGTACACAGATGTTCTGTTTCCAACGTCTTCCTCATGACCTTTGATGACTGCACCGTTCATCCTGCCGCACAAACACACAGCCAACCATGAAAGGGAAATTTGACTTCCTCCTACACTTAATAGGTTTCTTGGAGACTATAAATGGTCCATAGATGTGAATGGCTGTTTGTCTCTCTGTGCTCTGTGATGAACGGGTGACTTGTTCAGGGTGCCCGAAGTCAACTGGGATAGGCTGCAGCCAAACCCTAAAAGGTGGTCAGATAATAGATGGACGGATATATGATATATGATGCAAGGAAATGATCTAAATCAAGTGTATTGTGTGAGCCAATATACTCTGATTCCATTTGTCTGTCAGTTCACTTACATGCAAAACATTTTTACAGCCTTTAATCACAAAGCAATACAGTGGATAGGCAAATATATAAGGAGTGACTGAGCATACGTGCATTTCTTGTAACCACTTATCCATATCAGGGTCACAGGAGGCTGATAGCCAAGCTGGCTTTGGGTGATAAGGAATAGAACAGCTGCCTATTCTTTGCTGAGCAGAGAGCAATCACACCTACGAGCAATTTAGAGTCACCGGTGTTCTACTTCGCTGCATTTGGAGAGAACCCATGCGGCTACATGTAGATATAAAATTAGATTACGTTAGATTAGATTAGATTACATTTAACTTTACTGTCATTGGCACAAAGTACCAAGACAATGGAAACTAGCCTGAGGTCTGACTGAATGTGAAGTTCAAAAAGCAATAAACAGGCATAAATAAATAACAGAGCAGATTTAAACATTGGTATATTATAAGATATCTACAGTATTAAAAGAGTGAAATAACACTAATATATATTGTTTGCTTGTGCAGCAGCGGCAAATACTCAAAACAAATCCAGCTTGATTTCAAATATAAATATAAATGTATCTTAGTAAAGGTTTCTGGAGGCTGGTTCAAATGAAAGGTGAACAGAGAAAATAATACTTCAGGTTGTTTGAACAAGAAGAGCTGAGTCGAACGCCACACAGCACATATTAACCTTGTTACAGTTTTTGTTGCACGCTTCTTATTTTTCCTGATTGTAACAATTTGACTCTCTCCAAACACATTTTCTATTCTATCATGTCATATATGGGGGTTTCACAGGGTCAAGCATATGTGTTGTAGGGATAGAGTTCAAACTTGTTTGTTATTGAGAAACACTGACTTCTTCTCTTTGAGATCAGAGGTCAGAAGAGAGGACTCTATCATTCCCTTGACACATGGTAATTAAGCTGTTTTTCAGAGTCAGATAACAATGTCGGACCTCTAAAGAGAAGCTTCTTCAGAATTAAGGCATCATCATGTCACCTGTTCAGTACAAGACATCTTGGAGACTAAATATAAAAGTAAAAGTAAATATTCTGCGTGTTTGAAACGTTTTCTTTTGACTTTTGCCCAGCACAAGCTGCTCACGGCCTGCACTTCTGATGGGGTTTGAAACTTTGACTAGAACGAGCACGATTGGCTGCGATGGCTGCCGTGCATACGTGCCTGGTGGATGTTGGACTTAAGACGGCTGATCTCATGGGTGACATGAAGGAGCTGCGGTAAAACTGTTTTTTCAAAAAGAAAAAACAAATCTTGGTTTTATTGGATTCTAATACACAAAAGGAAGATTTATTCTCTTCGTCTTTCTTACCAAAAAACGTAATCGTGGCCGTCAATTTCTTTCCCCATTCTCGAGCCATTTAGGATCCCTGCAGTGCCCACCACAGCACAGTGCACACATCCATCACCGCCTGGCTTTTGGAAGCAACAGTGGCTCTTTTGGCTTTGGGATCAGCTTCACTGAAGCCATCACATCTGCAAACCAACAAAACAAAACAAATCAAACCCAGGACGCTGGAGTTAGAACTTAACTTTAGTGCATACATCTATCCGCTCCCTACTAAGACTTTTATTTGTTTATTGCTGAGACTCTGAGTTGTAAATATGATAATAACACTTATAGATGGCTTGGTCCATATAATTTTAATAGATGTTTTACAAAGAATTTCTTAAAGGTTTACAAATAGGTAACACATAATAATATAATAACATAGTATACAAAATGTTATGTTTGCAACAATAAACAGATACAAATCTCTCTTATTAGCTATGATACAATAATAAAAAGTTGTATTTATTAAATTTTAGCATTCCAAACACCCCTCAAAGAATCACTTTAGGGACGTTTAGCTGTGCTGTTTTGCCCAGTTGGCGCATTGTATCTGTCTCACAAAGATACACCTACCAGCATACTTGTACTCCATGAAACCAAAGGGGTTGTTGAAATGTGAAAGCCAGTTCCACTCGGTCATGTTGATGTTGTCCTTATGAAGAAACAGGCCTATGTTGGGAAGGAAAGCCTTCTTGAAGCTCTCATCCTCAGAGTTTCGCAAAGACGCTGCACACGTCTGAGAGTGCAGGATAAAAATATTAAATTATGAAATAAATGCTGAGATTGTCAGATATTATATGGCTGCCAGAAAAAATGGTGACAATGAAAATATAACTAAGTTTTTCCAATGATACTGAGGTTTGGTTCCATTCAGGTCAAATGGAGTGCACATCAGCCTGCACTGACCCTACTTTATTTCAAAATGGACGCTGTAAAAAAAGGTCTGTCTGAGAAGGAGCAGATGGCAGACATATTTACCTAAACAAAGTTAATACGTCTGCTTTTTTTGTCGTATCTTGACATGACATGCTTACAGTAGGTCTGAGTGGCGCGTCCTGGTTATAAACATCCTCAAAATCCCACATTGGAAGCTTGCTGAAGGATTTTTTGGAGAGGACCGGCATGGGAGTCTCATCTGTGACAGGACGCCTAGAAGTTCTCGTTTGATCAGTTTTTCGCTTTGTCACTGGGTTTGTTTCTGTGGACTTTGTGGAAATTTTTGCTTTCTGTGCAGGAGGAGGCGTAGTTGGGTTTCCTTCTTTATTCCAGATAAACTCCAACAAATTGTCCTGACTTCTATGTTTGTTTTTTTCTGAGAGAGCAGTCGAGCTGAGATGGAAATTTGACAAAAGAGCAATGGATGCAACATAGAAGAATTAGCAAATTACGATTTCACTTGATTTAAATAAAAAATAACACATTTCTTTGATTAAAAAAAACAGATTAAATACAGAATTAGCAACTGACTGAAACAATGTTGATTAAAACTAGATACAAACAGAACCTACCGGATTTTTTTTGACAAATGTCCCCATGATAACATAAACAGTAAAATACCACCTGCGATCACAAGCAAGAAAAAAAACAACTTGATGGTTTGGATCGCCATCCCTGAGAAGTGGAGGCTTTGCTGATCGGTTAAATACGCAGAGTGTATTTGCAGTTTGCTTTCCCTCCTTGAGTTTGTGTCGTAGTGGAAATTCCACCCAATGATCATTGTCAGCCGGTCACTGACTGATGGGCAGGGCTTTTAGTTAGTGATCCATATATGTTAAACGGGAACCAGATCACAAAGATTACTTCTTATCTTTAAACAGCTGGAAGATGGTCCACACTCAGTGTTATTGTTCTTCATACGCTTTTGTACAGTTATGGTCATCTTTCAAACACTTATATTTCAATTTCGATTTCCCATAGATATCACAATAATATCGTTACTGTTATTTTATTGTGACCACGATGATCTGGGCGTAAAAATGTGATAACCTGACCTCAAGATTGTAAATTAAATAAAAATAATGTCATAAATATATTAAATGACCTAAAGTAAAAAATAAAAGGAAAATCAGCAAATTTTGCCATTAATTAAAATTGTTGCCAGTTATGTTCAGTCAGTCAATTTATTGTTATATGTTGAGTAAAGGTTGCATTGTAAAACAATGTGTGACACTGACATCTAGCATTTGAAATGGGTACTGCAGTCCAAATTCAAAATACCAGAGAGTTGTTGCTTCCCCAGGCTCGAAGTCAATGCACATCGCCAGGTTAAAGACACAACATGGTTTATTTCAGTCTGACTTCAGTCTGTGCTGCAAAATAATACGACACGGCTGGAGCCCCAAGGTCTGCGTGGCACGGGTTCTCTACGGGTACTTATTTCTGCTGTGAAGTTGGACATCTTAACATGGGGACTTACGGACACTGACTCACTTCTGCAGCCAGTCTCAAGTGGTCACTCGATGAATTACAGCATTTCCACACACATTTGCAACATAGTTGTCACAACATGGTCATGTACAGTATATAACATTCATACATATTTTTCATATTCTATTTTAGTATCGTTATAATTTATTTCTCATATTATATTTTAGATGTAGTTTTTTTTATAGTACTGTATTTTTCTTATTTACCTTATTTATATTCTTGTTACACAATTATTGTGCTCTTAATGCATGTTAACCTGCACATGACACATAATTATTATTGTTCTTTTAAATATTACATTATTAGAAGACAGAGTTGCATCAAATGGAAGTACTCAAGTAAAGTACTGCACGGTACAGTACTTTATACATGTATTCCTAGTTACCTGGCCCCTTTGCTCATTGTATCTCATCACTTTAGACTAGTTAACACACTAAATGTAGTTTCTCTGCTTGTTTGTAGTCCACATTAAAAAGACTGACCGGAAGGTCCATCCTCCCCAGGTGCGAACACCTTTCCTCCCTTCACTGTAAACCCTGCTTTGACTTTAGCACTCGGCTCCTGTCACAAACCATTTCAGTCTGACGGGATTACCGGTAAAAAAGAAGAAGGCGTAAAGCCGAGCACGTTGCAGCGCGCCGTGCCAGCCACACCTGAGCTGCCCGGCAGTCTGGGGGTATTAACGCCGGGGGGGGAGGGGGCGAGCGGTGGGCGGACCCGGAGGATGTGACGTCCTCCTCGGAGAGGAGATTGTAGCATATCCCGACAACTCCGCTGCTCGTTAACGTTGATGTCTGAGGATTATCACAATCATCCGGGATGGGCAGCAGACAGTAAGGACAGTGCAGTCCTCCTGTAAGCAGCCATGGATCTAACTTTTATATTATCAGCTGCTATTTTCACGCTTCTCGCCATTGTGGTCGCCACATCGCTATTAAACGGCTCCACGTACGCAAGAGAGCCAGCTGGACCGGGGTTAGATCAATCAGGGCCGAAGCAGAACGGCTATGTACCGGACAAGAAGAAGAAGAAGAAGGCGGTGGACGACTGGTGTGAGATGAGCGGCAGTTCACACGATCACTGGGATGTGGTGAAATCTGTGCTTTCAGTAAGTCCGGTGCGCACACCGAGAGAGGTCTGCATGTGTGTTTGATCACGTTTACTGCCTCTGTAATCTGTTTACTGACGCTCCCTCCCACCCCAGACACAGTTTGCACGTCCAATCAGAGGTGGGAGAAGCGCCAGAATCCTTTACCAAAGTAAAACCTGCAATGTTATAACAGAAGAAATGCACTTCAGCAGCTAAATCCTGCAGCATAAGTTTAATTAACCAGGTGCAACTCAAATTATCATCAGTGCATTGCAGAAATATTAAGCACAAGTGGAGTAAGTATATACAAGTCATGCATATAATACTATACATCAAGAGTAAAAGTGCTCCTCTTGTTTCCTGAGTATTATTTTAAAATATATATGATGTTACTGCATTATTATAACTTTATTATTTCTATTATGTCATTTAAGGTGACCTTTAATAGAAAACTTGAATGTCCAAACTAGCTGCGACTGAAAATACTGATGTATATGATCAATGTTAGTGCTCATTTTGCTTTGTGAGTGTTATTTACACATATATTACATCACTGGATCATTCTTATTATTAAAAGTTACAGTGCTTTTAATGGGAAACTTGTAATAATAATAATAGTGAGCAGAAATGGAGAATATATTCAGAGTAAGTAGAAGTAGCCATGTCACACATTAATACTTAAAACTTAAGTAAAAAGTAAAAGATCTCATTTTGCTTTGAGTACTTTTTAACAACCAGGTCCTGCGTCAAAATTTGAATTCACTGTACTCACAAACATTTGTAAGAATATTGTATTTAAATTGAAAACGAATGAAAGAATGTCCAGTCTAGTTGCAACTAAAATATTGACGCACGTGATCAATTTAACGCAAAAATAGTGAGCAGACATGGTATATAAGTATATAAAAGTCCTGCATATAAAGCTATCATATCATATTATTACATTATTATAACCAAATGCTGCAGTGATGTAATGGAAGAAATACTATTTAACAACCAGGTCATGCGTTTTAATTTGAATTAACTGTACACCTTTCATGCAAACGTGCATCCCAAAGTGTTTCAGAGAGCAAAAAATAAGAACGGAAATAGACAAAATAGATACATACGTAAATAAAATTTGCTCATGTAATGATAAAATGTTAAATATGTACATGTTAAATATAAATAACGGTAAATAATTGGCAAGACCTAAACTCTGCAACAACCGAACATCAACTTTCAAATATTAAAAGTAAATGAAATCCATCAGGTGAATAAACACAGGGGATAAGAAGTATCAGAGAGGATGATCGAGGCTTAAAAGCTCAGCAGTGAATGACGAGGTACTTTAAATAAAAGCCGGGATAAAAAGATACGTGTTAAGTTTTTTGGGGAAAGTATGTAAAAGTCCTGCATATACAACTATAAGTAATAATAATAAATAAAAAATTGAGTTAACTGTACTCAGGTATCAAAATGATTATAAAAAGTAGTATTCAGTAGCAATGCCACAATATAATACATAATTTCAAATACAACTCATGCACATAAAACTATAAATTAAAAGTAAAAGCATTAAACAAACAAAAAAACATTACGTTTGGTATGTATATTAAGAAAGTTTGTTTTTTTTATATATATAAAAATGCCAAAATTCACAGAATATTCCGTCTAGTTTTCTGACACAACAAGACATTTGAATATACGTAGTGTTCTGATCAACCATGATGGACCTTTTTTTTACTATCAGCATATTAATAAATGGTGAAAATAATCATTATCTGCAGCCAACTCTTAGTTTAGTGTCAGTTACATCTAGTACAATAAAAAGTACAGTATTCCCCTGTGAAATGTTGCAGAAGTGGAAATAAAATGGAAATACTAATGTAAAGTAGCTCAAAATTGTACTAGAGCACCGTACTCAAGTAGTTTAAATGTAGCTTTCCACCATGCAAACGACATCCCACTCAACTGTGTTGGCGTGCATAAAAATAAAAGCAAAGAGCAGAAACAGTGGGAGGGCTTTAGCTGTCTTTCAGCCCAAAGTGGTATCAATAAATATAAAGGGAGCCGCCTCCACAGCTCCACTCAGGAAGCTGTCATGAAACCTCCCTGGCCTGATTTTAGCCTCTTCAATTCAAATGCATAAAAGGATGACCTCTGATTTTCTCCACACACACCTGCGCCAAGCGTAGGCCATCTGCATCCAGGTGAGGTGAGGAAAGCAGGTAACACACAGAGTTTAATTGATTGCTCAACTGCTTGCCTGCGAGGACGTGCACACAGCTGTACACCTGTGAAAAATGGTTTTGATGCCCCCCTCCTCACCCGTTAATTCTCTGACAGGAGGAGGCACACCCCCACCCTCACACTGAAGAACTGGCAACACCAGTCGAGCAGTCCTCCTCCACATCCATGAGCTTAGGGGTAGACTCGTCACCCGAGGCCTCGTCAGGGAAAGGCCGTAGGTCATTCATTGGGCTCTCTGATAAGGAGCTCCTAAAGTGTGCTTTCTCTCACCCCCAGACCGAAGGAGCCGCAGAGAGCCCGGCGGTCAACGGTGAGCACTTTTACCCACTTTGAAAAAGTCGTGAGTGACATATTTGAAATATACACACCATATAAATTTATTCAAAACAAAAGTTCGCTGTAGATTTTGAATCAACACACTTCTTCTTCTTCTCTTTTTTATCAGATAAAGTGGGACTAAATGAAAACAATTCCTTGAAGTACGTCCCTGGAAAGGCACGGTCCCACCACTTGGAAATGATGATGTCCACAGAGGAGCTGGAGGAGGAGCAGAGGTCAGTGAAATATAACAAGTTTGGTTTTTTTTGATTCGTTTGCAGTTGGGGTAATGCATTTCAGCTGCAGGGGCGTGCGCCACAGGGAGGGGCCGCCAAAAAGTGCAGCGATCTGCGGCCGAGAATGTTGAGCCGAACCTCCACAATCCGCCCGAAATGTCTCTGAAACTGAGACTATCCAGGTGGATTCATGGACTAAACTCTGATACTCTACCTGTTATGTTCTGGTTTCTAGATCTGTGTCTGGCTAACCTGATGGATTGAGAGAGAGAGAGAGCGAGAGAGATAGCGAGCAGTGGTCGAGAGACGTAGATAGTGAATGAGAGTGAGCGAGCAGCCGCCTCAATAAAGCCGGTTAATAAAGCGAAATAGCGAAATAAAAAGCTATTTCCTGATTCTTTCAACCTGGAGGAGGATTTCCAACAACCATGGCAACCCAAAACATGCTGTATCGGATGCTTATTTTTGTGATTATTTTGTGTTGTTTAATGTATCTATGTCCATATGTGAGACATTGTGCAGACCGTGGCAACAAATCAATCTATCAATCTAGTCTATTAAAGGAACTTCCCGTGTTTCCACGTAGCTGCTCTGCCCTCTGTCCTCTAATCTCCCCTACACTGTCTTCACGTGTGCTTGAGCGTTGTTGGCGTTTCACTCGGCGCGTTTAGCCGCTGTATCACCCGTCCTCTTCAGGCTAGACTGAGTAAGGCGAGATTGAGTCTCTGCCAGGCATTAGCTGGAGGATGGACGACACGAGACTCGGAGGTGGCTGCTGGGGCTCAAGAAAATGAGATCAGAAAATAAGGTTTCTCTTGCTGTAATGTGTCCGCATGCCCTGCTTTTATCATTGCAGGAGACACTCCAGTGCAGACTTTATCTGTCTGTAAGCCTGAAAAAGGAGCAAATGCTGTGGTAAAGTATGAGTTATTCTCACCTGTTTATCTCAGAGGGAGTCACTTTCTGGCCATTGAATGAGAAAATATGCTTTTTTTTTTTTCTCAATGCAGTGATCAGCTTTTTATCCTCAAGTGGCCACGAAGCGACTGATGTGACTGTGCAGTGTTGCTCACCTGATCCCACACACCCTCCTCCCCTTCTACTGCCCCCATTATTCCACGTTAGATGTGTGAATCTCAGGTGTACCGACAGGTGTTGATTGTCGTCACCTCTGACTGCAGATTGTTAGCTAATCCTCTGAGGGACTCTCCTCTGTTTTGCCACAAGGAGGAGTCAGTGCAACGTAACACGGGGATCTGTGCTGACAGGGCAGTCACTCCTAAAACTATTTGGTCACACGGTAACAGAGAGGGTAAACACTGGAGGTTTATGCTTTGATAAGAGAAATATATTTTATCGTAATATGTGGTAATCAGGAGGATAGACAGGTGGGATGATATTGATGTCAGAGGATTTTATAACTATAAAAAATATAGTACCCGGCCGGGATTTTAAAATCATTCTCAGTATATCAAAACACAATAAAGTCCCGATCTTTGTATTATAGATAGTTTAAGTTGTCATCAATAAAATATACTTCATTACATATATTATATCTAGAGTTTCTGCTGCTAATCTAAAACGTTTTGGACTTTTGGAAGCCGTACGATTAAACTGCAATGTACAGATTAAAATACTGTATCAGGTCTTGCTGCCACCGTGGGCTCACAGCACAGACACAGGCACGACAGTCCGAACAAAGAGCAACTACTTTTATTCAAACTTTCTGCAGACAAATATTTCAATACATTCCCTCAAGCCGGTGCATCCGGACAACAGTGCAAAAGATGCTGAAATCAGTATCTCTGTAAATCAGAGAGTTGAGGCAGAGTGGCCAGAGGACTTCAGAGGGAAATCAGAAAGCATTTTCTCCATAAATGAAATCCAGTGTTTACCAAAATCAGTGAAATAGTTGACGCATTGCATACTTCTAGTGTGTGATTGTACTGCAAGTGCAAAGTTACATGAAAGAGACACCATTCATCTGATTACACGTCAACGTAGCATCAAAATTGTTTACAATCTGTTATTTTATGGTACAAAAGTTACACAGCGTTGCTTTGGAGGCGTTTTATATTACTACACTTTTGAGTGCCTCCGATCTCTGTGTCTGTCTTCTGTTGGGTGTGGCATGTTGTGTTTTTCTGCACTGGCGTGAATGATTAACGTTTACTCACGTGTCTGCCTTCCGTTCTTTTTCAATAGCAGTGTGATGTGCAAAAAGGATGTTCACCTAAGCTGCTCTCTCACTTTATTAGTGACTTTTCAGTCACTGAGACCTTCGTCAGGTGAACACTGTACTGACCTCTTCCATCCACATTTAAAGGAATACCTTGACGTTTTGAGAAATGAGAGTTAAAGCTGCAACTCTTCTGACTTTTATCATCCGGCTAAGCCACTCCGGTCCAAACCCTGCAATTTCAAACAGCTGCAGGAGCCAGCTGCTTCACAAAACCAATAGGAATATCCTCTTGCTGAAAAGACCTGCAATCTGTTTTCTCTTCTTAGCTTCCTCCATCAGCATCCTGTTTGGTCACCATGATCGTTACTAGTGACTTTTCCCAGGCTTTGATTGCATAATGTCTACTGTACCGTGTGCAGGATTGTTTTCTTGTCTCACCTCTCAACGTTCATTTGACATTTGTCTTCCCAGGGTGCAACGTGAGCAGCTGGCTGCCATCTTCCAACTACTGAAAGACAACCAGGAGACATTTGGGGAGTTGTCCGAGGGAGACATGGAGGAGCAGCTCAGACTCTACTCCATCTGAGACTCGTCTTTGACTCTTTGTGTTGCGATCCAGCCTCTGATTGTGCTTTTTAACCTGATGGACTACTACAGTACACCAAATACTTCAATAACTTGTTCACACTATTCAACGCAGCTGTACAGTCCACTCAGCAACAGCCCCCTTTTTTAAATATGACACACTTTGTTGTATTGTGCTGTTTTACACCGCTCTCGTGACAGACTCACGGTGTGTTCACACAGGAAGGAAAGCAAATTTTCACCTTGTGTTTCTAGCGCGAGTAATGCAATCAATCTGGTTTATTAAAGATGCCAATTTGTAAAGACCAGACAGATATTTTCAGAACTTGCCAAGTGGTCCCAACTTTCTTGCTTACTTTTCTCCAAGGTTGAAGGTTGAGAGGTAAGAGTTGAGACAAATCCACTTTTTTAATCACAAACCGCTCCAGATCAGAGCAGAATCCAGTATGACTCCCCCGGGACACTCAGCAGCCGTCCACATATCATTCCCTTTTTCTACCCTCTTTCCTGTCTCTCTGCAACCTCTGTGGCTGTGACGTGAAGCCGATGTGGAAACACCGAAAACTGCAGTTCCTCAAACGTCCACTTGAGGCTGGCTCCAGAACAAGTCGATCCCCATGTTAAAATGACTAACTTCACAGCAGAAATAAACATGTTTAAAGCCTGGTACAAAAAACAGTTTTGGTCTCTATAGCTAATTTCTCTTGTCATGACATATAGGACTTACCTGTGGCCACAGCCACCACACTCTGAGTTACACAATGGCCCTTCAGCTACCTGTGGGTGACGTCACGGATACACCGTTCATATTTTATTCTGTCTATGATCTCTACCCTTTTCCTGTCCAATCGGGGCTAAAAAGCCCTAAAATAACAGTTTTGACAGTATTTTTTTATCTTCAGAGAAAAAAACGCCAATTCGCGACTTGCACTGACTTTGTATGTGAAGAATTTGTCTTTCTGTGTGAACATCATCAGAGCGCTATGAATCTCAAGCCTCATGAGGACTCAAACAGCTGACCATTTTCCAGCCCAGAACAAGATTTCTAGCTACCCATATGCAAATAAGGACTTAAAGGGATGAAGAGCTATTATTCTTATTAGTTGTGTATTATAGTAAAAGGAGGGAAAAAAACATGTTAATGCATTATGTAACTTTTTTTTAATTCAATGTAATCTTCATAAAATTTGAAACAGGTACAAATCCTGTTCTTCTCTGTTGTGTAATAAACCACATGATACACCTTTGTGAAGTTGTGTGTGAGGAAAAAAAAAAAGAAAGAATGTGTGTCTGTGTGTGTGTGGTTTCTGTTTCATATATCTGTATCACTAACTTTGTAAAAGCCCTGCCCAATTAGTCACAGCGACTGGGTAACAATGATACATCTGGTGGCTTTTCTACCACGACACAAACTCAAGGAGGGAAAGCGAACTGCAAATACACTCTGTATTTAACTGATCAGCAAAGCCTCCACGTCTCAGGGATGGCACTCCTAACCTTCAGGATTTTTTCCTCACTGCTTGTGATCTCAGTTTCCGTTTTGCTTTTTATGTTATCATGGGGACATTTGTCAAAAAACATCAGGTAAGTTGTGTTTGAATATGGTCTAAATGAACATTGTTTCAGTCTCATTCTGTATTTTATTTAATATAATTATTTATTTATTTATTCAAGAAATTTGTATTTTTATCTAAGTCACTTCAGTCAAATTGTATTTTCTAATTCTTCTATGTTGCATCTATTGCTCGTTTGTCAAATTTCCATCCCAGCTGGACTGCTTTCTCAGGAAAAAACAAACATGGAAGAAAGGACATTTTGTTTGAGTTTATCTGGAATGAAGAAAGATATTCAACTCCACTTCCTCCTGCGCAAAAAACAAAAATTTCAACAGTCCACAAAAAGTCCACAAAAACAAACCCAGTGACAAAGATAAAAACTGATCAAACGGATGAGACTCCCATGCCGGTCCTCTCCAGAAAATCCTTCAGCAAGCTTCCAATGTGGGATTTTGAGGATGTTTATAACCAGGACGCGCCACTCAGACCTACTGTAAGCATGTCACGACAAGATACAACAAAAAAAGGCAGACGTATTAACTTTGTGGGAGTGGGTAAATATGTATAATCTCTTCCCAGTCACATATTTAATTATCTGTTTTAAATGGGACCTTCGTGAGTTTGGTTTGTTTTCTGCTTCAATGCACAAAGTACCTTTACCTGTCTGGTTATCTGCCATTTCTCTATCAATTATTTTACCTGCCGGTTCTTCAGCTGAATGGGCTTGTCATTAAATCTGAGGTTTTATCTAGGTAAACAGGAATTGAGAAATTTCTGTGTTTTTTTTTTTCTCTTAGATTTATTTCATAATTTAATATTTTTATCCTACACTCAGACGTGTGCAGAGTCTTTGCGAAACTCTGAGGATGAGAGCTTCAAGAAGGCTTTCCTACCCAACATACGCCTGTTTCTTCATAAGGACAATATCGACCTGACGGAGTGGAACCGGCTTTCACATTTCAACAACCCCTTTGGTTTCATGGAGTACAAGTATGCTGGTAGGTGTATCTTTGTGAGACAGATACAATGCGCCAAGATTTTTTTAATCATTGTGTATGGCTGCTTTGTGCTTACCTTGAATACTTATTATTGTGGCAGCTGGGCAAAGCCCCCCACAGTTAAACACTTCTCAACTGATGGTTTGAGGCATGTGGACACACACACTCATTCGATTGATAATTCATAATTCTTTCTTAAATTTGGCAAGAAAAGCATTTCTTTATCGTGAAGATTAACGGGGAAAGGTTACTAAGACATATTATATATTGTATCATACTTATGCATGTATGTTTTCTTTGCTTTGTTGGTTTGCAGATGTGATGGCTTCAGTGAAGCTGATCCCAAAGCCAAAAGAGCCACTATTACTTCCAAAGCCAGGCGGTGATGGATGTGTGCGCTGTGCTGTGGTGGGCACTGCAGGGATCCTAAATGGCTCGAGAATGGGGAAAGAAATTGACGCCCACGATTACGTTTTCCGGTAAGAAAGACGGAGAGAATAAACCTGTCAATTCTGTGCTTGCAAGATCAAGTTAAGTTTTTCCCTGTATGTTTGTTTTACTCTCTGTCTTTACTCACTTTACAATGGTTGAGCGACACAGGCAGTGAATAAGAGAGGGGAGGCTGGTTGTGAAAAAGACTGAATCAGAAGAATAAAAAGTCATTTTTGATCGTTTCAGTGCAGGATGCCATGCTAACAAACTCTATCCCTTTGCCCGTATCCCAGTGCTAGACCTCCTGCTATCCTCCTTTAGACACTAAAAAACAATGCTTCTGTCAGAGAGGCTGAAGATTGAGAAATTGCTTTCGAGAATTGCTGCCACGTCTTGCACAAACACTTCCACTTAATCCATCTTCAACCATCTGCCACTGCACGCCGTCATAAAATGAGAGGTGAAGTTTACAGTAAACATGCGGTGTGTAGCATTTCACTCAGCATGTAAGTGTTTTTCTCTGTTCACCTCTCGTGGCCTCATTTGAAGCCTTCAGATAGCATGGCGCAAAAAAGTGTAACCTCTCTGCTTATGCAGGCAGTATAGAAGGGAGTGTATCCTATGTTCCCGGGATGTTAAACTCCCTAATCCTAGAAATGGTGAACATAGGACCCCGGGAGCTTCCACTGAAATAATGCTCACCGTGCAATGCTGTCTAACTTACAGTAATTCAAGTAAATGTCACAAGTTATTTTTAAGACACAAGAGACATATAGGACCTCCAGTGTAAAGAAATATAGATACATACGGATGTTAAACATTACATTTCATACATTCATATTTCACCTACTCACTAATGGTGTCCTGATACGCCTGTGTACTGTATATACAGTCACTCCTTGTACTGTACATACAGTTAATAATGTATAATGTATGCATCTTTGCCTTGTGATCAAAACTGTTTGACAATAATCTGTTTTATGTGCAAGTGAACTGACAGCTGCTGACAACCACGGTCAGAGTATGTTGGATCATACAACACACGATTCTTTGTGTATATTTTGTGTGTGTGTGTGTGTGTTATTTATTAAATTCAAACATCCTTTTAATGCTGCTGTTTAATGTGACTGTTTTTTTTATTACTTATTCTAACTGTTTTAGCTGTTTGTTCTCTATGTGTTTTATTTAGTTGTAAAGTGTATCAGGATCACGCTACATGATAATTCTGCACTTTCTGCAACATTGCATAGAAATTTGTATTTCTTGTGATGTATTGCATCTCAGTCCAATGTGTATTTGTGTAATTATATTACTTATGACCAAAAATTGACTTTGCTAACAGCCGAACATGAAGCAAGTGCAACAACAAATGACATAGCAGTCAGCGTATATATTAATTACAAGTCCAACAGCAAGAAGCCCAGCTCAGCGACTGACTTTCAGCCTTTCATTTCTAGCAGGAATGACAGACACCATTCACCAGATTACAAGTCAGAACATCAAAATGATTTAAAATGTGTTAATTTATGGTAGAAACATTAAACAGTGTTGCTAAATAAAAACTGATTGAGTGATTTTGGCTGTGTTTGTGTGGCAGGATGAACGGTGCAGTCATCAAAGGCTACGAAGAAGACGTTGGAAACAGAACATCTGTGTACGTTCACACGGCTCACTCCATCAATATGTCCACGTATTTATTGAAGAAGTATGGATACACATCTGTCCCGAATGATGAGGTACTAAACTAAAACTAAACTGATGATGATAACAGTGCAGTACTGTAATGTTTTATCACTCACACATACACACTTGTCTGTCATCCTCTTGTTTTTGGCAGGGTATAAAATATGTGATGATTCCTGAGGGGATGAGGGATTTCAATTGGCTCGAGGGTCTTCTCAAAGGAGAAAGGGGAGCTGGCCCATATCACAACAGATGGTGAATATCAACTCTATATAAATTACTAGTAGAGGATAACATGCTAACAAAAGCCAACAGTAGAAGCAATAGATGAAGTCCTGGGTAAAAAAGATAATGTGCAACTAAGGCACTCTCCAGCTGAGAGTATTAACATTGTTGTCCTAGATGTAGATTTAACTAATATCATTTTTCATAATTTCTTTGATGATCACAATTGACTTTTGTATTTGAACCCTCCAGGCCAAGGACGTACTATCGCGGGCAGTACAATGAGAGTCGATTCTACGTCCTGCACCAGGATTTCCTCAGATACGTGCGGAACAGGTCAACCTGCTCGAATAATCCAACCCAATTAACTTTGTATCTTGTATCTTTGTATCTTCATTTTTTTTTTATTGCCCACAGGTTCTTAAAGTCCGCTAATCTGAACTCGTCATACTGGGCGATAGTCAGACCAACCAACGGGGCATTCACTCTCTTCCTGGCTCTGCACACCTGTGACACAGTAAGTTAATATTACTTAAATGTGTCCAACTATAGCTATCCACCCCACATGAGTAGTATACAATAATTTATACATAAAGAGTTTTAATCAGGGCTATGTCAGTTTCAAATTTTGTTGGCAAAAAAAAAACTTTCAGACAGAGCCAGATTAGCTCTTTCACCTGTTTCCAGTGTGCTAAGTTAAACTAATTGTTTGCCAGCTGTGGATCTCGTCATCTAACTCTATGCAAGAAACTGAATAAGTGTATTCCTCAAAGTGTCAAACTTTTCTTTCTTGGTGTTAATTATCTTTAATAATCCCTGTTCTCTGTTTTTGTCTTCTTAGGTGAGTGCATATGGATTCATGACTGAGGATTACAACAAATACTACAACTACTATTATGACAAAGGTGTTAAAACCAGTGTTGTATTCTACATAAACCACGACTATATGCTGGAGAAGGACATGTGGACAAAACTACACAACAGCAAAATAATTAGGCTATACCAAAGAACGGGCTCAGGGACAGAAAAGCCGAAGTAACACTGATACACTGAGAACGGCAACGATAGCACCAAGAAGGAAAATCAAACCTTGCACGTGTGACATGATGAGAAGCATTACCAGCACCACAGTGTTTACATTTACACACTGATACACTACACGTTCAGTGTGGTCCAGTGTGTAAGATTTACAGAATTTGACAGAAATTGAATATATAATATATGCATGTTTACATTAGTGTATAATCTCCCGAAAATACAAAGTGTTTTGTGAATGAGCCATGTACAGGGGTCTAGGGCCCTGGACTTGGTTGTACATCCATGATACTTCGATATCTCTCATCTTAGAGTCTTCTTCAGTTTGGACTGACTCGTGGGGCGATCCTAGATCTTTGATTTGACAACTGTCGTCAGAGTTGTTAGAGTCAACTAAGATCTGGAGTTGATGACGCCGTTAAGGTCACCTGAGCCCCTGTGAGGTTGTTGGAGTCACATGAGGCCAAGTGTGCTTAGGGATGGTTTCTCTACCTTTACAAAGATAGCCTCCTTCACTCCTCTTTCAAACCACCTGTCTTGCCCGTCCAAACTTCCATCCATCACCTCCTGGATGAGAGGTGAAACATCTTTGCAGATCTACAACCAAGTCCAGTTGCTCCGGACTTAACCCTTCTCGAATAAAGACTAGAAAACCTTCATAGATGCCATGTTTCTACAGTAGTCCAGAACTGGCAAATCCTGGTCCTAGACGTTTGACGCATTTGACGTTTTTAGCTTGTTTTGCAGCCACAAGTTTAGTAGTAGTTTATCCTTCAAGGTTGCAACGGGAGGGCAAGGAGAGATTTGGGTTTCTGGTTTAGTATTTCTTGTTTTATGTTGAGTTAAGTCTTCCTTAAGGGGTCTTTGTTAATTCTGTTGTTGTCTTTTTCCCACCTGTTTTTTGTGTCACCTTTTTAATATTAAATTAATTCTCTTGTATTTCCCTTGTCAGTTCGTCATCATTGTTCCGTCTTAGTGTGTCCCCACGTCCCTGTCCTGTTCCTTGCGTATCTCGGTTCTGTATTTAAATTTGTTGGACTTGTTTTCATGGGGTTTATCTTATCTTGCCTTTAGTTATTATATGCTAACCTGTCTGCCCTGTAAGTTATTAAATTCACCATTTTATCTGAGATAAAATCAGATAAAATTAATAAATGACTATTTTAATGAGGCCAACGTATGTAAGAGGAATCTTTTCTTCTACTTCACACGGTGAGTTGACATAAATTCATGATAACACATAAAACAACAACTTACATGGCACAGATGAGAGCACCCACAAAGTACTAGAAATGACTACAGGAAATACATTTGTAGTTGTTAAATCTGCTTTTGGTGGTGCTTTTGTACTTCGTTCACCTGTAAATACATTAGAAAAGACATTATAAAAGTATTTATTTTACAGATTTGACTGTCTGGGGCATTAATCTGCATCATTAATTGCTACTGACACCTACTGGTGAATCTTTTTTTTTATCATCAATCAGGTGAGATGCAAGCAAGCATGGTCAACCGAACTAAAGAGACGACTCAGACAAACCGATACTATTTGTGAGTTTTGGTGAAACATATTGAAATGAAGCATGTGATATGATTTTTAAAAAACAACAACAACAAACATTTACAGTGGAACTAACGCTGGAATTGAATTCTCGGATTCAGGTCACAATTCCTATTCCGGTCACAGAATTTGAAGGGTTGCAGAATGTGTTGAAACACCTGTGGGCATACACCACTGCTGAGGTTGAACCAAAGATTTATAGCGATTAATTTTAAAGCTCATAGTTTTAAGATGTGTTGTAATTTGTCGAGCTTACATGTGTCGTGGCTTTTTGACAAATTGAAGGTAGGTTAAAGGTCAAGCGAGGGAGGGGCAGAGGTTAACCAAGCTAGCTGTCGTCATGGCGGCCATGAACGTGATGCTTCAGCTGCTGTCACTCAACTCATTTAACGTCTCTCATCTCGCTTGAGAGTGACCTGCGTTTGATTGCACTGATCTGCTACAGAGAATATGTGGTGTACAAGTACATAACATCTAACAGGTAAGTTTCCCTCATGTTAACTATTTCATGCGGGCTCCTTTTTTGTTGAGTCACAATCCTGTTCGTAACACCACTTGTTGCTGTAGTAACCGTTTGATTTTAGACAGTGTGAACACTTGTTTCTGCAATTTGTGCATTTTATTTTATTCACGTCAGGTAATAATATAAATACTTATTTAAAATCGATAAACGCGCTTGTTTCGGGACAGCTGCAGGTTATACATTCATGTTAACTGTACTAACTGTAATACACTCAGCCTTACCACAGGGAGTCGTTGTTCGTCTTTAAACTTCCCTCAACGGCGGTTACATTTTTCTTTTTTTCTTTTTTTTTAAGAAACGTGAATATGGAGATTTTTTGTCGATGGCTTTGGGGCTCGGTAACGTTGTCAGTGGCACTTTGGTGAAACGTGTAACGTTAAAGTAAAAGGTTAAATAAACATTTTGAATTAAACGTAAACTAAGTAAACCACTCCCAGCATGCCTTGCGTCACAACAGTTAAAACGTATTTTTCTTTATACCGTCATTGGTGGAAACAAATCAAACTTTACATTTAGAGTTTCTAAACTTAGCAGTGTGAAGTTTATCATATCATTCATCATCGGTGTGTGTGAGCTTGTCCTGTTTTACTTAGTGGGATCAACATTAATGACACCATGAGTGAAGTACATGTCCCCGTTAAAGTGATCGTCCTTTCAGTGTTTGAGACATCAGATTACTCTGACTTCTCTTCAGATCGTATAAATCTTTCGCCTTTTACTAAAGATTTCCGTGGAGAGGATCACTAAGAGTTAAACTCAATTTTTTGATGCCCTGCTTCAATGCGGGGCTTCCTGATTTGTTAAAGGAAAATATTCAGATTACAAGACTGCTTTATGTTCAGTCTCACTTAACCACAGTGTGAGCAATGTATGTTTACATTTATTTCTCTAGTAATAACTAATCTTTGAAATTTACATGAATCTTCTATATTGTAAAATATTATCATTGGTAGTTTTCTCATGTATATATACACCTTTTATAAGGTTGCATTCAAACGTTTCAGCAGAGTTTTGGAGATTGCTGGTGAATAGGCCACGCCCACGTCGTGTGTAAAACGTTTCTTCTTCTTTTGTGTTATATAAAATGTTTGTCTGGGTGTTTCAAATTTCTCAGTTTTGCTGTGTGAACTTCCTGATTTGTTGATATATCATATATCATCAGTGTGTGCGAGTCCACAAGATGAGTTTGCTCTGTTTTACTTAGTGGGATCAACACTGATGGACACCAGTAGTGAGGTACATGTCTCCGTTAAAGTGATCATCCTCTCAGTGTTTGAGACATCAGATTACTCTGACTTCTCTTCAGATCGTATAAATCTTTCGCCTTTTACTAAAGATTTCCGTGGAGAGGATCACTAAGAGTTAAACTCAATTTTTTGATGCCCTGCTTCAATGTGGGGCTTCCTCATCTGTTAAAGGACAATATTCAGATTACAAGACTGATTTATGTTCAGTCTCTCTTAACCATAGTGTGAGCAATGTATGTTTACATTTATTTCTCTAGTAATAACTAATCTTTGAAATTTACATGAATCTTCTATATTGTAAAATACTATCATTGGTAGTTTTCTCATGTGTATATATACACCTTTTATAAGGTTGCATTCAAACGTTTCAGCAGAGTTTTGGAGATTGCTGGTGAATAGGCCACGCCCACGTCGTGTGTAAAACGTTTCTTCTTCTTTTGTGTTATATAAAATGTTTGTCTGGGTGTTTCAAATTTCTCAGTTTTGCTGTGTGAACTTCCTGATTTGTTGATATATCATATATCATCAGTGTGTGCGAGTCCACAAGATGAGTTTGCTCTGTTTTACTTAGTGGGATCAATATTAATGACACCAGTAGTGAGGTACATGTCCCCGTTAAAGTGATCATCCTCTCAGTGTCTGAAACATCAGATTACTCTGACTTCTCTTCAGATCGTATAAATCTTTCGCCTTTTACTAAAGATTTCCGTGGAGAGGATCACTAAGAGTTAAACTCAATTTTTTGATGCCCTGCTTCAATGTGGGGCTTCCTGATTTGTTAAAGGAAAATATTCAGATTACAAGACTGATTTATGTTCAGTCTCTCTTAACCATAATGTGAGCAATGTATGTTTACATTTATTTCTCTAGTAATAACTAATCTTTTGAGTTTACATGAATGTTCTATATTTTACAATACTATCATTGGTAGTTTTCTCATGTGTATATATACACCTTTTATAAGGTTGCATTCAAACGTTTCAGCAGAGTTTTGGAGATTGCTGGTGAATAGGCCACGCCCACGTCGTGTGTAAAACGTTTCTTCTTCTTTTGTGTTATATAAAATGTTTGTCTGGGTGTTTCAAATTTCTCAGTTTTGCTGTGTGAACTTACTGATTTGTTGATATATCATATATCATCAGTGTGTGCGAGTCCAAAAGATGAGTTTGCTCCGTTTTACTTAGTGGGATCAATATTAATGACACCAGTAGTGAGGTACATGTCCCCGTTAAAGTGATCATCCTCTCAGTGTCTGAAACATCAGATTACTCTGACTTCTCTTCAGATCGTATAAATCTTTCGCCTTTTACTAAAGATTTCCGTGGAGAGGATCACTAAGAGTTAAACTCAATTTTTTGATGCCCTGCTTCAATGTGGGGCTTCCTCATCTGTTAAAGGAAAATATTCAGATTACAAGACTGATTTGTGTTCAGTCTCTCTTAACCATAGTGTGAGCAATGTATGTTTACATTTATTTCTCTAGTAATAACTAATCTTTTAAATTTACATTAATGTTCTATATTGTAAAATATTAGCATTGGTAGTTTTCTCATGTATATATACACCGTTTATAAGGTTGCATTCAAACGTTTCAGTTTTGGAGATTGTGGGTGAGCAGGCCACACCCACTCAGCAGACTGGAAGTGTAAACCGTCTAAATCTTCTTCTGTTATATAAAATGTTTGTCTGAATGTTTCAAGTTTCTTAGTTTAGCAGTGTAAAGTTTACAGCCATCAACAGTTTGTGTGAGTTTGTCCTGTTTTACTTAGTGGGATCAACACTGATGGACACCAGTAGTGAGGTACATGTCCCCGTTAAAGTGATCATCCTCTCAGTGTCTGAAACATCAGATTACTCTGACTTCTCTTCAGATCGTATAAATCTTTCGCCTTTTACTAAAGATTTCCGTGGAGAGGATCACTAAGAGTTAAACTCAATTTTTTGATGCCCTGCTTCAATGCGGGGCTTCCTGATTTGTTGAAGAAAAAATTCTATTGTTCTTGTTGTTAGTGGGGTGTAATAAACGTGTTAAGTTCCCATGCTGTAGTGTTTTGACTACATGATGATGTGTTTAATTAAATAACGTGACAATGTGAAGACCTCACATACATGTCAGAAATCCTCAATAATATGCTCATCATATGTTCTCACTGAATGGCTACTGTCTAATTATCTGGATATTTTTGTTTACATTTCTTTCTCTCTTAATAACCCATCTTTTAATTTTTCTAACTACATTTATGTTTTGAATTTAAAAAAATAACACTACTGTATTATAAAGTATTAGCATTGGTACCTTTCTTTTTTTATATGTGTAACATTGCATTCAAACCTTTCAGCAGGGATTTGGAGATTGCTGGTGAATAGGCCACGCCCACGTCGTGTGTAAAACGTTTCTTCTTCTTTTGTGTTATATAAAATGTTTGTCTGGGTGTTCCAAATTTCTCAGTTTAGCGGTGTAAAGTTTACAGCCATCAACAGTGTGTGCGAGTTTGTCCTGTTTTATTTAGTGAGATCAACACTGATGGACACCAGCAGTGAGGTACATGTCCCCGTTAAAGTGATCATCCTCTCAGTGTCTGAAACATCAGATTACTCTGACTTCTCTTCAGATCGTATAAATCTTTCGCCTTTTACTAAAGATTTCCGTGGAGAGGATCACTAAGAGTTAAACTCAATTTTTTGACGCCCTGCTTCAATGCGGGGCTTCCTGGTTTGTTTAAGATAAAAACATGTTTTACTATACTTTTAGTAGTATAATCTTACAACCCGTGACGGTAGAAAGGGGGCGTGCCTTTTCCGAACTGTAATAGAAGATGTATGTGTTCCAACATGTGTGTGTGTATGTTCTAACACTAACACATCATACAACAAGACATTTAACAGTGAACTGTTTGTTTTGTGGGTGATAAAACTATATTCACAAAAATAACGAAAGCAGCGATTTAAAGAGTTAACTTGCGACAGCCCGGAAGTTCAAACGCAATCCCATCATGCTTTGCGCCACAAAATGAATGGCATACTGATGCTAAACAAACGTTTTTGTCAAATGTCTGTTTGTTTTTATATGAATAAAAGGTAAATATCGATTTATTTACGTATGCACGTCACATTTGCCGGATTGTCATTTAAACAAGTTTCACAGTGAACCGTCACTTAGAGTCGTATCGTCGGCAGTGACCTCCCTCCGTCTGCCGCTGGGAAGGCAGATCACTCTTGTTTCACTTCAGATCGTATAAATCTTTCGCCTTTTACTAAAGATTTCCGTGGAGTGGAACAACAAGAGTTTAACTCAATTTTTTGATGCCCTGCTTTTGTGGGGCTTCCTATACCTGTTGAAAAATAAATGAAGCTTGCAAACGATAAATCGCACAAGACTTAGACACAGAGACAAATCTGGAGATACGTGAATGTGCGTCCTGTACATTTAATAAATGTATTTGTGCTAATTTTATGTACTTTCTGTATAAAACAGTTTTATTTCCGCGGTAACTTTTTATTTGTATGTATAGAGAGATTTTGTATAGATGTTTAGCACGGGTAAACCTCTTAACACTGTTATATATTTATTTCCTATGCACATGTTTAATTCCCCCTGTGTTTAATTGTAATAATGTTTGTTTAATTTCTTAACATCTATCCCCTGAAGAAAAAAAAACAAACATGAAACTGAAATACTACAACAAAACTACAGCCTGCTCTGTGTCTCGTCCTTCCTTTCTCTGTCTGTTAAGTCCAGTATTTTGAATTTGTGCTGCGGTATTCCTTCCTAACCACTAGATGTCAGTGTTATATAAAAAGTTACATATTGTTCATATGTAAAGTTACATATTGTTGTCTAATATAGCACTGTTTTTACACACATTTCTTTCATCTTAGAATAATGCTACACAATGTGTGTACACACAGCAATTATTTCTGTGAAATGACCCATGCATATGCATATTTATATACTTATATATACTGTATAGAACTTTATTTTTATTTTATTCCCCCCTCTGTCTCTGCTGTATCTTAGATTTGTTTCTATTTTATATTTATTCATGAGTATTTTATTATCCACCTTCACCAAGAGCAACTGAAGCACCAAAGGTAAAATTACTCAATATGCAGAATGACCCATTTCAGAATCATATATACATATTTTGATCAGGTTTAGGATTAAGATTCTATTCTATATATAACTATTAGTTAATATGTAAATCACTAATCATTAATGTTGCACCCCTGATGGTCATTGTTTTCCCATCGTAGTGATGGCTTGAATATTGACAGAAATTATTTCCAAAGGTGGAAATACTGAATCCTGGTACTAAATTTAATGAAATTTTATTATAGTTCATGTTTCAGCTACAATTTGACAAAAAAAGGGTACAAATATATAATTATAAAATGTGCTTACAGCATCACAAGAATACAGAATTTCTTGTGATTTACAATTATTTTGATAATCAGATAATCAAAAACACATTTTATAGACTAATTGATTATTTGATGAATCTATAAAATAAAATTAGATCAGCCAGCTAAGTCACAGCCCTACAGTTTTACATTTGGAAAATATGATAACAGTGCTTCACATTGTATGAGATGATCATATTTTTTTGCATGAAAATCTTTATCTCTAAAGTAAGTAAAGTACAAGTAGCTACCTCAAGTTGTTCAGTATTTGAGTAAATGTATTTAGTTACTTTCCACCATGCCACACTCTTTAGTGGTGGAAGAAGTATTCAAGTGTTTACTTAAGAGTCCTAGATTCCAAACCTTACTTAAGTAAAAGTGTTATTAATTTAGTCCATTTGAACTTCTTTATATATAGTTTAATCTCCATTATGCACAATGTTATATAGACTGTTGTAGCATTGCTGTGTTGAAATGTCATCTTGTTCTAAACGTATTTCATGTTATTACATTTTTTTTTATTTTTATGAAAATTTTGCCAACAGAGACTCAATTCCTGCTGGTTTAAATCCAGTTTTAAATCTAGCAAGTATTGCGGACTGCACCTTTAGTTTCTGAGGGAATAGTACAGGGATATTACAGTCATATTTTCCTGCAACACCAACATGCGCACACACACACACACACACAATTATGTTCACACACAGAGATATGCAGTGTGTTGCCCCAGAGGAACATCATGAGCGTCCAGGCCATTAACAAATGCAGTAAGCCCTTTTAAGTATGATTTCCTGCCCTTCCTCCCCGGTTCGTCCCCCAGCTCCTCCCGGTTAAAACGTGACACACATCAGTTGTGTGACAGGTCACGTGACCGCCGTAGCATTGATCCGGAAGGAGGGAGGGGAGGTACGAGAGGGAGGGAGGAGGGGGCGGCTGATGTTGTCGAGAAGCTGCGTCAGGCCAGCCGCAGACAGCCTGAATCATACAGGAAGCTCTGCGATTCAGCTTCAAAATAAAGCGTGATGTTGTAGCTTTCATGCATAAAGGTCATAAATAAATCACTGTTTCCCTAAAGTTCATGTTGTTTTAGACCCTTTTTCCAGTGTTTTTTATTTTTTATTTTTAGGCTGAATTAATTATTTTGTATGCAGTGGCTCTATAGACCACATAAATTATGGATGTTGTATCTGTGACATCACCCACACATTTCTAAAGAGATGTTGGTAGCTCTGGCTGCTGCCATCTCGGCAGTCCTGCCTCTGCTGCCTTCATCAAGGGAGCTGAGGCGGACCGATGTCGCCTGGGTGCTCAGACAAGCTACCTGTAACCTGTACCTGCACCTGCCTCTCAATCAAAGCAGCCTTAATATCATTTGAATCTTAAATAGTCATATGGAAATTCAGCCATAGGTCAGTATATATCATAATTGATTAAAAAATGATTTTAATCAAAAATGTAGGTGGGAACTGTTTACAAAATATAGAAATGAGTTAATTTCTACTTTTTAAGAGAAAAAAACTCACTGTGCTTCGCTGGAGTCCCAAAGCTGTAGAAATGGCTCTGATTCTTTCTAGACTGAGAGATGTCAATGATTTTGTTTTTTCATGAATCTATTGATACCAAACATGTCATGTTATTTTACTGGGAAAGTTGTCTTTACCACGAGCTCTGTGAGCCCTCAATCTCAGACGATTGCTTATAATATTTGCTCTGCCATCAGACAGCTGTTAGAAGTAATATTCTTACTGTGGTGTCAACCTGTGGTACAAAATACAATACATACAAATAATATATACAAAATATAACAACTATAACGGCGGCAACTGTGGCGGCTTTGAAACAGATGAAATCCTGTATCTAGAGCCAGTGTTGTAGAAACATGGCGGTGCAACATGGTGTCTCTGTTAAAGGGGACCCTTGTGGTTTTTAAATATAAACAGTCTCGTTTTAAGATCACAAAAACATCAACAAGTCTGATTGATTTTCAGGTAATTATCAGAATCACTTTAATTCACCAGGCATGTGAATAAACATGAAGGAATTTGACTCCAGTTACACTTTGCTGTCATAGTACAAACATCAAACATATATAGACATAGCAGTCCATAGGTATTATATCAAAAGCATATGTCTTCATCATATGGTTCGATACCATTTGAGAATCTCCTTACAAAACATAGTGATGATGGATCTGACAATGACTCAGTCTTTCTCAGTAAGTTTGGTTATGTTTGCATTTGCATTTTTCACAACCTAAAAGTGCAAACTTGCAAAGTGTTGCAATCTATTTACACTTTTGTGCCTGTGTGCTAACTAATATTCAAGTACTCTTGATCTCAACACTTGGTGTTAAAGTCTGCTGATATTCCACACATCATCATCATATACACAAAACAAAACAAAACTGTAATTGTGATTTATTGTGAGTCCCACCCCTGGTTGGGTAATGTCGAGTTATAATCAGAATCAGAATCAGCTTCATTATGTGTACACATGCAAGTGGCAAGATAGAAACTTATATGCAGTTAAATATTTAACTATACTGTACCTACAAGTGAAAAACGTGTTTATATAAAGTAATAATATATAATGTCTATATACAAATCAAAACTGTTTATGTAAATCTGTAAAGAGTGCTGAATAAATACTGTATAATTGAACTTTATATACAGGAAGTAGATGGTTATGTCCAGTATATGCTTATTTACATGTCTGTATAGGTTTATACAGCATACTTTGATCTCTATGTCATGATGATAATGATACGTGTTTAAAAAAAAATGTGGTGGAAGACACTGAAAATTCTCTACTATAGGTGATATTATTTCAGTAAAAATGTGTCTTGTATTTTACTGCTGTGGATATTGAAGGTTGATCTGATTTTAACTACTTTACATAACATTAATCGACAGCATAGCATCATAATTTATAATATCATATTATGCTTATAGCAATGTTGTCCTGAGACAACCACAGATTTCTAAGAAGTCAACTTTTGTTGAAGAAAAGCAGATCAGTTCTTACATCCAACACTACAAGCACGTCAGTAGCGCAACCCAGCAGCTGCGTCGGAGGTAATATAACAATATTATTTCTTTCAACAGTTTAGGAAGCCCCGCATTGAAGCAGGGCGTCAAAAAATTGAGTTTAACTCTTAGTGATCCTCTCCACGGAAATCTTTAGTAAAAGGCGAAAGATTTATACGATCTGAAGAGAAATCAGAGTATTCTGAGGTAGAAGGCGCTGAGCGGATGATCACTTTAACGGGGACATGCACCTCACTGCTGGTGTCAACCGTGTTGATCCCACTAAGTAAAACAGAACAAACACACACACGCTGATGGCGGATGTAAACTTTACACTGAGAAACTTGAAACGTTTAGACAAAGATTTTACAGAACAGAAGAAGAAGAAATGTTTTACACTTGGTCTGCTGAGTGGGCGTGGCCTCCTCGCTCGCGCTCTCCAAATCTCGTTTAAAAGTGTTGGGAAGATCACGTGAATGAGTAAAAACAGATTGTGTCGTACCAAAGACGACTACAGTGCGTTATTTAGTTATTTGTTGTTTTAGATCATCTTTAGTGATACAGAGTCATGATTCAGCACCAACCGAAGTTATATAGAATATGTCGCCAGATCTCGCGAGAGTTGTTGTCATGACAGTGCCAGGACGTTCAGAAGATAAACGTCCTGGCTTAAAAAAATAATAAATAAATAAATAAATAAATTGCAGAGCATTGCAGAGCATTATTTGCTGCATTGACTCACTGAAGTCTGAATCTGTGCTCACGCTTACTACTCCCATTACAGTCAACAGATCAAGCAGCAACCTCTTCAGTGCTATGAAGTCAATGCATGAGTGCCAAAAACTGCAGTTCCTCAAACGGCCACTTGAGGCTGGGTACAGAAGTGAGTTAGTCTCCATAAGCGCCCATGTTAAAATGTCCAACTTCAAAGCAGAGATAAACATGTTTACGGCCTGTGTTATTACATGTACATATCACTCACAATCAACATCTTTGTCCTTTTTAGATTAGCCAGCAGGTGGCAGAGATAGGACTGCCAACAGGTGACATCACGGTTACTACCTACATTTTTGATTGAACATTCAGCACAGCATAGCCACAAGCATGGTAGAACATCCTATGGCAATAGTAATGACAATAATTAATAATAATATAAATGGGGAAATAAGTATACATTATTACAATAAGTATAAGTATAATATATAGTTATCTCTGCACATTCAGATATACATATGGATACTGTGTTATAGGTTAATTCTGATCTATCTATCTATCTATCTATCTATCTATCTATCTATCTATCTATCTATCTATCTATCGACCCAGTTTTTGCTCTTCAGCCGTGTTTTATTTTGAAAAGCGCCACCGGAAGTGCGCCGTCACACTGGTTATCTTGACCCAGGCTTTGGAGACTAGTCCAGCTCGCCTGCATTCCTCCTCTCTGTAAAAGCCTGACCGATAGAGACAGAGAAAGAAAGAGGAGAGGAAGAGAGGAGGAGGGGGTTCAGAAAACACCAATTATTATTCACAACCGTGTTGGATTTTTATGAACCACGAAGCCGCCGACTGACTCCCAACACCGGACACAGCGAGCAGATAAGACCCCGAGAAAAAAAAAGAACCACGTCGCTTCCTTTTGGACCTACAATAACGACACACACACACACACACACAGAAAAATGGCGTGATTTCTTCTTTTTTATATATAAAGACGGGACTTTTGTGTGTGTAAACGTGTGTTAACGGGGAAAAGGAGAGCAGCCCTCGGTGTGTTGGTGAAACAGCTTTTCCACGACGGATATCTAGCTTTTTTTTTTTTTTTTTTTTTTTTTTTTAAATGAGGATTTGCAAGATGGCTGATGACAGCTACCCCTAACAAGGACAGAAAAAAAGCGACGTCCCCTTTAAGATTAAGCAGGGGTATATTTTTGTATTATTTTCTCTCTCTCTCTCTCTCTCTCTTTAGTTTTTAAATATATATAAAATATGTCTGCTTTCTAGACAGATAACGACCGTGGCTCACCGTCGTCCTTGTCGTGTGTTTAAAATCAGCGTGTTTACCTGAAGCTATGGTAGAAAATGAGCTGACGTCTGAGGTAATTTATTTAATCGAGATAAGGAAGTAGGGAGAAGGAAAAAAAATATGTTGTTAGCCAAAGGCTAAGGCGACAATAGGCGATTAAAGGTGGAGAGCGACGTTGTGAAAGGAGGTCATAGCTGGATGTACTTAATAATAATCTTTATGTTGGGAGATATTTGATAGATGTGTCGAAAGGGGGGGGGGACCAAAAGGCTCTGCAACAGCAGCCAACATTCCTGCGGATCCTAAAACCCTTTGTTTTGTGCGCAGGGAGCTGGACTCGACTATTAAAAACGATTAACTATGCAGTAAACAGGCACGAAATGATGGCCCCGGTATGATTTTCTGTTTAATGAGATTATAAGGCCTTTGTTGTTGTCGATAGAAAACTAGGTGAGGGGAGAGAGGAAAAAAGCCGAGGCCTTGTGTACAGATATGCGAGCTGTGCCACATAGCAGGCGTTATTCATCAAATTTATCACATTAGAAATAAAGAAAAAAGGGCTTCTGGAGGTACCTGTGGTTTATAATCTGACCTGTAAGACAGCTTTTTCTTGTCTACTGCCAAACCGTCGCTGCTTGTGTTGTATGTATAATTAAATTGCAGGTGGAGGCAGCTCGGATACTTATTTATGATTCAGCGGACAAAAGCATTGCGCTGCTGCGTTGTGATTATTTGAAGAAGGGATTCAAGCGTCCTTGAGGTCCTGATAAAAACAGATTCAGGTTTGTGTGTGTGTGTGAGTGTGTGTGAATCAGGGTGTGGACTGGAGCTGGTCCTTTCTCATGGTTTTCATGGTCTAAATTGGTCCGACATTGAAGTGGAGGAAGCTCTCAAGGTATAAAAAAAACAAGAGAGAGCGAGAGAGAGGAGGGGGAAGGCCTGGCTGAGCAGGAGGTTTTTCATGTGCTATACAGAGATTGATTCACCTCCATGATCATGTGAGTTATTGTGCCTTGTTTGCATTTCATGGTTTACCTGTGGCTGACAGGCTTTTTTAGCTTCCTGTAAGGCCTATGAAGACACACACACACACACACACACACACATGCTATGAGAGCTAGGCCGGCTGTATGTGTGTGATTTTTAGAGGAAAGGAAAGCACCGTTTACTGTAATCTGTGTAACGTCAGCCCCTGCTGTGTGTGTTGAAATCACCAAGGTGTTGTCATCCTCGCCTGAAGCCTTCTCTGGTCAATTTTCTGGAATTTGCCTTCATGCTGCAGCAGCAATAAGCAATACTCATCGTCCTGTCAGGGAGACTCGTCTAATTTGGTCACAAGGGTTTAGATATACAGGCTGATCTTTCAGGACGACGCCGGGTCTGTTTTTATCTTTTTTTTTTCTTCTTCTTCTTCTTTCTTTCTTTTTTTTTTTTTTTTTGCTCCTCATCGTGAAAGTGTCAGGTTTCTTTGTGAGGACAGAGAGGCCTAGAGGTCCGGTTAGAAGTGGAAACCAGTTAGTGTATGCCTGCCCGCACCACTATGATGGCCTCTGACATGGCTGAGACGTGGAGGAACTGTTTTGAGGAGGAGCTCATCTGCCCCATCTGCCTGCACGTGTTCTCAGATCCCATCCAGCTGCCCTGCAAGCACAACTTCTGCCGGGGCTGCATCAGTGAGGCCTGGGCCAAAGACTCCTCGCTGGCCCGCTGCCCTGAATGCAATCATGCTTACACGCAGAAGCCCAGTCTGGAGAAGAACCACAAACTGTCCAACATAGTCGAGAAGTACAACGCCCTGAGTGTGGAGAAAGCCACCACGCCAGCGCTGCAGTGCATCCTGTGCCGCCGAGGTCCACCACTCCCCGCAGTGAAAGTCTGCCTGCGTTGCAACGCCCCGTGTTGCCAGTCCCACGTCCAGACGCACCTGCAGCAGCCGTGCTCAGCCCTCGGGCACTTGTTGGTGGAGGCCGAGGCGGTGAAGGCTTGGACCTGCCTGCAGCACGACGAGTATAGGCTGTACCACTGCGAGGCCGAGCAGACGGCGGTGTGTCAGTACTGCTGCTTCGCCCGCTGCCATCCAAGCCACGGCCATGCGGTCACTGACGTGGAGCTGCGACGCAACGACATCAGAGTAAGGAGACGATAAACCGCACACATACATTAAACACTTCTTACGTCTGCTCAGGGTGTTGTCACACAAGAACAAACTAGATTATAGTTCGGCTCAACAGTGGTTTGTCGGGATATCTTACAGGTAGAGCTGCAACGACTGACACAAGATTAATCTGCAAGTATGAGCAAAGAAAATTCTGTTTCCAGCTTCTGAATAGTAATAATGCCTACTCAAGTACCAAAATGTAGCTTTGTGCATTCATAATGACACTCATGACCAAAGCAAACATGACCAGAACAAAGGGCATATTTAAATGTCATCATTACATCGAGTAAGATGGATTAATTGGACATTTTTGGGTACAAAGCCTTCAACCGTTCACGCAGTCACCCACTTATCGCCTCACTCAATCAAAAACAGAATTCCCCATGTTCAGAAACAATCGCTTTTTTTGAGCGTTTTTTAGCGCCCTTGTGAGAGTCTTGTGCATTTTTCAGTTGTGATCCACTCCAGCCTCCGTTCTCATCTGTTGGAATGACAAACAATGCAGTCGAGGGTGGAACAATGAGGGGCCCTCAGAGGGCCTTATCTCCCCAGCACAGGTGCATCCTAGCTCAGGGATCGCCAGTTGTGAGAGAGGGTGGAGGGGGTGGGGGTGGGTGGTGGGAGTGGAGACAAGGGGACGGGGGATTAAAGTGATTTGTCACTTGATTCTGCGGTCTACTTGGGTTTTTTTTTATTAACCTCTTCCCTTCCTGGGGGTTTGGTGCCCGCTGTCATCGGTCCGAGACGAGGTCGGCTTCGTTTTCGATCTCTTTTTTTTTTTTTTTTCTGAGGGGGTGACGGAGCAGTTTAGTCATTAGGAGAACCATGAAGGCTTCACTGTCTTTCTGACTCATATAGTTCACCCTACACCCTGTTTAGGTGTCAACTGTTTGGGTGTATTTCCTGCTGGTAATGCTATGACTCAGCTTTATGTATAGTTAATCAGTCGCCTGGGGCATAGGACGGGCCATCCAGGGTGGGACCTGGTTTCCAAAATCCTTCACATTTACAGCTTTGCCTTCATTATCCATAATGCGGCTGGGCATTTGAGCCAGATTAATTCTGGTTTTGACCCAGATATCAATATTTATCTTTACTGTTGAAAATAAATTCCTTTTTTTTAGCTTAAAGACATCAAAATAAAGAAACATTTGTTCATAAAGATCCCTTGAATATAGAAATAAAAGAGTCATGAGCAGGATGTTTTGAGTGGGATTTTAAAAATAAACTCCGGCTGCAGCGGGGTCGATACATCAGCTGATATTAGCTTATTACATAAAAATGTTGGCTGATAAATAACATGAAGATGAACTACATAACTGCAAAGATATGTTTGACGTGTAGAAACGGTGTCATCATTACAGGGTAGGGCTGCGTGCTAACATGCTGATGTCAAACCCTTCTGTAGTGTAGTGTGTTGGCATGGAGCAGCAACATCTGTGGCTGTGAAGCGAAGCCAGTGAAGCTGCAGTTCCTCAAACGGCCACTTGAGGCTGGCTACAGAAGAGTCAATCTCCATAGGTCCCCATGTTTAAATGATCAACTTCACAGCAGAAATAAACATGTTTACAGCCCGGTACAAGAAACAGCTTTGGTGAATTTTCATATAACTCACCTGTGCAAATTATATTAAGGCTTTAAAATGATGCATAATTAACAGCGTGGCCGCTTTGATTGACAGTTGGGTGACGTTACAAACGGTTTGTTTGAGCACTCAGGCGTCATTCAGCTCACCTCAGGTCCACCAATGATCCACGTCCCTGCTTAGATTAGCAGGAAGAGGCAGGACTGCCAACATGCTGGCAGCCAAAGCCGCAGATTTTAAACATACGCCGTCCACTCTTTATACAGTCAGTGATGTTAACCCTGCTGTCATGACAGACAAAGAGGAGCAACAAATTCAGACATCTCAGAAGCTGGAATCAGACATATTTTAACAAATCGTTGCAGCTCTAATCAAAGTCTTTGTGTTATGTTAAGCGCTTATATCTTTTATTCTGCAATTTAGTTGGTCTTATTCTTATTTCTTCTATATTTGCAGAAATATCCTTTGGACCTGTGCTATAGTTTAGGCCACTGTCTACTAAATAAATAAGAGTAGCCGTTGCTTAATGACTTCCTGGAGGAGCCGCGTATGTAGAAATCAGAAACGACAATGATTTTAGCCACATCAGCCCTAATCCATAATCAGTTTTTAAGCACGTGTCCTCGTGGTTGTGGTTACAAAGACATCCTCCATGTTGAATGAAATCAAGGAATGCAGAGCAGACCCCCTCCCTCACACACACACATACACACACACACACACACCCCTGCTCTTCACGTCCGTCAGCCCCCCATTAAATCCACCTCACCCACACCAGCTACCAGCCACTCCAGGCGAGGGCCGACCTTCCCTCTGGTCCTGCTGTCCTGCTCTGGCGGCTCTGATGGAGAAGCCACTGCGGTGAAATGACAGCTAAAGAGCAGCCTCCCCCCTCTCCTTTTTTTTTACCCCTCCTCTGTCTCCCCCTGTTTGTCTCCCCTCCCTCCACCCTAAAGGTATCCCATACATTTATTTGTCCACCCCCCTCTTCCCTCCCTCCCTCTCTCTCTCTCCCTCTCCCTCTCTCTCTCTCTCTCTCTCTCTCTCTCTGGGAGGCTTCGGCTCCTTCGACCCTGTTTTCCCCCTGGCTTCTGCTCGGAGCCTAACTCAATCAATCAGCACAACCAGGTCACAGTCCTGAATCTAACCATGCCAACTGTGTGTGTGTGTGTGTGTGTGTGTGTGTGTGTGTGTGTGTGTGAGTGTGAGTGTGTGTGTGTGAGTGTGTGCGAAAGATATCTAGGGCAGTGGTTCCCAACCATGTGCCACAGAGGCCCAAGAGTATGCAGGTTTGTCATTCCAAGCTCTACAGCAGCTGATCACTAATGATAAAATCAGCTGCTGTTTAGTTGGAATGATTGAGTCGTGAGGATGATGATGATGGCGAAGATGATGATGATGATGATGATGATGGTATGTGAACAGACCTTCAGCATGTGAAAAACAACAGATTATTGACTCGTGGGATTAATTACAGATCCAATCCTCTTTTGTAACCACGTCGGTTCAGCGAATGAAAATGAATTAAACGTCTCGCGCTGCGGAAATGTGACGGAAATTTGCTTTATTGTGCAGAATTATACACAAAACATACACATAGACAAAAATAAACTATTGATACAATATTGATCCTGATAATGTCGCGATTAGCTGACACTTATCCAAAGCGACTTACAAAAAAGGGATACAATCACGTTACAGTGCGACGAGGGCAATAAGCGCTGTGACATTTGTAGAGGGCGATGGATTTAGCATGTCCGTGATTAGCTAGAGGTCTTCAGGAGGTTTTTGAAGGTAGACAGGGACGCCCCCCGATCTGGTAGGACGTTCCGCCAACGAGGAACGACAGCCGAGAAGGGTTTGGATTGACCCGGGCGTACTGGTTGAAGAGCCAGGCGTCGTTCATATGTAGCAGTCTTATCGATATTTCAGCACTGCTCCGTCAGTACCAGTTCTTGATATCCACCCGCACAGCGTAGCGTCCAGGATTTCGCTCAAAGCAAAACACAGTCCCACAAAGCTTGACTATAAACCCCAAGTTCTGTTTATTTGAGTCATACTGGCACCATCTTATCAACAAGCTTCTCATTCATTAAATGTTGATTGAGGATTATTCATATCCCTCATTAAATATTGATAACACGAAGGCAAATCTGTGTCAATGACATTCCAGGGAGCGACACAAAGGATCGTCGATCTCGACACAGAACCGTTCGCTTTGCTCGTTTGACCCTAAGCTCAGCCAGCGTCCGGGTCTGCTGTTGTTCACATGCAATCATCATCCTAGAAATAACGTGTAAGTGTTGTTTGTTGCCACAACATTGCCATAACTCACACAGAGCAGCTTCGACTGCCTGAATGCGCGCACATCTTTTAAAAAAAAGTAAGCAGCGAGTGGAGGTGCACCGAGGGAGGGTGGGGGGCAGAAAGCTTTTTCTGCCTCCCCGTGCCCGTGTATTTATCTCCGCTCACTGCCCCCAGCTCCCCCAACATTAGCCCTCTCTCACTAATGCAAACACAAAATAGCTGTTGGTTGCTATGACAGCACTCCCTCCCTCCCTCCCCCACAGGGATTGTGTGTTGGATGGAGACTAAATTAGCCGGCTCCCGGATTCTAATATCTCAGGCACGGGGAGGGGATGCTAGTAGCTGACGGAGGTCACAACTTCCCAAAAGCTCAGGCCCTTTTTTCTGTGTCTCTTTCCTCGTCTCGCAGCAAAGCCTGTTGAGACAGCAGGAGCGCGTGGAGGAGCGAGTGCAGGAGATCGAGGAACAGCTCTGCAAACTCGACTCGGACAAGTGCGTGGTGGAGGTATGTTTTTTAAAATTTTATTTAACGCTCTGTTACGGGGGCGTAAACGCAGCTACACGCATTTACACAGAGCGTCTACACAGTGTTGTATAATCCCCCTCCCTACAGGACAGGGTGTGCGAGCTGAAAGAGGAGGTGCGCCTGCAGTATCAGCGGATGCACCAGCTCCTGGAGGAGGATCTAGGTCGGACACTGGAGGCTCTGGACCGAGCTCAAGCTCGGTTCTGCCAGGAGAACGCTGCCCAGGTTTTGGTTCTTGGAGAGCAGCGTCACGAGGCCCAGAAGCTGCTGAGCTCCATCCACACAGCCTTCAGTAAGGCAGAGGAGCTGAGCTTCATGAAAAACACCAAGCCTGTTAAAATCCTCACAGACAGGTGAGAGAAAAGTTTTCGAAATTTGCTTCGTTTTTTTTTTTTTTCTTTTTTTTTTGCTCCGGGCATGACGTCTTATCTTTAAACCCGTTTCTTGGCACTTGTTGCAGGTCTCAGGCATGTGTGGGCAGCAGTCTCCCTCCTTATAAAGTGGGGAATCTGAACTCTAAGCTGTTCCTCTCTGAAATCTCCAAAAGAGAGAAGAGCTTGAAGAGAACGCTGGAAGGTAAGATCTCAAACACGTTTGTCATGTTTTAATCCAGACTGTCAGGAGAGTGTTATTATTTTAATTACCACTTTAATCCCCGGATTTCTCACCTTTTCTCTCTCTCCTTTTCTCTTCTCTCAGCTCCCCTCACCCCTCCTTCGACCTTCCTGCAGTCTGTTCCTGCGTATCCCAGCGGTCAGAGCTCTGGCTCTGGAGCAGAGAAACGGAAACATTCCACTGCCTTCCCGGAGGGAAACAGCAACGTCGGAAAAAACGCCGCCCCGGGTTTCAAGGACTCCTCCTCCTCTTCGTCTTCTTCTTCATCTTCTTCTTCATCGTTAGCCAAACAGCCCTACCTGGGCTCAGGCTCTGCCTCCGGAGAAGGCCAGTCTACCAATCAGCAGCCTCTCGGCCCCTGCGGCCCGCCTCACATCAGCGAGAGCGGCGGGACGGGAAGCGGAAGCGGCTCTCTGACCAACCACCACTCGGGATCCGTGTTCGGATCCTCGCACTTTCCTCCCGGAGGCAGCAGCTCCTCACACTCCTCCCAGCAGGCCGTGCTGCCTCAATACGGCGGCCGTAAGATCCTGGTGTGTACGATGGATAACTGCTACTGCTCCGGAGTGCCCTCGGTGTCGGGCCATCGCAGCCATCCACCGTACCCACGCTCTGGCTCTTTCCCCTGGGTCAGCGCCCAAGACTACCCCCCTCCTCCCGGCCTGGCCTCTGGAGGTCCGTCCATGCAGGGCTTGGCAGTGAGGGACTGGATAGACGCCTCACAGACACACAGACATGCAGATTTTTACGGGCTGTATGGCCAGCCCTCTACAAAGCACTATGTCACCAGTTAACAGAGTAGACACACACACACACACATACACACACACTTCGATATAGAGACAGGCACCAAAATAGCACACCTTTCCCGACGTATTAACAGGAAAAAACACAATGCAGTTATACTATACACACATTCAAATATTAAAATTTATATCCACACACACACACACACACATGCACACACAGATCTAGAAGATGTATACACATTCGGGGGCAGGGTTGATCTCTTTGTGTTTTTATTTTCTTATTTCTTTATTTTCAGTGTTTCATGTAGTGTATTATACGTAAACGGCCGCTCACTCTGGCACAACTTAGCTCAGCATTTTACACAAGAAACGAGAGAGAGAGAGAGAGAGAGAGGTCTGAGACGATGGTATGACGTGTATCTTTTTATTTATATAAGGCAGGAGATGGATTGATTAGAATATGAACTTTTACTTAGGACATGCCTCTTCACGGCTTCTCACCGACGCTAAAGGGAAAAGAGATAATACCGAGCAGTGTTGACCTTTCCAGTTTAGCGCCTCATGTTTCTCTGATATAATCGCCCCTCCGGTCGTATTGAGGTCAATTTGCCTTACGTTATTAGCGTCATATTTTTCTCTGCCCAGCTCACTTTGTTTGCTCCATCCTTTTTAAAGAGGGTCCCCTTCGTGTCTCTTGATTTTTATCGTCATGGCACCTCTTCCTTTCTTTGCCGAGTTCAGGGATGGATCGTACGGCTTGAACACACAAAACGCTCTTCCATGGAACACCCACAACGCACTTGTGGACGCCTTGTTACGCCTGGACTACAGACCCCACAGAGAGACACTAGAGGTGCATCTGAAAGGGCCAGTAGACCCTGCAGTTTTGGGAATGTGGCTCTAGCACTCCCTTCCTGCTACCAGGCTTCCCAACAGGACAGAAAATCTTCTAACAAAGACTGTTTCCATTTAGTAATTACTGACTTTGTGTTATTTGGTACATCTGTAGGTTTCATGCTTGTCTAGAGAGACTCTTTGATTTTAGAGAAACAGGCAAGACTGGAAAGACCAAACCAATCAAGCATCTGGAGGATCTGATGATGCTGTAATTGTACTTCCTGCAGGGCAAAGATGTCACTTCCTCTCAATAAGCACACGAGCTCTTGGCTTCCTGTTTGCAGCTAAAAGCATGCAAGGAAGAGTTTTTTAAAGCACTCAAAAGAAGAAGAACAATGGGGGGAGAAAAAAATGTATGCAGTTTTAAAATGAGTGTATGAAAGAAAAGAAGTGTGGGAGGAGTTTTTTTCATGAACTTTTTCTAAAGAACATGACTGGACTGCGAGATGTAAGCAATTGTCATCAACCTAAAAAGGAGCTGTTACGACAGTCAACATAAAGAGAGAAAAAAAAGAAAAAAGGAAAAAAAACAACATAAAAGTATCTTTTTTTGTAAATATTTTGTGAAATGGAAAAATTAAAGACGTGATTTGGAGAAGGGTTCCAAATAAACGAACAAATTTAAACCGGTCTCTGCTGTGAAATCTGTATCCTGTTTTCTTGTGTTCACTTAGGATTAAAGGAGGATACTTTATATTTTTGTTACTGTCAATATCCGTAAAAAGGCCCAAACCATGAGAGTTAAAATCCTCATATCTGGTGACGAGTACTGTATGTAGTCTGGGCATTTCAAGCAAATGTGCAGAGCAAACTAGTGAGTGTTTAAGGCACCAGGACAGTGTTGATTCACATTGATGTGAATGAATTGATGTGTTTTTATCACTGACAGTATAAAGAATGGACAGCGTATGTGTGATGTCAGTTTCCGAAGCTTTTTAGCCTCGTGCCTAATCCAAAAACTGGCAAAGATGTGCATCATTAGGACCTGAGGCAGGCTGAATGATGCCTGGGTGCTCAAACAAGCAGTCTGTAATGGCACCCAGCTGTCAATCAAAATGTCCATTCTGCTAATAATGCATAAGTGTTAATATAATCTGAACAAGAAAGTTTTTTAAAAATCACCCTCAGTACAGTTGGCATGAACGGGGAAATTAGCTATAGAGACCAAAACTGTTTTTTGTACCAGCCTGTAATCATGTTTATTGCTGCTGTGAAGTTGGACATTTTAACATGTGGACTTATGGACACCTCATTTTGTAGCCAGTCTCAAGTGGCTGTTTGAGGAACTGCAGTTTTTGGCATTTCAACACTGGCTTGGTTGCTACTTTGGTTTCATAGATGGGCTGCGTTGGTCACCAGTGGTCCAGACTGAAATATCTGAACTGTTGGCTGGTTTTCATGAGGATTTGTACTCACCAGGATGAATTATAATAACACTGGCGAGCCCTCAACTTTCATTTATTAATGTTTGCACCGTTTAGCAAGCAGGTTTGTATGAACACAATCAACAGAAAATGGAAAAGTTAGTGTGTTAAACGTGTGTGTGTTAGTATGTTATTTTTACTACGTTACCACAGCACCAGTCAAGAAACTAATGTCATTCTCACACAGTGTTTACAGTTGGTGATAGCTCTGATGGTTCAAACCAGAAAAGTGACATCACATCCTTTTTCTGGAATGAGTGTGAGACATAAATGCTATTTTCAATGCATTTATGTTAAATTAGATTTATTGTCAAAACAAAATCTCAGCATTTGTTTTTGTTGTTGCTGTTTTCCGGTTCATACAGTCATCTTTGAATTTAAGGGGAAAAAAACATCCTCCCACTTGTCCCTAAACATCACGCAATGTTCTTTTCTCAATCATGCAAATAATCTGGCTGCCTTTGTTTCTGTTTGACAGTTTGTCTATTAATGTATTTATTGATCTTAAAAGACACATTAACAGGAGGACAAATCTATTCAAACCAAACTTCTACCAAACACACCTCTGCGTCCACCCAGCGCAAACAGAGCTCATGAGTATGTGTGGGTGGAGGCCTGCAGAGAGAAAACAGGATGGAGAAATCGAGTCTTGAGATCCCCTCAGCCTGATTAAGCTTTTGCATTACTGCTCTACCCTGCCCAGAGCTTTGGGCCTCAACCCCATGCAGACCACATGGTTGATCCAATTCTGTGTATATTGAGTGACTGAACAGGGAACAGAACTAAAATTATATTTTAGGAGAAAACGTTAATGCTTGTCGATGGAATATGCTGATAAAGTGGAGGTATTTAATTCACGAAGGTCATGTGTTACGATTAAAAGCTCCAGAACAGCCATTAAGGCAATGGGATTTTTGGAAATACGCGTATTTATTTATTATTTTACCAAGAGTTAGATGAGATAACACTCCTGTGTCTGTCTGGACAATATTAAGTTACAGCCTAGTTACAACCTAGCCTGGAAACAAGTGAATACTTCTATATCTATCTATCTATCTGGCTGTCTATCTATCCTTGAGACAGAGCTAGGCTAGCTATGTTCCCCCCTCAACTTCAAGTCTTTATTAGTCCTAAATGCTAAGCTTCATCATCATCAACTCATCAACTCTTGGCAAGACAGTGTATATTTCCCAAAAAGTCAAACTATTAATGAGACTTTTAATGAGGTTTGTATTGAGATTGTTTTTTTTGGGTTTTTTTATTAACTTTCGGACTCAACCATAAAGACTTAGTGGATGCAAAGTCCTTTAAGTGCTCAGAAAAACGGAAATGTGAGCATCTGCTATTCTATTACAACTCCATCTGCTGAAGAACATCATGCGATACAACTTATAGCTCCAGAACAGTTGCTTAATGAACCTCGTGGTGCAAGATTCTTTTGTGAGCTACTGTTTCCAAAGTCATGGGTGAACTTTAAAACATCAAGTCTCAGCGTCGGTTTGAGTTTCTGAACGCCATGTGTTTCCTCCTGACATCAATCAGTGGTAAATGTACACGTAAAAACAAACATTTTAATCATAATGCTTCTTCTTGCTCCACCCTCGTCTTACTCCCACCTCTTTCCTCTCTCGAGCTGGTGGAAGCAGAGGTCTGATGTGTTTTTTTTCTCACGTCAGCAAACCTCAGCAGAGACACAGTCAGCCAAGAACTGTGGGGTCGGAGGTGCAGCATAAATTACAGTGCTGCTTTTCTATCTTTCACTCTGACACACACACACACACACTAACAAACACTCCCCCTCTCACTCTCTTTCTCCTGACACACACTTTTTCTCACACTTGCACACACAGCTGCTGCACAGCTGTCTGATTCATGAGTAGAGAGAAAGGCAGTAATTTGGTCGCCTACATCTCTGATATGTATCTTTGACACACATGCACACACACACTGCCTGACTCCTTTAAATTACCCTTCACACACTGTGAGGGGGAAAGCTTTTATCCACTAATGAAACTACCACAGAACTTTCTGTACTCTCATTTACAAGTAAAAGAAACAAAAAAAAATACACAAGTAGATAAAACGACAAGACTACTAAAAAGAAAATTGACTCTTTGGAGACACAAAAAATCATTATAGGAAGGCTGCAGCCGCCTGGCTGACTCTGCCCCTTAAAAGAGCAAATTGACAGTGTTAAACTTTTTGAATTTATTAAACAAACACACTATAATAAGTCAATTGGTGAGTTTTAGAAGTGCTGGTAGGAGTTAAATGTGAGGATTGACAGATTAAATATAAGGTTGCAGCAGCTGGTTAAGTTTTAACCTTTGGGCAAAGCTAGGCTAACTTTTCCCCCCAGTTTCCAGTCTTTATGCTCAGCTAACTGGCTGTAGCCTTGTATTTAATGGACATGATATGAGAATGCTGTTTTCTTTAATGAGGCTTGAAGTGCAATTGTAAGGGTAGAGCAGCTGGTTAGTTTAGCTTAGTTTAGTTTACCTTAACACAAAGACTGGAAACGGTGGTAAACAGCTAGCCTTGTTGTGCCTACAAAATTGGCCTAAAAGCAACTCTAAAGATGTCATCTTTAATCCGTAAAAACAACAACAACAACACCCCTAAAGATGACTAAGTGATAACATTAGCTATTTTATGGTGTACTAAGCAGTTGCCAGGCCAACCAGTGGAAACTCCAGGACGTAACTGTAAACTGTAAACCAGCAAACTGATGCTTTTAAACTTGATGTACTGTGTTAGTTAGTGAGCTTTAGAGGTGCTGGTAGGAGTTAGATGAGAGGTTTGACAGTAAATATAAGGCTATAGCAGCTGGTTAGCTTAGTTTAGCTTAATTTAGCTTAGCTTATTTTAGTTTAACTTAGTTCTGCCTGCAAAATCTGCCTAAAAGCACCTCTAAAGATGATTTTTTTTTTGTTCATATGTACACAAACACCTCTTAAGATTACTAATTAAGTGATAGCTTGTTAATCTGTAAACACAGCAAATACAGCAGCTATATTGTGTCTATTAGTGCTATTAGTGAGTCTTAGCTTAAATTAGCATACCTAGAAATGGGGCAGCACCAAGCCTGGCTCTGTCCAAAGCAAGGCAAACAAAAATCAGCCTATACCAGCAAATATATAAATATTATAATACATATATATATTTACATCTTTTATCCTTTTCCCCTCCCCAAGAGTCCTCATACTAGTAAATTGGCAACAGGCCCCAGTCAGGCTCATAAAGACATCTGATAAAAGGTTTTGTTTTTTGTCAGATTAACAAGTTATAACATGTTATCATTCAGCTTTAGTGATGGTAGCTTTGAACAGAGCAAGACTAGCTGTTTCCAGCCTTTATTCTAAGCTATGCTAACTTCATATTTAGTGTACCGACATGAGAGTGGTATTTATCTTCTCATCAAACTCTCTGCCAGAAAGCAAACAAGCATATTTCCCAAAACGTCTTACTCGTAGGGTGTATCATAATGTATTTTCCATGGAGCTTTGTGAGAATTTAAGAGCCAGAAATGAGAAACAATGCTAGTACATTCTGTCTGTGTGAGAGGAGAGGAAGACTGGACAATGAGAATCTTTGTGAGAGAAGAAGAAGAGGCTGTTTGCAAGTCTCTGAGGCCCTGAATCACATCACGTACAATATTACGCAAAGTAAAACACACAACATACTGTTCCTACAGCAGGAACACACTGATAAACATGTTACACCGGTCTTCTGGGTAATTATTGATGACCCAAATGTAGTTTGGAGGTAAGTCATAAGCCTGTAGGTGACAAAGACACTTATTTAAACATGCTGTTTCTCTTTCAGCCATAACACAAAGAAATACAGGACATAACAAATCCCACTGAAAGACTCGAGCCAATGGTTAATTTATTCAACTAACATGTATGGCCTGTACATTAACAGGCAATATACTGTTGTTGAGTCTACAGCTATGTAACCTGCATATGTGAGGCTTTCTACAAAGGCAATCCATGTTAGCAGCTTTGTGAAGCTCTGTGCTTTGAGTTATATGATGTTTAGGAGGTATACATTTTATTTTAAAAAGACATTTCAGTCAAATCCTCCTCCTCGTGGTGGCCGCTTACAGGAAAAGTCAGAGGATCACCAAAGTCATTAGAATTCATCCTCTGGGGACCATGAATGTTTCTACAAAATATCATGGTAATCCATTTAATAATTTTTTGTTTGAGTATCAAAACAAATGAATATTTATGCAATTTAGTGCAATACTACTGTCATAAATATGGACAGTTGTACACATGTATTTATTATGATTATATTACTTATGACCAAAAACTAGTGAAACAACTTTGCAGCCAACAACACAAGGCATCAGAGGGAAAAGCAGAAAACGTTTTCTCCATAAAATATAATCCAGTTTCCCCAAAATCATTGAAATAGTCGGTGATGGTCGACTTAGTACCATAAAGTGTTGAAACAGTGGTATGAATGAATGACAGAGACAGCATTCATCCTGATTACAAGTCAGTGTACCATCAAAATAAATAAATTGGTAAAAGGTTACACAATGTTGGCTCAAAATGGTGGACTGAGACCAACCCTGCCATCCTTAGAGCCACACTGCTAGCTTGGAAGGAAATCTACTGAATCAGCTTCCTGATTCTGAAGATTTCTGATTCACCAAGACTGTTGCAGTTTTCCCGACTGAACCTGTACTTGTAGGAAGGATTGGAATGGCTGCTCGTGCTCTGATTCAGAAGAAATAGCACAAAGCCCCTGTTCAGCACCTTTAGGTAGAAAATGCAGGTCATGTGGTTCCTGTTGAACAAACAGAGAACAATAACTACAGAGTTACATTTGGGTGAGTATTTCTATTTTGTTCTTGCTTCGCCTACTAATAGATTTTTTGGCAAAAAACAGAGGAAAAGGGATAGGGGATGTGATGTGCTCCCAGCTTTGCCTGAATAAGCAATAAATGGATCCAAGCCAGCTCCTGACTGGGCAGGAAGGTGATCAGACCACTGCTCACGAGGGGCTCTCACTGTCCAACCATACAAACCTGTGATAAAAAGCCAAAAGCAGCACAGATCTCAACCCAGGCAGATCTGGATGCTGCCTCCACGGGAGCTGCACTAACCACCGAATTAGTCAAACAATTAGACATTATATTTCAGGGAATGACTGTAAAGATACAAGTGAAGCATTGTTACATTGTGGAGCTCACAAGGTCTTCAGGATCTCTCCTCTGCTGATGCAAGACAAGTTACAACTTTAACATTAATATTGGTGAGCTCAAGTAGCTACAAGAAGACGACCACAATCCCTCACACCCATCTAACATGCAGGCAACACAAAGTATCGTGTGTACCTGCAGCCCTGGAGCTGAATTAGGTTTGTGCATTCCAGTTCAGCTGGGGGAGACAATCCAAGCTGCACAGCTTCTCCTGCTCAGCCTCAAGGCCATGAGGCACTTCTTACCCAACCAGGTGGATACAGCACCACCTGCCTGAAGCTCCAAACCAAATTTAATTGAACAGATTTGGTATTTTGCAGCTGTTATTCTGTTACAGACCACACAAAATGATATTCAGAATCAGAATATGGTTTGCTGCCAAGTAGGTTTTCACACACAAGGAATTTGTCTTGGTGTTTTTGACAAACATGACAAACATTAATATAAGAAATTAAGTACTAAAAGATAGAAATATGTGTACAGTTTGTGAGCAGACTGTTTGAATCATTTCGGGTGCCTGAAGAGGGAAAACTGTCCAGTATATTGAGTCTGAAGATTCATTACTGCCCTAAAAGACAGTCAAATTTAACTTAGCAGGTCAATATCGCTAGAAAAAAGTCAAACATTGGAGTTTTGTCTCATTTATTAACCTGCAAACCATCTTACCACCCATTAGATTCAACCATGGGTATAGGTGAATATTCCTGTCATTTATATGTGGAAAAAAGTCAAGGAGGTCGAGCTTGTTGTTAAGACAATGTGGTCTTCACTTTGGGCCTCTGTCACTGATTTAGAGAGAAATGATTTGGTAGAGTTGGTGTATTTGGGTTAATGTGTTGAAATATTCAGTCTTCATGCCATACTGGTGTTTAGGTAGTCAGATATCATGTTTCTTTTCCCATCACAGTACGTTTTGATCATGAATTTAATGCTCAGTTTAATTCAATAGAGCTGCTGTCTCCCACAGAGGCCTCTCCACACAGGCTCGGTTGTTGTCACGAACAGCTGACTCCACCTGCTACTGGGTGTGTGACCACTCGAGTCTGGTAAGACTGACAAAAACAAAATGTTCCCGCTTGAGCTGAGCGAAGTAAAGTCTGTGGGCGCAGGAAGCAACTTCATTCAGTGATTTTTCTGATCTTTTTATTCACATACAGTACCTTCAGTTCTGGACAGATTACATTCAAGAATATCAAAAAGGAAAAAAAAAAAAAAAAGAGCCAAAAGAGTGAATTCCCTCACTAACCCAAAGAGCACAAAGAAATGCAGTGGGACGTACAGTTCATATACCTCTGTTAAAAATCTGCCAGCATATATTAGATATGCAAACATTATAGACTACAAAGTACAGCAGCGTAACTTATACTCTATAACATGCACATAACGTAACATATGAACACAGGGCTATTTACATTTGATCAAAAAAAAAAAAATGCAGTTCCTCTAAACCGATTTAATTCTATCTTCTTTTTTTTTTTATACATATTAACATGTACAGTATTATTCTTTAATGGGGAGAGAGTCGGAACGTTTTCTCTAACGTCCTTGAAATCACACACGCCACACCGGTTGTTGTTTGAAAGCACTCTACACTCTACTTCACCATAAATAAAACAATTACAAAAATATACCTCACTTCAAACAGAGCCATAGCAGGAAAAGCGCTTACAGCCATCATGGAATGATAAAAAAAACTAAAGAAAAACAACATCACCACATATGAGATGGAGGAAAAGATGTAGTGAAAGAGCGTTTAACGAACGCACTGAGAGACGATGGTTTAATGGGAATGTTTGAGGTTGGGACAGGCTGTGGATGGCGGGTGACGTGGGTAGTCTGGGTGGAGATGGGGGTTGATTTCCTGGCATGGGTTCCCTTTGAAGTCGAGCCTCCGTCCTCCTTTGTAGAGGCTAACGTAGGAAGATGCGTTGAGATTAGTAAACGTCAGCGATGCAGGGATGCAGCCGGTTAAAAACTCCAAGTCCAGGTTGGATTAGTAGTGTGTTTACATTCACAGGTATATCCCATCGTACTAAGGCTCAGGAGGGTGCAATGTGTGTCAGTGTATGTGTGTGTGCCGCTGCCTGTTCCTCCTGAGTAGTAGAAGACTAGAAGCGAAGCTATTTTTTCTTGGAGTTGACGCTCTTGCAGACCCAATTCATGCCCTCCTGAAAGTGAATTTAAGAGACACAGCAGCACGGTGAGAGGACAAGAAAAACAAGGTCAAAAAAAGAAAACAAATGCTCAGATCGTGCACTCACCTGAATCCCCTCACCAGTGAGGGCGGAGCAGGACTGGATCTGCCACATGCGATCCCGGATGGTGTGCAGATTGAGACCCTCTGCGATTTCAGAGGCCGGGGCGGCTGTCAGCAGGTCCTGCTTATTTGCAAAGAGCAGCACAGGAACGCCGCTCAGCTTCTCTTCATCCAACAACTCAGCCAGCTCCTGCAACACACACAAACATCTGTTTATTAGACTGAAACACACACACTGCCACATAAGAAGAGACCCCAGAGCTTCGTGTTAATAAAAAACTGAGCAGTAGTTTTTTTTTTCATTCCTGTGAGACGTGCTAAAACCACAACAAAGAACACAAAGGCAGTGACAGGCATTATCACAAACAGTTTATTATACTATTATATATAAATTTAATTATTAGGCTTCTGCATTGAAAGGACTTTAACTTCATTATGTAAAATAAAGCATTTTAAAAGTCCTTAAGAGAAAATATTCAAATGTTGTTCATCTCATTTAATGGTGAGTAACCAAGCGACAACTCTGTGGCTGTGGAGTGAAGCCAATGCGGAAGTGCGAAAAACTGCAGTTCCTCAAACGTCCACTTGAGGCTGGCTGCAGAACGGGTCAATGTTCTTAAATCCCCATGTTAAAATATCCAACTTGACAGCAGAAATATGTTGTATAAAACATGTTTACAGCCTGGTACAAAAAACAAAACAAAACAGCTTTCTCTATAGCTCATTCACAACAACTGTACTGAGGGTGAATTTTGATTTAACTAACCCATTCAAATCATATTAAAGCTTAAAGTTATGCATAATCATCAGCGTGGCTGTTGCGAATATTTTCAGTCAGTCAAACAAAACAGGAAATTCCAAGGGATTTTGTAGACCAATTGATCAAATCAATTAATTGAGAAAATAACAGACCGTACATGCACAGTGCACACTGGCACAAACTAATACATATTGTACATACCTGACCCGTTTCCTCGAATCTCTTTCTGTCAGCGCTGTCGATGACATAAATCTGAAACAAAATGGACGTTCTCCCTGTTAGCATGTGCATGAGTTTATATGATAATTAGCAGATGAAAGCTGTATATTTGGTGCATCAAGCTCCACTCACCAGCACATCTGTGTTTTCAAAGTAGTTTCTCCAGTAAGGCCTGATCTTCCTCTGGCCTCCGATGTCCCAAACATTCAGTTTAAAACCCTGAGACTGGACGCTCTTAATGTTGAATCCCTGGAGTGACACACACAAAACCTCAGGTGAGTTAAATAGAGGATGCGATGCTTGCTGTATTATGTCTGTTTGCTCTGATAACAGGTGGTAAGGTGTATGAAACTTTCCACCAGACCTGAGTGGGGGTGATGTGGCTGATGTCCTCGGATGCCAGCTGTTTTAGCAGGGTGGTCTTCCCGCCGTTGTCCAGACCCAGCAGCAGTATCCTCACCTCCTGGTCTGGTGTGCTCTTTAGCTTCCGCAGGATGGACAGCAATCCCTGCAACAATGAGTAAGAACAGCTTGGTAATGTTACTTTGACTGGGCGGGCAGAGGGTTGGGGGGCACTGTTGCAGCTAACCACCATTGCAAGAGATGCATCCAGCCTCCTCACTTACAGGCCGTGCACGATGAGACTTCTTCTAACGGCACCCATACATGAAGACAACAACAACAGCGACTCCTCTGAGCAGTTTGCAACATCATGTTTGATTTTCTCGAGCTCTGCGCGTTTGCTGTCTCAACGCGGGGCTAGTTAACGTGCACTTGCAAGTTGGAGCTAAACGCAGCTAACGTGCTAAGCTAATCTCCCTTGATAACGTTAACTGGACGAAGCAACAAGGTAGCTTTAGCATTTTAATGTTTTTTTAACGGAAACTCACGAACAGCGGCGGCAGGTTAAACACAACTACGTCCAGGCGAGAGCCACCCGAGGCGAATAAACACACATTATGAGCTTTAAATCGGCAGTTAAAGGCTAATTATTGCGATAAATTAAACTCACCATCTTGTTGCCTTCTCTCCTGGAGACGCCGCCGAGGGTTACTAAGGGGCGTGACGTCAGACGCACAGCTTACGCATAGCCTGGCGCAGCCCCCGCCCCCCTCAAAACATGGAGTGCAGTTAGCGTTAGCCGCCTGCTAAATGTGTCAAATATAAGGCTGAGAATAGACGCACACGTTTCACACTGTGGACGGCCCTCACCCAGAGATGTGTGCACAAGTTACCACGTTTGTTTTTACACGTTGGACGCAGTGCAAACACGTTATTTTGGCAGTTAGCGCGTTAGCATAGCAGTCAGGTGAAGTTATAAATGAGCTATAAACTCAAACTCAGCTCACACCTTGACTGTTTTTCATTTCTAGTCTGTATTAAAGTGATAAAACACGAAGTTTGATTTTCACCGGTTTTCACGTAGGGAGCTGCCCCAGCTTGTGATTGGATGACGGCGTGCCACGTGTCTTTACTATGCCACACGAGCACATTTGATTACCTGACAGGTTGCTCAGTTGGGCGCTGGAGGAGTCTCACTAAGGTACGTTTTTCCATGTCTTTCGCTACAAATGTGTGTCGACCCTTCAGCTCTCCCTGTGTGCGCTTGTTCCGTCTTTCTGCTGGCTGTTTGCAGAAGTCAGGCTCGAGCTGGTAACTCGAGTAATCAGTTGCATCACTCTGAGCTCCGGCTGACATGTCTTCACTCTTGTATTTGCACCTCAGTTTGGTCGGTAGACTGAACACAAAACCTCACAGATCAAGATTCAGTCTCGTGTTAGAGGACCCGTCCGTGTGATTAAACACATGCTGTGCACGCACACGCTTTACAACTTGATTGTTAACTGATTTTGGTGGTGGTTGTGCAGATGCCTGCTGTGCTCAGGCCTGCAGATCCAGTTTGTCAAGCCTTTTGGTGAAGCTTCTGCTAGTACCTCCAGTGTGCAACATACAGCATATAGTTCATGTGTTTTAAAAGCCAGTGTCTAACAGCATGCCTTCCCCTGCAGTGTAGGGCTGCAGCTCTTATTCTCATGATCAGTTATTCGGGTCAAACGTGTCACAAATGAATCAAAACTGTTGTTGATTTGTTTCCTCCTGGAGCTCAGTTTGGTGTCCATAAGTTGCTTGTTTTGTTCGACCAACAATCCACAATGTAAAGAGACTGAACTGACTGTGGAAGAAAAACAGAAAATCCACATATGTAAGAAACAAGAACTAGAAAATGTTTTACTGATAATCTAAATAGTTGCAGGTTAACTTCTTGTTGATCATTTGATAGATAGATATTCAGTTTGCTGACATGGAACAAGAAGAAATCCACATTTTGGAACCAGTTTTTGGTTTTTATTTTTATATTCATTTATCAATTATCAACATAGATTAAGGTTCATTTTTTATTGATTGATTTATTAATCATTTAATCTCTAGTGTGATTTGCTCTCAGCTCAGACCTCATTCCTGTGTTTAGTTTATTAATACACACATTTCTTCATACAATTTAAAAAAAACATCAGTTTGTAAGATTTTGCGTCTAGCGTTGTAGTTGCTGATTGAAAGCACTTCATGTAACATCTCCTTTCTTAGGGGTCTTCTGGGAGTGTGCTGAATGTAACTGCTGTGAAACAATCAGGAAATAACATTTTATTTCTCTGATTAACAGACTTTCTCGATGCCGGCGCTCGCTCACTCTCATTCACTGTCTACGTCTCTAGACCAATGCTCGCTTTTTCTCACAAGCCTTCAGGCGTAGACCACATTAAACTTCTTTTTGTCATCATTTTCCAGCATAAATTGTGAGCCAGATAGATATTTAGATACTGTGTACAAGCAATGATGAAGGATGAACTACATTGGCCGTGAAACGTGTGAAAAACACAAAAGGTTTTATTCAGAGCCAGTCTTTAGTTTATCCGCTCTGAGCCACTGTAGAAACATGGCAGACACGGACCTGCAGTGTCTGTAGGTATGAAAGTCTCCTTCTCAAAAACATAACAATTCTTAATTCAGGTAATTATACACTAATGAAACCATACTTATGAATATTATCTTCCATTTCTGCCATGTTCCTTAAATATAGCCCTCTAAATCTGAAACAACTGATCTTTACACTGTATATCTGTGATTATGAAAGCATCTGCAGACTGTGAGTGAAGATACTTCAATTGTGTTCATTTCTGTTTCCTCACCAGGAACAGCAGTAAAGCCAGCTCCAGTGTTTCTTCATATATTCATATTGATAAGTCATAAGTCACATGTTCCCCACGAGGTTCAGCAGGCCTTCACCCTGCTTCTAATCAAACAGCTCCCGAAACAATCCAGTTCCAACCAGTCTGAGCCTTCAGAGATTACTAATATACTCCCGTCCTCATATGCCCTTTACTTACAAAAGATTAAACCACATAGGGCAGGTTTATGTTGCAAGATTTCACAGAATGCCTACAGTAAATAATTACAAACATAATGATGAAGATGCACTGTGGGATGTTTGGATGGTTTGGGCTGTAGTCAGCAGGTTCTGGTTCCTCTGGTTGGGTAATAGGAAGCAGAGTGCTGAAGCTGCAGAAACCCAAAATGACAACCTGTGGAACCATTTACCAGGATGTGGTCAATGATTTCTAGAGGAAGTTTAGCCCTTGAGAATATTTGGGGAGGAACAAGAGTTTGTGTTTGTTCGGGGTTGTGTTGGGTCTGAATCCAAGGGCACACGTTAGCAAACAGCAAGTCCAGCAGCTGTGGGGAGCCGAACAGATGCAACTCGGTGTGGTACATAGAACAGCAGTATGCCGAAGACCACTGGGTCACAGGGTTGAGTGAACTCGGCAAGGTTCAATGTGAACATGGGTTCTTTAGGGATAGTACTTGTGTTTTTCAGTATTAATCTTAATCTGATTATTAGTAGAAGTTTAGTCTACAAAACGACTTTCACAATATTAAGTGGCTGAAACAAGAGATTGTTTGACATCTCTGCTTTGAAAATGCCTAAAACAATTAGTATTCCACCCATCCATCCATATTCTTCTGCATATCCGGGGTCAGGTCATGGCAGCCTCCCAGTTGGTCATGACCTGAACACCTCCGAAGGAAGGCATCCAGAGGGCATCCTAATCAGATGCCTGAACCACCTCATCCGTCTCCTTTCGACACAAAGGAGCAGCGGCTCTACTCCAAACTCCCTCCCAACCCTATCTCTAATTGATATTCTTATTGTTTTGATTGACTAATCGTTTAATCATACATGCACGAAGGAAAACAACAAAAAAGTCACTGTGCTTGTTTCCATTGTGATTCTTGTTGTGTTGCAGCTCTGGTTGCCTTTGCATATTATAAAAAGTACAAGTACTGTAGCCACCACAATTTTAGAAAAATAAACTTCTCATGGCAGGTTTAAAAAGCCCAAGACGACAAATTCAGATGTCATGTTTTGTCTGATCAACCATCTAAAACCCAAAGAAAGGCAGAAAATCCTGCCATTTGAACAGCTGGAGGCAGCTGACAATTACAAATGATGAATCGACTGTCAGGATAGTTTGAGTTTCTGTTGAGCGATGATTAACACACCTGTAGGGGTTCAAAGGTAAAGCCGTCTGACTCTGTGACCCACTGAGCTACAAAAATCTGTTAAACCTACATCAGCTCAAACCAGACCTGGCTGGTTTGACAACAAACATAAACCAGGTTGTGATAAACCGACAAGAAACGTGCATGTAATTCATTAATTATTAGTATGTGTCTCAGTACAGCCAGATCAGTCTTTTAACATCTCTTTATTCTTTTATTATTTTCCTGTTTTCTGCAGGTTTCAGCTGCAGCTGCTGAGTAACCTTTGACACTTGAATTTTTTAATGCATCAAGTTGGGACTGCTTTTTAACAACAATGGCTTTGAGCTCATTCGACATTGACGCACCACGATGGGATCAGTCCACGTTTATGGGCCGACTCAAACACTTCTTCAACATCACAGACTGGCGAACGGCGCTCTTACCTGACTCACGTCTGGATGAGGCCAAAGCTTTAGTAGAAAGCTGCAGGTAAGAAGACAGACATTGAAAATCAACCGGAATACAGAGGCTGTAACTGTCTTATGTAATTGCGGATAGTTTGGCAACCTAAAACATAATGTCTTCTTCATTTCTGCACATATAACATCAGAATATATCCAATTCTAAAGGTTATATAAGTCTTAAGTGTGTGGAATACATTTTCCATTTTGCGCCTCATACCCTGGGGTCATCTGCAAGTTTCAACATGAAAACGTATGCATGTAGTTGATGGTTTGAAAATATCTACCAAAGATCTGTGCTAGTGTGTTCAATATGTGTGTTTTTGGTGCTCTGTAGGGCCGGCACCACCCCTCCCGGCACCACAGAGGAGCAGCTCCACTATGCTAAAAAGCTCTACGACTCGGCCTTCCACCCAGACACGGGAGACCGTATGAACCTCATCGGCCGGATGTCATTCCAGGTGCCCGGAGGCATGGCCATCACCGGCTGCATGTTGCAGTTCTACAGGTAACGAAGAGCAAGCAGGACAAGCTGCTTTATGACCACATCCTTCCGTTTCACAGAGGAAGCTCTCAGAAGTTTCATAACTTGTCTTGTTTCTAGGACAGTTCCTGCTGTGGTGTTCTGGCAGTGGGTGAATCAGTCCTTCAACGCTCTGGTGAACTACACAAACCGTAACGCTGCCTCCCCCATCACTCCCAAGTAAGAACCCCTAATGTCCATAATCCTGCTGTATTGTGACTCACCTCTTTAAGACCTGCGCCCCACTGCGTAAATCTGACAGCAACATTTTGTCTGAATAAGTTCCAACACAAGTCTGAATGTAATATTAGATTAACATAAAGACAGCAGAACCAGGTTAAAGAGAGAGAGATTAAATATGCATATTGTTCGAACACTATAAATTTACACTTACTAGTCCAACAGCAAGAAGACCAGCACAGCGTCTGTCTTTCATTTCATGAAGCTCTCACCAACGACTTAAAGTCAGTCCCAGATTTACTCTTGTCCAACGGCTTATAGCTCAGTCATTCCCTGTTTTTCTTCTCTTAGCTTCTTCCGTGAACGTCCGCTTCAGACTTTTCACCACAGAGTCTGGTTACATTGACTGCTTGCCCAGCTCCAGTTCTGGCACGACACAACAGTTTACTTTACTGTCCTTAAGGAAACTGTGCAAATCACAGAGAGTTTAGGTTAACCAGAAAACATTTTCTCCATAAAATATGATCCAGTTTCACCAAAATCAGCTAAATAGCTTGTGTTGTGTGACTTAGTGCTGCAAAGCATTATGTACTTCTTGTGTGTGATCGTACCCGGAGCACAAAGTTACATAGTGTGAGATCAGATGTACAAATGACAGAGACACCATACACCTCATTACAAACACAAAACACAGTTAATAAGCCAGTTTTTAAGAAATTTGGGATTAAACAAGGGTTACAATTTAACATCTTATCAGAAGAGTCCAAAATCCATCACTAGTGCACCCTGCGAGAGGAAGAAAACACTCATCTTCATTCACGTCATTAAACTTTTCCACTTTCTGCTGAATGAAGCCGTGAGGGTCAATCATGTGCAAGTCTCAGTCTGAATGACAGAAAGCCGTCACTTAAACAGATCGAAGTCATCAATGCTGCACATTGCTTGTCTGAAAAAGGTTTTATTGTCTCTCTCAGACAGATTGGAGTCGCCTACTTTACAGCAACCAGCACCAGCATTAGCAACAGCGGTCGGACTCAACCTCTACACAAAGGTACAGACACACACAGACGGTTATTCACACAACACTGACGGGTTACTGTGCCTGCACAAGGTTTTTAATGAGTGCAAACTCATCTGGATAATTGGAGACGCTGAATGACTCGGGTCTGTTTCCGGTCTCATGTTCGCAGCAGGAGTAGCAGTCCTTTTAAAAACATTTTATTATTGTGCGTATTGACTACAATAGTTCTTTACAGGGGTTATAATCTACTAGATGATATAAAATTGATATAATGTGTGCATGGTAATCTCATAATAAACTCAAACTTTTGAAGAAGACCATAAGATCTGTTTAGAAAAGCCTGGATAAAACCTTGAATGAAGTATTGGTTCATCAAAATACTGGGTCCTGATTCTGTCTCAGTGGGATGTAGCTGTTATTAAAGAGGTGCTGCATGCTTAGACATGTTTTTTTTTTGAGCTGTAAACTAAATTATTTTACTGCACTGTGATAAAACACATCAGAGCTGGTGTTCACGTTGACATTCATGACTGTTTTAAATCACCCTGAACCTTACAAGGCCAGTGCTGACGTAGAGTCAGCTGTTTGGGTCATGTTGGCGTGTTTACGTCATGACATTTCAGAAAAGAAAAGATTGTTAACAACCTCGAGACAGAGGTGGAGGCCCTCCTCCCCCTGCCTCTGTCCTCGAGTGGGAATCTGTCAAACTGGTGGCACGGCGGTGTCGTAGTTAGCACTGTTGCCTCACAGGAAGACGGTTCCTGGTTAAAACCCGGGCTGGGGCCTTTCTCTGTGGAGTTTGCATGTACTCTCGGGGTAGTCCGGCTTCCTCCCACAGTCCAAAGACTCTCAGGTTGGAGTTGGTGTCTCTACATTACCTGTAGGTGGGAATGTGAGCAGTTTATCTTTTGACTTGGAGATGAAGGCGCATCATTCACAAGAATGTACATTATTTTTCTGCAAGTCCTCTACTGGGTTAGAAGAACCACCGGGCTGCAGTCTTTCCCTTGATGATGATCTTGTGATAAACATCAGGCCACGGCTACATACTAACACTCCCACACAGACAGTGGAAAGCCTCTCAGCTTACAACACCGGGTACCACAATAAACTTTTACAAAGGGCCGTGAATGTGCTCTTAGTGCTGGCTAAAGCACCAGCAGAGAATGCTTCCAGCACAAAACGCGGAGGCTGATGACTGTTTGTTAGCTCTGACTCCCAGCTGTCTCCTTACTTCCTCTGTCACACAGTACGGAGCCACGAGGACACCCTTTCAGCAGAGGCTGTCCTGGTCATGCTGGAAAAAGTGTATTTGTTAATTAGAATGATTTGAATTGCGTCTTTGAACACCTGTTTTTTTGTTTGTTTGTTTCTTTCTCGACGTTCTCCTGCAGAAAGCTCCTCCTCTCGTGGCTCGCTGGGTCCCTTTTGCAGCGGTGGCGGCAGCTAACTGTGTTAACATTCCTATGATGAGGCAACAGTGAGTCCTGCTGTGTTACTGTTTGAACTCCTCAGAAATGGATGTGGAGGCGGTGAGGTTGTATTGTGAATATTTTTAATGGCGAGGACGTGTCAGAGCCTGAAAGATCTTAATGGAGGGGCGAGACGTCTATTAGCAAGTCAAAACTGTCGGTCAGGGCTGTAATCATGTTGGCGGAGGCCAAATTTAAATATAATGTCTCAAAAAAAGAATTTTAAAAATGTGTATATATACATCTAACTTTATTTTAGCTGTGCTAGCAGTATAGGACTAGAGATAACAATGTCCATAACTGAAATATCTCAATAGCTATTTGATAGATTTCCATGAAATCTGTATGTTCATGGTTCCCAGAGGATGAATCCTAATGTATCTACCTCTAGCGGCACCAAAACATAACCAGACTGGTAGGATTGTAGGAGCTACCACGGCCGCCAAATACATCTTATCTGACTGTACACCACAATCTGCTGCTATCCACCAACCCCCCGGTACAGAGTCGGCGCACAGCCAAACAGAGGGCGTTGTAGAGGAAATGGTCAGCAATATGGCACTATTAATATAGCAAATAGAGTTATATACTGTAAAAGCGTATAACACAGTCTACTTAGACGCATTTTCTTTTAATTTCAGGGAGATTCTGAATGGCATCGCTGTGACGGATGAAAATGGCAACAAGCTGGGTCACTCTACGGTCAGCACTTTCATTTATTTTTTTAAACGTAAGCACACTACTTTTCCTTTTAACTGGCCATGAACTCTCTTTAAATCTTGTTTTATCTGCCCCGCAGAAAGCTGCAGTAAAAGGCATCACCCAGGTGGTCGTCTCTCGGATCACCATGGCCGCACCAGGAATGAGTATGTGAATATTATATTGTGTTCTTCCAAGTTATCCTCTTCATTTCTTGACTTTTTTTTTTTTTTTAATACCTTTCTGTCAGTTATCCTCCCCATCATCATGCAGAGGCTGGAAAAATACAAGTTCATGCAGGTCAGACCTTTTATACCTTCGCTATCTGTTAAAGTCTCCGATGTGAAAGTGTGGATCTGACGTGGATCTCTCTCTTCACAGCGAATCACGTTTCTCCACGGGCCAATTCAAGTGATGATGGTGGGAGTGTTGTAAGTAGAGAGGGTCGCGGGGATTTCGGTGTTCTCGGAAGCGTTTCACGGTGGAATAAAACAAAAAAACACTAACTTTTGTTCTTTTTTCTTTTTAAAGTTTGGTCTTCATGGTGCCTGCTGCCTGCTCCCTGTTCCCTCAGAGATGGTAACAAACCTGTTTCTGTTCTTTCACCTGCTGACACATGCAGCTTGTAAGGGATGATGTGCAGGGAGCCGAGGGGTCTTGAATCACAACAATGCCACACTTGCTGCACATTGTCCCACTTATTACACATCACTTACTAAAGATTTAAAGCAACATTGGGTAGAAATTGGCGTTTTTGCATTTAAGCGTCCCCAGTTTCAGAGTGTAATATCACCCGTATTTATGTATTTGTTATGATATTACTTATGATCAAAAACTAGCAAGTTGACAACTTTGCTAACAGCCAAACACCAAGCAAGTTCAACAATACAAGACATAGCAGCTAGATAATGTTACTAGTTCAACAGCAAGAAGCCCAGCTGGGCGCCTGTCTATTAGCCTTTCATTTCATGAATCTCTCGCCAACGACTAAACCTCAGCCCCAGATTTACTCTTGTCCGACAGCTTCTGCTTGGTCACTTTCTCTTCTCAGCTTCCTCCGCAAACATCCTCTTTGGTCTTTTCTCCTCTGTCATTACGTCCATAGAGGCTGCTGATCACAGTTACATTGCCCGCTTGCCCAGCTCCGCTCCCTTGGCCGGAGCTAACATTAGCTAACAGCAGCTACAGTTGGCAGCGGTTCACCAAAATTCACCAAAATCAAGGAAATAGTTGGTAGCGAGACACCACTCACCTGATTACATTACTGTTATTTTATGGTAGAAAAGTTACACAATGTTGCTTTAAATTAAATTATATTATGGCCTCTGCTGTTGTCCTCCAGAGTCTATACTGTAAAACACTGTCACTGACCAATCAGAATGGAGCATTGAACAAAGCCATATAATAAACACAGAGTTAGAATAGCATTGTTGACCTGATGGACAGGTTAAAAATATCAAAATCGATGCAGCAGAACCAGAGATAGTGTTGTTTTTAATCCAAACCATGTGCCTACATTACCCACAATTCAACTCTACCACTGACAAAAGTACATATTATATGAAAGATTGTAGGAGAGGTTAAGGACCACAGTATGTTGCACATAATTAGTATCTTTCCTTCCCAATTATATTTGTAGATTTAGTTGTTGTTTTAGCGACACAGTTGTGGTCTCAGCAAGTCATCAGTAAAGTTTCCCACAATTTGTTTAGTCTGAATCTTTCAGCATGAGCAAACAAACCAGCAATTTGCTTGTTTAATCAAACAAAGTACATTCTGACCGTGTTTCTCTTCTTGTCCTTCTCTTTCTCCGTACCAGCTCGATGGCTGTGTCCAAGCTGGAGCCCGAGCTGAGAGAATCCATCAGGTCCCAGTATGGAGACGCTGTACAACGTGTGTACTTCAACAAAGGCCTCTGAGGCTGAGAGGGATGATTAGCATTAACTGTTACGACACGCAATACCGGATACATGTGTGTTTATGTCGTTTGTCTTTATTTTCTGATCATAGTCGTCTTATAATCAGTGTTTATTGGTGGGAATTTTTTAATCAATCATGTCACTTTTCCTGTTTTCCTGCATACACTGTGTACTCCTGTTGAGAAACCAAAGGATCTCCTCTCAGGAACAACGCGTTTCTTTGTCAGATTTTTGTTGGTTTGTCCTTCATGGCGTGACCCGTCTGTAGTTTTCAGTGTCTCAGTGTTGGACAACGCTCTTAAACGGTGTCTGCCGAGCTTCCTTACAACCGGTGCCTTCTACAAAGTGGCAGGAGCAACAACACTGCTGGGTTTTCTTTTCCAAACCAATATCGAATTTACTGTGAAACCAGAGAAGTACTTCTATGCATGAGGTGAAACAGTCCTTCAGTGCGGCGTGGATGTAGTGAGATAAAGGTGGAGGACACTGCCCTCTTCTGCCAGAATGGAGGTAGATGTATTACGACTTACTGGCATGATTTTTCTGAACTGTTTGCCGGTCGACTCACCTCACTGTGTAAACTCCGTTTTGTGCCACAATTCTCTGTATAAGCTGGAATAAAACCACAAATATTTGAAATACAGTATCCCGTCAGGTTGTTTTAATGTCTGTATGTGATAAAATGTAGGGAAAAGAGGTGGTTGGGTTGAGCTGAGCTTTGATGGTGGAAGAAGTGATAATACCACAATGTAAAAATACTACGTTTAAACTGAAAGTGTGTAAAATAACATTTAAAATCTAAAATAAAAGATAACCTAAGATTATCAGCCAAATGTACTTAAAGTATGAAAACTTAAAGTATTTGTTCTGCTTAGAAATGGCTGCTGTGAAGCCATTTCTATCTTTATTGTATGAAATATTGGATTATTTCCCTCTTTAGGTTCTTGAACAGTTACTCATTAAACTCTTAAGAAGTGTAGTCGGACAGACAAATGTAGTACAATGTTATCTTCTGAAATATAGTGCAGCAATGGACAGCATATGCACAGGTTTCTGACGAGGCGTGTTGAAGCTTCTCAACACTCCCGAGAACACTGAAATCCCCGCGACCCTCTCTACTTACAACACTCCCGCCATCAACGCTTGAATTGGTCCGTAGAGAAACGTGATTCTCCTTGAAGAGAAAGATTCACCCACCTGTCAATCAAAGCAACCAAGCTGTTAATTCTGCATAATTTGAAGTCTTAATATCATCTGTACAGGTGAGTACAGTACAGTCATGAACAGGGAAATTAGCTATAGCTCCACTCTTTCTGCATTGGCTTTTTTTTTCTCCTCCAGGTTGCAGCTTGGTCAAGTGGTTTAGTGGCCATTTTACCACAACCTCCAAGTGCCGAGGCCACTTAGTCTGCTAATGTATCGTATTTGTCCACGGACGTCTTGTGAAAGTGCAATCCTGATGCAGCGAGGAAGGAAAACTCGAACAATGATTCATTTCAATATTAACAACTTACAGCGTTATTAAAGGTGATCCAAAATTATTCATAAATCAAACCGGTCCATTATTGACTTGATACTCACCTTCATGTTGTTTACAGGGACAAAACATGTCAATCCATAACTCTGCTGACTTAGCATACTGTATTACCATCATCATCATGTGTAATGGAATTTTTTCTCCAGTCGCCAATAACCTATGAGACATATCCTCTGCAGACTTTTGTGCTAGCTTTGCCACTATTTTTCTGTCAGGTCAACACTTTTGAACCACTTCTTTAGTTACATGTAGGCTGTGTGTCTGAATACTCTGTTCCCGTCTTTACTTGTGAAACTCTGCCGACTGCTGACCTTCTTCACAAAGAACAAAACTATTCAAAGACAGCTCGGTTCTCAGGTTTTTCATCTCACAACTGTATCGCAATGATATCACCCGCTGTTCAACATATACATTGACTTTAACACATAAATAATAGCAGGGTATAAATAACAAGTCATGTACCTAATTTAAGTGTCTCTTACAGGTGGATTTTATTGTAATTTCAATCATATACACTCGCCAAGAAAATCTGGTTCTTGGTAAGTGCGAGGAGGAGTCCAAGAACAAAGTAAGTTTAAGTCACTTTTTGTGAACTTGAAGTTCGTCTGGCTTCAACTAATGACTGCTATATGCCTAACTGACTGACTAACTTGTGTCTGTGTGTAGAAATGATTGCTCTGGTGCCATTTCTAATTGTAAAGAGTAATATTCCACAACTACGTTTAGAGAGAGAGATTAGTAATGTGATGATACATAAAGTATTCAGTATAACTTTAGTGAATAACTGTTTTTAAAGTAATTTACTCTTTGAAGGATCAGTCGGTAAAAGGTTCCTTGCAGATCAAAAAGGGGGCACCATGAAGAACCGCTTTAGGTTCTGACTCAAACCTTTATTTTAGGGTTGCAGTACACAATGAAATGAAACGGTGTTTCACCAAGACCACGGTGCATGAAACATAAAACATAGTGCAGACAAGACTACATTAAAATGCACACACGACAACAAAAAATACAATAAGGGCTACATAAGGTGCTGACATTTAGACGTAAACGTGACAGACTTGCCCATGATGCACATATGCTACGTGCAAAGTCTGCATGCATGTTATGTGCAGTGTCAGATTGTTTGTCTTTTAACAAGGAAGTACACATCAGCATTAAGTGGATATTAGTCAAATGAAACACACAATGAGGAAGAGCAAAGTTGATCATCAGTGACAGATTCACGAGTCAGAGACTGGATGTCTCAAAAAACAGATTTTTTTCCCAGATGAAACTGACTTCCTGTTTCTATGAACTGCTGCATTAGTTGAGTGACAGTTGGTGGTGGAGGAAGTATTCTGATTATTTATTAAGTAAAAGTACTCTTTAAGTATCAAAAGTTGTTTTTTTAAAAAATGCAGTAATGTTAGTGTTAGTGTAAGATTAAGATTATATATGATGTTTTTGAATTTATATTACTGTTGCATTGATGCGTGTGCATTAAAGTTTTCTTCATTTGAACTACTTTATTTACTGTTGGGTAGTTTAATCCTACAACAACGCATCATATTCTGTTAGATCATCATCGTCGATATCTTCTAAAAAAATAAATAATAATAATAATAAATATTATATTTTCAGTTGTCAGGAAGGACATGAATAGGATGTAAAGATATGCGAGTAACTAGTAACTAAAGCTGTCAGACAAATGCAGAGGAATAAAAGGGACATTTCTTTCTGAGATGTAGTGGACTGGAAGTATACAGCATCAATCATAATTAATAATTTAATAGACTGAATATTAAAGTCCCTAAATGGATAATAAAGATTCTGAAGTCCTGGTATGTTTATTAGTCTATGTTAGTATATTTTTCATGATAATTGAATTAATGAAGTTGCATGAACTAGAAATACTCAAAAGTATTTAAGTAGAGTAAATGTGCCTGGTTGCATCTCTGCATTCACTGAGACCTCACTGTGGCGCAGCAGCTCCGGTTGATCCAGACGGACGCCGTAGCGCCCCCTGCCGGTCCAGCCGGTGGGGGGGAGGAGCCGCTCGGTCAGCTTTATAAAACCGCCTCGATCCTGGAAACGAAAACACTCCTTAAAGACAGACACCAGCCGAGAGAGTCCACCGAGCGCGCACACGCACAGTGAATCCTCACCTTCCCACCGGAGCTCAGCGCTCAGTCCGCCCCGGGCTGTCGACGTCGTTTGTCGGTTAAAAAAACCCCACAGTAACCCGCGGAGGAGGCTGGACGCTGCTGCTGCTGCTGCTTGCTGCTGCTGTCTGTCTGTCTGCTGCTGGATCTACACCGCAAACTGCATCTGCGCAGCAAAACATCAGCGAAGAGGGTGAAATCAAACACGCACGGCGCCGCATCTGTGTTTTTAAAAATGCCGTTTTCCGTTAACGGCATCCTCTGCACGCTCGCGCTGCTGGTCCTGTGGCGGGTGGAGGAGCTCGCGGAAGCATGCAGCTGCGCCCCGGTACATCCGCAACAGGCGTTCTGCAACGCCGATGTAGGTGAGTACAGCACCGGGTGGAGGGGACCACTGTTGATGTTGTTGTTGTTGTTGTTATTGTTTACCTACCTCATGCTGCACCAGCCTGCTGGAGCTCACAGCGGGGGGCTCCCAGCCGCTCTATCCGCCTCTGGTGCGTTCTTATTGGGGTCACAGAGGCTTCTGGAAAAGCCTGGAGGTGGAGGGTGTTCCTCCTCAAGGCCATGGCAAACACACGCAGATTCAATTGTGATATTTTTTGTCACGTCATGGTGGTGACCCCCTCCCCTTTTTTTTTTTTTTTTTTTTTTTTTTTTTTTTTTAATATAAAAAAGCCATTTATAGGAGGCATAGCAATAACAATGTGTGTGTTGTTTATGTGTCATGGAGGCATGAAGGGACACACACACACACCCACAAACCTGCTCCCTGTGAAGGAAAATTCATTTTAACGTCACAACATGGAGGTTAAAGTGCACCTGATGGGTTAATAATAACCTCAATGAACTTTATCTCCCTGATTTCATTGCAAGAGCCACAATAAGAGGCACTATGCTGCTGTATGCGAGGGTGTAAGTGCCCGGGGAGCAGTCTGGGATCATCACTGTACATAATGTCTCAGGTCTGGAGCAGAGTTGCGTGTGTGTGTGTGTGTTTACCAGGCTTCACCCCCTCAGCAGCTCCGGGACGAAGCAGCGTCGCCTGGCTTCTGCAGGGCAACGTGGCACAAAAAGAGGAAAAGAGACAAGAGGAGGGAAAGAGCGAAGAGGAGGACAAGGGATGGAGAATGTGGAGAGAAATTTTGGGGAGGGGTGGAGAGGGGGGGTTAAATCTCAACCGCAGAATATGTCACACCACGAGCTTTCCTCTCTCTTTTTTTGTATTTCCATTCCTGCCCTGTTTCTTCCCGTGAGGGGTGGTGCTGGGAGGAATTACAGGAATGTTGCTGGGGTTTTCCCAACTTTTGCTCCGGTGTAATGCAGGGACACACACACACATGCATACACATACACACAACTATAGGCCTGCTGCCATGCATGGTGGACTCTCGCACACACTCGCACACTCGTGCGCACACGCTCTCTGGCTTCAGATGACATCTGGCTGTCAGTTCAGGGTGTGTTTTAGGGGAAAAAGCAATAAAAGTCACGGTCAAAGTTAAAATATGCATGGTATCCCTGAGAACGAGAAACTTCAAGACCGCACTACTTTGGCTCCATCTTTCCTTCCTTCTTTTGACTTTTTATTCACACACTTCCACATGCAAGGGTATTGGGATAAGATGCACATGAGTATGTTACTTATGATCCAAAACTAGCAAGTTGACAACTTTGCTTAGCAAGTGCATCAACACAAGACACAGCAGCCAGCTCATATGACTTACTAGTCCAACAGCAAGACGTCTGTCTTTCAGCCTTTTATTTCACCAAGCTCTCGCTAATGACTAAAAGTCAGTCCCAGATTTACTCTTGTCCGACGACTTCTTGCTCAATCACCTTCTCTTCCACTGTCAACGTTCTCTTTGGTACATAAAGGCTGCTGAGCACGGTTTCATTCCCCGCATACCCAGCCAGCTCCGGTTCTGGCACGACACTGGCTCTGCTCTCTGTCAGCAAAACATCTTCTCTGTGGTCCAAGTCGCTTGTGGTACAAAGCACTAACCGTCCCCTGGTGCTCTGAGTGCAGTCTGACTAACAGCAGCTACAGTTGGCAGCAGTTTACTTCACTGTCCATCAGGAGACTCTGTAAATCACAGAGAGTTGATGTAGAGTAGCCAGAGGGAGAAGCAGAAAACATTTTCTCCATAAACTAATGATCCAGTTTCTTATAATCTATTAAATCTACTAATGCATGGTAGAAAAGCTACAGAGTGTTGCTTTAAAAATTATTTTATTGCGTCTGCTGTTGTCTTCCAAAGTTTACGATAGTCTACGATGAGAACTGCATCCATAACAAACTGTAAAATGTTGTAATTAACCAACTGTATAATCAACAAAGCCGAACAATGAATACACTTAAAATAGTTAGAATAACATTTGGTTGTCTGTTCAGGGTTTGGTCACAAAATAACGTATGATCTATTTTCAGGTATGACTCTCATTCACTGAGCTGATCGGTCTTAGGAACAGGATGTCTTACAGGAGAGGCGTGTTTGGTGTGCTCATGTTGCTTTTAAAGGGTATGTGAGTCAATATAGCTTTTGTCTGCTAAAGGTCAGAGAGGACACCCGCTAAAGGGCGTGCAGACCACTAAATGACAGCAATAGTCAATGCCATTGTCAGGGTGGACCAGAGGATGAAACTGTGGTTCTTCGCAGGTCTGTGAAACACCCAGATAAGACGCCGCACGATCAGATGCGAAGGCGGGAGGGTAGAGAAGAGAAGCTGGACTGAAATGGGGTTTGAATGAGAATAGAGTTGGTTGTCTGGTTGCCCAGATTGCGTATGTAGGCAACAACAAAGCGACATTGTCAACAGTTACGTGGTTTGACAATTGATTTTTGTTTTGTTTTTGGTGACATGGGATCCTATTTGCATGTTTGCGCACATAGTGGACATGCAGAGACCAGCGTGTGTGTGTCACCTTCTGTTTTTCATGCTAAATGATGCTTCAGGTCAGACCGCAAGCCATAACGATCGAGCAGTGTCATGCACCTTACCACACAACTTACACACACACACACACACACGGTACGCTCATGGGCAGAGACAAACATCCTCATTTCGTATAAATCTGTTGCCCACAAAGGGGAACTTCCCCAGCAGCCCGGCCCACTCTGACTGTCCTGAGTCTGGGCTGTGTGAAAGACAGGAGTCACCGTTCTGTCTGCAGGAGTGGACATGCAACAACAACACATGCACACTGACTGGGCACGTCTCCATTTATAGGAACATGTTTTCATCATGAAACGCACGCATCGTGAGGAAAGCTGTCTCTCTAAATCCAAAGTTTGTTCGTTCGTCTGTTAAAAATAAATCAGACAGCCTTGGAGGTGTTTGAAAGAACAGTTTTTTTTAGAGTAGAAACAACTGGATGACATTATATCAGCCAATATTTCTACCCCAATTGTGTTTGAGAATTCCTCACATGTGGCTCAAAGAATTGTCACTGAGGAAATAATATTTGACAGTTTAATAGAGACAATAAATGCAGACTTTGAACAGTAAACTTAACTGGTAATAAGCTAAACAAATGATGTCATGTGAACAGAGTTGTGGTGATGAACCCGCCACACAGTAGTTCCCTTCATTTCTTTGAAGCCTTCAGTGAAAAAAAACAAAACAGTTTTTTGTCTCAGACTCGTTCTGTAGCCAGCCTCAAGTGGCCGTTCAAGAAATTGCAGTTTTTGACACTTCTGCATTGGCTTCCTTTCCCAACCATGGAGGCTGCCACTCGTAGTAGACCACCTGCTCAAAGGGAAACCGATACACTTAACAACTAGTTGGTGAATATAGTGGACTCCTTCGGGAGTTGGTCGGGACCAAGACGGAGCTAAAAGAGGTTGAATAGCATACACGACTCCAAGTTTTTGACTGCTTGCATCATCCGTATCAGTTCGATGTAAAGAGGAACAAGTTCACTGCATAGTATTGTGTTTACGTCTTGTTCAACTGCAAGAAGCCACAAATTAATCAGTTAGTGCGAACAATTTTACTGTTCTACTACTCTCTACTGTTTACTATTCTGACAGTACATAAACCAAAGATGGCAAATATTCGCTGCTTCCAGCTTCTCAAATGTGCTACTTTTATTAGTTTTTACATCTTTGCAGATTGAATATTGAGTTTGTTTGGACACAAGCAATTTGAGTCTGAGAGCTCCTTTTTCTAAAACCAAACATGTAATCCATAATGAGCTGCAGCCCAATAATATTACACTAAAAGTTGTAAAATGTAAAGTGTATGTATATTTCCACCAAGATAGATCAGTTTAAACATTAAATTTCCTAAAGATTGATCAAAAAGGGTTTGCATATCATTGTTCACTGTTTCCATCCATGTTTTACACAGTGTAATCAAAATCACAGTTGCAAATAATAGAGATAAAAACAGAAATATGATATTACACTTGAATTTAGAAAGCTGAGGAACGAGTATGCACACAGACACAAAAGCCAATACTGGTCAATAATATCTCTTAAATAAAGGCTCTTATCACCTTTTGTTCCTGCTCCCATATTTTGACAACACTGCAGCTGCAGTCACTATATCATGAAGACTCACAAAAAGAAACCAGAGCTTTCATCTTTGCTGCACAGGTCTTTGAGCAGATGTTGTTTGAGAGGGCGTTTTGTCTCAGGTCAAATGACAGGTTAAACAGACGGCCCACATACGTCTGGGGCTGAAGAAACCACATCGGGAAAGTCGGAGATGATGTGGTGGTCAGTGGAATATGAAAAAAAAAATGATAGTCATGCGGTGGATTGAGCGGCGGGCACTGATGTGGTGTGTGTGTGTGTGTGTGTTCATATGGGGTTCGCATGGAAAATATTGCGTAGTGCGACTGATTGACATGTATAAGTCATTAGATGTCATCCTGGTTGGACGGGTAGGGGAGCCGTGGAAATGTGGGTCAGCTGGTGGTTTACTGCTGATTGACTGACTGCTGGTGACTTTAAGATTAACCTGCGGTGAATCTCGGCCGCCTGTGGACCCCCGGTTGTCTTGCTGTGTATCCTCACGCTGTGTAGTCTGCTGCCTCCGCAACACGCTGTTTAGACTGCACAGGATCATCCGCTCTGTTTTTATTGCATGGGGGGGGCGGAAACCAGAAGTAAACATGTCTGCAACACCAAGGTGAAGACAGATACTCTCCCATAATAGCAATGCAGCGTAATTTCCCCTCAGTATTGTGTCCTGCTGCTGATTCTTTGCTCATTAGTTTGTGGCTCAGAATGAGGTCAGGAAATGGGAGCGGAAAAACTGAGAGGAATGCAGCAGAGCGTGCCAGCCAGGTATACTGCTGTGTGTGTGTGTGTGTGTGTGTTTATGTGTGTACTCTGGCTGCTGTTGCCTATTTGCATAAGCATCCAAGTGGAACCAAAATGCAGAAGTTTTCTCATGAGGAGCAAGGATTGGTTTCTCTAAAGCACCGATAAATGACTTTATTAAGACATTTATCAGCGCTGATAACCGGATCCTTCTTGTTGATTATAAAAACCCAGATGTGTTCATCTCTGAGTCAACAACTCTATTATTGAACCTTTTATCTGCGATGAATCACCTCGAACAGCTGTCCAATCACAATATGACTGTGAAAGTGAGCTTGTCGGTTTTTGGAAAGTTATAAGACACATTGTCTGGTGTGCAGGGTGGGAGTTTTAGAAGCTGTTCGGCCGTCCAACAAACAGCTGTGATGTAATAAACTTCTCCTTTCATTCTCTTGGCCTCTTTTAGTCTCCACCTGTGTGTTGTTTGGTGCTGGGCAGTGGATTTATTAACTTGATCTTACAAACAAAAATATATTTTGGAAATGAAGGCTTATTCATGTCCTTGCAGAGAGGTAGAGATCAAAACAAAATCCACCTCTAAACCACTGACATTACGCGTGACGTAGGTTTCTCGGGAGCTTCTTGGCAGTCCTGCCTCTTTCGCTTTCCCGTCTAATCAAAAGATCAGCAAAGATGTGGACCAGCATCGCGCTTGAGGCGGTCTGAATGACGCCTGGTTGCTCAAAGCAAGCCATCTATGTGGTGTTACCCACCTGGCAATCAAACGCTGTTAATTATGCTTAATTTTGAGCCTGAATATAATTTGAACAGGTGAGTTATATTTTAAAAAATCAGCCTCAGTACACTTGTCATAAATGTGTTTATTTCTGCTGTGAAGTTGGACATTTTAACATGGGGGCTTATGGAGACTGACTTGTTCTGTAGCCAGCCTCAAGTGGCCGTTTAAGGAACTGCACTTCTGCATTGGCTTCACTTAACAGCCACCGAGGTTGCCACTTGAAACTTGCTTGAATGGCTGTCAGAGCAGGACCAGACAGAGTGATTATTTTTTTTCTCTTCACTTTAGTCTGACAACGTCTAATCAATAATAAGAATAATTGTTAGGCACCTACGTACAGAAAGACATCCATCTTCAAGAGCGGGATCAGAGAGGAGAATGAAAAAGGAAGTGGTGAAGGAAGGAGGAAAAGAACGAGAGACGCTATTAACTCTGGGAGCCATGAACCTCCATATTTGTGTCTGCTCCAAGCCATAAACTGAACCCAAGGGTGTAAGAGCAACAGCAGTCAACTGAGTGTGTGTGTGTGTGTGTTTATCTATGTGTACGTGTCCTCTGTTCCTGCTTATTTTATGTTTTCTTTTTTTCTTCTATTGCTCATATTTTCCACTCTGAATAAATGCCCTAAGCATAGCTGAAGCTTGATGTAGCCTGTCAGGCCATTAAAACACATTGCACACACACTACACACACACACACACACACAGTGAGAAACATGCCCCTGGCTTACTATTTCTCTGTGTATCAACTTTCAAGTTTGTATTCTTATTCCTTAATTCTGGTCCTTTAACGGTTTCCTGGTCATGTTTGGAGGCAGGAAGGTTTGTTCTGCAGGCCAAGTCAGTTTATGTGTCTGGCCCTCATGCAGCGTTGAACTCGATGGAAAGCTTCGGTTGGGTTTTCATTGACTGGGCTGCGGCAGAAGCCGAAGTTGGCTCGTTTTTATTATCAGTGCTGCGCCTCGGTGTGGTATGTGCACGTGAGAGTTGAAGCGTCTGACCTCTTGTCAGCCTGAGATGTGGTGAACAAGAATCCAGAGCTTGGGTGATGATTTAATTAACGACTCTCAGGCGAATTGTGTCGTGATATTAAGATGATGTCTTTACACAGTTTAATCGGACAGAAAAATAATCTGCAAACTGTTCTGATAATCAATTTTTTGACTGTTTTTCAAGCCAAAATACCAAATAGTCTACTACATCGTCTTCTACCACCTCAGAAATATTAGGCCATCCAAGTACCACCATCATGACAAACATTAAAATACAGAACCACTGAATTTGATGGAAAAGGTGTACATCTGATTCACACTACTTTTCCTAATATTTCCCACTTGGACTCACGATTGAAGTGGGTTTTTTTTTTTAAGCATTCATTTTATTTCTGCTTCTACATTTTCCCATCACATTTTAGCTCATAATTAGTCAGGGATGTATGCGCAGAAAGTGCAGAAAGACTGTTGAGAATATCTGCCATGCCGTGATATATTTAAGCAAATATGAGCGGGATGTTGTGATGATATACTGAATATCAGCACGGCTGTGGTTATCTTCAGTTGAATACCAGCCGTGCTGTTATTCAGTATAACACTGTTATATAACAGCACTCTGAATCCCTCAAGTGTGAAGTTACATTTATACATACAACAGTTCTAGAAGCTCTGTTTGTTAGTTGACAGCACCAAATTATATAGTTGTTTGTTTAATATTTTGGTGCTTAATATTTTTGGTCCCACAACTAGACTGCCAAACCACACATCAACATTTTCCTCAACAGTAGCTTTGATCTATAAGTCTACATATTACCACAGCTCAGTCGACGTTAATATTTTTGAGACTTGACCAAATCTGAACGCAGTTCAAAGCTCATGTTGTTTGCCTTAAGGTGTTAGCTTGTTTTTTGTTATTCTCTGAATTGTCTGACGTCAGGTATGTGCACACCTGGATGACCTGTATTCGATGAAGTATTCGGGCTTCTTTACTTTCCTTCATCCTCTTCGGTTTTAGTCAAGTGTTATTTGTTACGTTACTATTTAAGACGGATAACTGTTCAAACAACTTTAGAAAACCTGTGAAGTAGTAGCAGTAGTTAAAAGTCTCAGTGCTGTTATACTCTATATCAGCACTCATAGAACAGCTCTTCTCCAATCAAATCACTTGGTTGGCTCTAGCTGTGTTCATTGGTTCTTACAAACCACAACATAAACATTTTTGATAAGGCTTCTTTTAAAATTAAGTGTTGTAATCAAGGAATGTACCGGGCAGGACAAACTTGGCACTACTCTTGCGATACTTTCATTCTAGTGTAATTTATCAGCTGACACCAATCCATCTTCAGTGAGCGAACATTGGCTTATACATCAGTCTGGTTTATTCATCGGTCAGACTGTAGTCTGACATGATTAGTCCCGGACCATTATTTTTCCCAAAGAACACCTCGTTCACATATCTGATTGCTTACGGCAGCTCTCTTTTCTGCCTCTGTTTATTGGAAATGGTTTTGTCTTTCCTGCATCTACTTTTCTGTCTTTCGATGTCGGGTTCATGTATCGGCTTGCGGCCTGACGCCATGTTCCTTCTGTTCCCCCCAACAGTGATTAGAGCAAAGGTGGTGGGAGAGACGGAGGTGGATTCTGGGAATGATATCTACGGGAACCCCATCAAGAGGATCCAGTATGAGGTCAAACAGATCAAGGTAAGATCATTTGATTTCTTTGCCTCCTGGTATTTGTAGTCCAAATGGTCTGATACTCAGACTTTTGACCCCTGTGGCTGTGGTTTTGTTCCAGATGTTCAAGGGGCCTGCCCAGGACATCGAGTCTGTCTTCACTGCTCCTGTGTCCGCTGTCTGTGGTGTTACCCTGGATGCCAACGGCAAGAAGGAGTACTTGATCTCAGGTTTGTATTACAAGATTTTGTATCTTTTTTTTCCTCTGAAAATGTGATTGCAGCAGGTCATCGGTGACGCTTTGAGTTCAGTTTCGTTGATACAAACTAAGTTTCAGCATGCAAACACGAAGTGAAGGACTTCACAGACAGACAGATAATCAGATATCAACCTCCAGATGTCAACAGCCCGGCAGGCAAACATTAGATCGGACACATACTAACAGGCCATTTTGTGTGCTGGAGGAGTAACTGTTTATGTTATTATGGATAATGATATGCTGCTGACTAAACCCTGTGGAGACTGGGAGTGACCTTGTCTGTGGTGGTACAGCATGAAATGTACATACATATCTTCTTGTCCCTGCTCGAGGTGAGATGACCGTGAAACCAAAATATTTCTCTCAATGAGATAACGGAGCATTTTTAGTGTCCTTTCTTTCACTCCCGTCTTTAATCATTTAAGCAATTTGTTATTGTTGTTGGCCGGTAAAGCTACTATAATTAATATATTAGTATCAACAATGGCTCAAAATGGAGCTCATAGTGATGAATCCTCTACTCTCATCTCTGCGGAGCTTCATAACAAATCTCAGCTAGTTTTCAGCCACAGCAGGCAGCTGTTTACGGGTGAAAATATACATTGCACCCCCCCCGCTCAGCACCAGACAGCAAGCAGACACAGTTAGCGACTAGCTGGTGAACTTGGTGGAGCATTTTCCCCCAGGAGTTTGTAGAAACAAAAGAACAACAACATTAAAAAAAACAGCTAAAAGCAGAGTGAATTTTGGACTAACTTTAATAAGGTAATAATACATCAGTGTTGTGCTTATAGTGTGCCTCAAAGTGACCTGATCATACAAGCAAAAGTGTATTTTGGAAACGAAAGCTTATATGAGAGAGATGGAGAAGACTGATATCATATCCAAATGTTACAAAATCCACCTTCCAGCACCTCTAAACCATAGACAGTATTAAGAATGGGCGTCGTATCCGTGCCGTCACCCACAGGTTTCTGAAGAGCTGTTTTACAGGTAGTTGGTTGTGTTAATTAAGGTGAATTTTGTTACCTTGGGACAGAGCCAGGCTAGCTGTTTCTCCCTCGTCTCTAGTCCTTTATGCTAAGCTAACTGTCCTGTGTTTGTAGACCGATTTGAGGGTGTGCTGCATGCTGAATCTGGCTGGTATTGTTATTGAGAGCGGCGCAGTAGCAGAGTGAGACATAGTACAGCGAGGATCATGATGTCATGCATGCTCTGGTTTCCCCATCACAGACAGAGATGCACCCGCAAACACTCGGCCTTAATTACATAGAGTTGTAAGAGGAGGAACTGCTGAAGCCAGCGTTTCCTCTCTCTCAGACTTCTTTTTTTTTTTTTTTCAAGATGTAGAACTCGAGCGGTGGGAAAGACGGTTAACTTTTTGCAGACTGGGGCGTCTTTCGAAATGATTCATCCCTTTTTTTTTCCCAGTTGAAGGGGTTAACAGTTGGAAGAGTCACAGTGAAATGTGAGTCAGTCCCGTCTGCGAGGACATATTGTAAAGACTTCAACATGTCGAGAGTTGCTCTGCAGACAGACCGTAATGAAGTGAAGACGACGCAGCCTCAGCAGATCTGTTAACTTGAAATATCATCTTGTTTTGACTGGTGCCACTCGTGCGTGAAACATAAACTCCAGTTTCTCAAAAGGACAGGTGGTCTGTGTTGATACCTGCAGGCATTTCTAGTAACAGATTTTATCAGGTTTACCTTTTTTGTCCACTGAGAGTGTTTTATACTGATGCACCAGGAGCCGGATGTCGGTGTTCTCCTGCTTGGTTGATCTTGTTGTGTCTTAAGTCTTCACCATTATGAAGCTTTTGTCACCGTCTCATTCATCTCCAGGCAAGGCCGAGTCTGGCGGGCGCATGCATGTGACCCTGTGTGATTACATCATGCCCTGGGACTCCTTGACCAACACCCAGAAGAAGGGCCTGAGCCAGCGCTATCAGATGGGCTGTGAATGCAAGGTAAGGCTGAAGGACACGTCCCCCCCCTCCATCCTCCCCCGTGGAGGAAGAAACCAGACAAAACAGACCAAATGAGACGAGACGTGAGCCACAACAACAGCTGCGACAATAGACGTCAGAGTAATGAGGCAGGAAACAGAGATATGGATTCGATGATTTGGACTTATTGTAACGACTCAAAGTTGGTTTCAGCTTCGGCTCCAGCTCAGCTCCCTCTTCCCCACAACCGTCCAGTGCGGCACCTACCCGGCGGTCTATCTCATGCTACATTTTTACTTGTGAACGAGACACCGAGATACTTGAACTCCTTTGCTTGGGGCAGAAACTCGCTCCCAACCCGACTATTAGAGTCTGGAAATCTTTGGTTTATGTACCTTGAAAGGGCTGGAAACTGACTGAATTTTAGATCATATTGATCTTTTCTTTTAACTCACAGCAAGACAGCAAATTGCTGTGTTTACACGTAAAATAAGTGTATTTCTGAAAATGCTGAACAATCGCTGACAGCTAACAGATAAATTGCATTTTCCCCGACTATTTCAAAATAAAAGCCACCATCAGCAACAGTAGGTTAAGTAGTAACTTAAAGGTAAAATGCTGACTAAAAATAATATCAAAAATGCTGTTTGATTATAAGAAAATTCAGGATTACAACTTTTAAAGTTGTAAGTTCGACGTGCACATTCTGCCTACAGGATAGGGACGTTGTCTTGTTTGTCTCTGCAGATTGTGCGCTGTCCCTCTTTGCCCTGCGAGATCTCGGCACCTGAGGAGTGTCTGTGGACGGACCTGATGATCGAGAAGCAGGTGCACGGACGCCAGGCCAACCACTACGCCTGCATCAAGAGGGCGGACAACTCCTGCTCCTGGTACCGCGGCGTCGCATCGCCCAAGAAGGAGTTCCTGGACGGCGAGGAGCCTTAAAAATCACGGGGCACCTTGACTGCCGTCACTGCACAGCCTGGCTGCAAATAAATGTAAACGAATCCATTGAAATTTAAGATAACAACATCAGGCAAATTAGCGAATGTAACTGAAATTACGTGCTGGTCTGAAAACAATCTTTAGCCTCTCTTTGTGTCTGTCGTCCGTGAGAATTTCAGTCAGAGAGGGCAGCGTTGCTCAACTTTAACTGACTCTGAAGAGGCTCAGAGGCTGTTCTCAGACACAGTGTCTGTAAAAACAAATAAAATAGCATCATGAGACATAGACTGGTCAAGTGATGATGTAACTTCCTCCTGAGGCTGGCGTCAGGAGGATATAAATCCTCGGGTGAGACAGAGCACTTCCTGCCCTGCAAAGCTCTTTAACAGCTCTGCTCTCTCCGCGACTTCCACCAATCAATCTACCCCGATCTACGGACGATCATTCGTTACCCATCGTGTTTCTACTTTTATTACCTCATTCTCCATTTTATTCCAAAGCTAAATTCCAAGTTGCCTTTTGTTAAATGATTGTCTCGCCCTCTCTCTCTCTCTCTCCCTCCCTCAACACTATTAGTTTACTTGCGTCTCTCTCTTCCTCTCTGCTGGGAGCTGTTCGGCCACTGGTGACGTCGGACGCCCACAACATGCTTAAACTCTCTAAAAATGAACATGAGTCATCTTTGCATGGCTGTTTCTTTTGTTTGTTCTCCTTTTTTTTGTATTATTACTATTTCAAGTGGTTTTTAACTGAAGCCTGTGGCCGTCACAGGCCTCACTGGACCAGTCTATGCTGTGTAAAGATGAGCGCTCTAAATTTTAAACCTGCTCGCGAGGCAAAACGACCGATACAAATCAGACCCAAACATCCCAAATTTCTCTCTCATCTCATCTTCATCCCGTCTCCCTTGTTATCCCCCACTATGTAGCTGTACAGTACCTATGCATATACTTTTGTTGTTACTTGATGATGATGATTATTATTATTATTTACTGCATTAGAACTAGATTTGCACTTTTTGAGGATGAGTTCCAGTAAAGACAAGAGCCTGAACACTCTGATGTGACAGTTATTAATCATTCGCCCAGACCGACAGATCCACCTCAGGTGCAGATTTCATCTATTTTGAGTGCTTTCGGTGATCCATATTTACAAGCTTACCTTTGACATAACAGATAAAACAGTACTTGCTATGAACGATTTTAAAAAAGAGGAAAAAAAGTGGCGTGTGAGAGGTTTGCGGATTTTTTGCGTGTGAAAGGGAAACAAAAAGAGCTCGTGGGATGTTATTTCAGTGTCTTTGTATTATCTGTTGATTGTAAATGCCAACAGCAGTTTGTCATGAATTGCCAATATATTCTCTCGCGGACGGTTCATTTCATGAGTAATGAGGTCTCTACATGCTTAGCGTTAGCTTCGACTCGTCTTTCCCGCTCCTTCCAGTTATTAATGAAAGCTTTACCGCTGTCATAGAAAGCAAGTTACCCGATAATCGAAGTTTACAGTGCTGTTTTATACACCTCAAGCTACATTAACAAAAAAAATATATATATGATGGAGTATTAGAGGCATAATTTAAAAAGTAAACTCTTTCCATTTTCCATTACTTTGTATTTTTTCAGTGTTATTATTATACCTGTCATGATTTTTGTGTGTTTTTCGCTGTCTTTGTCTACGATGTCTTTAGCTGTAGTGTCGAGTTGAGAAGGTCCTCTTGCGCTGGAGTAACGTGAGAGCGAGCGAGATTAATGCTTTTCGGAGAGGTGTAAGAGAAATGAGAAATGGGTACCTTGTGTGAATAGAGGACTGTGCATGTGTTTGATGCTTTGTGTAAGTCCGGGCGAAGGACAAAATATTCAGTATTATCAAATAAAAAAAACACGTTTGAAAGAATAAAGTGCCGCCTGTGTGAGTCTTTTTGGCCAGGGGGATGTGTCACGGTGAAGTGATGCAGTAATCTGTGTCAAGGCAAGAACTGAAAAATCCGGACCTCTTATCCAACACCTAACGGGAAAATCAACAAACAAAGCAGGTACAGCAATGATGAAAAATTACAGAAGCTTACAAAAGTCCGGAAAGGGTTTAAAGAGTCGAAAAAATCCTCTGAGCAGGAACAAAATTTATTCTTTCGCAAGAGATAAACTTGCGAAAGAAGCCGAACTGAAGACAAAGCACCAGTTCATCCCTACGCCCACTCCTAGATGTAATGGTGTCAGCCCTTTCTACTCTGGTTCCTCCATATTTGGATTTTCTAATCGGCGTGTTTGCACATCCGGACGCCATAACTTACAACTTCATTGTCCACCCTCTGAGGGGAATTTCCCTCCGCCTCTATGCCTCTATATCATCATCTGCGCCTTGAGGCCTGATTCAGGACTTATCATCCTGTGACACTTCTTAGGCCCCGAGTTCAAGGCTGTGAGTCTTTGTTTGGAGGAATGGGCAGAGCTAACTGTTAGCAGAGCTAACAGCAGCTACGGTTCACAGCAGTTTACTTCTCTGTAAATCACAGAGAGTGATATTGGTATGTTAAGCAGTCAGACTTGGCCTTCATTTGGCTTCAGCTGTTAATTTCCCACTGAGGTTGTTGTTAGTGTGTTAGGGAGTGTTAGTGTGAGTGGAGAGGCTGTGTTGGGAAAAGGGGCAGACCAATACGCTTAAATAGATGTGGTAATCGACTCAACTAGGAAAATATTTGAGAAATGTTCAAGCGGAGCCCAGACCAAGAGTGGTTTTGTCATCTCTGTTCATTCTCTCCTCAATAATGTCAAACAGGATTGTAATAATCATCCGGTGTCAGAGGGGATTTCTTCCTACAAGGAGCGTTTACCGGGACACTCAGAGGTCAGGTCAGCGTTTCTGAGGGAGGGTGTAAATTACAGAGTAGGTGAAGTGGGCCGATTCAGCATGTACACGACATGTCCTCTGTCACTTCTCGCAAAACTACAGTTGCTTATGACTTCTCCCTTTTGTGCTTGAAAGCACTTGAGCAACTCTTGAGCACATGAAGGATGTGGATATTGCTGTGAGTGTTGCTTTGCAATCCTGGTTACCCAAGACAGAGAGGAAGAGGCAGGATTAACAAATGTCCTTCTCCAAACAAACACAAATAAATCTGAATACTCTGAATACTTCACTACATATTGTTGACCTGAAACAACACAAAGGCAATGAATCTCTTAAGAACAAGTACTTTTTTTGTGCTGGGACTTGAGTAACTGAGTATTTTTACAGTGTGATATTGCTATAAACGATTTTACATATAAACCAGGAAGAAGCTGAAATAAAATCAATTTTAAGAAGTGCACTGTCAGGTACCAGTGTAAATAATTCACACGTTTCCACAATAACGCTTTCCCTTGTAGTTGTGATGCCACCCAGTGGCCACCAGAGGACACAGCAGCCTCTTCATGCTCTTCTCAATCACCGGTTCTAAGAGTTTTTCACATAAAGGACCCCTGAAGTGACACAGATTAGACCACAGACCCCAGTTTTAAAATAAGATTATGTCCCCAATCTGATATGATTATTGTGTTTATATGTTTTAACCCATGAAGCTGAGGACTGAAGTGTGAGAACCAGTGAACTAAATACTAAACACAAGTCAGATTTGCTTCCATGAATCCTGTGATTCGCACAAAAAAGCGAGGCAGTTGTACTAATGTGGCTCACTGTGTTAGTACGCACTGTGTTTGGCATCATATACAGCAGAGTGCAATAAGCAAAATACAAACATATACCCACATCACATGGACCGACCTGCAGAAATACAGTACACTAATAATAAAACTACGAGATACAACTAAATATACAGATATTAGTAACATGATCATCCATCTTAACACGCACATCTGTGATGTCAGAGGACTGAATAAGGAGCACAGTCATTCGTATGAGATGCAACAGATGTGAACTGTGACAGCTGAAGAAGAAACGCCGGAAAATTGTCTGAGGTTTCCAGATAACTGCGACTGCTGTGTGTTACTGTAAAAGTAACGCTGTTTCCCTTGATTGAAAGTGTACATGTTTATTTGAAGTATGATATTTTACTTTAATTTTTACACGTTTTGTTCGGCATCTACTGCCGGTTATTTAACTGAAATAAACCTGAAATAAAATATTTGCACAATAAGGGCCACACAAACTCAATCATTTTGTTCTTTGATCTGCAGTAAATCCAAAACACACCATGTACTTCAGACTAATTGGTTGCCATGGAAATGAATTATTCCCAAAATATGTTTCTGCCTGAACCATCTTTCTTCTTCTTCTTCTACAAGGTCCTCTGCCTCCAATCTTTTTCTATCTTGTCTTTAAAGGATGCAGTGTGGCTGTACTTTTTGCAGGAAACACTCTGGATGTTTCAAAGACCTATTCAGTGATTTCTTTGCTTCTTTTGTTAAGTTGTCTGGAGTGTTTTACCTGCCAAAGGCCACTTTCCTCAGATGAATTCAGTTCTCGTCACTGCCACTTTCTCTAAAAGCACCTGACATCTTTGAAGCCTAAGCTCTCCGAAATACTCCTCTTCAAGTGTCTGTCAATTTAAGACAGCCCATTGAGCTCACATATCTAAAGCAAAATTATCTAAAACATATCCTGGCATTAACCAAAATTGTCATGAATCTAACAATCATAATACCACACTGATTCGGAGCAGAAACGTGTTTTGAAAGATGTTTTTAAACCTTTTTGTCAGATTATAGATCGTGTAATTGAACTCGGTGCCCTCTCACGAAGACAAACTTAAACGCTGCTAATCATAAAGCTCTGTCCTTTTCCTCTTGTAGATTTGCAGTTTAACCGCGGTGAAACGAAGCCACGACTCCCACACACTTTCTCAATGGCTTGAGGAAATGATATCTCATGTCACTTCACTACATTTATTTAAATCAAATATGAAAAGCAGCTCAAAGGTCTGAAAATGAGGCTGATATGTTACCTTAAACATGATTCAGATTGAGTTTAGCGTTACTTTGCTTCTGACGTTGTCTTTTAATTACTTTCACCAGACTGACTAGCAGACAGCCTTTCTCCCTGTTATTGAATTCATTTTAGCAATGCTAGCAGCTAAAACTGACATCGACATTTGTGGTTTTGAGTGAGATGTTTCAAAAACTCTGCACGGAGTCCTCCACACGACCTTTAACAGCTTTGGTAACTTTTCATCTAGCACCATGATCAGGTCATAAATGGTCTCAGAATTACTTAATTAAAATTAAAGAAAACAGTATACAGTATACAGTATAGTTTAACAAGGGTTAAGTAAGTGAAGTATTTTCTAAAAAATAAACAAACAAAAGAGCTTTTTAAAGAGCTTCAAGAGGGTGAATTATATATATATATTTTTGCCTGTATGAGGGAAGATGGTCATTGCACTTTTACATGCTGGGCTTACTTGGTTGTTATGGCAACCGGATGCATTTAAGTGAGGAGTCAAGAGCAGCTGTGCAGAGAGGGGAAGTGGAAGTAAGGTAAGTGTGTCTCTGAATGGTGTAAAAGACAAATACAATCTAAACAAGCATCTGAAAGTAAAATTTGAATCTTCTGATTATGTTTCTTTTTTTTTCTGACTGTGGTTTTGTCTTCCTGAGAGCTGCCACTCATAGAGATAACAACACATCATGAGATCAGAGTCGCCTCCAGCGTGTTAATTTTATATATCCTGCGGAGAAAAAAAAAACATTAATCACCCTACATGTGAATAAAACAACAGGAAGCGTTGACAGTTGGTGGGTTTCACATCAACATCACTTTGCATTTTTACCGCTGGATTGTATGTTTGCTAAAATACTGTACTGAGTGTATTTATATGCAATTTCAAGTATTTTCATCTAATGACACTTTTATTCTACGACATTATCGAGGAAATTAATGTACTTTTTACTCCACTATATTTAGTTCAAGCTTTGCAAATCAATATTTTAATTAAACATATGAAGATTTAACAAAAGATACATTGTGATAGATAATTACCTCACAGTATACATATTAAAACATTAAAATGACGCCTACATGTTAATGAATTGTGATAAAATCCCAATAATATGATACTCTGAAAGGGATACTCTGCGTTATGAGTACTTATACTTTTGATACTTTGAGTTAAGCTGACAAAACTTCTCTTCTTTTTGAGTTTGAGCTTGTGTTGTACACTTTAGTTTAAATGATATGCAGCGACAGGCCGCGCAACACAAGGGAAAAAAAGCATATATTATCTAAATATAGAAAGATCCATTTATATGCAGTTCATCAGCATCACTTCCTGATGGAGCCTGATGCCGTGGAACCAGACTCTCTCTCCATTTTTCTTTATTTCATATGCAAATCACATAAAAGTTCACTGGTGGCTGCTGACTGTATGTCACACCGCCTACTCTTTCTCTGGTTTTTCAGTCCCACCTGCCACCTGTGACGTCTGGTTTCCAGCACTAGTTGTGCGTATATAGAGTATGTATACTGTGAGTTTTGTGAATCTTATGAAGCCACAAATAAGACGAGATATTTCTGGAGGAACTGGATGAGGTCAAGTGCACAAGAAGGAGGTCAGCCCTCCAGAGACAGAGAGACATAGCATAGAGAGAAAGAGAGAGAGAGGAGGAGGGAAAGAGATGGAGTGATTCAGGTGGGAAATGTAGTGCAAGTGAAGGTGCAGGGGCCAGTGGAGAAAATCAAAGAATATTGTTGGCTAATCTATATTGCTTACCAGTTGAATGTAAAATCGCTTCCACCCTCTGTAAACGCCTTCCCCAAACACAGGCAGTATAAGTATTTGTGACATCACCCATCTGAACCTGTGGTGGCTCCGTCCACCATCCCTGCCTCTGCTGCCACCCGGCTACTCTAAAAATGGGCAAAGGCGTGGGCCTGAGATGGACTGAATGATGCCTGGATATTCAAACAAGGTATCTATAACAGCGCCCACCTGCCACAAAGCAGACACACTGTTCATTATGCATATCTTTAAGCCTTAATACAAATTAAGCAGTTGAGTTAAATATAAAGATTCAAACTCGGTACAGGTGTCATGAGTGGAAAATTAGCTAAAGAGACCAAAACTGTTTTTTGTACCAGGCTGTAAACATTTTTATTTCTGAGGTGAAGTTGGACATTTTATCATAATGGCTTATGGCGTTCAACTCAATCTGCAACCAGCCTCAAGTGGCTGTTCAAGAAACTGCAGTTTTTGGCACTTCCGCATTGGCTTCGCTTCACAGTCATGGAGGTTGCTGCTTGTCTCTGAACTATAAAAAGTGTTTTAAGTTTTAAGAAGCTGCTAAAAAAAATAATAGTAATAGTAATGTCTTTATATTGCTTACTGTTTATTGTTTTTATTTTTGTTTTATCTTTCTAATGTTTGCACTGTAAAGCACTTTGTAAATCTGCTTTTTAAAGGAAAAGAAATAAAACTTTCTTACTTACTACCGTGCTTCAAAAGAGCTAAATCAAACTCCGAGGCAGCCTTGAAGGTCAAGTGATATCACGCTTTGTCTTCATCTCAACAGTAGTACTAGTCTTTTACGGCAGATGCAGTATATAAATAGCTGTTGTAGGTCTATATAGAGTAGCTTCTTCAACATAACGGCTGCAACAACAACTGGTAGCATTTTTCACATATTTTTACAGTAAGTTGTTATACAGACCAAAGGCCTATGACTCACTCTGCCAACACTTAGACTTAAATGGTTACTTTTGGTATTATTACTGCTACCATCACTACGACCTTTGTTCTGGTATTTAAGTGATCTATTTAAATCAGGTTTCGGTGCCAGAAGTCGACACTCAAACACTCTTTTCAAGGTGATCAGTGATAAAAATCTTTGTTGTCTGAGCTCCAGGAATAACTCTGATCTGACTGAGTCACATGCACTCGAACATTAACTCTGTTCAAAGGCAGGAAACATAATTTTTCGTCTTTACAGCACTACATTAAGGATTATTTACTGCTTGTGCTCCAACATTCAGAGCTGTTGTAGTGCTTTATCACCACAACATATTGTTACTTCTGTTATAGCTGCTCCGACAAGCACGACTAATGCTTTAATTACTGTACAGTAACTGAATTAAACCTCCACACAAATAAGACTATTGTATTGTAAAAGTATTGCGAATTTGCTGCCGCTGACATCAGTGATTTGTTTCTTTTCATTCATCTAAACAGTTTGCTCTTCTGTACTGAACATTTTATGAGACTGTAGCTAGTCTTGATTTTGTCAAGCGCAAGTACTTTATTTCGGTTTAGTATATTAGTTAAACATATTAGTGATAAAACCCCTGAAATACTTATTTTAAAAGCAGGAATTTTACTTGTAAAGGAGCATTTTTATATTTTACTCAAATAATAATATATCTTCTACCTTTAATATGCATCATCAACGTATACATAACAGTATGTGTCCATGTGTGTTTACTCAGCTCTGACTAAACTAAACTGGGCTCTGATATATGTGTGTGGGGGTGTGAAACAGGAGGATACAGGGTTGTCTGTGTGTGTGTATGTGTGTGCGTGTACATTTGTCATCACTTCCAAGAATACTTCAACAACTGTTCAAAGTGACACAGCAGTGGGTGTGTGTCTGCATACATTGTATGTGCGTCCCTTTCATGTGAAGCTTAATCTCTGGCAGTTTTTTGTGAGCGTGTGTGTGTGTGTGTGTGTGTATGTGTAGTAGGGCGAGCGTGGCATGCGTGTGATGCTGAATTCAGGAGTGAGGTCAAGTGTGTGAACAAGAGCGAGGAGGGAGGAGAGAGAGTGAGAGTAGAGAGTGTTTTCTCTGAGAGTCTGTCAGAGTCTGGTGGCAGTCGGGAGGGAAAACACACACAAAAAAAAACACACGGCTTTTTCAAGGTCCAGAGCTTTAGCCTTCTGCTGATTTTTAAATTTTTTTTTGTTAAATATGACGCCGACTTTAAGGGGGAGTAAGGTGAGGAGATGCTGAGAGGACGTTGTTATCCTTGAACGCCGTTTTGTCACAAACTCCTGAGTACACGCTGTGTTGTGATGGGGACTGTGAGTGAGCTGTGTGCCTCCAGTTTCCAGGCATTTCTGTGTCCTTCTGTACGACCGGGGGCACCTGCTGCAGCCACAGGTGAGTGCTTTTAAAGAAAACACACTCTTTTTTTTTCCTGCTATCTTAGATAATAGGATTTGTGAGCTTGTGAAATTATTCCTGGGTGCCTTGGTGAGTAAACGACCTTCATTTCTGAGCTGTGAAAACACAGTCACTACAGGTTAAACGTGCCTTCTGTGTGACTCCTGATAGACTCCAGAAAATAACCGACAAACACAGTGAGACATGGAGAGCAAGACTGGCACAAAGTGCTATTAGTGTTTCAGTTGCCGTGGTGATTTTCTGTTAGGTTATCAAGACACAGAGCGCTTTAGTGTATGTGTGTGTGTCTGCCATGCTGTGTTTTTGACATTTCTGTGCTCATGTACACACATATAAGGCAAACTCTGTGTGTGTGTGTGTGTGTGTGTGCGTGCGTGTGTGTGTGTGTGTGTGTGTGTGTTCGTGTGAGATGATGGTGGGCTTGATTTGTGAACATGACGCACACCCATCATCCTCTGGTCCAGGATCCTCCTCTCCAGTGGGTGCTGGAGTGACATAATCTCCATCGCTGCCCACTGTTCTCCTTCTGTGCAGGTGCATTCATACTGTATCATTCAAAAAGCCATTTTAATGAAATGAAAGTACCCACGTTGGTTATTTCCTGTGTATTTGAAGCTTTTATGACCTTTCTTTCTACAGCTGGACTTCCCCCTTGTAATTTCCTTTGCTTTCTTCTTCATCATTTCTAAGCCTTAAGCCTCAAGGCCTCTTCAACCGTGATTATTTCACAGATAAACCCTGAAGCAGATTTTCTCAATGGGCTCTTGTAGCTTGCTTTTAAAATGATCTGTATCTTTACATTTTCTGTTTCTAGTGCTAAAGAGTTCGTTGTCTCATTGGTCTCCAGTGGTCTGTAGTCATGCAGACAGTTTATGTTTTGAGATGCATCATCTGGCTGAGAGATAAT